>OW029916.1:2407500-4815000 GCA_932305915.1 Agriopis marginaria | reverse complement strand
GCTGAATCAATGTCGATAAAAAAATTATGAGACCACCTATGAGATTTATGACCTACCAACCAAAAAAAGAATCATCAAAAACAATTCTAAATTGGCGGAGTCATCGCGTAACAAAAAAAAAAAAAAAAAAATTACAGTCGAATTGAAAACCTCCACTTTTTGGAAGTCGGTTAAAAAATACGTAAAAAATACGTTATACTCTTTCATTTTACTTTTTGTTTTTTTTTATTATTTTTTAGTTAATCCGCCATAATATTACCTATATATTCTGTGAAATGAAACCAAGCAAATACACGAGAAACACGAGGAGCGTTTAAAATTACTCACTGAAGAGCTCTGGAAAAAGGAAAAACAATTTCTCTGTACGTTTCCAATCGAAATTTAATCCGGCACTCCATGGATTCAAATATTCATGTTTAAATAAAAATATTCCCGCTTTGTTCCCTGCATGCGGCGTTTAATTATTGAATGGTAGAGGATGAAGCTTTTTAGGGTTCCGTACCCAAAGTGTAAAAACACCTATAACAAAGCCACGATGTCTGTCTGTCCGTCCGTCTGTCCGTCTGTCTATCCTACCTATTAACGGCTATATCTTTCGAACCGTAATAGATAGACATTAATAAATTTCACAGAATATGTAACGTTACGGCGGATTAACTAACAAATAATAAAAACAAAAAAAAAATTATACTATAATTATAAAATTATAATATATGGGGATACAACAAACGTATTTTTTAAATGTATTTTTGTATTAGCTCTAATGTAAAAACGTTAATACGTACAAGCGTCAAATTTAGCATGACTATATTACATGCTATAAAGTATAACAAAAAATTATAAATAATGGCCAAGTGCGAGTTAGTGACAATTTTGTGTTCATTACCAAGTTATAATTGTTGTTATACTCGAGCGCCTGTAGCAAAGTAATTAACTGCGTAGCAATTGCTTCGACAATTTTGAAAGGCATTATAATAACTGGTAACTCGGTTACTTGGACAAACTTATTATATTTTGTGGTGGTACAGAACCCTCAGTGCACGACTAGCTGGTTTATTCATATGCATCATGGATTAATTGGATAATTGTAGTAACTCATTTTCAACATTTTTATTAATTAGTATTAGTCGAATGTTTATTTAACTTTACGCAAAAAAAGCTCTCGAGTAGTATTACAGACTCTCATTTGAAGCCACCAACTTATTTTTTATTCGCTCTAAAATATTCACAGGCTTATACAGACTATCATAATCAGATAATCAACCTTTCAGTCCACTACCATACTTTGAACTACCCTCGAAAGGGCGATAGAGTCATATCCACACGGATATGTCCCTATCGTTGGTGGATTCACATACGCCTTTGTTTTTTTTTTTTTTTTTTTTTTTTTTTTTCAAAGTTTTTTTTTTTTTTGCCAAAAACAATTATATGGCTGTGGAGAAAAAGACGGAATTTAGAATTTCTTCTCCGTACGTATGCAGGTTTCCTCACGATGTTTTCCTTCACCGAAAACACACACATAAACTTTCGCATTTCAAATTTTTTTTTATAACAAGCCCTTCACTTACCACGGCGTATTGCATGTGTGAGTCAGAGTCATGTAGCGCACGCCAAGCATATAATAGCTCCGGAGCACGCCCAGAGAGTTTCCGATAGAATGGCCACCTTCGATGCCGATCAGCGACGCGATCTTGCGTGGTCTAGCGCTGTGAGCTTCTAGTATACCTGGGGGAGAAAAAATACATGCGTGTATCTGTATATCTGTGCGTCTTTGGCATCGTAGAGCCAAACGGATGAACAGTTTTTTTTTAAATTATTATTATAATTAAACTAGCTGCGCCCCGCGGTTTTACCCACGTAGTGATGAAAAATGGTGATGATGATGATGATGATGAAACGTTTGCCTATGTCACTCTCCAGCCCTTGAACGATACTCATGCAAAAAATCTGATAGATCCGTTGCTCTGTTGCTGCGTGAAAGAGGAACAAATAAACCAACAAACCAACAAACTTTTCGCATTTATAATACCTATTAGTATGATAGGCTTGCGCTAGGCCGCCGGTCTACGATGGAGCACGCTTGCTAAGAAGAAACCGATTCACTCTCGACTTGAATACACCCTGATTGTAACTATTTGATTTAGTCGGTTTTTAGGGTTCCGTACCCAAAAGGTAAAAACGGGACCCCATTACTAAGCCTACGATGTCTGTCTGTCTGTCCTTCTGTTCGTCTGCCCTACCTAATTCAAAGTGGGGGTGATAAAACCTGCACTGACATCCCACATGGGGTGTATTGTGCATAACTGCCCTACCTATTAACGCTGAGGAATATAACTAACCTTTAGAACCTCTTTGGTATATAAAACCAATTTTTATAATATTTTTTGTGTACTTTCTGATAAACTACATCCAGAATTATCAGTTCTTTTTAACGAGGGTTAGCAAAAAAACTCTATGAGATCGAATCAGAAATGAGGAGATCCGTAGACGAACGAAAGTCATCGACATAGCCCACCGGATCACCAAGTTGAAGTGGCAGTGGGCAGGGCACATATCACGCAGAACAGATGGCCGATGGGGCCGAAAGGTTCTGGAATGCAGACCACGGACCGGTAAGCGCAGCGTAGGACGTCCACCCACAAGATGGACAGACTACCTAAAAGAGACCGCAGGGAAACGCTGGATTCAGACCGCTTCCAACCGGCCCTTTTGGAGATCGATGGGGGGAGGTTTATGTCCAGCAATGGACGTCCTAAAGCTGAAATGATAATCATGATGACAAAAAAAAACTTTCTTTAGAAATAGCTCCGAAGTAGCTTCAGACAAACATAATGTTCTGAAACTTTTCTCATATTATTGTAATGAAGTTGGAACTATACAAACTGAATTCATGAATGCCAAAGATTTCAAATGAATCTATACTATAATATTATAAAGAGGAAAGATTTGATTGTTTGTTTGTTTGCATTGAATAGGCTCCGAAACTACTGAACTGATTTGAAAAATTCTTTCACTCTTGGGAAGCTACACTATCCCCGGTAACATAAGCTATATTATATTTTCAAAAAAAAAAAAATAGGGATCCTTACTAAAACTCCAATAATATAACCCAAGCTGTAAACAAATAAAATTTACAATTTTAATTTTGCGTGTTTGACAGTTCTTGGTTCTAAGACAGGACAACGTCTGTCAGGTCAGCTAGCCTATACTAATATTATAAAGAGGAAAGATTTGATTGTTGGTTTGTTTGTTTGTTTGTTTGCATTGAATAGGCTCCGAAACTACTGAGCCGATTTGAAAAATTCTTTCACTGACGGGAAGCTACACTATCCCCGGGTGACATAGGCTATAATCTATACCCGTGCGAAGCTGGGGCGGACCGCTAGTATTTAATAAGGCAGTAACTCGTTTTCGTTTACTCGTACTATTAAATAGGTATATTCCTATCATTTACTTGCGACTACCAAAAAAGTGAATCACAGAAGAGCATTATTGACAGAGCGAATCATAAAGCGCGAATGCTCGGTAATTTTTGTAGGGTTCCGTAACACTACAAGAAACCCTTTTAAGTTCGTTATGTACATCAGTTTGTACGCCTGTGTACGTCTGTCTGTTCGTCTGTCCTAATTTAAAACCTTCTAAGTTTTATAGTTATTTAAGTAGGTAAGTGCAATGTGACCATAATTTTTGTGGCTTTGGCTGTCTATTATGTCTTCTGTGCTTTGGCTACGGATCTCAACAATCATAAAATAGAAAGAATAAATCTCTGAGATATGAGCGAGTAAAATTTTAGGTGGGGCTGGGGATAGAGTGGGGAAAATCTGTCCCTTTCTCGAAAAGCGTGTGTTAGAATAGCATTTGTATGGCGCGCCTGAGGCGTGACGTCATAACTCAGTATAGTAACCTCTCTGTTTAGCATGAAATAAAAATACTTATCTTCTATATATATATAAAAGCGAAATTCATCTACTCACTCATTCACTCATTAAACACGAAATCTCGAAAACTACTTGACCTATGAAGCTGAAATTTGGCAGGTAGATTTCTTATGAGGTGTAGAGGTCCGCTAAGAAAGGATTTTGCGAAAGGGCCGAATTAAGGGGGGGAAATGGAGGTTGAAAGTTTGTATAAAAGTCCTTTGTTTATGATGTTAGGGACATGAAATTTTGTATTCAGATTAATGGTTTAAAATAAATAAATACTGAATAACTATTTTTTCCAAAAAAACGGAGTAAGGAGGGGAAATGGGGTTGAAATATTATATGTAAGTCTACGCGTACGAAGTCGCGATCAACAGCTAGTAACATATATTTTTTTAACTAATTTTAATTTTATTTACTTTAGTAGGCTTTATTTATGCTACTACAGCTTTTTTATGAGGCATTAAAACAATATTAGTCGTCATGCCTATTAACTAGAACATTACTTGGAAACTACCACTGTTGTAGAAAGTATACAACCAGATCATTCCGGTTCGCGGCGGATTATGGCGGATTTGTCTTGTTTCGCTCACAATTCTCACTGGTAGTTTGCAGTTGCTTTTAGCACTTCTGTGTAAAGGCAAATAAATAAGACATTACTCTGTAAACAAACAGGTTTTAAACGAGCAATGAACATTTTTCTGTAACACACACAAATTATTAACAGAAAAGCATTTGAATTTTTAATTATGAAACCATTCCAGAATTATTCTGTTTTTCTACTGTACTTATAATTTGTCACGGAATATTAGTCCGTGTTATTATAACAGTAAAGTTTATTTAATTTAACTTGTTTACTGTTAGCAGAACGATCTCCTTCAAATATTCCGTGGAAATTCCAGAAGTGAACCTGTTACGAAAATTTCGATGGGCTTAATTGTTTTAAGGAGGTGATTATTCCGTTTCGGCCTTTTCGAGGGGTCTCTCGCTAAATATTCGGCGTTGGGGTCACACTGACCCCAATATTTTTTCAGATTTTATTTGTTTTGTTTACGCAATTTTGGATACCTTAAGGGATCGTCTCAGTGTGAAATTTTCAAAAAATTTATTTTTTTAAATTGCATTATCGTATAGAACACAGTGTTATAAACATTCTCTCAAATTTTTAAAGCTAAATTCAAATTATTACGGTCACTACAGCGTTTCTTGTAGAAAAGGTTGTATCTAAAAATTTCAATCTTTGAACGCGTTTTTCTCGGTATGGTGTTTTTCAAAACGGTTTTCATTCTCAAAGGAAGAGTTTTGAAGATATCTAGTTCCAATTTGGAGAGTGCATTTTTAACGTCATTTTCTATCGCGCTATGGAAGTTTTTTTTTTCAATCATCCTATTTTTTTTTACGAAAAACTGTCGAAAAAAAGAGCTAATTTGGATACCTTTTGTTCAAACCACCGCCATTTTGTCAAATTAAAAAAAACCTCCATAGCGCGATAGTGACTTTCCTACAAATTAATAATCTTTTTAATTTTTTTATTTCCAATCTATATTGCGGCCACAATTCTGGAAACCATACAGGACCTTATTTTTTACGTATAATTTCAATAATTTATTTCACTATTATATACTCAATAAATAAACATGAAAAAAATATTTTGTATTCTCAATTTAATGTATTTATTTATTTAAAAAAACCGGACCGATTAGTTTATTTCAACATTAAAAAAAAAAAAAACGCGAAAATCAGTGATTTTCGGACGTTCACACTGAGACGATCACTTAAAATAAAACATGAAGTATTGTTCTCTCAGCATTTGTTTTCTGTTTTTTTTTTTCAGTCAACGGAGTCTTCCGTTATGTGCAACTAGTAGGATATCAAATTAAATCTAAAAAAGTATAATTTAAAAAAAAATTGGGTCATAAGCAAAGATAATTATATACTATATAATATTATATACTAGCTAATATAATAGCTAGTAGTTCGCCCGAACTGAGACCTATGATGTTCAAGTTTTAACTTCACTTACACTAAGGTACACCCGCTCCATAGTTTTCCTACCTACCATGATCTTGATTTAAAAATAAGACAGTTACCGGCTACTTTAATATGACCATCCATGATACCTATGGGTAGTAGGTATCATGCAAGGAGGGTATATATAAAATCCTTGGTATCATGTGACTATCACAGATGACTATAATCAACTGACAATGGCATCATGAATGGCATGTCATTTCTTTTTTAAGGAGCCAGGGAGCCAGGCGAATTCTGCCATCCTTCTTTCAATTGATTGTTCGTATTAACCTATAGTATTGGGCAGGCCACATCGCTCGAAGAACCGATAACCGATGGGGAAGAAAGGTTCTGGAGTGGAGACCACGAACCGGAAGACGGACCGACGACATTTTGAGAGGCAGGCATCCAATGGATGCAAAAGGCAGGCTGTCGTTCAGTGTGGAGGTTAAAGGGGGAGGCCTATGTTCAGCAGTGGACGTCTTTTGGCTGATGATGATGATGGTGATTAACCTATAGTCAAGGACGTTTTATACCCTATTGTTTAGCTAGGTTTAGGAACGTACCAGTAACAGAAGTGGCGATTTTAAAATTGTGAGGGTATTTGTCGACTAGACGCTTGATGACGTCAATCTGCTCCAGGGTTAGTTGAACCGCGTCCTTATTCTGTGTAGCGCAAGGCACGAACGCTGACCAAAACTGAAAAAAAATACATACAATTATTAACATGTTATCTGTAGCCGCCATCGATACACAATCTCTCAGTGAAAACAGTCAAAAAACGTCCGAGCTTCATTGTATATACATTTTACCATACATACTTCAGAATGCCACATTTATTGCAATTTAGACGTTAAGTCGCTTATGTCGCTTGCATAGTGTTGTAACAGAACCAAGTTCATCGTTCATAAATAAATAATTAAATAAATAGATGTTTCGTTTAAAATTCTAACACATTATTAATTTGTACATGGTGCATGGCAAATACCTAAATCACGCGAATCAAAAAAAAAACCAAGGAAAAATAAAAACAAAGTTTTGCAATGAAAAGAGGGTCAGGAATTAAAATAAAGATTGAGTATCAAATGCTGTCTCATATTATAAAGGATTTTGGTAACTACATGATAATAAAATAGGATTAATAGTATCCTTACTCCATGCCTAGCTAAATGGAGAACAGGGATTCTTTTAGTTAACCTTCAGTACAGCAAGTTATGCACATTGTCCGATGTTTGCATTGAGTCAGGCGTTAAGAAAGAATGCTTTAAAACAACTTAACTACTATAAATTAGTTCTAAATATTATAATAATAATAAAACCCGGAATTTTCTACATCTAAGGTAATACTTTTGTATCGAACTAATCGGAAATATCAGCGAAATTCATCTCATAAACAAAATCACTAAAGACAAATGGTTCAACACTTAATTGCTTGACTGGGGTTTTCTAGATTTAGTTTGTTAGACTGCAAATAAGTACCTACATCAACCGGTAATTTTATTGGTTATCTAAAACAAATACGCGCACGAATAATAATAAGTTGGAGGTAGGTAGAAAGAGATCATACGACAATTTCTCGGAAAAATTCATGTTGGAGGGGAAGGCTCTGTTCGCGTGAAAAACGGGCGGCGTAGAGAGGCGGAGGGGCATTCGTTCTCGGGGATCGGTCGAGAGCGGACGAGTACTTTGGGTAGGTAAATTCAGTGACTGGTGTTCATATTTTTGCTCAATCGTTTTAAAATTAAAATTGATTTTATTTTATAAAATTTTAGTGCCTGGACTAGCCTAGATTTGTAGATGGTTACGCGTCTACGAATTTCGGTGTCGTTCGAGTACCTTTGTATGTCCGCGATTTAAATTCACGCGTGTTTTAATTTTATAAGGAGTTATTCGACAGTCAATTTGTACTACCAAATAACTCTGAAATAATTTAACGTTTTAGGATCTTTTTGTGGGTAAATAGTGATTTAGTGTGAATTTATGTGAGCATCGGTTCCATTCTCATGTTGCATGTCTGGGAACGGAACCGTATTTGATTATAGAGTCATTTAACTCGTTTTGGATTATAGTGTTGGTTCGGATCCTTTTTCCGTTAAAAGTTTGGGTCTGCGCTTGGTCGTTTACACCCATTGAGGATGGTGGTCATACCCCTAGTGGTAGACTAGTGCCACCGTCCCGGCTTTTGCGGGGGAATGGATTTGAAACGATACCTTTATCGCGAGGGGAAGGCTTGAAGGAGGAGAGGGCTTAGAGAACACAACGAATTAAATACGATTTAGGATCTTTTTGTGGGTAAATAGTGATTTAGTGTGAATTTATGTGAGCCTCGGTTCCATTCTCAAGTTGCATGTCTGGGAACGGAACCGTATTTGATTATAGAGTCATTTAACCCGTTTTGGATTATAGTGTTGGTTCGGATCCTTTTTTCGTTAAAAGTTTGGGCTTACGCTTGGTCGTACACACCCATCTGAGGATGGTGGTCATACCCCTAGTGGTAGACTAGTGCCACCGTCCCGGCTTTTGCGGGGGAATGGATTTGAAACGATACTTTTATCGCGAAGGGAGGGCTTAGAGAACACAACATCTGCAGTTTAAGGAATGGTGGTTCCCAAAGCAACCAAGTTCCGGCGTAAAGTCACTCTCCGAGTGGTGTTGCGTTTTTCCTGTGGGTTTTAAATATGTCGGTGGATTGTGACGCCACCGGGGTCAATGTGCTCACTCCGTTGTGGGTTTTTGGCCTTCGTCACCTTCGGGGGTATACTCCTTTTCCTATGGCGATGGGACGATCTACCTGGAGCTGCGGGAAGGTACTTCATGCATTGTGTCACCATCGTATCTGGATTCAGAGTTGCTTCAGTTGTCCCGGGCGGAGTGGGGCGATGTCTGTGGAAGCCGGCGCGAGGACCAATTGTAAGCTTTATAATTATTTTGATACTTGATATTATTTACTTGCATAGAGTAATTGTTAACCGACTTCTAAAAAAAAGAGGAGGTTATGGTTCGAATGGATAAATGTTCCTAATCGAATTGCAGACAATGTAGCCATTTTATTATTTGATATTATTTACTTACATAAAGTAATTGTTAACCGACTTCTAAAAAAGAGGAGGTTATAGTTCGAATGGATAAATGTTCCTAATCGAATTACAGACGATAGTCACTGCTATTTTCTTATATTAACATAAAGTAAATTCAGTTGCAAAGGTCAACTTGTTTTATAAATAAAGGTTCGAATGGACAAAGAGGTTCCGTAACTAATTATTAAAGTCATTTAACTGCTTTGAGCTGATTGTGCTGGGCTGCCAGGTCATACAGGTTCTATCAAGAGAAAATATAGTTCTCAGAACCGAGACGATGACGAAAGAAGTTGATTTGTCTCTTCGAGTTGAAAGTCAATATAATGGGCTTACTTCAACATCACACTTTATTATGGCTTCCATAGAAGGAACCTTAGGCTAAGTATAGCTGAAATATACATGGAGCGATTGTCTCTGGGTTACCCCTTTAGTTATAAAAGACAACAAAGGGCGCCTTTTACTAATGTCACTGAATTTAGTGATACTGGCCTAATTAATATAATCTCACTTGAAGGAAGGTCCTGTTTGAGATGGCCAATTTGAAGAGATAACGGGAAAAGTTATTAACTTCATTACACTAAGAATGTGTATGACTTGATTGTCTAGTTCATCAGTATTCGGTAAATTATTCCGAAGTCTGCATCATCAAATTATGATAAAGTTATGCAGTCACATAAGAATAAGATAACATTATTCAGGATGATCTTCTGTTTCAGGTTTAGGTAGGGTTGGGCGTGTGCCTAAAGAGTACCTTGATTTCCTAATCTTGGGAACTCATTATTTGACCCTTTTGCTGGGGTTCACTGGGGTTGCTAAAAGATTATGCCCTCTTGTCCCACCTTTTGTTAGACACACAGACTGACTCCGAATTTTGACTATTAGAGTTCTTTATTTAAACGAGTATTTATACTCGTATGGGGGAGGTGATGACCAGTAAGGATGACGAAATCAATCGGTCGACGCGGAGGAGGGGCGCCGATCCTTAGCCCCATACGAGTTTGTTTCAATTAATATATACGTTACACAAAATATTAACCAAAAGATCACTTAACAAATATCTTAGTGATATGTTTAGTATCCGCATTTAATATACACATAATCCATTTTACTTCTATTTCTAATATTATCTACTTACCCTCGTTTTAGGTCATTTTCTACAACATTCTTACATCTTCATTAATTTATTCAGTAGTACGGATATTGCAAACCTAATAACATTTTAATCATAATATTAGATTAGGACCTCGTCACACAGCTCATACCTATTCGTATACTTGGGTTCTATGATCACAAAGTAAGGTTCTTCCACTAGACGATCACCTGGCCAAAACGAAACATGTAGGTAAATATTAAAAACGCGAGTAGGTATGCATACATTAGGTAAAGTAACTTGTTCTGTGTTAGTAGGACTTTTACGATTCTAGATTTCTCGATCGGGAGTAGCAGTTATACTGTAATATTTTAAAGATACGAATAACATAATAGTCATACTCTAATATAGGTTTAATATACCCAGCTAATATTTAGGCAAATAAAAATATACTGGATTAGGCAACCAAATATAAAACATTTAATAAAATAAAATAAAAGTCAAATAAAGTAAGATTAAATAAAATAAAAATAAAAAGATATAAAATAATTTGAAGGAGGGGATTTTTACAATATGGTGTTCCGCGATCAGGATCATTATCATCATCATCATCATCATCATCAGCCAAGATTTTAACTTTGTAGTGACTTTGTAATTAAAAACGCGTACAACGATGGTAATTTCTAATAGGATGTTTATGTAGATAACAGTTAGGATTAACTACATTAGTACATATAGGTCAATGCAGGATCGATGTTTCTTAATACTCTCACTAGAATTTATGTATAGTATTTGTTTTGCTTAAACGCGTAGAACCGTCATAAGAAATGGGGTCGTTTAGAATTAAATTAGTTATTAGAAAGGGATTATATTTAAGAGTGTTCAAGTTCGCTTGAACACAATTTGTTGTTCGTGCAAAGGAGACGAGAATTGGTATGAGCTGTGCAAAAATATTCATCATCATCATCAAAAATATCAAGGTTAAATCATTAGAATTTCTTACATTCGGTACTAGCGTAGTAGGTTAATAGGTTGGGTAACGCATGTGGTAAGGTAAATGGGTTCAAAAATAATAGAAAATGTGAATTTAATCTTATATATTACATCCTTTATCATAGATTCCAAATTTGTTCTAAAAATTGCTAACGCTGGCTTGAAAATATTTGTAAAAATGGGAAAACCTAATGTATATAATCCGTGTGTTTCCATTGTTGTGTAATATTGTTTTATATTATGGGTTTCCACTGGGGTTGAAAAATACTCGTAAGAAACGGGGTCGTAAGAAACGGGGTCGTAAGAAACGGGGTCGTAAGAAACGGGGTCGTAAGAAACTTTAGAAAATTTTGCTCCAAATAAATGTCAAATATTATTACGAAAATATAAATGGGCTGACTAGGGAACTAAAATGTTAACTTGGATAGTAATATGCATATTTAAATGTAATAGGTAAATCAAAACTTGAACACACAGTGTGAAATACTTTAATATAATGATTAGTAGAAATATGAACAAATAAGTTAAATTAAAGGGAATGTAAAATCTTAAACTATTCTATAACTAGGACATAATTTTGACCCTGGTAATGCAATATTTAGTCTAATCAAAAGTCATAATGGTTTTAGGAACTGCAATATTTAAAGTTACAATCGGATTGATCTAAATTATAGTAAATTTCTTAAATGCTCTTAAATTAACAGGTAGCTATTTATCTTTGTACACATCTTTCTAGTAGGGTATTGTAATGATGTTAAATGACGTTGTAAAATTAAACATTGTGAATTTCGTACAAGTAAGGTCTAAAAACCTATCACTATAGCCAACTAAAAATATTGTGTGTTAGCATGTCACAAATCAGGGTTAAGTAGGTTCTCAATAGGTTTTAAAATAGGGATTGTGGCACGTGGTATCTCGTTGATGTCTTTACGATAGAACAAGCATTTCTTAGAAGAAAAGAAATCTTCATTGGAATGCTACTGCTACAAATATTAAGTTTATGCCAAGTCTTATCTATGGATTTTCAAAGATAATTTATTTGCACAATAGGTCGGTTGATATATTGGTCACTTTGTGTCTTGTTAGCCCGGTTAGTAAGTGTACATAAAAATAGTAATGATATAATAGAGGTGACATAGAAATACCGTTGGTATTATTTATGTAAATATTTTTGAATTAAACTAAATACTCGAAACAATTTCAATAATTAATGAAAATAGTTTTAATCTAATTAATTAATCGATGAACACGTCTATAGTTGCAAAGTAAACAGTTTGACCTACTACCGTTATAACTATGATGTGTAATTTATAAAATCATTAACTTTGATGTGACATTTCGCGAATAGAAGTGTAGTTTTATCTTAAATAGGCTTGAATTTTGGATTTATTTGGTAGTATTATAGATGAAAAGGTTGCATATACATTTTACTAAGGTTCATTGGGGTAGTTTTAGGTGGGCGATTGTGACGTCTGTTTTGGTCTTACCGCCAGGACAGATGTTACCGAAATTATAGTTTTGTAATAATACATGATAAGTCCCGATAAGCATTTAAAACATGTGTTCAAATTGCGAAAGTTCAAAAATTACGATTCTGGTTTGGTTTTCACGAATAAGGCCGGTTTAAAAATATAGGGACGGTAGCTTTAAATTTAGTGTTCTGTGAAGTAAGACGCGCAACTATTAATGCTTCTAATTCAAACATAGACATGGTACAGATATAATCTTTTGTTGGTTGATTTACTTCACATAGTAAGCGGGAAGTAAGGCACCTGTGTATAAGACGGAGACAGTTGATGAAGTGCATAGGCGTAGCTAGTGAAATACTATCTATGTTTATGATTCTCACAATTTAGTATTTGTTATATTTATGTAAATTTTTGTCGTTGTTATTGGGGCATGAAATTTATGACTTCTAACGTATTTGGGTAACAATTAAATCTACAAAATGCCACCCACGATCATTTTGTGTGTTATAATTTAGGTGCTATAATTCTTTGAGGGGAAATCAACACGCATGTCAAATCTTAAAACAATTAACTCTTAATTATTTCTTAAGCTTTGTTACTATTAACTATACTTACTTTCACTTTGTTACTATTGTTAAGGTGTTTATTTAATTGGTAAAAAGGATTATGATTGCTTACTAAAACGGGTTCGGATTGTTTAAGGTAGAATTAAAAGAACACATAATAAACTCTCTATTTCCAGGTATTTTAAAACTAAACTAGTAAAAATAAAACACTGTTTCAAACTGTCGCGGTTGTTTACTAAAGATATATTTGTGTGTAGGGTTATATTATTATGACGTAGTAGTATAATTTTGCACACATATAATTTTGTTATGTTGTTGTTTAATATCCCGTGAATAATTATATAGCTCACATAGTAAAAATTAACTTATTTAATTTGCTAAGTCATACACAATTAATTTGACTAGTAGAAGGATGTAGTAAATTAATAGAACGTTTTTGGATGAAAAAAAAATGTAGTGCGTTTTAGAAGAAGGTATTCTAATAATATTACTTCATCTAATTAAGTACTTGACTTTCTTGTTTCTAAATATTTGATAGCGAAGTAACTGTAAATTAAAACTTTGGGGTCGATTCACAGTTCTAAATAATCCATAACAGCTAGCTAACTACGGTACTTATTATTAGTTGGTAAAATAGCAGGATTTAGAATGGCTAAATAGATCTAACCATAGGCGCGATAAATAGATGTTGATGGATAAAAAGCAATCGGAATAAATTCATGCAGGGTAGTTAAAAGTTTAGGTTATTTATAGTTTAACTATTCGGAAAATGTAATTTGTATTTAATAATCACTTCGAAAAATGAATAACAATAAAATTTTACTAAATTAAAAAATTATTTAACAGTTTTAATTTGGAAAATTATATATTTGATGGAACTTCATAAAAATGAACGTGAACGAAGTATTTATATATCAATGTGAACGTGAACGGGTTTTGATACTGTTATCTAGATATTTAGTATTTTGGTGGGTTGTAGTTCATTAGTAGCTGGGGGGGTTTTAGTGTTTCCTAAGTTAGTAGTATCTGATCTTGATAGATGTTACTGCTTTTATTTGAGATTATGAACCTGGGGATAGGCGTGCAGAAACTTGGTCGCCAATAGTTCTTAAAGGTGTCGATACTTCCTTGGGATGGATTGAACAGCAATGAAAGATATGCTCTGTATCTGAATAATAAGAATAAACGAATGAGGAATGAATTGTGGAAGGATGTTGGAAATTTTGAGTTATAAGTATGTTTAGAGGTTTCAGGGTTGTAGCGACACCAAGGCTAGAGGCGAGTTGTCGATTTCAAGGTTTAGCAAAACACTACACAACCGGCTCAATATAAAAGGGGAACTTGGAGCTAGGTTAAGTCAGGAGGACATTTATCCCTGTCAATATTAAACATTGAGTTTATATTGAGCTCATACTCACACGCATCCTTCATGCGAAGGGTAAACCGCAATATTTCCTACACTCACATTCACCGATCGGAGGTAGTCAGATTTTTAATTCGGTTTCGAGAGCTTATAGGACCCTGAGAGGTCATAGGTGGATTTTTGTAGTTCACAGGACGTTGAGAGCGGACCGAGGAGATATGAATGCAAACCCCCTCGATTGAAAGGTTGAATTTGGCGGGGAAAGCAATCTTTCTGTTCTTCTAACGACTCGACTCACAACCGGGTTCCTCGTAGAAGTCAATATACTATGTGGACGAAAAAAGTTCTTTTATGATACACGGGTTTGCTGTCGGATTGAGTTTCTAAGATGATTATTTCATGACCGGTTTAAACAAACTACACATATAATAATTAGGGCACATACACAAACAGTTCTATTACACGTTTAATTTTATTGTTGAAACTTGAATATGGACAACAAAGATCTTGCACATTAGACATATCATTGGGGTTGTTGAATTTCAATTCTTAATTTCTTTATTGAATTATTTATTTGGGAACTCATTTAATATTATTAAATTTACTCCGATTTAGGTCATCTTCTTAAATTTAATGGGGTCGAATGTAACAGAACCAAGTTCATCGTTCATAAATAAATAATTAAATAAATAGATGTTTCGTTTAAAATTCTAACACATTATTAATTTGTACATGGTGCATGGCAAATACCTAAATCACGCGAATCAAAAAAAAAACCAAGGAAAAATAAAAACAAAGTTTTGCAATGAAAAGAGGGTCAGGAATTAAAATAAAGATTGAGTATCAAATGCTGTCTCATATTATAAAGGATTTTGGTAACTACATGATAATAAAATAGGATTAATAGTATCCTTACTCCATGCCTAGCTAAATGGAGAACAGGGATTCTTTTAGTTAACCTTCAGTACAGCAAGTTATGCACATTGTCCGATGTTTGCATTGAGTCAGGCGTTAAGAAAGAATGCTTTAAAACAACTTAACTACTATAAATTAGTTCTAAATATTATAATAATAATAAAACCCGGAATTTTCTACATCTAAGGTAATACTTTTGTATCGAACTAATCGGAAATATCAGCGAAATTCATCTCATAAACAAAATCACTAAAGACAAATGGTTCAACACTTAATTGCTTGACTGGGGTTTTCTAGATTTAGTTTGTTAGACTGCAAATAAGTACCTACATCAACCGGTAATTTTATTGGTTATCTAAAACAAATACGCGCACGAATAATAATAAGTTGGAGGTAGGTAGAAAGAGATCATACGACAATTTCTCGGAAAAATTCATGTTGGAGGGGAAGGCTCTGTTCGCGTGAAAAACGGGCGGCGTAGAGAGGCGGAGGGGCATTCGTTCTCGGGGATCGGTCGAGAGCGGACGAGTACTTTGGGTAGGTAAATTCAGTGACTGGTGTTCATATTTTTGCTCAATCGTTTTAAAATTAAAATTGATTTTATTTTATAAAATTTTAGTGCCTGGACTAGCCTAGATTTGTAGATGGTTACGCGTCTACGAATTTCGGTGTCGTTCGAGTACCTTTGTATGTCCGCGATTTAAATTCACGCGTGTTTTAATTTTATAAGGAGTTATTCGACAGTCAATTTGTACTACCAAATAACTCTGAAATAATTTAACGTTTTAGGATCTTTTTGTGGGTAAATAGTGATTTAGTGTGAATTTATGTGAGCATCGGTTCCATTCTCATGTTGCATGTCTGGGAACGGAACCGTATTTGATTATAGAGTCATTTAACTCGTTTTGGATTATAGTGTTGGTTCGGATCCTTTTTCCGTTAAAAGTTTGGGTCTGCGCTTGGTCGTTTACACCCATTGAGGATGGTGGTCATACCCCTAGTGGTAGACTAGTGCCACCGTCCCGGCTTTTGCGGGGGAATGGATTTGAAACGATACCTTTATCGCGAGGGGAAGGCTTGAAGGAGGAGAGGGCTTAGAGAACACAACGAATTAAATACGATTTAGGATCTTTTTGTGGGTAAATAGTGATTTAGTGTGAATTTATGTGAGCCTCGGTTCCATTCTCAAGTTGCATGTCTGGGAACGGAACCGTATTTGATTATAGAGTCATTTAACCCGTTTTGGATTATAGTGTTGGTTCGGATCCTTTTTTCGTTAAAAGTTTGGGCTTACGCTTGGTCGTATACACCCATCTGAGGATGGTGGTCATACCCCTAGTGGTAGACTAGTGCCACCGTCCCGGCTTTTGCGGGGGAATGGATTTGAAACGATACTTTTATCGCGAAGGGAGGGCTTAGAGAACACAACATCTGCAGTTTAAGGAATGGTGGTTCCCAAAGCAACCAAGTTCCGGCGTAAAGTCACTCTCCGAGTGGTGTTGCGTTTTTCCTGTGGGTTTTAAATATGTCGGTGGATTGTGACGCCACCGGGGTCAATGTGCTCACTCCGTTGTGGGTTTTTGGCCTTCGTCACCTTCGGGGGTATACTCCTTTTCCTATGGCGATGGGACGATCTACCTGGAGCTGCGGGAAGGTACTTCATGCATTGTGTCACCATCGTATCTGGATTCAGAGTTGCTTCAGTTGTCCCGGGCGGAGTGGGGCGATGTCTGTGGAAGCCGGCGCGAGGACCAATTGTAAGCTTTATAATTATTTTGATACTTGATATTATTTACTTGCATAGAGTAATTGTTAACCGACTTCTAAAAAAAAGAGGAGGTTATGGTTCGAATGGATAAATGTTCCTAATCGAATTGCAGACAATGTAGCCATTTTATTATTTGATATTATTTACTTACATAAAGTAATTGTTAACCGACTTCTAAAAAAGAGGAGGTTATAGTTCGAATGGATAAATGTTCCTAATCGAATTACAGACGATAGTCACTGCTATTTTCTTATATTAACATAAAGTAAATTCAGTTGCAAAGGTCAACTTGTTTTATAAATAAAGGTTCGAATGGACAAAGAGGTTCCGTAACTAATTATTAAAGTCATTTAACTGCTTTGAGCTGATTGTGCTGGGCTGCCAGGTCATACAGGTTCTATCAAGAGAAAATATAGTTCTCAGAACCGAGACGATGACGAAAGAAGTTGATTTGTCTCTTCGAGTTGAAAGTCAATATAATGGGCTTACTTCAACATCACACTTTATTATGGCTTCCATAGAAGGAACCTTAGGCTAAGTATAGCTGAAATATACATGGAGCGATTGTCTCTGGGTTACCCCTTTAGTTATAAAAGACAACAAAGGGCGCCTTTTACTAATGTCACTGAATTTAGTGATACTGGCCTAATTAATATAATCTCACTTGAAGGAAGGTCCTGTTTGAGATGGCCAATTTGAAGAGATAACGGGAAAAGTTATTAACTTCATTACACTAAGAATGTGTATGACTTGATTGTCTAGTTCATCAGTATTCGGTAAATTATTCCGAAGTCTGCATCATCAAATTATGATAAAGTTATGCAGTCACATAAGAATAAGATAACATTATTCAGGATGATCTTCTGTTTCAGGTTTAGGTAGGGTTGGGCGTGTGCCTAAAGAGTACCTTGATTTCCTAATCTTGGGAACTCATTATTTGACCCTTTTGCTGGGGTTCGCTGGGGTTGCTAAAAGATTATGCCCTCTTGTCCCACCTTTTGTTAGACACACAGACTGACTCCGAATTTTGACTATTAGAGTTCTTTATTTAAACGAGTATTTATACTCGTATGGGGGAGGTGATGACCAGTAAGGATGACGAAATCAATCGGTCGACGCGGAGGAGGGGCGCCGATCCTTAGCCCCATACGAGTTTGTTTCAATTAATATATACGTTACACAAAATATTAACCAAAAGATCACTTAACAAATATCTTAGTGATATGTTTAGTATCCGCATTTAATATACACATAATCCATTTTACTTCTATTTCTAATATTATCTACTTACCCTCGTTTTAGGTCATTTTCTACAACATTCTTACATCTTCATTAATTTATTCAGTAGTACGGATATTGCAAACCTAATAACATTTTAATCATAATATTAGATTAGGACCTCGTCACACAGCTCATACCTATTCGTATACTTGGGTTCTATGATCACAAAGTAAGGTTCTTCCACTAGACGATCACCTGGCCAAAACGAAACATGTAGGTAAATATTAAAAACGCGAGTAGGTATGCATACATTAGGTAAAGTAACTTGTTCTGTGTTAGTAGGACTTTTACGATTCTAGATTTCTCGATCGGGAGTAGCAGTTATACTGTAATATTTTAAAGATACGAATAACATAATAGTCATACTCTAATATAGGTTTAATATACCCAGCTAATATTTAGGCAAATAAAAATATACTGGATTAGGCAACCAAATATAAAACATTTAATAAAATAAAATAAAACAGTCAAATAAAGTAAGATTAAATAAAATAAAAATAAAAAGATATAAAATAATTTGAAGGAGGGGATTTTTACAGTGTTCAACGTTATTTTACCGATATGTCATCGTAGCTCTGGCGTTGTAGCCGGATCGCGGTAACCTTGTAACTAACCAAAAAGTCTGCACAATTCGTAGCGTGCGCCGAGTTTTGGTTCGGTAATTTTTTGGCACGATTGTGACTCTATCTGTATTGTAGCTTGATGCTAGCCACGCATGTTTTGACTTTAAATATGCTTCCATTGTGGAAAGCAATTCTAAAACCTGATGTTAACAAAATCGGGGGATACAATTTGATGCTGCAGCTACATAATAATATATCTATCATCTATACTATGTCTATCTACACACAGAATTTAATTACACCACTCGATAGATAAAGGATCAAAAAATTCGTAACGTTGAGTGAGACATACTAGTTGTTGCTTTAGTTACCAGCTGTTGCTCACGTCTTCGTACGCGTAGATATCTCAAGTCGTCGTAATAAGCCTTTTAACAGTCCACTGCTGGACTTTTAGCCTACCTCCGAAAGGGTGGTTGGGCCATATCCACCACGCTGGCCCAGTGCGGATTGGTGGATTCACATACGCCATTGAATTCCTTCTCCGTACGTATGCAGGTTTCCTCACGATGTTTTCCTTCACCGAAAAACCAGTGGTATGAAAATCCGTACATAAGCTCCAAAGAGCTCATTGGTACGGGCCCGGGGTTTGAACCCGCGATGTCACTCTTTCAAGTCTAGCGGTCTCCCAAATGGGCTAACACGGCTTATATCTTAGATATCTCAAGTATCAACCACCATTCATTAACATCACCCCAAAAACGTCAATTTTTTAACATAGCCAGCCAATTTTTCTTTCCGTAAGGACCTTTTACAGAGTATTAAAAAACTTTAAAACAAAAGATAAATGAAATGTCAAGTTATGGCGTGATCAAGATAAATAGGGGCGTCTTGAAATCACAAGTGAATCGGTTTCTTCTAGGCAAGCATGCTCTAACCTTAGATTATGTACCTGGCTCTAACGTAGACCGCATCGTCGCTTAACATCAGGCGAGTTGGTGGTCAAACGCAAGACTATTATTTATGTTAAGAAAAGGGATTCATTTTTATATAATATATACGAGATGTAAGGGGAACACTCTCGAAGCCAAAAGAAGGTAATTGTACTCATCATTATGAACAACTTTTACTACGGGACCAGCCCTGAAATCGCGAAAAAATATCAGCTATATATATATATATATAGATATATAGACACAGAAAATACATTCTGATTAAGAAAAAAATATTGAATTAAATAAGTACAATATGCGGTCTTACCACAAAGAGCGATGTCTTCCAGAAAACTTTCCACGTATTCAATAATAATAATAATAGAAAGTAAATATTGCATTGTCACCAAAAGTTTTAGATCTCTCAGGGGCTTTAAAATTTGTCCGAACTAACAAGAAAAAGAGTTGATAAAAGTGGTAAAAAAATACGATGACGTTTGTATAAACAGCTGAACTTTTGTGAACACCCTCTTTAAGCAGTTCTCATTAAATGCTCGCCATTTTCTTCACAAAACTGCGTTTTTCTAAACTATGCTGCATTTAATTAAAAAAATATCATATTTTAATTTTCACTGTGTTGCAGTTGAATTTTATATATTTAATTAGGGTGCTTCCAGACGATACGAAGTACAAATTGCAAGTAGCTACTACGCATCGTACGTTTTGCTTAGTGCAAGTGGCAGTAGAAATGGTTAGTAGCACTTCCACTGCCAGTTACATTAAGCTGAACGATTCAGATAGGCTGTTTTCTGGAAGTGCTACTAACCACTTCTACTGCCACTTGCACTAAGCAAAACGTACGATGCGTAGTAGCTACTTGAAACTTGTACTTGCTGCTTTCTGGAAGTGCTACTAACCACATCTACTGCCACTTGCCTGAACAAAACGATGCAGAAGATGCGTAGTAGCTACTTGCAACTAGTCCTTGCTGCTTGTACTACACATCGTCTGCAAGCGCCTTTAGTTAAACTGAAGTACCCAAGTTAGTGCAAGCGTGGGGATTATGGCAACACCTCTCTAAGATGGAGGCCTTTGTTCAGCAGTGGACGTTCAATGGGTGGTGATGTGAGATGTGTGTGTGAAGTTAGTGCAGATTAAACGACGTGATTAAACCGATGGGGAAGAAAAGTTCTTGAGTTGAGACCACGAACCGGAAGAAGCAGCGTAGGTAAGCTTCCCACTAGATAGACCGACGACGCAGACAGTCTGTGGTACAGACGACAGATTTACAAAGCGTAGCACAACATCTGTCAAATAGTATGCAACCTTTGGAGCCTTTTACAGAACCCTAGTACATTAAAACAGAGTACAAATCTGCCATTGTCCATCCTGTCAAAAATATATCTGTTTCGTTCTGGTGATGTCAATTTTGGCATATGAGTAAAGAGTGTAACATGTTTAATTCGTTTATGCTAAGTTAGCTGTCCTTTTATTCTTTATTAGCATCTTATACATTCTTGTAAACTGGCAAACTTTACGAAAGAGTTTGAAGTTTGACTTTTGTACTTTGAGATAGATCTCAGAATCATGCAGCTTGAAACTTGACGTTTAACTCCGTCTCAAACTTTGTTATCAGTCCACAAACTTGCCTGGAACCCTTTCGCTTCGTATTTTATATCTACTTTAAAATACACCCCAGAAAAGTGTCTTACATTCTGAAACTTTTACCTTTACAGATTAATTTTGAATCTTGAAAAATGAAAACTTTGTTTTTATTTAACGTAACAAAATTGTGATGGGCAAGTGCCTTTATTAACTAAACAAAATACAAGCTAAAACTAAAACTACAAATACAGTTAGACTGCCCACAGACCGTGGAAGGTCTAAAGACAATCCAAATGCTCAAGCCTGAATAATTATCTAACTTTATTAACTAAACAAAATACAAGCTAAAACTCAAACTACAAATACAGTTAGACTGCCCACAGACCGTTGAAGGTCTAAAGACAATCCAAATGCTCAAGCCCACTACCAGTTGGCAGCGTACCCAGCATGCTGGCGGCATTACCACGTTGAATGGCAATGCTTATGCGTTGAGCCAGAAACACGCCAGCATTTTGGTCACGCGTCGCATTAACCAGGCGCTCTGAAAGATTTTTGAAAATGAAGTTAGCTCCCGGTCCCCAAGGGCCCAATGTCTCGACCCCAAACGCCTCAAATATGTAACCACTGCCGAGGTTAGCATATTTGCGTCGCTTGTGCTGCTCTGCCGAATTGGCAGCCGCGCCAGCCCTACGTAACAAAAAATCTTTTATACTTTCGTTTTTGTAAACGTCACAATCAGACTAACAGACAAGACCTGCGTAGGTACTTTCATGATACCTATACTTTACATAGGCTAAGTATGTGCTTTCTCCCTCTACGGTACTTTATGAGGTGCTTTTGTAGGTTACAGAAACTTTTTAATGTATCCACCCCCATACATCGATAGCCCGTTGGTCCAGTTGGTAATGAACCTACCTTTTGAGCTTGGGGGCGTGGGTTCGATTCCCACCTAGGACAAACATTAATGTGATGAACATTTGTGTTTGTTCTATATCTGGTTGTTAATATATATTTAAGTATGTATTTAAAACTATATATGTATGTATATCAGTCTCTGGCAGCCATATCACAAGCTTTGCTTAGTTTAGGGTCAGATGACCGTGTGTGCAAAAATGTCCCGTTTTTTTTTTTTGTTTTTTTATTTATTTATAAACGCAATAAAGGTAGTGGTATCCTCACCTTGAGTGCTCACTTTGCAAATGTTCCTTTTGTTGGTCTTTCAAGCCTCTCATGTTTTGTATTGTTAGTCGTCTCTAAACGTTTTATCAGTCCACAAATGACAAAGTGAGATATGACGGCCATAGGCCTCTCCCTTAGAACTCCACACTGAACGACTGCCATCTGCATCCACTGGATGCCCGCGACCCTCAAGATGACGTCGGTTCATGTAGTGGGAGGCCCGTCGAGTTACATCGGACCACCATCTGATCAACGGGAGAGAAAGAGAAAATTGTCTCTTTCTCACCCGTTGGTTGGACGGCGGTCCGTCAGCCAAATCGTCTGTTATAAATGTGACACAGCCGCACCAAGAAAGTTTATACTTTGTTAAATAAATTGCTCTGTCTCGTTTTCATGTGTGACAATTTCCGTCAATGAAAATTTGACGGAGCAATTTTAAGCAATAACGTCTCTGAGTGTGGCTGTTAGTCTTTCTTATCCGTTTTTTAAATATTTACGATTATAAAACAAAGATGCAGCTTTATAGTTCACGTTCGTACTCCAAGAGGGTTATTTTCATTTGTGTAATTTCCATCCAGATGTTTACTCGTCCAATTCCAAAGTTAGAATTTACGAAGTCTGTGTAACTTTCACAAACTAATGAAGTCTAATTTTACCTAATTTAAAAACAAGCTTAAGGGTTGCCATAAATTATGAAAGTTGGTGAGCTAAGACTACGCTAAACAGCTACAGCAACACAAAAAAAAATTGAATTTAAATAACCGGATTGTGTAATATGTTTCAAATAATATTGCAAATAGTACAAAGCAATTATTATTTTCGTGTTGATATTATAAAGATAATATGGCAGAGGATAAATAAAAAAGCCCATTTTTTTCAGTTATTTTCCCTCTTATATTCTCCCACTCCATGTCAAATCCGCCATATTTGATGTAGTGTGACGTCACTATACTCCACTAATGGAGTATTTTATCGCATTGATAGACGCTTAGGTAGACGCTTAATTAGGTAGATTAGGAGATTAGCTAACACAAATGAACATTATATGCTCAATACCCTCTATTTGCCGGTAATAATATATTAGTAGGTACGCAAAATCTAAATTCGGGGTGACCCACTATTGTAAACTAAGAAAAGTTATTTTAACTCTTTAATGGCGAATCACACTGACAATACAATATTTCTTTATTACACACCGAAAATACAAATAAAACTTAAACTTACATAAAAACAAATATACGGCAGTATAATGGGCGGCCTTATCGCCTTAATCGATTTCTTCCAGGCAACCTTTGGATGGACAGGACTAAAGAAATTGAAAAACAGTCGGTGGTGTACATAAAATAAACCTAAATAAATTTATACATGATGATATATGAGATATATGATTTTCGCTAGATGACAGAGCCATCTAGCGGAAAAGACGCCAACTATCAAGCGTATGAGCCGAGTGAGGTGTCGATCCTCTCTCCCGTCTCACCTACACGTGTGCGCACGATGATTCTCTGTTCCACTATCGAGGCACATGAACGTGTTTTTTAGTTTCGTAAACTATGATATTATTCTAAACCACCTCCATAAAAATTATTGTCAATTTCACTTATAATATTTTCACTGCGTAGTATTAGTTAGTATTATTTGCTATCACACTGTCGTAACGAGCCATTTTACGTATAGTTGCTACATTTATTAGTCACGTAAGAGAAAACCTAATGGACCAGGAGCTCTATTTTTGAATCGCTCGTATGATTTCGCACGAAAATATCATGCAAAATGAAAGATTTTCTATTGATAGAAAGAAAATTCGAATTGTTCAAACCACACGTTGCGTAAGCGAGTACCTAATATGATATTTCATAAATGCCACTTTTGTTTGTGATTTTGTTTGAAAATCAGTCATTCCGCATGATATTTTCGTGCGAAATAACATACGAGCGATTCAAAAATAGAGTCCCAAGCCCGTTGACATGCCGTTCTACTAAGCCAAGCCAATAAGCCAGTCGATCTTGTTCTTATCGAGTCGATGTATCGTGAATGGGTTATACCAGAATTTAATCTCCCAAACGAAAGCCAAATGAACAAATTTGGACTTTATACGAATTGAGCATCATATTAATTAACATCGAGAGATTCTCACATGATAAAGCCAGTGGATTGCCGTAGTCAACATTTAACCAATGGATTGACTCTATATACTCATAGCTTGGCTTAATAGAATAGCTCCTCCAATGGCATAATATAATCCCTTTAGAGTTATAAACTCACGCTGCGCGTAGAAAGTTCAAGTCCCGGCCGTCTAGTTTTAACTAGATTACAAACTCCAGTAGGCTACTTAATTACAGCAACATGTCTGACGATTCTATTGGAGTTGTTTTGGACGCTGGATCTTCCACTACGAAAGCTGGCTTCGCAAGTGAGGCCTTCCCCAGAGCCTCGTACCCAACTGCCGTTGGCAGGTAAAGTAAGGGTGAACAAAGACGACATTATTTTAGTCGGCCTACCTAAAAACCACGAAAGGGTAAAGGAGCGGCAGAAAAATCTGACGCATTATAAAATGTGGGAAAGAAATAATTTCGGTCCAACTAAAGGTCTGTCGTATTTGTTCGCTCTAAGCACGAGTAAGTTTGAATATCCTTTTTTGGTGACCGGGTGAAATTTTCGAAAGATACCCAGCTGCATTGGGGTGCAGCTGGGTTATGTGAGATTGCACCCGCTCATAGACTACACAAAATCCCCTGCGGTGGCTGGCTTCCGTGACAGATGGAGAGCATCAAAATCTCCATAGGAACGTTCCGGTAGTATAGGAGCGCATCGGTTCTAGTTTCTATATCCTAGGAATCAGAGTATTTAAGCTTCCCAAATGCATTCAGCAAGGTTTCACGAGTGTGGTTCATTGTCATTTGTGTTAGGACTCACGTGCAGAATCTATCTGGGGAAGTACCACATCCTTGTAAGAAACAAACAAAACATTGTATGCCCGATATGGGTAAACTGTGATACTACTAAAATAATTATAACACCTTATAATGTACCAGTTTTTACAATAAAGACTATTCTGATTCTGATTCTTGCCAGTTATGCAATAACCAAGCAGTGGTGTGCAAACATTACTGTGTTTCGGATTGAAGGGCACTGTTTCCAGTGATACTATTGGGCGTAGATAGATTTATCGTTACATATAATATCTTAGGGTGACGACCGCAGTGCATTTTTACGCAGATGTTCTAAATTCTGGGTGACTTTGAACTGTTATGGGCAAGTGTTACACTTACCATCAGGCGAGCTACTAGCTTGGCTCATTACTGTTTTATAATTGAAGCATCAGTGATCGCTTACCATTAGGCGGCCCGTTGGTTACATGCCACAATTTACCGCGTCATCTATAAACCTATATAATCGTTGTAAATGGCACTTACGGTCACCTATTACAAAACTGACCGACGAGACCTGACTGACTACGAGATGGACCGACGACATAGTGAGAGTCGCTGGCATCCAGTGGATGCAAAAGGCATCTGTCGTTCAGTGTGGAGGTTAATGGGGGAGACCTATGTTCAGCAGTGGACGTCTTCTGGCTTATGATGATGATGATGATTACAAAACTGTCGAGTCATCGTGCTATGAACCTTATTATCGACTTTATTTTAATGCAAGTAAATGTGGCAGCGGTCTGCAATCTGCTTTTGTTATAGAAAATGCATTGTGGTCAAAACTTCGATTCTGTTCAAGCTCGGTGAAAGCTATAGTTTACTGCGTGTAATAAAACTGCCAACATGATATTGTAAACTTTTTACCAACTTCGCCACAGCTATCAATTTTCATGCCGCCGTACAATGCGAATACAGGAATGGATATTCTATAAAATAATCATCAGCTCTAACAAAAGCCCCGTTTTCAACTCCGAACGAGGTCATGGCCTCGATATATGTCTGTCTGTAGATTAGGCTTGCTGGCACATTAATAACAAAATAGATATTTGTATAAAAAATATACAGACTACGAGTAGCCCAGTCACTAGAGGTTTTTAAATTTAAAAAACCTTTTATTCTACCTCATGGTGGAGTGGAAAGGTAATTGAAATGAACCGATAGAAATAATGAGAAGTTCACAATCTAAAAAAAAAAAAATATTATCATTCCGCCAGTTTTAACTCATTAAGTATTAGATTGAGAGAGTATTGATTTATATACCAAAATGTAAAGTATTTAGTTTTCTAAATGTTTTCCACATACGTTTTTGTTGTAAGATCAACACTTCGGGAGTAATTTTGAAGAAAATACTCAGTATGGGGAGTTTTTTGGTGAAAAGTTCGTCTTTTTGCCGCTGCAACAAATTAGTCATCGGAAGTACAAAAAAAGTGTAGAGACAAAAATGTGAATAATTTTATTTTCTTTAACAATGTTTTTGACATTTTTGCCGTAAAATCCAAGATGGCGGCTTGCGCTCACCATCCCCAAGGTCGAAAATTTGAATTTTTCATCAGTGTAGACCTAAACAACATATGTGAAAATCATTACTACACCACCTTTTGCAAGGCAAAGGCCTTGTTAATTCTCTACTGACTGGGCTAGAGGACTAATATAATTATGTAGGTACATGTGGGTAGCAAGCTTAGTAGCTTCGATAACGAAACGATTTCGTTATCGAAGCTACTAAGCTCGCTACAGACTATAAGTAAAATCTACACTCAATATAGCATAATGTGATGTTTTTTTGTACAACTGAGAGAGAATATGAGCAAATTATTCACCTATTGGTATGAGTACCGTTTATCTAAAACAGTTCAGTCAGAATTATAAACTTGAACAGTTCAAAATCATAAGTGTTATCATCAAAATATATATTAATTTTCCCGACGTTTTCTTGTGACTAAAAACGCTAGTTTGACTATGTTTGCGTATCTTACAGATTTCGCCGTCCAGGCCTTTTAGATGGTTTTCCTCTGATCTACTGTGGCAAGGAAGCTATACTCAAGCGGGGATTGTCTAATATAACGAACCCCGTCCAAGAAGGCTTTATCACTGACTGGGATGAAATGGAGAAGCTCTGGCACCATACCTTCTATAAGGAACTTCAGGTGGCACCTGAACAAGCGAGAGTCATGCATTCTGTTCACCCGCTGGTGTCAGAAAAGGATAAGTAATTGTAGCATTCAAACTTTCGCAATTTGAACTTATTAATTTGATAGAAGCCGTGGTAGCCTATTTAAGAGACCGCTAGACTTGGAAACGTGAGGTTGCGGGTAAAAACTCCGGGCCCGTAACAATGAGTTCTTTGGAGTTTATGTACGTATTTTTATACCTCTGGCTTTTCGGTGAAGGAAAACATCGTGAGGAAACCTGCCAACCCGCACCGGGCCAGCGTGGTGGATCTGGCCCAATCACCCTTTCGTGGGTAGCCTAAAAGTCCAGCAGTGGACCGTTAAAAGGCTGATTATGATTTTGATGGATTTGAATTTTTAATTTCCTATCGGGACTTATAGCACATTAGCCGAGTAGCATTGACGCCCGGGCCTGTCACATATGTAGCATAACCACGTAGACTCAAGGACAATAGGGTGGATTGACACCTATTGTCCACCCCGTGGACAATAGGGTGGGGATCATCAATCGGCAAACGTCAGGACACCCTGAGACTTAATGGAGCGACAATATACGACGATGTCGTCGTACTTGTTTCCGTGGTGACCTGTTATTGCATTATTATTGAAAAATTTACATCATTTTATGGTTGATATTCCGAAAACACGTACGAAGCGCTTTGATTCCACATTTATTGTGCGAACTGCTAGTCTGTGGAATTTGCTGCCTGAATGGGTGTTCCCCGTCAGTTACAATCTGGGTATCTTCAAGTCGAGAGTCTTCTAGGCAAACGTGCTCCATCGTAGACCGCATCGTCGCTTAACATCGGGCGAGATGGCGGCCAAGCGCAAGCATATCAATTATAAAAAAATAAACTGGTTATTGGATTTGTTTTTTGGCGCCAATATGAGCATATTAAAAATAAATTTGTAACCAATATGTTGGTCATCCTCTAGAGCAAAAAGAAGTTAAACCTTCAAAGGATGCCCGGCAGATGTGAAAAATGACGGAATACGGGAGCGTAATAATGTTTACCGTCCCGACATACGGTCAGTTTTACTGCAAAGCTGGGCCAATAGATGTTTTATGTCAAAAAATTATTTCAGGGATAAGATGGCAGAGATCCTATTCGAAAGCTTCACAGTAAAAGGTCTGTGCCTAATGAAGGCACCAGTGCTTGCTCTCCACGCAAGCGGTAAGACTACTGGGATCGTCTGGGAAGGTGGCTATTCTTGCTCCTACGTGGCACCAGTTTTCGAAGGATTCCCGCTGAAGCACGCGACGATTTTGTCGCCTTTAAACGGAAAACTGCTCACGGATAGATTGCAAAAGATTTTATCGGAGACTGGTTACTCTTTCACAACTCCTTTTGAGAATGACATGCTTAATGAGATGAAGGTTGGTAATCACACTATGATTTTTTTTTTACCTATACTGTTCCACTGTTGGGCAAAGGTCACCCCCATTTCCTTCCTAAATCTCGGTCTTCCGCCACTTCTTGCTAATCTCTCCGTAATCGGTCAAGATCATTACGCCAGCGTTTTGTTGGGCCTTTCTTGATTGCGTCGTCCACCAGGCACCCACTGTGTGAACCCTCCTGGCCCATCGTTCGGGATTTATATGCGCCACATGTCCATCCCAATCCCTTTTTAATCTGGCGGCTTTTTGGCCAACGTCTACCACACCTGTTATGGAGCGCAGTGCGCTCTTGCGAGCTCTGTCCATTCTTTTGATACCAAGCACGCTGCGTTCCTTTTTTGGAATGGAATATTGTATAAGTATGCGGAAGTTTATGTGGATGTGAGATAATGTTTATTTCCACTCAACACCATAACTGTTGGACGTATTTTAATAAAATCTGGATGGCATTTAGACTCTGAACAGAGAGGGTACTTTTTATCATTGGTACCGCACAGAATATCTGATTTAGAAATGTATTTTATTAACCTTCTTTTTAATACTGTGTAACTCTCTACTTCTGTTTGTATTCTGTGCTAATGTCCATGTAACTTATGCTTAGAAATAAACATTATCTTATCTTATCTTATCCTGACAAATGAACGATTCCTATAACATAGCAGAACCAAGAGACGCAGCTAGTGGAATAATTTATAAGCTCACTCACTAATTCCGAAAACTATTTGACCAACGATGCTGAAATTTGGTATCTAAATTCTATAAGGGGTGGACATTTACTAAGATGGGGTTTAACGACAGGAATGAATTAAAAGGGTCAAAAGGTTGATTGTAATTTAAATGAAAGTCTATGCGCACAAAGTCACAGGCAACAGCTAGTTAGTAAATAAATAGGTAAATAAAGTTCATGATGATGTTGGAGTATACCACATATTGGTTGTTGAGGACACCAGGAATCCTTAAAGACACGCTCAACTATTATCCATACCAAGGAAGATATATATCTTCCTTGTCCATACCCAGAGTTTTATTTTTGTCATTCTAACTCTGTCCAGCCTGATATCGTACCCAGGATCTCCTGCTCCAATAACAGACAAGCTACCAACTAACAATATCGGTCAATAACCGATTCAAAAAAAATACTTTGTAAAAATAAGCGTATTTTTCTTAGCAAACTCTTTCATTTGATACCCATCATGGAGGTGCATAAAAATAACTGGTCCACCATCTTGGATTGTTAATGACGTCTTTTATGTAACCATGCATTGTCATCCAATCTGAACGTGTATGGAAAATTTATTTAAGCTCAATCGATTGGGGACAACCAGTTGCAAGATTTGTCCCACACATAAACATACTAACAGGGCAAGTAGTTAAAAGCTTTTTTTTTGTAAAAAAATTCACGACCGTGGATTCAATGTCCTTTAGTCGTAATATTAAGCATTTTAACTTAGTATTAAAAGCGTCAATCAAGTCACAGTTAGAGTCAAGCAAAGTAAGTCACGGTCAAGTCAAACTCATGCCCCTGTAAAGTGGTGAAGATTTACAAGAGGCTCCTATGGAGTTTTGGAAACAACACGAAGGACATGTTTCACCTCGTTTTATCACCTTTTCCACACTCGAGCACGTTTACGAGCACTTCATAAATAATATTTCACCATTTACTACACATTATCACTCGAAAATACAAAAGTTTAGGAAAATAATCCAACGAGCCGACATGTTTTTTTCCACGTTGGCGCCAAAACTCTCTAAATAGAAGCTTGTAAAATAGTATTGCTGCTACTATAACATAATAACCAATTCTTACGAAGTCGCTGTATTTATCAGTTTTTCCTGCATTTTTGCCAATTCAAGAGACAAGCTTTAAAACATTGTTTGATTTGGAACATGCAAAATACTTTAATAAACTATTATTCTATTCTAGGAAAAACATTGCTACGTGGCGCAGTATTACAACGAAAATATACATTTCTTAGCAAGTTCCGATAACAAAGTACCTTACCAGCTACCAGACGGCCAACAAATCTTTTTAGGTGAAGAACGCATCAAATGCACCGAAGCTCTATTTAATCCTGCAATAGAACAGTTGAACTGTCTAAGCCTTCCTGATCTCTTCATGTCTTGTATAAGCAAATGTGACAGCGACTACAGGCCGTTGTTCTGTGAGAACATCATGCTGGCAGGTGGCACGAGCATGTTTCCAGGATTAGTTGATCGTTTGAAGGCGGAACTAACTAACTTGCTAAGGAATCAGCCGCTGCACGCGAACATAGATGCGCTGCCTTCAAGACATTATGCGGTATGGATAGGAGGGTCCATTCTGGCTTCGCTGAAGAGTTTGAAAGACTTCTGGGTGACCAGAGAAGAGTATGAAGACAATGGATTTGACAGAATTAGATATAAGTTTTTCTAAGCGTACTGTGGAATTTCCAACGGTGTCAAAGTTCAATAAGACATTTTCAGAGTTTCTAATTAAGGTAATTTATTATTTAAGTTCAGTTAAAGTAGATGTTCGGGTAAAACTTTCTTCATAAAGCCAATACTATTAAACTTTGACAGAGTTTGTGTACAGAACTTTAATTTAAATTTTATAAAAAAAATGCAAACTGAATTGAGAACCTCCTCCTTCCTGAAGTAGGTCAATTAATAAAGTGTTTGAATTACAATTGTACTATTCATTTTTATATGACAAAAAATAGGTATTTATAGAGTACTAAAAATAAATGTACCAAACCGAAAAAATACACCATCTGTTTCATACATTCGTAGATTATAAATATTTTGTTTCTATGGCACAGCTATTTTTTAGGATTCGGTACCCAATGGGTAAAACGGGGCCCTATTACTAAGGCTACGGTATGTCTGTCTGTCCGTCCTATCTTTAAACGGCTGTATCTTTCGAACCGTAATAGATGGAGTTGAAATTTTCAAAGAATATATATATTACGGCGGATTAATTATAAAAATATATATATTATGTAAAACGAAAAGGAGTCCGGTCCACATCCGACAAACGTATTTTTTTACGTTTTGTATTAGCTATAATGTAAAAACGGTAATACGCACAAGCATCAAACTTGGTTTGATTATAGTACACACTCTAAAGTATAACAACAAGTTATAAATAATGACCAAGTGCGAATCGGCGACAAGGTTCTATAAATTTTCATTACCAAGTTATATAAATTTTCATTACCATTTTAAATTATTATTCTTTATTGACTAATATTATTTGTTTATCCTAATTGTTTAATTTAATTTTGACATTATGTAATTTAATAATTCTATTTTTTTTTTGTATTATTTGAATGTTTTTTTTTTTTTTTCTTTCATGTTTTTTTTTTTAATTTTCGATTATTAAAGATAATAAGAATTTATACACTGTGACATGTAACTAATATTGTTATGAATAAATAAGTATAAGTGTAAGTATAATTGTTATACTCGAGCGTCACTGTAGCAAAATACTATGTGACTGCGTAGCAATTGCTTCGACAATTTTGGAAGGCGTTAAGCCTGATTAATAACTGGTATTTCGGTTACTTGGACGACCTTATTGTATTTTGTGGTGGCACGGAACCCTCAGTGCGCTCGTCTGACTTGCACTTGGCCGGATATTTCGTTATTTTAGGATTGGTTTCATAGTTTAAAAAAAACACTATGATGCGTATAATGGCCTGCTTTAGGCTTAGTACCACCAACACGCGTAACCCTGTATACGATAATTAAACTACAGTTTAGACACACTAGCCCTTAATTTTGAACTGTCTATCTACCGCAACATTTAGGTGGGCTACTTAGTAAATGAGTTTCCAGCAGTAGTACTAACGCAATGGAGGAAAAAGTAATTAAAAGTTAACTAATTGAAGCTCACTGTTCCCGCGGACGTTTCATTTCAGAGAGAAACAAAATGTGTATTCTTTGTGAACATTCTCACATAAGTAAAAGAATGTCTAATAAAAACAATATGATTCTAATTATTCAGCCAATCATAAAAACGGCTACAAAACAATGGAGCGCTTGTAGTGTAGCTGTAAGGCTTGTAGCGTAGCTGTGTAGCTTATAACGGAGCTGTAAAGCTTGTAGCGTAGCTGTGTAGCTTATAACGTACCTGTAAAATTTGTAGCGTAGCTGTGTAGCTTATAACGTAGCTGTAAAGCTTGTAGCGTAGCTGTGTAGCTTATAACGTAGCTGTAAAGCTTATAACGTAGCCGTAAAACTTGTAGCGTAGCTGTGTAGCTTATAACGTAGCTGTAAAGCTTGTAGCGTAGCTGTGTAGCTTATAACGTAACTGTAAAGCTTGTAGCGTAGCTGTGTAGCTTATAAGGTAGCTGTAAAGCTTGTTGCGTAGCTGTGTAGCTTATAACGTAGCTGTTTATTTATTATTTTATTTATTTATTAAAGGGCATGGTAAAACGGGGCCCTGTTACTAAGCATACGGTATGTTTGTCTTTCCGTTTTACCTTTAAACGGCTGTATCTTTCGAACCGTAATAGACAGCCAGTTCAAATTTTCACAGAATATAATATAGTATGTTAAGCTTGTTATCGCTCGAAGAACCGATAACCGATGGGGAAGAAAGGTTCTTGAGTGAAGACCACGAACCGGAAGACGCAGCGTAGGTAGGCCTCCCACTAGATGGACCGATGACATAGTTAGAGTCGCTGGCATCCAGTGGATGCAAAAGGCAGGCTATCGTTCAGTGTGGAGGTTAAAGGGGGAGGCCTATGTTCAGCAGTGGACGTCTTCTGGCTGATGATGATGATGATGATTAAATGACATAAGGAATCTCCTGTCGTATTTCAGCTTCGTAAGCCAAATATTTTTCGAGATTTTGCGATGAGCCAGTGAGTGAGAGAATGAGTAGATGAATAAAATTTCGCTCTCATAATAAAATTATTTTATAGATTTAGTAGAGTAGACATAATTATTACAACTAGTGAACTATTAAGAATGAGCTTTGCTAGATTACAACCAAAGTTTTTTTTTAAATACATCCATAGAGAAAAACCTTTTAGGGGTTTACAAAGCCAATTTTTTTTTCTCTTCTGTGACAAAGCCAAGACAAAGCCTATACAAATGTATCTATCAAAAAATGTACGTCATCTGTCACGTCACTTTTATTATGGTTGGTCACAGGTTGGTAAACTATCTTTAATAATTTCCCTCGCTACAAAATAACATACGTAGCTTTTATGTATACCTACTCAAAGGAAAATAATTAATCCAGTACTCTTGAATTCTTTTAAAAGACTCTTGGATAAAGCATTCGCTAGACAGTGCTCAAATTCTATAGGCGTATTTTTTTATTCATAGGTCATTTAGGAGTGGTCAAAGGAACGATGTCGTTTGACAAGCCTCTTGTAGTCCTAGACAACGGAAGCTACAACATAAAAGCTGGTTTCTCATGTGATAACCATCCGGTATCAATCTTCAGAACTGTAGTTGGAAGACCTAAAAACTTAGACGGCACTTATGGAAAGCAAGACTATGAAGTATGTGTTGGTGAGTTTCATTGATTTCATTTTATGAGAGTAGCTCTTGTAATTTCCAGAATTCACGGTCTTCCGCCAGCGTTTTCTACTCCCGATTCCCTTACGATTCGTCAAAACAGCCTTGAACGATTCAATTGGTACACAGAAACCACGGTTCACCGTGCAATGCCCGCCCGTTGGTCGAGTTGGAAGGCAACCTACCTTCTGAGCTTGTGGGCGTGGGTTCGATTCCCACCTAGGACAAACATTTGTGTTTGTTCTATATCTATTTTTCTTATTCGTAACAGGTTACGGAACTACGGTTTCGTAGGCGGCCGATGGGAGTCATTTATATTGTAATCCCTAATATCTTCATTTGTTCTAAGGAATGTTCTCCTTGGGTTTTTTTGTTTCCCTCTTTCCTTTTTCATTACCCTTTATTTGTCCTTATGAAAGCCAGGTGAGTCCCAAAATTTGCAGGATGATACACATTGACAGAAACATCGATCTTAACGTTTTAAAGACTAATTCAGTTCATACTTAAGAGCTATGGTTACGGTAACGACAATGCGCCCGGAATCTTTCTTTTAAGGATATTTTTTTTTTAAATGTGGTAATTTTTGCACACACTGTCGTCTGACCCCAAACTAAGCAAAGCTTGTAATATGGCTGCCAGAGACTGATATACATACATATAGAGGGTGTGAGGGGAACACTCTCGAAGCCAAAAGAAGGTAATCGTACTCATCATTATGAACAACTTTTACTATGGGACCAACCCTGAAATCGCGAAAAAATCATACTTTTCCATACATTTTGTCGAGTGTCAATGACCGTTTTCTATAGAAAAGCTGATATGTTTTTCGCGATTTCAGGGCTGGTCCCATAGTAAAAGTTGTTCATAATGATGAGTACAATTACCTTCTTTTGGCTTCGAGAGTGTTCCCCTTACACCCTGTATACTTTTGAATACATACTCAAATAAATATTAACACCCAGATATAGAACAAACACAAATGTCCATCATATAATTTTTTGTCCTAGGTGGGAATCGAACCCACGCCCCCAAGCGCAGAAGGCTGGTATATTGCCAACTGGGCGAACGGGGCTATCAACGAATGTACGACTGAAGAAGTTATATTAGTCCTATCCTTACAATGTAATATATATAATATCAATGCTGTCTTATCTATGTGCGAGTGCAATGTTATCTATACTAATATTATAAAGAGGAAAGATTTGATTGTTTGTTTGTCTGTTTGCATTGAATAGGCTCCGAAACTACTGAACCGATTTGAAAAATTCTTTCATTGTTGGGAAGCTACATTATCCCCGGGTAACATAGGCTATATTATATTTTCAAAAAATAGGGATCCTTACTAAAACTCCAATAATGTAACCCAAGATGTAAAAAAATAAGATTTACAATTTTAACTTTGCGTGTTTGACAGTTCTAAGACAGGACAACGTCTGTCAGCTCAGCTAGTCCCTAATGTAGAGAAACTTGTAAAGAGCTCTGAGTGCAAGACGTAATTAATTAATTTCTAAACTCACTAGCGGGTGTAGATATTAAAAGATATTTCGCCTTCATGTACGACATCGCAAATTAAGGCGCTACCATACCGCTAAGCTGCTAATACTAATCTAGTTTTTATTGGATCTTCTATCTATCTATAATATATCTTTATATGTATACGAGCTCGTACCGTTACCTCTTAGTTACGTGATCGCTACTAACAAAATCAGCGTGTGATTGAGTTTACACTGGTGTCAAATAGACTTGTTGACACTACTGTGTTGGTATATAGCAAAGGGAAAAATATGTGCAAAACGCGGCATAGTAAAAGAGAAATTGGCACATGAACATTCAAAAGCACATACTAAGTACTATCACTCATGTGGATTCGTTCGTACTTGGCCCGCAAAAGATAACTAATAAACCGGCCACGTGCGAGTCAGGCTCGCGCACTGAGGGTTCCGTACAACAGTAAAATTCAATAACGAAATTACCAGTTATAAGTAACTTGGTAATGAACAGAAACTTGTTACCGACTTGAACTTGGCCGTTATTTATTATAGTTATACTATAAAATGTGTGTGTGTGTGTTATTCGGCCGATGGGGCTGAAAGGTTCTGGAATGGAGACCACGGACCGGTAAGCGCAGCGTAGAACGTCCATCCACAAGATGGACAGACGACCTAAAAGAGACCGCAGGGAAACGCTGGATGCAGGCCGCTTCCAACCGGCCCTTTTGGAGATCGATGGGGGAGGCATATGTCCAGCAGTGGACGTCCTAAAGCTAAATGATAATCATGATGACAAAAAAAAAACAATGACAAAAAATACGTTTGTTGTATGGGGACCCGATTTATTTTTACTTTTTGACTTTTTTTTTCTTAGTTAATCCGCCGTAACATTACATATGTTGTGAAAATTTCAACTGGCTATCAATTACGATTTGAAAGATACAGCCGTGTAAAGGTAGGACGGACAAGCAGACAGACAACGTAGGCTCAGTAATAGTGTCCCGTTTTTACCCATTGGGTACGGATCCTAAAAAGTATGCGACAGAAGTGAAACTTTCATCAATGTTGACTTTCACTCCCTTGATTCGAGACGATTTTGCCCTAACGACTATCTAAGCGTGACGGTCACGTGAGTTCCAATGCTTTCCCCCCATCCTAAAATGTGCCCAACGTGCCTAAAGAAGTTTTTACTTCAAAATATATAAATTTCAACTTTACAGGTGACGACGCAATGTCGAAAATCGAAGATTATGAACTTTGCAGCCCTGTTGTAAAAGGGCGGATCGTCCACTGGGATAATATGGAGCGAGTATGGCATCACATGTATTATAAAGAACTGAAATGTGCTCCAGAAGACCGATCTGTTCTACTGGCGTGTGCGGCAAAAACACCAATCAAAGAAAAGTAAGGCATTTTAACATACTTTCATTAAAGTTAAATGATTATTAACGGGATATTTACCGTGGTAAGGTTGTGGAATGAGCTCCCGATATTTCGGCGCAGTTACATGCACCATGTTCACGGGAAGACTGAAGAATGCGGGTGGTTGGTCGAACAGTTAAAAAGTTAGGCGCAGACATCTACCAACGATCTACCCTCTTTCTTAGTCTTACCACGGTATTCTCAACCTTACCACGGTAAATATCCCGTTAATAATCATTTAACTTTAGTGAACAACCGTGATAGTATAAAACAGTGCTATTACTTTCATTTTCTTTCTTTTGGAGATCGATGGGGGAGGCCTATGTCCAGCAGTGGACGTCCTATGGCTGAAATGATGATGATGATGATGATGATTACTTTCATTAGCTTAAATCGTCTTGTTATCTTTAAATATTAAATATAAATCATAAATAATATTATATATTATAATGTTCTATGACGGGATATTACGGGATATTTACCCGATTTTATTTCGGTGCTCATTAATAATTGGAAATATCGGGAGCTCATTCCATAACGTTACCTTGGTAAATATCCCGTAAATAAACGTATAACTTTAGTAAACAACCGTGATAGTTTAAAACAATCTATCTATATAAAAACGAAATTCATCTACTCACTAACTCATTCACTCAATGATCACGAAATCTCAAAAACAACTTGACCTACGAAGCTGAAATTTGGCAGGTAGATTTCGTAAGGGGTGTAGAGGTCTGTTAAGAAAGGATTTTGCGAAAGGGCCGAATTAAGGGGGACATATCGAGGTTGAAAGTTTGTATGAAAGTCCTTTATTTTTGATGTTAGGGACATGAAATTTAGTATTCTGGTTAATGGTTTAAAATAAATAAATACTGTATAACTTTTTTTCAGAAAAAAATGGATGAAAGAGGAGTAATGGGAGTTTTAATTTTTTGTTGAAAGTTTTGTAATTACGAAGCTGAAATTTGGCAATTCGGATCAGTGGTCCGCTCAGAAAGGATTTTGCGAAAGGGCTGAATTAAGGGGGGCAAAAAGGGGTTGAAAGATTAGATGAAAGTCTATGCGTACGAAGTCGCGTGCAACAGCTAGTATTATATACAATATAATTCTATATATAGATCGAATATATAATAATATAATATTACTAGCGGTTGAGTCGCGGGCATCCAGTGGATGCAAAAGGCAGGCTGTCGTTCAGTGTGGAGGTTAAAGGGGGAGGCCTATGTTCAGCAGTGGACGTCTTCTGGCTGATGATGATGATGATGATGATGATGATGACTAGCGGTCCGCCCCGGCTCCGCACGGGTAAAGTTATATAGCCTATTAAAATAGCCTATATTAATCAGTGATAATGAAGCATTCAAATGGTGAAAGAATTTTTAAAATCGGTTCAGTACTTTTTGAGCCAATTCGTTACAAACATACTTACATACAAATCTTTCCTCTTTATAATATTAGTATAGATTAATATAGTGAAGGGCCTCAAGACGCTAGATATAGACTCGCTAGACGGTTAGGTCAAGGGTTAGATGCAGAAGGCGGTAATCCTTGACACGGCACACATTGTCAGGGGGTTTCTCACTCCGCAGCCCTTACCACCGGTAGCTTCGGCCTTGCCCCGATAACGGCGGCACCCTCGTTTATAAGTTTTTTATATTATATATGTTATTTAAAGTAAAAAACTTAAAAATTGAGCCAATAAATGAAAGTGTTTTCGGGGCCCACAGAAAATTTTCTGCAGTGCTAAAAATTTTGCTCAATAAACTTTTTTTTTTTAAATTTTATCATCAACATCAGCCAGAAGACGTCCACTGCTGAACATACGCCTCCCCCTTTAACCTCCACACTGAACGACAGCCTGCCATCAGCATCCACTGGATGCCCGCAACTCTTATTTTTTTTTTTCTTTTAAATTATAAATAAGCTTGTGCTTGGCCGCCTACAACTAAACTCACTAGACAGTATATAAACTTAAGTTTTTATATTGCTAGCGCTCGCACATCTCTTCATCATCATCATAGTCAGCCTTTTAACAGTCCACTGCTGGACTTTTAGCCTACTCACGAAAGGGTGATTGGGCCATATCCACCACGCTGGCCCAGTGCGGATTGGTGGATTGCACATCCCTTATTCAGCACTAAGGAACTAACCAAAAAGTCGGCGCAATTCGTAGCGTGCACGGTGTTTTGGTTAGAATATTTTTTTGGAACGATTATTTATTTATTAATTTATTGATTGTGACTATATATTTTTTATCTCGATGGTTACACCCCAAGCGGGACGTCAGTACAGGGCTAATCGCCCCCACCTCGAATAAGAATATAAATGAATAGCCAAATTCAGTGTCATCATCATCATCATCATAATCAGCCCTTTAACAGTCTACTGCTGGACTTTTAGCCTACCCCCAAAAGGGTGATTGGGCCATGTCCACCAATCTGGCCCAGTGCGGATTGGTGGATTGCACATCCCTTATTCAGCATAAAATTATGATTAGTAAAATTAGGTTTTTAGGAAGGTTAGGTAGGGGGTTAGTTAGGGTAGGTATGTTGGTAGTATTATTATTGAAGAATGTGGTTTATGGCAACCCAGCCACCTCCCATTCCAAAATATGACAAGTCTATGATACAAGAAGTCGAAATTAGAAAAAACATTTTTTTTTAAATAAATAATAGGCCTGCGCTTGACCGCCATCTCGCCTGATGTTAAGCGATGATGCGATCTACGATGGAGCACGCTTGCCTAGAAGAAACCTATTCACTCTAGAGTTGAAGACACCCAGATTATAACTATCGGGGAACACCCACTCAGGCAGCAAATTCCACAGACTAGCAGTTCGCACAATAAATGTGGAATCAAAGCGCTTCGTACGGGTTCTCGGAATATCAACCATAAAGCGGTGTCGATTCTTCGTGCCCACTCTGGCAGTCCGATAGTAAAATGGGCAGGAGGGAATCTCACGATGTCATCGGTCCATCTAGAGGGAGGCTTACCTACGCTGCGTCTTCCGGTTCGTGGTCAGTTAAGTTATCGAACAAAATTCACAGACTTACAAACATACAACACGTCAAGCAATTCCCGTAGACAATTCCCGTAGACAATATCTGAGAATTTCGTTTCGCTCGGCCAATTATTAACATAATATACGTCACATTGTCAGTCAAATTCCGATGACGACAGCGAATAAAAAAACCAGGCAAGTACGAGTAGGACTGGCGCTCTGAGGGTTCCGTTGGCTGGAATGCTCAGAGCGAGAGTCCAAACAAAAAAAATATTGAAATATTGCAAGACAAACTTAACTTTGTAGTGGACAATAAGGTTCTTCCATACATACCAACTACAAAATGTAAGTTGGTAATTACAAAACAATATTTTTATATGATGTAACTTCAAATTAACGACTTTCGGATTTTTCCTTTTATATGTGCTGTAAGACCTTTCCTCTTGCCAAATTTCATGATTCTAGGTCTACAGGAAATACCCTACTTATAGGTTTTGATTACCTTGTGAAATCGCAAAATATGCAACATAAACGGTCATATCTTTTCATCGCGTTGACTTTCGAAATTTGATTTTTTCACGGCTGTAAGAAACTGTAGATCCGATTATTTGATATAAAGTTGAACTAGATACCTTTACGCGTTTCTGAGAATAGGGTCTTGACAGACAGACATACAGACAGACGGAGAAAAGGTGATCCTATAAGGGTTCTGATTTTTCCATTTGAGGTACGGAACCCTAAAAATACGGGTCAAATTGAGAGCCTTCCTCCTTTTTTGTAAGTCGGTTAAAAGTAATACTACACGTTACACAACAACCTTACATAATATACAGGTTACGCATATAGGATGTGCTTAACCGAAAGGATGTCATTGTTTTCAACGTTATGAACAACTTTTACTATGAAACCAACACTGTAATCGCGCAAAAAAATATCAGCCAAACATTTTGTCAAGTGTCAATGATCGCTTTCTATGGAACTTCTGATATTTATTTCCCGATTTGTTGGTTGGTCTCATAGTATAAATTGTTCATAATGATGAGTACAATGACCTCCTTTCGGCTTAGTACAGTGTATGCGTAACCCTGTACCTATATTAAACCTACAGGAAAAAACCTACCTTACTCTCAACTCCGTACGCAGTCTCAAACTAACGTTAAACCGCGCAGTTCAGTAAGGTACCTATACATACTTAGTGTAGGTAGGGTAGGTACCTTACATGCTGTACTAATTTTATTATATTATTTTTCGATAGCAAAAGGCCACCTTGACCAATTGGTATCTTGTAAAAATGTCCTTATGTTATGAATACTGCGTAAGCGCACCTGGAAGCCTACGGTTTACCGCGAGCAAACGTTTGCGCGTTTTAACAAGTTTTTCCGCCATCTAGTGAAATTTGAGCCATACTAACGCGCAACAAAGTTGCAGTTATTATTATAATTTAGCAATGATGTGTCACAACTGTGATGAAATCACTCTTTTTTAACGAAACTGCAGTGCAAGTACCATTCTTTATCGATCGTCAAATTCGATAAAATGCCATAGAATCGATCATAGTGCCTACTGATCAAATGGCATTTTAACGAATTTGACGCTCTCAACTGTCAAATTTGACCATCGATAAAGAACGGTACTTACACTGCTGCATTGCAAGTAACGTTCTATAACGATCGTCAAAATTTGACAGTTTGATCGTTAAATTCGATAAAATGCATTTAATATTTTGATCAGTACTCGCTACGATCGATTCTATGGCATTTGATGATTGATATAGAACGGTACTTACACTGCTGAAATTTTTTGTTGTGACAGGTGGAGAAGCCTTTGGCATAGTTTTTAGGGCTCCATACCCAAAGTGTATAAACGGGACCCTTCTACTGAGCCTACGTTGTCTGTCCGTCTGTCCGTCCGTCCTACCTTTAAGCGGCTGTCTCGTTCGAACTGTAATAGATATCCAGTTGAAATGTTCACAGAATATTTAATGTTACGGTGGATTAACTAACAAATAATAATAAAGTAAAAAATTTAAAATTACAGGGGGGTACAATACAACCCATACAATTTTTTTAACGTATTTTTGTATTAGCTCTTACTTAAAATAGGTAATACGCACAAGCATCAAACTTGGCGTAGGGAGGCCTCCCACTAGATGGACCGACGACATTGTGAGAGTCGTGGGCATCCAGTGGATGCAAAAGGCAGGCTGTCGTTCAGTGTGGAGGTTAAAGGGGCCTATGTTCAGCAGTGGACGTCTTCTGGCTGATGATGATGATGATGATCAAACTTGGCATGATTATAGTACACACTTTAAACTAAAGCATAACAATAAATAATGACCAAGTGCGAGTCGGTGATTAATTTCTGTGCATTACCAAGTTATAACTGGTAATTTCGTTACTTGGATGACCTTATCATTTCTTTCACCGAATGGAAATGCCTCATTTTACTAATTTAGAAGGCGATATCTTAAATTGATATTTTTTGTATTTTGTGGTGGTACTGAACCCTCATATTAGGGGTGATAAGGTATTTGTTTGTGCACCGCGGGCATTGATTAAAATTGTTTTTTTTACCATGTGTAATAATTAATTATAACGTGAGTATAATAAATAATAATCATCATCAGCAGCCATTAAACGTCCACTGCTGAGCAAAGGCCTCCCTCTTAGAGAGGGGTGTTGCCATAATCCCCACGCTTGGCAGGTGGCTTGGGGATCGCAGTATATTCACCGTGTACTAATAGGATGCTGCTGCCCATCCTCCAGTGGTTCTGGTCGCAGTTTTAGGACATACCCGGGTCCAATAAATAATATAATTAATTAATTATTATTATAATATAATTAATTAATAATTATTCACATAATTATTTTCATTCTTAAATTTAAGTTTTTTTACAATATTTCTTATAAAAACATAAAATATTATTAAAAAACCGATAATTATTATTATTATGGTATTTATTGTGTAGGGGGTCCTACTATGTCTAATTTCAGATGTTGGTTGGAAGTGAGATTCGTCCTAGGAGCGCGGGGGAGGGGGGTGTAGCGAATTGTTTGAAAATAATGTCATCATGATTGTTACTATTTCTTCAAAATTTTGTTTTTTGTATGAAATCATACTCGTATCTATTTTATACGTACCATACATACCCTAGAAAAATATACAGTTCCGTAAAAATCTGAAGCGCGGTGGATTCAGACTACACTGTGTAGTGTGTACATCAATACAATTTATCAAAATGTTAAACAGAAATAAAAATATAAGTAAACGTCACAATAATTACAGGTTAAGACAGCATGCAATAATTTTGAGGGATAAAATAAAATTATTATAAGTTAAATTATTTAAACATACAACAACAACCACCACTGAGATATTTAAAACGAAAAAGTCTAAAGTAAAATTAAAAAGTCGAGTAATAAATGTAATAAAAGAAAATACAAATAATTAAAAATTGTTCAGATAGTTTGAGACCTCAGAGAGTTTTTAAAACTTGAACTTAATTACTTGATGTTTTCACTAAATATATCGATATTTGTTGTCTTAGACAGAGTATTCGAGTATTAAGTTTGAATGTTATAATGTTTTGAAAATTATGTGTTTAATTAAATTATATGGATCGGCGAATCCAACTCGGCTGGGCAGCGTTCGGTAAACTTCGCAATGTCTTCTCATCTAAAATACCTCAGTGCCTTAAGACGAAAGTCTTCGACCAGTGTGTGTTACCAGTGATGACATACGGCACTGAAACGTGGTCTCTCACTATGGGCCTCATAAGCAAGCTCAAAGTAGTACAACGAGCTATGGAGAGGGCTATGCTCGGGGTTTCTCTACGAGATCGAATCCGAAATGAGGAGATCCGTAGACGAACGAAAGTCGCCGACATAGCCCACCGGATTAGCAAGTTGAAGTGGCAGTGGGCAGGGCACATATCACGCAGAACAGATGGCCGATGGGGCCAAAAGTTCTAGAATGGAGACCACGGACTGGTAAGCGCAGCGTAGGACGTCCACCCACAAGATGGACAGACGACCTAAAAGAGACCGCAGGGAAACGCTGGATGCAGGCCGCTTCCAACCGGCCCTTTTGGAGATCGATGGGGGAGGCCTATGTCCAGCAGTGGACGTCCTATGGCTGAAATGATGATGATGATGATGAATGAAATTATGGAATGTAATTTAGTTTTGATAAAGTCACGGAACAAAAAGTTGTTAAGGATGATTTAGGAAAGCTGCTTGCGAAAGGTCTCCGGTACATTAAAAGTAACTTTGTATAAAATATTCATCTACACAAATAAACCTTAATTGCGTTTCTAAAATTATAAACCAAATTCATAATGATTATGAATGTAAATCAACTCTTCAGCTGCGTCTTCAACCGTCAAGTTACGGTTGAATTCGCTCACGGCAATCAGTTTACGTTAAACAGTTTCTCAATTGCTTGGATGGTATGAAATTGCACCTAATTGGGTTACGTTTTGCCTAATTCACGCGTGTGATTATTATGTCAATATAATTGAGTGTGTTTTCATTACTTGACGTGACTTGATATCATCATCTGCATCTACGGGCTTTATCGATCACTTACTTACCCACTGATTATGGAATGTAATTTCTGGTACGAACAATGAAGAGATCATCTATCTACTGCCTTTTTCTCTAATTCGAGCTACATTTTCGTCCACGTGTGGTCCACGATTAGGTCCCATGCTGTCAACAATTTTTTTTTTTTTTTTTTTTTTTTTTTATTAAAGATAGGCTTGCGCTTTGCCGCCAACTCGCCTGATGTAAAGCGATGATGCGGCCTACGATGGAGCACGCTTGCCTAGAAGAAACCTATTCACTCTCGAATTGAAGACACCCATATATATTCGTGGATATTCGCCAAAGAACCAGAGTCACCGACATAGCTGTTAAAATTTGCAAGTTGAAGTGGCAATGGGCAGGCCACATCGCTCGAAGAACCGATAACCGATGGGGAAGAAAGGTTCTGGAGTGGAGACCACGAACCGGAAGACGCAGCGTAGGGAGACCTCCCACTAGATGGACCGACGACATTGTGAGAGTCGCGGGCATCCAGTGGATGCAAAAGGCAGGCTGTCGTTCAGTGTGGAGGTTAAAGGGGGAGGCCTATGTTCAGCAGTGGACCTCTTCTGGCTGATGATGATGATGATATATATTATCCGTGTTAGCCTATTTCAACTAGTTTTAGCTAGTATGGGGGCGTACATTAATTCTGAGATGTGTCGAGCCGAATCTCACCCAATCTCACGTAGGTGAGAGGGGGGATCTCAACAAAATTAAATATCAAGTTTTTTTTCCTGCTATAAACAGTGCGAAATTGCTAGAAAGCTAGGCTAAATGAAGTAAAACATGTATCTCCACTAAAATATTACTAAGACTTATTACACAGATTAACGTGTTTACCCGGTGTGGACCCGGGTATGTAGACAATAGACAATTTTTTATTTATGGAAGAAAATAAAACATTTATGTTTTTGTGTATGTTTTTGTATGTCCTAAAACTGCGACCAGAACCACCGGAGGATGGGCAGCAGCGTCCTGTTAGTACACGGTGAACGTACTGCGATCTCCAAGCCACCTGCCAAGCGTGGGGATTATGGCAACACCCCTCTCTAAGAGGGAGGCCTTGTTCAGCAGTGGACATTTAATGGCTGGTGATGTGATGTGTAACGTGTTTACACTAAAAATACGCATTTTGAAAAATCTCACGTGAGAATGGGGTCGAGCCAAATCTCACGACATCTCACCTCACCAACGGGGGAAGTGGAGTCGAAAATCACCAATATCACCTCACGTAATTAATAGACGTTCCCTAAACTATTTTTTACATTTTTGTTTTAGCTATTAACTAGTCTTCTTTCCCTTGTTCCATTATTCCTTTTCTTAGTTTAATCTCAGCTACTTAAGACCCGGCTGTCGGCTCATTTTATCATTGCTATGTATAAGCATTCTTTTCTTTGTCCCATTATTTCCTGTTTTGGACTAATCTTGTCCATGTGCGACCCGAGATTCATTTGATGCTGTCGACTTATTTTGTCGACATCAACTTGTTTCGTCCCTCAGCTGGGTATAAATGATTTCTCTCACTTGTTTTATTCTAAAACCTTTCCTGTTTTGGGCTAACGTGCGAACCGCGATTGATCAAATTCTATCAACCCATTTTGAAATCGTTAGCCTGTATCAACTCACTGTTAGGTATCGGCCTTTTACCCTGTATGAAATTGTTCCTCGTTCGGACTTATTTCGTCCACATACGACTCACGATTGAACTGATGTATTCAATCCAATTTAGCGACGTCTGCATGTCAACCGACCCACTGCTAGGTACAAGTTTTGTTTTCCGTTGTTTCCATTCAGGCTAATGTCGCCCAGCCTGAGATCAACCGTTGATCTCAGGCTGGTGACCCCTTTCATTAACGTCAGTCTTAACCCACTACTGGGTGGGTATTTTACTTTTCTCCCGTGGATGAAACAGGGAACAATCTTCGACCAAAATAAAATTAATGGATGGGTCATAATCATTGAATTAGCTAAAAACGAGTCAAAACCGTCAGACATATACTTCAGCACATAATTATAACCATGTACGTACATTTGTTACAAAAAACAGGTAGTGTTTTTTTGTTGTTTTTTTTACACTTTGGGAAAGCACACGAAGGTAAATTTTGTCAGATGTTTCGTTATCATGTAACAATTAGTTTTGTGTCGCACTTCCTACGACTAGAGACCGACTGAAACGAAGTGAGCTCCGGCGCTCATTTTATAATCTTAATAAATGTGCTCCTTCTAGGCCCGTCCATTCATTTTATTTTGGTCGAAGGGAGTAATGGCTTATGGCACAATTATTATAGTTTGTATCAATGTTCCGGTATTGGGACCCGGGTATGTCCTAAAACTGCGACCAGAACCACCGGAGGATGGGCAGCAGCGTCCTGTTAGTACACGGTGAATGTACTGCGATCCCCAAGCCGCCTGCCAAGCGTGGGCATTATGGCAACACCCCTCTCTAAGAGGGAGGCCTTGTTCAGCAGTGGACATTTAATGGCTGATGAGTCATTTAAAACCATGTTTGCAATCAATATCTGAAACAGAATTCTTAGAATAGTACCGATTTTAAAAATTCTATAACCGATAAAAACCTAATCTTGTAACTTAACTTCTTGCTTTATTATAAAATAGGTTTAAAAGTGTACATTCCAGTAAATTTGATAAAAATATAACGATAGTAATATAGCGAAAGAACTTATCACGCATAAATTAAACTTCGATTATCTATGACTAGCGGTCCGCCCCGGCTCCGCACGGGTATAGTTATATAGCCTACTAGCAAACCCGGCGAACTCCGTTTCGCCACCAGATGACTTCTATAAACCTCACGGAGCCCGAGACCTTTCCAACGAATGCAAAACCGTGGAAATCGGTTCGTGCGTTCTGGAGTTATAGCGTCAGGAAGGAAAACCCGACTTATTTTTATATAGTAGATTAAAATAGCCTATATTAATCAGTGACAATGTAACATTCAAATGGTGAAAGATTTTTTAAGATCGGTCCAGTACTTTTTGAGCCAATTCGTTACAAACATACTTACATACAAATCTTTCCTCTTTATAATATTAGTATATTATTTTTTATCAATATCCTATTTTTATTCTTTTTGGTGCAAATGTTTGCTCGGTTGTGTAGTGGGATAGGCGGACTGCAGTAGTTCTCGACACGGGTTATCCTAGTGAGGACTGCTTCGCAAAGCTTACTATTTTAGGCTCGTCTCTTTGCTATTTTTAATTTACCACGTTAGATAAGGTGAAATATTTAAGATAAAATATTGTATCTTTTGATTATTGTGCGTGTGTAAATAAATAAATAGAAATAAATAGGTTGAAATGCTTTGCATTGTTTAGTGCCTAAGACGGGTTACGAAGCTACTGGAAAAAGCTAGTTGACAAACAAAATGATTTCCAACGAGGCCTAACTTTCAACGCTTTTTACTAACCTTGTTGCTCGAATCAATCATAGATTTATTGTGAAGCCGGGGGACATTTCGACGGTCTCAATTCCACGTCGACTTTCCTGTGCGAGTTCAGAATATTAACTACTTTTATATAGTGTTTGGCAATATTATTGGCACCTCATTTGATAGAAAAAGTAAAAAGTACAGTTATACAGTTATAGGTATAGATATGTTTTAAATGTTTATCGGGACTTATCACGTATTATTTAATATAGGTAAAAATATGTACCTTTCCTATTTTCGGGTATAGATATATAGCCTATGTCACCCGGGAATACTGTAACTTCCCAACAGTGAAAGAATTTTTCAAATCGGTTCAGTAGTTTCGGAGCCTATTTAATGCAAACAAACAAACAGTCAAATATTTCCACTTTATAATATTACTAGCGGTCCGCCCCAGCTTCGCACGGGTATAGATTATAGCCTTTGTCACCCGGTGATAGTGTAACTTCCCAACAGTGAAATAATTTTTCAAATCGGTTCAGTAGTTTCGGAGCCTATTTAATGCAAACAAACAAACAGTCAAATATTTCCTCTTTATAATATTATTATTATGTTATAGTACCTATAGATTGTATAGATAATGTAGTAGCCAATTTTAATAAAATAAATAATAATAATAAATAAATATTCGGGACATTTTTGAACACACGGTCATCTGACCCCAAACTAAGCAAAGCTTGTGATATGGCTGCCAGAGACTGATATATATACATATATAAGTTTAAATACCTACTTAAATAGATATTAACACCCAGATATAGAACAAACACAAATGTTTGTCCTAGGTGGGAATCGAACCCACGCCCCCAAGCTCAGAAGGCAGGTTCACTACCAACTCGACCAACGGCTATCTGAATGGTCCTTAGCTAGCGTGATTTTATACATAGTAGGGTGTTATTTTAATTTGTATTAATATTATTTTTATTTATCGAGATCTAATAAAATAAGCAGTTAGAAAAATCACAAAAACTTTATATAAAGCGGCATAATTTTCAAAGATAATTGAAATGTTTGTATAACAATAATAAAAAATTATGGGGGAAAATTTGTTTAGCCCATAGCAGCGATGTTTTTAAACAGCAACAATATTATTTTTCTTTTTTATATCAGTTTTTTCTAGCCAAGGGTAGATCGTAGAATCGTCGCTTAACATCAGGCGAGGCAGCGATCAAATGCAAGCCTATTACAAAATTATTACACAAAACAACTTGTTATTTTAACATGTACTGGCTGCGCCCCGCGGTTTCACCCGCGTGGATTACTTCTTATAATTATCATCTGCCATCTGCCAGTGAAAGTCTCGTCAAAAGCGGTCCAGCCACATACATACACATATATACACATCGGCTTACATATGTATAAGAAGAAGATAAATATAAATCCGACCAAAAAATATTCGTGACGGCCATATAATTGGCATCTTATATCATATATATTGGCCAAATATTTTAAACAAAATCGTCATTTTTGTGAATCGGATCCACAGTAATAAATAAAGATATTTCGGTCATCGGTCCGTAGCTGTAGGTGATGGACAGACAGTATGACTTTATGGGTTATTTTTTGTATTACAGCCCCACAATGTTAGTGTTTAAGTCTTGTTAGATTGGTTTATTCTGAATGAACAAAGTGGAAATTGTGGTTTCTTCATATTTTAATCTCGGAATCATTGCACCTGGGTGATTTATTGCTTGTTGTTGTAATTTTTTTAATATACCAGAGACCTGTAAAAGACTCCAAAGGCTACGTACTATTTGACAGAAGGCCTTTTATGGTTTGTAATCACGTGAGAGATTCCTTGCTCTTTGTAGTGCTAAAATAACTGACACCATGGTATAAAATGAAGATTTAATATTGTATGACGTACTTGCAACGTCCAAACGTGAGGGACTTTAGTTTGTAACATCACAATGTACCACGTTTGTTACAATAAATAATTTTTCATTTCATTTCATTTATAATACAACGTAAAGATAGGACAGCATAAAATGCACTCTGGTTGTAAAACCATTTTAAATCTACCTTGTTTTGCAGGACATTGTGCTGTGAAGTATTCTTTGAAACCCTGAATGCGCCTGCTTTATGCATCCAACCCCAAGGCGTGTTAGCTCTCTACGGGTCTGGCTATACTACTGGCCTATCCGTAGACCTTGGATATGACACTACAGACATCAACCCATGCTACCAAGGCGGCCTAATCAAGTACGCACACATGCAAACAAACTTAGCCGGCAGACACGTCTCTAGCTACATTGAACGTAAACTATCTGAACGAAATCTGGACCTCAGGTATCAGACCAATAATGTCATCGAAGGTATAAAACAAGAGATGTACGTTCTAAAAGAATTCGCTATAACGAAGAAAAGCTACACTAAAGAGTACACATTGCCAAGTGGTGAAAAGATAGACGTAGGGGAAGAAGCATATGTCGCAGGAGAGATGATTTTTCAACCTCATCTTGTTTGTGGAGGCCATTGTGACTTTATGCCACTTCAGTATGGGGTTGTGACCGCAGCGTTAAAGTGCGACCCGGATCTACGCGACGATATGTACGACGCAATAGTTCCGTGGGGGGGTCTTGCAACCCTTCCAGGTCTGGTGGAGCGATTGAAGTTGGAAGTTGAGGAAATGACGAAGAAGCCGGCAAATGTCCTACCTAACCTGGAACCGTACACAGTTGCGTGGTTAGGGGGGTCAACTTTCGCAGGAATTACCGAAGCCCAAAAGATTTGGGTTACCAAAAAACAGTTTGAGGATTATGGCGAAAAGATTGTGAGCAACAAGTTCCTTTGAACTTGTAGATGTAATGGTGTTGGTGGATGTAAGTACTTATTTAAAAATAAATGGCTTGCCTTTTACCCTGACCCAACTCTGAAGCTAAGCGTCCTGAGGTTAAGCGATGATGAGGTCTTTGATGGAGCACGCGTGTCTAGAAGAAACCGATTCACTCATGATTGGAAGTCACTCAGATTGCAAATCGAGGAACACCGGGCAGTGCATTCCACAGTCTAGCATAGTTTTACTTTACAATTAGTGTGGTCTCTGCTGTGAAAAGCTCATAAGGAACGAATCCTTAGTTAGGACTAAGCTTTTTAGTGTTGAGTATCGACGTAAAGTTGCAAGTCTATCAGTTTTTTATCGGATACATTTCGGAGAGTATGTATCGAATATGGTTGATCTCATTCCCTCCTGCCCATTTTTCTATCGGACTGCCAGAGCGGGCAAGAAAAAACGTCACTACTTTATGGTTGAGGTTCCAAAACCCGTACGAAGGGCTTTGATTGCACATTTGATTCGCTAGTCTGTGGAATGCGCTGCCTGAATGGGTGTTCGCTGACAGTTACAATCTGAGTGTCTTCAAATCACGAGTGAATAGGTTTCTTCTAGGCAAGCGTGCTCCATCGTAGACCACATTATGGCGAGATGGTGGTCAAACGAAAGCCTATTATTAATAAATAAAAATTTTAATATTATAAAGACCTTGATTCGCATAGCATAATTTATTTTTACTAAACATTATTTCTATTTAGTAACGTATTATTAGCAGTGGTATATAGACAAACTAGCCTTTTCTTACGGCTTTGCTTGCGTTGTAAAAAAAATAATCACTCGGGTATATTGTAGCTTTCTGTCAGTGTAAGATTTTTCAGAATCGGTTCAGTTGTTCCAGAGATTACCTCCAACCAATCAGTTCCAGAAATTACCTCTTACCAATACCAAGCGTGGCCTTAAGAAAATGTTTGTGTTTGACCTCTCTTCATCAAGGCAGAGACGCAAACTGGGATGAAGCATGGCTTACTTAGAAGGTAATGGACGCGGCGGGCCGTCGTCTTGGTTCTGGGTTCGTTATCCGCCTGCATAATGCATGTTATGTGATGAGACAAGATGGAGACACAATACATAGGGCTGGCGGTTAGCTCACTGTATTAAACTTTCACGGAACTTTTCACAAATTTTTAACAAACTTCATCATCATCATCATCAGCCAGAAGACGTCCACTGCTGAACATAGGCCTCCCCCTTTAACCTCCACACTGAACGACAGCCTGCCTTTTGCATGCACTGGATGCCAGCGACTCTCACTATGTCGTCGGTCCATCTAGTGGGAGGCCTACCTACGCTGCGTCTTCCGGTTCGTGGTCAAGAACCTTTCTTCCCCATCGGTTATCGGTTCTTCGAGCGATGTGGCCTGCCCATTGCCACTTCAACTTGCAAATTTTAACAGCTATGTCGGTAACTCTGGTTCTTTGGCGAATATCCACGTTTCGGATTTTTTCGCGCAAATAAACTCCGAGCATAGCTCTTTCCATTGCCCACTGAGTGACTCTGAGTTTTTCCAAAAGGCCAACAGTTAAGTACTAACCACGTCTCAGTACCAATATGGTACTGAGACGTGGTCCTTAAACGAACTTGAAGTGGGGTAATTCAGTTCTGAGTATTTTACCTGACCCTGATTCCAAAGAGGCTAGAATGATTTAGACTAGATCAGACTACCGAACTTTAGCCCTAATGATTCTGACTCAACTACAGAAAAGAGAAGTAAATAGAACGGAATTGAGAAGGAAAATCTGTTGTCAGGCATTATGACAGAACGTTGATTGAACATTCTTATTTATGTCAATGCCTCGATTTCCACATCCAAAAAACTTGGACCTTACCTTTTTGGGTTAGGTCTCAAAGTTCTTTATCCGCATCACAGTTGCTAACTGATTTCGAATGACTGACATTTCGCTTTTATGGGTGCATGGGGAATCCATAGGGAACATACATACATACACACATACCTTTTGTATATAAGAAGAAGATAAATAGGCTTACATTTGATCACTACTTTGCATTATAAGCGATGACCCCGTCTACAATGGAGTACGCTTGTCTGAAGAAACCGATTCACTCGCGACTCGAAGACACCCAGATTGTAACTATCGGGGAACACCCATTCAGGCAGCGCATTCCACGGACTAGCAGTTCGCACAATAAAACCGCTTTCAATGGGTTCGCAAATCAAAGCGCTTTGAATTGGTTTTTAGAATATCATTTTTTTTTAAAAGACTAACCTTTTTTATCGAATTTTGTACTACACAGAAGTGTTAAAATCAATGGAGGTAGTTTATACACACAGACCTATATCTAAGTGGACTTCGCAAGTGGTCCAAACTGTGAAAACTAAGCATGTACAATTTTTCGTACCTATCAGGTACCTAAGTAAGTTACCTGAGAAAATAAATATCTTTATTTTGTCGGCCAACTCTATTTATAATATTTTTACGACATTTTACGATTAGTTCGATCGATCGAACTGTAAGGACCTAAAATCTTAGTGATTTGCTTGATTGAACTACGCGATCGAACCTCGCGGCCGGAAGGGACTCAGTGTTGCTAACCATTTTCGTTTTAGCCGGACTCAGCTACGACAATTTATCGTAGTTGTATTGGAAATATGGCAATATGCACGGTAGGTCAACTTGTGGCGTCTACTTGGACATAGGTCTGTGAGCACAGAAAAGAGAAGTAATTAGAACGTAAATGAAAAGGAAAATCTGTTACAAAAATGCCTTGACAGACGTTCAATATTTTTTTAATCTTTTATTTTTCTGTGTGTATACTCACAGAAAAAGGATCTTAATATTATATAAATACCTTCTCCGAAGCGTCTCTTCTGACCAGTGCGCTTACTCCTGACACTCGATTTCAATCGTAATATGGGATTGGGATCGAAAACATGCCATTTGATACTCTTCAATTGCTTCAAGAGTACCGAAAGCGTCGAGTTGAGTCGATTTTATTTAGGTCCATAAAATTCCACCATTATCGGTTCCAATCGTGCGCTAGTTTAGAATTCAAGAGTACCAAAATAGCATGTTTTCGATCCCAATCCCAAGTTCGATTGAAATCGAGTGTCAAGAGTAAGCCCACTGATCTAACAACAATAGTATTGGTTAAAACGCGGGCTAACTCGCAGGCAAAAGATAAACCATAAAAAAAATACTGTTACTTGTAACAACCCTAATGTAGTGAATTTAATATCAAAGTCTGGAACGTCTGAGTTAGAATCCATAAAAGTTTTATATCAATTACAGACTGGCTGCAGTAAGGAAATTACAAGAGCAAGTCTACTGTTTTTTGGTGGTATAAGCCTGACTAATATTATAAAATCGAAAGTAACTTCTTGTTCCCCCATCACCTTTTCATAATCGGACGTCCAGACAAACGGCAAAGCCTCACCCTTACTTGGTCGAAATGCCAATTATTCGCACCAAGCGTTTTGCCTCCTTTCTTAATTAGAACAGCAAAACAATGGAACTCCTTGCCTCTCATTATTAAATTCGTGCAAATAAATGACAAACTAGTTGTTCTCTATGAACTCGCAACTATGACCTCGTGACCCAACTATTCCTTTCTATTTTCGCAACAACTATACTGGTTTTGTTGATATATGAATGTATTTTTTAACTATCTATTCCTACTAATATTATTAAGAGGAAAGATTTGATTGTTTGTTTGTTTGCATTGAATAGGCTCCAAAACTACTGAACCGATTTGAAAAATTCTTTCACTGTTGGGAAGCTACACTATATCCGGGTAACATAGGCTATATTATATTTTCAAAAAAAATAATAGGGATCCTTACTAAAACTCCAATAATGTAATTTAAGGTATAAAAAAATAAGATTAACAATTTTAACTTTGCGTGTTTGACAGTTCTAAGACAGGACAGCGTCTGTCAGGTCAGCTAGTAGATTATAAATTTAATTAACAACATTTTCTAAAAATTTAATGAAAATCGGATTTAATCACCGGTATGCAAGTTATCGTCGAACAAATATACAAACATACATTCAAACGCCAATCTTCTCTTCGCTCGGTAAATAAATAAAGTTTAGTCTTCGTGAAGTAGAATAATATAATAAGATTTTAAACAAGCTACTTTTCAAATAGTGGTATAACAAAGTTCTACGAACATTTTAAGGGGCACTGACCACTAATTTAAATTTAAGAAGAATATTAGAAATTGCCTTGTAAAATACCAAATTACGGCGGGCTCGAAATAGCGCTGAAACAGCGTAGTCCGGAAAATCACGCAAACGTGAACCTTAACGCGCCGAGATACGGTTTGCGGTCGCGCAATTTCTCGCATCGCTCAAGTTAAAAAATAAGTTAACGGTAACTATTACTTGGGCATATTTCTACCCACAAGTAAGCAAAGTTGACACACTTGGGCCAAACATTCTTAATATTTTAGAGGTCCTAACTACCGGTGCGCCGCCAAGCCCAAGTATATTTGCATACAAAGCAAGACCAACCTTCTGCGGCAAGATTGCTACCCACCCTCATATCAATCCGTTCACCAATTTATAAACGCAAGATCCCTTTACACTACAGATTCAATTACACGAGAACTAGCGACTGAAAATGAACTTTCGGCTCTGAGGGGTAGAGGTGAGAAAGGATTTCTGGTCGTTCAGTACAATGATTTGTTTTGCGTGCCAAAGATGTTATCTGTAGGTTTTTCCTAGAAAATACATTTTTAGGAGGATATTGTTACGTTTTCAACACGTGTCTATTGTCTTTAGTCCCGTGGGAGGTGGGATTGTGGGTTTGCTTCCATCTTGAGTAACAATAGTTTCATATCAGTGCGGAGTTGGGAGTACAACTATTACAATAAAGCTTTTGATACTGTGACGTGTATTATGTTTTCAACTTTTATTTTTTATTTATTTATTGAGGTACACAAAACAGAATACAGTCATAATAAAAACTAAATTAAGTGTGTTGACAATTGTGAACTAAACCATATCCCAAAACATGCGTACTCATCATGGTTATTAAAAAAAACAGTATGATATATAAAAAAAAAAATTTGTTTAATAACTATAATTTTACTTTCAGTTACAGCTACATTCACGATGAGCCGTGAATGCAATCTTTTTTACATCTCTCTTAAATCTGGGTAGACTTTGATCGAAAATATCTATAAAGCTATAATGCTTTTTAACGATTTCATTGTATTGGCGACACATCCTAACTAGTGGGTTATAAAAAGAAGTGTTATTTTTATAAACGCGCAGATAGAAAGTTTTTGGTTTTATATAATAGTCGTTGCGAACTTTTGGAGTAACGTTAAAGTTAATACTTGAGAGAAGAGAAGGGGAATCTATCTTTGAATGTAAAATTTTAAATAGGTAGACAAAATCATTGTAAGTGCGTCGTGTTTCAAGGGTTTGTAAATTAAATTTATTCATCTTCTCGGAATATGACTGGAGTTTACGGTTCAATCCCTGCCTATAGCATAGTATGGTTAAACACTTACTCTGTACGCGTTCAATACGTTTTCTGTGTAGATTATAATGCGGAGACCAAATAACCGAATTGTACTCTAGAATGCTACGGACTAAAGAATAATAAAGCCTTAAGAAACTGTATGGATTTTTGAATTTCTTAGTGATTCGGGAAATGAAGCCTAAGAGCTTAGTACTTTTACTTATGATGTAATCATAATGCTCTCGGAATGTGAACTTTTCATCAAGTACTGACTTCAATAAGAAATGGTTACCAAAGCAACAAAATAAAATGAAAATAAAATATAATAAAATAGCTTGTACTAATTCTTTACACTCATTAATTTATATCTATGTTAGTGTGTTAGGTTTTTTACTTGAATTAAGTTTGTTAATATTAAACATCTATTTGCGCGCTTTGTCAGTAAAACTGACTCATGTGACGTGACGGCAAACGACATGACGCTCTCTTTTGCCGTCATGTTTAACATCTGCCGGGCTTCCCGTGGACGGCCAACTTTTTATTTGATAATTTGGACCACGTGTAGCGGTAAAAGCCTTCACTGTTTTTTTTAATCAACTTTTGGCAGTTCTAGACAAAACCTTACCCGCGACCTTTACCAATAGTCCCTTTATTATATAACTAGCGGTCCGCCCCAGCTTCGCACGGGTATAGATTATAGCCTATGTCACCCGGGGATAGTGTAGCTTCCCGTCAGTGAAAGAATTTTTCAAATCGGTTCAGTAGTTTCGGCGCCTATTCAATGCAAACAAACAAACAAACAAACAATCAAATCTTTCCTCTTTATAATATTAGTATAGATAACATACTACTCTTTGCTAATAGTCCTGCCATCTTTGGAAAGGTCTGTTTGGACCTGTTTTTTATTTGGCATCCAGTTTGTCACAATCTGTGCCGAACTCAATAGACAAACAAGGGAGATAATGGTAAGGTGACGTAGCAGGACGAATCTGGCCTAAATCAGGCTTGATGACTTCAGTCGACCTGATCCTGCAGACGATTTTGTCGGCCTTTTTTTAGTCGAGTAAAAAGCGCTAAGTTCGCTATAAATAAATGAGTTAGTATTACACTGTTTTAAACTATCACGGTTGCTCACTATAGTTATATGATTATTAACGGGATATTTACCGTGGTAAGGTTGTGGAATGAGCTCCCGATATTTCGGCGCAGTTACATGCACCATGTTCACGGGAAGATGGGACGGGACGGGAGTTAGTATTAGATTAACTAGATCGAAATAGATCGCGTAACGATTACATCGTAGGTATTTTTTTTTTATATAGGAGATAGGCTTGCGCTTGGCCGCCATCTCGCCTGATGCTAAGCGACGATGCGGTCTACGATGGAGCACGCTTGCCTAGAAGAAACCGATTCACTCTCGACTTGAAGACAAGATTGTAACTGACGGGGAAAACCCATTCAGGCAGCGAATTCCACAGACTAGCAGTTCGCACAATAAATGTGGAATCATAGCGCTTCATACGGGTTCTCGGAATATCAACCATAAAACGATGTCGATTTTTTGTGCCCGCCCTGGCGGTCCGATAGAAAAAAGGGCAGGAGGGAATCAATCGCAGAGAGAGGAAATCGCAAAATGACTACATCTTAATATATTTGATATCATCCGTTAGTTTAATTGTAGTTTTCACTTAGTTATATTAAGTTTTAGTTTTTAGTATATTTTTTTTTTTTTTGCGAGGCTGCGTTTGACTACCACCACGCCACCGTTAAGCAATGGTCTACGTTAGAGCACGCTTGCCTAGAAGATACCTACGCTTTTCTGTTTATAAAGTTGTGCATAATCAATAAAAATTTAATACATTAATAGTTAGGTTTTAATTTGTCGTTTTTTTATTTTAATTTTTATGTTACGAAGTTAAAGATGGCATGTTATTCAACTTACCTTATGTCTGAATATTTTTTTTACAAAAAATATTAATTTATTACAATCATAACACTAAAACGAAAGCCTAGATTCATATTTATGACTCCTTCTGAATGATTTCATCGTTCGTTAATTCAGTAATGGTACGAGTATAAAGGTTACACAGAACGATGAGACCGAAAGGTGGCCAATTTATACTTTAAGAGCGATTTAACAACAAATAATAATGTCCAAGTGCGATTCGGCTACAAATTTCTGTTCATTACCAAGTTATAACTGGTAATTGGGTTATTTGGATGACCTCATTTTCTTTCATCATAATCAGCCTTTTAACAGTCCACTGCTGGACTTTTAGCCTACCCCAGAAAGGGTGATTGGGCAATTATCCACCACGCTGGCCCAGTGCGGGTTGGTGGATTTACATACGCCATTGAATTTCTTCTCCGTACGTATGCAGGTGTCCTCACGATGTTTTCCTTCACCGAAAAGTCAGTGGTATGAAAATCCGTACATAAGCTCCAAAGAGCTCATTGGTAAGGGCCCGGGTTTTGAACCCGTGACCACACGCTTTCCGAGTCTAGCGGTATCCCAAATGGGCTACCACGGATTCTTTGAAGACGTTTTTTTTAAATTGATAATTATTATATTTTGCTTCGACATTCTCGTGATGATGAAGATGAGTAAAAAGATATCCTATCGGTATAACACTTCCTTTACGTGTGACCCTGTGTAGGTACAACTTAGAAAGTCATAATCCGCTTTGAGTGGAAAATTATTGTGCCACTTGGAGAACTTGTTTCGGTGTTTAGCAGTTTAGTGGGGAAAGTAGCGCAATCTCGTAGAGCCTCTACGAAAGTTTTATAGGAAATATTTTGGTTACAACGAAACGAGCAAAGTAAGTAAGAATTGCTCTTTAAGTGCTTAAGGGGGCCCTGGAACTAATATAATTTTATTCGACTTATAGGCGATAAGAAGTTAGTGGCTAAAAAAAACTTTTAATATTTTTTTATGAATGGGATTGCGCTTGGCCGCCAACTTGCCTGATGTTCAGCTATGATGCTGCCTACGATGGAGCACGCTTGCCTAGAAGAAACCTATTCACTCTCGACTTGAAGACACTCAGAATGTAACTATCGGGGAACACCCACTCAGGCAGCGAATTCCATAGATTAGCAGTTCACACAATAAATGTGGAATCAAAGCGCTTCGTACGGGTTCTCGGAATAGCAACCATAAAGCGGTGTCGATTCTACGTCACCGTCATTTCTCAGTCTAGAACACCGCCGCAAAGTAGTGAGTCTGTAAATTTTCTTCAGGATTAATTTCGGAGAATGTGCATCGGAGCTACATGACCTTATCCTACCATCCCCTTTCTACTACAGGACAAATAGGAAAACGGCCTACTACGGCCGACTACTACCCATACATTGTGGATTTTCCTTGGATACGTACCAAACGTTTTGAATCTACGTTTCTAATCTGTACGGCCAAGGATTGGAACAACCTGCCAGCTTCTTTGTTTCCTAAGAGATATAATCTGGGCCTATATATCTATATCTTCTAAGTCTGCATGTTTCATCTTCGACCACACCATCGCTTACCAACAGGCGAGTTGGTTGTCAAGCGCGGACTTACCCCCGTTCTTTTTATTTAAAATCTATAAAATTATCATTTTTATAAAATAAAAATAAAAAACGAGAACTTTAACTGCTCATGTTTGAATCGGCACAGACTGCTTGAAAGTTGTTTTTTTAGGGATCCGTACCCAAAGGGTAAAAACGAGCCCCTCTTACTTAGCCTATGATGTCTGTCCATCTGTCCATCCTATAAACAGTTGTATCTTTCAAACCGTAATAGATAACTTGTTGTAATAGTAAAAGGGCCTTACGGGTACCTGTGTGAAAACTTACGCACCTGCAAACCGTATTTCGGCGCATTAAAGTTCACAGTCGCGTGATTTTCCGCACTGCGCTGTTTCAGTGCTGTTTCGAGCCTGTATTAAGAGATAGCCGTAGAGCCCCAGGTCTTATTGGAAAAATTATAATATTTCTTGCCAAGTTTAACTTTCATCATCATCATCAGCCAGAAGACGTCCACTGCTGAACATAGGCCTCCCCCTTTAATCTCCACACTGAACGACAGCCTGCCTTTTGCATACACTGGATGCCAGTGACTCTCACTATGACATCGGTCCATCTAGTGGGATGCCTACTTACGCTACGTCTTCAGGTTCGTGGTCTCCACTCAAGAACCATCCTTCCCCATCGGTTATCGGTTCTTCGAGCGATGTGGCGTGCCCATTGCCACTTCAACTTGCAAATTTTAATAGCTATGTCGGTGACTCTGGTTCTTTGGCGAATATCCACGTTTCGGATTCTATCGCGCAAAGAAACTCCGAGCCTAGCTCTCTCCATTGCCCGCTGTGTGACTTTGAGTTTTTCCAAAAGGCCAACAGTTAAGGACCACGTCTTAGTACCAAGCTTAACTTTGGCTAGTATTGAATGAATGGGTCAGATGACCGTGTGTGCAAAAATATCCCGAACAGGCTTAATTATTGTGCAATCATTATTTATTGTGCAATGTATATTCTAAAATGTCTCGGTTCACGTTGGTAGCCACTGTGAAAAGAACACGGTTAGAGACGAGAGCCAAAGCAAGAAATCGATATCTCACCGGTAAAATAAAAGAAAGTAAGCTAATATTGTCATATCCGCTGTTCCTGGAGCTATGATATTGCGCTGACAATTTCATTTCCGAGAATTCCGATCCATGTCAATGTTAGCGCGAAGCCGGCGCTGCACTACTTACAATTTTAAATGTTTAAAAAATGTGGCTGATAATCGTGTTGATAGATATTGTGAAAGCTGCTTATTATTTCTTAACGGACGACGCAAAGTTATAAGGAGGATATTGTTTTTCCCAAATACCTCAAGCCAGTTTGATCTTTTTAAACCAACTTCAACAAAAAAGGATAAGATTCTTAATTCGATCCGTTTTAAGGGTTACGTAAAGGGTAAAAACAGGACCCTATTCCTAAGCCTCACGATGTCTGTCTGTCTGTCCATCACGAGGATTTTTAGGTCTTTACAGTTCGATCGATCGAACTATGAGGATTAGTAATTGCGCCAATAGATGTTTCACATCAAAAATGCTGTTACCAAGCTGTTACTGAGTTGACTTCAGACAATACATATACACACAAACTGTTACATTTAGAATATTAGTCTGAAGCACTCTGAAGTGTGATATTTCAATAATATACACCTAGAAAACAGCCAAAATCAAACGGTGCTCTATGCCAGCGTCAACATAAATAAGCATAGCTCAGAACATCCTAGTATGTATTTATTTGCTTAGACGTTTACTCAGACTCGGGACACGTTTGCGATTGAGATTAGTTCGGGTGTACATTGTACCAATTTACAGTGTACACTTGTACAGTTCATGTTTCTTTAACTGCCTATTTAGACGACAGATTTCCGTTTTAAATGTTTATCCCGATAATCATAATCCCGATAAACCCACTTATTGTCACTTATTATCGCGCTTTATTTTATTTAGGCAACAATAGGAACATTTAGCTCGACGTTTTGACCCATCTTACAAATTACAATCAAATGGCTGTGGTCACGAACTGACTCTTACAGTCAATGAGATTTACTAACATAATTAGAGAATTCTTACCCACCGTCCACCTTCTGAGACCACCTGGATGAACCGTGGAAAGTATGTTTTATAACGGCTCATCTTTGTTCACCTGGGTGAACAAACGTTCACCTGGGTGAACAAACGTTCACCTTGTTATCAGATCATTGCTTACAGTTGACAGTCACACATAACTTACAGTCGGCTAGTGACCACGGCCATTGTAACATGTTTGAATGAGTGATAAATTTTATATATTTTCCAAAGCGGACCTTGTTAGATCCTTAACACAAAGCTCACAATTAAAATGCACGTGGACTAGAAATCGCGATATAAACAAATTTTTAAATGTTTATAGGGACATTCTTTTATTTAGGTAAAAATATTTACCTGGCGCTCGACGTTTCGACCATGTTACAATGGCCATGGTCACGAGCTGACGGTGACTGTCAACTGTAAGAGTCAGCTCATCATGTCTTCTCGTCATCCATTCCACAATGAACACGAAAGTTTTCGATCAGTGCGTCTTACTTGAACCTACGGACCCGAACGTGGACACTGACAGTGAAGCTGGTCCATCTATTTAAAATCACTCCGTGAGGTTTTTTTTTTTTTATAGAATAAGTGGCAATCAAGCTACGGGCCACCTGATGGTAAGTGGTCACCGCTGCCTATAGACACCTACAATACCCGGGAGCTATGGAGTGAACTTTGCTCTGGCCTTCTTTGAAAGATAAAATCTGAAATGAGATTATCCAACAGAACCGAAATAGCTTATAGGATTAGCAAGCTGACATGGCAATGGGCTGGCCATATCTGTAGAAGATCAACAACCGTTGGAGTAGAAGAGTTCTAGAATGAAGACCGCATATCGGCAAACGTACAGTAGAATGCCGTAAGACCAGTTCGAGCGAAAAGCGAAACCCACGAAAGGCGGCTGGTAAGTGGATACGAAAAGCAAACGATCTTAAGACGCCTACCAGCAGTAAACGAACATCAAATAGGCTGATGGTGATGATCTTAGTGTGACGAGCGTAGTGCATTGCCACCCAGCAGGCCTAGCATGAGCTGTAGATAAATAATTTTCCCACCGTTTTTATCCACGACGCAACAAAGCTAGAATATGGATACATTTGTCTTTTTCTCGCGGGATAAAAACAGTGGAAAGACAATTTGTCCACGGCCCGTGCTAGGCCTGCAGCGGTTTGAACGATAAGTTCTAAATTATTATAACACCGGCTTGCACTCGCGATTATGTTATGTTATCCTCGCGCGAGTTTTGATGAAGTAGAACTATTTGAGGAACTATTATATACTGCTATGATTGGCTATGAGCAAGCGTGATGCTTACCATCGGGCGTGTGATTAGCTCGTCTCGTTACTCAGTTGCATTAAAAAATGTGCGAGAATTAGTAAGGAAGACAATATAGAGTCAACAGGCTATATTGTCTTTCTAAGCAGTCTTGATAAGCATCCTCTCTAAGCATCTTATCCTCTCAAACTAATATTTTGCCACTCTTGCGATGTCGAAAGAACTTCTAAATTGCACGCCGTGTAGTACGTCGCAATAGCGGTACGACGAGACAGTATCCTGGGGTATATTATATAATATGTCAAGCTTATTTTACATTGCTGTCGTCGCAGTCGATGAGGAAGCGGGCTTTGTCGGTTCGGTGTCGAATTTCAGTAATGTGCTATGACCTTTATCGTCCCAGTTGGGCGTAGCGGATTTACTGCCTCTATAAATTAAATTTGCCGTCCCATAAAACTGATAAATTTTGAATCCTTGTCAAATGAAAGTTTTTATTGCCTTCACTTTCTCCGTTCGCGGAACTTCCCTTTTTACGACTTTGACAAGGTACTTTAGTTTTATAACGGCTAGACGCGATTACTGAACAATGACATTGGATTATTGAATAACCGGTCAAGTGCGAGTCGGGCTCGTTTTTTTTTTTAAATAAATAATAGGCTTGCGCTTGACCGCCGACTCACCTGATGTTAAGCGATGATGCGGTCTCCGGTCCACCGTAGACCGCTTGCCTAAACGTGCACTGAAAGTTCCTTCACATAATATTTTTTTATATTATGCAAATTTCTACATAACAGTGCCGTGAAGGTCATTGGAGTCTTGTTTTAATAGTTAGTACCCAACGATCTTATACTGATACTACGTATTTGGTACCTATCATTATCATCACCATTTCAGCCATGTACCGTCTACTGCTTGATAAAGGCCTCTCCCGTCGATCTCTAAAAGGGCCGGTTGGAAGCGGCCTGAATGCAGCGTTTACCTGCGGTCTCTTTTTCTTTAGGTCGTCTGTCCATCTTGGTACCGTTTTTTTTGTGTACTGACTATACTTTGCACGATTGGTCAAGTTGGCCCCTAGAAAAGTAGGTTAAATGAAATAGGGTCAACTCAGCTGCGCGGTCGAGTATATTGCCGTCGAGTTGACCCCTAACTCGACAGTCAATGTCTTAAAAATCTTAAATATTTAAAACCATTAACAAAAATCTGACCTTGTTTGAGAGAAACCTTTTTGTACCTGTCTCGTTTGTTTTTCGTTCTCGTACTAACCTAAAGTTGGGATACATGTGTCGTCGATAAGCTTACGGATCCGAACCCGTGGAAAGGCTTACGTGCGATTCTGACACCTGTTGGCGTAAGTAGCCTATTGTGCCTACAGGTGATTGACAACCTTTATACGTCTTCCGGTTAGACGGCGGCTTTATGATCTAGCTAGGGTAATTCTACACGAGCCGGGTAAAATGCGCATTTTGAAATTATTTCCGTTGTATTTTTTTATTTAATAATGGGCTTGTATTTGACCACCAACACGTCTGATGTCGCGATACGCGGTCTACGATGGAGCACGCTTGCTTTTTTTGTTTTTAGTATGCGGATTAGGTCTACGTTTGGCCACCGACTCCCTTGATGGAAATCGATGTTGAATATAGAATTAAACATTATTAAAAGACTGAAATAAATTTAGTGTAGTGAATAAACCAGCCAAGTGAAAGTCAGGCTCGCGCACTGCGGGTTCTGTACCACCACAAAATTCAATAACAAAATTACCAGGTATAACATGCTAAAGAACTGAAACTTATCACCGAGTAGCACTTGGCTATTATTTACGATATTATTTGTTGTTATATTTTAGAGTGTTTACTATAATCATGCTAAGTTTGACAGACATCGTAGCCATATTAATAGGGTCCCGTTTTACCCTTTGGGTACGGAACCCTAAAAATCATTCGTCCCGACAAAATAATATATAAAACAGCAGATTTTTTCGAGGATTTCAATAAGTCGTTGAACAATAATTGTTTGTTTTGAAGTACTGTAAGCCCTTAAGAGGATGCTTACTGATTACCAGTAATTCTTTATGTTATTTATATGAAATATACCGTAGATACATTATAAAATAAAATTTAAAAGGCGCAAAAACTGTTTAATAGGATTCTTTTTCATTTCGGTCAAAGAGATTTTTATAATACACGTAGTAAAATGATCTCCGCTACCAAGCAGAGCCGCAACGTATACATTACGGGTAGATTTAAAAAATAAATTTAAAAGAAAGTAAGTTAATAACGGCCTTAGATACGTGAATAAAGCTAATCTATGCTTAAAAATGCGTTCTCAACTTTCACGCGCGAAAACAAGACAGCAATTAATTTCAGTTAACTTAAGCTTAATTGGCATTTTAAAATCCCGACGCAAAAGGAGAGGTGTTATAAGTTTATCATGTGTATCTATGTGTCTGTCTGTGGTATCGGGTAGTTCCCATCTGTTTTACTCGTTGTTCTACCAATGGAACAAGTAGGAACGACATTTTCCGATTGTTCTACCAATGGAACAGGCAGAAACAATATTTTCCAATTGTTCTACAAATGGAACAAGTAGGAAAAATATTATCCGATTGTTCTACAAATGGAATAAGTAGGAAAAATATTTTTCGATTGTTCTACAAATGGAACAAGTAGGAAAAATATTTTCCGATTGTTCTACCAATGGAACAGGCAGGAAAAATATTTTCTGATTGTTCTACCAATGGAACAAGTAGGAAAAATATTTTACGATTGTTCTACAAATGGAACAAGTAGGAAACATATTATCCGATTGTTCTACCAATAGAACAAATAGGAAAAATAATTTCGTAGCTACCAATTGGCTGAACCGATTCTTGTTTAGATTTTTTGTTTGTTTGAAATGTGACTTGTTTGTGAGTGTTCTTAGTTATAATTCAAGAAAATCTTCTCAGCCGTTTGAAGATTACCAGTTCTTTTATCGGACATAACTGGTATTACTGAGTGACTGTAATATCAAATGAGTATTTTTTTTTAAATAGTAGATAGGCTTGCGCTTGGCCGCTATCTCGCCTGATGTTAAGCGACGATGCGGTCTACGATGGAGCATGCTTGCCTAGAAGAAACCGATTGTAACTGACGGGGAAAACCCATTCAGGCAGCGAATATCAAGGCGAACTACAATGGTTTGTTTCCAATTCGTACAATACCCTATTCGATCAAGGGATAGTAAATGTTCAGTTCCTAAAGTTAGTTATGCTCCCATACTCGTCAGATTAGAAAGCTTAGGTCTACGTGGTTCTTTTTAACAACGAAAAATGCTTTCTCCTTCCCCTCTATCTGGGTATATGCGAATTCTGTCAGCCTACCTCGATTAGGATATATCGCAGCATTATTGAAATAAAATATATGCATGAAAAATTTTGAACATAATGTGTGCCATTTTCAGTATTTGTATTTGCCCACAGTCATTCACTCAATTAGTATTTCAGTAAGTCATATTCTGGTTTTTTACACCTTTAATTTAAATACTACCCACTATTAAGTGGAGTAATTTTATCAAAGAATCTTTTTTTTTTCATCTCACCATCTCCGAGCTCTGTTGCTGGTGGCTTTGCTGTTTGGGATCTAGTCGACAAGTTAACAAAATATTAACACCGGAAGAGAAAAATGTGTACAAAGAAAACGTTTTGATTTAAATCATTGGCGGTACTCATTGATGCAAAGAAATTAATTATAGATTAATGCATTGATGTAAGATTGGCGGTACTAGTAAGTATATCATTTCATAACATTTCTATAGACATCTGTCATCTAAAACACTGTTTTAAACCTTACATTCCAACTACTTATCACGGTTGTTCACTAGAGTTATTATTTTTATGAACGGGATATTTACCGTGATTGGATTGCAGAAATGTCATACGCAGTGAAACAGTGAGTGTGTTTTAGTTCTCTTACTGTGATTCTTGCACTATGCACAGTGGTGCATCGATCATGTAGTTAAGTTTGTTGGCTACATTCATGACGTCGTCAACAGCAACCGACATTGAGTCTGGCTTAAGTTAGAGTTCGAGTCCCAATGATAACCGTAGCAAGAGACTAAGAAAGACAGTACCTAACTTTGAACTTTTCGACCAACTACCCGCATTCTTCAGTCTTCCTGTGAACATGGTGCATGTAACTCCGCCGAAATATCGGAACCTCCATCTACAACCTTATCACGGTAAAAATCTCGTTATTAATCATTATTATATCTGTCATCTAGTTTACACGTGTCCATGGAGACTACAATGTTTGAAACGACATGAATAAAAACAATGTAAATGGTATGTACCTGGTATCAACAAATTCTACAACTGTAGATACATAAAAGTAGGTACAGTATGAAGATTAGTTCTTAACCTTCACACCAAAGAGAGCAGTGTGAAGGTTGGTCGGTCGTGGTCAGTCATGAGTGTAAAAGTGAGAAAAGATTACACAACGGTGTTAAGGTTAGGAAAGAACTCCTATCCTTAATAATAATGTAATAAAATAAAATTCCTGCAATGGGGAGACGCACTGCTTATTTATCACGCCAGGTGGCGCATTATCGCTGGTGTTGTTTCACTGTCAAAAGTGTCAAATATCTATAGATAATTTTAGTTATTACGCAATAAATATCGTCTGGTATTAAAACATGCCTCTGTGTAAAAATAGAGGGACACACCCTTTTCCTTCCGATGAGAAAAAATAATATTGAGAATTTTATTGCATACCTACCTTGCCAAAAGATTCGCTTTTTTACCAGCTAAGGAAGCATTAACTCTTTTTTGAGATTCGCCACTGTCATTAGAGAAACATTTTACTGTTTTAAAGCAAAGTTTATTTTTATTTTTTCTTTCAAGAGCAATGTTTATAACTTCAATTAAACCACAAATGACAGCACCAGCGAAGGTGGCGCCATCTGAGATAAGTTTTGCCTGTGGCTTCTCATTGAATTACTGAGACTTTTGAGCATCAGTAGTTCAATGACCAAAATTCATTGAACTAACGAGACTAACAAGGCTCTGTAGTTCAATCAATTGAACTGTTAACTGAACTTCTGATACTTTTAAATAGTTTAATCAAATTATTTCATTGAACTTGTGACACTAATAAATCTCAGTAGTATTTTTTTTATAGTATAAGTGGCGAACAAGCTACGGGCCACCTGATGGTAAGTGGTCACCGCTGCCTAAAGACACCTACAATACCCGGGGCATTGTCAGTGCGTTGCCTACCTTTGAGGACTCTATTCACCTTCCTTTGAAGCACTCCAAATTATACTTCGGAAGAAAAACCGAAGGTGGTAAGCCATTCTACAACTTACAGGTACGTGGCAGAAACAATCGATCAAATCGAACAGTGCGAGACTTCCACGCGTCTATAATGTGCGGATGGCATTTCTGGCTATGGCGGCCGGTTCGGTGGTAAAACCAGGAGCGAGTTCAGTTAATTGAACTGTTGATAGAATTACTGAGAATAGACGCATTGGTCTACATAAGAGTAGGGCTATTGGGAGTTTTATTTTATTGGTAAGTCTACTGGGTACAAAGTTCCCAGTGGTCTTACTAGTAAGTCTATAGGGAAGAATATTCCCAGTAGTTCAACAGGTAAGACTACTAGGAATAACCCAAATACACATGTGTGTGGACTGAGAGACCACATAGACCTCTAAGTTTTTTTTGTAGTTTAAGTAACTGAATTGTATGGTAAAACTTATGAAACATTTCTAAAATGCACATTGGACGTACTCCTTTAAAAACTTAATTTCAATTTGTACTATAGTCACCGCGTTACCAACTGAGTCGTCGAGCAATAAACGTCATACCATAAGACCTGTAAGTGTGAGCGAGATAGACAGATATGACATGTGGGTGCGAGCAAGATGAGATGAGCAATGATTTATGACCTGACGACTCAGATGGTAATGCGTTTATTATAGTTTCTAATTTCAAGATATCATTAAACAGTATACATTCAAGACGTATCGCTATTTATGTTAATCATTTAGGCAGTTTTCAAACCCACGCAAAAACCGCCTCACGTTGTACGTAACGAATGAATACGAGCATGAATATGAATCGATTTTCATCAAACATTCTCTATTCGCTCCCGACGTGAATCGGAAATCGGGAATCGGTGAGAACACCTTAAACATTCAGTTCGCATTCTAAGGCCTGCTCTACAATGGCGAAAACTCCGCGAATGTCGTGTAACGTTAGTGTCGGCCGTTCTGTCGCGGCTTGACGTTGTCTTATTTACGCACAGGATATACTTGTCGGCGAGGCGCGGGTGCGGCGCCGCTTATTTTGTATTTCAAACAAAATGTACTTACGCAAGCGACGAGGCGCAAGACATCACAGTAGGCAAGGTGAATTTATTTTCAAACAACTTTCTGGGTGTCTTCAAGTCGAGAGTGAATCGGTTTCTTCTAGGTAAGCGTGCTCCATCATAGGCCGCATCATCGCTTAACATCAGGCGACCAAGCGCAAGCCTATTTATAATAATAAAATAAAAAAACTTTATTGTTTGAAAATAAATTGACAGTTCATATCTCGCGCCTTAGCTTCAATTCAGGTATATAATTTAGTCAATTTTAACCTTCTACTTGTAGCATCGATTTGAAACTTTGCTATTATAATGTAGATGACAATGGTTCATCATCATCATCATAATTTCAGCCATAGGACGTCCACTGCACATAGCCCTCCCCCATCGATCTTTAATAGGGGCGGTTGGAAGCGGCCTGCATCCAGCGTTTCCCTTCGGTCTCTTTTGTGGCTCGATTGTTATTTCCTTCGGCGTTGCTGTAACAGGCATGTTCCAGTACCGATGCTGAAGCGAAAATACTAATTATGGTGACATTGTATTGTTTGACTATGGACATTTGTATTGATTTAATTAATGATTTACTGTAAATTAACTGAACCATTATTATTATTATTTAGACATATTATTATTTTATTAGACATTAATTATTAGCTTATTATTTAGAATTGTATTGTGTCACTGTGAATTTGATTTATTACCTTAGTTTTTTTATATGTCATCATCATCATCATCATCATCATCCAGAAGACGTCCACTGCTGAACATAGGCTTCCCCCTTTAACCTCCACACTGAACGACAGCCTGCCTTTTGCATCCACTGGATGCCAGCGACTCTCACTATGTCGTCGGTCCATCTAGTGGGAGGCCTACCTACGCTGCGTCTTCCGGTTCGTGGTCTCCACTCAAGAACCTTTCTTCCCCATCGGTTATCGGTTCTTCGAGCGATGTGGCCTGCCCATTGCCACTTCAACTTGCAAATTTTAACAGCTATGTCGGTGACTCTGGTTCTTTGGCGAATATCCACGTTTTTGATGATCTATTTAATGAATTGTATGGGTTGTTTTGTTGCCTGAAATAAATTAATTTGAATTTGAATTTTATGTCGTCTGTCCATCTTGTGGGTGGACAACTGGACATCCTACGCTGCGCTTACTGATCCGTTGTGTCCATTAGAGAAACTTTCGGCCCCATTGGCCATCTGTTCTGCGTGATATGTGCCCTGCCCACTGCCACTTCAACTTGCTAATCCGGTGGGCTATGTCGGTAACCTTCGTTCGTCTACGGATCTCGTCATTTCTTATTCGATCTCGTAGAGAAACCCCGAGCATAGCCCTCTCCATAGCTAGCTTTAAACTTGCTTATGAAGCCGATAGTAAGAGACTACGTTTCACTGCCGTATGTCATCACTGGCAATACATACTGGTTGAAGACCTTCGTCTTAAGGCACTGAGGTATGTTGAACGAGAAGACGTCGCAAAGTTTACCAAATGCTGCCCAACGACTCGCATTCGCCGATTGGCCTCTTTCTTGAAGTTTGACCTGCCTATTTTGACCCTACCTCACTGCCTCGTGCCTAGTTCACTGTTTGCCCTAGGTATACATACGCGTCAACAGCTTCAAGAACTGAGTTCTCAAATGAAACTGGGGTTATAATAATTTATTACCATCGAACTAGTCGGATGATGGATAGTGGTACTCTACAATACCTACTAGTGATACTAGTACTTGGGCTCATTTAGTTTATTTTAACAAGTCCCATACAAATTACACTTGGCGACAAGGGTCTGATTATTTGAAGTGGATAGTGGAACTTTTCAATAGTTTAGAATGTTTGTTAATTTTAGAACAATTATTTATGGAGCAGTTAATAAATTCGGCGACCGATTACGATCCAACTTTTTCACGGCGTTCCGAGTTTTTTTTTAACCTACACTGTCCTAGTCCTGGGCAAAGGTCTCCCCCATTTCTTTCCAGACAGTGCGATCACCCGCCAGACTTGACCACTGTATCTGGAACGTGTCGAGGTCATCGCGCCAGTGTTTTCTAGGCCAGTGCCGTTTTTTTTCCGAAAGCCTCTCTCGCCTCAAATTTTGTTCAAGCTCAATTTTGCGAGGAAATATATCAAAGAAAACCGAAACGCGCCAACTGATCTATGTAGGTATGTGACAACGCGGGTCACGTGTAGGAATAGTGTGTGACATGATCGCAATGAAATGCGACACGTGGTATTTGTTGCTCAAGTGTGGCAACGCCTTAACACTGCGAGTGTTATAATCCCTAAATCCCTTTGCTTGATAGAGAATTGTTTTCTTAGCGTTATTCATTCAAGATTGGAAATCTTAACATTGTAATTTCACGGGGTACAAGCATGGAATTTGTGTTATATAATTATTTATGTTGTATTGAAGTGATAACCTAGTGCCCAATTTTCCTACAATTTTTTCTGTTAGAACTTGATCGTACATGACTTTTATTAACTAACTAGCGCTCCGCCCAGCTCCGCACGGGTATAGTTATATAGCCTATTAAAATAGCCTATATTAATCAGTGATAATGTAGCATTCAAATGGTGCAAGAATTTTTAAAATCGGTCCAGTACTTTTTGAGCCAGTTCGTTACAAACATACTTACATTCTATATATATTATACTAGCGGTCCGCCCCAGCTTCGCACGGGTATAGATTACAGCCTATGTCACCCGGGGATAGGGTAGCTTCCCAACAGTGAAAGAATATTTCAAATTGGTTCATTAGTTTCGGAGCCTATTCAATGCAAACAAACAAACAAATCTTTCCTCTTTTTAATATTAGTATAGATTACTAGCTGCGCCCCGCAGTTTCACCCGCGTAGTGATGAAAAATGGTGATGATGATAATGAAAAGTCACTCTCTGGCTTTTGAACTATACCCATGCAAAAAATCAGGTCGATCCGTTGTTCCGTTGCAGCGTGAAAGAGGAACAAACATCCATACATCTATACATACAAACTTTCGCGTTTATAATATTAGTAGGAAGTAGGATTATTATATTATAGATTTAGATTATAGATTATAGACTTACACGAGATTCACTGCCATTAACGCGCGACTTGTTGATTAGAAAATTTAATTGAAAAATTGACTCGGTGCCCTATTCGTTTCTATGATCACATAAACTCTAAACGCCACGTCACGTTATCTACGTGGAATTGGCAATGTCAAGCTTGCTAACGGGGTGAGGTACGTAACGCGCAAAATAACATGAAACAAGCTAGCGCGTTTCGTACGCGTTTGTCAAGAGAATGTAGTAGCTTTGCAATTGCAATTGGAAGACGCGTTTTAATTACGTGTAACCACGCATACTTTTTGTTAGTGACTATGGATACTATCATGTCATAGTAAGTTTGTAGCGTGTTATTTGCGTTTTTTGTGTTTTTGAAGTTATACTTCTTATGCGACTTGCAACAAAGTTGCGTTAAACGTTTAACGCTACCATGGAGGGGGAATTTTTCTCTCTCGTATGGTTGCGAAATGCGTATCCTTATTTCGCATTGCGACTAGCAGACCCGATAGTGTAATGGTGTCGCTAATGGATTGAGAAGCCTAAGGAGCTAGGTTCGAATCTCGAGAAAAGCATGTTTTTAAATTGTTGATATTTTTGCCCTAGTTATAATTTTAGGGTTCCTTGTTGAAGTATAACTTCTACCGCGCGGAGGGACTCCACGCACATTTTTTTCGTTTTTGCCATTTTCTTTCATGACTCAATCGACAAAGCATGAGTTACTATAATTAATTAGTAGGCTATGTAAGTTTAGTCGGTAACAAATATAACATTTATTAACCTAAGCTAAAGTAGTAATACTTTTACATTTTCGACAAACAAAATTATATGCCAGAGCTCCAACCATATGGAGTCATAAAATTACCCGTCACAAGTTTTTCCACAACACCGCACGGCAAACAAAACCATTTCTACATTAGGATGTGTTAAATGAACCATAAAAAGGGGAATTTTTACCCCGATCTGTGTTTTTCTGCCCCGGATAGAAGGCCGAGCTAATTTGAATTTATGTTGGCAATAAATATTCTTTCCTGCCAACTGGAGAATTATTTGCCAAAATATATAGGTATACTGGGTTAAGCAGAAAGGGTGTACTAAGCCGTAAGGGGTCCATTAAATTCAGCACTATATCAGTAAACAACTTTTACTATGCCAGCAACCCCGAAATCGCGAAAATAATATCAGCTGTTCCATAGAAAGTGGTAATTGACACTCGTTTTTTTTGCCTTTTCGGGTTTGCTGTCACAGTAAAAGTTGTTTAAAGTGATTAATTGCAGGCGAGATGGCGGCCAAGCGCAAGCCATTAAAGGGGACCATTATATATATAAAAAAAAAATATATAATGGTCCCCTTTCGGCTAAGTACACCCTTTCCGCGTATAATTATATTATGTTAGAAGTTAGAGAGAAAAAAATGGCTATTGGCCCGATGGAATCTAGTGATTGAGTCAATAACTGAGTCAGTAATTACAAGCTTTTTTTTTTTTTTTTTTTTTTTATGTTTGTCTTCTAAGCTACTTTTTAATTGATGGCGAAAGTTACACCAAATTATTTATGTATATTTAAATACTAACTAACACTAAGTTCATTTCGGAGATAAAAATGAAAAAGAAAATATATTTATTACTGTATAAACATTTACAAATATTATTACAGATAAATTATACTAAAGTAAATTGAACATGCTTATACAGAGATTATGTGCCCTAAGATAAGGCACAGGCTCAAAGAAAAGTGTGGTGACTCCCGTTCCGACACGTTCCTGGTGCAAAGGTTGGCCATTGCCATCCAACGCGGTAACGCAGCGAGTGTTTTGGGTACCTTTGCACCGGGAACGGTTAGGGGTGGGTTATTTGAATAGTTATTAGTTTAGTTGTAATTTAACTGATTTAATATTAGAGATCTTTTTTAAACACTTTAAAAACTTTTATTTATATAAAATACTAGCGGTCCGCCCCAGCTTCGCACGGGTATAGATTATAGCCTATGTCACCCGGGGATAGTGTAGCTTCCCGTCAGTGAAATAATTTATCAAATCGGTTCAGTAGTTTCGGAGCCTATTCAATGCAAACAAACAAACAATCAAATCTTTCCTCTTTATAATATTAGTATAGAGTATAGATTACATCAGGTTTCGAATATGCAGTGCCCAAACTAGGATTTAGGCCCGTGTCGTGGGAACCTCATTGATTTAACATTATTACGTAAAGTTTATTTGGTAAGTAAGTATTATTACGTAAAGTTTATTTTTTAAGTGAAAAAAAATTGTCAATATAAAACAGAAGTTTTGTACGTGAATATTCAGGAAATGTTAAAGAAATGTACTATACGAGTCTTGGTAGTAACTAAGCATTTATGGACTCCCGTATGCTGGCCTTGGCTATACTCGGCTCAGAACAGGCATCAGGATAAATTTTTCTTTTTAACTTTTTTTTTGTTAATCCGCCGTAATCCCTTACATATTCTGTGAAAATTTCGACAAGCTGTCTATTACGGTTCGAAATATACAGGCGTTTAAAGGTAGGGCAGACATACGGACGGACGGACAACGTAGGATCAGGAATACAGTCCCGTTTTTACCCTTTGGGTACGGAACTCTAAAAATAAGGCGGCAAGGTCGTCTGCAGGGGGGTACGTTCGACTAAAAGCATCAAGCCCGATTTAGGCCAGATGCGTTCGCACCCACCACAACCTTACCATATCTCCCTTTCTTGTCTGATCTGATTAATAATCAAACAATATTTACATCCAAACTGTATTGTAGTCCAGAAATATAAATTCAAAAAGAAAATGCTACCATTGCTTAACCAAATATTGATTCAAAGCAACAAAGAACCGAACGATACTTTGAGCGTACTTTCGTATAAATATGCTCAGGAATCCTTGTTTCAAACACAATAAAAGTCGACATGTTGCGCCAACATGTAAATATAAACAAAACAAACCCAATTTCAAAATCCAAGTGTCTCAAAATGAGATTGCATTACACCCGAAACGTCTCGCTCCGAAAAGTGGAGACTTGGAAAGTTCATATGGCTGAAATTGCAGAGGAGACAATAAAATAAAATTGTATGGAGTGCCGCACTCGGCAAGTTTCTTTGACATTAGAGCACTGTATACAATGGAGCAGTTACTAAGGTCCATTGGAGATTTAAGCGTTGCGCCGTACAAGCGGCCATGGATGAGCTAATAAGGCAAGTGCCCCATTTTTAGGGTTCCGTACCCAAAGAGTATTAGTCTTAGTCCCTTGTTAGTCTGATCTGAGGACCATACAAAGTGTTCTTCACTAGAGGGTTGTGTGCATGATCCATGCATACTTAATTCACTGCAATTTCAATGCTTTCCCCCAACTGCGATGCTAATTAGCTCGCAATACCAAATCTAAGGAGCTTAGAATCGTACTTGTGTCGTGATACGCCGAGCAATCAAGATGTTTCTATTTTTTTCCGACTGCTCAATAAGGAGAGTAAGCGTTTTCGGGTAGACATAATTTACTTCATGACATAAAACACAATATCCAAAGTCAACAATTAAATTATACTGAACTAAAATAGTAATTTTTTTTCACAATTCGGCTTCCATTGCACGGTGGTGGTTGTAAGGAATCAGCGCTGGCCTTCCGTTGGCCGCATGTTTGCATATGTCGCAGGTAATTTTAGTATTTATTTAGGCCCATCCTCGAGGACTGGCTGGACAGGGCGCACGGGTCGCTTACCATCCGGCTTGTGCAGGTGCTTTCCAGGCATAGATGCTGTGCCGTATAGCCGGGAGAGATCCGACGACCGAGTGCCACCACTGCAGCTGCGGCGAAGACACGGCGCAGCACACGTTAGAGGAGTGTCCTGCATGGGCAAGTGAGCGCCGTGATCACGTCGCAGCGGTAAGGAACGATCTCCCGCTACCAGGGCTGATAGGTTCAATGCTCGGTGACGAGAGATCGTGGGAGGCGGCAGTTTCCTTCTGTGAACAAGTCATGTTCCAGAAGGAAACGGCGGAGCGTGAGAGGGAGAGCCTCACGGAGCTCCCCATGCGCCGCCGGAGAGCTGGGCATAGGAGAAGGATCTTTCACGCCCTCCTCCGACCCCCATAACAGGGGGCCTTGGGCGGCGTACTCGGGGGGGTCCCCCGCCCGACAAGCGTAGCCCCTGAGGTGGAGGGTAGCAGCTCCACCTTTGATAGGGAAAAGGATCCCAGGGGACCAGCGCCGCCGGGGAACGGACGATTGCGAAAGCGCTCTCGTAGACCCGGCGTTCAGGCGCCAGGCAGAAACACCCCAGGGTTTTTAGTGGGTAGGCCGCTTCTGGCGGAAATTTCCACATCACTACCCTGCTCCCCACCGGGGGCCAGTGGTATCCATTAAGGATTTTCCCTGGGTTTTTTTTTAAAAAGCTATGATAGGATAAAATGATGAGGGAGTTGTAATTAATTTTATGTGTATATCTGTACGGTTGTCTGCGGCATCGTAGCTCCCGAACGGCTGTACCTATTTTTATATAGTTATTTTTGTTTGTTTGTAATGTGACTTGATCGAAGGTGCTCTGATCTATGATTTGTGAAAACTGTTCAGTCGAAGATTATCAGCTTTTTATTGCAGGTTTTGTCAATGTGAATGTATAGTTCTAAAACGTTAGATTATTCTAATGACGAGTGGTTATATTATCTTTGAGTGCTTCTCAATTTCCGGAGTATGCAGTCAGATTTTGGTGTTTTAGCTTCTGTGGTTTTACTTCTATGCGCTCGACATCGGCTTATCCCCTTCATCATCATCAGCCACAAGACGTCCACTGCTGAACATAGGCCTCCCCTTTTAACCTCCACACTGAACGACAGCCTGCCTTTTGCATCCACTGGGTGCCAGCGACTCTCACTATGTCGTCGGTCCACTATGTTATCCCCTTAGCTACGCGTAAAAAGTCAGTGTTTCCCAGTGGTCAGATTGGTGGTTAAACTAATCTGACCATCTGGAAAGAAAATTCCCTTAATATCGACTATAATACAGTTTTATACAAAAAGGTCATAATTATAGTCTGCATGACCTAAGCCTAATCCAAGACTATTTCAAAGGGCTTTACAAGCGAGTACGCTTTTTTATTTATTTTTGATATTGACTTGTAATGTTGGCCTTTTGGCCTCTACAGGTGGACCGGACTAGTTAGCGAACGCAGAGTGCGTTCGGCATAACAAAAGCGGTTTGAGTTTTTGGGCGACTAGCACAAGGACACCTCGAAGGTACGAACCTCGGCTTGGGCCGTCGCCGGGAGTGGCAATCAGACTTGCCCAGGCACCCCAGAAGGGGTGTGCCCTGGAGCCCTAGCGGTTTGTTGAACTGAATGATTATTATATGGAGAGAATCTAACCAATCTTCTAACAGATCCTGAGGGTCTACGATCCCGCCGGCAGGATCGCTGTATGTGTGTGTGTGTGCCTTTGGTAACCGAAGCCTGTACCAAAAAGTGAATATTTCCTATTGCTAGGAGCAGTCGGATCGGGCGAGCCCAGCGCCGCCGCTGTGACGACGGCGATGGGGTCGTCCGGGTCGCCCAAGATGTCTCTAGGGCGTCTACGGAGAGGAGGAGGGTATGTCACGTCTGTTGAGTAGTTGGAAACTTTTACTACAAGAAGATTTGGGTGATGAGGCGCCGCGTCAAAGTAGCGGCGGTCGCTATACTTAATGTATTGAATCATAGATGGGGCGAGTGCACTTATACCTACGTACATAATTATACGTATATTTTATTTGCTGCGCATATAGTGAGGTATCAAGTAGATAAATACCTCTAACTTTACGCCCTAAGCAACTGTTTGTCTATGTACTTTGCTCGGAGTGTGTGTTCCGTACGTGACTGTTGCAAGTTGTGTGTAAAAAATGTTAAGCCAATGAAAAAACCATGAACCCTGTAAATTTGTAGAGATTTTATTTGACACGATCCACCTTTCCATAAATCTTTTTTTATATATTTGGGTATTTGAGCAGAGAAAAAAGTATAAGTTATGCTTATTTATTCAACAATAGACTTTCAGTTTAGATTTTGTTTCCAATACGGACGGCGTTGTCAGCCGTTGTTATACAAACTTTCTAATTCCATTATTATATTTTTTATGGGTTACCAGCTGACCCGACAGACATAACCCTGTCTCAGAACTGTCAAACCGACGATATTAAAATCGTCGTTGAGTTACTGAAATACTTCAATTTTCTGGGCAATTTTCTTATTTTTTCGTAAGAAACTTCTACAGAGTAATAGAAAACTTAAAAAAAAAATGAATGAAATCGGTACAGTCTTTCTCAAGTTATGGCGGTTCCAAGGTAAAGGGATTCATCCTTACTAATAAAGCGAAAGTAACTCTGTCTCTCTGTCTGGATATTTGTTCACTTTTCACGACTAAACCGCTAAGCTGATCTTAACGAATTTTGGCAGAATGATAGTGTACATCATATAGGTGGACATAGGGTACTTATTCTCCCAGAAAATGCGGGAAAATTGGAAAATCGCGGGTAGCACCGCGGGATTTAGCTGGTTTTTATATAAATATAGATTAGTAAAAAGTCTAACAATCCACGTGATGGTAAGCAAGCACCGTCACCTGTAACACGATATTTTGCCGGCCTTTAATGACTCTATTAACAGCCCTTTTGTGCACCCCCATGTTATAAATACTCAGAAATACCGCAGGATGGAGCTCATTCCAGATATTACAGGTGATGAGGCAAAAAAATCGCGTAAAACACATATTGTGCGATTTTCACCGTTTTAGGATATATGGGTGAACTTTCAGGCGGTATAATATACTAAATACAATGAGTTTTATCAAAATCAGAAGAATGAGATACTTTTTTCCAAAAAATATAATGATTTTGGCCTTAGTTGTTTTGTAACAATTTGTTGCATGACTGTGTAGTGTGGCTTAGCTGAGCTCTATGCACTGCGCTGACATAACTTAACTCTGGATCCCTCCTTTCCCCTCCTCTCTAATTCCCTATCTTCCTCTCCCTAACACACCTACCACCATAAACTTAGCACACCCTATCCCACCTTATCCTAATTTCCAATTGTGGTGACGAAAAGGAGTATCCCAATAGCACCATTCCTGCACCACCCAAAAACTTCCAATTTAAACCGTCCTCTTACAAGCAAAAAAAACTATCTCTGGAGCTGAAGTCTAGGAATATAGTTTCAATGCCTGTCGTAGGAGCCGACTAAAAAGGGTATTTGGGCTTGTGTTCAGATATGTAAACAGATCTCCAAATCTGATTACCTGCTTACACGAGCCCAGTGGAGACAGTGAACCCAGTGAACCCAGTGAAGAAGGGTTGTATTCTGCATTTTTGTGGGGAAGGAAAAAAATCAGTGTCCAGGGATTGTCGCCTCAAACCAGCCCGTTGCCAGGAAGGTGTCCCGTGCGTTTTTATCCGGTGCCAGGCCAGAGTCTCCATAGAAGAGGCTGGCAAAAGTGGGGACTATACTAGATGTAATCTCACATAACTTTTAAAAGATACCTTTTACTTGATCCCCAATCACCAAATAAGGCTCTATATGCCGTATGATTACTCGTAGGTTTATAATGAAGTCATAGAAGTGGTTTATATTTTTTTTTGTGGTACATAGGGCTCTTTCACTGATTCCGCTTGGGGAAGTAGCACACCCTTGTCAGGTATTTAACTGCTATGCAGTAGTATGCAACATACTATGTTCCGGAATTAAGGGCAATGTTTTTAGTGAAATTAACTTGTAATATCAGGGTGACAAACTCAGTGCATTGCCACGCAGGATTTTAACTGTTGAGGTTCTTAATTCGGGTTAGGAGGTAAATGGTCTGGCCCAGACCACTTACCAGACCGTCTGGGTGGCACTGAATTGTTATAGTCCAGGGTCGCTTACGGTCTATACCGGTGCGTTTCTATAGAGATCCCGGTACCCTCGGTCTGGCACAGAGGTCGGCCACCGGGGGTTTTAGTGGGTGCAATCTCACATAACCCGACTTCACCCCTATGTAGCTGGGTATCTTTTCGGTTGCGGTCTGGCGAGCGATTTTATCGTCTCATCACTGCGGTGCATAAAAAAGATATAGCCTCGTAATATTGATCTAAACTCACCTGAGCGCCGACCATTCCCTCCTTCAGCCTGGGAAGATCAGTGTGCGAGTATTTGGAGATGGACCATGGCTCCACAACAGTCAGATCGGTGTCTAGCTCAAACTCATTGATTTGGTTGCGGAGAAACTTCCTTATGTTCCATGGAAGGTCGTTGTGTCTGCGGAGTAACCAAAAAAATTATGCTCGCGAAATTAAATCTATGCAGGGAACAGCTGTGTTTCGCAGTTTTATTACAAAAATACGTAAAAAAATACTTTCGATGTATGGGGGACCTTCATTTCGTTTTGACTTTTTGACTTTTTTATTATTTCTGAATTCCGCCATAACATTACATATTCTGTGAAAATTTCAACTGGCTATCTATTACGTTTCGATAGATACAACTGTTAATAGGTAGGACAAACGGACAGACAGACAGTCAGACAGGCAGACATCGTAGCTTAGTAAGGAATAGATAAAGCAAATTTTCATCAACTTCAAAAAAGGACGAAGTTTCTCAATTCGACCCGTATTTCTTTCTTGGGCTGGACTTCATGGCATGGTTATCACCTTCTGAGGCTATTACGGTACGCTGTCAAAGAAGCGGTACTATTTTAATCACAAATATTACGTTGACTTCTGACAGTTGTGCGACTACTCTTGTTTACAATTACTGCTGCCGGTCGCTGGTGACGCTAGTGCCTGGTGGTGTGGACTATTTGCATTCGCTATTATAGTTAATCGATTTTTGTTACCGGTTGAAATTTCTACCGTATAGCCAACCAAAATAGGGCCGATATAATGATATTCTGCTCGTGGTATTATTAGTTTACCGGCGCGTGATAGAAAATTATGGTAATTTAAAGTTTATTTATTTATTTATTGGCAACTGTACGCAAAGCCCACAATGCAGAACTTATCTAATTAAATAATAATGTATTGTGAAACAAGTAAAAGTCACAGGCAAGCAAAGATCAAGTCCAAGTCATGCCCTAGAAAAGTGGGGGACGACTAAGGCTTCTATGTAGTTTTGAAAACAACACGAAAATACACGTTTCTCTTCGTTATATCACTTGCCCACATTTGAGCACGCTAACGAACACTAAAATAAAAAAACATACTATATTAATTAATAAATATTTATCAATCGCAATTCGAAAATACACAAGTTAGGAGAATAACTAAAATGAGTCGACAAGTTGGCGCCAAAACTTACAAACACCCATGGTACAAACACCTTGTTTTTATTTTATTTCGTGACCATGGATTCACACTCGGAATAAAAAAAGTTTTACGAGGGATTGTTTGACCTGTGGTTTAATTTAATTTTAATACAAACAGCTTGACACTTTTCAATGTTGCCTGATAGATATTTACTTACCCATCAATAAGGGGTACTTCTTCCAAGATCTGCCTGGCAATTTCCAGCCTCTCTCGGTCGTAGGAAGCGGCCGCCACCACGGCGATGATGGCTAGCAGCACGCAGCCGATAGAGCGACGCTTGCTTTGACCTCCCATTCTCACTGGAAACAAGAAATAATATTATTTTATCATGCCATTATTAGTTTTACTTGGCCTTGATTCTGTAACTACAAACACGCACGTAACGCGCCGTGTTATGTTAACCTCTAAAATTTGATCTTTATTCCTAGGGAATAGAGTACACATTTTAAGAGGTTAACTTAACGCGGTGCGTTCCGTGCATGTTAAAGTTACGAAATCAGGGCCCTGGTGACTACGTAAACAAATGGAGCCGAGTTTAATCTAATTCTAATAGGTTAGTTGATTGGTGTTTCGTTTATTACGCTTTTCCTTTGCGGAGGATATAATTAAATACATTCATTACACATACTGAAAAAAAACCCATTTAAGACACTCTCTTCCGACTTTTTGCAATAATGGTCATTTTAGTTTAAGTGTGCATACCTCTATGGTTGGCTTATAATTATAAAAATGGTGTCATAACAAAATATAATGTTTCATCTAGGAAACCTATGAGACCGAAACACGATTAAGCACATTTCGCTCGATAGAATTTTTGTATCAAAGTAGCACTGATTTGCGCTTTTATCCCTGATTTTGGATTCTTTCAGTTACCTATTTATTATTATTTTTTTATGGTAGACAGGCTTGCGCTTGGCGTCATCTCGCCTGATGTTAAGCGACGATGCGGTCTACGATGGAGCACGCTTGCCTAGAAGAAACCGATTCACTCTCGACTTGAAGACACCCAGATTGTAACTAACTGGGAAAACCTATTCAGGCAGCGAATTCCACTGACTAGCAGTTCGCACAATAAATGTGGAATCATAGCGCTTCGTACGGGTTCTCGGAATATCAACCATAAAACGATGTCGATTTTTTGTGCCCGCCCTGGGTCTGCGATATCTTGATATATAGATTTCATAATTATGAAGGAAACCGGTGATGTATATTTTACATTACAGCTATACTTTTCGAAAAATATGAGATAAACCCCAAAAATAGAAGTAGCGAAACGCACGAGTGTGTGTAAACGCCATGTTTCTGCTTCGCTAAATGCGACTTTAACACAATAAACCAAGGATTATCAGGTCATCGGAATACCTTACCTTAAGTATATTAAAATAAAACCGATCATCCGCTTCTTTTTATAATTTTTTTTTATTTATTTTTTTATCCTCTCTTCTTACTTCAACTTTTTACTTGTACTATTTAAATTTTAATCTCCATGTTAATGTCTCCTTATTATGCAGGTGTGATTTAAAACTTAATTTTAATTAACTGTTTTACGTAATCATTACAGTGAACGTCATCAACTTTGCCAAGCACATTCCTTTATCACTGCCTATGTTAATTCCCTCTTTAAGGCATGTGTCCCACCACCGAAGCAAGGAGATAAATACTATAGAGTAACAAATGGCCTAAAATTAATTTGAGTGACCTAAATCTGCGACCAAAACCACCGGAGGATGGGCAGCAGCGTCCTATTAGTACACGGTAAACGTACTGCGATCCCCAAGCCGCCTGCCAAGCGTGAGGATTATGGCAACACCCCTCTCTAAGAGTGAACGCTTACTGGCTGATGATGTGACGATGACGGGCGGAATGACTGAACTTATAGTGATTTCTTATAGTACTACTGAACCCTAAAAGTAGGTACATAGCTAATAGCTACGCGCAGCTTACGTTGTCGCATAGATCAGTATATGCTACAAAAAAGAAGTAAATAGAACGGAAATGAGAAGGAAAATCTGTTAGCAGGCATTATTAATTGCTTTAGGCGATAAGGCCGCCCATTATACCTACTGCCGTAAATATGTTTTTATTTTTATTTTAGTTAAGTTTCATTTGTAGCTTCGGTGTGTTATAAAGATGTATTGTTTTGTATGAGTGAACCTTGATTGAACATTCTTATTTAGATCAACGCGTCGAACTCCGCATCACAGGTGCTAACTGATTTCGAATGACTGACGTTTCGTTTATATGGGTGCAACCTTCGACCAAAATAAAATGAGTGGACGGGCCCAGAAGAAGCACATTTTTGAAAATGACAAAATGAGTGTCGGTACTCACTTCATTTGTCAGTCTCTAGCCGTAGGAAGTACGACACGAGACTATTGTTACTTGATAACGAAACATCTGACAAAAGTATGCCTTTGTGTGCTTTCCCGATGTCTAAATACATACAAAAAATCTTATTTTTTTTCTTAGATAAACTGTTTTAATTAACTAAGTTAATAATAGCTAGAGACAAAGGGACCATACTGCCCTCGTACTGCTGTATTGGGGCCGTACTTGTAACAAACGTTGAAGTTGAAGTATATGTCCAACGGTTTTGACTCGTTTTTACTGATAAAGATCAGTGGTTATGGCCCGTCCATTCATTTTATTTTGGTCGAAGGGTGCAACAAATTTCTTACAAAAATGCCTTGACAGCCGTTCTAATATTTTCTGTGGTATATGCGATTCATGTCCTCTCAACGCATCACATCGCGAATTATGGCTCTCCATCTCTCGTCTAGGACGATGGGTCGGATACGTAAACCGGCCACGTTCAATAGCAAACTTATCAAGAAACCTCAGGAAACTAAAGTTTTGCGCTATCGCGGCGTGACAGCTTCCGGCTGGTAAGGTAACTTTGCTAACTTAGCTACGACTTGGCCTCCAGTCTACTTATCTATTTGCTGGAGTCGCCAAGGATTGGATGGCCACTTTGCGTGTGATGAACGGTCGGAGCGGTCCCATAAGTTAGATAACGTTTTCTCGGGCGAGAAATGAGTAAAACATTTTTACACGGTTGCTCAAAAACCAGGAGTGGTTTCAATATGTATTACCTATCACAGAATAGGTATATGCCCTAATGGTTCATTTATTACAAACTAGCAACGCATCCCGGCGTCGCACAGTTATAAGTCTTATTTTTTAAACCTTGGGTTACATTTATGAATTTTTAGTAAGGTTCCCTATTTAAAAAAAAAATATAGCCTATGTCACCCGGGGATAGTGAGGTTTCCCAACAGTGAAAGAATTTTTCAAATCAATTCAGTAGTTTCGGAGGCTATTCAATGCAAACAAACAAACAAACAATCAAATATTTCCTCTTTATAATATTAATATAGATGTGTGAACCACGTGAGTATAAATGTCTTTGGGCAAAAGTTGTATTACAGCGCTGTATTTTACAGTCATTCTTGTTACTCGTAGAACGTTCTGGGAAACGTGTAGAACGTTTCGATGGGTGGGACGACCCATCGAAACTCTACTCCCATATGTTCCCATATGTTCTACTCTTTGTTTGGTTCTTCAAATAGAACAAGTAGGAAAAATAATTACCGTTTGTTCTACCAATAGAACTAGTAGCAAAAATAATTACCGTTTGTTCTACCAATAGAACTAGTAGGAAAAATAATAACCGATTGTTCTACCAATAGAACTAGCAGGAAAAATAATTACCGTTTGTTCTACCAATAGAATTAGTACGAAAAATAATTACCGTTTGTTCTACCAATAGAACTAGTAGGAAAAATAATTACCGTTTGTTTTACCAATAGAACTAGTAGGAAAAATAATTACCGTTTGTTCTACCAATAGAACTAGTAAGGAAAATAATTACCGTTTGTTCTACCAATAGAACTAGTAGGAAAAATAATTACCGTTTGTTCTACCAATAGAACAAGTTGCCATAGCTCAACAATGACGAAGAAAAACATTGTAACGAAACCTGTGTGTCCAGAAACCCCAAAAAGTTCAGATTTACGTATGATATTCACGTACATACACTGCATAGGCCAGCATAGTTGATTAGGGCCTATTCTCTCTCTCGGAGCGAAAGCCTGTGTTACAGCGGTGGCGTATGTCAGGCTGATAATATGGTTCGATTCCCACCTATATAGGACATTCATGTGACGAATATGTGTTTGTTCTATATCTGGGTGTTAATATCTATTTGACTATGTATTTGAAAATATATATGTATGTATATCATTCTCTAGCAGCCATATCACAAGCTTTGCTTAGTTTGGGATCAGATGACCGTGGGTGCAAAAATGTCCCAATTTTTATTTCTATAATAATGTTGATACTTGGATCTCTTTGGGCAATAGATGTTGTTTTTTTTATTCTACATCGGTACGCCCCGTTTTTTTAAGAGCGTGGATAATCCCTCATGCACTGTAACATTTTCTTGCAAAAAAAAGTATCCTAAATCACATTCCGGCCTCCCAACTATTATACTTGTTTGCGCGGAAAGAGAGTACTAAGCCAAAAGGGGTCCATAGACTCCATAGTACCCCATCATTATAAACAACTTTAACTATGGGACCAACCCTGAAATCATAATATATTTAAAAATGTATAACTTTAAGCAAATATCACCATAACAACAGAGATATTGGTTTACTAAAAAACGAAAATCTCTTAGATAGGAACGAACGATCATCAGTCACTGTCTGCCACTCCGCAGTTCTGTCTTTGAGTCGGGTGCCTCGAGACAGAAAACAGTTACGGGTAGGTTATTACCATAGCTTATTTTAATTACATTGATATGAGCAATCAAAACAGCACTGGGTGCGACCGCTAGCGTACCGTCAACGCCACGCCCTCGATGAGGCAACGAAATCACTTATTCATTCATTTATTGACAGACAACGCACAGCCTAAAGATTACATTCCGACTTTGGCGACCACTACCGTGACTGGCGACCGCGACCAATACAAGCGACAGTGTAAAGGTAGCATTCCGATCTTAGCGACCGCGAACGTGGCAGCGGCCGCGTCGTGCGATTTGCTGCTCAGTATGAATTTATATGAAAAACAATGCAAGCGACCGCGTCGCGCGATATGTGGGTCGCTTGCATTTTTAGCACTACATCTTCTATATATTATTATATATAACGGAGACTCGATTGCGTGCGAGGGTCGGTGCTGGTCATTCAATGACCGATCTTAATCAGATTATCTTGTTTCTATGGCGTGAGTATAGCGGCCGAGAAGACTGAGACATCGCACGTACATTGACACAGTTTTTATTCCGTAGCACTGTGATTACTAATTACAATATCAAATTACTTGGGGACAAGGTGTTCCGCCTTGTAACGAACGCTACCACTCTCCAACCAACAGTCCATATTCACAACCCAAAGCAAAGTGAGCTCCACCGAGCCTCCAACAGTCCCAATTCAAAACACAAAGTAAAGTGAGCTCCACCGAGCCTCACGTCACCGACGCGTGTCCGCGCGCCCTCACTAGCGCCTCTGCCGGACGGTATACCAACTTGCTAAACTCTGATTGGTTGTCAACGACACAACTTCATAACGAATTTCAGCAGAGTAAGTTACTGCAGCGATACACCAGTGATGGCGCCACCTCCATCACTAGTCCACCAAAACAAAGCTAGGCGACGCCTACCTACATAGTCTAAGCCATAAAAACTATCCGACGTTAATTGAGCCCGATTACGAAACGTCAACGCGCTGACATATATAAAAAATCATCCCCATTTACCTTGGTCACGCCATAACTAGAGAACGACTTTACCGATTTTCACCAAACGTTCAACCTCGCCTGTCCGCTATCGCTGTCATCGTAACACTGGCATCGCGCGGCGCTGTAGACTGATTGCGGTTGCCTTACAACTAAAATTCAGCGTAATGGATAGCGTGCGCCGAGTTTTGGTTCGGATTTTTTTTGCACGTTTTTCACTCCTATTGTATCTCGATAAACGCAACCCAAGTTGACGAAATATTAACTCTTAAAAGCGTGCATTAAAATTATGAAGACACGCATTAGAATCAAAATCACTTTCATGTCTACTCAAATCCTTCTAAATACCCTTATTAAGACTATAATCACACAGCATCTTGCACGTTTGTCCAGCGACCCGTGTTTTACTCCACGGTATTAAATTAAAACCGACTCTACAGGTCTTTAGTATTGTTTCCAGCCACCCCTATATAAACGAGATAGCTGTGCACGAAAATGCTTAAGTAAGAAAAGGAAAACGATATTCCAGGGGTACCAACATCAGCGCAGGTAATCCGAGGCTCTTATGGAATACGTAATAAAGGTCCTAAAAGGATTAGTATTAAAATGTTTCTGGGAGTCGTTGTTTAATTTTGACAAGGCTACGTTATTTCGAGAATTTCACATTTAATTACTACAATATTAATACAAAATTAATAAAAGCAGCTCAGATTTACCAACACAATCGTTTGCTACGAAACAATGAATAGATTGTACAGTACACGGTAATAAGTAAATTTATACGCCACAGACAAAAAATATATGAAAACTCGAAACTCTAAAAGGTTTGTTGTCATACTCTTATTTCTCATGCCGCTTTCAATCCATACTTTGTTCGAAAACAAGAGCCACAGAATAATGAGTTGCATAGAAGTAGTTCTAATTTAACATAAACGGATTAAACATGCTAATTTCTTTACTGGTATGCCAAAATTGTTGTTACCAGAACGAAACAGATATATTTTAACATCTTACAGAGATAAATAAATGTGATTCCATCAATTTCCACACACAGAAGATAGGTAGAAGGAACTCTATGGGAAAAGATCATGTTGGATCACTGTATGATTTTTACACGGTGTTTTTAGTAAATCACCTTTAGACAAAGATAGGTATTTAAAACAGTGGATAAACAAACCAGTGGTTCAAAATCTTTTAACCAAAAATAGATTAACTGGTAAGGTAATCTGTGCGTATAAGCTACATGTGTTGCAAGCTAATTTAGACATTGTTTTAACGACGTTTTTTTCCATTTGGATAGAGTGAGCCTTCCTTTACAACATGGTAAAGGGGTCAGCATTTTGGGAACCAGCCCACTAACAGATTTTTTTTAAAGTACTTTTTATTTTTGTTTTTCTCTGTACTTAATTTGTTTCGCTCTGTACATCTTTTTTATAGTTTAGTTTTTTAGTAGTTAGGATTTTTTTTTTTTTAATTGATAATTTTTTTGATTCAAATTCGTTTATCGGTATATCGAAACTTAGGAGCGGTTGACTTAATATTTGTATAATATTTATAAAGGTAAACTTATTTTAAATGTTTGTTATAAACCCAACATCCGTGTTTTTAGATCAATGCCCTTAGTGATTAATTCCAAACATCCCTTAGCAGTTTCAAAGAATCCTTAAACGTTGCCCCTTTTTGTACCCTTTCTGCCCCCCTGAAGGTATTTACATAGAGGAAACAAAAGCTTTGCGTAAATTAATGTATTTAAATGGTCCGTGCCCCGGGAACCGTATCGACGGAATTTTGCATAAATAAATGTCCCCTTAAAATACCTTTAAGGGTATTCATACTCATTTGTCATACCGCTTTTCCCGGAGTTAGGGACGGTTTTCCCCACTTAGGCTACAAACTAATTGCCCGACTGCCCCAAAAAGAGGATATCGGTTTTTTGGTACAATTTTGTGTTTATGGGTGTAGCGCAAAAAGCAAGAAAGGTTTTTTAACATAAATATATTAGCCCTCGATTAGCCCTCGATAAATACATTCATTTTGATAAACCTTAAATTCTTGTCAAAGAGAACTGAATACCAAGAAAGCGACGTGAGCGGCTACACGAATTAATAAATTTAAACACCAAAGTTTTAATATAGAGGATGGTTGGCAACTACGCAGTAGCTTTACCTAGACTGTACCAGCTTGGGATCCAGTCATCAAATTAATAAAATCTTAACCCCGGCGCAGAATTTCAAGAACTTTGGACAACGTGAGTGATCACAGCGTACATAAGAAACCTTTTACTAAAAAAACATTGGCGGTACTTATAACTAATTTCATAACATTTCTATAGACATCCGTCATCTAGTCTACCTGTGACCGCAGACCAAGGACGTTTCTGATGAAACGACCTTGCCGCGAACACAGCAAATTGTTCAAAATGTCAAGAACTAAAATAATGTATACCTACCGGCGATAAAAATCCATTAAGAGTATTAAAATAACAGACAGTAACATAAAAATTTAATCGAATTAACTTATATTTTAACTTGAATCTGGAGTAAATATTATAAGCAAATAAATTAAAACTGTTTAGAAACTTGGCTGTACCTACCATTTTTTTTATAAATATGAATTTATTTCAGACTACTAAATAATACTTTAAAAAATTGGTTTGTTTTTAACCGACTTAAAATAGGAGGAGGTTATCAATTCGACTGTATGTTTTTTTGTATGTTTGTTACGCGATTACTCTGCCAATTTAGAATTGTTTTTGATGATTATTTTTTGTATTGGTAGGTAATATCTCATATAAATTGTATCGACGTTGATTCAGCGCTTTTTGAAAAATCAACAAAAACATGACAATAAGCAATGAATTCAATGTACATTGTACAGTGCCACCAACTTAGCTATTAAGGTGGGCAAAATTGGAACGACAGTAATTACTTGGTGAGCTTCATACTTTGTTCTCCACTAGCGACGCTGTCAACTGAACAGCAAACATAGAAGAACTGTCCCTAGAACAAAACTTCAAAAAAACAAAGAAGTGTCTCCATGGGCCCTGTTGTTTTTCGTTAAATTTTTCATGACCATGGACACAAAGTAATGCAGTCGTAATATTAAACAATTTTATATAGATTTTCTACTTTTTAGTTTCAGTTTGTAAATGTAGTCATATAGTCATGAAGTCATGAAGACGGTTCTTTTTTTTCTAAAAATTATTATTAATAAATGCTCTTGACAAAAATACAAAGACTTTAGTAGCTTTACCTAAAGTCTGTGCAAAAATACAGAGCCCTTATTCAACATTTAAGAGTATAACCCTTGTCGGTGAAGTAACTTCCAGACTTGGCGATCTTTTGCCAGCATTTTCATCTCCACGTACGACATAACATTTGCCTTCTCTTTTATTTGGTGTAATGAAAAACAATAAACAATAATGTAAGCATATTAACACAGCGGGGGACCGATAATATTATTGATAAAAAAATTGTCGTAACGGATTTTGACAACTTGAGTATAACAACCTAATCCGCTCAGTTGGAAAATCACGCGAGCGTGAACCTTATCGCGCCCAGATACGGTTTGCGGTCGCGTGTTTTTCCAATAGATGCCGCAATAGCTGTTGTCCGTAAGGCCCCAGAGCTGTCTAAATTCTTTGTTAAAACGTCGTTTTACGATTTTTTTTTACTTCTAACATAATAGTAATTTAATACTTGACACAGTGCAGGCAAATGCACAGGACTGCGACGCCAAATCACCCACAGAGGAAAGAATAAAAAAAACAATGACTAAGGCACAGATATACGGACTAAGGCCTCTGATTTTACTTTAGTGAGTTATGGTTGTGGAGTTGTCGTAGTTCCGGATAAGGCAGCCGAGTATTTGCGTATTGTTTCTAGCAGGTCACTCGTGTAACGACTCGCGACTGCCCCATAATGAGGGCGGACGGATGTCTAGTCTATTTATTCTTTAGAGAAAACTAGCTGACGCTTTTCCTCGATATTCCAGTGTATCCTGTTATTCCAGGATAATAATAAATAAATATTCAGGAAATTTTTGCACACATTGAATATTTTTACTGACACATATGTATCCCTAGATATGTTTCAGTAAAAATCTATACCAATATTATAAAGAGGAAAGATTGTTTGTTTGCAGTGAATAGGCTCCGAAACTACTGATCCGATTTGAAAAATTATTTCACTGTTGGGAAGCTACACAATTGCCGGGTAACATAGGCTATATTATATCATCATCATCATCATCATCAGCCAGAAGACGTCCACTGCTGAACATAGGCCTCCCCCTTTAACCTCCACACTGAACGACAGCCTGCCTTTTGCATCCACTGGATGCCAGTGACTCTCACTATGTCGTCGGTCCATCTAGTGGGAGGCCTACCTACGCTGCGTCTTCCGGTTCGTGGTCTCCACTCAAGAACCTTTCTTCCCCATCGGTTATCGGTTCTTCGAGCGATGTGGCCTGCCCATTGCCACTTCAACTTGCAAATTTTAACAGCTATGTCGAAACTCAGAGTCACTCAGCGGGCAATGGAGAGAGCTATGCTCGGAGTTTCTTTGCGCGATAAAATCCGAAACGTGGATATTCGCCAAAGAACCAGAGTCACCGACATAGCTATATTATATATAAAAAAAAAAATGGGATCCTTACTAAAACTCCAATAATACCTGTGTGAAGCCGAGGCGGACCACTAGTCTATACTAATATTATAACGAGGAATGATTTGATTGTTTGTTTGTTTGCATTGAATAGGCTCCGAAACTGCTGAACCGAATTGAAAAATTCTTTCACTGTTGGGAAGCTACACTATCCCCGGGTAACATAGGTTATTTTTTTTTTTTTAAATAGCTCCGTACTAAAACTCTAATAATCTAACCCAAGGTGTAAAAAAATAAGATTAACAATTTTAACTTTGCGTGTTTGACAGTTCTTAGACAGGACAACGTCTGTCAGGTCAGCTAGTATACAATAAACTAATTACTAGATTAGTCTTCGGTTCAATAAGTTTATGCCTATATTGCGATCAGATATTGCGCAGATTTTCGATATTTTTTTAAAGGATTTGGTATTTTTAACAACTCATGGACACGCATCACGCTGTGGTTAGTTCACGGTAGTTTATTTATGTAGATGGTTTCAAAACATTCGGGAGCATTGTTTGCAATCCAATCACCAATCAGTTCAGTTTGTATTCAGTCAGAACCAATTAACAAAAAAAAACGTATTTTTTTATTATCTTAGAGAAACTAACGGTCTTAATTAACAGTATTTTATTTATTTATTTAAGGACTATCTAACCGTATACAACAAAATTTGAAACTCAAGAAGTAAGTATACAGAAAAATAATTAGTTGAAATACCAGCATCGTTGACCACGGATAATTAGCTAGAGATAAAGGGGCCATTTTAGGGTTTTTTCAACCCTTAAGAGGGGGCCTCCGAAATTTTATGCTAATTTGCCATGATATTCCAACTAAACCAAATATCCTATCAACGTAATAATTGATATATGTGATTTTTCAATTCATTTTCTTTCCGGCACTAAGACAGAAACATAATAGCGAGATATTTACTCGATACTTTATTGTTTTCAAAAAGGTGCCTTTTTGCTGATTTTTTTGATTTTTTCTTAGATAGAACTTCAGTCACATATCTAAAATAAATACTCATCGAAGGAAAATATAGTTTGTTTTCCAGTGCTAAGACAAAATTTACCTAGATTAATTAGTACTCTCATAATAAATTATATTCGATTTGAGACTTACGTCCTTTAGTTCTAAGCAACTATTCGGTCAAACGGCAAGTCCGATATTCAACCTTATTCTGTTGCGCTTTGCATCTAAATGGCGAAACATGCTCCGTTCAACCTCAGTACCGCACTATGCTCCAACGGGGAAGGACGCACGCGCTTGCTATTCGCCTAGATTTATCTTCCGAGTGCGATTATATCAACACCTACTGTATTTTCAGACAATGGATAACATAAAAAATCTATGGCTCGAACGCGACCATTAGATGCGGCAACCAAGTGTTGCCAATGACCTAGAGCACAGACTAGGTAAAGCTACTATGAAAAAATTACAGGTATTAATAATTATGGATACGACTAGGCCATCTATCATTAGGGCATCTATTATTATGTACGCTCGGTAATATAGTTACAAGAGTCTAAGTGTTTCGTGTGGAGAGAGAAAGAGAGAGAGAGACAGTCAGAAAGACTACTAAAAATCAAAATTATTAAGTAAAATATAATTTTCGTTGAATAAAAAATAATAATAATAATTAACAATATTTTTTTTTTTTAATTAATAATTTCATAAATTAAATGAAATTTAATTAAATAATTCATATATACTTAAATAGATTATAGTTATTAACAACCAGGTATAGAACAAACACAAACGTTCATCACATAACTGTTTGTCCTAGGTGGGAATCGAACCCACGCCTCCAAGCTCAGAAGGTAGGTTCACTACCAACTGGACCAACGGGCTTTCGCGTGTTTCGTTTATTTTAGTATAGTATAGTATAGTATAGCATAGCATAGCATAGCATAGCATAGCATAGCATAGCATAGCATAGCATAGCATAGCATAGCATAGCATAGCTTAGTATAGCAAAGTATAGTATAGTATAGTATAGCAAAGTATAGTATAGTATAGTATAGTATAGCAAAGTATAGTAAAGGATAGTATAGCAAAGTATAGTAAAGGATAGTATAGTATAGTATAGTATAGTGTAGTGTAGTGTAGTGTAGTGTAGTGTAGTGTAGTGTAGTGTAGTGTAGTGTAGTGTAGTGTAGTGTAGTGTAGTGTAGTGTAGTGTAGTGTAGTGTAGTGTAGTGTAGTGTAGTGTAGTGTAGTGTAGTGTAGTGTAGTGTAGTGTAGTGTAGTGTAGTGTAGTGTAGTGTAGTGTAGTGTAGTGTAGTGTAGTGTAGTGTAGTGTAGTGTAGTGTAGTGTAGTGTAGTGTAGTGTAGTGTAGTGTAGTGTAGTGTAGTGTAGTGTAGTGTAGTGTAGTGTAGTGTAGTGTAGTGTAGTGTAGTGTAGTGTAGTGTAGTGTAGTGTAGTGTAGTATAGTATAGTATAGCAAAGCATAGTATAGTATAGTATAGTATAGCAAAGCATAGTATAGTATAGTATAGTATAGCAAAGCATAGTATAGCATAGCATAGTATAGTATAGTATAGCAAAGCATAGTATAGTATAGTATAGTATAGCAAAGCATAGTATAGCATAGCATAGCATAGTATAGTATAGTATAGTATAGTATAGTATAGTATAGTATAGTATAGTATAGTATAGTATAGTATAGTATAGTATAGTATAGTATAGTATAGTATAGTATAGTATAGTATAGTATAGTATAGTATAGTATAGTATAGTATAGTATAGTATAGTATAGTATAGTATAGTATAGTATAGTATAGTATAGTATAGTATAGTATAGTATAGTATAGTATAGTATAGTATAGTATAGTATAGTATAGTATAGTATAGTATAGTATAGTATAGTATAGTATAGTATAGTATAGTATAGTATAGTATAGTATAGTATAGTATAGTATAGTATAGTATAGTATAGTATAGTATAGTATAGTATAGTATAGTATAGTATAGTATAGTATAGTATAGTATAGTATAGTATAGTATAGTATAGTATAGTATAGTATAGTATAGTATAGTATAGTATAGTATAGTATAGTATAGTATAGTATAGTATAGTATAGTATAGTATAGTATAGTATAGTATAGTATAGTATAGTATAGTATAGTATAGTATAGTATAGTATAGTATAGTATAGTATAGTATAGTATAGTATAGTATAGTATAGTATAGTATAGTATAGTATAGTATAGTATAGTATAGTATAGTATAGTATAGTATAGTATAGTATAGTATAGTATAGTATAGTATAGTATAGTATAGTATAGTATAGTATAGTATAGTATAGTATAGTATAGTATAGTATAGTATAGTATAGTATAGTATAGTATAGTATAGTATAGTTTTTTTTTTTTTTTTTTTTTTTTGTTGTTCCGTCTATACTTCCTCCGACACATGCCGGAGACATTGTTAGACCAAACATTGCTTAGCAGTTTACTATATTTTTTTTTTTTTTTAGATTCTCGGCGATAATCACCTTTCATATTATAGTTTGATAAACACATATATATTATACAAGTACACACAATTTTTTTTTTTTTTTTTTTTCCTTTTTTTCCTTTTCTTTTTCTTTTTTTTTTTCTTTTATTTTATCGTAGAGACTTATCTTAATATCTATTTATTAACTAGTATTTACTACAAAAAAGCTCTGAGTGTCATATTGTATCGCCATGAATGGAGCCTCCATGTATACATGGAGTATAGTATAGTATAGTATAGTATAGTATAGTATAGTATAGTATAGTATAGTATAGTATAGTATAGTATAGTATAGTATAGTATAGTATAGTATAGTATAGTATAGTATAGTATAGTATAGTATAGTATAGTATAGTATAGTATAGTATAGTATAGTATAGTATAGTATAGTATAGTATAGTATAGTATAGTATAGTATAGTATAGTATAGTATAGTATAGTATAGTATAGTATAGTATAGTATAGTATAGTATAGTATAGTATAGTATAGTATAGTATAGTATAGTATAGTATAGTATAGTATAGTATAGTATAGTATAGTATAGTATAGTATAGTATAGTATAGTATAGTATAGTATAGTATAGTATAGTATAGTATAGTATAGTATAGTATAGTATAGTATAGTATAGTATAGTATAGTATAGTATAGTATAGTATAGTATAGTATAGTATAGTATAGTATAGTATAGTATAGTATAGTATAGTATAGTATAGTATAGTATAGTATAGTATAGTATAGTATAGTATAGTATAGTATAGTATAGTATAGTATAGTATAGTATAGTATAGTATAGTATAGTATAGTATAGTATAGTATAGTATAGTATAGTATAGTATAGTATAGTATAGTATAGTATAGTATAGTATAGTATAGTATAGTATAGTATAGTATAGTATAGTATAGTATAGTATAGTATAGTATAGTATAGTATAGTATAGTATAGTATAGTATAGTATAGTATAGTATAGTATAGTATAGTATAGTATAGTATAGTATAGTATAGCAAAGCATAGTATAGCATAGCATAGTATAGTATAGCAAAGCATAGTATAGCATAGCATAGTATAGCATAGTATAGCATAGCATAGCATAGCATAGCATAGCATAGCATAGCATAGTATAGCATAGCATAGCATAGCATAGCATAGCATAGCATAGCATAGCATAGCATAGCATAGCATAGCATAGCATAGCATAGCATAGCATAGCATAGCATAGCATAGCATAGTATAGTATAGTATAGTATAGTATAGCATAGCATAGCATAGCTTAGTATAGCAAAGTATAGTATAGCAAAGTATAGTATAGTATAGCAAAGTATAGTATAGTATAGTATAGCATAGCATAGCATAGCATAGCATAGCATAGCATAGCATAGCATAGCACAGCACAGCACAGCACAGCACAGCATAGCATAGCATAGCAAAGCATAGTTTAGCATAGCATAGCATAGCAAAGCATAGCATAGCATAGATATATTATATAGATACATAGCATTTTTACAAAAATGACCTCATACGTACTGTTTCTGAGATAATCGATGATTTTTGAAAAAAATTACGAAAATTTTCCGGATTTTTGCGCTTTAATATTTTGAAAGGCATTCTTTGCACAAAAATAGCCGAATTTGGGCTTATCAGACGCGTCTTTTTATTTTCTACACACGTGTGTTTACTGTGTTTCTATTTTATTATTATTTATGCCTACCAACTAAATAAACACATTTTTTTTTTTTATATTATTTATTTCCTGAAATTGTGAGAGTAGAAAGCCAAAAAAATAAATATAGTCTATTTATTACACCACTGAATTTTTTGTGTTGAATTTTTTTGTTATTTTTAACATGAAATTCCGGTTACGTAATTTCAAACCCAATTTGGGGTTTTTAGGGTTAGGTCCTAAAGCCGAGTTTTTGAGTTTAACGTCTTCGTCTGCCAGAAAAAATGATGCCTATGATGTCAGATTTTTGATTGGACCTTTGTGTCCAAAGTTATGGACCTTCAAAAAATCGGGTATTTAGGGTCCGCCTCGCTACTTAGTAACTCAAGTTACTATGTACCTACGAGTCTTAAAATACTAAATGACCTATCGTTGGATAGCCAGTGAAGCTAACTATTCTTGCCTGGATTGACCTGGGACAAAATGTTTGAGGAGCCGGGTATTTCAGGTCGTCAAAATCTTAAGACCTAACTTAGACTATAATATAAACTAAAAACTAGAACTAGTTATATTTCCTAAACCACAGCCTTAAAAAATCTGAAAAAAAATTACTAAAATTTAAAATGAGCTTTACTACCTCGAGCCAAAATTTGGGCGTGGTAGGGGGTGGTTTTCACCCTTCTTTATTTCTATTTAAATGTATTTCTCACTGATTTCAAAAGTAAAAATCTAAATATTTTTTTGTAATTTTTTTTGGGTTAAAGGTCTGGTTTAGGAGATATGACCTGGGATCGGGTACCCCGTGCCACGAGGTTTTTGGGTTTTTTGGTCTTATCCCGGCAAGTTCAACCTAGCAAAGCATAGCATAGCATAGTTCAGTTTAGTTTTATTTAGGTTATTTCAATTTAATTTATATACTTTATTATTTTTATATTGTAGAAAACCTAAAAATAAATTACAAATACAATTTTGAAAAGTGAAATAAACAATTTACGGTTCTGCGCGCCGCGACCGAACTCAGCTAATCGCCAAAACACCAAGTACACCAACACTATGCTTATCCTGTGTGTTATTGCTCCTTGCCGCTTTACAAGGTCGAGTGCGCGAGTTGTGTACACTTTAGCTGCGCGCGACTGCCGCGCTGCCGTGGTTGTGTTTCACACTAATGCGGGTGATGCGAGACGCGCGGGTGAAATCAGAAATTTTTCTGGCCTTATACCCAGCCTTAACTGCGAGTATTTGGCAACAAGATAAATTAAATTATAAAAAATATATGCCGACTGCTTTATACAAATAGGTGTGTTTGCTGCTAACCCCTTTGTGATTTCATTTATTATTATTTTGCCGTCCATAGAAATTGTGGCTCTTTGTCCTTTTTTGGAAATCCTGTAATTTTTATTAGTTCATTGCCCACTTTCCTTATTTGTCTCCTTTACTAAACATCGATCAATAAATTAGTTTTGGTACAAAATTGAAATTATATCTATTATCACTAGCTGTTTGTACACTATTTGTATAGTCAAGTACAAAATACTAAAAAACCAGTAAAATATAAATACCTAGTAGGTAACTGAAAAGCAATATTTTTCCCCCTAACTTTTTTCGCTGATGCCATCTTAAATTCTTGTACCCTGTGCTCCCACTATTAACATGATTCAAATGACATATCACAATATGTCGAAATCCATTAAGCCGGTTAGGCTGTAGGGCGTGCTAAAGAAACCTCATACATATATACATACATAAATAGATACACTTGAAAAACATTACCCTCCTTCGCAATTGGGTAAAAATAGACAAATACCTTGCATTCATTTAACTTTGATAAAACATTATAGGATACATGTTTTTTGTAAATTCGGGTAGTAAGAGTTTAAAATTCTGTATTTAGTTATACATCTATGGGGTGTAAGGGGAACACTCTCGAAGCCAAAAGAAGGTAATTGTACTCATCATTATGAAAAACTTTTACTATGGGACCAGCCCTGAAATCGCGCAAAAAAATATCAGCTGTTCTATAGAAAACGGTCATTGACACTCGAAAGAATGTATGGAACAGCAGATATTTTTTTCGCTATTTAAGGGTTGGTCCCATACTAAAAGTGGTTCATAATTATGAGTAAAATTACCTTCTTTTGGCTTCGAGAGTGTTCCCCCTAACATCCTGTATAGTCATATTTTTTCCTGAACGTTTTCCCAATGACCATTTCCATAAACGCCTAATTTTTTGAAGGTCTATCCCCACTTTTAACCAACTCCCTAAATATATTTGTTACGTCCAATACTCTGAGCGTCCAGTCTTGCCTCTACGCTCAATTTCTCCGAAGTTCAGTCCCCTAACGTCTATTTCCTTCGTCACCTACGACGTCTGGGTAAAAAAAAAAAAAACTAAAATGACGAAATATCTCACCTCTGGCGAAAAAGCTGGTCGGTTTTCTCTTGGGTGGAACTGTAACAATGAAATAAATTCTAGTTAAGGCATTAAAAAAAGATAACTAAAGTTTGTTTTTTCTTACCTGTCTTATCCTGTAAACAAACATGGCGTTTTTCGACCAATGACAGCTTTGAATTTATTCGCTAGTGATTGTCATTGGCTGCCTAGTGCCTGTCTGCCATATTTGTTCACAAGGTAAGACAAGTAAGGAATAACAGACATTATATACTATGCTTCTGTGAGGAGAGCAAAAAACACATAAATTGTGCACACTAATCAATCAAATAATTGCTAGTTACATAAATACCTCAAATGGTTTCTTCTAGCAAATATTTTTATTTAATTGTGTAAATCTTGATAGTAAGTGAATCTATATTTAAGCAAGCTGCCTGAATGGGTGTTCCCCGGTAGTTACAATCAGGGTGTCTTCAAATCATGAGTGAATCGGTTTCTTCTATGCAAGCGTGCTTCATCGTAGACCGCACCGTCGCTTTACATCAGGTGAGTTGGCGGTCAAACGCAAGCCTCTTAATAAATAAATAAACGTGGCGTTTGGTTTATCAACTGATAATTCAAAGCATTTTTATTTAAACGTCGATCATTATATAATGCGTATTGTCTTAAGATCTTCGGACTCCATCATCAGAACACCATATTGCATGTTCGGTTCATTCACACTTATTCAATATCAGTTTATTTTGTTATCTAATAACAGAACATAATATAAGGTCCGGTGTCGACTTATTTATTATTTTAATGCACATATATTTATTTTCGTTCTTAAATTTAAGTTTTTTTTACAATAAAATATAAAAACAAAATATTATAAAAAAAAACCCTAAACCTAGAGTGCCGCCGGCAGCGGGGCAGGGCCCAAGCTACCGGTGGTTAGGGCTGCAGAGTGAGGAACCTCCTGACAATGCGAGCCGTGTCAAGAATTACCGCCTTCTGCATCTGACCCTTGACCCAACTGTCTAGCGAGAGCCTCTTAAGGTGTTGGTCGAGGCTCTTCGCTATAAGACCGTTCACCGTAACGACTATCGGGACAATGATCGTCGAGTCAACATCCCACATGGCGGTAACCTCGTGAGCCAAGTCAAGGTACTTGCTGAGTTTGTCCTTCTCGGCCTTCACGAGGTTCTCGTCATGTGGGATGGTGATGTCGACGAGCACTGCCCGGCGCTGGGAGCGGTCAACCAACACGATATCAGGCTTATTGGCGACAATAGTCCTGTCCGTGATGATAGAACGATCCCAGTAGAGCAAAGCACGACCATTCTCGAGAACTGGCGCTGGTGCGTACTTATAGTACGGCACCTCAGACTCGACAAGGCCGTATCGAAGGGCAAGTTGCTGGTGGATGATCCTGGCCACCTGGTTGTGCCTGTGCAAGTACTCGCCGTTAGCAAGATGCGAACAACCGGAAATGATATGTCGGAGAGACTCTCCAGGACGGTGGCATGCCCGACAGATGTCGACCGTACCGTCCTTCATGATATATTTCCGGTAGTTGTTCGTCTTGATAACTTCGTCCGCAATCGCACAGGCAAAACCCTCGGTTTCCCCAAAGAGGTCACCGAAGCGTAACCAGTTCACCGACGCTAGCAGGTCCACATCGGGCCCTGTTAGGGTCCGATAGAACCGCCCGTGCAGCTCCTTGCCCTTCCATACGTCCCTGCGATCCTCGATGCTCAGCACCGATGGTTTGCGCCAATTCTCGTTTGCCAAGGAGAGCGGTGTGAGGCCCCTGTCAACAGCCACAACATCACGATGCATCCCACTCTCGCTGTTACGGAAAAAATCCCTAAGACTGCACACTTCGCGGTTGTGTAGGTTTTTGGCATTTAAAAAGCCTCGACCCCCCCACTTCCGCGGAATGTACAGTCTCATAACAGACGAGCGTGGGTGTAGCATGCGATGTAATGTGAGCAGTTGACGGACCCTCCTGTCCAGGGCGTCCAGCTCAGTTTGAGTCCACCTCAATATGCCAAAGGAGTATGTCAGCAAAGGCATCACCCAACCGTTGAAGGCACGCACCTTGTTGCCGCCAGACAAAAGACTGTTAAGTACTTTTGTTAGGCGACAAAAGAAGCGCTCCTTCACCGATTTTTTGATGTCCTCTACCGATATACCCAACGACTCTGACATACCGAGGTATTTGTAGGTTTCGACCTCGGAGAGAGATCTGAGAGTCATCGCCTCAGAAAGCTGTAAATTTGGAGAATTTACAACTTTCCCTCGCTGTACATGCATGACCGCACACTTGTCTACACCGAACTCCATCCTGATGGCGCTGCTAAAAACCTCTGTGATTTTTAGCAGCTCCATCAAGTCCTGGCGTTTTGGTGTAAACAGCTTGAGATCGTCCATGTACAGCAAATGGGAGATGACTTGACCATCTTTTCGAAGCCGATAGCCTAGTCCTGAATCCCTCAGCAAAGTGCTGAGAGGGTTCAGAGCCAGACAAAACCACAATGGACTAAAACTGTCACCCTGGAATATGCCTCGCTCAATCCTTAACAAGTCCTGCGGGCCAGAGGCACCATCCCCACCACCTGGTTGACGAAGGACTGTGGTCCATTGCCTCATACATGCGCCTAAGAATGATTTTAAAGTTGTATCAATTTTATACAACTCTAAAACCCTCTCTAGCCATGAATGAGGCACTGAATCATAGGCCTTCTTATAGTCAATCCAGGCAGCGGAGAGGGCTCCTCTATTTCGCCGGACTTGTTGGCTAATGGCCGTGTCGATGAGGAGGAGCTCCTTAGTACCACGGGACCCAACCCTACATCCATTTTGAGCATGGGCCAAAACGTTGTTCGCAACGATGTGTGTGTTAATTTTATTTCTCAAAATGGATGTAAGGAGCTTGTAGATGGTAGGCAAGCACGTGATGGGTCTGTAATTTTTGGCTTCCGTGGTACTACCGGACTTGTGGAGCAGGAAGGTGACACCGGTGGTCATAAAGCTGGGAAGGGAACCGAGCTCAAGGGCTTCTTGGAATTGTGTCGCCAAGCGATCATGCGAGCATCGAATCCATTTTATCCAGAAGTTGTGCAACCCGTCCGGCCCAGGACTTTTCCAGTTCTGTGCCGTACGGATCGCACAACTAACGTCTACGGAGTCTATTAAAATAGACCCCATGGGTTCGATGGACTCGCATTCCCGCTCGACAACACGCATCCAATCACCCTCCGTGTGCTCGACGGGCACCGACCAGATACCGCGCCAGAAATTAATCATGGCGTTTGCATCTGGCAGCTGCCCGTCATTCACACGTTGCTCAGTTTCTTCCCAGCCTCGGTACACCTTCCTTTGGTCACTTTGGAAGAGGCGATTTTGCCAGTATCTATCCACACGCTCTCTGTAGCGGCGAATACGGTTTGCCCATGCATAGACTTTCTGCTTCAGATAGTCGATGCGTTCCGTGACATTGGCTAGATAGTGCTGGGGCCTGATATCGGTCCCAGCGAATGCCTGAGTCACGAAACGCATTACTCGGGGGCGATTATTCCCCCGCCTGAAGCAGATTAGCTTTGCAATAAGAGTCCTGAACGTGCTGATACGCCGCTCGATCCGCACTTGCCATGCGGGTACCCTCCCGGCGGTTTGCGGTGCATGGTTAGTATCCGGAAACTTAACACATGCAACGCGACACGCCGCGATGGCACCGCAGTACAAGATCGAGTGGGTATCAACTAAATCTTCACTAGCCCGCAAATATGGAGCTAGTAAAGCATTCAGAGCTCCCATTAACGCCAAGTTACGCCTATGGGTGGGCAAACGTGGTAGTCGCGGCCTAGAATCAGGTGTGAACCGATACTGTGAAATCGCGTCTTCCAAAGCCCCCCTCAATTGCTCTCTCACCTGGTCGGAAACACCACTCGCCAAATCCCCCTCGTCGACTACGGGATCAGCCAATGCCGCTAGTGTCACCACTGACGCCGGCACTGACGCCACTGTCAGGGCAGACGACGCGACAGGCGGATCCCGCGTCAAGACAGGAGACGGGCGAGCACGTAGTTCTTCCAGGCGGAGCCGATCAAGCACAGAGTCATCCAGCAGCTTACACCGGTGGATAGCCCGCACTTGATCCGATAATCGCTGGGCGGATACGGTGACAGTAGGCTCAAGGTCCTGAAACAGAGACAGCATTCTGGGACGGTACGCCGTCAGGTTAATTCCTCCTTCTGTAGCCCCATAGTATGCTCGCATGCAGTTCTCATTAACACTTGGAGTCCATCTCATGCGGCACACTACACTACCGGTAGCGGGGGCCGGGCGTGAGGCAGGATGCCCCACAGGTCCCAAGCGTGCCGGCAGCGGCGGACGTCCACGTCGCACAGGTGGTGGCGGCGGCGGCAACGTCGTTTCCTCATCACTAGATGTACATGCTTCTGGGGGAGTGACAAATTCCTCCCCCGATGAATTATCTGATGACGAGGAGGGCAGAGGTGGAGGGCGTGTGCTTGTCCCTGCTGCTTCTTTCGTCGTTTTCGATCTTGTTATCATTTTTCTTGAGGTTTTCTGTTTGAATGCATTTGACACTCGTATGTCAAATTTTTTTTGGTCAACGGTAAAATTGAAAACATTTTAGTTTCTTGGATTTTGCGTAAATAATATTCTCAAACAATGTAAATTTGATCCGTGGCTCTGTGAGTTGTAAAATAAGCTATTAAAAACGGTTTATATATTAAAAAATTAATAAAAATGGTAACGGAAAAAAAATGACGTGTTTGTAGTTTGACAGCACTTTTTTTTTTTTTTTTTTAATTTTAATTATTATTATGTTTTTGAGAAATTGTAATAAATTAAATAAATAAATAAGTCGACACCGGACCTTATATTATGTTCTGTTATTAGATAACAAAATAAACTGATATTGAATAAGTGTGAATGAACCGAACATGCAATATGGTGTTCTGATGATGGAGTCCGAAGATCTTAAGACAATACGCATGTGTCCTAATTTTTATTTAATATCAATAAAAATTAAAAATAAGTGTTTTAATTTCATGCTAGAAAGAGAGCGCGCTATAGCACGTGATGACGTCAAGCCATGCACGCGGCATACAGATGCTATTATACTAAAACACCCTTAGCGGGAAAGGGACAGAGAAGCCGCTCTCTAACCCCACCAAAAACTTTAAACGCTTATATCTCAGAGATTTATAATAATTTTTTTTCAACATGTGTAAAGTTTTTATAATCACCGCGTTACCAACTAAGTCGTCGAGTAATAAACGTCATACCATAAGACCTGTAAGTGCGAACGAGATAGACAGATATGACATGTGGGTGCGAACGAGATGAGATGAGCAATGATTTATGACCTGACGACTCAGATGGTAAAACTATATTTTGCTAAGCCTACTATTTGTAATAAATAAATAAATAAATAAATATTCGGGACATTTTTTCACACACGGTCACCTGACCCCAAACTAAGCAAAGCTTGTAATATGGCTGCCAGAGACTGATATACATGCATATATAGGTTTAAATACATACTTAAATTTATATTAACAACCAGATATAGAACAAACACAAATGTTCATTACATAAATGTTTGTCCTAGGTGGGAATCGAACCCACGCCCCCAAGCGCAGGTTCACTACCAACTGGACCAACGGGCTATCTAGTTAATAACAAATAAAAATAAATAAAACAAGCACACATGCCTATTCCGAAATGTATCCGAAAAAAGGTAAGTCTATATTACAAAAGACTAGTTTTAGATACACTGTTTTCGAAAGCGCTTAGTTGCTACCAAGTTTATTCACCAAAACATGTGTACAAGAGCTAGTTTCGCCGAGTTAGCGCTCAGGATGTGGGGCACTCGGAAACAGTCGCCGGAGAGAGATAGTATGTGAAGATTTATCGGGCGAAACTACACGCGAATTGTAGTTCAGAAAGTAATTGTAGGAAGCGATATTTTCTTTTTGTTGTGCCATAAAGGCCAACGCGGACTGTAGAATGTATTAGCATACTCAATCAGAATCATTATTGTGATACTTACTTTAAACATTATGCTATCTAAGATTTGAATGTGAATTTAATCGCTATCTCTTCTCTTCTTTATCTCTACATAGTATAAATTACAGTCGCTTACCGCGTCTGTCTGTCTTTCTGTATGGCCGCTAACTCCTCCTAAACCACGCAACAGATTTTGATGCGGTTTTCACCATCCGGTATATAATTTTTTATGTTTTTTTTTTTTTTTTTTTTTTTTTTTAGTTTATATATATATATAACTAGCGACCCGCCCCGGCTTCGCACGTAAATTACATCCATGCGAAGCCGGGCGGGCGGGTCGCTAGTAATCTATCTATCTCTTCTCTATCTTCTCTTCTCTTCTCTTCTCTATCTGTATAAATTTAAGTTGCTTTCCGCGTCTGTCTGTCTTTCTGTATGTCTGTATGGCCGCTAACTCCTCCTAAACCACGCAACGGATTTTGATGTGGTTTTCACCATCAGTTAGATACATTTTCAAGGAAGGTTTATATATATAACTAGCGACCCGCCCCGGATTCGCACGTAAATTACACCCGTGCAAAGCCGGGCAGGCGGGTCGCTAGTATAATATATAAATTAATCCCTATTTAACTTGGTCACGCCATAATTTGAAAAAGACTTTACCGATTTCAATCATCTTATTATTTAATTTTTCTAATTATATGAAGAAGGTTCTTACGGAATGAAAAATTAAGAAAATTCACGCAGAAAATTGGCAATTTACGACGTTTTTAATCTCGTCCGTTTTACAGTTCTAAGATAGGACATCGTCTGTCGGGTTAGCTAGTCCTTACTAATCTATACTAATATTATAAAGAGGAAAGATTTGATTGTTTGTTTGTTTGTTTGCATTGAATAGGCTCCGAAACTACTGAACCGATTTGAAAAATTTTTTCACTGTTGGGATGCTGCACTATCCCCGGTTGACATAGGCTATATATCCCGGCTTCGCCCGTGCGAAGCAGGGGCGGCCTACTAGTTTATTATAAAAGCGAAAGCAACTCTGTCTCTCTGTCTGGATGTTTGTTGCGTTTTGACGGCTAAACGGCTGAACGGATCTTAGTAAAATTTGATAAAGAGTTGCCGTATATCACACAGATGGACATAGAATACTTTTTTGACGATTTTTTTATCATATTATGAAAGTCTGGAAAATAAACAAAAATAATAGGACATTTTGGCGCTCACAGAATGCATCACAGAATAGAACGTAGTAGTTGAGGTCAGTTGCGTTTCACAATGCGATGTTGCCACATCGTGCTGAGAGTTAGGCGAGATGCGGACGCGGGCCGAACCGCGCTGGGCGACGTTGCCGGCGCTGTATCGACTTGATTTTATGCATGGAGATTCAAGTGCCGGAGAGTGACATAGGCTACTTTTCATCATCATAATCATCACAATTTTTCATCACTACATGGGTGAAACCGCGGGCCGCAACTAGTTTTAAATAAATTGTTGAGTATTTAGAGTCGTGATCCAGCGAACCGTGGCCCTGAAAGATTTAATTTTACTTTTTTGTACATCACCTGTGCTTGACACTCGCCCTGGCGTGCCGCTTGCGGCCCAGCGAACCGTACGACCTCGAAAGATTTTTTTCCCTATTTTGTACATTACGATTACTTGAAGCTTAGATCAGGTTTTGGCTTCGACCAAAATATGGACGGGCCATAACCGTTGAACTTGCTCAGTAAAAACGAGTCAAAACCGTCGGACATATACTTCAACACCTAATTATAACCATGTACAGTAAACTTGTTACAAAAAAATTATAGCGGTTTTTTGTTATGTATATTATACACACTTTGGGAAAGCACATGAAGGCATAATTTTGTGAGATGTTTCGTTATCATGTGACAATAGTCTCGTGTTTTCTCCTACGGCTAGACACCGACTGAAACGAAGTGAGTGCCAGCGCTCATTTTGGTCGAAGGGTTTTGGTGTAATTTGGTATGGACGTAGCTTATACAGATGATTGTAACCACGGAACGTCATATCCCATGGGAATTTAATTACAGAGATTTCGAGTTATGCTATCCTATGTGATATCCATTTCCGTTATAAAAAGTCTAGAGTATAAGCGACCTCCTTACTTTATTATTGAAGTGAAACTTCTTATGCGACTTCCAACACGGTTGCGTTAAACGTTTAACGCTACCATGGAGGGGGAATAGAAAGAGACAGAGCGAGAGTTTTAGATGCGAATGGAAAGAGACAGAACGAGAGTTTTAGATGCCATCTATGAGGAAATTATGAAACATGTACATCCTTCTCATAGTTTATTAGTTCACTAATATTTACATAGATGGCAGAACATGCGACTTCCAACAAGGTTGCGTTAAACGTTTAACGCTACCATGGAGGGGGAATAGAAAGAGACAGAGCACTTCTTTTTGTTTGAGTTTCACTTCTTCCGCGCGGAGGGACTCCACGCACTACTTTTTTATGGAACCACAATTTTTTTCAGGATAAAAAGTAGTCGTTTTTTTATAATCCACTGTATATTGTATAAGCTATCTTCATACCAAATTTCTTCTAAACCGGATTAGGTTCTTTGGCGTTGAGTCCAGCGAAAAAAAACATACTTACACAGAAACTTTCGCTATAAAGTCTCTTCTTCTAAAGTCGCTTTTCTCGGTTTACCGTATGTTTGAAATAGTCCAGCCGTATTTCCGCGTCGCTTCCGAGCCTAGACTGTTCTAAACTAAAGTAAAAACACTTCGTTGGTTTCCAACACAACAACCCTTTATTTCAAAACTTTCAATCCCAACTCAAACTTTCACTGTTCATCATCCACAACTTTTCATTTCAAAACGTAGATACATTTTTATATAGGCCTGTCTGTTTGTCATCTTTTTAGGGTTCCCTACCGAAAAGGAAAAAAACGAGACCCTATTTCTGAGCCTATTGTCTGTCTTTCTGTCCGTCCGTCCGTCCGTCCTACCTTAAAACGGCTGTATATTTCGAACCCTAATAAATAGCTTGTTGTAATTTTCACAATATGTATTGATATAAAGTTATATGATTATTTACGGGATATTTACCGTGGTAAGGTTGTGTAGTAAATATCCCGTAAATATCATATAACTTTAGTGAACAACCGTGTTAGTGTTTTATGTAATGATATGTAATGTTACGGCGAATTAACAAACAAATAATAAAAAAGAAAAAAACGAAATTGACCCCATACCCCATACAACAAACTTATGTTTTTAGCCTATTTTTGTATTGGCTCTAATGTAAAAACGGTAATACCTACAAGCGTCAAACTTAGCATGATTACAGCACATACTCTAAAATATAACAACAAATAATAAATAAAGGCCAAGTGAGAGTTGGTGACAAATTTATGTTCATTACCAAGTTATAATTGGTAATTTCGTTACTTGGACGACCTTATCATTCGAACCTAGACCTTATCATTTCACCGAATCGAAATGCTATATTTTACTTATTTTGAAGTTGGTTTTAAATCGATATTTATTGTATTTTGTGGTGGTACGGAACCCTCAGTAGCGGAGTGATCAGTGACTCGCACTTGGCTGGTTTATCAAGGTTCTGTATTACAAAGAACCCGCATAAATTCGTTTTGTCCATCCGTCTGTCTGTCTGTTTGTCATTCATTATTTTTAGAGATCTATTCCTCCCATTCCTGATCATCCAGCCCTAATTTTTAGTCAGTCGGGTAAAAGTGGATGTCTTTTTGTACTCGGTCCGTAGATGAACTCGTAAACTTTTACAATTATAAACATTAAACGCGAGTAGCGACATTCAACTGATAATACCGTAATGCGAAAATTCTCTTTTGTACTTTTTTACGATAATGGATACAAGTGACGTAACAGTAAAATTCTGAATTGTTATGTCCTTTTACGAGGTCCTGGTATAAAGATAAAATTAGCGTAATTACAACATATTAATTCGGAGCTGTTTTACATTGGAATAAAGTGAAATACAATGTATTATTTTAGGGATGTTTATTAACGGTTATAAACTTAACTAATGCAATAAAAATACTTCTTATTATGTAATCTCCACATAGTATAAATTAAAGACGCTTTCCGCGTCTGTCTGTCTGTCTGTATGGCCGCTAATTCCTCCTAAACTACGCAACGGATTTTGATGCAATTTTCACCATCAGTTAGATACATTTTCACGAAAGGGTGTATAACTAGCGACCCGCCCTAGCTTCGCACGTAAATTACACCCGTACGAAGCCAGGCGGGCGGGTCGCTAGTAATTATAAAGTAAATTATAATAACCTAATGTATAAAAACGAAATTCATTCACTCACACATCACATAATCTCGAAAACCACTTGATCTACGAAGCTGAAATTTGGCAGGTGGATTGTATATGAGGTGTAGAGGTTTGCTAAGAAAGGATTTTGCGAAACAACCGAATTAAGGGGGACAAATGGGGGTGTTGAAAGTTCATTTGAAAAGCTACGCGTATATAGTCGTGGGCAATAGCTAGTTATATATAATTATATAAAAACGACTTTTACTAACTCACTGACTCATCACGAAATCTCAAAAACTTCTTAACTTACGAAGCTGAAATTTGGCAGGTAGATTCCTTATAAGGTATAGAGGTACGCTAAGAAAGGTTATTGCGAAAGGACCGAATTAAGTGGGGCAAACGGGGGTTACAATTTTATATGAAAGTCTACGCGTACAAAGTTGCGGGCAACAGCTAGTATGTATTCACAAATGGCGGAGTGATCAGTGCATATCAAATATTATAAAAAAATGTGGACTAAATATAATATTGTGGGTTTGTTGCATGAGAAGAATAGGAAATGCTTGTTTTGAACAGTTATATTTATTATTAACTAGCGACCCGCCCGCCAGGCTTCGCACGGGTGTAATTTACGTGCGGAGCCGGGGTGGGTCGCTAGTTATATAATTATATAAACCTTCCGTGAAAAATGATCTAACTGATGGTAAAAACCGCATCAAAATCCGTTGCGTGGTTTAGGAGGAGTAAGCGGCCATACAGACATGCAGACAGACAGACGGGGATCGCAACTTTAATTTATACTATGTAGTGATAATTATTTAGTGAATCGTCACTTCTGTGGGTTCCGTGTGGGTACTGTGGCCACAGAAAAGAAATTTTTATCTAACTTCTCTTTTCTGTGGTTCTGCCAGTTAGGTCACAAAGATGGCATTACCTATTTATTCGCTTAACCCAATAGGCAGGTAGGGGGTAGTCTTAATAATAATAAATAATAAATGTTTGGGACATTTTTGCACACACGGTCATCTGACCCCAAACTAAGCAAAGCTTGTAATATGGCTGCCAGAGACTGATATACATACATAATATAGTTTTAAAAACATACTTAAATAGATAGTAACACCTAGATATAGAACAAACACAAATGTTCATCACATAAATGTTTGTCCTAGGTGGGAATTGAACCCCAGGCTCAGAAGGTAGGTTCACTACCAACGGGTCTTGTGACACTGACACGCCATACGAGTATAATATCATTTTTTTTTATGGAGTCTCAAGTTTTTACTTATTATGTTACTTATTAATTGTTAGGATATCTCCTTCGACCAAAATAACATGAATGGACGGGCCATAACCATATAACTTGTTCAGTAAAAACGAGGCAAAACCGTTGGATATATACTTCAACACCTAATTATAACCATGTGCAGTAAATTAGTTACAAAAACTAGATAGCGGTTTTTTGATGTGTATTTACACTTCGGGGAAGCACACGAAGGTATATTTGTGTCAGATGTTTCGTTATCATGTAACAATAGTCACGTGTTGCACTTCCTACGGCTAGAGACCGACTGAAACGAAGTGAGCGCTGGCACTCATTTTGTAATCTTCAAAAATGAACTTCTTCTGGGCCTGTCCATTAATTTTATTTTGTCGAAGGACATCTCCATAATATTTACTACCTATTACAGTTCAAAGGGCTTTTATAGGGCCCTGCTGTCATCCTTTGTGTGTGAAACCCTAAAAAACAATGGCAAGCTGTTATAATCGCTGATTATAATTGCCGTCGCAGAAAGCTTTATTCGAAGGCTGTAAGTATTTCTTCCTACGCTGATATCGATCGAATAATTCACTCGGCCGAACGCATAAAAATCGTGTTTCATAAAACACTACACCGTGGCGTTGATAATGACACTGTCGCAGGATTGTGCAATACTGATGATTTATTACTACACAAAATAAATAGGCACAGAAGGCCGGTTGCATACAACGAGCATTAATAGTAGCACGCACACAAAGACGAGTACGTAAACAGATCTTGGACCAAAACGGCCGAACGCCAGTCGCGGCGCGAGTGCCCACGCCATTATCGTTTTTTGTAACAATTATTATTGTTATAATTTCATCATCATCATCCACAGCCTTCCTTATCCCACTGCTGGGTATAGCCATCTCACTTGCTATGCCATCTGCCTTAGTCCTGTGCTAATCGAGTCCAGGTTCAACCCACGATAGTAATAATATCGTTGACCCATCTTGCAGCTGGGCGACCATGCAACGCTCCGCGTACCCTGCTTCTGCCATGTTATAATTTACAATGAGTAAATCCTACCAGAGTTTTTGTTTAAATGCAACATCAATCAAAATAGACTGGGCGTTTTTCAAAATACCTGTTAATGTAGAAACTTAGGGAAAAATATTATTCAGTGTGAGTTACAAGTTAATTATCTATTTGTGTTTGGTATTGCATCGGTGATTAATAGTTAGTAGTTATTACCAAAAACAATTGTAGAAACAGTTAAAGAAAGGATTTTATAAACGCGCTGCATTAAGGAGTCAAAGGAGGGAAAGCTGAAGAAATAAATGTATTTTAAAGTTACGTATAAGGTACCTAATAAATTGTTTTTAATTAATACCGCAATAAATAGACCGCATCATCGCTTAACATCAGGCGTGATAGTGGTCAAACGCAAGCCTATTATTTATAAAAAATAAAATAATACCTAATCTAAAATTTTCAAAGAACATTATAGTTGCTTTGCCAGCCCTAGCACTACGGTTGCGCGTAGGTATAAAATCAAGATCGGCCAAAGCTAGCTTTCTGTAACTATTAATTTTGAGACTACGTGTGCGTGACGTCAGTGATTGAAGTCATCGATCGTCATCAGTGACCGACGTCAGTGTAGGATGAAATCAGTCTATGCGTCCTCGACGTAATCTTGGAAAGTAAATCACAGCTAACAAGGCGTCAGCACAAGTGTAGCCAATTTGTTATGTTTTTTCCATTGCCAGTAAACTGGCAAGGTTTACCTTGAAACAGTACGTTGTAGTATGAATTTAGACACAAAACTTTTGAGACCTTAGAAAGCCTTGTACCATTTAAGTCGACTAATTCCTGTATCCTCCTGTTACCGATACGACCGGTATTTAATTTAGGTAGGTAAACATTATTTTAGTTCATCCTTCAAACAATAAACGATATTGAAATTTAAAAAATCTTCGAAATATTTACGCTGAATAGTTTATTACACTAGAAAATTATACCCTATATAAATCGACTGCCCCGGTGGCTCAGTTGGTAGTGATCCTACCTTTTGTGATTGGGGGCGTGGGTTCGATTCCCATCTAGGACAAACATTTGTGTGATGAACATTTGTGTTTGTTCTATGTCTGGGTGTTAATATCTATTTAAGTATGTATTTAAAAATATATATGTACGTATATCAGTCTTTGACAGCCATATTACAAGCTTTGCTTAGTTTGGGGTCAGATGACCGTGTGTGCAAAAATGTCCCAGATATTTATTTATTTATTTATACATATTTGGAATCATAACGAACTTTCCTAAACTAAAATCAACATATGATAAACCAGCCAAGTGCGAGTTGGGCTCGCAGACTGAGGGTTCCGTACCACCACAAAATAAATTAAGGTCGTCCAAGTGGCCCAAGTAATCAAATTACCAGTTATTGTTCAGGCTTAACGCCTTCCAAAATGCAATTCTACGTAGTCACATAGTTAATAATATTTTGGTACGGTGACGCTCGAGTATAACACAATTATAACTTGGTGATGAACAGAAATTTGTTACCGGCACTTGGCCTTTATTTATTATTTGTTGTTATACATTAGAGTGTGTACTTTAATCATACCAAGTTTGACGCTTGTACGTAGGTATTACTGGTTACCGTTTTTACATTAGGGCTAATAGTTATATGCGAACTGCTAGTCTGTGGAATTCGCTGCCTGAATGGGTGCTCCCCGATGGTTACAATCTGGGTGTCTTCAAATCACGAGTGAATCGGTTCCTTCTAGGCAAGCGTGCTCCAACGTAGACCGCATCATCGCTTACCATCAGGCGTGATGGTGGTCAAACGCAAGCCCATTATTAATATTAAAAAAAAATACAAAAATACGTTTGTTGTATGGGGACCCCTCTTTAGTTTTTTACTTTTTGACTTTTTATTATTTATTAGTTAATTCGCGGTAACAATACATTATTTTGTGTAAATTTGTACTTGCAATTTATTACGGTTCGAAAGATACAGCCAATTAAATGTAGGACTAACAGACGGATGGGCAGACATACATCATAGACTTAGTAATAGGGTCCCGTTTTTACCCTATGGGTACGGAACCCTTAAAACTCATAATAAACCTCTGGCCGTAGATATCGATCCCAAAATGCTAGCCACATTGCTGCGTTGGATTACTAGCAAAGAGTTAAGTATTATATTATACCGGATTTCTATACTGACGCGTTGCGCTAAGTACCAGCCAGCATCCTGTGACCAAAATCAGGGGATTTTTCAACCAGAACTATAGATAATTCTTTAAAAATACTTTTAGAAACCATCATGAGGTAATTGTGAATACTGACAGTGCGTTCTGAATCACCCCAACATCACAGCTATAATGAAAACTATCACGGGTCAGCTTTTTTGTTCAATTTAATTTAAAACAAATAACAACCAAGCCAGCTAATTCTCATTTGTTTTAAATTAAATAATAGCTTGACGTTTGATACAGTTTTTTTTTGTTTTTTTTTTTTTATTTATTATAAGTATAAGGGCTTTCAACGCATTTTTGTAAGAAATTTGTTCTAGCCAGTTGCACCCAAAATATACGAAATATATAAAATATAAATAAAGGAAACGTCAGTAATTCGGAATCAATTAGCAACAGTGATGCGGACAAAGAACTTTGAGACCTAACTCAAAAAGGTAACACAAGTTATTTGGATGCGGAGTTCGACGCGTTGACATAAATAAAAATATCCAATCTAGGTTCTTTCATAATGCCTGGAACAGATTTTCCTTCTTATTTCACATTTCATTTTTCTCCTTTTCCATTCTATTTACTTCTCTTTTATGTGGTTTGATCACTACCTTGCCTAATATTAAGCGAGTAATTGGCGCTGTTTCGTCGTTTAATTTTTACATGCGCTTGGTTTGATTTATTTTACCAAGTTGATTCGGAACTCACCTTAAGTACGGTTCCGCAATCAGAATCTTTGTAACTGTTTTCCATTCCACTGTAGGGTATCTGTTACAGACACTGGACTTAATTAAAGGGAAATGATTAATCCCGTGGCTTGTGTTTAGTGGCTCCGGTGGTAGGAGCAACTACCTGAGGACATAAAATGTAGCTTCCGAAGCATTGAAAAGGTGATCTAAGGCTTCTACTCAGCAAAATTGTATTTTGCCATACAATACTATTTTTGAATTAAAGGGATCATAATTATTATAGTATATTAGTGTATGCTACCTGCTAACTCACAAACCGCAATTTTTACAAAAATATCGGTAAAAACCAAAGAGTGTACGTAGTACATATAGATCGATGGTAAAAACCGTAATAAGGAATAACTACACTACTTAAACTACAACCACTTTGGATACAGCCACTTAGGCTATAGCCACAGTGACTATAAATGTCACTGTAAAAATCACTGATGTATGCTCCCTCTACAAGATTGCGTACGGCTTGCTAAGTGAGGAATTACTTTTGAACATTAACTTTGCTACACGTAAAATGTCTAAACGCAGACCCACTCGTACGCTTTTTAGTATTCCTCCCTCAAATAACAATGTTGGGCGCAACAACCCGCTCCATCGTATGTGCCAGTTATATAATGATTTATTATCCACTAACGTATGTGATGAACTCGATATTTTTCATATGAATTTGTTTCACTTTAAAAATCACTTAGTACAAATATTGAAGTAGTTGACGTTGTATATAAAACATTATTTCTTAACAATGCTGTGTACAATGTTTAGGTTAGCAAATTTATAATGTTTTCTTCTAAACCTAATTGTTTTTAAGTTTACAGTTTGCTGATTATTGTTGTACCTAACTACATAAAAATAAAATAAATACTGATACAGTCTCAGTGGTTTTTGTTATGATGCGGTTTTGTTATGTGCATAATACCAATAAAAACTAAAAATTTACCTTTAACTAACTAAGCTTGACAACTTGCCACTAAGATTTTAGCAATAGTACTGGCAGTTCTGTTTACACCGTTTTGTGTTTCTCCGGTATCAGTGCTACGCTGCTCTGTATTATCACTTTTAGCAGTGGTACGCTGGTCTGTATTTTACTTGTAGCAGTGCTACGCTGGTTTGTAGTTCACTTGTAGCAGTGCTACGGTATTCTGTATTTCACTTGTAGCAGTGCTACGCTGGTTTGTAGTTCACTTGTAGCAGTGCTACGGTATTCTGTATTTCACTTGTAGCACTAATAAACTGCTTTGAATCATTTATCTACTGAATAAAAATATGACTAGAAGTAACTCTATTTAACGTTTAAGATTTCTTCTGTTTTTGTAAAACCAGATAAATGCATTTTTAACCGACTTCGAAACAGGAAGAAGGTTCTAAATTCGGCCCATACCTATGTTTTTATGCTTGTTGTTATTTAGCTGTCATCATTTGAGGTGGAGTTGCAGTGACATGCAAATATGACATGCTCTGTTTTAACGCAGGCAATCATTAGATTTTAACTGTGTTATATAAATTTGTATTTAGTGAAGCAGCGTAAGGTCGCATGTTTTAAGCAATATATTTTTCGAGAAGTAAGAAAAACCAACAATCATGGCAACAGTTCTATATCACGTTTTTATTCTAATATTTAATTGTAATTGTAAGTTTTTGATGCAATTTTTTACCGTTAATGCTAAAAAACGGGATGTTATAAGTTAACGTGTGTATCTGTGTATGATTGTGGCATCGTAGCTCCCAAACGGCTGAATCGATTTTGATATCGTTTTTAGGGTTCCGTACCTCAAAAGGAAAAAACGGAACCCTTATAGGATCACTTCGTTGTCCGTCTGTCCGTCTGTCTGTCCGTCTGTCCGTCTGTCAAGACCCTTTTTCTCAAGAACGCGTAAAGGTATCAAGTTGATATTTATATTAAATACTTGGGTCTACGGTTTCTTTCAGCTGTAAAAAAAATAAAGTTGTAACTCAACGCAATCAAAAGATATGAACGTATATGTCGCATATTTTGCGATTTTACAGGGGAATCATAACCTATAGGGTACTTCCCGTTGACCTAGAATCATTAATTATGGCAAGACAAGATCTTACAGCACATACAAAGAAATAAATCTGAAAGTTGTTAATTTGACGTTATATCATATAAAAAATATTGTTTTAGAATTACAAACTTACATTTTGTAGTCGTTATGTATGGAAGAACCTAATTGTCAACTACAAAGTTAAGTTTGTCTTTCAATATTTTAACTTCAGTTAGTTTTTTTTTGGACTCGTGCTCTAAACGTTTCCGTCCAACGGAACCCTCAGAGCACGAGTTCTACTCGTACTTGTCTGGTTTTTATTTGTTTGTAGTGTGACTTGATCAAGAATGTTCTTAACTCAAAATTTGTAGTTGTAAGATCATCAGCTGCAGATTTTCAACATCTTTATATAACTTAAGGCCCTTTCCCACTTTTAGCAATTTTGGTCATTTTAGTTTAAATTTGGGTACTTTCATGATTATCTTATGATTATAAAAATTATTTCTTATCAAAATTGAATGTTATATTTAACAAACCGTAAAGACTGAAACCCTATTAAGGATACAATTATCTTTCGATAGAAAATAAAATTAAAGTAGCTCTGATTTGCGCTTTTCTCCTTGTTTATTGGATTTCACCAATAAACAGGGAGAGATAAACTAAATTCGACTTTAATACAATACATTGATGATGATAATGAAGCCTCATGATCATCTGTAGCACATCATCGGCCATTAAACAAACGTCAACTGCAGCTGACCAAAGTCCTCCCTCTTAGAGAGGGTTGTGGCCTGGTTGATCGCAGTACGTTTACCGTGTACCAATAGGACTCTGCTGCCCATCCTCCAGTAATTCTGGTCGCAGTTTTAGGACATACCCGAGTCCGTAGACATCTTTGGCAACAAGCGTTGCTTAAAAGTGGGAAACACTTGCCTTAATTACAGATCTTCAATAATTATATTTAAATGGTCTAATAACCTGACCTTAAATTTTTGCAACTCGCATGAAAGATACGCATTAGCAGAAAGTATAGAGTCGCGTCGATCGATCTCACTGGAGAAGCCTTGACATTTGGGTTGAGGACCGAACGGACGGGTGTCGTACCCTTGCGTTGTAACAAAAGATTTGCTATAGCGAAAAGTTAATTAGGGTAATAGGGTACCGGATTGAGTATTTTTATAAACTTTTATTTAACTTGCCTTGTTAGTGTGGATCAAATCTTACAACTGAATATTAAAACAGTTATACCCAATCGATTGTGCTTAAATTTTGCATACTCGATTACTTTTAACGGCCGGCTATCCGAGTCGCGTAGGCAACAAAACGCTCCCTCAGCCCCCGCCAAGTTATAGCGACGATGTATTGTGCCACGCTACAGTCAGGACGCCCGCGGGGGGAGTGCAACGACAAAAACGAACATAGGTCCGACCTCGATGACGCCTGGCGCGGCACTAAACGCGGGGCGCGCAAATTCTCGCAACCTTTTTACGGTTTTAATTTCACTAAAAAACGAAACTATTCACTATCAAAATTCTATCCAAATAAAAAAGTGTTGAATAAAATTGCCTTTCAGTACATGCAATTTCCAGAGGAATGTTCCAATGATCGAGGAAAGTTTATTCTATCGTGTTTTGAACGAAATCATAAACTCAAATACAGATGTATCTGTGACATGTATTTTTTTCCAGCTCAAATATTGTAATTTAACTGAATAAAATTGATTTAAAACCGTCAGATTTGCTATAACGGACCGTTAAGTGACGTCATTCTAAATCCAATATGGTGGACTCCCAAAGATGGCGGACCAGTTGTTATTTATGTACCTCTAAGATAATTATGGGTCTCAAAAGAAAGGGCTTGCTGAGAAATACACGAAAAATTAAATGAGGTTCTCTAAATTCAATATGGCGACCACATGAAGGCTTGTTTAAAAAAAACGATTGAATCTGACCATAATAGAGTCGATCACATAATAAAATCAAAATAGGTTCAAAATTAAGGAATATATAAGCACATTAATGTCTTGTTAGACAGAGAGCGCATTATACTCACTTGCTAATGACGCAAGTTTTGAGCCCGTCATAGAAACTCCTTGTTAACATTTTACGGGAAAGGGACAGAGCATCTGTTTTTAATCCGAACTAAATTTTAAACATTTTTATCTCTATACTTTATAAGCCGGTTTAAATAATTTCTTTAGTAATTATAGTACATGTAAATATATTATTCACTAAACTTGTTAATTTAAACAAAACAAACATCCATCTGGTAACTTATTCAAGTGCTATTTGCCAATAGTGACTATAGTCACCGCGTTACCAACTGAGTCGTAGGGCCATAAACGTCATACCATGAGACCTGTAAGTGCGAGCGAGATAGACAGATATGACATGTCACCCACATGTCATATCTGTCTATCTCGCTCTATCGAGCGAGATTTATGACCTGACAATTGATTTATGACCTGACGACTCAGGTGGTAATGCGTTTACTATAGTAAAAATTAGTTTTAGTTTGGAGGAGTCTAGTTTTTTTTTCTCTAGGAAAAATTAAAAAATTATAATAAGTAGGGATGAAAAAACTTTTCTTATACTTTAAGTGTATTAGCCGAATGTGGATCTCTAAGAAACAGAAGCTTAACTTTTCTAAAAGTGCCTCTACGGGGAAAGTGTATCTCTGGGGAATAAATCGTAAAATGGAAGAAAATAGAGCTAGGAGGCGTAGCCTAACAAGGTGGACCGACCAAGTGTCCAAAAAGCTCTGCATATAATTATCTTGACGTCATCATTATCAGCCTTTTTAACAGTCCACTGCTGGACTTTTGGCCTACCCCCGAAAGGGTGATTGGGCCATATCCACCACGCTGGCCCAGTGCGGGTTGGTGGATTCACATACGCCATTGAATTCCTTCTCCGTACGTATGCGCCTCCTCACGATGTTTTCCTTCACCGAAAAGCCAGTGGTATGAAAATCCGTACATAAGCTACAAAAAACCCATTGGTACGGGCCTGGGGTTTGAACCTGTGACCTCACGCTTTCAAGACTAGCGGTCTCCCAAATGGGCTACCACGGCTCCTCGGCCATGGCTATCTTGACGTGCTTGAATCGAATGTAGGTACCAAGCTTGGGACCGTCTGAGATGGAAACACTTCAATTTGTCGGCATCTACTATACGGTCTAGAGCATCATGACGCTCAACAGTGAGCGAATAAAATAATAAAAAGAGAATAGTGCCATTTTAAAAAGTCTATTTTTTCCATTCGAAGTATATACGGGTATGTATGTCAGTCGTTTATTTTGATCAGCGGCGTTCGAGTCCATTGAAAGAAGCTCATCAGCAACGATTACTTGTTCAGACTTAGCTCCAAAATCGACGCAAAGCTACTAGTCTATCGATTTTTATCTTATACATTTCGGAGCGTGTATCGGATCTGCATGTTCTAATTCCGTCCTTCCCTTTTTACTATCGGACGACCAGGGCAGCTTAATAAGTACCGTAATACGTGAAAGTCTCATAGTAGATATTCTCTAGCAAGCTCTAAATGACTTCCTGTGTTTATAAAGACACAGGAAGTCATTTATTAATATTTTTTTTGCTAAAACACCTAATTAGCTGCGATGTTTTGCCGGATACTCGGCGTGCGTAGTCGGAGATACGGCTGACCGAGCTCGGATAACGTAACTTGCATTCATCTAGTCGACATTTGGTGGACACAATCTATCTATGGGTAAAAGTATCTTAGACTAAAACGTATGAAAAAGTAATGCAAAGCTTACTAGCATACTTACAGCATAATTTAACATACGTTTGGCATGAATTGAACCAAACCGTTTCATCCACGAGGTCAGTTGCTCGCAGTTTTGGTGATCTGCCAGAAAGCATAGTGTTGTCGTAAAATATAATAGAGCCAAACGATCTCTTACATAGCGCTGGCACCAATACGCAGATTAACTAACCCATTAATTACAAATATAAATGGAAGACCACAAAACTGTTATGATTGAAAACCTCAGCCCAAACAACACTAATCTGAGAAAAAAATCGTATAGGCGAATGCGGGTGGTAAACCTATCACTACCAAGGTATTCCTACTTGTAGAAAAAAAGTGAAAAAAACTACTTAGAGACCGGTAGGGATAGGTGGAAACCGTAAACTTATCTCTTCTAAATAAAAAGGATGCACATAATAAGGACTTAGGGCGGATGGGCTAGCCTTACCCCCCATATTGATAGACAGCAATAAACGTACCTCAAATCCTCACATCACCCTAAAGTACTTTTTTGGCATATAAAGGGTGACGTGTGAATCAAAGGTACCTTTATTTACATACGTCTATGAATATGGGGGTTAGTGTCCTATTATTCCATTCTGTCTGACAAGTAGTTTGATGAACTACTTGGACAAAAATATTGTTTGTTATACTGGTTAGTCGAAAAATTTGGACACGCAAATTTTGTTCAAGATCAGGGTTTTCAAGGCCTCACGAAAACATTTTGGAATCATTTTTTTTTTAAATAAAATAAATGGCACTCTAGCTATCGGCCACCTGATGGTAAGTGGTCACCGCCACCTTTAAACACCTACAATATACATTGTCACTAAGTGGTAAGTCATTCCACAACTGTTCACATTTCCTGTTCAGTGTCCTTTCAAAAATAAACCGACCAAATATAAGTCGGGCTCGCGCACTGAGGGGTTTGTATACAAACATAAAATACAAAAACTATTTCAATTAAGGCCATAAGCTACTCAAATTGTTAACTATCGAAGTACAAATGTTGTGCAAAAACACGCCGTTGCTTAACTTCGGTGATCGTACAAGAACCTCTGGTGAACAAAAATTTGTCACTGACTTGCGCTTTGCCACTTTTTATATAAGAGCGTATACAAAAATACGTTTAAGAACCGTTTGATGTCGACCCTTTAATTTTTACTTTATTATTCATCATCATCATCAGCCAGAAGACGTCCACTGCTGAACATAGGCCTCCCCCTTTAACCTCCACACTGAACGACAGCCTGCCTTTTGCATCCACTGGATGCCAGCGACTCTCACTATGTCGTCAGTCCATCTAGTGGGAGGCCTACCTACGCTGCGTCTTCCGGTTCGTGGTCTCCACTCAAGAATCTTTCTTCCCCATCGGTTATCGGTTCTTCGAGCGATGTGGCCTGCCTATTGCCACTTCAACTTGCAAATTTTAAACTTTAAACTTTATTATTATTTCTTGGTTAGTCCACCGTAACGTTACGTAATTATTCTGTAAAAATATCTACTGGCTGTTTGTTACAGATCAAAAAGGAAGGTATTATGATATTTTTTTCCTGGGGCAAGTGCCTTTATTAACTAAACAAAATACAAGCTAATACTAACACTACAAACACAGTTAGAATGCCCATAGACCGTTGAATGTCTAAATACAATCCAAATGCCCAAACCCACTATCAGTTGGCAGCGTACCCAGCATGTCGGTGGCATTACCACACACCATCAGCCATCAAATGTCCACTGCTGAACAAGGCCTCCCTCTTAGAGAGGGGTGTTGCCATAATCCCCACGCTTGGCAGGCGGCTTGGAGATCGCAGTACGTTCACCGTGTACTAACAGGACGCTGCTGCCCATCCTCCGGTGGTTCTGGTCGCAGTTTTAGGACATACCCGGGTCCATTACCACGCTGAATGGCAATGCTTATTAAATTTGTTTTTTATTATGATTAATGTAATATTTTACATCATAAATTAAGGATATAATTTAGGTAAATTTTATTAAGGTATACATTAATGATGAGACCCATATCAGACTTAGGATGGCATGATAAAATAATAAAGCATACATCATTTTGGTTCAGGCGTAGATTTTGGGGAAATATGATCAACCAAACGTAGCTACAGTTGTTAAACCAGGTTTTCTTGAAAAAAAATATATTTTCTGTTTGGCATAGCTTTGCTTGAAGTGGAGGACAACGATAAGCCCTTGACAGCGAGGTGTAATCTTCGTACCGCTCTGTATGGAAATCTTGAGTGTTTTATTTTATACTCGATTCTGGCCGCCGGTTTCACTCAGTAATATTCGTACTAGGTACCTAAGTATATTTATCTATGCTATTATTTACCTTACTTGGTTTGGGCATGACAGATTTTGATGTGCGAGTTGACAAAGACTCAACACCGACTGGACAGCGCAATTCAAACGGCCCTACAAAAGTGAACTGTTTTCGGTTGACGCTAGGTACAAAATAGTATCTTATTCTTAGCTTTAGAGTTTCGTACCTAACGGGTGTAAATGGGACTCTATTACTGAGCCTATGATGCCTGTGTGTCTGTCTATCTTTCCTACCTTTTAACGGCTGTATATTTAAAAATAGCCAGTTTTTTTTTTACAGAATATGCAATATTACGGCGGATTAAATAATAATTAATAATAAAGTAAAAAAAAAAAAAGTGATACAGCAAACGTTTTCAGGTATTTTTATATTTGCTTTAGTGTAAAAAAAGTAATACGTACAAGCTTCAAACTAGGCACGATTATAGTACACATAATGGGTATTATGGATTAGTTTCGGCTTAGTACACCCTTTTTGCGCAACCCTGTACAGAGTGTTAATATTAGAACCCGCAATAATGACACCTATAACTTCTTGACAATAACCGTGAAAGCCTTATATGGCTCCAGTACGTATCAAAATACGTCAATCATCATAATTAAAATTTTAATGGACCTCTTTTGGCTTAATACACCCTTTTTGCACAACCCTGTACAAAGTATTAATATTAAAACCCGTAGGAATGTCACCTATAACTTCTTGACAATAACCGTGAAAGCCTTATATGGCTCCAGTACGTATAAAAACACGTCAATCATCATAATTAAAATTTTAATGGACCTCTTTTGGATTAGTATACCCTTTTCACACAACCCTGTAAAGGTGTTAACATCAAAATCCGCAGTAATGACACCTATAACTTCTTGATAATAACCGTGAAAGCCCTACGTGGCTCAAGTACGTATCACAACACGTCAATCGCAATGATAAGTATAATGGATCTTATTTGGCTTAGTACACCCTTTTTGCACAACCCTGTACAGGTATTAACATCAAAACCCGCAATAATGACACCTATAACTTCTTGACAATAACCGTGAAAGCCTTATATGGCTCCAGTACGTATCAAAATACGTCAATCATCATAATTAAAATTTTAATGGACCTCTTTTGGCTTAGTATACCCTTTTCACACAACCCTGTAAAGGTGTTATCATCAAAATCCGCAGTAATGACACCTATAACTTCTTGATAATAACCGTGAAAGCCCTACGTGGCTCCAGTACGTATCAAAATACGTCAATCATCATAATTAAAATTTTAATGGACCTCATTTGGCTTAATACACCATTTTTGCACAACCCTGTACAGGTATTAACATCAAAACCCGCAATAATGACACCTATAACTTCTTGAAAATAACCGTGAAAGCCTTATATCACTCCAGTACGTATCAAAGCACGTCAATCATCATAATTAAAATTTTAATGGACCTCTTTTGGCTTAGTTTACACTTTTCACACAACCCTGTAAAGGTGTTAACATCAAAATCCGCAGTAATGACACCTATAACTTCTTGATAATAACCGTGAAAGCCCTACGTGGCTCAAGTACGTATCACAACACGTCAATCGCAATGATAAGTATAATGGATCTTATTTGGCTTAGTACACCCTTTTTGTGCAACTCTGTACAGGATTAACATCAAAAACCGCAGTAATGACACCTATACCTAACTTCTTGACAATAACTGAAAGCCCTACGTGGCTAATGTACCTACGTATCAAAACACGCCAATATACGACTGGAGAGCGCACTAATTGACTTCTCTGAAATATGAAACGAAAACGTTAATTCTTCTACGAGTATTTGAGTGAAGAATTTATATCTCCCCAAAAATCTTATAGGTACAGCTTGGCAAAAAAGTCTTGATATGGAAACTTTTTTTAAAGTAGAGATTGAGAACCAACATTTTTGGAATTGCTTTTGCCACTGTAGCATAGGTACTACTAATTAATTTTCTTAAACGAGTTTTAATATCGTTAGTGAGATTAATTAAGCATACTCAAGGAATTTCCATTTAAAAATGTTTTCAACCAACAAATCTTCGCGGTACTCATACAAAAGAGCATTTTCCGTTGAAATTTTAATTTCTAGCCCTCCAACCCCGTTGCTGCATAATGCTAACAAATTGAGTTTCCGCAAGATTTCTCTCGCGCACAATAGCATGCGACAATAGGCAAAAGTGAATAAAGCTAACAGCTTTAAAAATCCGCGATCTAACCGGTTCCAAGTGGTTTTATCCGGCAAGAACAGGAGTGAACTAGTTTAAGAATGTTTTCGTGCATCACGTGTTCTGTTACGGCTACCTTTATCAGGTAAGCTTCGCTGGTCTTACGACCATTAAATAAAAATTAACCATGCTATATTTTTAATATAACCGATAATGAACAGAGAAAATGAATAGACGTAATTTTTTACATAGATAGTGGCCGGCCGTAGGTCCGGAGAGTGACATAGGTTAATTTTTATCCCGGAAAAATTTAAGTGTGTTCGCTTGTTGGTTTATTTGCATGTTCCTCTTTCACGTGGCAACAGAGCAACAAATCGGCGTAATTTTTTGCATAGAGATATTCGGAGGGCCGGTGAGTTTCCAAATACAAATATGTATTTGGATAATTCGGTAGTATGGTACGGTACTATGGGGTAATTCGGCAGATGCTAAATCAATTTTTGTGCTACAGAAGAGGGCTATCAGAGCTATTTATGGGCTTGGATCGAGAGACACCCTGAGAGAACGGTTTAAAACGGTTAACATTCTGACAATGCCATGTCAATATGTATTTGCCTGTATTTTGTATGCAAGAAAAAACATGCACAATTATGCTACACAAGGGGCCAGCCATGCTTATAATACTCGGAACAGAGATAAGTATTTATTGCCAAAGACTAGACTTGTAAAAATAAGCAAATCATTCGCAGTGAACTGCATAAAATTTTATAATATTTTGCCTGCAACCTTGACGGGCCTTAAAGAGGCTGCCTTTAAAATAACACTAAAAAAGCTATTGTTACAGAAAGCGTATTACGAAGTAGACGAATTTGTGAAAGACAAAAAGGCATGGCAAAAAATAAATATTGACACGGCTGCAAGTAACTTAAAGTAACTGTAAAAAATGAAATAATAATTATAACCTTTTAATCTAATTTAATTATTACTATTTGAATTTGACATTTTACTATTTTACATAGATTTGACATTTTATACAATTTAACATAATTTTACATTTTTACTACTCTTTAACTGTGTTAAAGAAGATTTTATTTTATTATTTTAATTATTAATGTTATATAATTGAATGGTGTAAACCTACCAAACAAGTTTGGTAGCTTTCTACCACTGACACTTGGGAACACCTTGTTGTGAGGATGTATTGGGATTTCTATCAAATGTATTGTTTTTGTAAATTTCTTGGTGTTTTAGGTTTTAGCTTTGTGTTTTTTTGTGACGTTTCAAAAAGTGTATCTTTGTATGCCTACTTGAAAGAGATTAAATGAATTGAATGTCTTTAAATCATTAATTATAGATATAAACAAGTATGAATTGTAAATTTTTAAAACCCTCGATAAAAGAGCTGATATTCTTGAATAGGTTTTTTTGATGATAGCTACGAACACCCTCGATTAAGTCACCGTTTAGTTTTTTTTTTATTAAAATATTTTTTGGCCTTGGATGTTACAATGAGACAGACAGACAGATACACACGTTATACTTATAACACCCCTCTTTTTACGTCGGGGGTAAATAAAGTGAATCTGAGTTTTAAACTTAGTTGATTACCTATATTAATAGGAGGCTGATAATTTCCAGTTATTTGTTAATAGTTTCATAAGATTATTTTTATCCCGGAAAAATGTACGGTTCCTGAGAGAATGTCCACATGGACTAAGCCGCGGGCTGCAGCTAGTTACATAAATCGCTGAGGATATTGAGAAATGTTTTTTTTGCAATGCAAACAATTACTTCAGACAACCAGTCGAGGTCCGCGAGATATGAATACTGAACGCTGATTGGTCTTTTTAGAATCACGACATCGATAATGACTTATTGGTCGGCGAATTTCTTAGCCAATGTCAGACTAGTGCAACTTCAATACAAATTTCGAATGTATGAAACGGATACGAAATCGTTTGATTCTACGTTTTCTATCTTACTCTAACGTATAAGCTTGTGTCTATAGGTGTCCCACTTTATTAGCGGAGCCGCACCCGTTTGTATTTTTTTTCTATGGATGTATCTCTTCTTCATCGTTAGCAATTATGTTCTCTTTGGCCAACGTGTTGAATAAAAGTGCCCGCTCTATGCGAAGCGTCTATGGATTAGGAAGTCGTTCGCTTTAAACCAGCTGACGCTCGCTTTCGCGCGTAAATCTTGCGTCTTGACGTGTGAGGGGGGAAAGGGGAGGTGGATTTATCGTGCGAATTCTTAGAATGGACCTTTACGGTCACAATAGGTGTCTATTTGTAGAGTGCCTTCAGGTAGTGATAACGTGAATGCGAGGGGACGTCGGGAGTTGTTAGGATATTGGGTGACGTTTCTAGAAGATTGATGTATATCTTATTTAGATGTCTAATTTCTTTAGTGCTCTACCTATAGGGGTCGTGATTGCCCTATAACGTATTATTTAGAAGACTAGGATAAAATATAAAAAATCTTTGTTAGAAGTTACTCCAGCAAAGAAGAAAAGATCAGAATCCGAGCGAAATTTTAACTAAGTGAAATTATCATTGAACTTACATAAGTATCCTAGACAGCTCAATCGTTGAAGACGCTCTTTTCAGACTTTTAGCAATTATGGTAATTCTAGTTTGAGTGTGCATACCTCCATGGTTAGCTTAAAATTATAAAAATGGTGTCATAACAAAATTTAATGTTTTATCTAGGAAACCCATGAGACCGAAACACGATTAAGCACATTTCGTTCGATAGAAAAAATGTAGCAAAGTAGAACTGATTTGCGCTTTTATCCCTGTTTTTTTGGATTAACCCGTTTTTAGGATTCAATCAATTACTTATTTATTAAATAATGTCTACTATATCTTGATATATAGATTTCATAATTATGAAAGAAACCGGTGAGGCACATTTTACATTACAGCTACAAATTTCGAAAAATATGAGAAAAACCCCAAAAATAAAAATAGCGAAACGCACGACTGTGTGTAAGCGCCATGATTTTGCTCCGCTAAATGCGATTTTAATACAATAAACCAAGGATTACGGTTATCTGTAGTAATAAGCGTTGCTTAAAAGTGGAAAAACCTCGCCTTAAGGATAGTCTAAAATTCAGTTTTGTCCCACACATACAGCGAACTTACACACATACATACACACACACATACATATATAAATACGTACGTACGTACATACATACATACTAACATAACAGGGCAAATTGAATAAAATATTGTAATAAAAGTAAGTATTGCTTTTGGATACGAGCGCGCAGATTGGACTTACATTTTCATGTACGTACTAGTCTCTGCTAGTTTAGTCTAGTCTCTGCTGTTACACATTTTTTTTCCAAAGACGCTGCAACCATAACGCACCTATATCTACAAACAAAACAAATACAGCCTTAGCAAATAACAGTTTGGAGCCTGGCTCAAAGCCAAAAGCGTAACCCGTAAGCTTTGTAAAGTGTCCGCCTCAATACTACAAAATTAAAGCCAGCGTTGGGCAATGCTTTGTAAAACAGTGAAACAGCTTTCTTTTCCTCGTACACCTTTACCATTCATAGGGAATAAGGTAATTTTTTCATAATAAAAAATTGTGCGTGGAGTCCCTCCGCGCGGAAGAAGTGAAACTCTCGCTCTGTCTCTTTCTATTCCCCCTCCCCAGGAGCGTTGAACGTTTAACGCAACAGTGCTTTCATACCCCCTCTATGATAGAGTTAAACGTTTAACGCAACCTTGTTGGAAATCGCATGTTCTGTCATCTATGCAAATATTAGTGAACTAATAAACTATGAGAAGGATGTACAAGTTTCAAAATTTCCTCATAAACTCTCAACTAAAACTCTCGCTCTGTCTCTTTCTATTCCCCCTCCATTAGCGTTAAACGTTTAACGCAACCATGTTGGAAGCCGCATAAGAAGTTTCACTTCAATAATGATATTTTCAGTAGAACTATATAAAGTATATATGCATTTAAAAAAAGAAGAAAAGCTGTAATAACGAGCTTTTTTCATGACGATGAGAAAATCTTCATTGTATTGCACCCTTATGGTATGATACGCTAAATTTGTCTACAAGTGACCGGAATGCTGGCGTCTACGTTGGCCAAACATTAGCATTGCCATTCAACGTGGCAATGCGGCCAGCATACTGGACACTTTTCCTTCCACCATGAAGCTTTTAGATTAGTTTATTTTAGTTTATGCTATATTTAAAGTTATATGATTATTTACGGGATATTTACCGTGGAGAGGTTGTGGAATGAGCTCCCAATATTTCGGCGCAGTTACATGCACCATGTTCACGGGAAGACCTAACTGTCTGCACCTAACTTTTTAACTGTTCGACCAACCAACCGCATTCTTTAGTCTTCCCGTGAACATGGTGCATGTAACTGCGCCGAAATATCGGAACCTCATTCCACAACCTTACCACGGTAAATATCCCGCAAATAGTCATATAACTTTAGTGAACAACCGTGGTAGTTTAAAACAGTGTTATGCTATATTTATTTGTAAGTAGTTTTAGGTTTTATTTTTGTTTCTTTTTCAAATATAAGGTGTGTAATTTTCTTATTTAAATAAAATTGAGTGTTTCCACAGCTGACTTGTGTATAAAAGCATGTGTAAGTTAAACAAATGTTTAATTGTGATTTCTTACAATCACAGCTCCTGTTTTGAAAGTTTATGTACTGTTTAAATACCTACAATGTACCCGAGATTTGGTATTTTGTGAGCTCAAAGGGTTTTAATTACAATATTCTTCGGCGCAAAGGTAAAAAAGTCGTTAGTCCCATCAAAGGAAGGTAGGTCCTTTTGACTTTATTAAGGTGCACATTTTCAAGGTGTACTGTTTCAAGTTGAATACTCTCCTTTCACATCATCGTTATAATCAGCCTATACTAGTCCACTGCTGGACATAGGCCTCTTCCAAGACACGCCACTCACAAGATGGACAGACGACCTAAAAGAGACCGCAGAGACGCTGGATGCAAGCCGCTTCCAACCGGCCCTTTTAGAGATCGATAGGGGAGGCCTATGTCCAGCAGTGGACGTTCTATGATGATGATGCACAGGCGAGCGACGTAGCTTGACTACTCCCCCTAAGTCAGGCGACGTCACTCGACCAATTCAGAATCGTTCTAATGCGTCCCGTGCAATTTAAATGAACTTTGACCTCAGCCAAAACGGTTTTAATGGAACCATTTTGTTAAAATGCGTTTTATCTAGTTGGTATTAGTTTAAACTGATATTCATCATGCATGAGTACTAAATTCTAGTTGTAACAAAGGCATCTAGTAAAAACTAGTTTTAACTATAGTCACCACGTTACCAACTGAGTCGTAGGGCCATAAACGTCTTACCATAAGACCTGTAAGTGCGAGTGAGATAGACAGATATGACATGTGGGTGCGAGCGAGATAGACAGACAATTGATTTATGACCTGACGACTCAGATGGTAATGCGTTTACTATAGTGAAAACGTGTTCTAACTAAAAATTTATGTAATGAATGTATGTTTCAACTACATCTGAAAAATACTATACTCCTTCTGAGGCAGTCTGGTATAAATAGCGCTGCAGCGCTGTATCGATCAGTTTTCTGCCCGTTACGCACCAGTTGCCTAGTGGGAAACCCTCAGCCTCCGATGGAGTCTTAATGACCCTTTCCAAGTTTATAGAGCACCTGCCTCGTAAAATTTGATTTTACTCTGGAGTTTAAAGGAGCGTACACATGGCGCAAGTTGCTAGAGCGAATAAAGTGTAAGCTACTATGTGTAAATGTCAAAGTTATACCAATGCCTGTAAATTTTAATTTTATGAAAATATTCGGGACATATTTTTTTGCACACACGGTCATCTGACCCCAAACTAAGCAAAGCTTGTGATATGGCTGCCAGAGACCGATATACATACACATATAGGTTTAAATACATACTTCAATAGATATTAACAACCAGATATAGAACATACACAAATGTTCTGGCTGGAGTGGTTTTTGACGAGATTTTCACTGGCAGATAGCTGAAGTTATAAGGAGTAACCTAGGCTACTTTTAATTACGTCATTTCGAGTACAATATTTTGATTTTGGGATTTTGGTTAAACTATTTTTTTTCTCTATAGATAATTGTGATTCTAATTTTAACCTAACCTGAATTTAAATATTAATTACATAAAATAAAAAAAATTACCTAACCTGAAACAAAAAGTAATTAAATCTGTAAGAAAAAATTCGTTATAACAATTTGTACTAATGAAATTAATTTTAAATAAAATATATGTAAATTTTGAAATTAATGTAAATATGATTTAATTGAAATGAAATAAACAATAAATTTTAAAAATAATATACATAATATATAATATATTGATAGTTGATTCAATCAACTATCTAGGCTACTTTTATCGAGAGTACTTAAGCAGGTGAAACCATGGGGCGCAGCTAGTTTAAAATTAATTAAGATAGCCCGTTAGTCCAGTTGGGAGGTGAACCTGCCTTCTGAGCTTGGGGGCGTGGTTTCGATTCCTAGCTAGGACAAACATTTATAACGATGCTCATTCGTGTTTGTTCTATATCTGAGTGAAAATATCTACTTAAGTATGTATCTAAAAATATGTAATGTATGCTTAGTTTGGGGTCAGATTATCGCAAATGCAAATATATCCCGAATATTTGTCCCGAATAGATTATAATGCTTTTTTTTTAACTTTTTTTCATCAAAATTAGTGTAATAATATTATAGGACTTACAAATATGTTATGTTACCGTTATTATTTCTCTAACACCAGCGGAGGGTCCTGGTATGACATTACACAGGGTAAACTAGTTAGGGTGCCAGTGTCATCCAACCATGATTATTAAATAGGACCTCTAGTTGCATGTCTTATCTCTACATAGTATAAATTGAAGTCGCTTTCCGCGTCTGTCTGTCTGTCTGTATGTCTGTCTGTATGGCCGGTAACTCCTCCTAAACCACGCAACGGATTTCGATGCGGTTTTCACCATCAGTTAGATACATTTTCAAGGAAGGTTTATATATGTAACAAGCGACCCGCCCCGGCTTCACAGGTAAATTACACCTGTGCGAAGCCGGGCGGGTCGCTAGTTAGGTGATAAGATAAAGTCTGTGGATGCTCAATAAAATATTATTATTATATAGCTAGCTCGTTAGGATAGCAGGAAAGCAGTGGACAAGGCTAGCACAAGACCGGAAAAGATGGCGCGCTGAAGAGGAGACCTATACCCAGCAGTGGGTGGAGAATGGTCGTTGTCCTGTCTCAGAACTGTCAAACGCGTGAAGTTAATATCGTCGTTAAGTTATTTTTCCAATTTTCTGCGAAATTTTCTTAATGTTTCTTCCTGTAAGAACCTTCTACAAAGTATTAGAAAACAAAAAAAAAAAGATAAATGAAATCGGTAAATTCGTTCTCAAGTTATGGCGTGACCAAGGTAAATAGGGATTCATTTTTAAATAAATGCTAGCAACGCATATCGACTTCGCACGGGTGTAAGTCTTATTTTTTACACCTTGGTTTACATTATTGGAGTTTTAGTAAGGATCCTTATTTTATTTTCTTAAATATAATACAGCCTATGTAACCCGGGGCTTGTAGCTTCCCAACAGTGAAATATTTTTTCAAATCGGTTCAGTAGTTTCGAGGCCTATTCAATGCAAACAAATCTTTCCTCTTTATAATATTCATCATCATCATCATCATCATCATCCACAGCCTTCTTTATCCCACTGTTGGGTAAAGGCCTCTCTCTTGCTATGCCATCTGCCTCGGTCCTGTGCTAATCGATTCCAGGTTCGACCAGGTTTATAATATTAGCATAGATTTATTTCAAATTGTCGGAAATGCAAGAACGGTTGCTCGAGGATTTATGGACTACTCCTTAACTATTCCCGTCTTCTTTAAGTACTATACGATCATTGTCACTTGCAAGCGATTCGACGCAGTGACTTGAAACTAATTCAATTATCTGAGCTCTCATTGAAGTATACCCGAGCAGCCGGGGTGAGTTTAGTAGGGTGGCCAGTACGAATGGAAAGACCCGGAAATTAGGGAAGAGTCGGGCATGTGAAAAAATTGAACGTCAAGATGCAAGTGGCTAAAGGTCAAGATAAGGAAATCAACCTCGGATGTTGGGTGTACGATGGCATTTATCAGACTACGGCGAAGAGAGGATATTCGTTTTGGCAGTATAATGCAGTCTTGCGCAACTTTAATACAAAATTTGATTGTATGAAAGGGAGACGAAATCAAACTTCTACGTTTTCTATTCTATTCTAACGTATAAGCTTGTCTCTTAAGGCGCCTCACTTCATTATAGGCGTTGCACCCGTTTCATAAATATTTTTCACTATGGAAGTCTCTTTCTTCGTTAGCGGTTATATTCTCTTTGGTATAATGAATATTCATATTATGTGTTCTCATGGTATCACTTTGAAAATAGGGTGTTGCAATGTGTTTATTGTGTACGTTTCGGTATTGAATTAAGTATCTTACATAACAGTTTTTGTCTATTTCCAAATTATCGCAAATTATCAACATTATGAAGATAAAAATCACCAAGTGCGAATTAAAAAAAAAAAACGATTGTGAAAGCAATTTGCATGCAATTTTTTTATCGCTTTAAGCGATTTCTTCTAGGCAACCTTTGGATGGACATAACTGAAATATGAGTAAGGGTCGGTATACAGGAAGATAGTGATTGTAGACAACATTCTTGAAAATAGAAAGAAATTTGGTCTGCCTGAGAAAATTTGGCAGCTCATTCCACAGCAGGACAGCTTGAACAGTGAAAGATTTACTGTAGAAAAGGTTGGTATAAGAGGAAGTAGGAATCTTAAGTTGAAGGGCACGAGAGGATCGCAAGAACTAGAATAAGGTTGAATAAACTTGAAACGTGCTTTCAAGTACAATGGAGTAGAGAGATTAAACAGGATTTTATAAAGAAAGAAGAGGATATAAGAATTACGGGAAAAGCGGTAACAATTTGAGCTGTTGGCGGAATTCGGAAATGTGATCATATTTGCGTAACCCAAATATGAACCGAATGCAGAAATTTAGTAAATGCTCAAGCTTGTTCAATTGCTCTTCGGTTAAATCCATATAGCAGGCATCCGCGTAATCTAATATTGGAAATAGGAGAGATTTCACAAGCGCAGTCTTAGTAGTAATTGGTAGGAAGTTATGGAATTTCCAGAGTGACGTTATATTTCTGACGAAAATGGAATTCCTTCTACGTCAGATTCCTTGTTAGACAGAAGAAATCTTCGGCTAATTATACGGTGTGTTTTGTATTTTGATAGCCCGTTGGTCCAGTTGGTAGTGAACTAAGACCTAGGACAAACATTTATGTTACGAACATTTGTGTTTGTTCTATAATTATCTAGTTGTTGTTAATATCTATTTAATGCTATTTAAATGCTGTTTTATCCTATTTGTATACTTTTCTTGTTTAAAATGATAAATAAATGAAAAAAAAAGTATGTATTTAAAAAGCTATATATGTATGTATGTATATCAGTATCTGGCAGCCATATCACAAGCTTTGCTTAGTTTGGGGTCAGATGACCGTGTGTGCAAAAATATCCCAAAAAAATATATTTATTTTACACTCTTTCAAATTATGAACTCAATTGAAAAAGACAAAAGACGCAGTTACTATTCCAAGGTTACTCCACGTTTATTTATTAAGGGGGTTAGAGTTTGCCGAATAATAGTTAATTAGGGTTCCGTACCTCAAAAGGAAAAAACGGAACCCTTATAGGATCACTTCGTTGTCCGTCTGTCCGTCTGTCAAGACCCTTTCACTCAAGAACGCGTAAAGGTATCAAGTTGAAATTTATACTAAATACTTGGGTCTACGGTTTCTTTCGGCTGTAAAAAAATAAAAGTTGTAAGTCAACGCAATCAAAAGATATGAACATTTATGTCGCATATTTTGCGATTTCACAGGGAAATCAAAACCTATACGGTACTTCCCGTTGACCTAGAATCATGAAATTTGGTAAAAGGCAAGGTCTTATAGCACGTATATAGGAATAAATCTGAAAGTTACAAATTTTAAGTTATATCATTTAAAAATTATTATTTTGCTATTACAAACTTACATTTTGTAGTTGGAATGTATAGAAGAACCTTATAGTCAACTACAAAGTTAAGTTTGTCTTTCAATATTTCAACTTTAGGTTTTTTTGGACTCGCGATCTGAGGGTTCTGTCCAACGGAACCCTCAGAGCACGAGTCCTACTCGTACTTGTCCGGTTTTTTTTTGCCTATTATGTTATATTGGTTCTCGCAAACGAGAAAGGATGGTAACCCCCAGCGTAGAGATAACTTGCCGGTGACAAACTGCTTGGGCGGGAGGAGCGGACATGTCTGATTAAACTGATCTAAAGCTGCTTAGACTTGCCGGTCTAATTTTGTACACCACCTGGTTTGGTAATTTAAATTCTAAATAGTGGGCCGTATTGTAGGTGTGAGGCAAAAATTATCACATTTATGGCACAGTGTGCGATTTCCACTGATCTATGATTCATGTGGATGAACATTCAGGCTTATCAATTAAGTATTTATCGCTGTCAGTGTGGTACTGCTGTTGACCAGCTCGGTCACCGTGGTCTCTCTTGCCCGAGAAGCGCTGGTCGTATTGGCCGACACGCTAGCCTGAACGACATCATACGCAGGGCTCTTTCCACCGCCAATGTCGCAGCTGTGCTCGAACCGAGTGGTCTTGCGCGCGACGATGGAAGGAGGCCTGACGGTATGACACTTGTGCCCTGGAGGTTGGGGCGGCCCCTTGTATGGGACGCAACTTGTGTCGATACTTTGGCGCCGTCACATCTTCCTGAGACACAGGGTAGGGCTGGCGCGGCTGCCAATTCGGCAGAGCAGCACAAGCGACGCAAATATGCTAACCTCGGCAGTGGTTACATATTTGAGGCGTTTGGTGTCGAGACATTGGGCCCTTGGGGAGCTCACCTCATTTTCAAAAATCTTTCAGAGCGCCTGGTTAATGCGACGCGTGACCAAAATGCTGGCGTGTTTCTGGCTCAATGCATAAGCATTGCCATTCAACGTGGTAATGCCGCCAGCATGCTGGGTACGCTGCCAACTGGTAGTGGGCTTGAGCATTTGGATTGTCTTTAGACCTTCAACGGTCTATGGGCAGTCTAACTGTATTTGTAGTTTTAGTTTTAGCTTGTATTTTGTTTAGTTAATAAAGGCGCTAGCCCAGTATTTAAACATACTATCTACCTGAAGTAACTAACTACGTTACATTTCCTGCAAAGCCACCACTTTTTGCCCTATTAGGTACTTCGCCTATATTTTTAGGTCCATATTTCAATTCGAAAGCGGGTATAAAATGACCGTAAAAAATTAATTTTAGTTGATCTTTCAGGCGGTTGCGGCTAGTGCGATGGTAAAACCGAAACGCCAGCATCTGACCGAACAGTTCTTCAAAACACTTCCCATTCTAAATGCGATAAAAGATACAGAGAGACCCAACATCTCTGTGCTAGTTGAGCGGTTCTAGGTGTTCGGTGAGTTTGGGATTATCAAATCTATAACATAGCAAAAGATAAAATGCCCTTCAGTAAATAAAATGTGGGCCTTTCGTGCAATGCGGCCGCGTGCCATTCGCGTATCGATATAATTAGATTAGGTAATATTATCTCTTCAGCGAATTAAATATTAAGAACTTTGCTGCTGTGTGAAGTGCTCTCCGACTTCATTAGTGCGTGGTTATTGCGCGTCGCGCCATACTTGAGAGCAAACAAATAAGCACACAAAGGTAAACTATAAAAACACTTAAAAGCATTTTTGAAATAAAATGCATTAGATCCTGTTTAATTTAAAAAGAGGAATTCTCTCCGTTGGTATGTGCTTGCGTTTCGCGTTCCATCTCTCGCTTATACGTTTCAACACAAGGTTTTTCATCTCTGTACTTTTATATTAACTTATAATAACAGTTTCTCATTTCTTCAGGCACACTAGTTGCGGAGTATAGCTAGTTGAGATTTCTACAGACTGCACACATTTTTCAAGTACTGAATATATTGGAAGGCAATCTTTTGATCGCGCGCTTTTAAAATTTAGCTCTATGGCTGCAATTAAAATTATGTTACAAAACTTTCTTCTCAGTAACTCAATTCCAGTTAACACTGCCAAGTCAACAGACAAATCCAACGGCAGGACTTTGCCAGGAATAACTTATTGGCTTAGCTTAGGGCAATGTGGAAGTTACTAGGGAAGTTAGCTATGGCGCTACCTGCATCAAAAATAGCACCTAATAAAATACTTGTTCAATAGTCGCAACTTAGTGGCTAAGAAAATGAGTCTGGAATACCGCCATAAATTAGGTAGCGAGTCTATCAATTTTCTACAGGAATAATTTCGAAGAATGTGCATCGAAGCTACATGACCTTATCTTACCATCCCCTTTCTACAACAGCAGGCCTAGCACGGGCCGTGGTTAAATTGTCTTTCCACCGTTTTTATCCACGCCTAGACGCGACAAAGCTAGAATATAGATATGTTTGTCTTTTTCTCGCGGGATAAAAACGGTGGAAAGACAATTTGTCCACGGCCCGTGCTAGGCCTGCAGGACTAGTAGGAAATCGGTCAGTTACCGATATATACATTGTGGATTTTCCTTGGATACGTACCAAACGTTTTGATTTTATGTTTCTAATCCATACGGCCAAGGATTGGAACAACCTGCCGGATTCCTTGTTTCCTGAGATATATAATCTGGGCTTTTTCAAGGCCATAATGAAAACGTATTTCCTAAGCCTGCGTGTTTCATCTTCGACCACATCGTCGCTTACCAATAGGCGAATTTGTGGTCAAACGCGGACTACGTATATTTCCAGTTAGTGTTTACATAGGTGGATGTTGAAGCATTGATCCATCTTAAGACAGGAAACAGAAACGCAAATTAATCGAATTTGTTTAGTCTATCCTTATAAAGGTCTGTGTTTCTGCCGGATAAAAAACAAACTTCAAACTATAATCCGTACAAATTGGATATAGCCCAGTAATTTTAATAACGGGCTAATTGGATAGCTTATTTGTTTTATTAGCGGGCTGTCCAATGCTAATATAATTTACTGCAGGTCTGTGGTTCCATTCGTGCGGATTATACAGGGTTACGCTGAAAGGGTTATACTAGGTGACTGGCTTTGACGATGCAGGTGACTAGTTAGACAGTGGAAATGTTAGGGGATATCGTTGTACTCAAATTTTAGAACACTCACTTTATTAACAAATTTTGCTATGGGACCAAACCTGAAATCGCGAAAAAATATCAGCGTTCAAAACATTTTGACGCGTGTCAATGGCATTTTTATACAGAACAGCAGATTTTTTAGCAAATAAATCCTTGGACCAAATTTATATGTTCTTTAGTTTTGAACAGATTTTAATTTTCTATTCGGTTATTGGATCTATGATGAGCTTATTTATCAAACATAAAATATTTATTCCTGCAGCCACTGCTGAACAAAACCCTGTTAGAGAGGGGTGTTGCCATAATCCCCACGCTTGGCAGGTGGCTTGGGGATCGCAGTACGTTCACTGTGTACTAATATGACGTTGCTGCCCATCCTCTGGTGGTTCTGGTTAAAGTTTTAGGACAACTCGGGTATACACGGTATTGAAATATAAATCAATATAAATTGGGCCAACACAGTACGTACGGTACCTGGTAGCCCCGATATTCCGAACTACGGCAGCGGTTCCGGTTCCGGCAGGGCAGAAGGTGCTAAGAATTTCTGGCAGAGATCTGAGTTGCCACCGGCTTGTGACAGAAACAATTATTTTTTTCATTGTGTTTAACTCTTTGAGAAATTAGTCTTCCATAAGCTCTTTGGTTTAACTCGAAATGTATTTGTATCTTTTGTTTCTGTCATAAATAAATATTTTTCTTTCTTTCAGATCTGGCTGTCAAATGGGAAGACGGACGGCGGACAAAAGAATTCACAGAATGGTGGCAGCGGAACAGAAAGCGACCACCGGGAAAACCACCACTCCGCTGGTTGGAAGACATCGCTAAAGCAATAGGAAAGCAGAGGAGGAGACTGGCCAAGGCCAGGAAAAGATGGCGCGCTAAAGAGGAGACTTACACCCAGCAGTGGATGGAAAATCCTTGATGATGATGATGATGATGATTGGTATTAATGTTCCCCCTTCATGTCCGCAGGCCGGTCCTCAACTACATAATTAAATTTGTTAATAATAAACATTTAAACGTGACGATGATTTGTCGCTTGAAATGAGAAGCCGTGTGATTTCAATTTGTTTTGATAAATAAGTGATGAGATTGAGGTCTCCATGTTATTTGACGACGAAAATAATTTGCATGGATTGAAATCCATGTAGACAGGGACAGACTAGAATACAGGCACAGGAATAGACAGGGTCATTTGGACAAACAAGTAACGAGACTATGAAGGCTAACGCGACGCTAACCATTAGACTAGTGCCTGATGGTTAGCGTCGCGTTACGTAATGGCACGCGTAATGGCGAGGTGTGGCGTACAAAAAAAAACAACTGTTCGTTATATGTTTGCTCACCTGCCTACCTACATTAAAAATAAAAAATATTTTTTCTTCTTCCTAGCTCTCTCTCCCTCTCTCCCTATCACCCTCTCTTCCTTTCTTCCTCTCTTCCTCTCTTCCTCTCTTTCTCTCTTCCTCTCTTTCTCTCTTCCCCTCTTTCTCTCTTCCTCTCTTCCTCCGTTCCTCTCTTCCTCTCTTCCTCTCTTCCTCTTTTCCTCTCTTCCTCTCTTCCTCTCTTCCTCTCTTCCTCTCTTCCTCTCTTCCTCTCTTCCTCTCTTCCTCTCTTTCTCTCTTCCTCATTTCTTCTCTTCCTCTCTTCCTCTCTTCCTCTCTTCCTCTCTTCCTCTCTTCCCCTCTTCCTCTCTTCCTCTCTTCCTCTCTTCCTCTCTTCCTTACTTGCTTTCTTTATTTCTTTCTTTATTGCCGCGTACGTTCTGTTTATATAAATGAAACTAGGCCACAAAAAGATTTTTTTACCAACAGAAACGATGATTAACCTTTACTACTTTAAGAATAAAATAGATGAGAAATGATTGTGGAATCGAAGCTCGATTAAAGATAACGAAGGAAAGAATAGATCGAAATATTTAGATTAAAAAAAAAATATATTTTTATATGAATTTTCTACACTGTTGCCTTTGAATGATGATAACACTGTAACGCAGTATCTAGCTAGCTTACTGTAACATGGCTAATTCCCGTAGTGAACCATGTTTCTGCTAGGAATTTCAATTATGAGGCTCTATTTTCAACGAATAATTTCAAAACAACGGTTTAATTCTCCCGGCATTTTGTTTCATAGTGAAATCATTTTTGGCACTTTATTAAAATGGTTTCATGTCACATTGACTTAAAGAGGATTATTTTTAATAAAAGGCTTGTGTTTTATAGCCATCTCGCCGGATGTTAAGCGATGATGTGGTCTTCGGTTTATTTGGATTTCAGCAAGATTTTCTCTTAGAGGTATTTTTCTGGCTTCGCAAACTTTTAGGCCATAATACTATAATGGGGTTGAGATTTTTAAGGTGGTTCCTCATGCCAGTTCTAAGACATTTCTTGTGTTAGCTTGCCTAAATTATGGAGCCGTAACATCACCTGTTTTGGGCAATTCAGTTTAGTTTAGAATTCAGTTTTGTGTTTTGATGATTGCGGAAAATCACGCGATCTTGAACTATAACCTGACCAAAATCGCTGGTATGGCATGTTCAATAGTATTAAATAATAAGATAAGATAAAGATAAATTTTATTTATTAACTAATAATATTTAAAAAAAAACGACTTCATGACTATACCTAACTACATTTACAAACTGAAACTAAAAGTAGAAAATATTGTTTAATATTACGACTGAAATACTTTGTATCCATGGTCATGAAAAATTTAACGAAAAACATCAGGGCCCGGTCGCCGTGGCGACACTTCTTTGATTTTTTGAAGTTCTGTTGTAGGAACAGTTCCTCTATGTTTGCTGTTCAGTTAACAGCGTCGCTAGTGGAAAACAAAGTATGAAATTCACCAAGAAATAACTGTAGTTCCAATTTTGCCCACTTTAACAGCTAAGTTGATGGCAATGTACAATGTACATTTAATTCGTTGCTTATCGTAATGTTTTTGGAGATAATTCAAAAAGCGCTGAATCAATGTTGATAAAAAATTATGGGACTATCTATGAGATATGACCTACCAACCAAAAAACGAATCATCAAAAACAATTCTAAATTGGCGGAGTAATCGCGCATACAAAAAAAAACATACGGTCGAATTGATAACCTCTTCCTTTTGGAAGTCGGTTAAAAAGAGGAAACTTACAAAGAATTAAAAACAAATCTCTCAAAAGTAGACTAGGGTTCTTTGTAAGACACGTATGTATTTGGTCGATGAGCTCCAAACTAAGCACGCGGCTTGTGTCTTGGAGCTCGAGTGCGAAGTTACCTAAGAAGTTGTCTTGCGTCTATTGCTTCCGTAGCAGAAGACAGCTTTGTTAGTCTATACTAATATTATAAAGAGGAAAGATTTGATTAATTAAATCTAGGACATTTTTGCACACACGGTCATCTGACCCCAAACTAAGCAAAGCTTGTAATATGGCTGCCAGAAACTGATATACGTACATATATATTTTTAAATACATACTTAAATAGATATTAACACCCAGACATAGAACAAACACAAATGTTCATCACACAAATGTTTGTTTGTTTGCTCGTTTGTTTGCATTGAATAGGCTCCGAAACTACTGAACCGATTTGAAAAATTCTTTCACTGACGGGAAGCTACACTATCCCCGGGTGACATAGGCTATAATCTATACCCGTGCGAAGCCGAGGCGGACCGCTAGTATTTAATAAATGCACCAAACAAGGAGTAAACGTTATACAAAGAATATCACAATTATATAAGGTTGGCAAAGTAAGTATACATCCTTGAGCAAAGTTAACAATGCGTTAGTATATCTGTGTGTGTCTGTGTGTGTGTACCTGAAGACTATTTTTTTATATATTTATTTATTTATTTAACATACAATTAGGTGGGCAGTTACAGGGGGCCCCAATTCACCCACCCATGGATATAATAAAAAAATACACCTTAAAATCTATTAAAAAGTAGAAAAATAAAATATGGCTCTAAAATAAAAATAAAAATTACACATAACTAGCGACCCGCCCGCCCGGCTTCGCACGGGTGTAATTTACGTGCGAAGCCGGGGTGGGTCGCTAGTTATATATATAAACCTTCCTTGAAAATGTATCTGACTGATGGTGAAAACCGCATCAAAATCCGTTGCGTGGTTTAGGAGGAGTTAGCGGCCATACAGACATACAGACAGACAGACGCGGAAAGCGACTTCAATTTATACTATGTAGAGATAATAACAAATGAAACAGACAAAAAAATAAAAATATCTACTATTTATATGGTGTCTGACATGGTGTAATAATATACTCCGGTGTCTAATATATCAGTTTGGGTGTTTTATTTATTCGAATTTCGTTAAGAAACTGGACATATCAATCAGTCGTACCAACTCACCTTATATGTGGCAATATTGAAAACACAATTCTGGGCCTCTTCAAATCACGAGTGAATCGGTTCCTTCTAGGCAAACGTGCTCCAACGTAGACCGCATCATCGCTTAACATCAGGCGTGATGGTGGTCAAACGCAAGCCTATTATTTATAAAAAAAAAAAAAAACAAAAAAAAAACACCTAGTTCCACACAGCTTTGGCTGGTGGACTTTCCCTGAAGCATGTTTTTTTTGCAGTAAAATAAGTTGTATGTGAGTTAAATTTAATAAATGTACTTTTCACAAAAACTTTATACCTATAATGTAAAGAAATAGTTACTGTTTGTGGAGTTTTTGTGATTAAAAAATCGTATCATCACGTCTCAAGACGGTATCCAAAACAGAAAAAAACTTTTATCTCTCAATCGGGGCCTTTTCCCATAAAAATTCAATTTCACGTCGCATTTGAGAATCAAAGGCGTTACTTCTTGTATTAGTAATAAGGGTACCCCCGATAAAAACAAAGTGACACGACGTTTTCAAAGTGCCTGTTTATGCTAACAGTGTGTGCTTAGATATACTGAGCAAGTACTCACTGATTGCTTTACTTAGATATTATATTTCGCAACGTAGGTCAAGCAGCCGCAGGCAAAGTCAACTAATTTCGGTTTCTGCTAAGAACGGTCGTCTTGTAGTTCACGACCTGGAGCACTCAGTGTTCGCAACTCCTTAGCAAACTGGGTCGTTTTAGGGTTCCGTACCCAAAGGGTGTAAACGGGAAAGGGTAATAACATTTTTTATGTAATGTATTGTTGGAATTAACAACTTTCTGATTTTTTCCTTTATACCTATGTTCTGAGGTATCACACTTGCTTCTTACCAAATTTGATTACTCTAGGTCTACGGGAAGTACCCTATAGGTTTTGATTCCTTTAGTCTTGACAGACGGACAAATGGACACACGGACAACAAAGTGATTCTATAAGGGTTCGGTATTTTCCTTTTGTGTTACGGAATCCTAAAAAAACGGAGCCTGTAATGCGAATCAAGCTATAAATTGGTGGCGTTATTCCACAGAACACGCTACGTAACACGAGAGTGTAAAACAATGTTCGCTAAAAAAGCCAGGCAGAAAGTTCCGGTTTGCTGCCCGTGGGAGTTTCAAAATTGTCAGTTAAAGAGCGACAGGGCATGATTGATGCGTTAAAATTTAATCGAGGCGACAGTGGCCTTGATTTTTTGCGCAAACTCACTCAAAGAGCCTTTACTAACGACGGATTTAGACTACCAGTATTGTATCCATTACTAAGGGTATTTTTCCCTTGGTATTGAACGCCTCACCTCGCCTCAGTTGTTTCGCCTTGGTATTCGTACTATGGATTTTTTATCAGTCGTACTTCGTACTTCTTAGGCCACCTTGTATAACATGACCAATTAATGAAAACCGTCATAGAGGGAAAAGTAGAAGAGAAGAGTGGACCGGGAAGACCAAGAAGAGTATTCTTATTATAAATACACTAGCCTAAATCGTCCCCCTGCAAGACAAAAGCCTCCCATCCCTACTTCCATATCTCTCTGTTTATGGGGCAACTTTTTATTTATTTTTATAGTAGATAGGTTTGCGTTTGGCCGCCATCTCGGATGATGTTAAGCGACGATGCGGTCTAAACGCGCTTAAGTCCAGTTCATCCCTCCATCTCCATCTGAGCCGTCTGGGAGGTCGTTTGCCATCCTGTGGAAGCCATTGTTGTTTTGACCTAACGATCTTCTGATATTCGATTGACATGACCGGCCCAGTCCCACTTTAGGCAAGCGGCCTTCTGAGCTACGTCGGCAATCTGAGTCTTGGAGCATAGTACTGTGTTTTTTATCTTGTCTATAAGTTTCACAACAGTATTCTTAGACCAACTGAATGAAAAGTCAAATAGGGGAAGGGGAATATCTAACAGGGAGGTGAAAAAGCTGGCAGAAGACTGTCAAGTCTGGTAGTTACTCCACCAACAAGAGGTCCGTTCTTAAATGTTGAATGAATGAATGTACTTTAACAGATTTTTTGCCCATCTGAGGGAAACAAGTTCACGAGTTACAGCGAAAGGCCATCTTCATCATCATCATCAGCTAGAAGACACCCACTGCTGAACATAGGTCTCCCCCTTTAACCTCAACACTGAACGACAGTCTGCCTTTTGCATCTACTGGATGCCAGCAACTCTCACAATGTCATCGGTCCATCTAGTGGGAGGCATACCTACGCTGCGGCTTCCGGTTCGTGGTCTCCACTCAAGAACCTTTCTTCCCCATCGGTTATCGGATCTTCGAACGATGTGGCCTGCCCATTGCCACTACAACTTGCAAATTTTAACAGCTATGTCGGTGACTTCGGTTCTTTGGCAAATATCCACGTTACGGATTCTATCGCGCAAAGAAACTCCGAGCCCATTGCCCGCTGTATGACTCTGAGTTTTTCCAAAAGGCCAACAGTGAAGGACCACGTCTCAGTACCATATGTCATCAATTGCAACACACACACTGGTCAAAGACCCTTGTCTTTAGGCAGTGAAAGGTATATCCACCGAAAGACAGTCCGTCGTCTGCGATGGACAGAATTCAAACAGCCCGCGCACGTGTTTCAAAATTATACTGTTACATCTTTTTCTTAAATAGTTTGGTTCAAGCCGCAAGAAAACTGACCACGTTACAGACCATAAATATTTCGGTACACAATCAGAATCTATGGTCCACGTAGAGATTAGAATACTAGTTGGCCCCACTGAGACATCGTGAAATGTAAATAATGAAAGTTGATTTCTGTCTACATGAGAGAGCAGAGCAGTGTTACTTTAATTATGTATATTTTTACTGAGAATAAAAGACGTTGGGACTCCTACTTATATCTTCGCGATCCTTTAACCAATTCTGTTCATATTCAAACGTAAAAAGTATAAATTCTATTCTATTTTAATAAAATACCTAAAATCAGTGGTTTGCAATTTTGCTCATATATGAACAAAAAAAGGATAACAATCTTGCTCCATAATTTGTTTATAGTTAGTTAGTCACAAGTAAGATGGATTTCGTACGATAATTATCGTATGTGTACGATAATTTGGCCACTTATACGATATACAGTCTCGGTGGAGCATGCAAATACCATCCTTTTCCGTTAAAAGGATATTTTTTTCGCCTTTTGCCCTGCACAAATGAAACTAATTAAAGTGTGTTAAAATAACAGTGTTTTTTTTTGTAATAATTTTCATGACCGTGGATTCAGTGTCCTCTAGTCGTAATATTAAACATGTTTACATTGTTTTAATAGCGTCGAACAAGTCATAGTCACATTCAGAGTCAAGCTAAGTAAGTCGCGATCAAGTCAAACTCATGCCCCTGTAAAGTGGTGGAGACTTTACAAGAGGCTCCTATGGAGTTTTGGAAACAGCACGAAAATACACGTTTCACCTCGTTATATCATTACCCACACTCGAGCACGTTTACGAGCACTTAATGAATAATAATTCACCATTTAGTACACATTAATAGTCGAAAATACACAAGTTTAGGAAAATAATCCAACGAGCCGACATGTTTTTTTTCCACGTTGGCGCCAAAACTCCTAAAATAACAGTAGCATTGAAATGTTGCCCAGTTTCAATGCTACTGTTCGCCTTGTCTCATCAATTAAGTGTACACACTAGCTACCTGAAGTATTTAACTATATACGCTACATTTCCTGCCAAGCCACTACTTTCCGCCCCATTAGGTACCTCGCCCATAAACTTAGGTCCACATTTCAATTCGAAAGCGGGAATAAAATGACCGTAAAAATTTAATTTTAGTTTGTCTGAACAGCGCTCACGGAAGTGTATTGATCGTACCCGGGACGTTTTTAGTAGTCTTTCCTAACCTATATTCTAGTCGTAGAGGTAAAGAAATTCTTTGCTCACTGATTTTAATTCGGTGATGGCATATCTCATGCGGTGGAGCTGTGGTAGCCCACCGCTAGACTTGGAGACCGCTAATAAAGTACAAAATACATCGTGCCCAGGCGGTCACCCATCTAAGTATACCGATCGCGCCCGACGATGCTTAACTTCAGCAGACAGTCAGACATACAGAGGACAGACAGACAGAGGACAGACAGACGGATGGACGGACGGATGGACAGACAACGTAGGATCAGTAATATGGTCCCGTTTTTACCCTTTGGTTACGGAACCCTAAAAACCAACTGATTTGAGAACCCCCTTATTTTTGAAGTCGGTTAAAAAAGCAGCACTGCTAACCGCAGAGCTCCTAGCATGCCACTTAACCCGACCTTTATTCTGCCAGGTTTTTTCCATCACTCCACCGATTTTCCGTAGTTATACAGCATGAGACATCATCATAATCAGCCTTTGAACAGTCCACTGCTGGACTTTTAGCCTACCCCCGAAAGGGTGATTGGGCCATATCCACCACGCTGGCCCAGTGCGGATTGTTGGATTCACATACGCCATTAAATTCCTTCTCATACTTATACAGGTTTCCTCACGATGTTTTCCTTCACCGAAAAGCCCGTGGTATGAAAATCCGTACATAACCTCCAAAGAGCTCATTGGTACGGGCCCGGGGTTTGAACCCGCGACCTCACGCTTTCAAGTCTAGCGGTCTCCCAAATGGGTTACCACGTCTATGAAATGTTGCCACAATAATAAATATTATGGTTTGGGTTACGGAATCCTACCATAGCCGTGTCAAGACACGCTCTCGGCTAGTTTATTAGTCAAGTTTTTGGCACCAACATGAAAAAATATGTCGTCTCGTATTATTTTCCTAAACTTGTGTATTTTCGAGTGTTAATGCGTAACAACGGTGGACTATTATTTATTAAGTGTTCTGGACGTGCTCGAGTGTGGGTAAAGTGATATAACGTGGTGAAACATGTATTTCGGTTTTGTTTTCAATGCTCCATAAAAGCCTCTTGTAAAGTCTCCATCACTTTACCAGGGCATTACTTTAGCTTGACCGTGACTTACTTTGCTTGACTCTGACTGACTTGTTTGACTACATTTTCATCACAAATGCACAGAAGTGAGCAGCCTAACTCCTCACAGAATAAAAAATAGGTCATTAAAAAAACAAGATGGTGACATTTATCGTATTGTGCGATCATACACTTTTGATTATAGTGAAGAGTGTTTGTTTGTTTGTTGCTCTTTCCCGCAGCAACAGAGCAATGGATTGACATGATTTTTGTACAATTATAGTTGGAGGATCGGAGAGACTGACATAATACTTTTTATCCTGGAAAAATTTACGGTTCCAGCGGGAATTACCATATGGGTTATACAGCGGGGCACAGCTAGTTAAGAAATAAATTTAGCATATAACGTAAATAATTTTAATATAATAACTTCTTAACGTAGAATAACAATTAATTAATCGGTTTCTTCTAAGTTAAGCATGCTCCATCGTAGAACGCATTATTGTTTAACATCAAGCAAGTCGGCGGTCAAAATAAATCATATAAAAAAAATTGTGCGTGGAGTCCCTCCGCGCGGAACAAGTTATACTTCAACAAGGAACCCTAAAATTATAACTAGGGCAAAAATATCAACAACGTAAAAACATGCTTTTCTCGAGATTCGAACCTAGCTCCTTAGGCTTCTCAATCAATTAGCAACACCATTACACTACCGGATCTGCTAGTCGCAGCGCGAAAAAAGGATACGCATTTCGCAACCATATTGTAAGTCGCATAAGAAGTATAACTTTAAAAAACTTTTTAAATTATTGTAGCGTTTTGAATTATTATTATTTATCATGGTGTACCATTTGTTCTAAGAAAATGGACTAGCATAGAATCCGTCACGTGATTTACAAAGCGTACAAGGCCGCCTGTCAAATAGTATTTAGCCTTTGGAGCCTTTTACAGGTCCCAAGTACATTAAAATAGTGTACAATCCTGCAATTTGCCGTACTGTCAATAATATTTTATGTTTCGTTCTGGTAACAACAATTTTGGCATATGAGTAAAAAATTTAACATGCTTAATTCATTTATACTTAACTTCTAAGCTACTATTACTTATTCTGTACATTTGCTAAACACGATCCGCCAAAAAAGCCGTTGACAAAAGAAATAAACTTGAAAACGTTCATACAAATTACTATACCCGAATTGAGAAATATCTCTCCTCGTTTGAAGTCGGTTAAAATAATATATAAGCATTCCTCGCAGGGTTGTTTTGAATACGAGCTAAAGCCAATTAGGGTGGCATTCCGAAATTTACCTGCGGCTTCCCTGAGGCACCAGTTAAAACATCTTTATAGTACCAGTCCTTACGGTTCTCTTTCGGGTTCAGTGCTTTTTGTTTGATGATGCCTATTGGGAAATGTGTGGGAAGAGAAAGGTTTGTTTTTCTTTGAAATATCTCTTTACGTTAAACTAGCTCTCGCGGTTTGTTGATATTATTTTATGTGGGGGAGTTTGTTTTACTGTAGTTTTTACTTGACGACGCAAATATAAAGGAATGGTATTATTATAGGATGTGTGTATGAATATTATAATTAAACTAGTGGTCCGCCCCGGCTCCGCACGGGTATAGTTATATAGCCTATTAAAATAGCCTATATTAATCAATGATAATGTAGCATTCAAATGGTGAAAGAATTTTAAAATCGGTCCAGTACTTTTTGAGCCAATTCGTTACAAACATACTTACATACAAATCTTTCCTCTTCATAATATTGTATAGATAGATGTATAGATTATTATTATTATATTATATATATAATATATCGTAATATAGTATAGATAAATAAATATTCGGGACATTTTTAGCACAGACGGTCATCTGACACCAATATAATCAAAGCTTATAATATGGCTGCCAGAGACTGATGTACATACATACATAAAATATTTTTAAATACATACTTAAATAGATATTAACATCCAGATATAGAACAAACACAAATGTTCATCACATAAATTTTAGCCCTAGGTGGGAATCGAACACCCCCAAGCGCAGAACGCAGGTTCACAACCAACTGGACCAACGGGCTATCATTGTATATTGGCTAGCATTGTATTGCTACAATTGTTTGTTCTCACTTACAGCCTAAACGTTTGCTTAAACTACAAAATAAAGATATTGTATTTGTATTAATAGCTTATTTAGATAAATTTTATGTGTTGTCGTGTAGTTTTAGGGCTGGACTGCTCATTGCTTTAATGCCTTCTTATTTATATATTATATATTGTGTCACAGTTCTGCCAATGTGCGCTTCGTGGCAACAGGCCTGGTGCACTCCGCACTTTAGGTATGAAGCTACAAGTAGCCGACTTGCCCGCTGCCACAAGATAGACAGAGATAACGCGACAAGAGTTACGCGATAGATAGAGAGGCAACTTTAGGTTATTATAGCTGTAGGTAATAAGCGTAAGTTGAACTTTACACAAAGATTTCATACTAATAAAATATTTGACTCGGCACTTGATAGCGGCTAGAATACTATAGCACAAGACTGCAAACTCTGGAAAAGTTCGTTATACATTCAACAGAACAACATAACGGGTTTACAGTTCCTCAAAGAAGGCAAGAAAAAGGCAAAGAAAGGCAAGTCTCTAAAAAGATGGCGTCCTAGATGGACCGACGATTGTGAGAGTCGCTGGCATTCAGTGGATGCAAAAGTCAGGCTGTAGGGGGAGCCTATGCTCAGCAGTGGACGTCTTCTTGCTGATGATGATGATGATGATGAATTAAAACACCCGCTCTTCTCGCCGGACTCACCCGCAGTTTTCAGTCAGTTCGTGACCACGGTCATTGTAACATGGTCGAAACGTCGAGAGGTACATAATTATTTTTACCTATATTAAATAATACGTGATAAGTCCCGATAAACATTTAAAACATGTGTTCAAATGGAGAAAGTTTATTTATTTAGTTTATTGGCACACAAAACAAAATATGGTCAAAACAATCTAAACTTAGAGTAGACTACAAAATTTTAAACTAAACCATATTCCTAAATATGTATACACAACATGTTTCTTTTTAATGCAGTAATTGGTAAAGTATTACAAACTACAAAAGATTTAAAAAATTACTGATGATGAAAGCAAAACTGTGAAATGCAGCTAGTCAGAAAATGTATAAAATCGAGCGACCCTTCTCACAGTTTGCGCTGACAGCAGTAACAGGCGGGTGCGACAATTACTTTGTATTTATTAAATGGTAACGCAAAACGGTCACGGCCTGTCAAGCCTCATTACTACACGGGTGGCTGAATGGGGACTTCTCACGGACATTTCATTTTAGGTTTATAGACATTTATTCTCATATAAGATGTTACATCACTTCCATGAGAACGCTACTAACAATACATTTACAGTTCGTCGTCGCAAAAATAACTTAATAAATTAACATTACAAACATGTAGAACAAAATAATACAGTACATAATATCCATAATACCAGAGTCACCGACATAGCTGTTAAAATTTGCAAGTTGAAGTGGCAATGGGCAGGCCACATCGCTCGAAGAACCGATAACCGATGGGGAAGAAAGGTTCTTGAGTGGAGACCACGAACCGGAAGACGCAGCGTAGCGAGGCCTCCCACTAGATGGACCGACGACATTGTAAGAGTCGCGGGCATCCAGTGGATGCAAAAGACAGGCTGTCGTTCAGTGTGGAGGTTAAAGGGGAGGCCTATGTTCAGCAGTGGACGTCCTTTGGCTGATTAATATCCATCTAATTATTCGTCCGACACATTTGCTTTCATTTTGTTGTGATAACATGCTCAGCAAGTCGCTTTTTAAACGTGTTGAACGACTTAGTGTTTTTAATTTCCGAGGGTAGTTTGTTATAAAGGCACGTTCCTTCAAAAGTTATCATTGTCTTGCCGTATTTTGTTCTACAAACACAGTGAAAATGCAGGCTTAGTCAGTCACGATCAAAAGACTCTTGCCCACCTACGAGTATGCCGAGCAGTGGAAAAGTCAGTGGGCGAAGTACGAATTTTCGCTACGTAAAATACATATATATACGTATGAAATTCGACACAAATTTCAAAATTCAAAATTTGTTTGAAATTCGATATGTATTTATGTAGTGAAAATTCATACGTGGCCCCCTGGGCTGACACTAAGTATTACGTACGTGTATTAGTAAGTGACATGTTTTATTATTCAGTGTGGAGGTTAAAGGGGGAGGCCTATGTTCAGCAGTGGACGTCTTCTGGCTGATGATGAAATGTTTTATTATTCAGTACATACTTAAAACATCAAGTGGCGTGTATTATTAAGTTGCATGTATTATTAAATACGTATTTAAAGTAAATGACGTATATTATTAATCAAGTATATTAGTGACGTATATAAAGTACGTATATTAGGTAACATGTAGTATTCAGTACTTATATTATTAAGGGACGTGTTACATCCTCGGCCACACAGTGGCTTACCATCAGGCGAGTTGGTGGTCAAACATAGATCAATTCTATCTAAAATAACCGTGTATGTACGTATATTAGTAAGTCTCATGTATTATGGACCCGGGCATGTCCTAAAACTGCGACCAGTACCAGCGGAGGATGGGCAGCAGCGTCCTGTCAGTACACAGTGAACGTACTGCGATCCCCAAGCCTCCTGCCAAGCGTGGGGGTTATGGCAACACCCCTCTCTAAGAGGGAGGCCTTGTTCAGCAGTGGACATTTAATGGCTGATGATGTAATGTATTATACCTACCTACGTATATTAGGAAATGACGTATGTAATTTAAGACGTATATTAGCTAATAGGTATATTAGCAAATTAGGTGGATTATTAAGTATCTACATAGATTAACATTCTAAGTAACATGTATTATTAACTACGTAAATAATGTGTCACGACGTATTAGTGACGAGTATATAAGTAAGTAGGTACTACCAGCGTATCGTGGTTTTAGCCGCTACAAGAACTGTACGTCTTTGAAATGTGACCCCAATATCGTGATACAGAATATTCAATCAGTTTGATATGACCGTAATTTGTCATTGGAAATTCAACTGTATGTGTGCAACGTTAAAGGACTCAAAATCGAATGACATGTGAAACGTTTTTTTGTTATCGTATTGTTCGCGCAACAGCAGTTGCAACCTGTCTCCCGTTTCGAAGATAAAATGAACAGGTAGATGACAAAGAGAGCATTATTGCACTTGTAGAGAGTGCTTTAGGACGTTTACACACAGGGATATGAAACGTAAAACGATCAAAAATATTATTTTAGTATTTTTTTTGGAAAAAAACAAGATCTGACTTCTGGACTATACGACTATACGTACATGTAAAAACTTAAACTAATAAGTAGAAATTAATTTTTAAATTACTTTAAAGCAAAGAGCATTAAAAGTCAATCAACGAATTTATTGATACATTTAAACCTACTTACCTATTTAGAATTTATAGTCAGTTACATTTGTAGTCGGTGCCATCATCATCATCATCATCAGCCCACTGCTGGGTATAGGCCTCCCTTTGTTTATGCCACTCTCCCCGGTCTCTCGCTATTCGCATCCACTCGTTCCTGATAGTATTTCTGATGTCGGTGCCAGCCAAAGCAAAAATAAACTTATAGATATACCTACCTACTTCATACTCCTTCTTTTTAAGTTAGTTAAAAAGAGTAAGAAACGCTGAGACTACATTTTAACTGGGTCTCAATGTTTCTCAACTTTTTCGTGTTTTTTTAGATTAACTTAATCCTATTAAATATTTTTTTTTCGTTAATTTTGTGATAATGGTAAAGCCTGTAAAAATAGTACACCCATCAAGTATGAGCTTATTTGTTTTGTTAGCACTATTCAGTACATTTGATGACGAGCAAAAAGTTTGTTTTAAAAATCTTTTTAATTGTGATAAGGTTCCTAATTTTTTGTTTAATATCTCATAATAAACTGACCTATAAAGTCCATCAACCAAATTAAAATATCTTCAAAAATAATTAAGTTATTAATTATGAAGTATTTTAATTTCATGCTAGACAGAGAGTGCACTATAGCACGTGATGACGTCATGCCGTGCGCGCACCATACAAATTCTATACTATGATAAACGCATTGCCATCTGAGTCGTCAGGTCATAAATCATTGTCTGTCTATCTCGCTCGCACTTACAGGTCTTATGGTATGACGTTTATGGCCTTACGACTCAGTTGGTAACGCAATGACTATAACATGCGCTTTGCGAGAAATAGACAGAGCATCCGCTCTCTATCCCCACTAACAACTTTAAAAACTCATATCTCAGAGATTTATCATACAATTTTATAAATTTTTTCAGTGTTTGTAATGTATTTAGTTGTATATTTTGCTAAGTCTGTTATCTACATAATAATATGGAAAAGCGAAATTCACTCACTCACTGACTCATCACGACATCTCGAAAACTACTTGACTTACGAAGCTGACATTTGGCACGTAGATTCCTTATGGGCTGTAAAGATTTACTTTGAAAGGATTTTGGGACAGGACTGAATTAAGGGGGGCAAACAGGGGTTACAATTTTATACGAAGTACGCGTACAAAGTCGCGGTACAAAGTAGGACATGCCTATTATTTCTTGTCTACGCACTAACGTTTTTACTGGAAACGATTACTATAAATACCGAATAATTGCCTGTCATCAAAAAATGGGCCAATTACAATGACATGTCCGGTGTTTATACGTTTAAGCGTGAGCAGAACAAAGTAGAGTAGCAATAAAATTATCGGTGAAGAGAATTGGTTTAAACCTATTTGCTTCCCTTGTACATTTAGAGAAAATTGTAAAAATGGAATCAATACTACTTATGACATAATAAAAATTCATTACTAACGGTAACAAATAATTTTATAATATATAACAAATATTTATGCATGGATAGCGTCTTTTGATGTGATCTTTAGTTTTTAAGGTTCCCTACCCCAAGGGTGTAAACGGGACCCTATTACTAAGCCTACGCTGTCTGTCTGTCAAACTTTTCAATGGTTGTATCTTTCGAACCGTAATCGAACACAGAAAATGTAATATTACGGCGGATTAACTGAGAAATAACAAAAAAGTCAAAGAGTAAAAAAGAAAGGGTCCCCATACAACACACCTATTTTTTTACGTATTTTTGTATTAGAATTTGGCATGATTATAGTACACACTCTAAAGTACAACAACAAATAATAAATAATAGCCAAATGCGCGTCGATGACAAGTTTCTGTTTGTTACCAAATTATAATTGCTGATCGTTATTGAATTTTGTAGTGATACGGAACCCTCAGTGCGCGAGCCCAACTTGCACTTGGCCGGTTTATTACTGTAAGCAGTCAAAATTATCATCCTATATTTGACAAACACAATTGAAATCATGCGGAGAAGCAGTCATGTTTCATGACATATCATGCCAAGTCTCACTCTTCCATGCTCTATTTCTAACGTTTCTGTCCTTGTCGTTTCACAGCGTCGTAATTATACTATCCATTAATACATTGACGCCGCGCCGGTAACAGAGTTTGTCACTGCATTTGCCACGTAGTACAGTCAGCGTCAAATTTATTTCAGCGTTCAGGGGGTCTAGACAAGAGCCACTTCTATTAGTCTATTCAATTCTATAGAGAGATATTTTCACTCAAGCATAAACCCTGCTAAGTCAGTATTTATGAAACTAAATTTTTTTAATTTGAATTTACAGATTGTGTAAGAAAATAACTTAGAACCTTGTAATAGTGAGCCAGCGACTTTCTGTTAGCGTTCACGCCTGCGGAAAGTTGAAATTGTATGAAAATGACATTGACAATGACATTAGCTAGAGATAAATTATCTCAAGCTACTGTCATTTTCATACAATTTCATCTTTCCGCAGGCGTGAATGCTAACAGAAAGTGGCTCTTGTCTAGACCCCCAGGGTAGTCATTAAAATGATCAAAACGGCGTAAATTACACAGTAAGAATACGCATATTGTAAGCAGCCAAATTGGTCAATATATCCATGTATTATCTTATTGGACCCGGGTATGTCCTGAAACTGCGACCATAACCACTAGAGGATGGGCAGCAGCATCCTCCTACTTGAATGGTGGAACCTCCTGCGATCCCCAAGCCACCTGCCAAGCGTGGGGATTATGGCATGGACATGGATGGACCGGTGACATTGTGAGAGTCGCGGGCATCCAGAGAGCAGATGGCAGGTTGTCGTTCAGTGTGGAGGTTAATGAGAGGCCTATGTTCAGCAGTGGACGTCTTCTGGCTGATGATGATGATTATCTTAGCAACTCAGTTGCTTTTTAGTACGATGTCAAATTGTAAATTATCATGTTTGCAAATAAACGTGATGGTCCTACCGGTAAAAGCATGAGGACATATTAGTCCTCGTGCTTCTACTAGTAAGAATACCCAGTAGGAACACGCGGAGCGCTCTGTTTAATGGTATCTATGCAACAAAAAAGTTATTATTTTTAAAACATAACACTGATAAGTAGTTGAGTTTTTTTTTCCTGCTTCTATATAATATAAGTAATTTATGTTTGTGGAAACATATAATTGCCTGTTTTGTGTTTTTTTTAAATGATAACTTCTTTAGCCGCTTTGAGCGATTTTTGATAGGTGCCAAACTTATAGGTTTAATGGCACCGACATCCTAATGTGACGTTCTTCTTAGGTTTCACTCTTTGCAGTCTTCATGACTGCCTTTTTCTATTTCTGCTATAATAGCTTCCCTAAAATATTTTTTTATATACGACTTTGAATACCAACAGCAGTACGCTTATTCAGACATCCTTGAATGCTAAAATCAATCTGACGCTGACTGTACTTCAATTTGCTGGCAAACAAAGCGTATTGTAGGTGTCAAATGGATCCTATGTACCGGGTACACCCATTATTTTCCACCGTGTCTAGCATCCACCGAGAAATCAAATTTTGAATTACGCACCACCTGGAGATAGGTTAGAGAAAAAATTAAGATATTATTTATCTATGTAGTTATATTTATTATCTATAATGTGTCAATTATCTTCTATGGTGACGTTCCCATTGCACAACATATTTTTCAGGTAAGCTATAGCAATGACCTAACCAGATCTAACTTGGGCCCGTAGCTGATTGTAATATACGTTTAGATTCTTAAAAAGCTCCGTTGCTCCACAATCCCGACTAATAGCTTTTTAAAAGGTTTCGAATAGGATCGCGATTTCACAACGAACAGGCGTTTTAATCGAATCGGGCTAGAACCGTGTCCGTTATGGAAACGAACGGCGGCACTAATGCTGGCTACGACAGCAAGCGACACGACAGTGAGCTACGCAATATGTGGCTAGAGCTGACAGCGAGCTAAGCGACATGTATTGTGACTACGACAACAAACCGTGCAACCTGTAGGTACAATAAACTATTTGACTCGTAGCTTTGACAACGAGCTACGTGACATGTGGCTGCGATAGCGTGCTACGTGACATGTGGCTACGACAGCTAGCTACGTGACATCATGTGCCTACAAAAGTGAAATACTCGACATTTAGCTAAAGTAACAAGATATGCGACAATGGTTACGACTTCAAGCCACTTGATATGTGGCAACGACATTGAGGTACGCAATATGCGCTACAACTTCAAGATATTCGACATCTGACTACGAGAGAAAGGCCCTCAACATGAGGCTACGACAACGAGGTACGCGATATGTGGTACGAGCTTAAGATACTTGACCTGTGACTATGACAGCGATCTGCGTGACATGTGGCTACCACAGCGAGCTATACGACATGAGGCGTAGACTTATACTGAATCTATGACATGAGGTTACGACAGCAAGCTATTCGACACGTGGCTATGACAGCGAACAACGCTACAACTATACGACTACGCTCATATGGCTTCGGCTTCAAGCTACTCAGCATGTGGTTTTGACAACAAACTATGCGACATTTGTATCCTACAGCAAGCTTCGCGATATACGGTTACGACAGCGTGCGATACAGTAGCTATAATAACCATGAGTGAAGCGTCATGTACACTAGTTGTGCCTCGAAGTTAAGTGCCTTTGACAACAAACTATGCGACATTTGTCTGCTACAGCAAGCTTCGCGATATAGGGTTACGAGACCAAGCGATACAGTGGCTACAATAACCATAAGTAAAGCGTCATGTACACTTGTGCCTCGAAGTCTACGCATTTTTATAGGAAAAAAAGTATTCTATAGTACGTTCAATAGGTACACTACATCTTTGCTGAATTCTTAAAAAATTGTATAATCGTTTTGTCGTGACGAAAAAATAGAGAGATTAATCACTAACTTACTTTTTTTACACTTTTAGCACACAAAAAATATAATATTTTTATTGACGTAAAATAATATTTTCTATATTTCTGTACTTTCGTTTGTATAATATTAGATTAAGGTATAATGAGACACGACAGGTTCATTACGGTGTTAAATTAGCTACGAATAATATTTTAATAGAGTCAGCCCCAGTAACCTAACAATATTATGATAGGTTCTAAGTGCTCACTCGGTGAAGCCTCTTGAGAATATGAAATTGGTTAGATGGTTATGACAGAGACAAGTATTTATGGAGACCAAATAAGTTTGGCGCATTCCCACTAGTACAATAGTTTTACAAAATTTAGGATTGTAACTGATTACGACATATTGCAATGGAACAAAGTACAACCTGGGTCTCTTCAAGACAAGAGTGAATAGGCACTTCATGGGCAAGCGTGCTCCATCTTAGACTGCACCGTCACTTCCCATCAGGTGAGTTGTGGTCAAACGCTAGCCCATTTCATCATTAAAAAAAGAGATATGCTCGGCTCTACGCGATAAAATCCGGAACGTGTATTCACCAAAGAACCATAATCTGATAATAGCTGTTAAAATTTGCAAGTCGAAGTGCCAATGGGCAGTCCACATCGCTCGAAGAACCGATAACCGACGGGGAAGAAAGGTTCTTGAGTGGGGACCACGAACTGGAAGACGCAACGTAGGTAGGCCTCCCACTAGATAGACCGGTGACATTGTGAGAGTCGCGGGCATCCAGTGGATGCAGATGGCAGGTTGTCGTTCAGTGTGGAGGTTAATGAGAGGCCTATGTTCGGCAGTGGATGTCTTCTGGCTGATGATGATGACGATATATTGATAATCTTCCTAATACTATAAATGTGAAAGTTTCTATGTTTCTCTTTCACGCAGCCACATAGCAACGAATTGACGTGTTTGTTTGCATAGAGATAGAGGGCCAAAAAGTGACACTTTTATCCCTGACAGGATGTCTAATGGATGTAATTGCGAGGCGTAACAAACTCTTAACATCTGTATGCTCACAACCATCTCATATTCGATTATCGGGAAACGAGACAGTCGATCGCTTTGCAAAATAAGCCGATATATATAATACTAGTAGGCCGCCCCCACTTCGCACGGGCGAAGCCGGGATATATAGCCTATGTCAACCGGGGATAGCGCAGCATCCCAACAGTGAAATAATTTTTCAAATCGGTTCAGTAGTTTCCGACCCTATTCAATGCAAACAAACAAACAAACAAACAATCAAATCTTTCCTCTTTATAATATTAGTATAGATAAATATAAATTTATATTGGATCAGATATAAATATCCTACCTATTCAGAATACTTACCAACCTAAATTATAATGATTGGCGGGTATATTTAGACGAACGTTAAATATCTAAAGGAATTTGGTACCTACAAAGTTATGCAAAGCCAGCTTCATAGATCGTCGTGGTTTGTTGGTTTCAGTCGGAAACTCGTTGTTATCACGCACAGATTACCCTCGGGACACATTCCACTAAATGCTTTTGGATTCGTGATGGACAAAGTTTATCACCTTGTTGTGAAGAGAGGTGACCAGCCCGAGGACGTGTACCACGTACTTGTGGAATGTGCCAGGAATCAAGGTGACACGAATTTTTAACGAACTTGGAGTGAGTGAGTCCAATGTGGGATTAATTCAGAGTATTAATTTATCTGACCCTGATTCCATGGGGGCTATTATGATTTAAGGACTGGTGAACTCTTATTATTATTTTTATGCCGTTGGTCCAGTTGGGATAGCCCGTTGGTCCAGTTGGTAGTGAACCTACCTTCTGAGCTTGGGGGCGTGGGTTCGATTCCCACCTAGGACAAACATTTATGTGATGAACATATGTGTTTGTTCTATATCTGGTTGTTAATATCTATTTAAGTATGTATTTAAAACCTATATATGTATATATATCAGTCTCTGGCAGCCATATCACAAGCTTTGCTTAGCTTGGGGTCAGATGACCGTGTGTGAAAAATGTCCCGAAATATTTATTTATTTATTTATTTATGCCATATGTGGCAAACAAGCAGACTTGCTGACTGATAAGCAGTCACCGTCGTCTATGGATACTTGTAAAACCAGAGGCATCACAAATACGTTGCCGACCGACCGACCGATATCAGCTGTACCATAGAAAACGATCACTGACATTCGACATAATGTATGGAAAAACTGATATTTTTTTCACGATTACATTGGTCCCATAGTAAAAGTTATTCATAATAATAATTCTTAGCATACAGTACCCCATTCGGCTTAGTACACTATATTCACATAACCTTGTAGAACTAAATGAAATTAACTAATATACTCTTGCGCTATCAATGTCTTTGAAGCAAATTATTAGTTTTCAACATAATTTTTAATTAATTTTGTTATTGGAAACGATTGAGTTGTTATAGGTGTAATTAAAAAAATTACTTGGAAGTATTATTAGGTTTAGATACCGGATACAAGATGTTGACATTTAAAATAATACTTTTCTATATTTTCATATATTGTAAGTACTTATTTACTAAGTAATCATTAATCATCATCAACATCGAAATTAATAAGCGCTTGATTGTTCAACTGGATATTTTATTCAACAAATTCGGAGTGTGCATTGTATGCATGAACCAGTTCTTTTCTCCCTTTTTAATTAACAGACGGCCAGGGCGTGCACGAAAAGACGATATCGTTTTATGGTTAATATTTCAAAAACTTGAATGATTTGCACACTTTGATTCCGCTTTTACTGTGGGAACCCTAGACTGTGGAATGCGCTGCCTTAGCGGATGTTCCCTTAATTACAACCTGGGAGTCAAGTCGCTAGAAAATTAGTTTCTGCTTGGTAAGCGTGTTCCATCGTAGACCGCATCATGAGACGGTAGTCAAATTAACGCAAAACTGTTAATCGGGAAAAAAGACACAACATGTGGAACCTATGCTACGTTATTAAAAGACACATTCAGGAATTTTAAATCTCTAAAATTATTGAATGTGCAAGCAAAGGATTGAGAAAATTGTGGCACCCTACTTGTTAAAAAGACAGACGTTTATTAATAGAAAATAAACTAATTTTTTTTTTTCAATTTTTCAAGGTTTAAATTCATCATGGTGCAGTGTAACAGAGAAAAATTCAACATATGCGACAAAAAACTCAGATCTGATTAACAGTTTTGGTAACACAACTGTATTCTTTGACATAATAGCGCATATATCAAACTTAGGAGAATTAATGCTGCAAAATATTGACGACAAAGTGAAGAAACAATTAGATATAACCACTAATATAAATATCTTACAAGAAAATTGTGATGAGTACGTTGCTTCTATAGATGCATATTCTAGTTTTGTGAGTAATCAGACAGTTAAATGTGAACTTGAAAGAGAATTTTATATATTAGATTTTGTTGAGTCTGCTAGGATAATGTTAATTAAACAGTGTAATGAGTTATTGCAAGAAATTGTGTCTATACAAAATGAAAATAATAGAAATATTCTATCTTATGATACGACAAGTCTTTCTGATTATATTGAAAAAGCTGCAATCAATGTAAAGAAAGATAGTTTGGCATATATTTGTCAAAAAGTTAACTTATGCAGACGTTTTCCTGCTTATTCTGATTATTTTGCTGAAATCCTAGATGAGTTTTTTGAATTACCTGATACAACATTCCAAGCTGCAATCAAATTACTAAGTGAAACCATTAAATTGAAGACAACGTTTTTTAAAACCATCATGGATGACGATATTGCTAAATTAGCAAGTTCTTTGTTCAGTTATCTAGAAGAGGACCTACTTAAGACTAAAGTAAATTTCTTTATGTTAAAAGGTGTTATTAAAAATAAAAACAAGTTTTTTAGATATAGGGATGGAAATATAAAGCCAAAGAAAAAGGCCTTGAGAATTCTTATTGACATTGTTGATAAAGCGTTTGAAAAGCTTACAGAAGATTCTATTCAAACTGAAGTGAATGAAGTTGTGAATGGTTTAAGAGCTTGGGCGAAATCTGACAGTATTGATATACAGAAAATATTCATGGATTATGTCTCAAATGTTGAAAATATTCTGGCACCTATTCTGCTAGATAATACTATGCGACTTGAAGTACAAACTCTCATTGAATTAATGGTAAAAGGGTCATCAGAATACAGTATTGAGAATGAGCTGCTCAATAAAGGCTCAAAGTTCGTAAAACATGGAATACTAAATACTCCGAGAATGTGGTATTAGACGCCCAAACTGATGTAAAATATACACATTCACACATGAAACGTAAAATAAAATGTTTTTACAAATTATAATACAAGGTGAACCATCATCTTAACTGGTTAGTGTTATATTTATATGGTTGACACTTAAAAAGTGTAGAGTGAAAATTTAAAAAAAACACTACTTATTCGTAAAGGAGCTCATAACTCTTAAATTGCTAGCAGATTTCAAATATAGCTAAGAGCTGGCACGATTAAATTAACTTTCAAATGAAAACTGCATAAAATTTTGTACATCTGTTGAGAGTTTATGATACACAAACATAAATATGCGAATTTTACAACGTTGGGAATTAAAAATTAGTCGAGATATGGAGGCAATTTGTCACTGTTTCAACCGCGGGATACCAAAATTGATCGACACGTGCCACGACAGGTACCACTGTCGCGTTTTTCTGGTTTCAAAATGTACCATTTCATGCAATGTAAAAATTACGTATTATCATGAATAGGTATTGTATGTAAAATATTATGTTTATTTGCGCTACTGGAAAACAGTTAATGTGCTATATTATAATTATGATTTAATGTATGTTTCAAAGATATATAAATATTATTATGAAATTCTTTTGATTGAAACCATCGAGATACAATTCCCATAGAGAAACAATCTCTCAGTGAGAACAGTCAAAAAACGTCCGAGCGTCATTGTACATACATTGTATCAATTATATAATTCACAATGACACATATACTCAACGTTATTTGTCCGCTATGTGATCGTAGCTCAGGCATCGCGGTATTGTAGTCGGATCGCAGTGACCTTGTAACCAACCAAAAAGTCGGCGCTATTCATAGCGAGCGCTGAGTTTTGGTTCGGACATTTTTTGGCACGACTGTGACTCTATATGTATTGTATCTCGATGATTGAAACTCCACAGATTCAGATGCCTTATTATGGATGATTCGGATCGTGATCGTGATCGCGTGCCATCTCACTTACGCACGTGGTGCGAGTAAATAGATGCGAACGGGACGGCATGCAATCTCGATCACGATCAAACTTCAATAATAAGGCCGCAGGTCCAAGATTAAACATAAAAAGAAACAAAGAGATAGCTACGTTTGCATTAATTTATAGTTTAAGTCAGTAGTATGATTTGCTAATCTCCTTTGAAATGTCAGATGCAGGCTTTCAGCTGACAGGTATTGTCTGCAGGGGTTTTTGTAATCGTAGATCTCAAGTAGGGCTTATTTGTTGAACAGAAGTGAAAATAGGTTGGCTTTCTGTGAGTGCACGAGTCGTGGCGACAAAAGTGTAATTTAAATAAAGAATTTGTGTACGGAGGGAAGATCACAATGCAGGTCGTGGAGGATCTTAGCTTACATTGCCATTGTTTTGGCCAGTTATAAAGAAAATGTTTGTGGTATATATATATATAATTATATATATAGGAGTGTGTGACAAACCTGATTTACCTATACATATATATATATATATATATATATATATATATATATCATATGAGGGGTGAAGCAAGGGTAAAGTGATTTTACCTGTCCCTATTTTAATTTTTTTCCTGGGCAAGCGCCTTTATTAACTAAATAAAATACAAGCTAAAACTAAAACAACAAATACAGTTAGACTGCCCATAGACCGTTGAAGGTCTAAAGACAATCCAAATGCTCAAGCCCACTACCAGTTGGCAGCGTACCCAGCATGCTGGCGGCATTACCACGTTGAATGGCAATGCTTATGCGTTGAGCCAGAAACACGCCAGCATTAATACATTGAAATTTAAAAATTGTAGTAGAAAATGTGAAATAGTGTATAGAATCACTCACCGGCTCGTATTTCGACTTAAAACCACCACTCACTCATTACCGACAGAAACTTTTGTTAGCGACGAATGGCTGCCACCGCACCGCATCGAAATTCACTGGAAGAATAGCCCGCCATGACTTCCTCTGTCTATGGTACGAGCCCACTACGATACTAAATATCTGCAGCGAAAAAAATACAGTCACAATCCGAATGAAGTGAGGTCTAAGAGTTTACAGTGGGACAAATCGGCGTTTAAACAAATTTATACATTACGCAAAACGCAACCAAACGTATGCGTATTTACGCGTACATTTTTTTTTGTTTGATTGTTTGTTCGACGATAACTTGAGTACTGTTAATTCGATCTTCGTGAAATTTTATAGCCAAGTAGTTCAAGTAAATGCAATTTTTATGTTTGTATATGAGTTAATTCAATGTAAGGGCTATAAAGATATTAAAATAGCAAAGATATAAAATACCGCTGGTTAAAGAAAGGAGTTCCTAATGCATGATACAAATAATTTCAGTGTGACTGAAGTAAAGTTCGTCAGTTGATTATAGTAGTCGTTAACTGTCATATTTTTCAATCAAGATCATGATAGGTAGGAAAACTATGGAGCGGGTGTACCTTAGTGTAGATGAAGTAAAAGCTTGAACATTGTGAGGTCTCAGTTCAGGGCGAACTACTAGTAATATTCGAGCAGACAATTCTAATTTCAGCATTTGTGGAGTTTTGACGCCAACGTGAAAAAAACATGTCGGCTCATTGTATTTTATTTGTTTCGTGATAGTATTTTTTTTATTATTTTGTCGGTCTTATGTATGTTATTTCTGCTGTGAACAATAAAGAGTTATCTATCTATTTTCCTATACTTGTGTTTTTTTTAAATTGTCGATAGGTTTGGCTTGGCTGCCATCTCGCGATCTACGATGGAGCACGCTTGCCTAGAAGAAACCGATGCACGCTTGCCTAGAAGAAACCGATGCACGCTTGCCTAGAAGAAACCGAAGCACGCTTGCCTAGAAGAAACCGATGCACGCTTGCCTAGAAGAAACCGATTCACTCTCGACACCCAGATTGTAACTGACGGGAAAACCCATTCAGGCAGCGAATTTCACAGACTAGCAGTTGGCACTATAAATGTGGAATCAAAGCGCTTCGTTGTGTATTTACGAGTGTTAATGTATTATAATGGTGTATTATTATTTATTAAGTGTTTGTGGACGTACTCGAGTGTGGGAAGTTATACAACGTGGTGAAACAAGTATTTACATTTTATAACTAAAGGTCAGAATAATAACAGATTGTAAAGCCTCCACCACTTTACTAGGGCATGACTTTGACTTGATCGTGACTTACTTTGCTTAACTCTGACTGTGACTATGACTTGTTTGATGAAATTTAGACAATACTTGACACTGTCAAATGCACAAGAAGTGCGACGCCGAAATCCTCACACATGAGAAAAGAATAAAAAATATACTCTTCTTATGCCTGGTTAAAATACAATAATGTCGCGTCGCAAGGTTTGTCTTAGTGGATTTCAGCATTTATTATCAAAACATGGCGTCTCGAACAATACCTTGTTTTGGGCATTCGGAAACACAATGGGCATCGATTCGGATCGAACCGAAATCATTTTTAAAGCGGAATAATAATTACGGTAGCATTTAAGTTGTAGGACGCCTTGCGATAGAACAGTTTGTTGATATTATACCAGCTTATTAACAAACGTGTACCTACTAGCTCGAGAATAGACCATTTGTAGAGTTACTTCATATTGTGTCTTTTTTTTACTGACTTCAAACAGGAGGAGCTTATCAATTAGACTGTATGTTTATTTTTCTCATAAAATTTTCATAACTCCCTCGAATAAGGCATAATAATTATATGTCAGAATAATTTTATTATTCCATTGCTTCTCCACTTTTAAAAGGATAATGTTTAACAAGGGCGGTACGATATACGAGTCTATGAATTTTTGTGTTTAGGCAATTGGCAGAGTTGTTGTGTGCATGTGGTAATCCTAGCTAAAACTACCTCTTACACACCAGATTTCCCTAAAATATATTCAGTCTTACGTTACGTGTGTGTGAGTGTAGTGTGTGTGTGTGTGTGTGCGTGTGTGTGTGCTTGCGTGCGTGTGTGCGCGCGCGCGCGTGTGTGTGTGCGTGTGTGTGTGTTATTAAAATGTTTCCTTGCAACCAAATTTAAAAAAATATACATATTCAATTAGCTATAATTATTTTGTTTGTACTATGAGACAATCATAAAAAACAGTATAAATGTAACTTATATCACTTTCGAATATTATTATGTCGAAGTAACAATGACAATTTCCTTTGTAAATTCGTAAATTCTAACATAATTTATGTGTCTTTTTGTGGGAAACCGTAATTAGGATTCTACACACATTGAAATAATTATGCAGAAAGGCCGTATCGTATAGTCAAGGACAATACAATAGCTCAATCTCTATAAGTGTTTTTTTTTTCTTTTTTACAACTACTAACGGCTAAACTAGGCTTGATGATTTTTTGAGAAATGTAGTTGTGCGTGACAATTAGGAAATACATCAAACACTCCGACCACTAACTACGTCAAGTATGATTCCGAACTCGGCAGCACTACTGCGTGCTCCCGAGTTCGGAATCATACCGCAAGTATCTACTAAATGGATATAATTTTTCCATTTGATGATTCAATTATTTGAATTCAGTATAGTCACTTTCCTTTTCCGTACGTATGCAGGTACTCACGATGTTTTTCTTCACCGAAAAGCCAGAGGTAATATGAAAATTCGTACATAAACTCCAAAGAGCTCATTGGTACGGGCCCGGGGTACCAATCCAAGTAGGTAGGAATTCAGTCGCGTATGTGAATCCACCAATCCGCACTGGGCCAGCGTGGTGGATATGGCCCAATCACCCTTTCGGGGGTAGGATAAAAGTCCAGTAGTGGACTGTTGATAGCCCGTTGGCCTAGTTGGTAGTGAACGTACCTTCTGCGCTTGGGGGCGTGGGTTCGATTCCCACCTAGGACAAACATTTATGTGATGAACATGTGTGTTTTTTCTATATCTGGGTGTTAATATCTATTTAAGTATGTATTTAAAAATATATATGTATGTATATCAGTCTCTGGCAGCCATATCACAAGCTTTGCTTAGTTTGGGGTTAGATGATCGTGTGTGCAAAAATGTCCCGAATATTTATTTTATTATTTATTTATTTTATTTAAAAGGCTGATTATGATGATGATGATAGTCACTTTATCATTCTACTAAATTGCCACTTAAGAGCACTTGGAAATTCAATATTATTTTACGTTAAGAGTCGTTTGCCCCCAGCTTTAGGCAGGTGTCCCGTCCTCGGCGAGGCGGGTAAGCTATCGACTATTCTATAACTTAAGAAATTTTCAGTTTAGCTTGATACCCATGAAAAATAATTTAATGGTAAAATAATTTTACTCTCTTCCGACTAGTTCACGGTTTTCGGAGTGTAAGTCTGGTAAAAAATAAACAAGGTATATATATTTTGTATATACATATTATATTTTGTACGGTAAGCGGAGCGTTGGTCGTTCAGGTGAAAGATGGATCGACTATATTATTACTATCGCGGGTCGAACCTGGACTCGATTAGCACAGGACCGAGCAGATGGCATAACAAGAGAGGCCTATACCCAGCAGCGGGATAAGGAAGGCTGTGGATGATGATGATGATGATATATTTTGTAAATGTTACTATAAATTTTTCAGCTCAATATACTTCATCAAACTTTTTAACCCTTCAATATAATGATATTTTGGTAACCCTTCAAAATAGGAATTGGTTCGTGCATTCTCTCTTCATTTGAGATAGAAAATTTCCACTCAGCATTTTTTTTCGGGAATTGGAAATAGTCGCTGTGGGCCAAACCCGGAGAATATGGTAGATGGCAAAACAACTCTTAGTGTAACTCATGGAATTTAAGTCCATGACAAAAATTATATATTACCTACCATACCTGCGCGATTGTCATATAATTATAATATTACCATTATATATGTATATATGTATATCTTAATATATATAAATCTCGTGTCACAATGTTTGTCCTCAATGGACTCCTAAACCACTTAACCGATTATAATAAAATTCGCACACCATGTGCAGTTCGATCCAACTTGAGATATAGGATAGTTTAAATAATTATATAACTAGCGACCCGCCCCGGCTTCGCACGTAAATTACACCCGTGCGAAGCCGGGCGGGCGGGTCGCTAGTAATATTATAATTATATATATGACAATCGCGCAGGTATGAATTTTCCTGGTGGCAAAGGATTTACTTCTTAGTCAAATGCAGCCGTTTTTTCATTAAAACTTTATTGGAACGAACTAATTGCATAATATTCTAGGTTAATCGTTTTATCTTTCTCTCTATACTCAATGTGGATTATACCACGTGCATGTTGCATCCCAAAAATGTCTATGTGTCTTCGTCCACAAAAATTAAATGTATCTTTTGTCTATAAAAAAGACATTACTATTTCCCGATAAAATAGCTTTATCCTTTTTCGGCGCAGGTTTGCCGGAAGCAGTCTACTGTTACTATTGTTTCTTGGTTTCTGGTTGAACCCAAGTTTCGTCTACTGCTAAAAACGATGCATTTTTATTCGGTAAAAACAACGTGTTATGGATTTATACTAAGACGATTCAACTTGCATTTTTTCAACAGAGCATGCCGCTTAGCTCAGGCGTCAGAGGCAGCGGATGTATTCTTTCCTCCCCTATCCTGCCCACCTACACAATGGCTCGCAATGGCTCTCAGTATAAATCAGCACAGACCACCCCTAGAGACACATGTGTTGAAAAAATGCAAGGTCAAAATGTGCTTTTAACATCCTCACTACACGGCAGCTATACGCTTGAAAATAGCCGGATAGCTTGGCTCGGTCACTCATTAGTCCGAGTCTCGTCGAACCGCAAATCGCCCGCCGGCTGTGGAACGCCTGCCTAATCCACACGTTTCACCCCTCAGGTAGAGAGCTAGTAATTTTTCATTTACTGCTGTCCCGGAATTAATTCCGTGACGAGCATTGTATCAAAATGAGTATTTGAGTTACGGACGTGCCTGGAATTATAAAAACCGGATTGGACATTGACGTTCACGTCTAAACTGTTTCACAACTGACGCAGATATTTTAAAATTTTGTGAGATATTTTCTGTATTTTATATGTAAGCTAGCGACCCGCCGTTTTACGTGCGAAGCCGGGGCGGTTCGCTAGTTATATATATAAACCTTCCGTGAAAATATATCTAACTTCTAGTCTGTGGAATTCGCTGCCTGAATGGGTGTTCCCCGATGGTTACAATCTGGGTGTCTTCAAATCACGAGTGAATCGTTTTCTTCTAGGCAAGCGTGCTCCAACGTAGACCGCATCATCGCTTAACATCAGGCGTGATGGTGATCAAACGAAAGTCTATTAATTATAAAAAAAAAAGTGAAAACCGCATCAAAATCAGTTGCATGGTTTAGGAGGAGTTAGCGGCCATACAGACATACAGACAGACAGACGCGGAAAGCGACTTTAATTTCACTAAACGGGTCGCTACTTATATTATAAAATCTCTAACTTGCAAGCGCGCATGGACACAACTGTTAATTTAATTACGTAGGTAATTAAAACACCACGCTTTAAGTACACATTCATACATGCAAGATGCAATGTCATTTGTGATTTTGATAGATGTTCTAAGTGCTAATGCCAGTGCAATTTCGACCTTAAAATAAAACCTATGAGTCGGTTAGTAATGTTACTGTGTTATACCTGGGGTTATTTGGTTCTCGGGTAGCTTGCTCGCCGCCAAGGGTGCAGGTGTTGCCATGATGTGTATAACAGCTTACCTGCGAGTACAAAGTCATTTGAGTTAATTATTAATTAACCTAATTTAAGGTTTGTTCAGACTATGCTATCATAAATTCGATTATTTACCTATTCTGACTTTATTTTTAATATTTCATGAGCATGGATACAAAGTCCTTCAGTCGAAATTATTGAGGTTTTACAAGGTATTAAATAACGTCAACTAAGTCATAGTTACAGTCAGAGTCAAGAAAAGTAAGTCATGGTGAAGTCCAAGTCACGCGCAAGTAAAGTGTATAAAATTTATATAGGCTCCACAGACATAACTATAATAAAGTTATAACACACATTAGGCATTACTAGTACTTAGGTTAATCTAAGTAGCCAATAATTGTATATTTTTTACGGGCAAGTGACATTTTTTATTAACGTTTAATAACTAAACAAAATACAAGATTATTTACGGAATATATACCGTGGTAAGGTTGTGGAATGAACAACCGTGATAGTTTAAACAGTATTATAATAAAGTGTCTTACAAGACTTTTTTTTTTTATTAACGTTTATTAACTAAACAAAATACAAGATTATTTACGGGATATAAACCGTGGTAAGGTTGTGGAATGAACAACCGTGATAGTTTAAACAGTATTATAATAAAGTGTCTTAAAAGACTTTTTTTTAATTTTTATTAACGTTTATTAACTAAACAAAATACAAGATTATTTACGGGATATATACCGTGGTAAGGTTGTGGAATGAACAACCGTGATAGTTTAAACAGTATTATTATAAAGTTTCTTAAAACTAAGGTTTTAAGAAACTTTAAAACTAAGGTTTACAACATCTATACTAATATTATAAAGAGGAAAGATTTAATTGTTTGTTTGTTTGCATTGAATAGGTTCCGAAACTACTGAACCGATTTGAAAAATTATTTCACTGACGGGAAGCTACACTATCCCCGGGTGACATAGGCTATAATCTATACCCGTGCGAAGCTGGGGCGGACCGCTAGTAGTATAATAAAATTATCACCGATAATCACTCCGCTACGTAATTATTTACGTCAAACAAAGTGATCACGTTTTGCTTCGAAGCGACGAGGTAACTTTGCCCGTTCCCAGTAAACAATGTGTACTCTATGGAACTTTTAACATTATGCAGGTACTTCCCACTTAGAAGATTAACGGAGTTCGAAGGAATATTATGGTGATTTACGGTGGGGCGATAAATAATTCATAGCCGATTTCAGGTGATGTTAAAAATCAGAGGGCTCCGTCGGAATATACATTATTTATTTCTGTTTTTGGGACTTATAAAAAGTTTGGGTTCGATTTTTAAATCGCTCGTTTGATATTTCGCACGAAAATATCATGCAATATCTATTTTATTCCCGCTCAAACAAGAGGTTCAATGATAATTTATAATCACACTAATAATTAAAATGGGAAATTTTTAATATAAGTATATTTGTCCGTTTTACACCACCTAATTAAATTTAGCAAAAAGGTAGCTTATACTCTACGAGTCTAGATTAAAGCAGAGGCTGTTTCAATTCCTGTAGAATAGTCGATGAAACCGCGGAGCGCAATAAGTGTCTCCCCAGTCATCGCCAAAAGTACCGTTGTCGGGGTTTCAACTTTAATAATTAATTAATTTATAGATTAAAAAAGCATATTTTTTTCGTACATTGAACAATTATTGTTCAATAATAATATATTAATAATAATAAATATTTATTTCAGACAGCAGTGGTCCATATTAGTAAATGAGATCGAGTTCCTCACATTGTACATTACAACATAATTTTTTACAATAGAAATGATTAAAATATTAGAAATACTACATATATATGAAAATACAACAATAATATAAAACGAAACTTAACTAACGAGACCTATAATAAGACTATTCCAGTATCTCTGGATGGAACAATCAGGCTTATCGGTTATTGTAGTAAGGATGCTGTTGTTGCTACCACGCATTCTGCTCAACAGGGAGTGGGCTTTTTTTTCTCATAATGGCGTGAAACCCATCAGTTCGCGCCTGTGTCAGCATAGCTGACGCACTACAAAATCGTGGCAGCCCCAGCAGCACAAAGCAGCATCAATGTACTCATGATGAAAAAAAATGCTTTTTTCGTATATTTCTCAGCAAACCCTTTCATTTGATACCCATTTATTATGATGATAGATAATAAAGTTTTGTCCACCATCTTGAATTTCCTGTGACGTAATTTTATTATTAGTATTCTTCTCAGAAAAACCTTTTCATTTGATACCCAGGAGTGAATAAACAATAACTGGTCCGCCATCTTTGGGAGTTCGCCATATCAGATTTAAAATAACATCATTGAGTGCATTGCCATCATCCAAACTAAACGTGTATGTAAAATTCCAGTTCAATCTGTTAGGGATAGTTGTTTTAAAATTCAGTTGCAAGATTTGACCCATACCTACTAGCAAGCCAAGATAAATAAAAAGCATGTAAAAAGTCTTGCGAAATGGATAACCTATTTCTCGCAGTTATCTGATATCCCACGACAACGCTGGGGACTGCCATTGACAGTTCCCAGATGGGCTCTGCGATGGGCAACTGTGAAGAAAATTTCATATCATCGGATCTAGACATGCTATCGTATCCATAAAACCAGGGTCAAGTAATTACAAAAGTTTAAGTGGAAATCGTCGAACAATGTATTCAAATTTAAGCAAAATAAGTCTCGAAGACTGAATGAAAAAATTATGAAGACTTTACTAGACTTCTAAAAACTTTTTAAAAACAAGACTAAAATTTACGTTTTCTTCATTATATAATACACTAGCGGTCCGCCCCAGCTTCGCACGGGTATAGGGTATAGCCTATGTCACCCGGGGATAGTGTAGCTTCCCGTCAGTGAAAGAATTTTTCAAATCGGTTCAGTAGTTTCGGAGCCTATTCAATGCAAACAAACAAACAAACAATCAAATCTTTCCTCTTTATAATATTAGTATAGAATAAATTTGTGCATGCAAGAGCAAGTTAATTAATAACAATGGCCATTATTACACATTATCACAAAACAATGTTTAAGAAAATAATTACGATTAGGCGACAGGATTTCCCACTTTAGCGCCAATAAAAAAAAAAACTAAAGGAGTTTTGTCGATATTCCACCATACCACTCCCATAAATCTAATTACATGTATAAGCAAGAAAAACGGTTACATACTATACCTAATTAGGTACTTGGGGATTGCATAAAGAATCCATAGGCCACGACTGCTAATAGGTACTTCAAACGATCTCCAATATAATAAACTTCATAAACTAGGTATCTTCGTTCAGACATTATTAAATATAAAGGTTCTTTTACACGGTGCAAATAGCTCTGATCAAATTAAGTGCGGGCTATATAAATACAACGTGGTCTCTCACTAAGGGCCTAATAAACAACCTCAAAGTCGCACAACGAGCTATGGAGAGGGCTATGCTCGGGGTTCCTCTACGAGATCGAATCAGAAATGAAAAGATCCGTAGACGAACGAAAGTTACCGAAATAGCTCAATGGATTACCAAGTTGAAGTGGCAGTGGGCACATAGCACACAGAACAGATGGCCAGTAGGGCCAAAAGGTTCTAGAATGGATACCACGGACCAGTGAGTGCAGCGTAGGACGTCCACCCACTAGATGGACAGAAGACCAAAAAGAGACCGCAAGGAAACGCTCGACGCCAGCCGCTTTCAACTGGCCCTTTTGGAGATCGATGGGGGAGGCCTATGTCCAGCAGTGGACGTCCTACGGGTGAAATGATGATGATGATGATATAAATACACGAGCTGCACGGTCCGTACCCAAAAAACTACTTTTTAAGGGGCAAGACACACTATTATGATAGGACATGGACATGGACACAGCCGATTTTTTATATAATATATATCGTAATATAGAAGAGTAGGCTCTAAAGTACCTACACTTTTTTAAATTGTATATTCTGGTTTACTAACTGCACGCCAAAGCATTTTCGATGGGATATTTAGAATAAAAATGTATAAAATTAAATAGAAGCTCTTTATTGTGCACACAAAAAATAAAAATTACAAACATAGAAAACACTTACGAGCTATTGACACAAGTGGCAGCCTTATCGCTAAAAGCAATGTCTTCCAGGCAACCATTGGATGGAAAGGTATTTTCGTATGAGAAACGATGGGTGATGGTAAAACATTGTTGATGATACCATTAAATATATACTATCAAACGATATTTCGTATAACATAGTACTATAAATAATCTCTAATTTCGTTTTATTTTTAATTTAGTATTTACTTTCCATTGTGTTTTATGTCATAAAAAAGTAAGTTATACCAAAATATAGCCAAAAGGATCATAATAATACCTACTTGTCTATACAGTAACAATATTTGATAAGATGCGGGTGTGTATGACTCACACACCAAGATTCGTTTCCACATCTGTCAACCCTAGACACATCCCTGTTATTAATACTATAGAGATCATTTTCTGAATTGTACTGCATAGATCCTTCGAATATGGCCTCGCCGGGACTCATGATAATCTTAGCTTGATAGTACTCTCGACTTGCTCTAAGAACTTCCCGGTTAGGACCACCTCGACTGTGGACATGTCTATCTGAGGAACTTGGCCGAGTCGTGAACTCGAGCAAGTCGATCATGGGGCTTAACCGATACACGCCTGCTATTGAAAGCAGCTCTCTTTTAGCGCATTTGTGTCGATTCTTTGCGGTGATTGCATTGACGAAGCGAGCCAGCTGCACAGCAACGTTTGTATAAACAATGTCATTGGCGGAGACGCTTTGCCACCGGGCACACGCGCAAAAGTGCGGCACGATGCCTGCTTCCCCACAAGATCGGGACTTTGGTATGGGCTCCAAAAAACTCATACCTCTTTCAAGATAACCACCGGGCACTTTGTACTTGTTTCTGTGCTTTTGTAGTCCTAGCGCGTCTAATATTGTTGTGTGGATGTCGAAAGGCGTGGTTAGCACTTTTGAGTTGGACACTAGATTATATAATGCCCGGGGGCGGGCCAGTTTTAGCCTCTCTGGAAGAACTATAGACACGAAGGGAAGAAACTCCTCAATTCTGCCTTGGTAAGTGTTCCTTACGGCAGAAATCTTCGATCCATGATCCCCCATCGCAAACATCACAGTATCCTCCAAGTGTCCTTCACGCTTAAACCTCCTTAGAAAATGCGCCAGCTCCTCATCCAGCATGGTTATGGGGTTTAAATCGTCGTGAGAAAACGTGCCACTAAGTATCACGCAAAACTTTTTAACGCTCAATTTAAACAACATCGCAGGATACTCCACCATGAATTTGAACAGAGAATCAGATCCAAAACAGTACCTGTCACTGTCTGTCCAATTATTTTGGTTTTGTGCAATATCTTGAAACAATGGCCTTATATAATGATTTGCGGGCATCTGCTCGAAGCCGTTAAAACGGAAATTGAAGGTGTGACACCAAGGCATATCTTCGAAGAATACTGTACGATAGCCATAATTTTTCAAAAGAGTGAATATGAATGGCTCTAGATCCACGCGCTTTGTATTTGTCGGTAGTTTTAACGAATCGCTCACTTCTAACTCATTGTGCCCTGTGAGGATCGGCCACATGGCTCCAGCAGTGTTTTCTCCAACAATATTGTAATTGTTCATTACAACAGCCTGCAGTTCCTCCGTCAGCACTTGAAAACTGGTCGGCATTCGTCTTATGAAAGTATTTCTAGAAGTGGAATCAATAATGATCATAAAGATGTTGTACGACTTCACGTGCTTCGCCGCCGCTGGAGCTAAGGGACGGAACCCCGCCTTGCGGCCCTCCCACCGCTTACTCCTCCAGCTGTTAACATCTATTCCTTCACACGATACTTTGACATAATCACTCTTGTTCAGCGAGTATTCACCATCATCTATCACGCTGATTGCTTTTCCTAAATAATATTCATCATCGTTTACATACACTATGTCTTTGTATGTACACGCTAGATTTTTCATATGATTTAGGATTGGTTTTTTGACATAGCATTTGGCAAAATTACACACTACCCAGTCATCACTATCGCAGATTACTGGTTCAACATCTTTGTCGAATCTTGTAACCTCTGGTGAGTACGGATCCAAGTTGGGCATCTCGCAGCCCATGCGCTGCTCCTGAGCCACTAGATCTTGAAGAAGCATTTCGAGTTCCATGTTTATTTCTTGTTGACTTTGAAAAACCATTACAGGATGTTTTTCGACATAAAAACACTTAGCAAAAATTATTGTAAAAATTAGTATCAAAACTAAACGAATACCAAACATCCACCATTTTCTGTAGATTCGCATGATCATTTGGGTAAATTTATATTTGAGAATATATATGTAAACAGAAATATAATTATATAAAAATGTTATTGGATTGGTGGGTGCATAGAACTCACGGAACACTATTACTCCTAGATAGAACTGATGTAGGTAAATAGCACGGAACACTATTACTGGTAAATAGCAATCAAATAGACGACAATTAGCAAAGACAATCATTTGTCAAATTTTTCTTATTTGTCATATGTCACCAATGAGTTTGTCATCGAATATGTTTATTTTTATCTAAAACGTAAAAAAAGACTTTTGTTTTTGGTGTATCTTATTTCTGACTTTTTTAGGGTTCTGTATTACTACAAGAAATCCTAATAAATTCATTCTGTCCGTCTGTCCGTCTGTCAGTACTGGGTCTCAAGCAAGGTTGAGGTCAGTTCCCATTTACTGAAGCTAAGGATAATTGTAAAAGCTTTTAGTGGATCATGCTCTAACGTACTTTAACGCTAATACTTGCCCGGATATGTACGTAACGAATTTAATCCCCTTTACAGTTAGTTTGACAAAGCGCTGCGACCTTAATAATTCGTTAGCGTTAGATAACTTCTTATGCACTTATTTAAACGGTTAATCCATCTAAAGGGTGCCTCAGTAAAAGTGCACTTTTTAAATTTAGAATAAAAATTTTTCGTGCAAGCGGCAATTCTGAAATTTGACACCTGTCACCTGTCGCTGTGTGTGCTTGTATGCTTATTCCGATTATTAAAAATGGCGCCCTATTCGAAAAAACAACGCGTAATTGTGAAAACTTTTTACAAAAATGGGAAAAGTTGCGCTAAAACCGCTCGCAAACTTCGCAAAATATTCAGTCGAGAGAGTGCACCTAATGTGACAACCATTCGAATAGTGGTCAAAAAATTTGCAGAAACTGGGTCGATTATGGATATTAAGAATCCTTTGCGTATATGTATGTTTATTTGTGACATCGTAGCTCAAAACGGCTAAATCGATTGTTATTTACTTTTTTTTGGTTTGAAATGTAACTTGGGCGAGAGTGTTAAAATAAAAAATATAATATTTGGGACATATTTGCACACACGGTCATCTGACCCCAAATTAAGCAAATTTTATAATATGGTTGCCAGAGACTGATATAATTGTACATATATATTTTTAAATGCGTAATTAAATACATATTAACACCCAGATAGAGAACAAACAAATGTTCATCACATGAATGGTTGTCCTAGGTGGGAATCGAACCCACACCCCCAAGCGCAGAAGGCAGGTTCACTACCAACTGGGCCAACTATTCTTAGCTATGATTCATGAAAACCTGTTTCAGTCGTTTGGAAATCATCAGTTCTTTTAACGGGGGTTTTTCACATTTTCAATGTATAATTGTTTTCATCAGAACTCGCGTGTTGTATCAATATAAAACATAATCGTGGGTGTCACCCGGTGTTATAATAATTTATACTTGATTTGTAAAAAAATATTATTACATATTACACAATTTAATTGTCTCATCTTTGCCTCGGCTCACGTTGTTCACGCTTGTCCTTCAATGCGTCTATTGTTTGCCGCTTCAGTAATAAGCCTATTACTCTACCTACTGTATAAAGTTGTGCAAAAAATATCGTATCGAATTATTTCTTTCTTCATTCATCCGCCTCAAAACTTCTCCGCCCTCAATTTGTGACACAAAGCTTGTTCTAGAAATGATTTAAAGTTATATCCAGATATAGCTAGCTATAACAAGCTAGAGCCAATTATTCAAACGCGCTAATTTAGATGAAATGTTTGGCACAACGGGGCTGTTTAGATAAATTATTTACTGATTTGACTAATGTGTTGTGTAGTATAATAAAATATGAGATTTCCTCTATGCAAAATTAAGTATTTATTTACGGAAAACAAACACCTTAATAACGTAAAAAAATATCAAGAAAAATATGAACAACAAGCCTTAAAAGTTTCCACAAATAAAACAGAGATACAGTCCAGTTCCGTGAATGTTGAAATAACAATAAAATAAATATCAAAGGTTTAAAAATGAAAACCATATTAATCTAACAAAATTTATCAAAACAATCTAAAAAAAGTCTCCAAAAATAATTCAGACCAAATTAAGGCAACCTACTCAAACAGAGCTCAAGAAACTCATCAGGAAAAAAAGCTGAAAATGCATTTTTTTTTAGTTTTGGGCCGCTGTTAACAAGTCTACGTCCTTGTCTAATAAAGATGAAGTCTCCTTTTTTCTATGACAATGTCACCTTGCAATTTAGTTTACTACATGTATGCTAGGCTAAACAATAACGTAGAATCATGCTGCTACGTTATTGGTTCTCAAAGCAGCGTAACGTGGTGAAGACGTGATTGCGTGGCTGAAGTACATCGTGACAAGAGTGCTAATGCCCAGAGGTTCAGTAGTGCGATAATACGCCACTTTTGCGCAACAAAGTTCGATGCTAGCTCGGCAAAGCTATGAATGCAATGTCGCGCGACAGAAGCGCGATAAGGGCACTACGCACAGAAAAGAGCAGGGTTTTTCCTTTTCTGTGGCACTATGCCAGCGTACCGCAACAAAGGCATGACTGCAGCATCATAAGACAGGAGTGTGCTAAGGGCACGTCACTTGTGCGCAACAAAGTTCGACACCAGCGTAGCTCGACATAGGTATGACGGCAGTATAGCGCGACAAGAGCGCGATAATGGCACTAAGTCACTTTTGCGCAACAAAGTTCGACACCAGCATAGCTCGACATAGGTATGACTGCAGTATAGCGCGACAAGAGCGCGATAATGGCACTAAGTCACTTTTGCGCAACAAAGTTCGACACCAGCATAGCTCGACATAGGTATGACTGCAGTATAGCGCGACAAGAGCGCGATAATGGCACTAAGTCACTTTTGCGCAACAAAGTTCGACACCAGCATAGCTCGACATAGGTATGACTGCAGTATAGCGCGACAAGAGCGCGATAATGGCACTAAGTCACTTTTGCGCAACAAAGTTCGACACCAGCATAGCTCGACATAGGTATGACTGCAGTATAGCGCGACAAGAGCGCGATAATGGCACTAAGTCACTTTTGCGCAACAAAGTTCGACACCAGCATAGCTCGACATAGGTATGACTGCAGTATAGCGCGACAAGAGCGCGATAATGGCACTAAGTCACTTTTGCGCAACAAAGTTCGACACCAGCATAGCTCGACATAGGTATGACTGCAGTATAGCGCGACAAAAGCGCGATAATGGCACTACGTCACTTTTGCGCAACAAAGTTCGACACCAGCATAACTCGACATAGTAAGCAGTATAGCGCGAAAGAAACGCGACAGTAAAAGTAGCGCGTTTAGAGTACTATACCGGCCGTACATTTTAGATGCACTTGCAAGCGTTCTACGCAAACACTAGTTTGAGTTAATTTTATTTTCGAGTTTATTTCAATAGCTATAAAGTTTTTGCAACCGCAAATACAAAGTTGCCAAAGATGCACTGTTAAAAAACGCAACGCGTGAGAGAACCAATTATTTTAGAAAAACGTAGAATAAATGGAGGCATGGAATGCATCAATATGCGAACGAAGTGTACGACTAGCGTATAGAGGTACAACAGCATTGTAATGTGAATGAATGGACTGCAGCGTAGCGTGACCAAGCGAGCGCGACGCTAGCCAGTGTAGCGCTCCGTAGATGAGATGTCAATGTAGCGCGACGTAAATGCGACGTTGCGAGTAATTTCGTTGCCTGAAATAAGTTTATGGAACGTTTTAACAAAACCAAGTAAATTGCACAATATTCTTGATCCAAGTGTTATTACTTTTGACAGCTGCAATAATTTTGCCTCCATGGCAAAATTACTACTACTACTAAAAACTGACGTGGTTTCTACACATTATGTTTAAATATTATTCGAAAAAAAATCACGTTTGATTAAGCCGGTTACTTTGACTTTAGATTTTTTTTTTTAATAAGTTTGCAATTGACTGCCAACTCGCCTGATGTTGAGCGATGATGCGGTCTACGATGGAGCATAAGCTTTCCCAGATTAACTATCGTGGAACTTTCCAAAGCGCATTACAAAGACTAGCAGTTCGCACAATGAAAGTGGAATCAAAGCGTACGGGTTTCAACCGCATTCAGCCGTATTTATCAGGCCACGTGAGCTGACCTTATGTCAGATGGCATGGCAAGAGAAAAGCCTATACTTAACAGTGGGACAAGGAAGGAGTAGTGTGTGTACAAAAAATATTACGTGAACAATTAAGTATTTTTTTTATTTAATTGTATTTTTTGACTACAAGCTACAATTTTACGTTGAAACCTAGAAGAAGTGATCAGAAATTAGGGGTTTTCATTCAGGTTTTTGTAACATTATTGTAGCTTTCAGATACAAAACACTTTTTTACGTATATTACATCATGTTTTTATTGTAAAAATCTAGTATGTTTAGAGTTTCAAGTCTCTAAATCATATAATTATTTTTTATTAATTTTTACTTGGCCCGAGTATAATAGTAGTTTAGAAGTGTTTCAGAACGCGTCGAAATTAATTTTTGAACGTTGATTGTGTCGAGTAAGCCGACTGTTTGTACAGATTTATGTTAATAACAATTGTTTGTAATTAATTCTCTTGTTTCACGCCTTTTGTGAACAGCTCAGAAGTTTTATTCGGCTAATGGAAGTTAAATGAAACGAAATTATTTTGATAAAATATAATTTGTTGATGGAAATCGGCCTGGTGGCATTTATACGACGTTTAGAAACAAATTTGTGTTATATTTTAAAAGCACTTTTTAGGGTTCCATACCCAAAGGGTACAAACAAGACCCTATTAATCCCTAAGCCTACGATGTCTGTCAGTCTATCTGTCCGTCTGTATACGTACAAGCGTCAAACTTGACATGATGATAGTAAGTACTCTAATGTCTAACAACAAATAATAAATAATGGCCAAGTGCAAGTCGGTGACAGATTTCTGTTCATTACCAAGTTATAATTGGTATTGTATTTTGTGGTGGTACGGAAACCTCAGTGCGCGAGTCCAACTTGCACTTGGCTGGTTTTATTTTATTCTAATTGTATTTTAAAGTTCCGTACCAAAAGGGTGTAAATGGAACCCTATTAATAAGCCTACGCGGTCTGTCTATCTGTCCCTTCTTATTAACGGGTGTATTTTTCGAATCGTTATTGATAGCCAGTTGGGTATTACAGCGGATTAACTTAAATATAATAATACATTCAAAAAGTTAAGACTCCACAAAAAAAAAGGTTTTATTTGTATTTTCGCTAGTGTAAAATCGGTATACGTACAAGCGTAAAATTTAGCAAGACTCTAGAGTAAAACAAAAAAAAACACTTAAGGCGCTGAAGATCCCGAATGAATGAACAAATTTTTAAGTGCGGAACCCTCAGTGCGCAAGTCCGACCCGCACTTGGCCTTATTACAAACACAAACAAACAGGAAAATGTTTTCTGATTTCCTATCACATTTGCCTACATAAGTAAGTAATAATAAAAATGTGGCATTATTTCTTTTCCCCTGCAATCTACGATTTTGTCAAATTCCCCCAACTTATTAACCGGGGCCTGGTTTTGTCGTTTTCCTTTGGCATTAATACTCTCATCTTGTTTTTACTTTACCTCCTTGCATTATACATAACTCGTAGATAGGGTGAGATAGAACTCATATGCTAAGCTGAAAGGGGGTCATATTTTTTAGGGTTCCGTACTTAAAGGGTAAAAACGGGACTCTATTACTAAGCCTGCGATGCATGTCTCTCTGTCTGTCTGTCCATCTGTCAGTCTTACCTATTAACGGCTGTGTCTTTCGAACCGTAATAGATAGCCAGTTGTTAACAGAATATGTAAGGCGAATTAACTAACAAATATGTAATAAAAGAGTCAAAAAGATAAAACGAAAGGGGAGTCCACATACAACAAACGTATTTTTTTTTTACGTATTTTTGTATTAGCTCTAATGTAAAAACGGTAAAACGTACAAGCGTCAAACTTGGCATGATTATAGTACACACTCTTATAACAAACTAATAAATAAATAATGACCAAGTCCTAGTCGGTGACAAAGTTCTGTTCATTAAAAGTGACACTCGGTATAAAAGTTATACCGAGTGTCACTTGCAAAATAAATATTAACTATGTGACGGCGTAGGAATATCCTAGATGGCGCAGGATCGCGAGTGAAAACGCGGGGCACGCTGTTATGTTTAATTTGGTTTTAATAATTTATCCCCATTCGACTTTGTATAGTAGAACTGTCTAACCCTGTATACTTAATATATAGATAATATTGTTCATAACAGGTACCTATAACGAATGAACAACTTACCTACGTACAGTACCTTTACTAATCCTTGGAAAAGACAAAGGCTTATCAGACAAGAGTATTTTCACCTTAAAGCAGTAGGAATAGGGTAGAAATTCGATCGTGCAGTTCTCAGGAAGGTGACGCGGAAAATAAATGATTTGGGTCTGTACATAGATTATAAAAGACCAAAAGGTCAACTACGAGCACCTTTATGTGGTGATAGATCTCTTTAGCAGTTCTTCTGGAAAAGTACCGCCCTTTTATTAGTTATTAGTTAATTTTATTAGTTAAGCAATGGTATGCAAACATTACTGTATTCCGGATCGAAAAGCAATACATTCTGGTACAGTGCCATCATCACATTACAGTACGGCTATGGCTAACGGCTGTATCTTTCGAACCGTAATAGATAGCCAGTTGAAATTTTGACAGAATATGTACCGTTACGGCGGAAACTAACAAGTAATAAAAAAGTAAAAACAAAAGGGGGTCCCCCCCCCCTCCCCATCTGCCGTCCGATTACTAAAAGACCGTTAAGTGATATGACCACAGTGTCACATGACGGTCTTTTAGTAATCGGACGGCAGCCATACAACAAACCTATTTATTATAATACACACTCTAAAGTATAACAAATTTAATAAATAATGACCAAGTGCGAGTCGGTGACAAATTTCTGTTCATTACCGAGTTATAATTGTGTTATACTCGAGCGCCTGTAGCAAACTGCGAAGCAATTGATCCGACAATTTAGGAAGGCGTTATAATAACTGATAATTCAGTTACTTTGACAACCTTATTGTATTTTGTGGTGGTACGAAACCCACAGTGCACGAGCCCGATTCGCACTTGGCTGGTTTATTTTATGACCTTGCTACTTGCAAAACAAAATAATACGTTATAATGGTTGTACCACTGGGATCCAATTCACACTAGTAAAGTGCATGTTTTTATCGTATTTATCTATCTAATATTATAAAGAGGAAAGATTTGATTGTTTGTTTATTTGCATTGAATAGGCTCCGAAACTACTGAACCAATTTGAAAAATTATTTCACTGTTGGGAAGCTACACTATCCCCGGGTGACATAGGCTATATTATATTTTCAAAAACAATTGGGATCCTTACTAAACTTACACCCGTGCAAAGCCTGCCTTGCTAGTGATTTAATACAGACATTTTAAGGTCACAGAAAAAAATAAAAGAAATTTTTTCGTAATTTTTTCTAAAGTTCTTAGTTATGTTTCTGTGCCTCATTACTCCGAGGCTTAACCGCCCTCCAAAATTACCTACAAATAAGTAATACGGCATTAGTAATATTACACTAATGATTTTAGTAACGGCGCGCGGCGTTAAATTAAACCAAGTCGTGTGAGGTGTTACGTGTTATGCCCCTCGCACATTACGATCATCATCATCATCATCATCAGCCAGAAGACGTCCACTGCTGAACATAGGCGTCCCCCTTTAATCTCCACACTGAACGACAGCCTGCCTTTTGCATCCACTGGATGCCAGCGACTCTCACTATGTCTTCGCTCCATCTAGTGGGAGGCCTACCTACGCTGCGTCTTCCGGTTCGTGGTCTCCACTCAAGAACCTTTCTTTCCCTCAGGAACCTTTCTTCCCCAACAGCACATTACGATACATTATCTTAACGTTGTTTTTTTGTAATACATTTTCGCCATTGACAAAATTGTCCATGCCTTTATTTGCTCATTATTAAAAAATAAAAATAAAAAAAACTCTTAGACGTAATATTACAAGACTTAAATTAAACTTAAGTACTAATGAGTCCATCTTTATTTTTTTATTTGTTTTATTAAATATTTGAAATTAAATATCCCCTTTCCCCCTTTCCCCTATCCCCGAGCCTAAGGCAGACCGGCTTCCGCAAGCAGCGCCCGTTCACGAGTTGACGCGTGTGCCAGCCATCGTTCTCCTCGCCATATTTGAGGGAAGAGGGCGACCACACGACGCCTTAGCGCTCATTGGTCAGCTATTCTCGGCGTTTGTATGTAGGATCGTATCTAGAACGCAACTAACGATAATTCGCCAGACAACTGAAGTCACTCACATTAGCCAGCTAAAATGGTAGTCAGCTATTAATATCTATCAGTCTGCTATGGGGGCAGATAGGACTCAATCTCTGTACTCACGAGGTCCGCCCCTATTTACATTTGAACGCCTATAGCCATACGTTACCATCTGCCACTGTGCGGATAGCAGAACATAGGTGCAAACGGTAATTGATTGATTGATCAACTCTTTATTGTTCACACCATTAAATTTGATACAGAGGACAAAACACTGTTAAAAACTAGTGTAACAACTGGCGAACTTATTGCTAAAAGCGATCTATTCCAGGCAACCTTAGGAAAGAAAGGATTTATAGAAGACGTAGAAGACGGAATTATCTAGAAGACCGTTTATGCAAGTTAGTTCAAAGTAATTGTTTTTCTAATGTTATATACTCTAAGTTTTTTTCGCATGACAGTTCAAAAAAAAACACAAAATATGAAACAAATCAACAAAAAATATAGGTAATGTATAGGTAGGTATATCGTATAATAGATCTTGTTTATTGTATGATTTTTCAATACATACGTATATTTTTAACCCTTGACGCAGACAGAGGGGTATTACAAATTTAACGTCTGTTTGTGGCATCGTAGCTCTCAAACGAATGAGCCAATTTTGATTGATTTATTTTTTTGTTTTGAAAATTTGATCAAGATTGTTCTTAGAAATAATTTAAGAAAATTTCATTTCAGCCGTTTGATCGGTTCATCAGATATTTTGTCGGGTTTTTTAATAATGTGTTTTATAGCCCGATGTAAAAAAATTGTGAGGGCAGATGGGAAAAAACCAACCTCGAAACGCGCCCACTGACATGGAATTTTGGTATTCTACGCTCTCCGTAATGTGCGAAGTGCCATAAACTGTTGAACATTAATTCCTATTTAATACCTCGTCAAATAAGTACGGAGAGAGCCAGAGACGTGAAATTGAAACTGAGTTCACAGATTTCGAAATTTCCAGGTTGAAAAGTATTTACCTTAAGCTCTAGTAATTATAAACCACTAGCCGCGGCCAGTGGTGCGCCCAACCAGCGAGTTAAAATCATTCATAAATTTTCCGTTTTTCTACCCAATTTTCTTAATTTTTCTTTCTGTTAGAACCCTCTACGAATTATTAAGAAATCTTTAAAAAAAAATAATTAAGTCGGTAAAGTCGTTCTCAAGTTATGGCGTAACCTAGGTAAATAGGGTTTCATTTTTATCTATACTAATATTATAAAGAGGAAAGATTTGATTGTTTGTTTGTTTGTTTGCATTGCATAGGCTCCGAAACTACTGAACCGATTTGAAAAATTCTTTCACTGTTGGGATGCTGCACTATCCCCGGTTGACATAGGCTATATATCCCGGCTTCGCCCGTGCGAAGCAGGTTCGGCCTACTAGTATAATATAATTATAGACTAGCTAACCCGACAGACGTTGTCCTGTCTTAGAACTGTCAAACACGCGAAGTTAAAATCATTGTTAAGTTTTCTTAAATTTTCCAACTTTCTGCACAATTTTCTTAATACCTATTTCTTTCGGTAAGAACCTTCCGCAAAGTATTAAAAAACCTTTAAAAAAAGATGAATGAAATTGTTAAAGTCGTTCAAGTTATGGCGTGACCAAGGTAAATAGGGATAAATTTTTATATATATGTACATACATAGATAAATAGATTTTGGACGCTACGGCTTAATCACGCCTTAATCCGAGATAATTTTTTTTCTGAAAATTCTTTTTTTTTCAAATAAACAATAATTAATTAAAATTTAACAAAGAAGATGACGAGAGCTCATAACTTTTAATCAAACATACGAAACCTGCTATCAAATAAAAAAAAAACACAATCAATTTGGCCCAGCCATTTTGTAGAAAAATAGTACAAACAACATACAAACGCACTAACATGCAACTTCGTACCGTCAGCATGCTGGGTACGCTGCCAACTGGAAGTGGGCTTGAACATTTGGGTTATTTTTATACCTTCAATGGTCTATGGGGAGTCTGTTTTTGTAGTTTGTTGTACGAAGCGCTTTGATTCCACTTTTATTGTGCAAACCGCTAGTCAATGGAATGCGCTGACCTGAATAAATCGCGAGTGTATCGGTTTCTTTTGGGCAAGCGTGCTCCATCATAGACCGCATCATCGCTTAACATCAGGCGAGTTGGAGGACGGTAAAACGCAAGCCGAATAGAAAACAATATACATTATTATGCAATCCGGAACACCGTAATATTGCACACTACTACTTTGTGGTTTAATACATAGCAAAGTTGCGGTACTTCTCCAGGCAGACTGAAAACAAATCCCACTAAAAGGCAAAGGCAACAACATTTGCATGTAGGTACATAAATCCGACGTTTCATTATGAAACTAAAATTTAAAACAAAAAGCCATTATACTCCATCAAGGCTTTTCCAAACTTTGACCACAGATCCGAATATCAGAACGAGAGTTTTAGTGAAACTTCCTGCTCCGAACTAATGGAAGCATTTTGTAAAAGCTGAAGCGTATTATAAGCCATTGGAATATTAATTCAACGGGGATCAGTTTCCGGTTACCGGTTTAATTAAGCAATAAATATCTGAAGAGAGGTCAGAGAGCAAACGGACGTGTATTGAAAGGTGCAAGTTAGGAACACTCGCCTCTTCACGCGTATTAGACAGCCCGTTGGTCTAGTTGGTAGTGAACCTGCCTTCTGCGCTTGGGGGCGTGGATTCGATTCCCACCTAGGACAAACATTAATGTGATGAACATTTGTGTTTGTTCTATATCTGGGTGTTAATATTTATTTGAGTATATATTTAAAAATATATATGTATGTATATCAGTCTCTGGCAGCCATATTACAAGCTTTGCTTGATAGTGTGTGCAAAAATATCCCGAATGTCCGGAATATTAGACCAAACAAAAAAGAGAGATATGCCTTAGTACAATTATCGTTCGTGTTCAAATGTGTCCGCGTTCACCCACTTTTAAACAACTTAAGTAAATTTTGTAGCCCTAACCTACTCAGTATTTCTGGTCAAAAGTCGGTACCTAGAGTGTAAAGATTAGTTCTTAACCGACGTACCAGTGAGAGCAGTGTGAAGGTTAGTCGGCCGCAGTAGAACAAAAGGGAACGACCCCCTAGAAGTCACGTGTGCTCGTGTCGATTGCAACCACCCTTTTTGTCCCCTAGCTCTCCAACTATACACAATTTATATTATTTAAAGATGGTGGTTATTTATTTAACTACCCAGTTGGAGCACTTGGAGCTCTGGTGAACAGTGGCGTCATCTGTAAACATCATAAACCAGCGAAAATTATTATTTTCAACAGACTAATAAACCGGCCATGTGCTAGTTGGGCCCGCGCACTGAGACTACCGTACTCCGTACACCATAAAATACAATAATTATCATATTTTTTTATATGGCATTTTGATTCGAGAAAGAAATGAAAAGGTCGTACATTAACCGAATTACCAGTTATAACTTAGTTATAAGTGAAATTTGTCAGCGATTCACACATGGCCATTATTTATAATTTGTTGTTATACTTTAGAATAAGGGTAGGGCTGGCGCGGCTGCCAATTCGGCAGAGCAGCACAAGCGACGCAAATATGCTAACCTCGGCAGTGGTTCCATATTTGAGGCGTTTGGGGTCGAGACATTGGGCCCTTGGGGACCGGGAGCTCACCTCATTTTCAAAAATCTTTCAGAGCGCCTGGTTAATGCGACGCGTGACCAAAATGCTGGCGTGTTTCTGGCTCAACGCATAAGCATTGCCATTCAACGTGGTAATGCCGCCAGCATGCTGGGTACGCTGCCAACTGGTAGTGGGCTTGAGCATTTGGATTGTCTTTAGACCTTCAACGGTCTATGGGCAGTCTAACTCTATTTGTAGTTTTAGTTTTAGCTTGTATTTTGTTTAGTTAATAAAGGCGCTAGCCCAGTAAAAAACTTTAGAATGTGTACGATATTCATCACAAGTTTGACGCTTGTATATATTGCCGTTTTTACATTACAATAATAGGTTAGACGGTATTTCACACCAAGACAGTTGCTTACTCTATATCAAGCTCAAGTCCGATCATATACTGTCGTCATCTTTAGGATGGTTCAGCCAAATACCAGCTTAAAGCTCTTTAGTTGGTAGAGCGGCGTACTGCTCGACTCATAGGCGACAGAAATCAGAAACTTTTTAGTATATTAGAACATCACCCTAAAGTAGCGAGTCTGTAATTTTTCTACAGGATTCATTTCGGAGAAAGTGCATCGGAGATACATGACCTTATCCTTCTATCCCGTTTCTACTACAGGGCAAGTAGGAAAACGACCCACTATAACTCCTACATTGTGGATTTTCCTTGGATACGTACAAAGCGTTTCGATTCTACGTTTCTAATCCGTACGGCCAAGGATTGGAACAACCTGCCGGCTTCCTTGTTTCCTGAGAGATAATTATAATCTGGAATACGTATCTCCTAAGTCTGCATGCTTCATCTTCAACGACATCGTCGCTTACCAACAGGCGAATTGGTAGTCAAATGCGGACTTAGATAGCCCTGCGGCGCTGATAGTCCTTGAATTTCAGCATTAATGCCGAGACGGACCCATTCGACTCTGATTGTATCCTTTAGATATAAGTTTTTGTAATGGTGTCGAATAAAATTTATTTTCTTTCTTTCTTTCTATCCGCGATAAAAAAAGGTACCATCCTCCTCGGTCCCTTGCTTATGTATCCTATAGCATGGCATTGCAGCCTCTTTAATCCCATCACACGGTCTAGTGACATCAGTACCGGCTCCAACCCGTGATTTTATCCGCTATCCTACAGGAGCCGTAAATTACAGGATAATATACAAAAATACAAATTATTTTTTGTCTGCCTGCTGCTTTAGCGTTATCTGTGATGCAGCAGACAGGGTCTTCCCAAAAATAGCAAGAGTTAGGTAGATAGACTATTTAAGAGGAACTAAATACAAAACAGAGGCTGCATAGTAAAAAGTCCATCCAAATATCTTGATCTTTTCAACATTTTAGTGACTACGATACTTACTAGATATTAGATTTGGCATGCCAAAAATCTCTAACAACGTGACGGCGAATTTTGTGAAAAAGTGGGATTTAATACACAATCTGACATACCCCCTAACAAACTTTAGTATTTACCATCATCATTTCAGCCATAAGACATACACACTACTGGACATAGGCCTCCCCCATCGATCTGAAAAAGAGCCGGTTGGAAGCGACCTGCATCCAGCGTTTCCCTGCGGTCTCTTTTTTTGGTCATCTGTCCATCTTGTGGGTGGACGTCCTACCCTTGCCTAGCTTATGGGTTCGTGGTCTCCATTCGAAAACTTTCAGCTCCATCGGCCATCTGTTCTGCGTGCTATGTGTCCCGCCCACTGCCACTTGCTAATCTGGTGGGCTATTTTATTTTATTTAAGTTCAAATGCTTGCTGTGCTTACAGCGAAGCTAATGCGCACAGCAAGCTATGTCGGTAACTTTCGTTCGTCTACGGATCTCCCCATTTCTGATTCGTTCTCATAGAGAAACCCCAAGCATAGGCCTGTCTATATAGCTCGTTTGTGACGCTTGCTAATGAGATCCGTAGTGAGAGCCACGTTTCTGCGTGCGCTCGCATTTATAATATCAGTGTCATATTAACAGTACAAAGTACCACTACCGCTGAAATACTACAATGTTTGTAGGCACCCCCGTTGTCGCATCATCGGTTAAACATGGTCGGTGAACACGCCCGCAAACTCCTGTTCTTTCACACGCTGCCAGCGCAAGTTAGCCGCTGAACAAACATGTTTATTTCAGTGTACATTCGCATTGAAAAGTGTCTGCAACTGAAACGGCTTAAATAAACAGACAGCATGAAATTGTGTGCAATATTATTAAGTTTTTCCTGATTTGCAATTTCGGTTGTTTGATTCAGTTTATTACTGGGTTAATTTAATGGGAAACTTTTTACCCGACTACGGCAAAAAGAGAGTTATGAGGTTGAACGTTTTTGTATGTATGTTCATGTGTTCCAATCTATAGGGTCGGGAACGTATTTCTGATGCCTCTAGTGTTACAAGTATCTATAGACCATCGTGACTGCGTACCATTAGACGCCCTGTCTGTATGTTTGCCACTTATGGCATTAAAAAACTCCTGAATCTCATTACTCCTTATCACATTTTGCCAATGAGGTGTCTATCGACGCATCCATTAAATTCATTATTAAATAACCATCGCGTCGTAGGCTAGAACATCACGCTAAATCCAATATGGTAGATTTTATAACCTGGTTGGTTTGTGGAATGAGAAACCCGATATTTCGGCGCAGTTACAAAAAAAAAACATATAACTTTAGTGAACAACCGTGATAGTTTAAAACAGTGTTTTATTTTTCTTTATAATTATTTTTCATTAAACATATCGATTGTTACAAAATTTTTGTTTTTCGTAGTCGAATTTCAATATTGTTTGACTGGCTAAACTTTAGACAACAACTCATCTGGTTTTAGGTGACGGCGTGGGGAAGATGGAAAACCCATTAACTAGGAATCAGAACTGGTTCAAACTGGTGATTGCCAGAAGTTATTAATAATTACATTGTTAGTTAGTTTCAAGTGAAGCTAATAAAAAACCAAGTGTAAAAATCATGTTCAAAAGTCCCCACTTGTAGTAATGTTTGCTATGAATGCTACGAGGCTATCAACCCGCGTAGCAGGCTACGTGTGCTATGATGCCTGCTACGCTAGTTTGACCTGATAACGAAGTGGTTTGGTACGTAGTTGGCATAGTTAGTTGCACAATGTATATACAAGCAAGTGCAGCAAGTGAATGCCTCGGCTCACATCACTGGACTACGTACGTTAAAGCGACAACGTCAGTCCTAAAATTAGCAGATCGATACGTGTTGACAGAAACTTCGATCGTAACCTCGTAGACTTAAAGACTAATTCAGTGCGTACTTCAGAGCGGCGTTTACGGTGAAGACATAGCGTCTGGAATCAGACTTTGTATGGTTTTAAATTAATATTTCGCTTTCTAGTACCATAAAACTAGTGCTCTCTAGAAACTGTCCGTGATAATTATTGGGTATGTCATGAAAAATGGAAGATATTGATCAAATAATACCGAAAATAAATAATAGTAAAATTATTACAAAGTTAGACTTCTGTTTATTAGTAAAAGTTGTGTGAATCACTGTTTTCGAAAAACTCATCCCCTAGGAGGTTAAATTAGGGATGAAAGTTTGTATAACAAGTTAAAAAAAATTAAGTTAAACCTTGGAAATTGGTATTAAGTTTCCCGTTTCTAAATAAATATCAGCTGTATTAGCGTTTTTTGGAAATATTTCCATAAAAGAGTTAAATAGATTCAAAGTTTGTATGTTTTTGTTTACCAGTTGTCTAGATAAACCAAACATCTCTCTCGTCTGGTTGAAGCATCTCGTAACCAAAATGCTAGCCGATATCTTGCGCAACGTATTAGCATTGCATTTCAACTCGGAAAGGCGGCCAGCATCTTGGGTGCGATGCCTGCTGGTAGCAATTGATTAGATTAGTTTAGTTCAGTTTTATATTTTAGAACTTCTTTGTTTATATTTTATTTTAAGTTGTTTTTTTGTATTAAAGTATAGGCTTGCATTTGGCCGCCACTTCACCTGATGTTAAGCGATGATGCGGCCTACGATGGAGCACACCTACCTAGAAGAAACTGATTAACTCTCAATTTGAAGACACACAGATTGTTTTCATAATTATATTTAGCATAATCTCTATCTTCTCTTCTCTATCTCTATCTCTACATAGTATAAATTGAAGTCGCTTTCCGCGTGTCTGTCTGTATTTCTGTGTGGCCGCTAACTCCTTCTAAACCACTCAACAGATTTTGATGCGGTTTTCACCATCAGTTAGATACATTTTCAAGGAAGGTTTATATGTATGTATATAACTAGCGACCCGCCCCGGCTTCGCACGTAAATTACACCCGTGCGAAGCCGGACCGTCGGGTCGCCAGTTTTCTTATATGATAAAATTATTAGATTACATAATGTAAAAAAATAATCTAACCTAGGTTTTAAGACAACTTACTATAATGAAATGTAACGTATTATGTGTATATAATATATTTTTAATGACCGCTTAAATCATAATATTATTATGTGGCTTCTGAGAAGTTGCCGATAGGAAATCTTAAAAGGAAATCTGACACGGCTATATCTGTATAAAAATACATGCTTTGCAGATACCGTTTATAACTTTAGACATTTAAAGAGTGCTTATAAGTTTAAAGTGAGATAGGAACATTTATTAAAAAGCGTGGCCCTATTGTTCGCTCTAAGTGCGACGCTTTTTCCCAGGCTCCTTTTTCAAAGTTTCTACGGGAAACATTGCGGTATTCTTTTATGATTGAGTTCAAAAGATTATGGTTTGCAATTTGACACAACGTTGTTGACACAAGGGTTTTTTTGTCTTTTTTCCTATAGAGGATTTTGGTGTCACACGTCTTGTGTATTTGCCAGTCTCAAGTATATTTTTTTTTGTTTTTTAACCGACATCTATACAAGGAGGGGTTCTCAATTCGGTTATTTTTATTTTAATGTTTGTTACCTTATAATTCCGTCATTTATCTTTCTTCGTCCATACGGCCGATCAAAGAAAACAAAATTTTTATTTGTAAAAAATTAAGCAAGATATTTATTTTTGAAATCTGCTGAGTAAGCTCTACCCACAAAAAAGAAAAGTAAATAGAACGAAAATGAGAAGGAAAATCTGTCGCCAGGTATTATGACAGAATCTTGCTTGAACATTCTCATTTATGTCAACGCATCGAACTCTGCATCCGAAGAACTTGGACCTTACCTTTTTGGGTTACGTCTCAAAGTTCTTTGTCCGCATCACAGCTGCTAACTGTTTTCAAATAACTGACGTTTCGTTTATATGGGTGCAACTGGCTACAAAAAACATCTTACAAAAATGCCTTGACAGCCGTTCTAATTTAAACAATTATTTTTTCTTCTCTGTGGCTCTACCTACATAATTATATTTTTTTTTATAAATAATAGGCTTGCGTTTGACCGCCAACTCGCTTAATGTTAAGCGATGATGCAGTCTACGTTGAAGCACGCTTGCCTAGTAGAAACCGATTCACTCGTGATTTGAAGACACCCAGATTGTAACTAGGTGATGGTAATATTCATCAAAACTCGCGTGAGGTTTCATTATAAATTATTATAAATCCGGTTTGCACTCACGATAATGGCTCCAAAACCGGTCGATTGTCTCGACAGATAAAAACATAATCGTGAGTGCAAACCGGTGTTATAATAATTTATGATGGTAATATTGACCTGTTTATCAAAATTTACTTACTATTTTTTCTTTTTTTTTTTCACGGACGCCATCTTGTATTCATGTACCCTATGTCACACTCACTATTAAAATGAATCAAATGATACCTCACATTCACACATACACTCGAAAACCATAACCCTCCTTCTTGCGTAGTGGGGTAAAAATGTGAAAATAATTCATCGTGGGCGGATCTTTGAGAAAGGACTTTACGTCATCGGGGCAGATTTATCTCTTTTATTTTCGTTTTGTCACCTGTCACTTTGAAGAAAATTAGAAAAACAATTGGCGGTAGAATTACTTTGTCACCGTTATAAGAAATAGAAGACAGAATCGTTCTTGTGGATTACCCTTGTCATATTTAATCTATTTACAAAATCTCCAGTTAATTAGTTTTCGTTCTTTTATATAAAACTAGCGACCCGCCCGCCCGGCTTCGCACGGGTGTAATTTACGTGCGAAGGGGGGGTGGGTCGCTAGTTATACAAATAAACCTGCCTCTTGAATCACTCTATTAAAAAAACAGCTTTAAAATCCGTTGCATAGTTTTAAAGATTTAAGCATACATAGGGACGGACAGACAGCGACAGCGACTTTGTTTTATACTATGTAGTGATAGTGAAGAACGGCAAAAAGGCAAGCGGCCTATTTGAGACGTAAGTGGTAATGTTAAGAGGTAATCGCTGCCTTTGGATACCTTACAATATATAATGATATTGTATTCAATTTTTCATATTATATTATAATACACACAGTTACAGTTTAAAATTATAACATATTAATAAACTCATGTCAAGTCACATAATTATCATCATCATCAGCCAGAAGACGTCTACTGCTGAACATAGGCCTCCCCTTTTACCTCCACAATAAACGATAGCCTGCCTTTTGCATCCACTGAATGCCCGCGAGTCTCACAATGTCGTCGGTCCATCTAGTGGGAGGACTACCTACGCTACGTCTTCCGGTTCGTGGTCTCCACTCAAGAACCTTACCTATATATTATACCTACCTATATAACATACCTACTATTACACAGTGATGTAAAATTCTACAATTAAATCAAAATATATATTAAATCTGTAACAAAAATTCGTTATAACAATTTGTACCAATGATATTTTTGATTTTTTTTTTATTCTGGTTAGATTCAAATTAGTAACATAAATATCTATAGAGAAAAATAGTTTATCCCAAAATCCTTATTGTACTCGAAACGACGTGGAAGCGGAATTACACTAGAAATTCAACATATATAAAAAAAAAAACAGTTCAAATGTCCTTGGAGATCATTGGAACATCTTGGAGATGGTGGTAAACGAAATATTTCAAGCTAATTTTAATAAAAATATTCATCTGGCAACATTAAAAAGTGTTCGGGTGCTTATCTACGAGACGCATCTCAGCAACTCCTGCCACTGGGTAGATTACTGGATAACCTCATTTTCGAGTTAAGCCGGTTAACAATCTGACTAAGTCTCTTAAACGCGTTCAGATCTTAAAGTCCCATCAGATAACGAGTTCTTAAATTTTACATCGCCTTTTTTAGGGTTCCATACCCAAAGGGTAAAAACCGGGACCCTATTACTAAGCCCACGATGTCTGTCTGTCCGTCTGTCTGTCCTACCTTTAAATGGCTGTATCTTTCGAACCGTAATAGACAGCCAATTGAAATTTACAAAGAATATGTAACGTTACGGCGGATTAACTAACAAATAATAAATAAGTCAAAAAGTAAAAACAAAAGGGGGGTGGGTCCCCATACAACAAACGTATTTTTGTATTAATTCTAATTTAAAAACGGTAATACCTACAACCGTCAAACTTGGCACGATTATAGTACACACTCTAAAATATAAGAACAAATAATAAATAATGGCCAAATGCGAGTCAGTGACAAGTTTCTGTTTAATACCAAGTTATAACTGGTCTATGCAACTGCCGATGGTCAATTGCACTGTGCGCCTTGCAACAGGATCTTTAAAACTAAGTTTGGTTTTGCCAGCCATATACGCGCTCATAACCGGCGCTAGTCAGGTTCGTTGTTGACGGACACGTCAAGGAGGCCGATATAATTGGTAATTTCGTTATTGAATTTTGTGGTGGTACGGAACCCTCAGAGCGCGAGCCCGACTCGCACTTGGCTGGTTTATTTAGACATGTGACATATTTTGGTAGAAAGTTAAAACTCTGTCATCTAATCCAACATAAGCTAACATAACTTATTCTACTGTTTTTTAAGAGGACGTTAGCTGGCACACGCCTCAAATTGTGAATTTGGTGCTGCATCTGAGGCCTTACACATTTTTTTTTTTTAAATAGTCTTGCGCTTGGCCGCCATCTCGCCTGATGTTAAGCGACGATGCGGTCTACGATGGAGCACGCTTGCCTAGAAGGAACCGATTCACTCTCGACTTGAAGACACCCAGATTGTAACTGACGGGAAAACCCATTCAGGCAGCGAATTCCACAGACTAGCAGTATGACACACACACATTTTGACATGTGGACGATTTGTACCCGGAGTCCTTGCTGGGATGGTCTGATCCAGGCTTAGTTGCTAGAAAGTGGTAGCTGGCACACTCGTCAATCTATACTAATATTACAAAGAGGAAAGATTTGATTGTTTTTTTTTGTTTGTTTGCATTGAATAGGCTCCGAAACTACTGAACCGATTTGAAAAATTCTTTCACTGTTGGGAAGCTACGCTATCTCCGGGTGACATAGCTATAATCTATACCCGTGCAAAGCTGGGGCGGACCGCTAGTTGTTTATATATTAAAAATTTTGTTTGTTTGTTTGCATTGAATAGGCACCGAAACTAATGAACCGATTTGAAAAATTATTTCACTGTTGGGGAGCTTCACTATCCCCGGGCTATATATCTATTCCCGTGCGAAGCCAGGGCAGACCGCTAGTATATATATAAATTAAGTTAGACTTGTTATTTACCTATTATATATTTTATTAATTTATTCTATCCCAAACTAGTTTGGGAGCTGTATTGTGTCGCGAGACAAGTGCTTCGCGCCGTAGCTGAATAGCGACTGGTCGTGCCGCGGCAGTATACGGCAACGATGGCTGGCGCGCGCGCGCGTCTAACGGTAAATCGAGATACTAGGAGCGCGCGCGCGGCGATGCTCGTGTGTAATATAATATATTATTTTGATTGGTGTAATGAATGTATGAAATGTAATGTATGTGAGTTATGTGTGTTTAAGTGTAATTCTATGCTTAACTAGATATGAAATAAAACATAATAAATGATTTGAATAGTGTAAATAGATAGATATAATAAATTAATAAAATATATAATAGGTCACCTACAAGACTCATCCAGTGATATGTAATGAACCTCAAACACCTTAGTATTTTTTTTCATGCTCAATTTTGTTTATGGTATCCTATATATAATTAAAATTAAATATATTATTAATTTAATAAATACTGTTTAGAAACAGGCTCATCCAGTGTGTAATGAACCTCAAACGCCTTAGTATTTTTTTTTCATAAACAATTAATGGCATTCTCAATGGTATCCTATACCACAGAAAAGAAAAAAATAATTGTTTAAATTAGAACGGCTGTCAAGGCATTTTTGTGAGATTTTTTTTGCAGCCAGTTGCACCCATATTAACGAAACGTCAGTTATTTGAAATCAGTTAGCAGCTGTGATGCGGACAAAGAACTTTGAGACGTAACCCAAAAAGGTAAGGTCCAAGTTCTTTGGATGCGGAGTTCGATGCGTTGACATAAATGATAATGTTCAAGCAAGATTCTGTCATAATACCTGGCGACAGATTTTCCTTCTCATTTCCGTTCTATTTACTTCTCTTTTCTGTGTCCTATACAGTCATATTAAAAAACAAAGTATTATTAATTTAAAAAATACTCTTAAAAAACAAGCTTTTTTGTATTCTTCTCTGCAAACCCTTTCATTTGATACCCATATCATGATGGTAGATAAGGACGTTTTGTCGACCATCTTGAGGTATCCACCATATTGAATTTTTCATTTAGAACCAAAGTGCTTGGGAAGATAAACCTACGAACCCAAACTCAACGGGGTTACGTTGTTTTGTACCGTACCGCGCCACCCGCATGGAGTGGTAACCGTAGCCTTAAAAGGCATCCATGAATTATTATAATACTACGTTTGCAGATCAAAATCGGTTAGGAATTGTTTTTTTTTTTTATTTTTTTTTCATTTTGCATATATTATATTTATATATTTTGTCTATGGTAACAATATACAAAATTGAGCATGTTCTAAATAGTTAGAATTAAAAAAAAAAAAAAAAAAAAAAACATGTCTTAATATTTTTCTCTTGTTTTCGTCACTAAGACTTTGACTTTGTAACTAAGTCTTCGTGGACGTGCTCGAGTGTGGTAATGATATAACACGGGGAAACATGGTATCTTCGTGTTGTTCCAAAGCTCCATAGAAGCCTCTTGTAAAGTCTCCACCACTTTACTAGGGCATGACTTTGACTTGACCGTGACTTACTTTGCTTGGCTCTAACCGTGACTGACTTGATTTACTACATTTCATCAAACTTGATAATAATTTAACACTTGACACTGGCAAATGAACAGGAGCGCAACGCCAAAATAATCACAAAGGAAAGAATTAAAAAAAAAACTTGACATTAATTTGAGGTTCACGATGTAATTATCGCTATTACATCGCTATAGTGAGTCTTAATCTATATATATATAAAAATTAATCCCTATTTACCTTGGTCACGCCATAACTTGAGAACGACTTCACCGATTTTATTCATCTTTTTTAAAAGTATTCTATTTTATTATTATTACTCTGTATAAGGTTCACACGGAGAGAAAAATTAAGAAACTTGGAAATTTTCAAAAACTTACGACCATTTTAACTTCGCCCGTTTGACAGTTCTAAGAAAGGACATCGTCTGTCGGGTCAGCTAGTTTTTTTTTTTTTTAAATAAATACATAAATATAAATAAATATTCGGGACATTTTTGCACACACGGTCATCTGACCCCAAACTAAGCAAAGCTTGTGATATGGCTGCCAGAGACTGATATACATACATATATAGGTTTAAATACATACTTAAATAGATATTAACACCCAGATATAGAACAAACACAAATGTTCATCACACAAATGTTTGTCCTAGGTGGGAATCGAACCCACGCCCCTAAGCTCAGAAGGCAGGTTCACTACCAACTGGACCAACAGTTTAATATATACATTTAAATAATATCCCAATGCCTATTTATAGCTCTGGTTGGTGAGTGTGCGCTAAGCATTTCTGAGGTGCCATTAAAATGTTACCTTTGCTTATCACGTTTGCGTAGGTACACCGAAAACAAAAACCCCAAGTCAGGTCACATTAACGTTCTCTCCAAAAAACAAAATAAACGTTTACGTTATGACGATTTCATTTGTTTCCCGTGCTTTTGTTTCGGAATCCCTTTGGTGCGACGTTACGCGGCGGAATACCGTGGTCTGGAAAAAAAAAGTAAAAGAACGACATAGGTATTAAATACGAATGAAAATAAGGGAATGCGCTTTGAAATTTTAGGTTGGGTAAAAAAAATAAAATCATTTTAATACGTTTGCGGGAGTTTTTCACTTTTTTGAGTTCGCCTGTGAAATATCACGCATGTTTGAGTTATTCCATCCTCAAACAGAAATGTGCAAACATGATATAGTTTAGAATTAGAACTCAATATTTTCAGTAAAATTGAGAAGATAAAAAATCTATACCTATATAATTATAATAATGAATACCTATTTACCTTGGTCACGCCATAACTTGAGGACTTTACCGATTTTATAAAAAAAATAAGCTTTCTTATTCATTGTAGAAGGTTCTGACGGAAAGAAAAATTATGAAAACTGCGCGGAAACTTGGAAAATTTCAGAAAGCTCAACGAAGATTTTAACTCGCTGGTGAAACCGCGGGGCGTAGCTAGTAAAAAATGAAATAAAATTTGGGACATTTTTGTACACACGGTCCTGACCCCAAACTAAGAAAAGATGGTGATATGGCTGCCAGAGTGATGTATTTTTAAATACATACTTAGTAGACCCAATAGCACCCAGATATTGAACAAACACAAAATGTTCATCACAATACATGAATGTTTGCCCTAGGTGGGAATCGAACCCACGCCCGCAAGCATAGAAGGCAGGTTCTCTACCAACTGGGCCACCGAGGCAGTCAGATAGAAAGGCATAAAGTGATACAGCTCATCCTTCACGAGTGATGAAAGTCATGTATCCCATTTTTTTTTTTTACTGTTACATTACTCAAAAAAATTGGGGACACTTATAGCGTCTACTTATTGTATGGTAGCATAGAATGACGTCCAATAGTATAATAGTACTTATCCAAAATTGTAGGAAAAATATACAATTATGATGCTCCTAGTAGTATGCTACGAATCCAGTAGTTGTCATAAAATTGCTACGACGAAGATACGACTAGTATACTACGAGTTCCACTAGTATGCTACGACATTCAGTAGTTATCATAAAATTGCTACGACGAAGATACGAATAGTATACTACGAGTTCCACTAGTATGCTACGACATCCAGTAATTATCATAAAATTGCTAAGACGAAGATACGAGTAGTATACTACGTGTTCCACTAGTATGCTACGATATCCAGTAGTTATCATAAAATAGCTACGACGAAAATACGATACTACGAGTAGTATACTACGACGTCCACTAGTATGCTACGACATTCAGTAATTATCATAAAATTGCTACGACAAAGATACGGTGCTACGAGTAGTATGCTACGACATCCAGTAGTTATCATAAAATTGCAACGACGAAGATACAATGTTAGTATCGTAGCATCTAGGATTACCACGATGGTGTCTATAAATACTAAAATCTAGATGTTCGCTCGACAAGGCGCCGTGGTTTGAATAACATAAATAAATTGAACCATTTTTAATACCTCGATTGTTCTACGGCTAAACTTTTTTATGGTTGACTGGCTAGTCATGTGACCATAGCTCAGCTTACGTTAAATGACGGTGTGGGCGACAATGGTAAACACGCCTAGCCTTTAATTGGGAACTGGATCTCAAGTGAGGCAGCCAGAGCTCGCCGATAATTGCTTAACGAGAGAGTGATAGTTAGTCAACTGGGCATTAGAAAGTTTCCTGACTATGTTTTTCTACACCTTCTTCATTGTAGGGATTTATACCCACATTCTTCAGTTTAGAGCCACCATCACTTTGCTTTTGTCGCTACAAATGAATATTCAGTTTCTGTCAGAGGCGTTCAGATGACCTTAAGCATACACTAAGGCTGGTTACTCAGCCCACAAGACAAACAAAACGGAAAACAAAGTAGCAGGAACCCAACTAACTACAAAATCGTACCCCAGCGACAAAATTTTATTCGTGATAAGCGTCACAGTACGCTCGTAAACCAAAACTTGTTTATCAAACTGTACGCCGCGCCGGAAGGGTGCGTTTCCACAGGGGTAGACGAACGGAGCGAAGAGGAGACTTGCCAAAATCGATCTCGCATTGGTCTTTTCATTTGTCATTTGTCATTTGGTCAAATTCACATCTCGACTCCGTTCCGCTCCGCCTCAATAGAAACACTCATAGTGAAGACGAGAAGAATTGTATCAAATGGCAAGCGGAATATTACGGTAGGAGTATGTATAGGTGTCTCCGCTTCACATCTCCGCTCATCTCCACTTCACAGCATAATCACTCTGCTCCGCTTCAAAAGAAACACCCACTTTTTTGCAGCTGCACCTACACAACTCCACTCATCTCCACTTCACAGCATAATCACTCTTCTCCGCTTCAGAAGAAACACCCACTTTTTTGCAGCTGCACCTACACAACTCCACTCATCTCCACTTCACAGCATAATCACTCTTCTCCGCTTCAGAAGAAACACCCACTTTTTTGCAGCTGCACCTACACAACTCCACTCATCTCCACTTCACAGCATAATCACTCTTCTCCGCTTCAGAAGAAACACCCACTTTTTTGCAGCTGCACCTACACAACTCCACTCATCTCCACTTCACAGCATAATCACTCTTCTCCGCTTCAGAAGAAACACCCACTTTTTTGCAGCTGCACCTACACAACTCCACTCATCTCCACTTCACAGCATAATCACTCTTCTCCGCTTCAGAAGAAACACCCACTTTTTTGCAGCTCCGCCTACACAACTCCACTCATCTCCACTTCACAGCATAATCACTCTTCTCCGCTTCAGAAGAAACACCCACTTTTTTGCAGCTGCACCTACACAACTCCACTCTTCTCCACTTCACAGAATATTCACTCTTCTCCGCTTCAATGGAACAGAATATTCACTTGTCTCCGTTTTAATGGAAACACCCACTTTTTTGCAACTCTGCATACACAACTCTACGCGTCTCCACTTCGCAGCTCCGTTCGTCTCCGCCTACACAACTCCACTCATCTCCACTTCACATCATAATCACTCTTCTCCGCTTCAGAAGAAACACCCACTTTTTTGCAGCTCCGCCAACACAACTCCACTCAACTCCACTTCACAGAATATTCACTCTTCTCCGCTTCAATGGAACAGAATATTCACTTGTCTCCGTTTCAATGGAAACACCCACTTTTTTGGAACTCCGCATACACAACTCTACGCGTCTCCACTTCGCAGCTTCGTTCGTCTCCGCCTACACAACTCCACTCATCTCCACTTCACAGAATATTCACTTTTGTCCGCTTCAATAGAAACACCCGCTTTTTTCCACAGTTCCGCTCCGTTTAACTCCGCCTCAGTGGAAACGCACCCAACTTTAATCGGATAGGTATAAGATGATGCCCGTAAACCTCCGGACGTTGTATCTCGTATATTTACCAGCGTACATGTTTAATATGAAGGACGGACATCTGGGCCGTGATTTTTACTGGGTGATTCGAAAACTCTGAGATCTTTATTTTTATTATAATCAGATTAAACTTGCTTTGGACAAACTCAGACTCACACAGCGGGCAATGGAGAGGGCTATGCACGGAGTTTCTTTGCGCGATAGAATCCGGAACGTGGATATACTCCAAAGAACCAGAGTCAACAACATAGCTGTTAAAATTTGCAAGTTCAAGTGGCAATGGGCAGGCCACATCGCTCGAAGAACCAATAATCGATGGGGAAGAAAGGTTCTTGAGTGGAGACCACGAACCGGAAAACGTAGCGTAGGCTTCCCGGTAAATGGACCGACGACATCGTGAGAGTCACGGGCATCCAGTGGATGTAGATGGCAGGCTGTCATTCAGTATGGAGGTCTTAGGGGGAGGCTTATGATCAGCAGTTGACGTCATCTGGCTGATGATGATAAGGCTTACGTTTTACCGCGATCTTTCTTATGGAATACGATGATGCAGTTGCATATGAATCATGTTAGTGTGTGGGTTTTGTAGTAGTAATAGATAAGTACGTAAAAAGTCGAATGAAAACCGTACCTAAATTTGGATTACTTTACCTAGGTTTATGAATGTAAGAATATAGGCGGTACTAGATTTACTAAAATATCAAAAGAAAATATTTTCAGACTTCTTTTTACGTTGTTATTGCAGCTTTAAAAACATGACTTTTTAAAACTTGCCTAGGGTTTCCGTTAGCTTGTCTTTTTCCTATCTACGAGTAAAGAAATATCAACACTTTTTTGATTGGGATAAAGTCGAAAATAAGTAAATTTAGTAACATCTTTCAAGATGCCACTTTGTTAGTAGTTAAAAGTACTCAGGCGAGCTAATTCATACAATCGGAATATAAGTGAATCTTCATTATCGAAGCCTTTTTAAGGTTCCGTACCACAAAAAGAAAAAACTGAACCCTTATGGATCACTTCGTTGTCCGTCTGTCCGTCTGTCTGTCCGTCTGTCAAGACCCTTTGTCTCAAGAACGCGTAAAGGTATCAAATTGAAATTTATACTAAATACACGAGTATACGGTTTCTTTCGGCTGTAAAAAAATAAAAGTTATAAATCAACGCAATCAAAATACATGAACGTTTATGTCGCATATTTGTCGATTTCACAGACGAATCAAAACCTATTGGGTACTTCCCGTTGACCTAGAATCATTAATTTTGGCAAGAGGTAAGGTCTTACAGCAGATATATGAAGAAATAAATCTGAAAGTTGTTAATTTGAAGTTATATCATATAAAAAAAATGTTTTACATTTACAAACTTACATTTTGTAGTTGTTATGTATCGAAGAACCTTATTGTCAACTACAAAGTTAAGTTTGTCTTTCATTATTTCAACTTCAGTTAGTTTTTTTGGAGCTCTGAGGACTCCATCCAACGGAACCTTCAGAGCACGAGCCTACTCGTACTTGTCCAGTTTTGTTTTCTACAGTCTCTTTCTTCTATTTTACTTTCGAATCACTATTAAAATAAAACACAAAATATCGTACCAATTTTTTATGATAAGATAAGATAATAAGATAATAAATTTATTTCCAAAAAAGAGCAATAAAAATGTACAATAGATGTACACAATATGAGAAACCTAAATAAAACATTTTCGGTGGGCCCCAAACTAGGCTAAGCCTGTATCTTGGGTACCCTAACTTGTTATACAAACAGTCTCGGTAATTAAGCCATAAACAAATGAATATTTTATTTGATAGAACACACATTTTGGTAAGAATTCTTCGAAGCTGGCTTATATCATATTACTTTATTGAGCAATCAAGTGTGTACTCACGTCTTGGAGAGCGAGCTTCTTAAATCTGTGTAAAGCTGAGTGCTCATGTTATAACTGTGACTAAAACCACAGAAAAGAGAAGTAAATAGAACGGAAATGAGAAGAAAAATCTGTCGCCAGGTATTATGACAGAATCTTGCTTGAACATTCTCATATATGTCAACGCATCGAACTCCGCATCCAAAGAACTTGGACTTTACCTTTTTGGGTTACGTCTCAAAGTTCTTTGTCCGCATCACAGCTGCTAACTGATTTCAAATAACTGACGTTTCGTTTATATGAGTGCAACTGGCTACAAAAAAAAACTTACAAAAATGCCTTGACAGCCGTTCTAATTTAAACAATTATTTTTTTCTTTTCTGTGACTAAAACCGTAAGGCATGAAACCCATCTAAATGACTTGACACGTGATCTGAAAAATCTCCAAACAAAGCGTGGCAAGCGGCAAGTTACGTGTAAGGAAAATTTGTCAGATCAAGTATCACGTAATTTAGATGGGTTTTGGGCCTTACAGACTCAGTAATGAGGTTCTAGTGTACACGCGACGTCTATATAACCTATAGTCTATATAACTATGTGAATAGAGTCCTCAAATGTAGGCAACGCTCTGACAATGCCCTGGGTATTGTAGGTGTCTATAGGCAGCGGTGACCACTTACCATCCGGTGGCACGTACCTTGTTTGCCACTTATTCTATTAAAAAACACGGTTAAACCGACCGTATAATTTTTTTTTTTACATTTATAAGTTAATTAAGCAGGGCGTAATTTACGTGGGGCGGGTCGCTAGTTATATATATTATATAAACCTTCCGTGAAAATGTACTAACTGATGGTGAAAACCGCATCAAAATCCACTGCGTGGTTTAAGAGGAGTTAACAGCCATACAGACATACAGACAGACAAACGCGGAAAGCGACTTCAATGTATACTATGTAGAGAAGAAGAGAAAAGATAACTAATTATAACCAGAAGTCGTGTAATATGTAGTACTTATTTTTCAATGAACGTAGAATATGTCTACTCACTAATATGCGCTCTTGTGTCTATAACGGTTATAAAGTTTCACCTCTCAAATGAATACCCAGCTTGATGTAGCTATTTATAGCAACGTTTTTCGTGGAGGCTCAATGGATATAAAATGAACTGACATCGCAATTTCATCCTCTTCTTCACAAATAGCCTATCCAACCCTAGTTCTGGCTGGCTCAAAGCCTTTGGAATCACGTAACGACTAGCTCTAGGATAAATCCATTCTCATTTCTACTCAAACGCTAAACGTTCTATACAAAAGTATGTTACACTGTCGAGTATTCACCATAGAATATATAAAAAATTATCCCTATTTACCTTTGTCACGACATTACTTAAGAACTACTTTACCAATTTCATTCATTTTTTTTGCTTTTTAACACTTTGTAGTAGGTTCTTACGGAGAGATAAATTAAGAAGATTGCGAAAACAAAATAACATAAATAAAATAACGATTAACTTGTAGGTGAAACCGCGGGGCACAGCTGGTATAAAAATAAAATTAAATTACATGAAAACAAAAATAACATAATAATAATACGCAGGGCGCGACTTTATGGCGAGTCGTCGGTGAGTGGCGACACCGTGTACCCCGATTCCATGGGGTTATATGAGACCCCTGACCCCTGGTTTGCCTTAACCGGCCATCTGAGGGTGGAAACCGCAAGAGCTAAGAACCTTAGTTCCAGGGTGGAAGTGTTAAAGGGCATAACGCCGCGAGTAGCCCTTAGTGAAAGTGTAGCACACCTCTCGACACCCACCCACGCCAATGTTGCCCTTCCGGTGCCAATACGCGCCAACCATTATGGGGGCCCATTTAGTGGGTGGCAAGTCATCACCTGCCTAAATGTATTTTGAGATGAGACAAGATAAGGCAGGAGCCGTTTCTCATACTATAGATCTGTTCTCCTACCCACAAATTGTTCACCTCAATAGCCCAGATTTTTTTAATCCTATACTGTACAATAGTCTTTCATTCCACTTTACACACATCCCATAATTTTACTTTTGTACTCAACAAGACCTCTTGGTGTTGGCTTCGGCCCCACCTTTCAAAGGTCCGGGCTAGACCCTTGAATTTGTGAAAATCTATCTCTATCTCTATCTCTACGACGTCTGTCTGTATGGCCGCTAACTCCTCCTAAACCGCGCAACGGATTATGATGGGGTTTTCACCATCAGTTAGATAATTCTTCGCGGAAGGTTATATGTATAACTAGCGACCTACCCCGGCTTCCCACGTAAATTATACCCGTGCGTAGCCGGGCGGGCGAGTCGCTAGTAAAGTATTGTAATAAATAGTCAAAAAAAATCATAAGCAAAACTATGTGACTTTTATACATACACTAGCGACCCGCCCGCCCGGCTTCGCACGGGTGCAATTTACGTGCGAAGCTGGGGCGGGTCGCTAGTTATACATATAAACCTTCCTTGAAAATGTATCTAACTGATGGTGAAAACCGCATCAAAATTCTTTGCGTGGTTTAGGAAGAGTTAGCGGTCATACAGACATACAGACAGACAGACAGACGCGGAAAGCGACTTCAATTTATACTATGTAGAGATTAAGTAACTTATATCATATACAACATATCATATTATACATCGATATATATGTACTACGTTGTAGTATATATTTAAAACTTATATCTAGAAAATATAAAGCACAAAATACTAGATTAAATATATACATTTGTGTAGTCTACCTACAATTTTGATGTAGGTGCTTGCTAAGATGGCAGATGTAATCCGTAAAGTGCTCAGAAATATTGATGTTGACGAGAACAAGCTGTACAGAACATTCGTAGATGTTTGTATTACAGTATACTTACTTTCATGTATAGTTTATTTGCGTGACTATAATAGACGGAAAGATTAGCCAGAACTGTTTTTTATACGAACCTATATCTACACCTATAGTTTTATATATTAGTATTAGTTTGTATTTTTTCAAGTAGTTTTTAGTTGTTTTTTTTATTAGATACTAGTTATGCATATGTTATTATTATTATTATGTTTTCAGTTAAAAAAAATGGTGGTCCTTAACTGTTGGCCTTTTGGAAAAACTCAGAGTCACTCAGCGGGCAATGGAGAGAGCTATGCTCGGAGTTTCTTTGCGCGATAAAATCCGAAACGTGGATATTCGCCAAAGAACCAGAGTCACCGACATAGCTGTTAAAATTTGCAAGTTGAAGTGGCAATGGGCAGGCCACATCGCTTGAAGAACCGATAACCGATGGGGAAGAAAGGTTCTGGAGTGGAGACCACGAACCGGAAGACGCAGCGTAGGGAGAGATGGACCGACGACATTGTGAGAGTCGCGGGCATCCAGTGGATGCAAAAGGCAGGCTGTCGTTCAGTGTGGAGGTTAAAGGGGGAGGCCTATGTTCAGCAGTGGACGTCTTCTGGCTGATGATGAAGATGACTATAAAAAATAATAAAAAAATACGAGAATATTATATAGACGTTTAAGACACAACTCTCTTTTATATCACACCTATATAATGTATAACCTAACCTACCTATATATAAAAAAAACACTTGAAATATACTTAAATTACAATATGAATCAATTATTTATGTTTTACTTTTTAGAACTGTGTTAATGATGCTAATTTAACCTATCCTGAAACAAAAAAATATTAAATCTGGATAAAATATATTATCCTTCATACTAATAAATTTAGCTAAGCCTGTAACTTACATTGGGCCCTTGGGGAGCTCACCTCATTTTCAAAAATCTTTCAGAGCGCCTGGTTAATGCGACGCGTGACCAAAATGCTGGCGTGTTTCTGGCTCAACGCTTAAGCATTGCCATTCAACGTGGTAATGCTGCCAGCATGCTGGGTACGCTGCCAACTGGTAGTGGGCTTGAGCATTTGGATTGTCTTTAGACCTTCAAAGGTCTATGGGCAGTCTAACTGTATTTTTAGTTTTAGTTTTAACTTGTAATTTGTTTAGTTAATAAAGGCACTTGCCCAATGTGGAATGAGCACCCAATATTTCGGCACAGTTACATCCACCATGTTCACGGGAACAACTCTGTGTCTTCCCGTTAACATTTTTACACTAATTTTTTTTTACTTTAGTATTTAACAATTTACGTGGTGTTACTTAACCCTCAGTGTGAGAGGCCGATTCCCACTTGACCGGTTTTTTACTTCAATCCAACTGCTGTGACATAACAGACAATATAGCAGACGTGTCCTACCTAACCCTCTTTGTAAAATTACGAAAAAGATTTTTGTGATAACATCCCATGCTTTTACAAAACTGCAAACCAAAAACAATTTCTGAAAACGGGTACACAGGCTCTCAAACACGCGTGTTTTTTCACTTTTTTATCCACAGGGCCGGGTATAACGATACTAATAACGATTAGGCCCGACCGTCGCGTGCTTTTATTATGTGAGAATAAAGCTTCACAGATACGGGGGAAATTACGTGGAAGGCGGTAATTGCTATCGCTTTGAGGGTTTCTGATATATTATATTTAGGTCTAGGTCGGCGTTTTCCAACCATTTTGTTTCTCTTATTTAATGGCTTCTTACAACTCTTTGGTAATAAGAAAATTTTAAGTATTAAAATTGTAATGTCAGTCGCGTTAATTTTCAAGAAGATTCTAGTTAATGAAATTTATATGTAGTCGCTACCCGCCGAGTTTATAGAATACCTTTTCCCACTGTCAAAACTAGTTTTGCTCAGCGATTTGGTGACTATGTTAATGTTTTCGTCCATAAAGTAGTCATAAGGTTCTGTGACATTAAAAACAAGAATGTAAAATAATTAGAATTTTTAGAAAAAAAATAGAACCGACTTCATGATTGTACCTACATTTACAAACTGACACTAAAGAGTAGAAAATATTGTTTAATATTACGACTGAAATACTTTGTATCCATGGTCATGAAAAATTTAACGAAAAACAACAGGGCCCGGTCGCCATGGAGACACTTCTTTGTTTTTTTGAAGTTGTGTTGTAGGAACAGTTCCTCTATGTTTGCTGTTCAGTTGACAGCGTCGCTAGTGGAGAACAAAGTATGAAATTCACCAAGAAATAACTGTAGTTCCAATTTTGCCCACCTTAATAGCTAAGTTGGTGGCACTGTACAATGTTTACATTGTACATTGAATTCGTTACTTATTTTTATGTTTTTGTAGATCTTTCAAAAAGCGCTGAATCAATGTGGATAAAAAAATTATGGGATGACCTACCAACCAAAAAAAGAATCATCAAAAACAATTCTAAATTGGCGGAGTAATCAGGTAACAAACATACATTTAAAAAAACATACAGTCGAATTGATAACCGCCTCTTTTTGGTAGTCGGTTAAAAAAACGAAACACGAGATTGTGAAGTGGCTAAGATCACTATCATATGATGACACAGAAGATGCTTTAAGAGTTATCAGGTGAATTGTTTTTGTTTACTATAAAAGGAATGTCATGTAGTGTTAGTTTTAGTTTCCAGTAGATTTGATAATATAGTAAAAAAAAAACTGTCTTGCTAACTATTTGTAATCAGATGTACGAGTTGCCTTGATCAGGCTTAGCCCAGTAAGTTAACCAGCAGGAACTTTTATTTTAAGTAATTTAGGTGGAAATAAAAATATTTTGGTTTTGATTTTGAGTTATAATTACGCGGTAGAGGAAATCAAAATACCAAGGTGCTTTGGCGTGCAAACGGGTCCTGTGGATTGGTACTCACAAACTAACTAAGCTACCCCCTGGATTTCCGGAAGAACGAACTGAAGCCTACCAATGCTCTTCTCGGCACAGAAAGGTGAAAAATTCTATCTTCGTCGCTTACATCAGCCCTACGTGAAATTTTATCTTCTATATGTATTGTATAAAAATCAATTGCTGTTCGTTAGTCTCGCTAAACCCAAAAACTTCTTGACCGATAAGATTTTTTCTTCTTCTTTAGTTAGCCTCAAAAAAATTGGTTCAAAAGAAAAAGAAAATTTCCCTAGAAAATTTGAAAATTCGTATAAGCTGAAAGAGCCCTTTTCTATGAAATTTGGACAGGTCAACGTTTAACAACGACAAAAGACAACGGTTCAGCTGGTTTACAATAAAAAAAAGCTTTTCAATCATCGGAAAATCTGTTAACATAGCATACACCATCAAAGTCCCAGCGAGATTAGAAAACATGAAAGACATTGTAAGGTTTAATATCGTTGTAAAACAGCGAGGCTATTATTCGTATGAGTGGCCTTTCGATCGTTATTACAAAAAACTTAGCGGAAGCTACCACACTCGGAGAAGGCAGACGATACAGCCATTTAAAGTTAGGACGGACAGACAGATAGACAGACAGACAGACAGACAGACAGACAGACAGACAGACAGACAGACAGACAGACAGACAGACAGACAGACAGACAGACAGACAGACAGACAGACAGACAATGTAGGCTTAGTAATAGGGTCCTGTTTTTACCCTTTGGTTACCCTAAAAAGTAAAGCGATGATGCGGTCTACGATGCAACCCGTCGGTCCGTTTGTCCATCTGTCTATAATTATTAAGTAAGTGCATAAAGAACGATCGGAGATCGAAGAAAATCGGAGTTTCTTTGCGCGGTAGAATTCGGAATGTGTATATTCTCCAAAGAACCAGAGTCACCGACTTAGCTTTTAAAATTTGCAAGTTGAAGAGGCAATGGGCAGACCACATCGCTCGAAGAACCGATAACCGATGAGAAAGAAAGGTTCTTGAGTGGAGACCACAAACCAGAAGATACAGCGTAGGTAGGCCTCCCACTAGATGGACCGACGACATTGTGTGAGTCGCACGCATCCAGTAGATGCAGATGGCATGCTGTCGTTCAGTGCGGAAGTTGAAAGGGGGAGACCTATGTTCAGCATTGGACGTCTTCTGGCTGATGATGATGATAAAAAACGATAGAAATAGTTTTGTCGTAATTGCCGGGAAATTTAGGGTAACGGCCCTAACAGAAACTTTTTTTAATTGTTAAAATGCCCGTGTTGTTTTGCGAACCTACCAAAGCGAGTCAGTGCACTCTCGCTTTTGACATTTGAAGCGTGAACGACCATAGTAGTTACAAGGGTGGCTTACATGCTTACTCGTTTTTAGAAACGAGTTTAAAACGTATTTCACCGATCCGACCGACGTGTAAATGATTTTTTTATTATATTTACTACTAGCGGTCCGCAAACAAACAAACAAACAATCAAATATTTCCTCTTTATAATATTAGTATAGATGTACTTATACATTGTTCTCGTACTTTAGACGCCTAATTAAAAAGACAATGCACATAACAACATGTAAAAACGATGGTATCCGTTATGTCTAGTTGTGTCCTAGTCCTAGTTATGTGTAGTTATGTCCAGTATGTTTTGTCAAAAAAGACAGCTGTCAATGTGACAGGTGTCAAGGTGACCCAAATTTAAAACTTGAGACTAGATATTGAAGGAACATGATGAATAACCTATAACACCAAAAGCTTCACAGATTACGTTGCCACTTGCCGAATTTTCAAGACTTTCGTAGATTTATTTCAGAATCTAGACTGCGAAAGATGTCGACGTCGACCAACGATAAAATATTGCTCAACCAAGACAGCTTTCTAGCCGTTCAGAGAAGTTACCCTTAAATATATCCACAAGTATTTTAACTCAATGAAGCGCCCGGCCAAACCTTGAGCTGAACTTACATAGTAACTGTTAACGAACCTGTGGCTCAACGTCAGGATTCCGTAGAAAATGAGAGTTTGCAAGTTCAGAAATGAGCGGTTTGAACTATTGGCGAAGTATTTACTTTCTCTATCAAAGCTGAGTTTTGGAGGGGATTAATGTTACTGGACTTTTTATTGAGTTTGTTACTATTGCACCTTATTCCCCCTATTAATAAACGTAGAGTAGCCTCGGAATAGTTACACCGCCTTTTGTCTTTTTCGATCGATTTCAAAATAAAGAGAGAAAAAGACAAAACACGGCGTAACTATTCCAAGACTACTCCACGTTTATTAATAAGGGGGAATAAGGTGCAATAGTAACAAACTCAATAAAAAGTCCAGTAACATTAATCCCCTCCAAAACTCAGCTTTGATAGAGAAAGTAAATACTGGGGGTATGGTAAGTGTCTTAATATTTCATTTATAACAAATAACCGGCTTAGCGATGAATATAACTTAATACATTACACTTACTGAAAAAAATAATTTTATTGGCTGATAAATCTCTGAGATATGAGGGTTTGAAGTTTTTGGTGGGGATAAAGAACGGGTGCTCTGTCTCTTTCTTGCAAAGCGTGTGTTAATATAGCGTTTGTATTGCGAGCGTTGACATGACGTCATAACGTGCTACAGTGCGCTCTCTGTCTAGCATGAAATTAAAATACTTATTATTTATTTATTTTTGAACAAATTTTAATTTCGTTTTCGTTGATGGGCTCTATTTATGATCAAAAATTAATGAAACAAAAATTTGGACACATGCCTACTCACCAGCTTTCCCTAAATTCTCCGGAATAAAAAATATTATATTTCCATGATGGTGCACACTACCTTTTTTGGTAAATTTCATCGAAGTCGATTCAGCCGTTTGGCTCTGAAAAGGTTACAAACAGAAAGAAAGAGTTACTTTTGCATTTGCTATTTTTAACATTATTATGTAAACTCGTTATTTGGTTAGTTATGTTCTGTGGTGTGAATACAATTTTGATAGCTACATCAATAAAAACTTTACAATTCGGGCACGGTTTCATTGAGCTGTTAGTTTTTTACTCAATAATTACTTTTTAGTCGTCATCATCATCAACATTGGCAGCTCATTCAGTCCAAAGCAGGGCATAGACATACTTCCTCTGTCACCAATTGTTAGAGTAAGCGTTTTTTTTTTTTATCCTTCAGAAGTTTATTTTTGGCTCAATGACATTATTATGGCAACTATATTTACACAATTTAAGATATAGAAAAACAGTCCACTAATCCGATCATAATTATGCACAATACAAAATACAAACTATAGATAAAAACTGCATTGAGATCGCTAACATCGAGTAAGAAAGCAATAAGCGAAAGCGTTATAAGTTTTATTACCAAAAAAAGTATGTTGACCTTAAGTATTTTCTATAAATATCTTGCGACCTAAAAACTAAGGAAGGTTTGCCAAAAACAGTATAACTCTTGTTAAGTGCTGACCTCGTTTCTTCACACTATGGAAAGTAAGACTTTATTCTAGATTTATTTAAATTTTTATTGGAATTTTTCAATAGCATAATTATGGTTATAGAGATACATTCGGTTAGTTTTTGTACAATTGTGATTAATACAATTGTTGAAAATTGTAATAACTAAAAATATAGTTTTCTCAAACGTGGTCGGCTTTGCGTCCATTATTAGAAGAACAAAGTTCGAGTTACATTAAAATAAAAGACTATTATGGGCAATATTTTTTTTTACCTCCAAAATTTTGTATGTACCTACCTGTGCGAATTTAAAACTGAGAAAAAAGTTTGTTTGACTACGTTTTACTACTATAAGGAGGCAATTAAAAACAGAGATTTTGTGAAAATCACAGAAAATAATAAATATCCATATAATTATTATAATGATAGGTTATGTTACGACCATTTGGAAATAAAAAATTTCCTCTGCAGAATGTGTACGCTATGCAACTTTGCTTTCTGCTAACTAAAATTTAAGTTTTTTCCTTTAGTACATTTTGTAATATAGTTTCGATGAAAGCGACTCTTAATTTTTTTATCACCGTTTTCTTTCATTGTTTTCTATCACTGTTTTCTATCATTGTTTTCTATAATTGTTTTCTATCATTGTCTTCTATCGCTAATTTCTGTTATTGTTTTCTATCATTGTTTTCTATCATTGTTTTCTATCACTGTTTTCTATCATTGTTTTCTATCATGAGTCCTAATGTGGCTCACAAGGCCAAACTTAATGTGCGTTCGGATAGCCCCTTGGTGGCAAAAATAACTGTTACAAACGCCAATAATGATCACATGTAGCGTTCGTTTTGGGAATGTGTGTGCAAAAGTGGCATTATTAACTGTTTTCGCTCACCGTTCGGATAGGTCGAAAACAGCTAAAAATGCCATCGTAATCTGCCACTTTTGACCCACCTCGCGACATGGGTTCGTTGTGATTGTTTTTTGACATTAAGATTTTGACGTTTGTTTTTCGCGGTGTTTTGGTGTTTTGTTTGCGCGCGACTGTAATAATTCTTCAGTTTCTCGTTTTACGACTGTAGCGTTCGTTTAGGGTAGGGATCAAAAGTGGCAAAAATTGCAAAATTCTCAAACCGAACGCTTTACATCAACGCCAATTTTGACAATGCTAAAAATGCCATCATAGCCTATCCGAACACACCTTTAGTCATAAAGACCCGATTTGTAATAGTATTAGTTTAACTGAGAAACGTGACTTACGCGACACCTGCGAGCCCCCAGGTAAAACGTTTAAATAATGAATTATAACAGCTTTTCTAAATATATACCATACTAAATTTGTCAAATGTATAATGACAAAACCATAATGTGAATAAAGTCTCCTCCCATAAATTCGTTAGCATGGCAGCCATCTTTAAAAATGTCAGATCATAAGTTATTTAAAGGAATTTGGGTCCCCATAAACGATTACCACTAATAAAACTTAATACCACTTACGGTCATATAACCAAAGACCAATCAGATGTATGTTGTATGATGAATCAGATGTATGACCAGTAAGATAAGCTAAACAAGAAGGGTCATTTTATAACTTTTCGTAACTTTAAAAATGGCTTTTTTATTTTATGGTAGTAACGTAAAAGTTCTGAAAAGAACGTCGTTTATTCTGTTTAATAAAGTCCTTTTCTCTTGAAATATATACCGAATTTACTTTCTTTTCGTTCGAATTTTACTTAAAGATTGTGTCTCAAGTTGTATTTCAGACTAAAAATCTCAATTTGCTTAAAAGGATGGATTAATTTTATTCTGTTTGGAAAAGGTAATAAATCTTTTAAAAAGAATAGAAGAGCTTTTCCTCGAAAAATTATAGAGAAATATAATGAGAAATAAAACCGCCAAGATACTAGTAAAATTGGCTAGTCGAGAGTTCCATACCATCATACTTGTAATTATCTGGCAGATAATAATAAAGATACGAACCCGAAAATAATATGGAACAAATTCTGTTTTAATATAAACGAAGCTAAGGACGGGGCCTTATTACTGAGGCTACGCTGCCCATCTGTTCGTTCTTCTATCCGTCCTATCTTTTAACGACTGTATCTTTCCAACCGTAATAGTGCTAACAGACGCTCGAACGCGGCTGACGGACCGCCGTCCAACCAACGGGAGAGAAAGAGTGAGAATATTATATTTCCCTCTCTTTCTCTCCCATTGGTCAGACGGCGGTTGAGGTCAGCCGCGTTCGTGCGTCTGTTAGCACTATAATAGATGGCTAGTTGAAATTGTCACAGAATATGTAAAGTGGATTAAGTAAGAAATAACAATAAAGTCGAAAATTAAAAACTAAAAGTGGGTCCCCATACAACAAATATATTCTTAATGTAATATTGTATTTGCTCTAATGTTAAAACAGTAATACGTACAAGCGTTAAACTTAGCATGATTGTACATACTCTAATGTCTAATAAATAATAGCCAAATCCAAATCGGTGACAAATTTCTATTCACCACCAAACAAACATTAAACATTATTTTGTTTTTTAAGAAACATTGTCGCGGTCGGTACTTGAATGGGTGACCGCCTGGGCGTGATGTTGTCTTTTTGCACTAGTTTTTGTATTTTGTGGTGGTAGGGAACCCTCAGCATACGGGCCATAGTCGCATTTGGCAGGTTTTTATAATAAAAAATACACATCCAAATCTGGACGCCAGATATAATAAACATTAATTAAACGGGTGCTCGCAGGGTAACTCCGTTTGAAATTAAGCTCAATTACGCGAACACGTTTACCATTACACGGTTATACCTACTAAATCTGAAATTAGTTTTTCTTGGATTTTCAATTAATCTACCTAAATCAGTAGGAACTGCGACCACGCAGTCACAGGACAACATAATGTTCGGGACATTTTTGCATACGGTCATCTGACACCAAACTAAGCAAAGCTTGTACTATGGCTGCCAGAGACGGATATACATACATATATAGGGTGTAAGGCGAACACTCTTGAAGCCAAAAGAAGGTAATTGTAGTCATCATTATGAACATCTTTTACTATGGGACCAGCCCTGAAATCGCGAAAAAAATATCAGCTGTTCTATAGAAAACGGTCATTGACACTCAACAAAATGTATGGAACAGCAGATTTTTTTTTTCGCGATTTTAGGTTTGGTTCCATACTAAAATTGGTTCATAATGATGAGTACAATCACATTATTTTGGCTTCGAGAGTGTACCCATAAACCGTGTACATATTGTTATATATTTAACCTTATTTTAACATTAAAATATGGTAAAAATTAGTAAAATAATATTTTGTAGATTGTTTTCTAGAAGATAAGCATATAATAAAGTAATTTGAACAAAAACAATTTTTAGTGTAGTAAAAACCAATATACATCACTTGGAAACAGCTCGGGTGGATTACAGCCCTCGCTACGTTTGTGCCGCTAATTATACCATCGTTAATATTTTGTTAATTTGTCCCCCACGTGCAGTAATGGACTATTAATAACATGACGTTGCGAAAATTTTGTTACTTAATCATTTCAATTATAAGTACGAATGGGAAAGATAAACTTTGGCCTACGTATGTAAATCATTTCATATTTTACGTCTAAATAATCTCACAATATGTAACACTTGGTCTTGAAAGACTTGAACTCTAATCTTGGGTTTATTTGAATTTCATTGCCACACTTTTATGAAGACAGTGACAGTCGTACACAAAGATTTGGGTCGTCATATGTGATAGGTACCTAGTATATATTTATTTATTTATTATCAAAAACACTTATAACACCATTACAAATAAACTAAAGCGATGCTATAACAACTTAAATACATTTTAACTATTTTAATTTTAAGGTACAAAAATGTATTGTATATATATATATATATATCGTCGCAAGAAAGGCAGAATTACTGAAGCGCCAAAATAGGCATATTGAGTTATATAGATATTCGGAATCAGCGTTTTTTTCTGCGTCGATCAGTCTGGGTCCCATAGCGATACGAGCACTATTTTGGCGTTTCAGTAAAAGGAGAAAAGGGGTTTTTTCATCAACCAGAGTCCTTAAACGACACTTTTTTGGCATTTTATTCGTGCCTGTCACCTAAGTAATTTTGTTTTCCTGCAATAAATTACAAGTAAATTTTAAGTAAATTTGGCTTCCGGCAATTTAAAAGCTAATATTTTAGAGTTATAAGTAATTTTGATTGCTATAAATATTTGAATCAAATGGCGGTTAAGAAATTTTGCTTTACTGTAAATTGAAGTCATTTTTACTTAAGCGCCACTATATCACAAACCAGCAGTCCATTTATTATGGTTTGTACTTCTGGACATAGAAAATGACAAATTAATAAAAGTTTACCTTGACGTCATCGAAATTCTTGTGCTGGGAAAAAAGTTATGAATTAAAAACGAAAAAAAAAAACAACTTAAAACGGCTTTTTCTCGAAATGGTCATTTGGAGCTTCAGTAAATTTGCCTTTCCTGCGACGATATATTTTTCCGTCTCGTTATACTATCAGTGACATCTATTGCGTCAACAATAGATGTCCCTGAAAGTATGCTTTTCACATATTTTGTGAGCCGTTTCTATGAACTCTGCCAGGCCACAAGTAAAAATATCGGAACTTTCTGAGACCAGGTTGAGCAACATTAAATGTTATATGTTTATCTATGTAGGTACGAACTGCCCAATAATGGAACTCTCTGCCGTACTCCTTGTTTCCTGAGAATTACAATCTAGGCATCTTCAAGTAAATAGATTTCTGCTAGATTGCCGTGTTCTATCCTCGTATGTCGCTTACCATCAGGCGGCATTTGGAGGCCAAAAGTAGATATATCCTACTAGATATATTATAAACGCGAAAGTTTGTATGTATGGATGTATACAGGGTGTAAGGGGAACACTCTCGAAGCCAAAAGAAGGTAATTGTACTCATCATTATGAACCACTTTTAGTATGGGACCAACCCCGAAATCACGAAAGAAATATCAGCTGTTCCATACATTTTGTCGAGTGTCAATGACCGTTTTCTATAGAACAGCTGATATTCTTTTCGCGACTTCAGGGCTGCGGCCTTATTATAGAAGTTTGATCTTGATCGAGATTGCATGCCGTCCCGTTCGCATCTATTTACTCGCACCACGTGCGTAAGTGAGATGGCACGCGATCGCGATCACGATCCGAATCATCTATAATAAGGCATCTGGTCCCATAGTAAAAGTTGTTCATAATGATGAGTACAATTACCTTCTTTTGGCTTCGAGAGTGTTCCCCTTACACCCCGTAGATGTATGGATGTTTGTTCCTCTTTCACGCTCTGCAACGGAACAACGGATCGACCTGATTTTTTGCATGGGTATAAGTTCAAGAGCCAGAGAGTGATGATACTTTTCATCATCATCATCACCATTTTTCATCACTACGCGGGTGAAACCGTGGGGCGCAGCTAAAATGCTATATAAAAGCTCTATAAAATAAGTGAAAAAACAACCTATCAATACGCGAGGAGGAAAAAATCGGCATTGCCACTCAAAAATGTACATCGAGCAACATTTCTCGTCAATATTCCATTACTCACATATACGAAAGTTTGTCTAGACCAGGCGGCATTGGTATAGGTATCAATACTTCTATACTAATATTATAAAGAGGAAAGATTTGATTGTTTGTTTGTTTGCATTGAATAGGCTCCGAAACTACTGAACCGATTTGAAAAATTCTTTCACTGTTGGGAAGCTACACTGTCCCCGGGTAACATAGGCTATATTATATTTTCAAAAAAATAGGGATCCTTACTAAAACTCTAATAATGTAACCCAAGGTGTAAAAAATAAGATTTACAATTTTAACTTTGCGTTTTTGACAGTTCTAAGACTGGACAACGTCTGTCAGGTCAGCTAGTAATATATACGTTTGCAAAACCAGTGGACAGCAATCTATTTTGAGATTTATTTATTTATTTTGTAGACAAATACCTATTACACTAAAAGCTAAACTATGGCGTTCGACGATTCAGGAATACAAATTATTATCAATAGGTATGCATAAGAAGTTGATAATTTCAAATAATAATTATAAATTTATGTAACAATTAATCCGGAACGTGGATATTCGCCAAAGAACCAGAGTCACCGACATAGCTGTTAAAATTTGCAAGTTGAAGTGGCAATGGGCAGGCCACATCGCTCGAAGAACCGATAACCGATGGGGAAGAAAGATTCTGGAGTGGAGACCACGAACCGGAAGACGTAGCGTAGGTAGGCCTCCCACTAGATGGACCGACGACATTCGTTCAGTTTGAATGTTAAAAGGGGAGGCCTATGATCAGCAGTGGACGTCTTCTGGCTGATGCTAATGATGACATATTTTTTGTAACAAAATAGTTTCGCAATAAATTAAGCTTAACAGAATGACGCCTATATCTTTGGACTGTGGACTTAATATGGATATTTTATTTTGTGTTAATTAAGGTTTCACCATGAATGCGTTTGCCTAATACAACATTTACTGAAATTACTTTAAAAAAATCATCGTAACTAGACATGAGTGTCTTGTGTAGAGAGCAGGAAAACCACAAATATAACTTTACACGTCAACAACTATACGGGCCTGTTATCACTGTTGTTCACTGCTATCATAGCTACGGGACTCTACCGTGAGCGCTCGCACTTGACTTTTTAACATGAATCTGAATGATACTAAGAAACTACACATATTTAGTTTGAACACCGTCACTAAGGTAAGCAGTTAAATATCTAAACAAAACACATGTTGGAGAGCCAAAAACTAAACGCATGACACGCGCTCTTGGCGATATGAATTTTGTATAGCCTAAGATCTCAGCTGCTTAAATAAAATAAAACTGATACCTCTGCCACCCGTTCTAATCTATACTAATATTATAAAGAGGAAAGATTTGATTGTTTGTTTGTTTGTTTGCATTGAATAGGCTCCGAAACTAATGAACCGATTTGAAAAATTCTTTCACTGTTGGGAAGTTACACTACCCCCGAGTGGCATAGGCTATAATCTATACCCGTGCGAAGCTGGGGTGGACCGTTAGTCGTAAATAAAAAAATATCTCACGCCTAACGAAAACCACGGACATTCACACTCTTAATTTGAAAAATATGACTGTGGGGTTAGAATTTGAAGTCTAATATTAAAATAAGAACAGATTGTTCTATAAATTTGAAATTTCGAATAACTTAGAGTGCATAGTGCATACGTACCTTCGCTCGGAACTGTAAGCGCGGTTCGCGGTGCGACACGTCCGACGCGCACGGTTTACGCGGGAAGACTGACGGGAGCCGGGAGCAACGGGGCTGAAGCTCGAACCTCTCTCACGGGCCAGGGCCAGCCACGCTCATTTCGGCTCGGGGCCTACCAGAGACGTTTCTTATCGATAGTCATATGACACGCTTGAACTGTCGATAAGCTGTCATAGGTACGGCTATGTGATAATGACACTTTGATAGGTATTTTACCGTTACGTTACTGTTGTTAAAAATTTATTCTATTGTTAACATTTTTGTTTCATATATGCAGACAAAAATATTCGAGGACAATAAAAGGCTTGCATAGTACGAAAAAATTTAGTAAAATATGTATTACTTTGCTGAAAAACCAAAAAATAATATCTATAATTTCTGGGCCCTGATTCCGTAACCATAACACGCACGTAACGCGGTGCGTTAAGGGAACTGTTCCCGTCTGCAGCTCTCTCGCTCGCACATTTTCACATTATTGAAGATATAAAATCAATGAGTGTGAATTTCCAAATAGTAACAAAATCATGTTTGTCTTGGTGTCTATCGTAACATTACAAACATAGAAATGTTTGTCTCGATATCTTGTAATTTGACAGAATAACATGACACGAGAAATAAAAATCACTTGTTACCATTTTACTCTGTCAAATTAAAATATATAAAATTGGCAATTTCTTTGTTTGTAATGTTATAATAGACACGAGACATGATTTTGTTACTTTTTCGAAATTCACACTCATTGATTTTATATCTTCAATAATGTGAAAATGTGCGAGTGAGAGAGCTGCAGACGGGAACAGTCCCCTTAAGTTAACCTCTATAAATGTTACCTCTTTTTCCTAGGAGATAGAGCAGGGGTCAGGAGAGGGTTTTAGAGGTCTAATTAACGCGCTGCGATACGCGCGTGTTTGAAGTTTTGGAATCATGGCCCTGGGCATTACTTAGTAAAACAGATTGGTGCGAGAGCGAAGGCCAAAGAAAAAGCCGAAGCGCTAGGCGAAACGCCTAAAATTATCAAAGCAATACGAATCGGTGTATACCTGTCAGGGGATCGGCTCGGTCAAAAAATCATATTTTATACAAATTGTGTGTTCAGAATCATTACTGAATAACCTATCTCTCATCTCAAAAAAAACGTTGTTTTACCGAATAGGCTATAGTGTAAAGTAACACAATTAGCGTTGTACCTTTTAACTACACGTTTCGAAAGCGAAAATTCACTTTATTCGACAATTTAAAAAAGAGACTTGAAACCTATTACCGGATTCTGGTAAAATTGATCGGTGATATTACGCTCCGCGCCGGTCTTCTAAGCTGTGTACAAGATTTGGCGTGCCCTCAAAAGCCTCGACCATCCCTAAGGTGAACGCATGCGTAGAAAGACGCCCTCAGCGATCGCCGAGCGGTAGACTTTCAACGTTGATTGATTCACCAAATTGTGTAGGTTACGCACGTGCCTTAACTAACGCACTTCGCAATTTCCAGGGCTTAAATACAAGAATTACACACCTCGCAGAGCCTTACCCTTAAAACAAATAGTTCAGGCTACACTGGCCGGCTACGAAGGCAGTGTGTGCGCTTCATTTGTTTAAAAATGGGAGCAACTCTGGACCAACTTTACCGCGTGTTTTTCTTCTTATATCTTTTTTCTTTTTTTATTACATGTCTGACATTCATTCATTACAGCCAGTTAAACTTTTTTTATTGCCATAAATAGGTCTGGTTTGGTTCCCCGTGGAGGTTTTAATTAGAAACAAATTCGAGTGGGAAACACTGTATGAATTTGGTTTCTCGTGCGTTGGTCCACAGTAATTGTCTCGTTAATGGGTGGGAATTTGCCACAGTCATTTTAGCACACTGATTTTAGTTAACGAAGATTTGTTTTATACGCGCGATCGCTGCGTGGTTTTATCTGAGAACTAGCTGTTTACCACGGCTTTGGGTATAGTATGTACTTACTAGTCGCGTGTGTATTATGTGTGTTTATATATGTATAGATGTATATATATGTATATATATATACATGTACATATATATATATATATATATACCTATATATATATATATATATATATATTTATATATTTATTATACTATGTATCATTTAGTAATATTTATTTAATGCTATCATTAAAAGTGTTTTAGCATCCCCCGTCGATTCTATTACGTAAATTCTTTCCATCCAATGGTTGCCTGGAAGAGATCGCTTTTAGCGATAAGGCCGCCACTTGTGGCACTAGCTCGTAAGTGTTTTCTATCGTGTTGTAATTTTTATTTCTGGTATTCACAATAAAGAGTTTCTATCTATCTATTGATGTGTAGTATGAAGGCGCTGCGCGGGTTATTATAGTTGCGTTATTTTATTACATTTCATAATTATCTTTTGATCTGTCCGATTAAACCACGTATTGTAAACGGCAAACATTATTATTTTACACTAGCTACCCGCCCGCCCGGCTTCGCACGGGTGTAATTTACGTGCGAAGTCGGGGCGGGTCGCTAGTTATATATATAAACCTTCCTTGAAAATGTATCTAACTGATGGTGAAAACCGCATCAAAATCCGTTACGTGGTTTAAGAGCAGTTAGCTGCCATACAGACATACAGACAGACAGACAGACGCGGTAAGAGACTTCAATTTTTACTATGTAGAGATTAAGTACCTACTCCTATAAATGAATTCGTATATTTTTGTAAAGATTCACATTTTATATTATAAAAATGTATATAAAGACCTAAAATTACTTAAGAACTACATTTTTGTTAATATGCTATATTAACTTATCTCAAACCGTTAGCCGCGTACGCCGATAAAGAAGCCAATCAGGTTATTTTTCTCCAACAAGTTTTACTACTACGGTTATTTAGTATAGGAAATTAATTTACTTTTGTCCTGATATTATTTTAAAATATAGCTTGTGGCACTCAAGAATAGTGTAGTCTATTATGTGAAAGAATTTTTAAAATCGGATTAGTAGTTTTGGAGTTAAAATAAAACAAACAAACTTACGAACTTTATCTCATTATAATATTAGTGTAGATTTTCAGTTTTAAAGTGAGATGTAATGTAAGTATGGTATTTATTATGTTTTAGTAATAAATTTTCTTTGTACTCATCATGGTATGATCACGTAAAGGATAATAATGACATAGAGAGACAGACAGACTTATTCGGTTAGATTCTCTCCAAATAATCATTCAGTTCAACAAACCGCTAGGGCTCCAGGGCACACCCCTTCTGGGGTGCCTGGGCAAGTCTGATTCCCACTCCCGGCGACGGCCCAAGCCGAGGTTCGTACCTTTGAGGTGCCCTTGTGCTAGTCGCCCAAAAACTTAAACCATCAAGTTATGCCGAACGCACTCTGCGTTCGCTAACTAGTCCGGTCCATCTGTAGAGGCCAAAAGGCCAACATTACAAGTCAATATAAAAAAAAAAAACAGACTTGGATTAAAAATAGGAAAGTAAGTCTACTTTCCTATTTTTAATCCAAGACGAAAAAAAGAGGTGTTACAAGTTTAACGTGTGTATCTGTGTCTAGTTGATTGAATCAGGTGTTACTTTGCATATGTCCTTTTGTGTTTTTTTTTTTTTACTAGGCAAGCGCCTTTATTAACTAAACAGAATACAAGCTAAAACTAAAACTACAAATACAGTTAGACTGCCCATAGACCGTTGAAGGTCTAAAGGCAATCCAAATGCTCAAGCCCACTACCAGTTGGCAGCGTACCCAGCATGCTGGCGGCATTACCACGTTGAATGGCAATGCTTATGCGTTGAGCCAGAAACACGCCAGCATTTTGTTCACGCGTCGCATTAACCAGGCGCTCTGAAAGATTAATAGTAATTTCAAAATTTACAAATATTATATGTAAAATTAATATTATTAGTACGAATTGTTGTAACGATTTTTTTGTTACAGATTTAATTACTTTTTATTTCAGGTTAGGTTAATTTTGCTCTTTTATGTAATTAATATTTTCAAGTTAGGTTTAAATTAGCAACACAAATATCTATAGAGAAAAATAGTTTATCCCAAAATCCTCATTGTAATCGAAACGACGTAGAAGTGGAATTAGACTAGAAATTCGACATATACAAATCTGTCTGTCTGTGGCAAAGAACTTGGACCTAGTAAAAAGGTAAGGGCCAAGTTCTTTGGTCTGTGGTCTTCAGGTTCCGTACCCAAAGGGTAAAAATGGGACCCTATTACTGGTACAGTACGCTCAGATTTGATAGTTTTCGAATACTTTTTTCGTTTCCGTTTTGTTCCATACATTTTAGTAAAGCGCCTCTATCGGAAACGTGGAGGAACTAAAATCGGTAGTAATCGGCAGTATATATTCATCATCATCATCATCATCATCAGCCAGAAAACGTCCACTGCTGAACATAGGCCTCCCCCTTTAACCTCCACACTGAACGACAGCCTGCCTTTTGCATCCACTGGATGCCAGCGACTCTCACTATGTCGTCGGTCCATCTAGTGGGAGGCAGTATATATTGCTTCACTCTAATACGAAAAAAGTTTTCGAATACCTTTTAGCCCAGCAATGTATGGAACAATACGAAAACGAAAAAAGTTTTCGAATACTATCAAAACTTGTACAGACGGACAGACAGACATCGTAGGCTTTATAGGGTCCCGTTTTTACCCTTTGGATACGGAACCCTAAAAAGGTATGTAAGCATGTTTAAGAAAAACATTTACCCGAACAGTCGTAACATCAATACCGAGCATAGATAAAATAACAGTACAGCGACGCAACAAGAGGTTTGCACGAAGCAGGTCACGTAACTCGTCGATCTTCGCACGATATATTGCGATACTAGCACGTCGTTAGCGGCTTCGCCTGTTTTTTGCATTAAGCTGAAAAGAGCACAGGAATGACGCTCTCATAAAAAAAATTGTGTGTGGAGTCCCTCCGCGCGGAAGAAGTTATACTTTAACAAGGAACCCTAAAATTGTAACTAGGGCAAAAATATCAACATTTTAAAAACATGCTTTTCTCGAGATTCGAACCTAAAAAGGATACGCATTTCTCAACCATACGAGAGAGAAAAATTCCCCCTCCATGGTAGCGTTAATCGTTTAACGCAATCTTGTTTGCAAGTCGCATAAGAAGTATAACTTAAAGATAAGTAAATTAAAAAATTACTCCGATAGTCGCTCAAGAATGAAATGATGTAATAATAAATAAGTGACTAATTTTAATTAATTAGCTAGAATATTATATTTAAAAACTATCAGTACCAAATGATAGTACAAAATTATTGCAACGTCATACCTACGGATTACATAATACTATACTTACGAGCAAAGTTTCAAATCGACTCGACAATTAGAAATAGAGTAAAATCAACTTCAAAATTCGTTTCATTATCATCATCATTTCAGCCATAGGACGTCCACTGCTGGACATAGGCTACCCCATCGATCTCCAAAAGGGCCGATTGGAAGCGTCCTGCATCCAGCGTTTCCCTGCGGTCTCTTTTAGGTCGTCTGTCCATCTTGTAGGTCGACGTCCTATGCTGCGTTAACCGGTCCGTGGTCTCATTTTCGCGACCTTTTTACGCTTTTAATTTCACTAAAAAACGAAACTATTCACTGTCAAAAATATATCCAAATAAAAAACTGTTGAATAAGATTGCCTTTCAGTACATACAATTTCCAGGTTGTTACGACCTTTCATTAGATCATAAAACGAAAAAAATAAACTAAATTGACTTTGTTTCAGACTTATTTTTTTTGATCGAGGAAAGTTTATTCTATCGTGATTTGAACCAAATCATAAACTCAAACACAGATGTATCTATGACATATATTTTTTTCAGCACAAATATTGTAATTTAACTGAATAAAATTGATTTAAAACCGTCAAATTTGGTATAAGAGGCCGTTAAGGCAAATCCAAACATTTTGTCGAGTGTCAATTACTGTTTTCTATGGAACCGCTGATATTTTTTTCGCGTTTACAGGTTTGTACCGATAGCAAATTAATGAGTACAATTAATTCCTTTCAGCTTAGTACAGTCTATAAACGTAACCCTGTATATGATCAAAGACGACAAGTGACAAATGAAATATTAACAGACAAACGTTTTCACAGTTCAGTGCAAATCATATATGTGTACATATGCTGTATACCGCAGCATCGAGGCGAATTCACTTGATATTGATTAATGAGAACCTTCGAGACAAATTGCTGGTAGTACGCCACCTTCGCTATCGAAATAACTTAGGAATTACGCGGGGAATTCGGTAAATTTCAGGGGAAATGCGATTTGTCAGCGCTTCGAACCTGCATCGTCATACGGCGGCGGCAGAAAACTGTTGAGCAGTTGGGTGACTCTATTTTTACTTTCCTTGTAATAAAATTGTGACTAAACTGACTGATCACTTGATACCACGAGTACAAAAAAACGAATTACATATATATAATACATAGTTTACATTCATTTAAGCTTAAGCTTAAAAGATTTATTTTTGAGCAACAAAAAAGCGAAGCACTTTTAATATTAGACACTAGTGCTAAATAGGGATTTTTTTATAGGGACCTTTGTGTTTTTTTTTTTATTTCATGTCCGAGTAAATGTCTAAATTTCTTCTATTAATTAGTTTCTTATTTATTTTTTATTGAGATAGTTCGAATTACCTTATTAGTATTATGTATTTATGTTATGGTTTGTTTTTTTAAATGTTAGTTTGTTATGTATAGTGTTGTTGTTCCTATATTATTTTTATTATTTAATTTGTCGTGTACTGTTAGGTGTAATGTTGGCCATGGGTGATGTCACCGGCGGCTCCAACGGAAGATCAGCGCTGGTTGTTCGCAACCAGCATTATGCTGAGTTGGAACCGTTTTGTGGAGGAAAACAATTTGTAATGTGTGTATTTATTTCTATTAATTCTTAAAAAAGATTTTTTTCTTCTATAAATAAAAATTTGTCTATTGTCTATTGAATTATTATTTATCATTATCATCATTATTTCAGCCATAGGACGTCCACTGCTGGACATAGGCCTCCCCATTGATCTCCAAAAGGGCCGGTTGGAAGCGGCCTGTATCCAGCGTTTCCCTACGATCTCTTTTAGGGCGACTGTCCATCTTGAGGTCTCCATACGAGAACCTTTCGGCCCCATCGGCCATCTGTTTTGCGTGATTATGTGCCCAGCCCACTGCCACTTCAATTTGCTAATCCGGTGGGCTATGTCGGTAACTTTCGTTCGTCTACAGATCTCCTCATTTCTGATTCAATCTGGTAGAGAAACCCCGAGCATAGCCCTCTACATAGCTCGTTGGGCGATTTTGAGCTTGCTTATGAGGCCCATGGTGAGTGATCACGTTTCACTGCCGTATGTCATCACTGGCAACACATACTGGTTGAAGACTTTCGTCTTAAGGCACTCTTAAGGTCTTAAGGCTATCGAGACGATTCGTGATGACCATCGAAAATAGCTTATAAACTTGGCTCATATATATATTTGTAAATTTTTGCAAGTAAATAAAACTTGAGTCACGTACGATTCGATGGAAGTTCAATAATAAATTATTTTATTCACGTCAAAGAGTTTAGAAAAGGAAAGAGTTTTCATCAGAATTCAGTGAGTTGTAACCAGTGTAACACGGAAAATGCAAAATTAACCCCATGTATGAGCTGTGTTACTACTGCTAGTAACACGGGAAACGAAGGGATTCATGCCTAATTTTCTGTCCTTAGCATAATAATGGTGGATTATTGTTTATTATGTGTTTGTGAATATGCTTGTGTGTAGACAAGTAAATAAATAAAATACATTTCTTGCTGTTTACAAAAAAAATGTAGAAACCTCTTGTAGGGTCTCCATTTCTTCACTATGATGATGATGGCATGATTTGCACTTAACCGTTACTTACTTTGCTTTACTTTGACTGTGAGTGTCTCTCTTGTGTCTATCTTTTGTGCCACTTGCCAGTGTCAAGTAGATATAAAATTACTATCAAGTTTGATAAAATGTAAATAGTCACAGTCAGAGCAGAGGCAAGCAAAGTAAGTCATGGTCAAGTCAAAGTATTGCCCTAGTTAAGTGGTGCAGACTTCACAAGAGTATGGAGTTTCGGAAACAACACGAAAATACCATGTTTCACCGCGTAATATCACTTTCCTACAAGCACGTCCACGATCACTTAATAAAATAAAACCCCATCACTGTCTCACGCGTTAGCACTCGAAAATACACAATTTAGGAAAATAATATAACGAAATGTTTTCAGTCGGCGCCAAAACTCCAATAAAAATTTTAAATCATTAAATATTTGACAAATTCTGGTAAATTCAAAAGACGTGAGACATCAAATTCCTCTCATAATGAAAGAAAAAAAACTATGATTTTAAAAAAGGGTGAAAATAGGTACCTTTTCCTACTTTTCAAATCTTGACAGATAAAATTTGTGTAAAAATTAATCGCTGAGTTGTCACCTTAAGATGGTGGGTTAGGCAGCAGGCTGCAGCTAGTATAGTATTAAATTTATTACCAAACGGTACTGTATCTCAAACTTTTCTGGCTGGTTGCCGCGTCCCCTTCATAAGTTAGTTTTTTATTTATCTTCTTAGTTGAGAGTTAAACCTTGCAATCCAATTTCGCCCCACTTTCCCCTCCGAGTTCACGTAACTTTTACTTACCAAAAAGAATACTCCGGTGGTTTTTACAGTTTATTTTTCTCAAGTACGGCGTTGTTTTTAAAGTATGTTTTTCAACCGAATTCAATAAGAGGTTTCCATTCAAAGAGGGTACAATGAGAGGTTTGACTGCATCTCAGGGTTCCATCAGACAATAAGGAACTCCAATGAGATCATTATCGCTGAAATAATATTATCCTTAACGCCGAGCCAAACATCTTGGGAGAGACCAAAACCTAGAGACTCCGCTGGACAGGCCATGGGAGAGGATGGCAATGTCAAGAAGGCGTGTCTTGTAGTTCCTAATGGCCGCCGACCCACCAGCCGGCCTAAATATCGCTGGAAACATGCTGAAGTCGGACTTGCACAAGCTCCAAGTCATAAGGCCACATCGCTCGAAAAACTGATAACCGATGGGGAAGAAAGGTTCTTGAGTGGAGACCACGAACCGGAAGATGCAGCGTAGGTAGGCCTCCCACTAAATGGACCGACGACATCATGAGAGTCGCGGGCACCCAGGATGCTAATGGGGCAGGCTGACGTTCAATGTGGAGGTCTAAGGGGAAGGCATATGTTCAGCAGTGGACATCTTCTGGCTGATGATAAAGATGATATTATGGTACTCTATTCTTTGTATGCACACTGTTTCTTTGTATAATTCCATCCATATTTCGCTCAGACCCAGATTCAGCTGTTTCTAGCAAGCTAATAAACAGACAGAGTAAAGGGCAATTTATACTATGCATAGTCATGACCGCTTGCGCTGCAGCTTTTAAAATTGCCGCGTTGATATGGATACAGTATATCACTGAATAAATAATAGTAATTTCCACTGTTTTATAATAGGCTTGCGTCATCTCATGTGATTAGTCTACGGTGGAGCACACTTGCCTACAAAATTTGTAAGGATCACTTCTCCATCATCATTCTCATTCCACCTCCTTTCTGTATACAATGTACTTTTTTCGCTACAGACCACCCCTTATTGAACCCTGAAGAACCTCTCCGTTGAGCTCTTGAAACCTTGAGGAACTGGAGGCCACACCTGCGTCCCCTAACGTATTGTTTTGAAGATGATTACCTTATATCTCTAAAATTACTGACAATGTTTCGATTTGATAATCTCCTTGTGCATATTCCTAAACTATCAAGTGACCAGAGGGTTTATAATGATCAAAAGTGTATATCAATGTTTTAAACTATCACGGTTGTTCACTAAAGTAGTAGTGGTAGTGGTGGTGGTGGTGGTGGTGTTGGTGTAGTGGTAGTTCGGGAGCTCATTCCACAACCTTACCACAATAAATATCCCGTAAATAATCATATAAAAGTGTATATGAGTCAAAATTTGTGTTATCCATGTTAATCTGAACCCTAGGATAGGTAGGATTTGCACGATTACTTTGCCTTGTAACTGGGTGTAACAGGCCTAATTCCGGCTAAGTAGGTCTGCCCTGTGGTATGCAGAGCTAGGGCCGTCTGCTTCACTACAAATTCTAACTCATTTCATTGAGCCGTTAAACCTCACTCCCGCGACACACCTGGTATCTTCTTAACGAGATGTTTATTATACTTAATGTTTGTAATGTTACGATAGACACCAAGACATGATATTGTTACTTTTTAGAAATTCACACTCATTGATTTTATATCTTCAATAATGTGAAAATGTGCGAGCGAGAGAGCTGCAGACGGGAACAGTCCCTTTAAGAGTATGACCTGTATGGATCGGCCCTAATTTTGCGTAGTATAAAAGAGAAGATCTATATTCCTCCAGCTCCAACACAAATCTAAAAGAACAAAAGTCGTATTCTTCTCCAAAAATAACACTATTTTTATGACCGCACAATAATTCATAATCCAGTGGCAGAGGAAAAAGGGAAGGATGGTATAAATCATTGCGCCGCTCTGCACAATAGGCTATAACTAGGGTAATATTCTTTTATGAATACATGCCGGGCTACATACAAATTACTTTTTAACCATGAAATCATACAGGATGCGGCGACGCTTTATTGTATATAGTAACAAAGATATAAGTAACAAATTCAGTTAGGTAGGACAACTTAGGTAAAAGGGTTGCCTGACGAATCCAACTCAGAAGGGCAGCGTTCGGGAAATTGCGTGACATCTTCTCGTCAAAATACTACAGTGCCTACAAACAAGGGTATTTAACCTGTGTGTGCTGGTAGTGATGACATATGGTACTGAAATATGGTCCTTTGGAAAAACTCAGAGGCGCATAGTGGGTACTACAGAGAGCTATGCTCGGAGTTACTTTGCGCGATAAAATCCGAAACGAGGATATTCGCCGAAGAACCACAGTCATTGACATAGCTGCTCAGATTAACAATTTGAAGTGGCAATGGGCAGGTCACATCGCTCGAAGAGCAAATAACCGATGGGGAAGAAAGGTTTTTGAGTAAACACCACAAACCGGAAGTTGCAGTGTAGGTAGGCCTCCCACTAGGTGTACCGACGACATCGTGAGAGTCGCGGGCATCCAGTGGATGCAGATGGCAGGCTGATGTTCTGAGTGGAGGTCTAAGAGGGCGGCCTATGTTCAGCATTGGACTTATTCCTGTTGATGATGATGATACAAGAAACAGCGGACCTAAACCAAAAATAGGTTACCTACACTCATTTTTAATATGGAACAATCCTGATATTTTGATAAATACAAAACTTCTGTCTTCAATTTGGGTGTCTTCAAGTCGAGAGTGAATAGGTTTCTTCTAGGCAAGCATGCTCCATCGTAGGCCGCATCATCGCGGCGAGTTGGCGGCCAAGCGCAAGCATATGTAGAATAACGAAAAAAAAAAAACTTATGGGCCTGACCAGCTTGATTTCCTGGGCCTTGCTTTGACGTTGACCCTCAAATTTGGCTCCTACATTGCGAACAACAATTGGCCAAAAAGTTAGGTATACCCCTTGAAGGACGATCGATTTTTTATCGGATACTTTTCGGGGAGTGTGCAACGGATCTGAATGACCTCATTCCTTCCTCCCCAGAGCTGAGGTGGGCTTAAAAGTGCGACACCCAGATTCACGCGTAAAAATTATAGTACCCCTCTTTTTGCGTCAGGAGTCAAATGTTTAAAATTGCGCTATAGTTAACTATAAAAACTCGTCAAAAGCAATTGGCCGAGCGAATGCATGTAAACTACCACTTAATTGCTCTCCTGACACAAAAAAAAACTGGCACGCTGGGATTTAATACTACTTGACGGGCTTGCGGATAAATATTTGTGCTGCCAACTCATTTATTTGTGTGACATTTACGCACATACCAAAAACTTACTCATGAATTACTCACGAGTATTTTCATTGCAAAAGTACCCCAGGTACTTAAACTATACTCCACAGGAAGTAGGAAGTGAATAAAATATTTATTGATAATAAATAATCAAAAAGAAGCTTTTTCGCAAAAAGGAGCCAAGACAGCTCTCCCTAAGGACGTGGAAAGTAAAAAAAACATCTTTGCGCTTATTTTATTCATGCTGACCGTACCACAGAATACATAAAAGTATTTCTTTTACGGAGCTTTCACACTATGTTACAAAAATTATGGCGTGCCATAGCTGCATAGATAGTATTGTCGGTTGTTATTAAGTCAACAGATAAGTATTGGCATTTCTTTACAATGGCGACATTTAATGTTAAAAAAACCAAGTATCACGATAGTTTTTTACCATTACCACTCGAAAAAGGGAATTTTTTTCATCAGTTACAGTGAGTGCAACTCTCGTTTAGTCACAGAGTGAATAAAAATATTTTGAATTTGGAATAAGCATGAATTAAGTACAAAAAATAAATAAAATGTGTGAAACGTACCTACTGGCTGGCTGAATGCGGCACAGAAAAGTTTTTTTTCTATATTTTCTCTTTTCTGTGGAATAGAGCTATTCAATTTAAATTAGAAAAAAAAAACCCGCCAATTTAGTTAGTTTTTTTTCTCTAATTGTGGTTGTTTATCTCATTGGAAATATAAATACTAAACTACTGTTTAGTTTCTCGCAGTCAATGGTAAAAAGTAGAGTACATAAATTAACTCACAATGTGATGATCACATGTTTCTGGTGGCGCTGAAACGTGCCAGAAAGTGGGTTATAATTGTGTTATTATATATAGATAGTATAAACATCTATCGAATCAGCTGAAAAAATCTCACTATGGCGTAGTCTGAAATCTTCTCCGTACACTGCCGACTGCCGTTCGAGTTACAGGAGCCTCGTCGTCAGCAAAAAAGTTCTCGATGGACAATTATGCTTACAAGGTAATTCATGGCTCGACCACGCGATGCGCTGACCGTCGGTGGCGGAACCGTTAAAAGATTTATTCAATTTTGAACCCTATTTCATTGTGTTACGCCATATCGCCTGGCTGTCTACGCGGAGAAATAAAAATCCGACAGACAAGCGTCTTAGATCTTGGAAGACTTTTCACATTAGTTGAAGTTTTCTTTAGTAGTCTCATCGTGAATCCAAAAGAGAAAAGGAGAAATGTTTACGATTCTATGAAAATGGCTTTATCAAAACCAAACTAACATTATAATTGTTTTAACTCAGTCCAAGATTTTTAGCTCTGTTAACTACATCTCTACATAGTATAAATTGAAGTCGCTTTCCGCGTCTGTCTGTCTGTCTGTATGTCTGTATGGCCGCTAACTCCTCCTAAACCACGCAACGGATTTTGATGCCGTTTTCACCTTCAGTTAGATACTATTTCACGGAAGGTTTATATATATAACTAGCGACCCGCCCCGGCTTCGCGCGTAAATTACACCCGTGCGAAGCCGGGCGGGCGGGTCGCTAGTTTTATAATAAAAGTTTAAATTAAATCCATATTTCAAAACAGTAAGTTCTGATCGTTTTTCCTAGGTTATTGAACGGACAGACGCAGCTGGCAACTTTATACTACAGTGTTTATTTTATTTTATAGAATATCGTAAGTGGCAAACAAGCTACGGGTCACCTGATAGTAAGTAGTCACCTTTGCCTATAGACACCTACAATACCCGGGGCACTGTAAGAAATATGAAAAGTTTTTTTTTTCAATCGGCTTTTTAAAATATTTTTGCATTGATGAATTGATGGATGGATGGATGGATGGACGGAAGGGTGAACGGACAAACGGATGATAGTAATTGGCTCGAAAATGCTCGGTCACTTAGTTTATCTTTTCACTTGAACTGACATGTTTCAATGCGAAGGTCGCATGTCGCGTGACAACTCACGCGACATATAGCTTCGTGACTGTCGCCTTCCCCCGCTTACTTAGGACCCATGCCTAGGACGATGGGTATACGTAATGGTTCCCCTCTCGCTCCCTCATTATATCTATTCCATCATTGTCAGTTATGGGGGCACTCATTTTCTCCGTAAGCCCGGCATTATTACCTGCCCAACGTTTCCACCTGCCTTCTAAATAACGATGCTTTCATATTACGTCACAGGGAACCTTAAACGAGACACATTTAGCTAAACGAATAAGATCATTAGAGCAATTGTAATAAAGTCCAAATATTATGTATTTTATGTTAAAAGACATAAAATTGAAATAAGTAGGTCATCAAAGCATCATAAAAATCATTAATCTTATAATAATACCACTTATGATTTTATTAATTTAACAGTACTGTATTGTAAGCTAGAAGCGTTTATGAAGATATATAAAAATAACTAGCGATCCGCCCCGGCTTCGCACGGGTGTAATTTACGTGCGAAGCCGGGGCGGGTCGCTAGTTATATAATTATTTAAACTATCCTATCTCTCAAGTTGGATCGAACTGCACATGGTGTGCGAATTTTATTATAATCGGTTAAGTGGTTTAGGAGTCCATTGAGGACAAACATTGTGACACGAGATTTATATATATTAAGAAGATATACATTTAGAAAACAAATGACTACTGTTTGTGACGTTAACCTAATTGAAACAATGATAAAGACCTAATTTATAGAAGAAGTTGCTGTTGGATAGAATGACTTAGTAGAGAAAATATTATAGTAATATTGTAGTCGATAGTTGCTTTGTTCTAACCAACGGTAATTTTTAATTCAATATTGGTGTTGAATTGTTGTTCATATTCTTCCTTTGTTGCGGGTTCTTGGCACTGTACATTACTGGTGTTCCCATAATGACTCTTTGTTGCCACATATATTTATATCCAATACTAGCGGTCCGCCCCAGCTTCGCACGGGTATAGATTATAGCCTATGTCAGCCGGGGATAGTGTAGCTTCCGGTCAGTGAAAGAATTTTTCAAATCGGTTCAGTAGTTTCGGAGCCTATTCGATGCAACCAAACAAACAAACAAACAATCAAATCTTTCCTCTTTATAATATTAGTATAGAAGTATAGATTATAATAAAGGCATATAACTATTATGTCCAAAATGTTGTGTTCCTGCTCGTTGATGTTGAAATGTTGTAAAGAGAGTAGATGTCTGCCTACAAACTGCTATACAGTTTGGCAGAGTTGTGTTATAATAACATGTATGTTAGTCAATAAGATATATAATAAATTAAAAAAAATAACCTTCAGTAGGACTGACTAACTGACTGACTGACTGGTAACTTTTTAACTTTTTTTGGTGATTCTGACTGGTGACATTAAAGGTTTTTAGATTCATAAAAAGCAAAACTTGTTGTTTAATAAGTATAAATTCTTAGTCAATAAATAAATATTTAATTTTTGATTTGATTTTAGTAATAGTTATATTTAGGGCCCTTTTTTCCAACTATTAGCTATTTGGTAATTCTAGTTTTAGTTTGTCTACTTCCATGGTTATCATTTAATGTTATATCTAGGAAACCATAAAGAGCGAAATAGGGTTAAGGTGGTTCGATTCACCTATGGCGGGAAATTTAAATTTTAAACAGTTTTTTGGTCCTAGTAGCCTGGCCAGGTAATTATTTTTAAATAACACAGTGTTTGCGCAAAATGTTGGCTGTTCTTTACATTATAATGTACAATTATTTAACAGTAACGCACCATATTACTTAAATTTGTGAATAAACCGTGTGAAACAGCAAAAATTTGATTATGCACAAATGTAAGTAATAATGGGCATTAGAGATAAATAGCTTTACATGATTTTGTAAAGAATAATAATCAATCTGCGCAAACATCATGGTTGTTTACAATAATTACCCGGCCTAGCTACAAGGACAAGAAAACTGTTTGAAATTTGAATTTCCTGCCATTTGTGAATCGAACCACCTTAAGACGCTATTTTGCGACATTTAGCAATTTTGGTAATTCTAGTTTAAGTGTGTATATTTCCAAAATTGAATGTTTTATCTAGGAAACCTCAAAGACCGAAACACCTATATATTAAATGATGTCTACGATATCTTGATATACAAATTTCATAATTATGAAGGAAACCACAAAGGTAAATTTTAGATTACAGCTATACTTTGCATCATGCTGAGTTGGGGCCGGTTTTTGTGATAATGTACCTACTTGTATTTGGATCATTTTGTTTATCTCTAAATTTCATTATCGCAAAATAAACATTTCTGTATTTCTGTATTTAATGAGAAAAATCCCATAAATATAAGTAGCAAAAAGCACGACTGTGTGTAAGCACCATGGTTTTGCTTCGCTAAATGCGACTTTAATACAATAAATTAAGCCTTATGGTCATCTGTAGTAACAAGCGCTGCTTAAAAGTGGAAACACCTGCCTTAAAAAAAAAAAAAAAAACATAGGACGATAGAAGATATAGCGTAACATACACACAAAAAAAGTCAAAATTAAAGAACTTTTTTTTAAATCATCATCATCATCATCATCAACCATTCTCCACCCACTGCTGGGTATAGGTCTCCTCTTCAGCGCGCCATCTTTTCCGGTCCTGTGCTAGTCTTGTCCACTGCTTTCCTGCTGTCCTAACGATGTCGTCCGACCAGCGGGCTGGTGGTCTGCCCGGTGGTCGCTTTCCGTTCCGCGGCCACCGGGCAGCACTTTTTTTTTAATGAACGATTAAAATTACATTTGGAACTGACGAAATTATAGATGAACATACAAAACAATGTTTATTTCAAAGATTTCATACTATACTAGTGATTCTTTTGAAGCCGATTAAAAAAGGTCTATCGATTCTAACTGAAATTCAAATTTATCGTTGTATTCGAAATGGAAATCAGAGATGGGGTAAAAACTCCATTTTCCGGTCGCGTGTCACCGGTGTCACAGACTAAATGAAATGCACGATTTCAATTTGCGAAGGCAATCAATCAAAACGGCTGTGAAGCCTGTGACTAGGTATATTAAATAAATGGAGACTGCGTTTACAATTACAAGGCATGTTAAGGGTACCTATACAGGTTTACATAGAAAGGATGGACTAAACCAAAAGGGGTCCATAGAATCTACCCATCATTATGAACACCGTTAATACTATGAGAGCAACACTGAAATCGCGAAAAAAATATCAGCTATTCCATAGAAAACGGTAAAAACGGTCATTCATACTCGACAGAATGTATGGAACAGCTGATATTTTTCGCGATTTCAGGGTTGGTCCCAGAGTAAAAGTTATTTATAGTTATTAGTACTGTGGACCCCTTTCGGCTTAGTACCCCCTTTCCGCGTAACACTTTATATAATGCTTAATTGCTTACGCTGGTTTCCCAGCTGTGCGGGTCACCCGTACTACGGGAGACGGGATCTACTGGAAGGCAATTATCGTACGGAACAATCCGCGTCGCTGTGAAACGATGTTCTAGCGCCTCACGTATGTCTCCGCTCCGGGGACCTGTACTACGGGAGACGGGATCTACGCGGATGCAAGTTTCGTACGGAACAATCCGCGTCGCTGTGAAACGATGTTCTTGCGTTTCACGTATGTCTTTGCTCCGGGAGCCCGTACTACGGGCTACGGGAGACGCGCCTTTATATAAAATGTTCGTGAAGTTTTTGAAATCGATGCCCCGTCCGCGCCTCGTACGGGTCTCGGCTCGTACCCGCCACGGTCTAGTATAAATCATCTTTAGGCGTCCTATAGTACATTTCAATGTGTATTAAAGTAGAAACCCTAAGGGAGTACGTCACTGTCTGAGACGTATTGAAGCAGCGTTTACGCCAGTTAAACGTTCAGAAATGCTAACTCAGTCCGCCTCGGCCTGTGGGAACATATCGAATTAGCATTTCTATATGCGTGGCCTGTACACAAAAGGACGGGAAGATGTTTAATCTAAAATAATCAATCTTCTATATACCTACCTATACATATATCTATATCTATACTTCTATATCTATACTAATATTATAAACAGGAAAGATTTGATTGTTTGTTTGTTTGCATTGAATAGGCTCCGAAACTACTGGACCGATTTGAAAAATTCTTTCACCGACGGGAAGCTACTTTATCCCCGGGGCACATAGGCTATAATATATTATATACCCGTGCGAAGCTGGGGCGGACCGCTAGTATTATATAAAAGGCGATGTGTGTATGTAATGTATGTTCCCTATGGACTCTGAAACTGCTAGACCGATAGCCCAGCGAGTGTCCACTGTCCATACATTGTTTTTTATGTTAACCTATATTATCCCACTGCTGGGCACAAAGGTATCACCTAATACCTTCCACTGGTCTTTGTCCTGGGCCAGCAATGACCAAACTTTTTAAACCTCTGGAGCTCGTCGCGGGTCGTTCGGGGTTGACTTGCGAGTCAACTGTTCGGTGGTTAACACTCCGTCGAGATTAACAATATTTACATCATAGAAAAAAAAATGTCATCTAAGTCAAATCAGGTTGCTGTCGCTACCAAGGAAGTATATAACGCGGGTGAAACTGCGGGGCGCAGCTAGTAAATAATAAATTTTCACGGCAAGCGCAATATACGACATTAATATCTTTATTTACCACCCTTATATTTTTTCTAAATTTCTTTTTAAAGAAGCCTACAATCGAGGTGTAATATTAGCCTATTCAATAAATAATTTTTAAACCTTGTATTATTTTTATAAGAGCTAATAATTTTCAAATACCTTATCCTATTTATCTATCTATTCATGTTTTATAATTTTCCTGACAATATTGCATAATTATAGTTATCTAAATTGGCCAATTAAATGTTTAAAAAACAGAAAATTGCGTAAGCAACATGTTCAGCTTGACAATGTCCCCGGCTTGTATTGGGGGAAGTACAGGTGGAACAACAAAAAAAAAAAAAAAAAATCCTTATCAGCTTTTATTGAAACACAGTTAAGAATACCCTCGATCAAGTCTGCTAGTCTGTGTAATTCGCTGCCTGAGTGGGTGTTCCCCGATAGCTACAATCTGGGTGTCTTCAAGTCGAGAGTGAACAGGTTTCTTCTAGGCAAGCGTGCTCCATCGTAGGCCGCATCATCGCTTAACATCAGGCGACGCCAACTCGCCAAGCGAAAGCATATTTATAAATTTAAAAAAAAAAAAAAAAAACGGTTCAGCCATTTGGAAGCTTCGATGCCACAGACAGCACACAGATTAATCTTATAACCCTATTCGCGTCATCTATTTGCGTCAGGGATTTAAATAAAAACATAAAAGCAGGATGGAAAAACAATTCCAAGTTAGTACATCGAGTTGGCATAAATGCCAAGTCTGCCAGCAGGTTTAGCTGCCGTCTCGGTCGGTTGACTGTCGCCGGAACCCTAAAAATCTCCTAAATCGTCCCATTCGTACGTGAGAAGCGTACAAAGAAGACGCTTCAAGCATACACTATACAACACCTTCGACTTCAGTGTGCGTATTTTGAAATCTAAACAAGTTTAGTGAAGCCTTTCAAATTTACACGGACTTTGTTGCCGTTCATTGTAGAAAAACCCGACGCAAAAAGTGTGGTGTTGTAAGTATATGATACAATCACTTCATCTGTTTGTGAAACTAGGTAAGTATTTGGTACATATGTGACAATAGTAGATTGTTGCATCGAGCGCAAAGTGAGTTATTCATGCACGATAGTTATGTTGGTGCCCGAGTGCACGTGAGGGCACTAACTTAACACACACACACATCACACATCCTCAGCCATTAAATGTCCACTGCTGAACAAAGCCTCCCTCTTAGAGAGGGGCGTTGCCATAATCCCCACGCTTGGCAGGCGGCTTGGAGATCGCAGTACGTTCACCGTGTACTAATAGGACGCTGCTGCCCATCCTCCGGTGGTTCTGGTCGCAGTTTTAGGACATACCTGGGACTAGCTTAACACGAGTGCATTAATTACTCACTTTAGCGAGGTGTGTAATCTACTTTTCTTTCAACTACCAATCTACCTACCGTGCTAAAATACACCTACTCAAAATGAAAATTCAAGTTAATGAAAACAAAGTTTAATTCATTTTCTCCTCAAATATTTGAAACTTACAATTATTTTCACCAAGTCGGTTTTATTTCGCCAATTTTTATTTCTAGCTAGTATCTTTATGATCTAATGCATACATTTTATATTAAACTTAAATGGGAGACATAAAACCTCTGTTTTAAATTTATATCTAAATAAAAAACAGTGAATTAATGAAAAACTGTGCAACAATGAGATTTCATTATAACATTTCTGCACTTTTTTGGTTCTAACCAAAAAATACGTCCTGTTGTAACCTTTATAATTCGGTCACGAATTTATTTCGCCTCGGCTAGCTCTGTGAGTTCTGAACCTGGGAATACGGGTAAGCCAAGGCGCCATGCACTTTAATTTATTTTATTCAAAGACAGAAGTGCAAAAGGTCTATTGATTTAATTTTAAGAAAAAATATGTGAAAGCCTGGTCTGTGTATGAATGAAAAAAAAAATATTGTTTTAATATTTGATTCTTTATTATACTCACTGCAAATTAAGACCTTAAACTATTAATAAAGATAGAAAAAAAAACAACCTAAATGAATTGAGATTAATTTGCCCTTGCGTTACTTTAAATTAATTTACGTGCTTTTGTGATGAGAGGTGGTAAGGTTAGTCACTTTTTCATAGAAAACGTGACTTCAAGGTGCAACTAACTAAAACTGCTCGAACTCCTCTCCGTTACTTCCAGTACATTTTATAAACAAAAACAAAACAAATATAACTAATAAAAACGGGTTCTCACACAAGAGGCGGCTAACCCGCCTCCTAAGATCATTAGCAGCTTAAAATACAGCGAGTCACTATAAAAAAAAAATTTGAAAAAAAAGATAAGATGAGCAACTAAAACGGCTCCTAATATATAAGTACTTAAAAACTAAAATGTATTCTTATACACCAAGGTTTTACATAACTTCTATTGTAGTTTCTTCGAACTATTGGCAAAATAAATCCAGTAAAGTGTCTTGGATCTGAGATGAATTAGGTAATAATTTTGAATACAATCAAAGGTATCTAGCAAGATGGATGGGGTACCTTCACCTGCGCTGATAATATTACTTGGTAAGTACGTGGTTCTAAACATCCCCAGTATACTTCGTAAGCCAGCCAAGAAGCCTCCAAGTTTGCATAATATGTGTAGCTCTGAAACACACGATGAGCCCACCTGTGCTGAATGTATTGCTGAGCGCACGGCACAAAATGTCCTCGGCCCCACGGACCGAAACTACGTCTGAAATTAAATAAACGCAATGATAAGTGTCCATCCAAATTATTGCATCATTTCCAATCGACATGATCAACCAGAAACCCAATCAGATAAGTCCCACAAAAAAAAACCATCCATGTTTAGTTATACTCACTCGGATTTTCACAAAATGTATAGGCACCAAATTCCTCCTTAAGTCAGGTTATCCCTGCCTCATATAGTTTTGCTATCACCCAAGACTCACTGGAAAAGAAGTGTTAGCGATTAGAGACTGAACAAATAGCAAAACTGCAAAATCTGCGACCATCTTGCCAAAATCACTTACCTGTGACAAAATGCAAAGCAATCACGTCCGTGTAAAATCAACTGCACCTCCGCAACGTTGATACAAAAGTGCTGCACAAAATGTTCGAAAAACTGATAACTTGGCACAAGCACTGAATTGGTAGTACGCAAAACTAGGCTTATCACTTTTCCCTTTCACGTTCTCACGGCCTAATCTACTTCTTTCTTTTCTTTTAATCCTGACATCAAAACCCTCTTTTTTAAGTAAATACAACGCTGGTTTGCCCTTATAAGAAACTAGTAGGCCGCCCCTGCTTCGCACGGGCGAAGCCGGGATATATAGCCTATTATAACCGGGGATAGTGCAGCATCCCAACAGTGAAAGAATTTTTCAAATCGGTTTAGTAGTTTCGGAGCATATTCAATGCAAACAAACAAACGAACAAACAATCAAATCTTTCCTCTTTATAATATTAGTAAGTATAGATAAACAAATGCCGCGATTTCAATACAACGCCCTCTGTCTGCGACCTCTCAACGCTACAGATCAATTGAATGTCGTTCAATAGCTTTAAAATCACTATAGTGAGCTAATTCTGCCACATACTCACAGATGTCACCGCACGTATTGCAAATCCTAAACCTTATTTAGCTTATTGCATTTTACATGCAACAATGTGTGACCGGTTTTGTAGTTATTAATGATTACATTACTACGTAGTTGAAATAAAAAGACTATGATGTTGTCACGATATAGGAACGTAGTTGATTAAAAATGGCACTAACTAACCGGAGAATGTTTTGCAGTTTTCGTAACTGCATAAAATCTTTTCATTTAGGCTATAAATATTTAACGATCAATTGACTTTGGACTAACGTAATTTTTCAATCATTTAGTACGTAATTTTTGTAATCATTACTTAGTTTTTGTATACCTAGTCATTTCAATTTAAAACTGCCGCTGGTTAAAATCGAACTAAGACGCTATGATAAAAATTATATCTATAGTAGGTGAGTTTCAATTTTGTATTGAAAGTTTTGTAACTAAGAACTCCGTCCTCTTTGTTTCCTGCGAACTAGGTACAATCTAGACTAGAGTGAATAGATTGAATTAGAAAATTTCATATACTTAACAACCATTTTAACTTTGCGCGTTTGACAATTCTAAGACAGTCTATCGAGTCAGCTAGTTCTAAATAATAAAAAAATACAAAGTTGGGCAAGTAAATTCCTTATAAGAAGTAGGCCCACTAAGTAATGATTTTACGAAAGAGACAAATTGAGAGGGCCAAAAGTTTCTATGAAAATCTACGCGTACGCAGTCGCGGGTAACAGCTAGTATAATAATTATTATCTATACTAATATTATAAAAAGGAAAGATTTGATTGTTTGTTTGTTTGTTTGCATTGGATAGGCTCCGAAACTACTGAACCGATTTGAAAAATTCTTTCACTGACGGGAAGCTACACTATCCCCGCTCACTAAGGCTATAATCTATACCCGTGCGAAGCTGGGGCGGACCGCTAGTATATTATATTTATGCATCACGTAGCTAAATGCTGAAATTTGTCATGATGTCAATTTTTACACGATTTTGTCATCATGGTGTTCATGATGTTTGCGCAAATTGATTATTATTCTTTACAAAATCGTGTAAAGCTATTTATCTCTAATGCACATTATTACTTACATTTGTCATTAAACAAATTTTTACTGTTTCAAACGGTTTATTGACAAATGTAAGTAATATAGTGCTTTACTGATAAATAGCTGTACATGATAATGTAAATAACAGCCATCAATCTGCGCACTGTGTCATTTTTAAATAATTACCCGGCCTAGCTACAAAGATAAAAAAGCTGTTTGAAATTTGAAATTCCCACCATAGGTGAAACGTACCACCTTAACATGTGTATCCGTGAGTCTGTCCGTGGCATCGTAGTTGATCGTAGCTCTCAAACGTATGAACTGATTTTGATTAGATTCTTTATTTCTTTAAAAAGTTACGTGATCGAGAGTGCTCCTAGTTATGATTCAAGAAAATCATTTTTTCATGTCCTTTTCCTAATACATTGTGTTCTCTTCAGGTATAATATACGCATTGTACGTCATACAGCCAATGTGTTCAAAGACTATAGACATGTGGCCGTGGATGGAAGATCCGCGTGTAACAGATTGCTCGAAATGTCATAGAATTTATGTTCCTGTATGCGCTACCAATAACATGACCTACCTGAATCCTTGTAAATTAGCCTGTATGAACAATAAGCTCAATCGGACAGGGCGAAAGCGGGTTCGCGTTAAAAGGTCAGATAGTTACTACATCATAGTCAGCCTTTTAACAGTCCACTGCTGGACTTTTAGCCTACCCCCGAAAGGGTGATTGGGCCATATCCACCACGCTGGCCCAGCGCGGGTTGGTGGATTCACATACGCCATTGAATTCCTTCTACGTATGCAGGTTTCCTCACGATGTTTTCTTCACCGAAAAACCAAGTGGTATGAAAATCCGTACATAATTTCCAAAGAGCTCATTGGTACGGGCCCGGGGTTTGAACCCGCGACCTCACGCTTACAAGTCTAGCGGTCTCCCAAATGGGCTACCTTAGATACGGCTTAGATACACGGGCCAGATAGTTACTTAAATGGATGAAAATATTTATAGCTTAGGCGCTGCGCAAACGTAGACACTTTGTTGCCAACACGGCACACCCATTACCAATTAAGTGGAAGCAACTGGACACAAAGTCTGCGCAGGGAGTGGCTGATTGAATAGTGCTAACAGACACAAGAACGCGGCTGACCTCAACCGCCGTCTGACCAATGGGAGAGAAAGAGAGGGAAATATAATATTCTCACTCTTTCTCTCCCGTTGGTTAGACGGCGGTCCGTCAGCCGCGTTCGAGCGTCTGTTAGCACTATTCAATCAGCCACTCCCTGCGCAGACTTTGTGTTCAGTTAGCACTATCATACTGGTTATATAGAAATAAAATATTCATCAGTAGCTTGTATCTGACACAAGACACAAAAGTGTCCACGTTTGCGCCTTGCCTAAAGATAAATTACCGGAAAGCATGAACGCTTGATTATTTCTAATCAGTTCCATATTTTTAGGGTTCCTAAAAATATGGAACTAAGCCTACGATGTCTGTCCGTCTGTCCTACCTATTAACGGCTGTATCTTTCGAACCGTAATAGATAGCCAGTTGAAATTTTCACAGAATATGTAACGTTACAACGGATTATCTAAGAAATAATAAAAAGTCTTTAAGTAAAAACGAAAGGGGGCCCCATACAACAAACGTAATTTTGTATTAGCTCTAATGTAAAAACTCTAATACGTACAAGCGTCAAACTTGGCATGATTATAGTACACACATAGTACAAAAACACACAGTGTACAGTGTAGTTTTAGTAAAATAAAAAATAATAAATAACGACCAACTGTGAGTCGGTGACAAATTACTGTTCATTACCAAGTTAACTGGTAATTTCTTCATTGAATTATGTGGTGGTACGGAACCTTCAGTGCGCGACCCCAACTCGCACTTGGTCGGTTTATTTTTGTCTCACGTGACAGTTTTCATGACCGTATGTGCATGAGAAGAGTGGAGTAAGGTAGAAAAGAAAAATTTCACATACTTACAGTCTTCTGGCCGTGCTTCAACGTTTTAAATAGTCTAAACCCAATGACTGTTTTAAAAAGGGGTAAGACGCGTGACATCCAAAAATTGTACCCAATAAATATGGCTCTGTTTCGGCTCGAGTCAGCGGCGACGTTGACGTCTACACTGTAAACGTCAACTTCACCGCTCCATTAAACAATACACTAGACCATAGAAGTGACATAAAAAGAAAATAAAGTTAATTGTTTTTAAGTATTTACGACTGAAAAGTAATGCCGTGATACTTGTTTTTTGTCTTCGAGCTGTTGGTTCACCTTGTGAAAACGCAGGAAGTGATTTTTGCTGCTTTATTTCACACAATTTTGACAAGTAAATCACGTGCTATCAAAACGCCAGTTCGATTGTGACTGAAGTGGATTGTGCCGCGGAGCCTATAATGTACGGTCTACGTCAAAAAGTTCGTCCCGTATCTTCCCCCTATTTACTTACATCAATGTCTAAACCCATCTAATTCTCCCTCCGAGCTGGCAAAGCATCGGCAACACTAGTGTTCTGCAACTACCACTTACCACCATGTTAGCCACGAACCTGTTAGCCACTTTGTTTTACTAAATAAATATACGATGTGTCATTTTTTCCAAACAGTGACACTCTTATTTTAATTTACCATAAAATAATTTGTAATTTTTCAGGTACGGGCCTTGCATATATGGTCAATAAATGTAAAAAATATATTTTATTTAAATACCAACTAAAATTAAAAACAAATTGAAAATTTATACATGTCTAATAAACTTGAATGCACTGTACACCAGTTTATTTACTTTAATCTTTAGGTTAATAATTTAATCGACTTATAAAATAACTTATATAACAGAAAATTTACGAATACTTAAATTAATAACTAAAAACTAAAACTTAAATCTAAACAAACTAACTACTAATTAAAATTTAAATTACAAACTAAATATATAATTTTATTATTGAAACTGACGTGGTTTTCACACATTTTATTTATATTACACGGGAATTACTCACTTAAAGTTAAAATAATAAATAATAAAAAAATAATAAATATTAAATAATTTTTATAATAAAAAAAAAAAAAAAAAAAAGCGCCCCTAACTGTACCTTAGTGCGAAGGTACCCATAACACCTAGCAGCATTGCCGCGCTGAATGGCTATGGCCAACCTTTGCACAAGGTACGAGCCATAAATTAATATAGGTTAAAGTTTTTATTTTTAGGTTAAAGTTTTTATTTTTAGGTTAAAGTTTTTATTTATAAGTTAGTTTAATAAATTTTTCTGTTTTAGGTATCTAATTTTACATTTTTATTATAATGTTGTAGTACTAAAAGTCAGTAAAGGTTTTATGATTTAATCAATTAATAAAATATGTCTTTACGTTTATTATTCGCGAAGTCCTATAATTAGCTGCTGGATCTATTAAGATTGTTGTATTTCATTTAGGATGTTGGTCTTCCTTTGAAATCTGTCTATATCTATACATAAAAATGAATACCTATTTACCTTGGTCACGACATAACTTTGTAGAAGTTTCTTACGTAAAGAAAAATTAAGAAAATTGCGCAGAAATTGAAAAAAAAAAAACAAAGAAAACTTAACGACGATTTTAACTTCGTGCGTTTGACAGGTCTAAGACAGCACAACGTCTGTCGGGTCAGCTAGTAAATAAATAAACAAAAGCTGTACTAAAAATATCACAACCTATAAAATAAACTGTTGTATCGAGTCAAGACACGCATAATAGCTGCAACCGAGTTGAGTGCGGCCAAACATACACAATTACACACTTGCACACTTTCTTTCGCATTTATGTTATTAGTGTGATGACTGTTACTGAAACTAATAAACAATGAAGACTAAATAAGAACATCAGAATTCTGTAGAACGGAACCTTCTCAGAAAGCAATCATTGCCACATACATCCATGCTCTACTATGGCAAGTAAAACCAAGACTAACTCCTATACTCAGAGCAATGAAAAATACAGAGTCCCTACGGCGCACTGCCAAAGTGACACCAAAATCGCTTCCAAAACTACGTGAATTCCCTATAAATACACGACTCACGCACACATACGCATTCAAAATTACGTGAATTTCTTGTCAGAGTGTCGTACTGAAAACATCCGTTTTAAAAAGAAACAATGACTTCTTGCAGTGTTAAGAACTGTAAAAACAACATAAAAGTAAATAAGAAGAAGGATGGAATACATCCACACTTAAGTATTTATATTATCACTTATTTTGATGAATTACACGACACGAACTTCGACTACGCACACATGTTTCAAAAAGTGGCTTCACTTTTCGTGTTCGCGGTAGTCCCTCTGTATTTTTATTTGATCTGAGCTCCCATATTTATAGACGTTACCTCTCCCTACTCTCACCCTTATTCAAGGTCCCCGATAGGGCGAGTTTCCCACTTTTAAGCAACGCTTGTTACTACAGAAGACCATAAGGCTTAATATACAGGGCTACGCATATAGACTGTACTAAGCCGAAAGGAGATCGTTCTACTCATCATTATGAACAAATTTTACTACGGGACCAACCCAGAAATCGCAAAAGAAAAATACCAGCTGTTCAATATAATTTTGTCGAGTGCCAATGACGGTTTTCTACGGAAGAAATTCCAGGGTTGTTCCCATTGTATCTAAAAGTTGTCATAATGATAGGTATTATGGGCCCCTTACAGCTTAGTTTACGGCTGCGTAACCCAGTACACTCTGCATGTTATAGATTTCTTAAGCAAAATTTAAAGTTAGGCGTTGGGTTTAGTTATTATCCTATAAATTAGTAAAGTTATACATTTTTATTTAAATTATGCCATAGGTTGCATACAAGCTGACATGCCGTCTAATGGTAAGCGATCACCGTCCCCTATGGATACCTGCAACACCAGGGGCATCACATATATTTAGCCGATTCTATTAACAGCCCTTTTGAAGAACCCCATGTTATAATTACTTCACTCGGAAATGCCGTAGGATAACTTCTGCTCTTTTCACAAATTGCAGGTGAGGCAAAAAACGTTTATTACTAACGGACCACCTAAACCACCAGCTTTCCCCAGGTCGGTTAGGATAAAACACTCCGTGTGCGATTTCCACCGACCTATGATAATTATATGGATGAACTTTCAGGCGGTGGCGGCTATTGCGATGATAAAACCAATAATCCCCACGCTTGGCAGGCGGCTTGGGGATCGCAAGAGGGTCCACCATTCAAGTAGGAGGATGCTGCTGCCCATCCTCTGGTGGTTCTGGTCGTAGTTTTAGGACATACCCGGGTCCAAGATACTTGGGTGCTCAGTTGCAAAGATGTGAGCAGTACTCCATGTGAGGTCGGACTTGCACTTTGTAAAGAAAAAGTCTTTGTTTCGACGTGATGTACCGCTGCGCCGCTCTGAACTGCAATAAAATTTTCAGCATCAAACAGGGAAATAATTCCAAAGCTTATAAGGTACCGAAAGTGGTTTCAGTATCTCATGGAATAAAAAACCTTCTGGTTTCTAACGTAAAAGTGAATTTAGCGGCAAGTATTTTCCAAATACAAATACACGGTTTATCTGGCTGTGTCACGAAAAGACATTGATCAAGGCTTCCGAGCTCTCACCCTCCTCCCCTCCCATTTTATCAGCGTTCAAAGGGCATCCGAGGTCAAATATAATCACGATTCACGATCACCTGACATTTTATCGGACCGTCTAAGTTTTTTCGATGATAACGCTGAAACCTTTTGTTGAAGGTTGATTTTGGTATCATACCAAGGTTCTGGTGAGTTTTCCGGAATTGCTAGACCGATTTTTATAATGATCATAGCTAGTCGATAAATGGGGATAAGAAACAAATGTTGACTTACCCTGTAGAGTCCGTCTCGGAACTGCTATTAGGTTTTCCAGACACTTTAGGCAAATAGCGCTCTAACGTATAGGTATAAAACTAGGTGGGTACGCATAGAAGCGCGCGCGTTGCGGAGCGGCGAACAACGCGACGCGTCATAGATCGCGCTGGGAAATACGGCGCTACAGTGCATGAAATACGGTGGAGACCAATTTTATTTATCAATATCGTATTTTTTTTTTCTCTTCTTCTTGCTTCCTTTTTACATGCTACATTATAAAGTGCACGTTCTAAGCTTAAAATATTGCAACAGTAATATTTACTAAAAATAACACACGGTGCCTGAACAACAGTTTTGCGACAGTTTCAGTTACAAGTTTAATAAACTAGCTAACTAACTAGTTACCCACCCGCGACTTCGTACGCGTAGATTTTCACCTTCGACCAAAATAAAATGAATGGACGGGCCCTAACCATTGAACTTGATCAGTTAAAACGAGTCAAAACCGTCGGACATATACTTCAACACCTAATTATAAAAATGTACAGTATATTTGTTACAAAAAATAGATATCGGTTTTATTTGTGTATTTACACTTCGGTAAAGCATACGAATTCATAATTTTGTCAAATGTTTCGTTATCGCGTAACAATAGACTCGTGTTTCACTTCCTACGGCAAGATTCCGACTGAAACGAAGTGAGCGCTGGCGCTCATTTTGTAATCTTCAAAAATGCGCTTCTGCTGGGCCCGTCCATTCATTTTATTTTGGTCGAAGATTTTCACCTAAATTTTAACCTCCTTTTGGTCCCTTTAGCAAAATTATTTCTTAGTGGACGTCTACAACCCATTAGGAACACCACTTGCGAAATTACAAGTTCGTAGTTGCATAACTTTCAACACAACAATTTAATCCGTCTTTTTCGGAAAAATCTTATTAGGTACAGTATTTAATTATTTTAAACCATTAACGGGAATACCAAATTCCATGTCCCTAACATCAAAAACAAAAGACTTTTATATAACTATACAATATAAAGAATCTAATTGCCATATTTAAGTTTTGTAGGTCATTTGGTTTCTAGGGTTCCGTAAAATTTTGATACTTTTATCGGGCAGATCTCGTCAAGCCCTTTTCTTAGGGTACCATGACAGTTGGGATAGCTTCAGCCGTTTAGGAGATATAGGCCGTTAAAGTTTTGTCAATTGTATGGAGTTTTGTTCTTTTATCGAATTTTGACACTTTTATCGAGTTTTGACACTTTAATCGGGTAGATCTCGTCAAGCCCTTTTCTTAGAGTACCATGACGATGGGGATAGCATCAGCCGTTTAGGAGATATAGGCCGTTAAAGTTTTGACACTTTTATCGAGTTTTGACACTTTTATTGTGTAGATCTCGTCAAGCCCTTTTCTTAGAGTACCATGACGGTGGGGATAGCTTCAACCGTTTAGGAGATATAAGCCGTTAAAGTTTTGACACTTTTATCGAGTTTTGACACTTTTATCGGGTAGATCTCGTCCTTTTCCTTTACCTAACCTAACAAGAAAAATGGTAGGGGAAGGGGTTTAATTAGGTGACAAACCTCGTCATACTTATAAAAAACAAGGCGGCGGTAGGAGGTTGAGGCAGAATGGGGGGGGGGGGCTGTTTACCTAATTATGATGCAATCGTCAAAGTGGCAGGCGGCGGGAGAGGGGAGATGAATTTTGTAATCAAAAATCGGGCTTATGATACAACCATCGAGTTAGAACCCCGAAACCATTACGTTTGTATAGGACCGGGTGTCTACTGAACTGGTTATTTTAAGAAACACTTACGTATCTCATTTCAAAAATAGCGGGGGTGAGGGGAGGTGTTATACCGAGTTATACGTCGGGGGGTGTGGTGAGGTCAAACTCAGAGGGGGGAAGGGGTTTAATTAGGTGGCAAACCTCGTCATACTTATAAAAAACAAGACGGCGGTAGGAGGCGGAGGCGGAAGAGGGGGGGATGTTCACCTAATTATGATGCAATCGTCAAAGCGGCAGGCGAGAGAGGGGAGGTGAATTTGTAATCAAAAACCGGGCTGATGATGATGATTATCTATCTGCATAATAACAACGACCATCGAGTTAGAACCCCGAAACCATTACGTTTGTATAGGACCGGGTGTCTACTGAACTGGTTATTTTAAGAAACACTTACGTATCTAATTTCAGAAATAGCGGGGGTGAGGGGAGGTGTTATACCGAGTTATACGTCAGGGGGCGAGGTGAGGTCAAACTCAGAGGGGGAAGGGGTTTAATTAGGTGGCAACCTTATTAACCGGTGAGATTAAAGAGCCGTGATTTCTTGGTTGGTCCAGTTGGTAGTGACCCTGCTTCCTGCGCTTGGGAGTGTGGGTTCGATTCCCACCTTGTTCTATATATGGTTGTTAATATCTATTTAAGTATGTATTTAAAACTATATATGTATGTATATCAGTCTCTGGCAGCCATATCACAAGCTTTGCTTAGTTTGGGGTCAGATGACGGTGTGTGCAAAAATGTCCCAAAAAAAAAAAATCTTAGTGGGAGCGGTAGGAGGCGGCGGCAGAAGGGGGGGGGGGCTGTTTACCTAATTATGATGCAATCGTCAAAGTGGCAGGCGGGAGAGGGGAGATGAATTTTGTAATCGAAAATCGGGCTGATGATACAACCATCGAGTTAGAACCCCGAAACCATTACGTTTGTATAGGACCGGGTGTCTACTGAACTGGTTATGTTACTAAACACTTACGTATCTAATTTAAAAAAAAGCGGGGTTGATGGAGGTGATCCGTCGGAGCTACGTCGTAGAGCCGTACGATTTCAACGACACCGAACTCGGTGGGTCTAAGTAGTTCGGTTGCCGAGCTACGTTGGGGGGGGGGGGGGAAACAACGCCCCTGGTCCCCCTGTAACCTGGTCCCTTTTTGGCTTAGTACACCCTTTCCGCGTAACCTTGTGACGTCACACGCCGAGTCTCACATGTACTCATCATTATGTACAACTTTTTCTATTGCACCAACCATGAAATGGCGAAAAAAAAAGCTGTTCCATACATTTTGACAAGTGTCAATAACCGTTTTCTAAAGGTCACCTTTTTTCCCCGTGATTTTAGGTTTGGTCTATTAGTAGAAAAAAGTTATATGATTACAGTGATCTCCATTATGAATATGAATGAATAATTATGAATAATATTATTAGATAATCATATTAAACTATTATGGGTAAGTGTGGCGCTTACCATCGGAAGAGCGACTTACTCGTCTTTTCACTCAGTTGCATAAAAGAGGTACTAATGACATCCTTTATTTTAGAATATCATAAACCAAGAAGATAGCCTATATGGATCTTAATTTTTTTAATGTGGCATGTGTACAAAATTATCAATGAAAGTAAATACTATGTTTTGTATAAGTACTATAAATAAATTTTTGAATCGTTTCACTGTATGTATGTACCTACTTACGATATTTTTTACTTCTGACATTCATGTAACAAGAAAAAAATTACAACATCGGCCGGCCGGGCGCGGCGGCGCGCGGCACAACCTTCCCCTGGAACGCCTCGACGGGTACTGACTTTGTACTGACACGACACGAGCGTCGAAATCACGAAATATTTGCATTTATTTAGGTTTTATTTTGTTGTGGGAAAATTATAGATGAAAATAAAAATTAAGCACAGGGATTTCGTTCTCAATGATATGCTCTTTCTTTTGATATTTATTATTTATTTTGATTGATATTATTGACATCATTTTAGAGCTGGTTTCCCTGACCAGTCAACAAAAAATATCACGAATCACATCACGAAAATTAAATTATTAAAAAAAATATAAACCGAGTGCATTGTATAAACAATTGGTAACTGAAAAGAAACAGTCGCGCGCTTCCTACCTATCTATACCTAGTAAATATACAGTTAGTAGCTGTATATTTGACAAATGATAACAATTATATTTAAAAAAAAATGCGATCCCTTTTATTTTCATACTAAAATAATAATTGGTATAATTGGTTTTGCCATGCTCGACGCCTGCGCGCATGACCTATGTAGAGTTTAGCTTAAATAAAGCTATAGATGGCGATAGCGCTGCGCTGCGTTCGCTTCGATATTCCTTATAAAGTTGTTACAAGGCTGCAGCTAGATGGCGCAGTGACATTTAACGTCGTTTTCTGAATCGCGCAAACGAAATGTTTTAGAAAAACACATGAGCTATTCGCGAGCAGTATCTTGCACAACGTTAGAAAAGTGTCATCCCACACGTTGAAATCTTTTGAACAATGTGGAGAAAAACACTCCAAAAATTAATTATTTTTTTACGTCTAGTTTCGACTAGAATTAATGAGCACGCTAACGCGTGCATTCTCTTGTGAAGCCAGATATAATAGGCTATACAACGCCAGAATGCACGTAAAAAGTAAATTGAGAGTAGGTACCTAATATAGGGAATATCTAGGTTACTTAGATGGACTTAGACCTCATAGCCTCATACTCGATGTTGTCAATGGATTTGTTAGCTTCGTCCGCAAATATAATATACTAGCTGCGCTCCGCTGTTTCACCCACGTAGTGATGAAAAATGGTGATGATGAAAAGTAGCCTATGTCACTCTCTGGCTCTAAATCAGGTCGATACCTTGTTCCGTTGCAGCGTGAAAGAGGAACAAACATCCATACATCTATACATACCAACTTTCGCGTTTATAATATTAGTAGGATAGTTACGCATAGTTTCGTGCGGTTTTTTTTCTTCGATACTAGTTTTCTGCATACGTTCTGCATCGCGGTTTGGACGGTAGAAAACCTTAATTTAAAAAAAAAACCTCTCCCATGTGCCTTACGCAGTGTTTGTCTGCGTAAGTAAAACAGGCCCGACGCGCCATAAGCAGTAACGGGGTGCGTAAGGGAAACGCTACTATTCGTAATTTTTGCCGTGCCAACGATCGGTTCATCGACAATTTAAGTTCACTCACCTGTATCTAGTTTCAATGAGAAGGGGATGAATGCATATTTACCGTCTATAAGGTTCAAAATAGGTGCAAATTTTTTTATAAAATATTTTGACAAATTTTGTGTGGTCGTGATAGAAATAATGGTGAATAAATTGAGCCATGGAATGATAAAAAAAAATAGGCCAAGTGCGAGTCGGGCTCGCGCACTGAGTGTTCAAAAACCGGATCTAATAAAAAAAGAGAAAATTTGGAAGGTCAAACAGTAGGTACTTACCTTTTTAACCAACTTCAAAATAGGAAGAAGGTTCTCAAATCGACATTAAACTTTTTTATAATTTAGTTTTACCTCTCTCGCAGTGTGTCTGTAATCAAATCATACTAGTTTTTGACACATTTTCCGGTTTCCGAATGAGTTGAAATTTTATATGCTATGTAAATAGAGACCGCAGGGAAACGCTGGATGCAGGCCGCTTCCAACCGACCCTTTTGGAGGTCGATGGGGGACGCCTATGTCCAGCAGTGGACGTCCTATGACTGAAATGATGATGATGATGATGTAAATAGGATGACACTGCAATATTATTATGAAATGGAGCTGATAAAATAATTATAGTGCCGGAAGGTGGCCATGGGAACTCTCTACTAAAACGACGCAACCTCATCGAGTTTGGGCTTGTTAGATTCGTCTTGACAAGTATACTCTGACCCTAGATGATATCCAGGATCTGACGATGAAGCCGGAAGGTGGCCATGGGAATCCTGTAATAAAACGACGTAACACCATATAATTTGGACTCGTTTGATTCGTCTTGACAAGTAAACTCTGACCCTAGATGATAGCCATGGTCTGACGATGAAGCCGGAAGGTGGCCATGGGAACCCTGTAATAAAACGACGTAACCCCATATAATTTGGACTCGTTTGATTCGTCTTGACAAGTAAACTCTGACCCTAGATGATATCCAGGGTCTGACGATGAAGCCGGAAGGTGGCCATGGGAACCCTGTAATAAAACGACGTAACCCCATATAATTTGGACTCGTTTGATTCGTCTTAACAAGTATTCTGGTCCTAGATGATATCCAGGGTCTGATGGTGGAACTGGAAGGTCGCCATAGGAACTATGTATTAAAACGACGCAACCTCATCGAGTTTGGGCTCGTTAGATTCGTCTTGACAAGTACTCTGGTCTCAGATGATATCCAGGGTCTGATGATGGAACCAAAATGTGGCCATGGGAACTCAGTAATAAAACGACGCAACCCCATCGAGTTTGGGCTCGTTTGATTTGTCTTGTAAAGGCGGTTTTTGCTTTGTTTTGAAATTATAAAATTTTGATTTAAATAAAGTTGTTATGTAGTTGTTACCGCCCGACTTCAAAATCCGTGTAAAAATATTATTTTGTTCATTGTAGTGGCACAATGTTTGTGTTTTGTGGTTTTTTGAAGTCGTTTTAGGGTTCCGTAGCCAAGGTAAAAGGTAAAAATAGGTTCCTATTACTAAGCCTACATTGTTTGTGTGTCCGTCTGTCTGTCTGTGTCTGTCTGTCTGTCGGTCTGTCTGTCTTTTCCGTCCTAACTTTAAACGGCTGTATCTTTCAACTGCGGCTATCTATTCATTCGTTATAGATAGCCAGTTGAAATGTTTACAGCAATATGTGATATTACGGCGGATTAGCTGAGAAATATTTAAAAAGTCAAAAATTAAAAACAAATGGGGGATCCCCATACAACAAACGTATGTATTAGTGCGCGTACAAAACTAATACGCGACGGGTTGGTAATGGCTCCCCGCGCCTCGCGCCCGCCGCCCGCGCGTGCCCTGTCGCTGCCGCCGCGGCTCGCTCCGTAGTATGATGTATACCTCCCTCCGCGGACCCCGCGAGTTCAAGCAGTCGCTCCCGCGCCTCGCCACCGGCGCGCGCGTTTACTATATGCGTAGAATGTACAACCGCCGCCGAGCTGCACGACCTTCCGTTTCTTACACGTATTTATTTTACGTATTTTTGTATTAGCTCAAATTTAAATTTAATTTATCTTAAAAAAATTTTTTGTTTTGAATTATTATTATTTATGTACATAGGTAGGTATAACAAACAAAGAAAATAAAAAAAAAGCCTTAACTATTACTAATTAACACTAATATAATCAAAAATCAAAAACAAGATGTTGCCCGTGTGGTAAAGTGCCAAGAACGCTGGCTGCATTCCCGCGTTAAATTGCTAAAGAAATTCTCTGCGCGAGGAATGAGCCAGCTCTCTTGTCACCAGCGGCGTCAATTAATTGTGGCGAAAATTTTTTTATAAACTTTTTCGTACATGGACCCCATGGACCAAAAGTTTCGTTTAGCTCTAATGTGAAAATGGTAATATGTACAAACTTTAAACTTGGCATGATTATAATCATATAGTATCAGTAGTAGTATCTTATAGTACACGTTTTAAAGTATAACAACAAATAATAAATAGTGGCCAAGTGCGAGTCAGTGACAAGTTTCTGTTCATTACCAAGTTATAACCGGTAATTGCGTTTTTGAATTTTGTGGTGGTAAGTTAACTATATAGAGCTCATTCATTCCGCTTTATCTCCTAAACTACTGAATATTTCGCAGTAAATGTTATCTATTTTTGAAATCTGCTTATTAAGCTCTCCATAATGATGATGATATTGACTTATTTAGCAAACTTAACTGACTATTTTATCCACTAAAATTTTTCACGGACCACTTCTTAATTTCTTGTACCCTATGTCACTTCTACTATTAAAAATATTCAATTGGCTCCTCATACATTGAAATCCATTCAGCCGTTTAGGCCGTAAGGCGTGTCAAAGAAACCTTATACATACATAATATATACACTCGAAAAACATAACCCTCCTTGTGCAATCGAATAAAAACAATAAAATCTAAATTATCCTAATTTTAAACTGAATTTTAAGTACGAGTCTAAAACCGTACAGATTAGTAACATTCTTAGGCGACGTTAGCGCCGAGTCTGCGAGACTTCTTTCATGAAACCAAGGATCCAACTTAATTTAATTTTAATTGAATTCTCTTTTTACAGTGCCTTGATTTCCATAACTTCAAACATGCGCATAACGCGGCGCGTCAAGTTAACCTCTAAAAGTTGGCCAGCGTCGAACAACTATTCCGCTTAGCACAAGATAGAGAGAAGTTTGCTGAGCTGACGGCTTGCCTCCAGTAGTGGAAAGGCACTTGAAGAAGAAGAAGAAAAGTTGGCCTTTATTCCCTAGGAAATAGGAAATATATATATATATGTATATATATATACTAGCGACCCGCCCGCCCGGCTTCGCACGGGCGAAGCCGGGGCGGGTCGCTAGTTATATATATAAACCTTCCGTGAAAATGTATCTAACTGATGGTGAAAACCGCATCAAAATCCGTTGCGTGGTTTAGGAGGAGTTAGCGGCCATACAGACATACAGACAGACGCGGAAAGCGACTTCAATTTGTACTATGTAGAGATAGAGATATGTAATAAAGGTAATTTTTTTAGAGGTTAACTTACCACGTTCGTTACGTGCGTGTTAAAGTTACGGAATTAGGACCCAGAACAGAGTCGTTTATCGAGTTATTGATATGAAGGCTAGGCACTAGTTGATACGTGAAATTAGGCATAATATTGAATACTGATTCGAAAAACCTCAAAACCATTTTATGTTTATTTTTTTACGAAACGAAAATGTAGAGTTCGTTTCACCAAAACGAAGAGAGCTAAAAGTAGGTTATAATAAAAATGTTTTTGTGGTAGCGACTTTGGCCTAGGATATTTTTACTAGTGTTTATCTGAAATTGCTACGGAACTCTACCATAAAAGTGTCCGACACGCATTTGAAAAGCAACTGGACAGATTCGGACTGGACAGAGTATAGTCAAAAGAATAGCTAAGGAACCCTAAAAATAAGCCCGGCGCCCGGGCGGTAAGAAACTCTCGCTAAACTTTTAAGTTGAAACCCTATTGCGAACGCCTTAATTTCATTCCTTTTATATTTTTACAGCGCAATGAGAAGACTCAGTTGGCCCAAAAATGTCCATTTCCTTTTACGTCTTTAAGGACAATTTGCTTTAGGTTTTTTTTCTCTTGATGTTTTCTGTTTGTTTGAGACAAAATCGTTCGATTCGGTCATAGCTTCTTTTGTTGGCTACTGTCAACAATGTTTATAAGAAAATATGTAAAACCCAATCAAAAAAGTAATCTTTGCATTAGCTAATTTTATTCAAGCTAATAATATCTGTCTTTAGTTTTTCCATTTGTTATTTTCTGTTAGTAGTGACATCAACCAGGATTACTCTTTTTTAGACAATCTCACTATCTCCTCCCTCACTGTTAATGGCAAAATTGCCCAAAAAACCAATTGGGCCGTAACAAAAAAAAAAAAAAAAAAAAAAAATTCGTCGCAAGAAAGGCAGAATTACTGAAGCGCCAAAATAGGCATATTGAGTTATATAGATATTCGGAATCAGCGTTTTTTTCTGTGTCGATCAGTCCCGGTCCCATAGCGATACGAGCACTATTTTGGCGTTTCAGTAAAAGGAAAAAAGGGGTTTTTTCATCAACCAGAGTCCTTAAACGACACTTTTTTGGCATTTTATTCGTGCCTGTCACCTAAGTAATTTTGTTTTCCTGCAATAAATTTACAAGTAAATTTTAAGTAAATTTGGCTTCCGGCAATTTAAAAGCTAATATTTTATAAGCATTTTTGAGTTATAAGTAATTTTGATTGCTATAAATATTTGAATCAAATGGCGGTTAAGAAATTTTGCTTTACTGTAAATTGAAGTCATTTTTACTTAAGCGCCACTATATCACAAACCAGCAGTCCATTTATTATGGTTTGTACTTCTGGACATAGAAAATGACAAATTAATAATAGTTTACCTTGACGTCATCGAAATTCTTGTGCTGGGAAAAAAGTTATGAATTAAAAACGAAAAAAAAAAACTTAAAACGGCTTTTTCTCGAAATGGTCATTTGGAGCTTCAGTAAATTTGCCTTTCCTGCGACGGTATGTAAAATACATAAATGATAATTATATTTAATGTGAAAAGGTCAAATATCAAACAGTGCAAAGGTATATCAAGTAAGAGCTCAGCTATGCTCGGCGTTTCTGCCACCGACATAGCTCTATCAGCAAACTGATGGCAGTTGGCTAGTTATATCTGCCGCAGAACCGATAACCGCTGTGATGGACGTGTTCTAGAGTGATCAGCAATCTGCAAAGGTAGCGTAGGACACCCGGAGAGCTGATGGAGTGACAATATGTATCAGGTTGTGACTGGAAGCGGAAAGTCGAAAATCGGGGCGGAATGGCGTACCTTGTTAAAGAATATGTCCATCAGCAGAATGAGGTAGGTTATATAATTATGACACCAAATTAACAGGGTTTTTTTTTAAAGAGCGGTAAATAATCATGCTGTCCGTTGCTACAACCGCCTCCTATGGATACCTGCAACACTAGTGGTGTTAATGGTGCTCTGCCAGTCCAGAAAGGTAGTAGACGCCCTGCTTGAAACGCTTCATGTTAAAGCTCGCCGGGAAAGCTTTTGGGGAAGGACATTCCACACCTTGCAGGTCCGCGGAATAAAGGAGCGGAAAAATCGGACGCTGTAGGACTTCCAGGTTTGCAAGATGTGGGTGAGCTTTTTGACGGTGTCGGGATGTTTGGTAGTGGAATTCTGACACAGGAATGAGATCAAAAAGTAATATGATTATTTACTGGATATTTATGTTGTAGATAGAGCTCCCGATATTTCGGCGCAGTTACATGCACCATGTTCACGAGAAGACTGAAGAATGCGGGTGGTTGGTCGAACAGTTAAAAAGTTAGGTGCAGACATAACGATCTACTCTTTCTTAGTCTTTTGCTACGGTTATCACTGGAACTCGAACTCGAACCTAAGTCTCGACAAAACACACTCACTGTATCACCGCGTATAGTATTTTGAACACATTTTGAACGCGAGCTTTTACCGTGATAGTTTAAAACAGTGAGATCAAAAAGCTCTTCAAAGCATACCCCAAAAAACAAGCAATAAAAATGCAGAGGGAACCTACATTTCTACGTATGCTAAGTGGATTTAGCTTGTTCCTCAGTTCTCTGTATATCACTGTTTGCTTTTTAGCAGTGTCCGAATAATTCATGAGAAAAGCTGTTCGTATTCATGGTGCTAACTAGATGCCTTATTCATGCGACTGCGTTGTACATTGGCTGCTTTATTGATTGATTGAATATTAATAAATTGACACCTATGTATGGAGGCGTAGAGGATGTCTTCAAGAAGCGAGTGAGTCGGTTTCTTGCGGCTATTGGCTTCTAGTGATGATGTGGTCTGATGTCTTATGATGTCACCCGATATACAGGGTGTAAGGGGAACACTCTCGAAGCCCTTCCCCTTACACCCCGTATATTATATTGGAACGTCGAGAGGCCTATCCGCATCAGACATATGGCGTGGGTACAGCAGGCGAAGATACTGAGACATCGTACTTACAATGAGACAGCATCTATTCTGTAACACTATGATTAATCTTACAATAGAAAATTACTTGGGGACAAGGTATTCCGCTTAGTTACGAACGCTACCCTCCAACCAAAAACTCCAAAGTAAAATGAGCTCCTCCGAGCATGCCATGGCCAGACGCTCTCTCTATAACGCCTCTCCTGAACGGTATGCGAACTTGCTAAAAGCTGATTTGTTGCCAACGATACATCCGCGAGCAGCGTCAGGAGGGTACTTTACTGCAGCGTTACACCAGTGAATTAAATATTGAGACATCAGAGAATTAAATATTGGAATGTTTAAAAATAAACTTAAAATTTTATTAGCACAAAAAAGCTACTATGAAATTTCAGAATTTCTTAATGATAAAAATGTTTTGATATGTAATGTAGACTAAATAATTGTCAAAATCGAGACTAGGTACTAGGAAAAGATAAAATGATAATAATAGCTTATATAGGTAGTAATAAACATCTAATTAAGGTATAAAATACAACAAAACCAAAATATGATTCTAACAATATTCTAACTTAGACATAATTTCGTTATTTTTTTAACTTTAACAAAATCTAATAATAATATATATAAAAAAACTAACATTTGTACGCTGTAACAGGCAAGGACATGAGATACGTTTCCATTATTACGACCATGTATGCTACTTTATATGTATGTGTACCTACCATGTTCTGACAAATAAATATTTTGAATTTGAATTTGAAGTGATGGCGCCACCTCCATCACTAGTCCACCTAAACTAGGCTAAATGGCGCTTAACTAAATACTCATAAAACGATCCGCCAGACAGACAGACATCGTAGGCTTCGTAATAGGGTCTCGTTTTTACCTTTTGGGTACGGAACCCTAAAACGTAAATAAAACCTACAACCAATTTGAGAAGCCCCTCCTTTTCGGATGTCGGTTAAAAGACGTGTGTAAACTGTAACAAAGTTATGGTAAACTAATTTCTAGCCTACAAAGAGCAAAGTATAGTTTTACGCCGTCCATTTACACAAAACATAAATAACTCGTCTAAATCGTACTAAGCTCCAGAGTCTATCCATTCGACAAGTTGGGAACTTTTTGTAGCCAGAGTTACAGAGTTAGACTCAACATGGGGCCCGCAGGGAATATCCGTACGGCCCGCGGCCTGTAACAAACTATAAAAGTAGTTTCATACTTCATTTGGTGGATGGAATAAAGCCCACACGACTTTCAGTTAATGTCAGTAAGTAAGTATACGTAATGCTTTTACTTGTTTGATGCCTCCATAATAATGTTAAATAACAAGTTTATCTATACTAATACTAATATTATTATAAAAAGGAAAGATTTGTATGTAAGTATGTTTGTGACGAATTGGCTTAAAAAGTCCTGGACCGATCCTAAAAATTATTTGATTTCCATTTGAATGCTACATTATCACTGATTAATATAGGCTATTTTAATAGGCTATAATTATAACTATACCCGTGCGGAGCTTGGGCGGACACCTAGTTTCTTATAAAAAGTTTAAATACTGTTGTCAATATTAGCTTATTATGTAGTATGTAATATCGCATTTTGTGTTGATACCACAATTTAGTTAGTACAATATTAGCTTATTGAGCTTGGGCTTATTTTTTTATACATATTTTTTCTTTACCAATATTGCCCTAATCCAAACTTCGAAGCTCTCCCTTCTCCCCATTAAAGAAAACGATAAAACAACTTTTCTTTAATTGCCTGGGACTTTAAAGAAAGCGGTTGAGTGCCACTGCCTCTAGTCCTTAGGGAGCACTAAGGGCTAACCCTAGTAATAAACTGCCGAATAAAGAAAAGTACCGTATACGCAATTTAGTATTTTTTTTAATCAAAACTTTGTATTTTGATCACATCCACAGAGGGCCCTTGGCCCATATACACTAACAAAAAAAAAACACGGACGTAACGCGCTTATATCTAGCTTTTACTATATTTTCTAAATCGGTTGTGCAAGTGGGTCATACTGCGTAGCATCCCTCATGCGCGTGCGGGGCAGCTCGAACAGCTACCTTCAGCTGTTCGCCTGGCGGATGGACCTGGACTGCCCAATAATGCAGCACTGGACCAGAGTTCATGTTGAGCATTCCGGGTCTAGGCCGAAATATAGGTTAAGATAAAATTATACCTACTTGACTTTTAATTTTATTTGATTTTGATTTTTATGTTATGTGTATTGTATTGTATTTTGTATTAATATGGAATTATGTGTTCTGAAATAAATTGATTGAATTGAATTGAATAGTATCCAAACAGTTTTTTCTTTTAAATATAACATTTTGAGATTATATTGAGTTTCTTGGCACCATGGACGAAAGAAAAGAATTTTTCTTCTCACCAGCTAGAAAATACTTTCATCATCGTTTAAATTCTGCGCGCAAAATTCGATTTTATCCGCTTGCGCTAGGCTTGCGCGGAAAGTAAATTCGAAATTCAAACGTGACGAACGATTGTATTGAAACATTCCAACCTCTTTGAAAAGTACCTCAAATAGTTCAAAATAGGTTTCTTTCTTAACATAAAATAAATATTATATTTTCCTCGCTAAGGTGAGATGAAAAGAGGTCAGTGTCGCTCTGTGACGTAGCTGCTAAACTAATTTGCGCCTCGTACCAATTGAATACATCGCTACGTTTAGGATCACTCGTAGAATCCTTCCTTGCTCTGGATTCAATACCAAGCACTCGCGCCAAATAACAACAGCAGCCCTTCGACCAAAATAAAATCAATGGACGGGCCATAACCATTGAACTTGCTCAGTAAAAATGTGTCAAAACCGTCGGAAATATAGATAGATAGATAGATAAACTCTTTATTATTCACGCCACAAATTTCATACCCACTATAAAACAGCTTAAAAACTAGTGCAACAATCGGCGGCGTTATCGCTAAGAGCGATCTCTTCCAGCCAACCTTAGGATGGAGAGGATTCATACAGGAGGTACTTCAACACCTTGTACAGTACTGTACATTTGTTACAAAAAATTGATAGCGGTTTTATTGTGTATTTACACTTCGAAAAAGCACACGAGGGCATAATTTTGTCAGATGTTTCGTTATCATGTAACAATAGGCTCGTGTCGCACTTCCTACGGCTAGAGACCGACTGAAACGAAGTGAGAGCCGGCGCTCATTTTGTAATCTTCTAAAATGCGCTTCTTCTGGGCCCGTCCATTAATTTTATTTTGGCCGAAGCTGCAGCCTAAAGTAGGTAGGTACAACAAGTAACTATTTAATTTTCTTCCTTCAAGCTTGGCAGATACAGTACTTTTCCTTAGCACAGGCAGGTAGTAATTTGTTAGCCAGGCCACAGTATAAATAATAGTTACTTGTAGGATCTGCGCTTAGTTAACTTATGGCAGGGTCATAACTTGGAGACTCTCTTGGACAATAAAATGAACTAGGCAAGCCCTTTCCACCGGTTTTATAGTCTGTTGTAAATGGAAACAATTAGAAGTGTGAGATTGAAAAGGGACCTCGGTAGAGTTCTGTACGCTTAGTCCCAGATTTGATAGTTTACGAAAACTTTTATTCGTTTACGTATTGTTCCATACATTTTAGTAAAGCGCCTCTCTCGGAAAGGTGGAGGAACTAAATTTGGCAGTTATCGGCGGTATAGATTGCTTCACTCTAATACGAAAAAAGTTTTCGAATACCTTTTAGCCCAGCAATGTATGGAACAATACGTAAACGAAAAAAGTTTTCATAAACTATCAAATCTGGGACTAAGGGCACTGGCACCAACGTGAAAAAAAAACATGTCGTCCGTCGCAATGTACTTATTTTTCCGAATCTTGTGTTATTTCTAGTTTAATAAATAAATAAATATTCGGGACATTTTTGCACACACGGTCATCTGACCCCAAACTAAGCAAAGCTTGTGATATGGCTGCCAGAGACAGATATACATACATACATAAATAGTTTTAAATACATACTTAAATAAATATTAACACCCAGACAAAGCACAAGCAGAAATTTTCATCACATAAATGTTTGTTCTAGGTGGGAATCGAACCCAGGCCCCCAAGTGCAGAAGGCAGTTTCACTCCCAACTAGACCAACGCAACGGGCTTTATGCTACTGTATAGATAATCAGCATCACCCAAAAGACGTCCACTGCTGAATATATGCCTCCCACGTTAGACTACACCGAACGACGGCCTGCCAATCGTATCCACTGCACATAAAAACGAAGTATACCTACCTATAAGATCTGCGTTACCTATTTGTGAACATCGATTTATGTACCTAATTAATAGTCTCGAATACTATATGAATTTACATTTTAATTAAATAATATTAAACTATAAATAAAAAACTGCATTGAGGTCGCTGTCTTCGGGTAAGGTGCCCAATTAATTAATTAAAAGAAATATAAAAATAAAAGTCGTCGAAGTAAACGGTAATACATACAAGCACAAGCGTCAAACTGGCATGATTATAGTATGCACTCTAAAGTATAACAACAAATAACAAATAATGGCCAAGTGCGAGTCGGAGTCAAATTTCTGTTCACCGCCGGTTCTCGTACGATCACCGAAGTGAAGCAACGTCGGGCGCGGTCGGTACTTGGATGGGTGACCGCCTGGGCGTTGATGGGATGTTGTCTTTTTGCACAATTTTTTTGTACTTTAGTAGCTAACAAGTTATGTGGTGGTACGGAACCCTCAGTGTGCGAGCCTGATTTGGCTGGTTTAGTTTTTAGGGTTCCGTACCTCAAAAGGAAAAAACAGAACCCTTATAGGATCACTTCGTTGTCTGTCTGTCTGTCTGTCTGTCCGTCTGTCAAGACCCTTTTTCTCAAGAACGCGTAAAGATATCAAGTTGAAATTTATATTATATCCCGGCCATAGGCTATAAAACATATTTTCAAAAAAAATAGGGATCCTTACTAAAACTCCAATAATGTAACCCAAGGTGTAAAAAAATAAACTTGCACCCGTGCGAAGCCGGGGTGCGTTGCTAGTATACCTAATATAAAGTGAGTGTGTTTAGTATGTTTGGTTTCTACTCACAAAATAATAGTTTCTGCTGTAGGATAGTGAGTAAAACCACGGGACTCTGACTGTCCATTCTATCTAAGTCTATTCTAGCTAAGGCCGTTATCCAAGACAACTTACCTGAGCCCTGATTCCGTAACTTTAACACCTCGAAAAATTTGGACTCTATTCCCTAGAAATAAAGACCAACTTTTAGAGGTAAACTTATCACGGGGCGTTACGTGCGTGTTTGAAGTTACAGAATCAGGGCCCAGATGTTTAATGACGTTGTGGTGGTAAAATCGTTACACTGCGCCAGTATAAATTATTCAGGATACTTCCCGTTGTAAATGCAATTGATGGCAGCTATAAGACTGACGGGTCACGCAAGAGGCATAGCATTTAATCCAACTTCATCATCATCATCATCAGCCCTGAGTGACCCACTGCTGGGTATAGGCCTCCCTTTGTCTAAGTCACTCTCCCCGGTCTCTCGCTATTCGCATCCACTCGTTCCCAACAATATTTTTGATGTCGTCAATCCAACTTCGTTCTAGAATATTTATTTTCGACTGTGTACAAAGAGAATGTGGACAGTTCTCCAAAGGTATTACAACTGTCCAGGTTTCGATTTGGTTATGTTTTTCTGTGAATTCTCTTCATCGTCAGACCAATCAGGGCTATAACTTTTTATTTATGGACACACGGTGAAACACAAATCGAAAAGAGATAAAATTGATTTGAAGTATGATGAAACATCAAAGAGTACCTACTTTTTAATATAGGAAATAAAATAAGTTTTTTTTTTCGTATGCTTACAAAATTCCACAGAAGCCTCTTAGAAAATCTGCACCTTTTTACCAGGCCATGACTTGAACTTGACTGCGACTTCCTTTGCTTGACACTGTTGTTTCACGTTATTTAATATCAAGTACACAAAATTATTATTCCGACTGAAGGACTTTGTATCAATGGTCACAAAGAAGAAAAAAGCCGGGTGCCTTCTTCCTTGACATCTTGAGAGTTTTGGCGCCAACGTGGAAAAAAACATGTCGGCTCGTTGGATTATTTTCCTATACTTGTGTATTTTCGAGTGTTAATGTGTATAGTTACTGTGAATTAACATTCATCAAGTGCTAGTAAACGTGCTCGATATAACGTGTGGGCAAGTGATATAACGAGGTGAAACGTGTATTTTCGTGTTGTATCCAAAACTCCATAGGAGCCTCTTGTAAAGTCTCCACCACTTTACAGGGGCATAAGTTTGACTTGACCGTGACTTACTTAGCTTGACTCTGACTGTGACTATGACTTGTTTGACGCTATTAATAATAAGACGTAAACTGTTGAATATTACGACTAAAGGGCATTGAATCCACGGTCATGAAAATTTTAACAAAAACAAAAAACGGCGCTGCTGCGACCGACCGGTCTTCCTTCCTTCCTGTTCCATCTTCGTAATAGGTATTGTAAACAAGTACACCGCAACGTTGTTCTAAAAAAATACTCAAAATGTCTTTTGACGCTACATGGGACGTGAATAAATATCGGGATGAACACGAAAGCGAAGACCATTGGGAATTGCGAAAAGCCTTTATGGTGAAGTGGAAAGACAATTATCCTGAAGAAAGGCTAGTTTGTCTTGCCCGTGTATTCACTAACATAGAGCTTCTAGGCTGTAGGTACAGTCAGGCCGTCATGAAGGAAGTTTCGTTTCTATCCGGAGAGGTAATAAACCATTGCTAAATATTTACTACGCACTTGAATTCCCTGGGCAAACTTATTATTTGTGAACTTTGCCAACAATTAGGTTTGATTCTGCTCATTCTGCGGCCAAACCTGTTTGTATATTATTCTTTCACTTTTACAACATGCTGATTTTACGCTAATACTTTGCGCGGCGAGACTATGCCGAGGCAGTGTGGTGTTAACCAACGATCTAAATGTACTACGTACATTGAATTCATTGGTGTTAACACATTTGCATCGGAAATGATGAGCACAGTACCGGCGTTAGGGTAGGCCCTGGTGAAGCGACCGCTCAGGGCGCCAGATAAAAAGGGTGCCGTAGAAGTCTCGCCCAGGGCGCTGGTAGTGCTAAATCCGTGACTATGAGAACTTAACAAAGTGGTTGGGATACCGCTATTTCCATTGTAGTAGAAACGCAAAATAAAATATTTTTCGAAAGTTCCGAAGGTCTGCGTTCAGGAGATCAATGTCTTTTTTTTATGTTTTTTACTTGCCCTATACAACCATCGTTGTTTAATAACCTCCTAATTTTGCATTGTTCCTGATTTTACAGAATATCACTTTAAAACAATGAATGATTATTGCTTTAGATTTGTTTTTGTCAAACCTTGCTTATTTTCGCAATTGAAACGAAAATTAAAGCAACAATAAAATTGGTTTAATAAACGCCAACATGAGTGTCTACTTTCCATGATATACAAACAAGTGTTTTTTAATTATAGATTTCACTGGTTGTTTAGTTGCAATTGCAATCGAGATATACGCTACAATGCTCAGAACGGTCCAGTTGTGTCACGGTTGTTTTTCACACTGATGTTATGAATGGCACAGTTGCACTCTGTGCGCACTCCGAAGAGTCCTCTGAACAGAACCTTGTCCTAAAAACGTTAGAAAATCAGAAGTACAAAATATTTGTAGACATAACAATTGTCGATATTAATTGATTAATAATTGTTATCTTTCAACCTTGTGTAGTGTGTGTCTTTTTGAGCTCACGGTTCATTTTCAGAGAATGCATCGGATCTGCACGATCTAATTCCCTCGTGCCCATTTTTCTATCGGAATGCCAGAGCGAGCACAAAAAATCAACACTGCATTATGTTTGATATTCCGAAAACCCATATGAAGCGCTTTGATTCCACTTTTACCTTACGAATTGCTAGTCTGTGGAATGCGCTGCCTGAATGGGTGTTCCCCGATAGTTACAATCTGGGTTTCTTCAAATCACGAGTGAATCGGTTTCTTCTAGTCAAGCATACTCCATGGTAGACCGCATCAGACGAGTTGGAGGTCAAATGCAAAGCTATTATAATTTTTTTTTAAAAGGCTCTCTCTTCCTTACGATGCTTTCGGTTCCCCCAATCCTCATGGGAAAACCTGGAATCATAATTTTTTTTTGTTTCAGATTGCAAACTCATATCGTGCTACAAGGAATAATATGCTACAAAGAACGTTTGTGGCAGCATCAGACGCTGCCATAGACCGAGCTAGAGGCATCAAACGTGAAGGCGGCATCGTGAAAGAGCCCCGACGACCAAAATTAGCTCGCATTGACTTCGTTAAACAAGGGGAGGTTGAAATTTCTATAGAAAACACTCCAGGCACATCAAAAGAACCAGACAATTACATTGAAGACTCTAATAATGTAGAAATGAGTCCTGAAGTTGAATCAAAAACTGATATTAATTCAGGGATTATAGATAAACATGTATACTTAAATGAACTGTTACAAATGCAACGTGTTGACTCTAGAAGATTTAAACAAAAGATGTTCTATACAAGTTTTGGAAAGCTGGTGCTGTTAATACGGCCCTGGACGAATAAGATTGGAAATATTCAAGGTATGTATACCAAAATTTGTTTTAACTTGTCTTTTTATATGCAACTTTGTGTTTTCAGTCTCTTGATTCATGAGGTTAGGGGGAAATGTGTTATTTTTCAATCGTTCATCATCATCATCATCATCATCAGCCAGAAGACGTCCACTGCTGAACATAGGCCTCCCCCTTTAACCTCCACACTGAACGACAGCCTGCCTTTTTCGGCCCCCGCTACCGGTGGTGTAGTGCGTCGCATGCGATGGTCTACAGTATCGAACGAAGACTGCATGCGCGCCTATTACAGGGCTACAGAGGGAGGAACAAACTTGTCAGCGTATTGTGCCAGGATGCTGCCTTTGTTTCAGGCTCTTCAACCAACCATCACCGTTTCCGCCCAGCGACTATCGGATCAAGTGCGGGCTATCCACCGGTGTAAGCTGCTGGATGACTCTGTGCTTGATCGGCTCCGCCTGCAAGAAGTACGTACTCGCCCGACTCCTGCCTCGACGCGGAATCCGCCCGTCGCGTCGTCTACCCCGACATTGGCGTCAGTGCCGGCGTCGGTGGTGACACTAGCGGCATTGGCTGATCCCGTAGTCGACGAGGGAGATTTGGCGAGTGGTGTCTCCGACCAGGTAAGAGAGCAATTGAGGGGGGCTTTGGAAGACGCGATTTCACAGTATCGGTTCACACCTGATTCTAGGCCGCGACTACCACGTTTGCCCACCCATAGGCGGAACTTGGCGTTAATGGGAGGCTTTGCTGGCTCCATATTTGAGGGCTAGCAAAGATTTAGTTGATACCCACTCGATCTTGTACTGCAGTGCCATCGCGGCGTGTCGCGCTGCACGTGACAAGTTCCCGGACACAAACCGTGCATCGCGAACCGCGGAACCCGCATGGCAAGTGCGGATCGAGCGGCGTATCAGCACTTTCAGGACTCTCATTGCAAAGCTAATCTGCTTCAGGCGGGGGAATAATCGCCCCCGAGTCATGCGTTTCGTGACTCAGGCATTCGCTGGGACCGATATCAGGCCCCAGCACTATCTAGCCAATGTCACGGAACGCATCGACTATCTGAAGCAGAAAGTCTGCATGGGCAAACCGTATTCGTCGCTACAGAGAGCGTGTGGATAGATACTGGCAAAATCGCCTCTTTCAAAGTGACCAAAGGAAGGTGTACCGAGGCTGGAAAGAAACTGACCAACGTGTGAGTGACGGGCAGCTGCCAGATGCAAACGCCATGATTAATTTCTGGCGCGGTATCTGGTCGGTGCCCGTCGAGCACACGGAGGGTGATTGGATGCGTATTGTCGAGCGGGAATGCGAGTCCATCGAACTCATGGGGTCTATTTTAATAGACTCCGTAGACGTTAGTTGTGCGATCCGTACGGCACAGAACTGGAAAAGTCCTGGGCCGGACGGGTTGCACAACTTCTGGATAAAATGGATTCGATGCTCGCATGATCGCTTGGCTACACAATTCCAAGAAGCCCTTGAGCTCGGTTCCCTTCCCAGCTTCATGACCACCGGTGTCACCTTCCTGCTCCACAAGTCCGGTAGTACCACGGAAGCCAAAAATTACAGACCCATCACGTGCTTGCCTACCATCTACAAGCTCCTTGCATCCATTTTGAGAAATAAAATTAACGTGCACATCGTTGCGAACAACGTTTTGGCCCATGCTCAAAATGGATGTAGGGTTGGATCCCGTGGTACTAAGGAGCTCCTCCTCATCGACACGGCCATTAGCCAGCAAGTTCGGCAAAATAGAGGAGCCCTCTCCGCTGCCTGGATTGACTATAAGAAGGCCTATGATTCAGTGCCTCATTCATGGCTAGAGAGGGTTTTAGAGTTGTATATAATTGATACAACTCTAAAATCATTCTTAGGCGCATGTATGAGGCAATGGACCACAGTCCTTCGTCAACCAGGTAGTGGGGACGGCACCTCTGGCCCGCAGGACTTGTTAAGGACTGAGCGGGGCATATTCCAGGGTGACAGTTTTAGTCCATTGTGGTTTTGCCTGGCTCTGAACCCTCTCAGCATTGCTTTGCTGAAGGATTCAGGACTAGGCTATCGACTTCGAAGAGATGGTCAAGTCATCTCTCACCTGCTGTACATGGACGATCTCAAGCTGTTCACACCGAAACGCCAATACTTGGTGGAGCTGCTAAAAATCACAGAGGTTTTTAGCAGTGCCATCAGGATGGAGTTCGGTGTAGACAAGTGTGCGGTCATGCATGTACAGCGAGGAAAAGTTGTGAATTCTCCAAATTTACAGCTCTCTGAGGTGATGACTCTCAGATCTCTCTCCGAGGCCGAGACCTATAAGTACCTCGGTATGTCAGAGTCGTTGGGTATATCGGTAGAGAACATCAAGAAATCGGTGAAGGAGCGCTTCTTTTGTCACCTAACAACAGTACTTAACAGTCTTTTGTCTGGCGGCAACAAGGTGCGTGCCTTCAACGGTTGGGTGATGCCTTTGCTGATATACTCCTTTGGCATATTAAGGTGGACTCAAACTGAGCTGGACGCCCTGGACAGGAGGGTCCGTCAACTGCTCACATTACATCGCATGCTACACCCACGCTCGTCTGTTATGAGACTGTCCATTCCGCGGAAGTGGGGGGGTCGAGGCTTTTTAAATGCCAAGAACCTACACAACCGCGAAGTGTTCAGTCTTAGGGATTTTTTCCGTAACAGCGAGAGTGGGATGCATCGTGATGTTGTGGCTGTTGACAGGGGCCTCACCCCGCTCTCCTTGGCAAACGAGAACTGGCGTAAACCATCAGTGCTGAGCATCGAAGAACGCAGGGACGTATGGAAGGGCAAGGCGCTGCACGGGCGGTTCTATCGGGCCTTAACAGGGCCCGATGTGGACCTGCTAGCGTCAGTGAACTGGTTACGTTTCGGTGACCTCTTTGGGGAAACCGAGGGTTTTGCCTGTGCGATTGCGGACGAAGTTATCAAGACGAACAACTACCGGAAATATATCATGAAGGACGGTACGGTCGACATCTGTCGGGCATGCCACCGTCCTGGAGAGTCTCTCCGACATATCATTTCCGGTTGTTCGCATCTTGCTAACGGCGAGTACTTGCACAGGCACAACCAGGTGGCCAGGATCATCCACCAGCAACTTGCCCTTCGATATAGCCTTGTCGAGTCTGAGGTGCCGTACTATAAGTACGCACCAGCGCCAGTTCTCGAAAATGGTCGTGCTTTGCTCTACTGGGACCGGTATATCATCACGGACACGACTATTGTCGCCAATAAGCCTGATATCGTGTTGGTCGACCGGTCCCAGCGCCGGGCAGTGCTCGTCGACATCACCATCCCACATGATGAGAACCTCGTGAAGGCCGAGAAACACGTAAACAAACTCAGCAAGTACCTTGACTTGACTCACGAGGTTACCGCCATGTGGGATGTTGACTCAACGATCATTGTCCCGATAGTCGTTACGGTGAACGGCCTTATAGTGAAGAGCCTCGACCAACACCTTAAGAGGCTCTCGCTAGACAGTTGGGTCAAGGGTCAGATGCAGAAGGCGGTAATCCTTGACACGGCTCGCATAGTCAGGAGGTTCCTCACTCTGCAGCCCTAACCACCGGTAGCTTGGGCCCTGCCCCGCTGCCGGCGGCACTAGGTTAGGTTAGTAGGTTTAGGTTTTTTTAAAAAAATATTTGATTTTATATTTTATTGTAAAAAAAACTTAAATTTAAGAATGAAAATAAATATATGTGCATAATAACAAAAAATATAGAACTTAGATCTCCATTATTTGTGATTTGGATACCTAATTCTTTTTTTATTTGAATTATATACTTTCTGATTGGTCCCATAGAAATAAGATCAAAATCCGTTCAGTAGTTTGGTTTTTAAATTAATATAACTGGAAAATATATTGTCATCCTAGTAAACGAAATAGCGTATTTACCAATTTTGTAGTTTGTTTTTTAATCTATGGTTATTGTTTGTTTGCAGCCAGCTGCCAAGCGTGCCATGTGCCTATACAAAGCACATATGAAGACCATACATTCACTATACTACTGAACAACAAAATACTGGCGCAGACCAGCGGGCTCAATAAGCAGGAGGCCAAACAAGGTGCCGAAGAGTTAGCATGGGAGGTAAGTTAGCTGTCATTTCGAGAGCAATATGTTCACAAAGCTGTGGTAGCCCATTTGGGAGACCGCTAGACATGAAAGCGTGAGGTCGCGGGTTCAAACCCCGGGCCCGTACCAATGAGCTCTTTGGAGCTTATGTACGGATTTTCATACCACTGGCTTTTCGGTGAATGAAACCTGCATACGTATGGAGAAGGAATTCAATGGCGTATGTGAATCCTCCAATCCGCACTGGGCCAGCGTGGTGGATATGGCCAAATCACCCTTTCGAGGGTATGCTAAAAGTCCAGCAGTGGACTGCTAAAACGCTGAGTATGATGATATAAAGTATACAACAAAGGTGCTTTATCTTATTATTAATTTTATCGACTCGACAATGTTTTCATTAAATGTTTTGTAACCTTTTACAAAGTTGATTGACCCATTGCGTCTTGTTCGATTCAATAATCCGATTATTCGCAATACATAATAGTGATGTAAGAATCATAAAGTTATATATAGTTTCACCTACTTAGGCGAACCTAAGTAGCTGATAGACAACTGTTAATCTGGGTGTCTTCAAATCACGAGTGCATCGGTTTCTTCTAGGCAAGCGTGCTCCACTGTAAACCGCATCATCGCTTCACATCAGGCCAGTTGGCGGTCAAACGCAAGCCAAATATTAAAATTAAAATAAAACAACTGATGCACACCCCCAACACCTTGACAGAGAGCGCACTATAGCACGTTATGACGTCAAGGTGTGCGCGCGCCATTCAAATGTGTATGCTATATTAACACACGCTTTTCGAGACGGACAAAGCATCTCTCAATCCCCACCAAGAACCTGAAACGTGTATCTCAGAAATGTATAACCAATTTAAATATTTTTTTCCGGTATGTGTCATGTGTATGTCTATTTATCATCATCAGCCGGAAGACGTCCACTACTGACATAGGATCTTTAACCTCCACACTGAACGACAGCCTGCCTTTTGCATCCACTGGATGCCAGCGACTCTCACAATGTTGTCGGTCCATCTAGTGGTGTTTATTTCCTGTATTTTATTTCCAACAGGTGCTGAAACACAGGGTGATCAGCGTGCTGGTAAAAGAACAATGGATAGCTCAAGATGACACCCGTGTTGGTGTTAATGACTTATCTGGCCATAAACCACCTGAAGAGACATTCGGTACACCCATAGAGAGCAGCGTCGCTAGCAAGTTAGTTTTTTATTTCATCACTATATAGACCGTTTGCGAGGAGTTGGGTTGGCTCGAGTAGGTGCTGGTAGGGGGAAATGCACAATACACCCCAAGCGGGACGTCAGTGCAGGACTTATCGCCCCCATCTCGAATAAGACCGTTTGCGATCAGATGTTTAGTACTATAGAACGGCTGCGGGACTGGAGCAAAAAGGGCGGGATAGGATTACTAATTAAAAAAGAAAATAGAAATAGCCTTTATTCTCTGATACTAAACTTTTTTACTTAACTATACACATTCAGTCTGTATCACCAGCACCATTTCCACTATCAGGTTGTCCTCCCTGGACATAGGCTTCCTCTAGATGTCGCCATTATTTTCTATCCCTTGCTGTTCTACGCCACCCTTTTGGTAGGTCGTCCTCCCACCTTCTTTGTGGTCGTCCCCTTGCTCTCTTCCCATCTCTGGGGTACCAAGACATGACTTCTTGTCCATTTTTGTTTTGGGGATCTTACCACATGTCCAATCCAGCTCCATTTTAAACGCTTGATCTTCCGCGAGACATCTGTCACGCCTGTAGCCTTCCTAATTCTGGTCAGTCTCCACTTGTCCTTCAGTATGAAGGTACTAATTAGTTAACTCATCATCATCATCAGCCAGAAGACGTCCACTGCTGAAAATAGGCCTCCCCCTTTAACCTCCACACTGAACGACAGCCTGCCTTTTGCATCAACTGGATGCCAGCGACTCTCACTATGTAGTCGGTCCATCTAGTGGGAGGCCTACCTATGCTGCGTCTTCCGGTTCGTGGTCACCACTCAAGAACCTTTCTTCCCCATCGGTCATCGGTTCTTCGAGCGATGTGGCCTGCCCATTGCCACTTCAACTTGCAAATTTTAACAGCTATGTCGGTGACTCTGGTTCTTTGCCGATAACCGATGAGGAAGAAAGGTTCTTGAGTGGAGACCACGAACCGGAAGACGCAGCGTAGGTAGGCCTCCCACTAGATGGACCGACGACATAGTGAGAGTCGCTGGCATCCAGTGGATGCAGATGGCCGCCTTTCTTCAGTGTAAAATAAATGGACTATTCATCCTAAATATATGGTATACGATATGTTGTATTGTCCAGGATGATGTATCAGATGGGCTGGGCTGGCGGGAGTCTCGGAGCTGCCGCCCAGGGTATCGCTGAACCTATCAAGCCACATCTCCAAATGGTGAGTCATAATCAGGTTACGTAGGACCCTTGGGGACTATTTAAAGGCTCCTGTAGCTTCCAGGAAAAATCTAGAGAGACCTGGGGCCTTACGGACAACTGCTCTAGCGGCACCTAATCCGCTCAGTTGGAAAATCACGTGACCGCAAACCGTATCTGGGCGTGATAAGGTTCACGTTCGCGTGATTTTCCAACTGAGCAGATTAGGTGCCGCAATAGCAGTTGTCCGTAAGGCCCCTGAAAGCGAAACCCTCACCGGAAACCAAGGAATCTCGGAAACGGTAAGAGATAGATTTTCCGGGGTCGATTCCAGCGAAATGCATTAAAACCTCGGACTTTTTTAGAGAAACGAAAAAAAAAGATGGCTACCATACCATGCCATACGAAATAAAACGATAATGAATTTGGAACAGCAACTGTAAAATAATACAAGAAGATGGCGAGTCCAAGATAAAATACAAAGTAGTTCGAGGGGGTCGTTTTTCGCATCCACGAAATAGTAGTTTGGTGTTGTTGTGTGTTGTCAGTGTTTCATTTGTTACAAACTAGAGGTCCGCCCCAGCTTCGCACGGGTATAAATTATAGCCTATGTCACCCGGGGATAGTGTAGCTTCCCAACAGCGAAAGAATTTTTCAAATCGGTTCAGTAGTTTCGGAGCCTATTCAATGCAAACAAACAAACAATCAAATCTTTCCTCTTTATAATAATAGTATAGACTAGCGGTCCGCACCGGCTTCGCTCGGGTATAGATAGGTATATAGCTTATTTCACCCGGAGTTAGTGTAGCTTCCCAACAGTGAAATAGTTTGTCAAATCGGTTCAGTAGTTTCGGAGCCTACTCAATGCAAACAAACAAACAATAAAAAAAAATCCTCTTTATAATATTAGTATAAAGAAATGCTACCAAACGATATTCTTTTTTTTCCTTTTCTTCAGGTTTACTTACCCAAAAAAAAACACATTTATTTCCAGGTAAACCGCGCCGGTCTAGGGAGTATTACTTCGGACATTCGCACCTTCAAACGCCAGGCAGTATCTCTAATGCAGCGCTACATATCTTCTTCGCCACTAGATGTGGACCTGGTGTTTAGCACAGATTTCAGTAAAGAAGAGAGAGCTGCGTTGCATCTAAGCGCACAGAAGAATGGACTTACGTCTAAAAGCTATGGCAGCAACAACGATAGGTAAGAAATATGAAACAAAAAGAGAAAATAAAAGTGTTAAAATGTTAGAAAAGTGTAGTGTAAATAGTTTTTAGGTTTCCGTATCCAAAGGGGTTAAAACGGGACCCTATTACTAAGCCTACGGTGTCTGTCTGTCTATCCTATCTATTAACGGTTCATCATAATCTGCTGGACTTTTAGCCTACCTTCGAAAGGGTGATTGGGCAATTATCCACCACGCTGGCCCAGTGTGGATTGGTGGATTCACAATATTCACATACGCCATTGAATTCCTTCTTCGTACGTATGCAGGTTTCCTCACGATGTTTCCTTCGACGAAAAGCCAATAGTAAGAAAATCCGTACATAAGCTCCAAAGAGCTCATTGGTATGGGCCCGGGGTTCGAACCCGCTACCACATGCTTTCAAGTCCAGCGGTCTCCCAAATGGGTACCACGGCTTATTTCTATTAACGGTTATATCTTTCGAACCGTAATAGATAATCAACTGAAATTTTCACAGACTTACATATTAGAAATAATAAAAAAGTCAAGAAGTTAAAACAAAAGGTATTATTTATTATTTATTTATTTATTAGGTATTTTTATTAATTTTCGTGTATTATTTAGTATTTATTTGTTGTTATATTTTAGAGTGTGTACTATAGTCATAGCAAATTTGACGCTTGTACGTTTTTACATTAGAGCTAATACAAAAATAAGTTAGTTGTATGGGGACACCCCCTTTCGTTTATACTTTTTGACTTTTTTGTTATTTCTTATTTAATCCGCCGTAACATTACATATTCTGTGAAAATTTCAACTGGCTATCTATTACAGTTCGAAAGATACAGCCGTTTAAAGGTAGGATAGACAGACAGACATCGTAGGCTTAGTAATAGGGTCCCATTTTTACCCTTTGGGTACGGAACCCAAAAACTGTGAATAAAAATAAGGTATGTTTGATAGAAGAATAAGGTAGGCTCTGAAACAGCTTAAGAACAACGAGGCACCGGGTGATGACGGAATCACGACAGAACTATTGCGAGCGGGTGGAAAACCGGTACTTTTAGTCCTCCAGAAGTTATTTAATTCCGTCATACTCGATGGTACTACGCCTGAAGCATGGAACAGGAGTGTGGTGGAGCTCTTCTTCAAAAAAGGTGATAACACCTTATTGAAGAATTATAGACCCATCTCACTCCTGAGCTATGTGTACAAGTTGTTCTCCGAACCGTCTCGAAAACTGGTTTGATGACATTCAGCCTCCCGAACAAGCCGGTTTCCGTAAAGGCTGGAGCACCATAGATAGACCACATACACACGCTCCGCCAGATTATACAGAAGACTGAGGAGTATAATCGGCCATTATGCCTAGCGTTTGTGGACTATGAGAAAGCCTTTGATTCAATCGAGACCTGGGCAGTATTGCAGTCCCTCCAGCGTTGTCATATCGACTATAGGTATATCGAAGTGTTGAAGTGTTTGTATAGAAACGCCACCATGTCGATCCGATTACAGAACAAGAGCACGGAACCAATCCAATTGCAGAAAGGCGTGAGACAGGGAGATGTTATCTCTCCGAAACTGTTCACGAACGCATTGGAGGACGATTTCAAACTATTGGACTGTAACGGATTAGGCATCAACATCAACGGCGAATACATCACTCACCTTCGTTTTAACGATGATATAGTCATCATGGCAGAGTCGCTGCAGGACCTAAATACGATGCTCAGCGACCTCAGTAGCCTTTCCCAACAGGTGGGTCTTAAAATGAACATGGACAAGACAAAAATCATGTCGAATGTCAATGTTGAACCCGTGCCAGTAGTCGTTGGGAACGATACTCTCGAAGTTGATGACCATTACACCTATCTTGGACACTATGTTCAGTTGGACGTCTTCTGGCTGATGATGATGATGATGATGACAATGCCAATCTTGAAATAAATTATCTCACCAGAAATTACATTATACTATCTCAATTCATTTCAACAGTACCCTGATGTGATGGGACAATTAAACCTATTGGTGACTGCAAAAAAACAAATTAAACACGAAAACAACATGGCTAAATCTACAACATGGGGTTCTTAAAAAGGCGAGTTAATAGAGTCCTTAAGGGTCGGCAACGTAGTTGTGATGCCTCTGGTGTTACAAGTATCTATAGGCGACGGCGACTGCTTACCTCCAGGCAGCCTGTCTGCTTGTTTGCCACCAATGGCATAAAAAATACACGAAATATTTGTAACCTATTTTCCTTTGTTACAGATTTCTAGTTGTAAAGAAGAAACTGGACCCATTTTCGATAGTACAAGCAGTGATTCTAGAGGGTGGCCACACCGCAAAATATGAGGTATTCATACCTCTGGGTCTAGCCGAAAAGTCCGACTGTGAACCCCAGTGTTTATCTCATAAATGATCTGTGTACCAAAACATGATCATAAAAAGTATGAACTTCTAGACGCTACTTTTAGTATCTAATTAACTAATTTCGACCATGTTTACATAATATGTGAACATGGTCGAAACAAAAAAAATAAATGACATAAATGACAATGACATGAAAGAAATAAATGACATGAATGAAATAAATGACATGAATGAAATATAGCGTCTAGAAGTTCATACCTTCTAGTTATTCTCTTATATTGTTTTTTTTTTTCTTATATTTATACCTTTTTTTGATCATTCAGTTCCTTGAACTTAGAGCAAAACATGATCATATGTGAACATAGTCGTAATGAATTACTAAAAATAGCGTCTACAAGTTTGTACTTTTTAGTTATTCTCTTGTATTTTTTTTTGATCATTCAGTACATGACCTTTGAACAAAACATGATCATAATTATGTGAACATGGTCGAAATGAATTACAAAAAAAAACGTCTAGAAGTTCATATCTTTTACTTATTTTTTTGATAATTTTTGATCATGCATGTACTATCAAAATAGTTTTTTTTTACCATTGCCACAAGAAAAAGGGCATCTAATTCATCGATAAAAGTGAATAAATTATTCACTTTTATCTATTTTACTCACTGAGTGATTAAAACTGTTTTGAATGGGGAGAGGCACTGCTTATTTATCACGCCAGGTGGCGCATTATCGCTGGTGTTGTTTCACTATCAAAAGTGTCAAATATCAATAGATAATTTTAGTAATAACACAATAAATATCGTCTGGTATTAAAACATGCCTCTGTGTAGTGCATATTAGTGTAAAAATAGAGGTACACACCGTTTTCCTTCCGATGAGAAAAAATAATATTGATAATTTTATTGCATACTTACTTTGCCACAAGATCAACTTTTTTACCAGCTAAGGGAGCATTTCTTTGCTTAATTTCGCCACTGTCACCAGAGAAAACGTTTTACTGTTTAAAAGCAAAGTTTATTTTTATTGTTTCATTCAAGAGCAATGTTTCTAACCTCAAATAAACCACAAATGACAGCACCAGCGAAAGTGGCGCCATCTGAGATTAGTTTTGCCTGTGGCTTCCCATTTGGAACAAGCACGAATTATGTACTATTTGTACATAATTGTATAATATACAATTAGTAAATAAAAGACGGATTTAAAACGTCATAGATGTGTTAGAATCCTGAGCGACGCGAGTGATTCCTGGCCCTCGATTTAAATCCGTTTTATTCAAGAGTTGCATACTATATACCATGACTACGAGAAAAAGAAAGATTTAAGGATTTTGCATCGAGTATTTTTTACGCAAGGAGGCTGTATAGCATTGCGATGCAGGTCGAATACATTGGTGTCTTCTAAATTCACACACCAAAATAGTGATTAAAAGTGCTTTTTATTCACTGCTTCCAGTGAATAAAATAAGCTCTTTAGAATGGTGTAAAATAAATAAAACGTGCTGAACGTATGTACCTACTGGCTGGAAGAATGGAGCATTGACCTAATTTAAATTAAGAAAAAAAAAACGCGCCAATTTTAGTTAGTTTCTTTTCTGATATCGTGGTTGTCATTATGTCTTTGGAGATATAAATTCTATATTACTATTTATTTTCTCGCTGTCAACGGTAAAATAGTAGATTATACAGGGTGTAAGGGGAACACTCTCGAAGCCAAAAGTAGGTAATTGTACTCATCATTATGAACCACTTTTAGTATGGGACCAACCCTGAAACTATTTTTTTTTTTGCGATTTCAGGGTTGGTCCTATAGTAAAAGTTGTTCATAATGATGAGTACAATTACCTTCTTTTAGCTTCGAGAGTGTTCCCCTTACATTCCGTATACCAAGTGAAAAAAAAGGGATTTTAATCCTATCCTAGGGACTAAGTTCGTACCCGAGAGCGGCGAAGGATTCCACACAAAGACGGAGTTTTTTTTGGCTCAACGGAATAGCTCCATTCAGCCAGCCAGTACGCCCAAAACGTTTTATTTATCATTTGTACATAAATTCGTATTCATCATTCGTGCTTGTTCCAAAAACAAAATGTTTTTATTCACCCAGTGAGTAAAAGAGCGTTTTATTCACTTCTATCGATGAATAAGGTGCTCTTTTTCGAGTCCAAATGGTAAAAAGTTGATTACATAACTCGATAATCTACTACTTTAGTAACAACTAGTACATTTATGTTGTTTGTTATGAGTGGTGTATCATCACAGTTCATAGATTTAATAAATTAAAATTTAGTCACATAAGAATTATCACATATTCATTTCTGTCTAGAAATAATGAATTTATAGACTAAAGGAATTTAAATTCCATGTGTTAATATTTATATAAGTAAATAAATATTGATTGTTTATATCTAACCATTATGGTTTAGGCCATTCGAGTATTACGTAATCAGAATTTTTGTAATCCCCCCCCCCCCCCCCCCACCTTATGCTTACTTAAATATCACCTTTTTATTCTCAATTTTTATTAACAATTATCCATATTTGGAATCAAATTAATCTAAAGACATTAACTTAACTAAATATTGGTATATTTTTTAATATCTATTCAGGTTTATTTGTTATTTATGTCAGTCTAGAAATAACGAATTTATAGAATAAAGGAATTTAAATTCCATGTGTTATAATATTTATATAAGTAAAGAAATATTTATGAGATAATCACCCCCCTCCCCCCCTGGTCATCAAAAATAAGCAAAAGTAAAGACCCCCCCCCCCCCATTTTGGTGCTAACATACAATACTTGAATCATCATCATCTTCAGCCTTGAGTGACCCACTGCTGGGTATAGGCCTCCCTTTGTTTATGCCACTCTCCCTGGTCTCTCGCTAGTCAATACTAGAATGGCCCCTTAGTATTATTTAGTTGATTTCATGCAGCTATGATTGTTTACAAAGTACTACCTACTACTTTAGTAACAACTAGTACATGTATGTTGTTTGTTATTACTGGTTTAGTATCACAGTTTATAGATTTAATAGACTTAGTCACATAAGAAAATTCTAGAAACTCTTGTCGTGTTTATATCTAACCGTTATGGTTTTAATGGTTTATGCCATTCGAGTATTAAGTAATCAGAATTTTTGTAATTTAAAAAAAAAACCGAGCGAAAACTCGGCGCTACGGCTACGCCGACTTTTTGGTTACATGTAAGGCAACCGCGATCCGACTGCAATGACAGCGACTAAAACACTATGCAAGTGATATAATGTCTAAATTGGAGTAAATGCGATAATAATTATTGTCTAGGTTTGAACGACGCTCGGACGATTTTTGGCCGTTTTCACTTGAGATTGTGACTCTATTGGTATTGTATCTCGATGGTGTAAATAGATCATACTGGCTAATACTACTTTTCTAATCATTCATACTCATTTTTTCTTCTTATATATTTTCTATTTGTATCAACTTTTCATTACTGAGGTAAGACAAATACATTCTAAACAAAAAAAAAAATATCTTTTAATTTCCGTTTAAAAAAATTAGTTCTACTAAAGAAATTGTTTTTAAATTATAATTGTTTCAATATTTTTTTTTAAATTGCCTCAACACGGGCAGTTTAAAATGTTTTTATACTAGAAAAATATCACCACCTAATATTATAAGTTGGTATAAAATATTGGCAATATTGAGGCAATTATTTAAAAAATAAAATAGAAACAATTACAATTTAAAAACAATTTCTTTAGTAGAATCGGGGCCCAGGGGCCTTACGGACAACAGCTAATTGCGGCACCTAATCCGCTCAGTTGGGAAATCACGCGAACGTGAACCTTATCGCGCCCAGATACGGTTTGCGGTCGCGTGATTTTCCAACTGAGCGGATCAGGTGCCGCAATTAGCTGTTGTCCGTAAGGTCCCAGGTTCGCACTACAGAGAGAGGTTTACATACCTCGTTGTTAACTTCATTTCATAGAGTAAAGTTTCTGACATGGCAAGACAGACCATTGTCGAAAAAAAGAAAAAAAGTAGTCAATTTTTTTTTAGGATTAGGCTTGCGTTTGGCCTCCTTCTGTTGTTAAGCGATGATGTGGTCTACGCTTACGCTTTTTGGAATACGCTTGCCTAAAAGAAACCGATTCACTCGTGATTTGAAAACACCCAGATTGTATCGGAGAACACCCATTCAGACAGCGCATTCCAAATACTAGCAGTTCGCACAAGAGCTTCGTACGGGTTTTGGGAAAATTAGCCATAAATGGGACTAACTCATTTTTAAATTACTTTACCTCCGAGAAGAAAATGTTGCTAGGTTTAGAGCAACTATTTTCTTTTGATATTTTACTGTAGTAAGTATATTTGGTTACTAGCTACAATATTACATTAAAAAATATCTATTTTCTTTTGTCAAGAGAAGTCATTTTACTATATTTTAGGCGTTATATTAAAGTAGAATCTATTATACTTCAACCAATCAACTAATTGGTTGAAATATCCACCTAAATTTAATTTTATTGCAAAATCTAATTACTATAACATGATAAAATTGTTCCTACCTATCATTATGGGTATAAAATGAAAGGATTTGCTAAGAAAAATTATAATAAAATTTTATTTTAGTGTGTTGTCATGTGGAAGGGAAATAATGTATTTTTAGGATTCTGCGACTGCAGTGAGGCGCTTGAGCGGCATCCAACTTCTTAAAAGTTCAAGAGGATTATATTAGAGGGCGCTAGCAGTACCTTTGTTATAATGTTTTTCCACAATTTACCTAAATGGCGTTACGCGTTTCGACATCACAGTAGCTTTTAAAAGTTCTACAGGATTATACTAGAGGGCGATTGTAGTACTTTTATTATAATGTTTTTCCATAATTTACCTAGATGGCGGTACAAGTTTCGACACTGATAGCTTTTAACTTAAACTAGCTGTATCCCGCGGTTGACCACGATTTTCCATTTTCCGCTCTGGGGGACCCTAACATACGTCCGTCCTCACACACCGCACCGCTATGTTCTCAAATGGTTAATTCTACAGCGCAATCATTTACCGCTGGAATTCAAGTTACTAGAAATAGCACAATTCAAGCGTAAGCCTGGTTAATATTTAAAGTGTTCAATATACTGAACTCCGAGCATATCTCTCTCCATTGCCTGCTGTGTGACTCAGAGTTTTTCCAAAAGGCCAACAGTTAAGGACCACGTCTCAGTGGCATATGTCATCACTGGCAACACACACTGGTCAAAGACCCTCGTCTTGAGGCACTGTGGTATCTTTGCGCTATAAAATCTGAAACATGGATATTCGCCAAAGAACCAGAGTCACCGACATAGCTGTTAAAATTTGCAAGTTGAAGTGGCAATGGGCAGGCCACATCGCACGAAGAACCGATAACCGATGGGGAAGAAAGGTTCTTGAGTGGAAACCACGAACCGGAAGACGCAGCGTAGGGAGGCCTCCCACTAGATGAACCGACGACATTGTGAGAGTCGCGGGCATCCAGTGGGTGCAAAAGGCAGGCTGTCGTTCAGTGTGGAGGTTAAAGGGGGAGGCCTATGTTCAGCAGTGGACGTCTTCAGGCTGATGATGATGATCAATACACTGAAAGAATACTTTAAAAATTAATTGTAATAGAATGACGTAAATAAATATAGTTTTGGATACATAATGGAAACATTATATAAATATAATTTATCTCAATGATTATTATAAGCTGCATAATGCATACCTTCTCGTAAAACACATTTTTTTCTTTTTTTTATGATGTAATTGAATATCGTTGTAATGGAAATAATATAAATCTAATAGGCTAAGAAACTGAAAATATTGTACGCCCAGAGAGGGTAGAACTGTGATATTCAATGGTGTACCCTACCTACCTATTTGTAAAACTCATGTACCAGTTTTCCACAATAAAGTTATTAAATTCTATTCCGCATCTATCTTCTGGCCACCCGTTTAGTAGTAAAAAAGCAAGCAAACAGACGGAGACAAGAGTTAGGTACCTATACTATCGCTTTGATAATAGACATAGACATAAGTAATTTATTTGTGGCAAAAGTAGGTACGAGTCAGACTCGCACTCTGAGGGTTCCGTTAGATGGAACCCTCAGAGAGCTAATTGCTACAGGCTCCACTGAGAACAGTAATAGATCTCAACGAACTCTATGCTATTCGATCCACCAGGCGGTAGATCCTAATGGAATTGAAGTGTTACAGGATCCACCCAGACCTATGGTGGATCACAGTGAACTCCAGAGTGGTATTCAATCCACTGGTGGATTGAATCATTAGATCCTAGTTCATCATCATCATTTCAGCCATAGGACGTCCACTTCTGGACATAGGCCTCCCCCAATCGCTCTCCAAAAAGATCGGTTGGAAGCGGCCTGCATCCAACGTTTCCCTGCAGTCAAATTTAGATCGTCCGTCCATCTTGTGGGTGGACGTCCTATGCGCTTACCGGTCCGTGGTCTCCATTCCAGAACCTTTCGGCCCCATCAGCCATCTGTTCTGCGTGATATATAACCTGCCCTCTGCCACTTCAACTTGCTAATCCGGTGGGCTATGTCGGTGACTTTTGTTTGTCAACGGATCTCCCCATTTCTGATTCGATCTCGTAGAGAAACCCCGAGCATAGCCCTCTCCATAGCTCGTTGTGCGACTTATATGTATGTCATCACTGGTATATAACACACACTGGTCGAAGATCCTAGTTAACGGCCTATTATCCGAGTCGCGTAGGCAACAAAATGCTCCCTCAGCCCCCGCCAAGCTATAGCGACGATGTATTTTGCCACCCAAGAGTCAGGACGCCCGCGGGGGGAGTGCAACGACAAAAACGAACATAGGTCCGACTTCGATGACACCTGGCGCGGTACTGAACGCGGTGCGCGCAAATTCTCGCGACCTTTTTACGCTTTTAATTTCACTAAAAAACGAAACTACTAACTATCAAAATTCTATCCAAATAAAAAAAAATTTGAATAAAATTGCCTTTCAGTACATGCAATTTCCAGGTTGTTACGAGCTTTCATTAGAGCTTAAAACGAAAAAAAAAAACTGAATCAACTTTGTTCCATTTTTTTTTTGATTGAGGAATGTTTATTTTATCGTGTTTTGATCCAAATCATAAACTTAAACACAGATGTATCTGTGACATGTATTTTTATCCAGCTCGAATATTGTAATTTAACTGAATAAAATTGATTTAAAACCGTCAAATTTGCTATAAGAGGCCGTTAATTGAGGGAAATAAAACAACAATCTCCACATATAAGAAAAGTTTATTGTTATAAAATTTAATGCATTAATGCTACCTAATTGCAGCCCCGCAACGAGGCCCTAACACATTCATACTTCAACACGAGAGATTAAAAATAATATAGTTATGTACCTAATAATAACTTTAAACAGGTATATGCCAATAACAAGTAAAGTAAGTAAATCATTACGCAGTCTTTCAACCTTCGCAATAAGTGAAAATACTGTAAATAAGTGTGTTTATTCGGGACTGTAAAGGTGCCTAGAACCGTCTGAGATGACTGAAATGATTATAATACATTGAAATGATTATAAAATGATTTTATAATCATTTCAACTGTCGTCCCGTTTGGTGCAATAATGCAGGCAGAACCCCCGGGAGTAAAGGGGCCGTCGTAAATTAAATACAAATAATTTAGATTAGCAGAATAGGCATGGACAAAAAAGTAAATATCTATCATTACATAATTAAAATCACAAAGTTGTAAAAGTACTTACCTACTAAAATGTGCATAAAATTCTTAATTACATGATAAATAATTTAAACACCTAAATCATAAATAATTTTCACCAAGAATATTAAATTATTATACTACCGTCAGTGTACATTCGGATAATCTGATAAAATGTATTGTTTCTTAAAGTAGATTACAGAATTATACATACATATTTAAACAGATAAGAAAAGAATATATACCTCTAAGTTAGTGCTAATATTTTCTTTGTGCAACTATGAACCTAAATTAGCAAATGCACATGGTTATTGCAGTAGTCGGAGGATCCTTTGCGAGAGAGGAGCGAAAAATGCTGCGTGATTTAGATCAAGAAGCGATTTATCGTCAAGGAAAATAAACAGCGTTTAATTAAAAATATATGTTAGGTGATAAATCGGAATGTTTATAAGATGATGTTCCTCATACAAAAGAATAATAATCAAGTAACGCCGAACGCACTCTGCGTTCGCTAACTAGTCCGGTCAAGCTATAGAGGCCATAAAGCTAACAGCGTAAGTCAAAGTTAAAAAAAATGATACTTAGTTCGAAATCAGAAAAGATATTTAAACCATCCCAAGTTAGAAGCACGCATGGAATGTTGGAATAACAATAATAAAAAAAATTTTTTTTTTTTAATTATAAATAGGCTTGCGCTTGGCCGCCAACTCGCCTGGTGTTAAGCGATGATGCGGCCTACGATGGAGCACGCTTGCCTAGAAAAACATATTTACTCTCGACTTGAAGACACCCAGTTTAGTTCAAATAACAATAATAATTGAGGTTCCATAGAAAAAATAAATAAAAAAAACACATGTTTTTATAGCTGTAGCTGATATGAAAACGACAGGACACATATTCACATAAGATTTATTTTGTTTCCGTGACAAAAACCTTTAAAATTACACACAAAAGTGCTACATCAAAATGCTATAGAAAAAAGTACGCTATGGTACCTAAGTCACTATTTATAAATGCAAGTATCGAAGTAAAAAAAGTACAAAGTACATTCTTAAATTAGGTTTCATATTTAGGTACTGTGAATACATTAAAATGATTCCGAAATAATTTCCGAAGTAAATGCAATGTTACAGTAAAATATAAAATAACACTAACATAACGCTTCAAGGTTGATACGCTTCATAATTTGGAGGGGTTGTTATAGTTATTACATTGTTAAGATACCTATAAAATTCTTTACAGCAAAACTATTTTGGCCAAGCTTAAAGCATATTTTGTAGCTTACAAAATGACATTATAAAGGGCCTACAAACATAAACGTGGTGCAAATCGCAACGCTTTTGTCTGTAGGTTCAAAATTTAGGAAGTTTCGATTGGAGTTTTCGATCGAGTCACTACAAGAGCCCTTTACGGATACCTCTTAAGGCAGGTTCGAAACAGCACTGAAAATCACGCGAACGTGAACCTTAACGCGCCAAGATACGGTTTGCGGTCGCGCAACTTTTTGCGTCACAAAATCGCTTGAAACAGGTAGCGGTGAGGCCCCAGAGAAGCTTTGGGTAATACTGTGAAGACTATTTTTGTACCCAATCAGTACAAGGTAAATTATATTATAGATATAATTTAGTCAAGACAAGGACACGAATACACCCAACATTGAGAGAGAAAGAGGCTAACGTCTAAATCTACAAGACATAATATTACCCCTGATCTAATGCCTGCGACCGATCGATGTTCTGTCATCGACAGATTGTAAAGCTGCTGAAATACCAAATGAGCATTCACTCGTGAATTACAAGTTAAGATTAAACGAGAGACTAATCGACAAAATATTTTTGTCAATGTTTAATTATATTCATGGTTCAGACAAGAATTTAATATCATATTAAAAAGCTTTTACAAAACATTTTGCTTGCTATGATAGCTTGCAAAAAATATGAACTTCTCTAAACGGCCAAAAACGAGCGCCATAGAGCATGATTTTTTCCGAAGCGTGCTCAATTCTGAAATGTTAATCCAAAATATAACGCACTGCATTCGCACGTCCGTGCTACATTAGTGTCAACACACACTGCACAAATTTGTTACAAGACTTGAACCGGATGGACAAAATAATAGGTACAATACACATACCATATTTACATACAAACAAACAGGCACATTTTAAATGTATTTTACAGTGAATGCTCAGGGTCATCAGCATAGTGTATCCTGGATATTTATGGTTTAAAGGTCTACTTCTAGATGCATACGAGCCAATGAGCGTTCTTTTCTGACAAATGCACAACGCGTGTGAAGCACAATTCTACCATTATGCCCATACATACAGATACATCCATACAATTATCGATTAGATATTAGAATCGAAATCTATAAAGGTGTAATTCACAGTAAAATATATAATCGTAAATATTTTCTTATCTACTTCACATTCAGTTATACCGCACATCAAAACACGAACTACCGTTTATTAATATTCAATTTAGTATATTTAAATATGATTTTTATAATTATTACAGTAACTATCCTAAACGAGTTATGTTACTTATTTATATTATATTTGCGAAAAAAGTAACAACCGAAAATGTTTCATTCTTTTGCTCTTTAGTAGAAATACTATAATATTTAGTTATATAAATTCGATATAAATATGAATTTAATTACATTTATGTTTAGTACGTATAGTTTGTAAGCAATATTTTACCACAGCCTTCCAAAATATAATACGCAGAAGGTGATTATAGTAAATTATCAATTTTAGTATTGTTTATATAACAGACTTAAAGCGGTTACAACCTTAGAATATGAAAACAAAACAATTACATATCAACAAAGGTAATAATGTGATGCATTAGTTTATAAATTATACAACACAATTCCTTTTGTATTTTACACAATAATAATAATTATATTCGTTGTGCTTAAAACTATTTTATAGGATTTCGTATAATATGCAAGTAATTTTTATGACTCTACTGTTAATATAAGATACACTGACAATATACTTTCAAATAGAAATGTTCATAGACTTTTTAAATATAAGCGATTATTATTTACTAAAGATCTTGTACTAATAGATATCGTATGGTGGTGTCATATTTGAAGTAGGAAGTAGGTTAAATTATGATGAACTCTATTTGTTGTACATCGTTTGATCTAGCGTACTAAGTATATAATTTTTAATATAATCAATTTATCGCACATTACGAGATTAAACCTAGGTAGTAAATCCCAGGAACACCTGCCTTTTAGCTATATAATTCACTTTATAACAATCAACTACCATTATAATCAGTATACCAAAAAAATATTAAAAATACTTTTTTAAAATGGCAGTTTCAAATACTATTTACTTTAAATAGTACTTTAAAAATGCATCAGTTATCAATGTTCTAGAACAGATGCAACGTCCAGTTATTTATATTTAACATACAAATCTATTTACTTAGGTACAATTATTTTTATGTGCTCGTTTGTTAGCGAGAGAATATTTATTTTTAATTGTCACTGGTATCAAATTACTTTACAAATATATTTTTGATCGATCGGTTGGCTTGTTCGTTACAAAGCGCTTGAACAGCAAAATTCTCATATTAAGAATTTCTCGTGTCGTCTTCGAGGTCGAGCTTTTTAAGGTACCTACCTCAAACATACAAAGTATTTGAAAACGGAGCGAACTGTAACATTGTCGTATCCAAAATCAAAGACTTCGGCCTCAGTAACAAGAGCCCGGATGCAGTCCTTCAAAGATTTCAAACTCACTTTCCGGAATACGATACATAACATAAAAGGTAGCGCCTTTACTTTGAAGGACAACGTCTGAAAGTCAGTCTAACGACTCTAAGTATGTATATTAACATATTTTTTTATTATTTATGGCCTAATCAGCCAAACTGAACTCCTATAAATTAAGTTGTTTACCTATTATGCGTACCAATAGGTACCTACTTACAGGAGAAATCCACTCCTCCCTGTTTGCTGTTTTATCCTCAAACGATATCCAATATTTAATGAAACCTTAACATTCAATTTCCAGAACTCAACTTAGAAATCCAAACAGGTTTTTAAAGTTAAGTATTTAGTCATTTATGTATTTAGTTTGGGTTGCTAGGTCTTTCAGTTTAGGTAATATAATGTTAAGGTTACAAGAATATTAGATGTGCTAAAAATCCTTAAATCTAGCTCCACCTTGTGCAGTAGGTACATAAAGCAAATAATAACTTAAACCTAAAAAAGATACACACTGCACTACGTAGTTACGGAATGAAAGAAGAAATAAACATAAAATATACAAAAATAACTCTAAAAAGTGTAAAAAATCTTAATCAATAACATTTTAATATAAACATGTTTAAAAACTTGTTGGACGATGCGAATGAGTCACTTGGATTATAAACTATACCTACGTACAATTTTATTCTACTAACGGTGGTTTAAATTTTGATTCAAAACTATTAACGCAATAAAGTTAGATTCATATTCAATTCATAATATCATAAACATGGACAAAGGGAAAAATATGGACTGGACGCACCGATACAATACATAATTATAGAGTCACAATCGTGCCAAAAAAAAAATCCGAACCAAAACTTGGCGCACGCTACGAATTGCGCAGAGTTTTTGGTTAGTTACAAGGTAACCGCGCTCCGACTACAACGCCGCGCGATGCCAGAGCTACGATGACTTAGCGGACAACTAATATTGAACAATATGCAAGCGACATAACGTCTAAATTGGAGTAAACGTGTGAAGTATATAATGATATAATAATGCATGTACAATGACGCTCGAGCGTTTTTTGACTGTTTTCACTGAGAGATTATGACTCTTTAGGAATTGTATCGCGATAACTGGACGCCGCCATGGCTTATATTCCGCTCAATCAGACAAGCTTGTTGACTCTCAGTCTCAGTTGATTAAAGTGAAGCTTCGTCCATGATAAAAGTGACTTCTTCGCAACATCTACAAATTAACAGGTAACGTAACGCGATGCACTCCTTTATAGCGTGCGTTCACGAGACACTTGTGCGCACACACCCGACCTATTCTCCCCGACCAGGGCTACCGCAGGCTTGATCAGACAAACCACGGTGCCGTAAATGTAGATAATTTGGTACCTACACACAGCGGAGAGATTGACGAAAGCAATTTGGAAAGAAACTCAAATCAAAACTGAATGTGTATAGGCAATTTGGCAAGCATCCTGTCAAATAAAACTTTGTCTGTCGTAAGCTTGAGGTCCGTGAATCGCAGAAGGCACTGGCGTAGTGACCGCGAACTAGTGTCTCGTCTGCGCAGGCCATTATTACAATTATAATAAGGTTGTGCTCGGCGTCGGTGGGATTATCTGCTAAACATCCCGCGAACCAATAAATTAAATTGTCAGGCGGTTTGCAACGCGAGCGTCGCTTGCGCACCAACACGCAAGTGAGAAGCTTAGGTTTCCTAGAAATACCGGTGTCGCTATAATAGCAAGCGCAATTTTACCAGTGACGTGCTTGTCAACTACTTTTTTATGCAGCTGAGTGACGAAACGAGCAAATCGCTCGCCAGGTCGTAAGCGCCACGTTTGTCTTAACAGTTCACTGCCACCCAAAATTTTGAATTTTAACAGCTCATAACCCTGCATAGCAACGCACTGCGCTCGTCACCTTAATAATTTAATTAATTAATTATTAATTAACCCGTCGAATGTGGGCGAAGGAGTCTTTTTATGGCTAAAATGGGGAATTTCACCTACATTTCAGATAATAAAAAAAAAGTATAAAATATGTACATAATATTATATACCATTGGTATTGTGTATAAATCTTCTTACACACAATACGCACGTCGGAGCACTTTTCGCTTACGCCGACATGCGGTGCGCAACACATTCGACGGGTTAACCCTGTAATTTCACTGAAAACACTGTATCTATACAACTAACGAGACAAAGCAAGGTTCAATTAAAACAGGGAGGCCCGTTTAGCTGAACAAATGGCTGTTGGGCTGTAAAACGTCCCTGTTGTCAAAAATACGCTCCATCAAATCGGTTTCGAACGCGCTAAACTAATAACATTATTCGAATAGAAATAATGTCCAAAAGAAATCATGATATTTCCGTTATGACCGATATTTATTTTAGACTTTATTTCAACGCTGTTCATACTTATTGAGTTGTCGTGACAAATAGAGATGAGCATCATAATTTTCACAAACTAATTGCGAGCTAGCCGCCACAGGTATTTCAGAAAACCTAAGCGCCGTTTTAGCGCCCGTGCTACCCGCAAATGGCACAACAGATGCACGGCGCTATGCGACCGCACAATAAAAAAAAAACATCTCTATACAAGAAGCTTATAAAAAAATTACACAATAAACAACGGCAAATATACGAACTCTCAATGCAACAAAGAACAGAGGCCGGTGCCGAAACATCTATAGGAGATTTTTTAAAACGCTTTTATATAAAAATTAATACGAATTAAAGCATTAGCGTAATGTTGACTCGGCTACAAGGTGTAGCGGCATCTTTGGCTTGCAAGCGCACCCATTCCCGCTATCGCGCGTCCTTTTGAATTGGGCCCTACCACAATCCGAGCATACTTTTTTAGTCTTACTTGGCTTCACTCTCGCTCTATCTACAGTAGAGAATGCGAGCGAATGTTCAAAGTTAAACAAATGAGAGTGCTTATGGGATTGTGGTACGCCCCCTGATATATTTTATACCCCAGTATTAAGGCCCCGCTGTAGTACTAACGATTTTATACAAACATTTTACCTGTTTTTGCATAAAAACAACATTCTGATACAAAAAGTTCAATCCAATTTGTGTCTGAATTTGATTTTAAAAAGCATTTATCGTACCACAACCATTGAAGCATACGTATTTGAGTCTGGCTGCACTTTATCTTGTTCTTTCAAGTTTAGTGTAGAGCAAAATAAAGGTAGATAATGATTTAAATAAGAACGCCATAGTAGTAACGTAATTCAAAGACATTATGACATACACTGCACTGGGCCAGCATGGTGGATTATGGCCCATTCTCTTTCTCTCTGAGAGAAGAATCAGAGAACATAATAGGCTGATGATTAATGAAAAAAAAAAACCCCATAAGAGTTTGTGGTGCACCTCCGCTAGGTACAGTTTGTATGAAATCGTACAAATACAGCGTGACCAAATGCTTCTTCAGAATACGTTATAAAATCGCATCAAATCTTCGTTACTTTTCACATACGGGGAGTATGTGGAAAACTACAAAGATTTGAAAGTGTCCACTCGCCCTATGATGTAGCACAATAGTTCGCCATGTGAATAATGTATGCGACCGATATTCTCGTGTTGTGAAGCTATAAATCTTAGTATAGACGAGAGAATAGAGCGGGGAAAGCTTTGTGTCAATGCGATAAAAAAAAATCAGACTGAAAGAGTGTACTAAGCCAAAAACAGCGAATTCTGAACTTCCGCTATGCGACCAAACTCGCGAGCGGCAAGAAGCTACTGTTTCTTAAGGCACTTGCAGACGATGCGTAGTTTAGCAAGTAGCTACTACGCATCGTCTGCAACGTTTTGCTTAGTGCAAGTGGCAGTGGAAGTGGTTAGTAGCACTAATAGCAAAAATCATAGTCTGGACTGAAAATTTTCAGGTAACCTGTTCGCGATATATTATTTAACATATTAAATTTGATATAAAATACTTCACATCCATTAAACAGACGGGTGAAGGTCGTTCCTTCCCGGATCCTCTACTATGAGGTTTTGGCTTAATACTCGCATTCAGACTAACCTTTTACTGAGCTGCATTTTCACTAATTGCTCTGAACAAATGTTCCGAATCTCTCTCCGCTCTAGCGAGCGTATATTGAAAAATTCAACGCTAAATATAATTACGCGTAAACGAACGCTCGCTCAGATTCCAGTGATCGAAGCACGAATATTTGACACGTAAATTAAGAATAGAATTCCATATAAATATTGAAATTTGTATATAATAAATATTAGTAGCTCGATCTCTGAATGGTGAGTGAAGAGGCAGCTCTATTGTAGTCTGGAGAAGGTATCTGGTGTGGTTAGGTTAGGACGCGCGCACCGCACCGCTTATTTCTTTTTGCGGTTGCGAACGCGGGGCGGGGGCCTGAACTCGGGCTACGCGTGCCTCTTAGCGTGCAGTGCGAGGTGGTCGGAGCGCGAGAAGCAGCGGTCGCAGTGACGGCAGCGGAACGGCTTCGCACCGGTGTGCTTGCGGTAGTGCCGGGTCAGCTCGTCGGAGCGAGCGAAACGCCACTCGCAACCTTCCCACGAGCACTTGTACGGCTTCTCGCCTGGAAACAAACAAATGTTGAGTTGAACATCTGTCCCAGAAGTTCCCAAACCCAGAGGGTGGCTGGTTTCACAGCTGTGTGGGTCGCCCGTACTACGGGAGACGGGATCTACGCGGAGGCAAGTCCTGTATGGAACTTGATGCATTGCAGCGTAGAGCTGTCAGAATTGTCGACGATTCCAAGCTCACTGAACACCTAGAGCCGCTCAGCATGCGCAGAGACGTTGGGTCTCTCTGTATCTTTTATCGTATTTACAACGGGGAGTGTTCTGAAGAACTATTTGATCTGATGCCGGCGTCGCGGTTTTACCATCGCACTAGCCGCCACCGCCTGAAGGCTCATCCACACATAATAGATCAGTGGAAATAGCACACTGTGCGTTTCACACGATCCTTCTTGCCTCATACGTGCAAAATGTGGAATGAGCTACCTTCTACGGTGTTTCCGAGAAGCTACAACATGGGGTTCTTCAAAAGGCGAGTTAATCGAGTTCTAAAGGGTGGGCAACGTATTTGTGATGCCTCTGGTATTACAAATATCCATAGGCGACGGTGACTACTTTCCATCAGGCAGCCCGTCTGCTTGTTTGCCCCCTATAGCATAAAAAAAAAACAAAAAAAAATGGTACATCCCGCTAAATCCCATGGATTAGCGGGTACAAAAAGCAAATAGTAAAGCAATAGTTACCTGTATGGGTTCTTTTATGCGCCTTCAGGTGCGAGCTTTTAGTGTAGACCTTGTCGCAAGCAGGGAACTCGCAGCGGTGCACGCGTCGGCGCGGGTCTGACGCTGGTAGCGGGTGGAGTCGCGGCGGGAGACGTCGCATCGGGACTGGCACCGGGATTATTGGCTCGTCTGTAAAGGATACAGCGGTTAAAATGTGCTTCTTATAACATACACTGTTTATTTGATCGAAGGCTGTACCAGGTCTGGCACACTCCGCACTTTAGGAATGAAGTTACAAGTAGCCGACTTGTAGAACGTGCCGTGAAATAGAGAGATTAAAATGATTTTGCGGAGTGAATCGCCTGTACTTGTACTAATATGTCGTATGTGACTATACATATTACTTTGGCAGATCTGGCCAAATGTGGCCAAACTAAATTATCCCTCTAAACATTCAAGTACTTCATATAAAAGTTAGTTTTTTGTATGGAAATATTTTTATCGCATTTCCATGATCAAATTTATTAATGGTGATAAGTATTACAGTTTAGCTGCTATGTAAAATCGAACTGCGTGACTTGGTGATGTAGGTAACTGACATTGACAAAGCAAGAGAACTCAATACCCAGAATGAGTAATTATTTATTTGGGCAGCAGTTGGATGAGGAAATCTGATGCTGTTTGGAAGCCCTTGTAATGTAACTCAGTGAGCTTTATTTCTTGAAGCGGTTTCTTTGGAAGTCGTTTATGCGTGACGAGGTATCGTTAACATGGGAAGTGGCACGTGGGACCGACCACATCTGGTGTTCACTTATTGGGAGCATCACGAGGCCTTTATTGCTTCAATTGCTGATTCAAATCACGGTATACTGCATACCCATAATAATATAAAACTAATAAAGTTTATTTTGATGGAAAGACGCCTTCTTTTTTAGCACTAACCGCATCAAAACATTACGGGAAACTATGGCGTGGGTACTTTCTGGTATTCTGCTAGCTATCTACCATCATCATATCGACAATCCGTCTAAAGAATACATCACATATAACTTCATCATCATCATCATTTCAGCCATAGGTTGTCCATTGCTGGACATAGGCCTCCCCCATCGATTTTCAAAAGGGCCAGTTGGAAGCGGCTTACATCCAGCGTTTCTTTGCGGTCTCTTTTGGGTCGTCTGTCTATCACAAATAACTTTTCAGCACATAAAAAATTGCACTCAATATGTATATACTTTGCGTGAAAGAGACATAGTTTCCCTTCCTAATCCGAACAAAAACTTTTAATGCTATTATATATAAGAACTTATAAGCAGTTTTAAATAATTTTATTTGTAATTGTATTACATTTATATTTTTATTTTTATATCCCGTTAATAATTTTAGTGAACAACCGTGATAGTTTACAGTGTCATTTAAATATATTTTTCACAGCGGGCAATGGAGAGAGCTATGCTTGGAGTTTCTTTGCGCGATAGAATCTGGAACGTGGATATTCGCCAAAGAACCGGACGACATAGCTATTAAAATTTGCTAGATGAAGTGGCAATGGGCAGGCCACATCGCTCGAAGAACCGATAATCGATGGGGAAGAATGGTTCTTGAGTGGAGACCACGAACCGAAAGACGCAGCGTAGGTAGGCCTCCCGCTGGACTGACGACATTGTGAGAGTCGCGGGCATCCAGTGGATGCAGATGGCAGGCTTTCGTTCAGAGGGCTATGTTCAGCAGTTGGCGTCTTCTGGCTGATGATGATTATATTTTTCACTAAGCCTGATATTTTTATAAGCAAGCATACTACTCTGAAGATATGCTTATTAAAGACAGAGTAAAATGGAAAAAATCTGTATAAAAATCATTACAGAAGAATTTGCCTTTAGAATTAGAATAATAGCCTGACATAGATTTCAATTATCACTTAATACTTAATGTAATGTGCTTAATTATTACTTAATGTATTATTTTTTTTTTTATTAATCTTAAAAAGCCTCTTTACAGCTGCAAAATTATTGACAAGGCCATTTTACAGCCGATAATGTAATTGTGTCACTTTGATTTTAAATTGTAATTTTTATCCTGTAAATGACGTCGTCAAGTGTATATTAGTTCTAGTATAGTATATTTCTCTATGATATTAGTTATACCTAAGTCCCGAAATAAATGAATTGAATTGAATTTAACAAATCATACAGATGTCCTATTATATTTTATTTAAAGTTTTAGGGCATGCAACTTACCTTTAGATTCATCGTTGTCACTAACCGGCTCACACTTCACTGCCACTTCGTAGATCGATGCTGGAGACGGAACAGAAGCGTATGACGCTGTGAAAACAAACATGATCATAAGAATCAGCATGCGCAGAGACCAGAGAAAAGAAAAATTAATGTTTAATTAGAACGATTGTCAAGGCATTTTTGTTAGAAATTTGTTGTAGCCAGTTGCACCCACAGATATACGAACTGTGGTTGCACCCATATAAACGAAACGTCAGTCATTCAAAATCAGTTAACAACTGTGATGCGGACAAAGAACTTTGAGACCTAACCTAAAAAGTTAAGGTCCAAGTTCTTTGGATGCGGAGTTCCACGCGTTAACGTAAATAAGACAATCAAAGTTCTGTCATAATGCCTGGCGACAGATTTTCCTTCTCATTTCCGTTCTATTAACTTCTCGTTTCTGTGGCAGAGACGTTGGGTCTCTTTGTCTTTTATCACATTTACAACAGGGCAGTGTTCTGAAGAACTATTCGATCTGATGCCACCAACGAGGTTTTATCATCGCACTAGCCGCCACCGCCTGAACGTTCATCCACATCATAGATCTGTGTAAATTGAACACTGTGCGTTTTACGCGATCTTTTTGCCACACACCTACAATTAGAGGAATGAGCTCTCTTCTGCGGCATTTCCGAGTAACTATAACATGCGGTTCTTCAAAAAGGCTGTATAGTTTGGATCGGAACATATCTATGATACACCTGGTGTTACAGGTATCTATAGACGACGGCGATCGTCCTATGGCATAACAAAAAGAAACATCAAATTGGTAAATAAAATTAGTTTAGTATTTACAACACAAACAGAATAATTTGATTGCCTGATGGTCCAAGCCCGTTCATAAAGCCTAACGTTGTCAACCGGCAGGAGTTTAAAAACTGCAACAGTAATAAAATCGCGATGATATTTTCTCCCGTGGGGACAAAATACTGCGCAAGGTAGAGCGACGGAAAAGTATTTTAACTTCAACAACTTGAAAAGGCATTTTATCGTATAAAATCTGCGCGACGAGATCGTTTATTTTATTCGGTAGCGCGGAAAGTGAATTTAAACTTTAAATGTGACTCTTCGACTAGTATTGCATATAATTTATCTGTGAACGCGACGAACTAATTATTTTTAAGGGTTAAAATCATAAAACATTCCACCCAACATCACAAATAGTTTGATTCAAGGAGGTTCTATTCATTCCTGTCTAAAAGGAGGTTCTGGAGGTTCCTGTCTGGAAAATAATAGGTAATATATTTTCCTTAAGTGAAAAGTTGTGTTTTCACTCGTGCCATTTTGAATTTCAATCAATTGCGTCATCAATTTGCCTACAAGACACACGCACCAAATAACAAACTTTGCAGCCTAGTACATCAAAAAACAATTTAGCATCTGTCGCTCATCACTGAAAATTTTCATTTCTGTGTCGCTCACAGTAGGTTTAAAATATAAAAATAAAAAACCAATAACTTGCTTATTTGAATTTTTCACATAAATTTTGAAGTACTCGAACTCAGATCGCCCGTAAATTATTTTCCCTTAAATTTTTGTAATATTATCTTCCTTTTCCAATGGGTTTCATCCTACTACATACTGTATTTTTTTTTGGTTTAAAAAATTATCGACTCTGGTTTAACATTTGAGCGGAGGCATCTCTTCTTGAACGCCATTTGTCTTGGTCCCTATTCGACTACTTTCTTTACAATATCGTCGACTCAACCAGGGAGTTTACTTTTTAAACCATACAATAGCTTTGGATGGCCATCCCGATGAAGCTCGATTTACCGTGTGGCAAAATCTGCACAGGCAACCTCCAAATTACATTTTCCTAGCTGATGAGCTCTCTCTCCAGGTTTTAAAGAACCATAGCCCACTTGGAAAAACCTGAACCGACTTCGGTCCCATGTGGGCCGAAGTCAGGATAACATGGCAAAGTGAGGCTGTATAAAATAGGCTCTGATACCGAATGTCTTTGTGATGTGAACCCTCAGACAATGTCACACTCGATGGACTGTGCAGCGTGTCCTACAACCTGCACACTAGACAACCTAAAGGAAGCTACGGACAGTGCCATTGGGATGGCCAAATTTTGCTCTAAATACTTAATTTGAAAACAGATTAAAATTTTACGAAACATCGACTCGAAAGAAGAGCGAGAAACTTACGCTTAGCAATTTCTTCATTATCGCTGACCGGCTCGCACTTGACCACAGCAAACAGTGTGGGTACCAGTGGGGAGGAAGGTGAGGACGCCGGGGAAGGGGGTGAGCCTGGGGACGACGACATGGACCGCACCCAGTCTTCCTCCTCTTCGTTATTCTTGTCGCGCGGCTCCTCGCGCAGGTATCTCTCCATCTCGTAGCATGTCTGGAAGTAAAAGAGGAGACGTCAGTCCTGTTCTTCGTAGATGGTATTTATGTTGCTCCAAAGATAATACATATAATCATTTGATCACATCACACATCACATCATCAGCCATTAAATGTCCACTGCTGAACAAGGCCTCCCTCTTAGAGAGGGGTTTTGCCATAATCCCCACGCTTGGCAGGCGGTTTGGGGATCGCAGTACGTTCACCGTGTACTAACAGGACGCTGCTGCCCATCCTCTGATGGTTCTGGTCGCAGTTTTAGGACATACCCGGGTCCAATCATTTGATCGCGCATGTAAAAAATTCCTTTTGAAATAGTAAGCCACGTCGGTCACGGTTGGTATAGAATGGCGGCTTGTGATTGGAGACTCAAAAGTCATTCATGCAATTCGCGCCTAGGATTGGCCCGCTCGAAAAAGATTATGCTAAAATTTTGTACATTTTCATTGCGTGGGGTAAAGGATGAGCAGTCAAGTAGTTAATCGTCATTGCGTTGCTCTCAGTCTTTAGCTAAGTCCAAACTCCACACTTGTGTGCAGCGCTGGCCCTAGATTTTAATGAGGGTATAGAGAGATTGTATTTCGGCCCGTTTCATTTCTGAAGACTATCGTACAGAAATCAATCATTTTGCGGAATAAAAAGTATAGCCCATGTGCTAGGATATAAACTATTTCCACATTAAAATTTTATACTGGTTACTAACAAAGTAAGTGTGCCCCGTCGTCTGTTACTATGCCCCCCTGCCCCGAGGATCGAAACGCCATCAATTCTTTTTTTTTGCTTTATGCGTATGGCGCCCGTTGTGATCTGGCGCCTAGAGTGACCAACCCTCTCGCTACCCCAGGGCCGGCGCTGCTTGTGTGCTTTCAGTTTCCTTGCGTCTTTAACATTGAATATATCTTGCGACTAAGGCTAAATTTATCTTTAATTATTGATGCTAACATACAGTGTCACAATAAAAAGTTATTAAAAAATATTGTAAAGTAAAGTGCATCAAATTGTAAAGCGCACATGCTGCAGCCCGGCCACCGTCGCTCTATCGTTCTTTCGATGCACTCGCTCAAAAACGGTGAAGGAAATTGGTATGTCCTCTTGGACATACCAATTTCCTTCAAAAGCCACCTCAAAAGTTCAAAGACAATATACTATTCTCCAACATGCACTGGGCCAGCATGGTGGATTAGGACCAGATTAGGCCCATCCTCTCTCTGAGAGAAGGATCTGAGTCTGAGCAGCAGTGGGAACATGATAAGCTGAAATAACGATGATGATAATGGTACTTATAGCAGTTGAAAAGTAGGTAGTACCTACTCATATTAATCCAAAAGTTCAACTACTTTACTTTAAAATATGCTAGGACGTGTTGCCGCAATATAATTGATGCCAAAAAAAACACATTCTGCTGTCCACATTTTTATTTTATTTTATTTTATTTTATTTTATTTTATTTTATTTTATTTTATTTAGAAGGTACACAAAACAGGACAATCTCAACTTAAGCTAAACTTATTGCAAATATTACAGTTTCGAACTGGAGAGTATCCCAAAATATGCGTACACAGCATGATTGGCAATTACTGGCAAGATAAAAAGTTAAAGTTAGATTAGTTGAAGCTAAAACAGACGCTGCAGCTAAAGTACTGTACTATTGTACTGTACTGTATTTAACTGCTCTTAATAACAAGTTAGTATTAACTAATAAAAAAATCAAAAACTATTCGTTTATAATATCAAAATGATATAGCCTATGACACTCAGTCAAATATCTATATAACGAAAATCACATCACAATCGGTCAAGCCGTTTTGACAACAATAGAAGAAGAGAGAAATAAGGAGTAGGAGATAATGTTGGAATGGCAGGTAAATAGAAACATAAAAAAAATACAAATATACACATGGCCGAAAAACCCCTTCCTTTCGCAGACGTGAAATAGAGCTAGTTTTATAAAAAATGTATTGCATGCGCTATGGCGTATCAGTAGGGTATTATATTTCGCAAATAAAAAATCTAAAATTCGCATAAAATTTAGACTCAAAATGCAAAATATCGCTATTATTAGCAAAAACCTTAAAATCTAAAATTTGCCATTAGTTCGCATATAATAAATTAAAATAACTAAATAATACAAGTAAAAATTAAAAGCTAACATCGTGGTTGCACGACTTTTTGCACGTGGTTGCACGACCCTACTTTTTCTTGATCGCCTTTGCCTTCGGTAATTTTTGACAATATTATGGATACTGAAATATCTTTTTGCGCCTAAGCTGTTGACTGAGGATATTAAGGCTCTGTATAGTTAAAAACTAGATTTTCCTTGGATTCGTATCAAATGTTTTAATTCTACGCTGCTGATCCATATAGCCAAAGATTGGAACAACCTGCCGGCTTCCTTGTATCCTAAGAGATATAATGTGGGTCCTCAGTTACCAAAACGGCAACAATACTCTTAATAATTGATTACGAAACAATGAAAAATTGTACATATTTGTAGTTTTAGTTTTTGTTTGTATTTTGTTTAGTTAATAAAGGCAAAAATAGTTCCTCTTTCATAGCTGATTACGAAAACTCAATTACGAAAATGGACCAAACCGTCTTTTGCCAGAGATGAGCTTCACCTTCGACTACATGTTCGCTTACCAACAGGCGAACTAGTCAAACGCGGATTTATTCGCGTTAACCTTCGGCATACAAGGTGAAAATATAATCCTCACCTACGTGGGGGTCTCCTCAACTTGGGGTTAAAATAGCCCGACAAGAAGTTGCATCTATTTCGTACATGCATTAAACGTAGCATGTTTAAATGAGTTTTTTATGAAGTAAATATATTATATTTTTATCTGTAATAGTTTTATCGCTAAGTTGTATATAATATTTTGTTGGTTGGACTAGAGAAAATGTTCAGAACAATCATGTTACGTCACGCCGAGGCAAGTTTTAAATTTGATTCCTAGAATAGCAAAAGCCTTTTGAAGTAAATGCCTCAGAGCAAATAAAAACACAGAGGCACTACGGCGCACTGCCAAAGTGACGCCAAAATCACACTACGTGAATTCCCAATAAATACACGACTCACGCACACATACGCATTCAACACTACGTGAATTTCACGTCAGAAAATTACACTGGCAAAACTTCGACTACGCACACATGTTACAAAAAGTAGTTTCACTTTTCGTGTTCGCCGTAGTGACTCTGTATTTTTATTTGCTTTGAGAGTAAATGCAAAACTAATAAATAACAAAACAAAAGTATCCATAAAACTAAGTTTTTAATCCATAAACTAAGTAAAAATCACAAGATATTATCATAAAATTAACAGTTTATTTCACTAGTAACATTGCCCTTGAATCCGGCAATGCAGTGCTCGTCACCAATATTATATTTTACGAGAAACATTGCCTATTTGCACTAGAATCGGAAATACAGTAATGATTGCACACTACTGGTCGGCAGATATGGCTATTGGACCCCCTGGTCCTGGCATGTCATCGCTTTCCACCGGTCACTTAGGACAATAGATTTATGGGCGAGTAATTGCGAGTATAGTGTGATATGTAAGCATGTGTGTGACCCACTCAATCAATTTGCATACGCACCCTTTATATCGATCCGTGTGAGTGACTCACATTCAAGAATATCGTTTTAGCATGTTATTATTGGCCAACTTCTAACAAAGGAAGTTTGTTATTTCAACTGGTTATAATGCGATTTTATTTTATTTTCATTAACCCTAGAACCGTACCCATCTGGCGCGATCAGTAACCGTACCCTGGGGTACAGTGTACCCCAAGAATTAAAAATCCCTTTTTTTTCCAAAGCCTTACTTTAAACAAAATGTAATTTATACTTCCTTTTTAGATACATTAATAAGTCATCATTTCAAATTAAAAAAAAACTTAATAACATTATGTTTAAGCACCATCAGCGAAAAAAAATTAGTTTGATGCTCGTTACAGACAAATTGTTTGCACTTGCTGCATTTACCTGTCGATTTTCGGTCTCGACTCCTCGGACAAACAATTTATCTAAATATTTTAGCATTATTAGAGACCAGCCTTTCATATGGTCTCTTTTTTTCAAAAATACACCCAGTACTTTCTTTCCGGTTGGTTGACAAAGTTTACAGCCTAAAACATTGTTCATAGGTGCGATTTCATGAGATCAGTCGCCAGTCTTCATAAAAGAACGTCGGTTTTTCATATCTTATTTTCCTTTAGAAGATTGCAATAATATTAGGATCCCATAGAACACGTACAGGCTGCAGGCCTAGCACGGGCCGTGGACAAATTGTCTTTCCACCGTTTTTATCCCGCGAGAAAAAGTCAAACGTATCCATATTCTAGCTTTGTCGCGTCTAGGCGTGGATAAAAACGGTGGAAAGACTATTTATCCACAGCCCATGCTAGGCCTGCTGTTTAATGATTTAATGTAGGACCAAGACGAATTGCCAATTATTTCCTTTTGCTTGACATGCCATGTAATTGCTAACAAATACTTACAATTCTTTCGTATTTCAAAAATATTTCTGGGGTTAAACTTATAAATAATAATGACTGTTATAAATATAAAGAATAAACTTATAAATAATAAATTGACTGCCCCGGTGGCTCAGTTGGTAGTGAACCTATCTTCTGTGCTTGGGGGCGTGGGTTCGATTCCCATCTAGGACAAACATTTGTGTGATGAACATTTGTGTTTGTTCTATGTCTGGGTGTTAATATCTATTTAAGTATGTATTTAAAAATATATATGTACGTATATCAGTTTCTGGCAGCCATATTACAAGCTTTGCTTAGTTTGGGGTCAGATGACCGTGTGTGCAAAAATGTCCCAGATATTTAATAATAATGAAGTATTTACCTAATTTCAAATTAGCTTTTGCCCGCGGCTTGTTGAAATAAGCTCAACTTCACTGAACATTTGTAATGTTATTGTTATATATAGGTTATTAATAATATTAACGATATGCGTGTGATATGAATTGAAAAATCACATATATCAATTATTACGTTGATAGGATATTTGGTTTAGTTAGAATATCATGGCAAATTAGCATAAAATTTCGGATGCCCCCTCTTAAGGCCGCTTTCGGGCCGCTTTTTTTATCGGGACTTTGCCAGGCGATTGGTGAAACGTCGAGTGTCCAGCATGCTGGCTTTTATTTAGCACAAAAATTGAGCATTGCCATTCAACGTGGCTATGCTGCCATCATTCTGGGGACGTTTCCCTCCACTAACGGTATTTTAGTTTAAGTTTTTATTTCGTTATTAAGTTATAAATTGATATTTTTAGTTTTCGTGATATTTCTGTTCTTTTAGGTTGTACATATTAAAATTATTTAGTTAAAAGTAAATAGGACAGGGCTTTATTAACTTTTCTTAATCATTATCATAATCAGCCTATATATTAGTCCGTAGGTCTCTCCCACCACATTACTAAGATTTATCTTCGAATTTTCGCGTCAGCTTAATTTGCTTAACTTATAAAAAGGTGTTTATAGAATATAGATACTCTTCTTTGTGCATACCAGAAATAAAAGTTACAGATTTTAAGATCTAAGGGCCACTATTGGCGGCCTTATCGCTAATATAATTTAATATCATCAAAAACTCCGCGTTTCACCTGTCTGGATTAAACTCTATATAACATCATTATCATTATATCTGCCAGTGAAAGTTCGGTCGATATCGGTCCAGCCGTTTTGGAGTCCATAGGGAAACATACACACATAGATTTCATAAATTGTATCAACGCTTCATGGATAAGTCAAATAAATCACAATAAAATTCATAAATGTGCAAACATCGACTACCATTCAGTGTCTGCGTTTAAAACAGTTGAAGGGTTTAACAATTTTAATGTTTTGTAGCATATCCAGTGACATACATAATTCAACCGTAGAGGAGCGCCGTCTAGAGAGCATATATTTAAATAAACACACACACATCACATCATCAGCCATTAAATGTCCACTGCTGAACAAGGCCTCCCTCTTAGAGAGGGGTGTTGCCATAATCCCCACGCTTGGCAGGCGGCTTGGAGATCGCAGTACGTTCACCGTGTACTAATAGGACGCTGCTGCCCATCCTCCGGTGGTTCTGGTCGCAGTTTTAGGACATACCCGGGTCCTATTTCAATAAACAGTACTGTATAATCTACTTAATAATTCAGACATTGACAGACATCGCAGACTAAACCGTTAGGTCTAGACGCATGCAATTTTGCACAATTGTTCTTTATAACGTAGGTGAGCACTGAGAAAGGATTTTTGATAACTATATCCATTGGCAAGACCGAAGGAAGAGTCCTATGCGTATGTGGCCAGCATTTTGGCGTTCAAACGCAACCCTATTACTACATAAAAATAAACCGGCCAAGTGCGAGTCGGGCTCGCACACTGAAGGTTCCGTACCACCACAACAGAAATTACCAGTTAGGTATAACCTAGTAATTAACAGAAATTTGTGACCGACTCGCACTTGGCCATTATTTATTGTTATATTGTGTATGGCGACCCGCCCGCCCGGCTTCGCACGGGTGTAATTACGTGCGAAGCCGGGGCGGGTCGCTTGTTATGCATATAAACCTTCCGTGAAAATGTATCTAACTGATGGTGAAAACCGCATCAAAATCCGTTGCGTGGTTTAGGAGGAGTTAGCGGCCATACAGACATACAGACAGACAGACGCGGAGAGCGACTTTAATTTATACTATGTAGAGATACTACAATCATGCCAAATTTGACGCTTGTACGTATTACCGTTTTTACATTAGAGCTAATCTAAGAATAACTTTATTCTGAGGAGCTAATACGTTTGTTGTATGGGGTCCCCCCTTTTATTTTTACTTTTCGACTTTTTTATTATTTTGTTAGTTAATGCGCCGTAACGTTACATATTCTGTAAAAATTTCAACTGGCCATCTATCACGGTTCGAAATATACAGCCGTTAAAATGCAGGACAGACCGATGGACATACAGACATCGTAGCCTTAGTAATAGGGTCTCGTTTTTACCCTTTGGGTACGGAACCCTAAAAACTATAATATGTACGACACGCTATACTAATTTATATTGTATATTATGTCCCGAATATTATTATTTATTTACGTACTTATATAAACAAATATCAATACCATTTTTCGTGTAGAGATACCTAACCTGTGTTAGTTTGTAGTATGATAAATCATTCGCAATGCACCAATAAAATCGTTATTATTAATAAGTTAATAATAATTTTATTTATTTATTCATTCATTCACTGACAGGCAACGCATAGCCTAAACCACTGGATCTAGAAGCATGGAATGTTACACAAGTATTCCTCTTGTTGCATGAAAGTAAGCGCTAAGGATTTTTGAACATTCATCTTTTAAGGGGTTTAAATAGGGGATGAGAGTTCATAATTTTAAGATAAAAACTCGGAAGTTTGTACTTAGACTTCTGTTTTTAAGTAAGAGTTAGTAGTATAATCGTTATATGGAAACTAATTTCTTAAGGGGATTAAATAGGGGTTCAAAGTTTAAAGAGCTTTTATATTAGGAAGCCGATATAAAATTACCTACTTACTGTAAATTCACCGAACAAACAAAAATAAAAACTCGCTGTATGCTTAATCATCAAAAAGGACGTTAGAGCGTACAACTCGCGAAATCCAAATCCAAATATTGATAACCAATTTTTTTTTATTGCTGTGGCTTTACAGAGTTGCCTAGATTTCAGCACAATTTTTTTGGAAAAAAGTATACTGGGATAAACTAAATCAAGGTTACAATCTACCTCCATACAAAATTTTATTAATTTTTTTTCAGTTACGTAGTTGAGCGTGGAGAAACATTAATAATACTGGTACAAAAAAAACACCTTCGCATTTATAGTGTGATAAATCTGGTCAAAATGCACATCAACAATCGGCATAATAATTTAAATTCAAATAGCACAATCATTATTATTCGCATAATCTATACGGAGTGAAACAGGAAGGTAATGAAAGGTGTAATACATAGGGATGACCTACCTAACAAAGTAAACAACTGCAGCACAAGATAATGGATCACGTGATCGGTTATTTTGTATGAGGACATTTTCTTTCTCGATCTTAGCAATCTTGTGTTCTATATAAGTTTTTTACTTTGATGGGTAGATCAACACTCTCAAGTATTATTACACCTTTTTGTTAATAATCCTTAATCTAGCAACTGGACGAATAAAACTACGGGACGCGTCCCTCGACTGTTTTCACTAGAACCGAATAATTGAGACCTAAACAACTGTCAAAATGTATGTGTGTGACAACTATAATAAGTGACAACTCTATGCAAGTAGGTAGAGTATTCCTGCGCTGCGCAAGAGTTATCAATAAACCTCATGTGTAACTCAGCTTCGTCTCAAACCACATATCACGTATTTTTTTTTATTCCACAGAGAAGAAACATTAAAATGTTAAAACTATTTATAGTAAAAATATATTCTTATGTTGTAGTCGCAGATAAAATCAGTCATTGAATTTGATGCAATCACTCCCGCAGATCTATTTGTAAATAATATAATTATGTTTATATGACTATTGTAAGTAATTTTTAAGTTATTTGCGAGTTAATAGATTCTTAAATAAAGGTTCAGCAACATTGTTATGGTGCCTCTGTTTTTACAAGCCCGTCTGCATGTTTGCCACCTATGGCAAACATGTGAGGAGGTGAAGAACAAAACCTCACTTATCCACTTTTGAAATATTTTTTTTTTTTGGGCAAAAAATTATTAATTGATTGATGCATGTAAGTAAAACCTTGTCAAAAACACCTCTTTTCCAATATAAAATTTCATTTGAAATCGAGAGTTTCGAACAAAACCACACTTTTCCGTTGAAAAAGAGAAATTCCGTCGAGACATTTTTATGTATTCTCTAAAATTTGAAAAACTGGAAATGTGAGGTTTTGTTCTTCACCTCCTCATGTTTTTTTGAAGAAAAAAAAAAAAAAAAAAAAAACCGACTTCTATACTGTACCTACCTACATGTACAACATTAAACAAAAAAATTACAAAATGACAGTTAAAACAGAGACTCATCAAAACTTGGTGAACCAATACTTTATCTGTGTATATTTTTGGTACTTATATGTAAATTTTTTCAAAAAGCGCAATATGAATTTCGATGAAATTATATGAGACCACCTTTGAAGTATGACCTATAAAAATAAAAAAAGAATCCTCAAAATCAATTCACAATTGGCGAAAGAAAAACGAAACAAACTTGGAAAAAAAAATACAGTTGAACTGATAACCTCCTCCTTTCGTTCGGTTAAAAAAGAGTATATTAATATTCCCTCTTGTCTATAGAACGCGATATTTTTTTTTATTGCTGCCGTTTATGAATTCGCAGTGCATTTTTCTAGACTATCATATCCTCAAGTGTATTGGTCCACGTCACTAACGGACGGAACCCGTAACAATAACACCTACTCTATCCTGACCGTATTCGAATAAAGTTGAACGCCCTAACTCAAGGTTAATAAAGGCGCAGGGTAAGGCTCGGTTAAGTTAACGGGAATCTAACTTAGAACAAACTTTAATGATATAATCAGTTAAACTTTAGCCGTTGTAACATAAGGTTGAAGTTTCCGGGATTGTAATGCAAGCGGAATGTTGTGTGGGTGAGTCATAGGGATATACCGTGGTCGATTTGTGAAAGAATGGTTTGTTTGTGGTAGCGTCTGCTTTGTTTTACTCGTATTCAAGTGTGTGTAAGTGCAGTGTGTGTAGGTAAAAGTGGGTACTTTTGGGATATGAAAGACGGCGTTGTATCGTATTTCTAGTTGGATAAAAACTTTTCACAAACATTGCATAGAAACACACGTAAAAATATATATACTTTATTTTTACTTTTTTTTACAGCTCCCTAAAAAAATATATGGGTATGGATGGTACGATATGGATCACAAGACACCAACTATAATCATTTTGACATTAACTTTGTACTTTTGGCTTTTAAGGTAAAACACAATCAAACCTCTTTGCATATTGATGGCATTTACAAAATATTAGAGGAGACCGTCAATTACTTTCATGTTAACAATATGTAAACCTGTGATGTAAACCTTATTTTCCATTTACTTGTTTTTGGAAAAAATGTTTTTATAACCGTTGCCAACAAAAAAAAACCTTGTTTTCTTTAAAAAATAAACACATTCCCCACCACGCCTCAGTATCATAATGCCAGCACTGGCAACACGCACTGTACGCTTAGTCCCAGATTTGATAGTTTACGAAAACTTATTTCGTTTACGTATTGTTCCATACATTTTAGTAAAGCGCTTCTATCGGAAACGTGGAGGAACTAAAATCGGTAGTAAGCGGCGGTATAGATTGCTTCACTTTAATACGAAAAAAGTTTTCGAATACCTTTTAGCCCAGCAATGTATGGAACAATACAAAAACGAAACAAATTTTCGAATACTATCAAAACTTGTACTAAGGGTACTTAAAAACTGACAATTCTGTTTCTTTAGGCACTGTGGTATTTTTTGACGAGATTCACGTAATTTCCCTACAGCATGCTATCTGCATCGACTGGATACCAGCGACTCTCACGATGACGTCGGGAAAATAGTTTCTAAATAAAGTTTATGTTTGTCGGTGAGGGGCCAGTCCTATTGTCAAATTTACAAGTAAAGGTTTTGTAAATAATTGGCCCAGTATCAGTAGTCCTATTGGACTAAGGACTGAGGAATAATGAGAGTTTTTCGTCTCAGTAGACTGGTGTTGTAAATAATCGGAAATTCGGAACTACTGAGCCATTTAGTTCGATGTTTACGTTGGAAGATTATCAGCTCTATTTTTTTTAAACATACTTGGCTTAAAGAAAAGTGTGGTGACTCCCGCTGTAGCTCGTTCCTGGTGCAAAGGTTAGCCATTGCTTTCCAACGCGATATTGCAGCGAGTGTTTTGGGCACCTTCACGCCAGGAACAGTTTGGGGTGGGTTATTTGAATAGGTACCTAGTTATATTGGTGGCCAATTTATGGACTTTAATTGTTATTTAATTGACTAATAAACAATAATAATTATTCATACTTGTTCAACATACCGTGTTAACTTTTTTTTTTACTTATAAATAGGCCGCCATCTCACCTGATGTTAAGCAATGATGCGGCCTACGATGGAGCCACGCGGCGATCGGCGCCAACGCTCTTCAAGTTAAGTCTCCTAACAAGGGACCAACACATTTTTTTCCATCGCCTTCCGAGCTCACGACCCTCTGTCTGTCTCGCATGTAAATTCTCTCTTTGACGTATTAACTGATTAAATCTTAACTTATACTCGCATAAACTCTTTCTTTGAAACACTTGCCTACTGCTAGGTAGGACTTAACCGAAGCTTCACTTGGGGTACGTTTCACACGCTTGCCTAGAAGAAACCTATTCACTCTCGACTTATGTGTTTGTAAATCTATGATGGAACAGCTGTTTTTGTACAGTGTCATGGATGGTTCCATAAAAGTTATTAATATACAGCAGATTTTGTGCAATTTCATGGTTGGTCCCATAAAAGTTGTTCATAATTTTGGGTACCATAAGCCCCTACCGTATTATACCCTTTCATAATAACCTTCTTTAAACATATTTTAACTTTTTCGGAACCCACGAAGTGACTTTTGAAACCACTTCCGTATAAGGCCCCGACAACAGATGGCAAGGTAAGCCAATGTGTTGGTTGACTCACTTGAAAAACGGGAAAAACCGCAAAATAAGCAAAGAAGTAAGAGAAACAACTAAATAAAAAATATTGAAAAGGTCAGAGATTCGGTTGAAGACTTATTATTAAATATTTAGCACCTACCTCATTGACTGTTTTATATAAAAAATAATTTACTTTTGGGATCTTTGACCTACCTATATTAGTGAAGCGGTAGGAATAAAAAAATATTTTTTTTATTATAAAAACCACGACTTAACGACTGTACCTACATGTTTACATGCTAAATGAGTAAAATCGCTATAGCTAGCCCTGTATCTAACAAGCAAACAAAAACTTAAACTTAAAAGCACAGCTAAAAAGTAGAAAAGTTACAGTTAAAACCTCAGAAAAAAGGATGCTCTTTATTATTAGTTAAAACAGAGATTGAAACGCAGAATAAGGTTAATAGTCCTTTTTCTTTGGATTGAAAATCCTCATCAAAAGTTTTGCTGAAGGGAACGAAAACCCAAAACGTTATATGTATATTTTTTTGGTGTTGATTTTTTAAGAAGCGTTGAATCAATTTTGATAAATAAATTTATATGGGACCATAGGCATGACCTAACAAACAAAAAAATAACCATCAAAATCAATTTATAATTAACTAGCGACCCGCCCGCCCGGCTTCGCACGGGTGTAAATTACGTGCGAAGCCGGGGCGGGTCGCTAGTTATACATATAAACATTCCTCTTGAATCACTCTATCTATTAAAAAAATCCGCTTCAAAATCCGTTGCGTAGTTTTAAAGATTTAAGGATACATAGGGACGGACAGATAGCGATAACGACTTTGTTTTATACTATGTAGTGATAGTGATTGGCCGAGTTATCGCGTAACAAACATAAAAAAAACATACAGTCGAATTAAAACCTCCTTTTTTAACCTTTATTGAAGTCAGTTAAAAATGTGATGAACGTGATAAATTGAAACAGCGGGCGTAGCTAGTTAACCCAAACACACAAAAGCAGTAGCAAGCGGCGCAGCAGTTATACAGTTTTTAAGTTAGGCTGTACTTGTAACAAATTTTAATAATCTTTTCATTTTCAATTTAATTCTAAGTTTGTAATTTAAGAGAGTCATTGTTTAATTGATTTAAATGTAAATTCGTTTCCATAGTATGTAAGTGCCAAATTTGTATCCCGAAAGGCAGTATAATGGTGAACCATAATTTCTACACGACACCTGTAACATTTGTAAAACCATTATACGCAAAAAAATACTAATATATAAATAAATAAGTTCAAAACTAAAAAGCATCGATAGCTTGAATATCCGATTAAAACTAGAACCCATCTCTAGACGAACGTAAGTCACCGACACCGATAGTCCACCGGATTCATCATCATCATCATCAGCCAGAAGACGTCCACTGCTGAACATAGGCCTCCCCCTTTAACCTCCACACTGAACGACAGCCTGCCTTTTGCATCCACTGGATGCCCGCGACTCTCACAATGTCGTCAATGTCCACCGGATTAGCAAGTTGAAATGGCAGTGGGCAGGGCACTATCACGCAGAACAGATAGCCGATGGGGCCGAAAGGTTCTGGAATGGAGACCACGGACTGGTAAGCGCAGCGTAGGACGTCCACCCACAAGATGGACAGATGACCTAAAAGAGACCGCAGGGAAACGCTGGATGCAGGCCGCTTCCAACCTGCCCTTTTGGAGATCGATGGGGGATGCCTATGTCTAGCAGTGGACGTCCTATGACTGAAATGATGATTATGGTCTCTAGAGTATTCCCATTGTTTTGCCATGACGGTCTGCTCTCTGGGTCATGATAGACCAATAGTAGCTTTACCTAGTCTGTGTGACAGACATATTGGTTTTGTCAGTTTCTAGAAATTTTATTGTTTGTTTATTTATATTGTTTGATGCCGGCGTCGCGGTTTTACCATCGCACTAGCCGCCACCGCCTGAAGGCTCATCCACACATCATAGATGTGTGGATTCTGTGCGATTCACACGATCCTTCTTGCCTCATACCTGCAAAATGTGGAATGAGCTACCTTCTACGGTGTTTCCGAGAAGCTACAACATGGGGTTCTTCAAAAGGCGAGTTAATCGAGTTCTAAAGGGTCCGCAACGTATTTGTGATGCTTAAGGTGTTACAAGTATCCATAGGCGACGGTGACTGCTTACCATCAGGCAGCCAGTCTGCTTGTGAGCCACAAAAAAAAAAAAAAAAAAAAGATTTTATATCTTCAATGCGAGCGAGAGAACTACAGACGGAAAGATCTCCCTTACCTTAGCCGCCTTAGCATTGCGATCCCATGATATCACGCCAGACATACGAGAGGTGATCGGCACTTATCGGCAAGCAGGCGACCTTGGTCCGCGCAAGCTTTTGCGGTTTTTTTTTTCAATATTTTAAATCGAGAAGTTCGTTGCGGCTGTTACAACTTTGAATGTGGAATTTACGTTACAAAACCACTTTAAGCGAGACTCCTTTGAATTAATGGCGGCGTATGGTGAATTCACACGTTTCTGTTGGTTTGTTACCTATATTTTCGGCTGATCTTGGTGAAACTTGACAAGGGGATAGTGTGCATCATGAGGATGAACAAAGTATCTTTTTATCCTCGACAATTGGGTATTTGACTGTAGGTTTTTAAAATATGATTCATGCTGGTGTAATCCTAGACAATGATTATTGTTCAACATTATTTAATTAGGAAATACTTCAAAATAATGTACTGATTTTTATATAAGTACAATTTTTTTTTTCATTGATCATGTGACTATACACCCTCTAGTGAGGTCGAATTTCCTTATGACGTCACGCAGGCAAGTATTAAAGGCAATAATAAAATTGTATAGTGAATAAGAACTTGTTTGCTTACTTGTGACGTCACTAACGTCACGTGGCCCCATAAAAGTCAAAGGGTGCGTTTACGCCGTAGTATAATAATTTGAATTTTGATTGTCCATTTACGGTAATAGAAATTCTGAAAAATATTTGGATAAATAACATCATCGTCATCATCATCAGCCTCTAACTGTCCACCGCTAGACATAGGCCTCTCCCAATGCACGCCACTGAGCTCGGTCGCAGTTCAAAAACATCAAGAAATAAATAACATGATTGCTTTATTAGGTTTTTATTAGTTATAATATTATAGACAGTTTGATAGTTTCGTAAAAACAGTCAAATGCCATATTACGGATAAACTAAAGAAGAAAAAAACGACTGGCGTATTTTTTACTTTGGACTAGGCTAAAAAGCGATCGAAGATGGAGCACGCTTGCCTAATAATAACCTATTAACCCGAGACTTGAACACTCAATGATTGTAATGCTGCGGAAACACAGACAGAGGCAAGGCGTTACATTGTTTTGCTGTTCTAAGAAAGTAAAGAACTGTAAGAAAGAGGAGGCATCACGCTTGGTACGAATAAATGGCATTTCGACGAAGTAAGGGTGATCCTTTGCCGTTTGTCTGGACGTCTGGTAATGAAAAAGCGTGAGGCGAAGCCAGTAATTTTATATAACAACTTTATATAATCAAAGGAGGTATAACACTTGTACGCCCGGACTGTAACGTCACGATGGGTGCCTCGTTTGGTAAACCAGTTGAGATACCTACTAAAAAGTTGCGTTTGGTGAACATTTTTCTTTCCATACAAAAAGTTTCGTTTGGTAAACTTTGAAAGAATTTCATGTATTATTCCCATTTGGTAAACTTTATGTAGAAGTTAGTACAGTCAGGATAAAAAAAAAAATATTTTTTACATCACCCAAAATTCACTCTCACGAGCCGTTTCCGGCCCAGAGAACCTGCTGCTCAGTGACTTTGACGGTTTTTTGTTTTTCCGGGATAAAATGAATTGTTTGTTTTAACATGGCTCATTGTCTATCTGTGTACCAAATTGTAGTAAATACTTATTCATTGAGCCGTTGCGGAGATAGTTGGTTATGATATCCCACAGAACTATAAAACCCTTAGAATAACTACACAAAGAAACCAAGTACATTCGCAAAATTTAAGCCATTCAAATGGTGTCACTTAACTAATGGCTCCAAAAAAAAATAAAAATAAAAATACTATGAAAATTTTTATGACAATTAATTTGCGCGGCGAAATCGTACCACAACAAATCAGAAAAGCAGCATAAGAGTTATGGTGTGACATTCCACAGGTAATCCATTAATTTTCTTGCTTAAATCGTTCAAAATACCAATCGAAACGTAAGCTACAAAGCGATTTTGTAGCTTACGTTTTGAGAAGGCGTTGTTTGGAAACCTACCTTCTCTGAGTAGTTATTCTAAGCCCGCGACCTTTGCTCTTATTTAAACACTAGCGACCCACCCGCCCGGCTTCGCACGGGTGTAATTTACGTGCGAAGCCGGGGCGGGTCGCGAGTCATACATATAAACCTTCCTTGAAAATGTATCTAACTAATGATGAAAACCGCATCATAATCCGTTGTTTGGTTTAGGAGGAGTTAGCGGCCATACAGACATACAGACAGACAGACAGACGCGGAAAGCGACTTCAATTTATACTATGTAGAGATAAAGATTGTATTTGCATGAACTACTTGCCTCCAAATTTCATAAGGATGGTATTAAGAGTGCGCTAGTTATCGGCGATGGAGCGATGGTGGACAAGCGGTAGCACGTGCGTTATCACTTATTTAGTACATAAATAAATTATGTGCAGTTTCGATTCCATCGCTCAAAACGGTGAAGGAGAAAACCGGTATGTCCAAGAACCTTTATAAAGCTTAATGACATGACATTCACCAATATGGACTGGGCCAGCGTGGTGAATTATGGTAGCAATACAAGCCTTTTCTTATAGAGAGGATGTCTCTGAGAGAAAGCTTATGTCCCAGCAGCGGGAACACAATAGGCTGAAAACAATGACCGATAATAATGACAGTTATCGTCGACAATTAATTACACCCGGGACATATAATTATATACCCAGGTATATGTCTTCAAACTGCGACCAGAACCACCAGAGGATGGACAGGGCAACCCAATGACAGATAAACGTAGCAGGATGGCTGGCTGTCGTCAGTGTGTAGGTCTAAGCGGGAGACCTGTGTTCGGTAGTGGACGTCTTCTGGCTGATGATAATGATGATAATTACACTGAGATTCAAACGCTGACCAGAGACCGTATTATTGATGTCCGTTCGTGGTTCGGATTGTGATCACGATTGCGTGCCATCTCACTCACGCGCGTGGTGTGAGTAAGTAGATGCGAAAGGGACGGCATGCAATCTCGATCACAAACAAACTTCTGTAATGAGCCCGCTGTTCCAGCCCTTCGGTTGGTTAATGAATGCGAAGTTTATCCCAATTTGCTGCTAAGCCAGCACAATTGATTTTGGTCCAGTGGTGAAACACTTCCGGAGAAAACGCAGCGATACAAAATAAATAAGAACTGTGACATCGACCCCATTATGATAACAACCCCTGGAACGATTTTACTCATATTAAAACGTAAAAATTGTGTTAAAATTAACTACTAGCCTGTAGAATTTCATCTACGAGATCTCATCGAAAATATATACTGCTAGTCTGTGGAATGCGCTGCCTGAATAGGTGTTCCCCGATGGTTACAATCTGGGTGTCTTCAAATCACGAGTGAATCGGTTTCTTCTGGGCAAGCGTGCTCCACCGTAGACCGCATCATCGCTTAACATCAGGCAAATTGGCGGTCAAGTGCAAGCTTAATAATTTATAAAAAATACAAACAAAAACACATAAAAATATTGCGTAGACTCTCGAGACATTCGCTTCCCTCGGTCAGTCAACTTGCCACGTGAACTGAAATGCAACTGAGGACGATAGATCGATGCAGAGTGCCGATGTAGAACGATATTACATATTCATAAGGTGCAATTGTTGCCATCGGGTGAAACCGATTTGATTGCAAACGACATTAGCTCCAGTACTGATATTATGATTCTAAGTTTGTATTGAAGCAAATTGTATTCAGTTTTCGGATTAGCAAGTTGAAGTGGCAGTAGGCAGGGCACATATCACGCAGACCAGATGGCCAATGGGGCCGAAAGGTTCTGGAATGGAAACCACGGACCGGTAAGCGCATCGTAGGACGTCCATCCACAAGATGGACAGACTACCTAAAAGAGACCGCAGGGAAACGCTGGATGCAGGCCGCTTCTAACCTGCCCTTTTGGAGATTAATGGGGGAGTATATATTATTATTGTGATCCGTGATAATACAATAGACATAGATATAGACATATCTTTATTAATAATTATAGGAATTACAAGTCAGGCAGTATACAAAATAATATTATGATAAAAACAATACCAGAGCATTACGCCTAATTCGTTACGCGGTCTCAAACTAACGTTAAAACCGCGCAGTTCGGAAAATCACGCGGACCTTAACGCGCCCAGATACGGTTTGCGGTGGCGCAATATTTTTTCATCACCTAAACTAGAGCTAGGCCCCAGGGCTAACGCACTCCGCCCGCACTTTAGGTACGAAGCTACAAGTACGTGGTGGGAACCGTCTAGCAGCTAGACAACACTGCCGCGTGATAGACAGAGATAACGCCATGATAGACAGAGAGGTTATATATAGCTGTGGTAGCCTATTTGGGAGACCGCTAGACTTGAAAGCGTGAGGTTGCGGGTTCAAACCCCGGGCCCGTACCTATTATGTCTTCTGTGCCCGTACCAATGAGCTCTTTGGAGTTTGGAGCTTATGTACGGATTTTCATGCCACTGGCTTTTCGGCGAAGGAAAACATCGTGAGGAAACCTGCATATGTACGGAAAAGGAATTCAATGGGATATGTGAATCCACCAATCCGCACTGGGCTAGCGTGGTAGATATGGCCCAATCACCCTTTCGGGGGTAGGCTAAAAGTCCAGCAGTGGACTGTTAAAAGGCTGATTATGATGAGACAGAGAGGTTAATATAGCTGTAGGTAGTTAGCGCTCGCACGTCCTGAATTGCACTTTATTGTGTAATAGTAAGAGTCGCTATTTATTTAGGTAAATGATTTTGCGGAGTGAAACTTCTGTACTTGTACTAATATGTATTTTACTTTTACTGTGCAATTGCCTTTATTAACTAAACTAAATACAAGCTAAAACGAACACTTCAAATACAGTTGGACTGCCCATAGACCGTTGAAGATCTAAAGACAATCCAAATGCTCAAGCCCACTACCAGTTGGCAGTGTACCCAGCATGCTGGCGGCAATTCCACTTTGAATGGCATAGCTTATGCGTTGAGCCATAAACACGCCAGTATTTTGGCCACCGAACGTTTTGTACTTGTTGTGTTGTTGAAAATACTTTGATACCATCTAACTGGTCTGATGATGGAGCCAGGAGGTGGATAGTGGAACTCTTCAATGGTTACTAGTAATCTCCTAGAGTTCGGTATCATTCATTTTGGTTTGGTTTTTCACGAGTCCCATAAGCGTGTTTAAATGTTTGTTTTAATATCATTTAATTTAACGGAGTAAAATTTAGGCTTCTCAATCCATTAGCGACACCATTACACTACCGGATCTGCTAGTCGCAGTACGAATAAAGGATGCGCATTTCGCAACCATATGAGAGAGAGAAAATCCCCTTCCATGGTAGCGTTAAACGTTTAACGCAACCTTGTTGCAAGTTGCATAAGAAGTATAACTTCAAAAAATATTATTATATTATGTTGCGAAAGCCAGCTAATCTTGTTTTTGTCTCTTTTTGAAATTCACACCCAGGATAATGTGCGAGCGAATGAGCTACAGACGGGTAGAGCTCCCACAATACTCATGATTGTGTTTCCGGGAAGACAAGTGGCTACCGAGAAAAATGTCTGACATTTAGTCCACTGGTCGACAAAACAGCGACAACGGGGTAACCATGATTCATGTAACTATTTATGTGGATAGTAACTACTTGACCTACTAATAGAAAGTTGGTGTAAATGGTATAGAATTTGTGATTTTATTTAAAAAAAATCGCATAAAATAACTACATTTACATAAATATAATTCGCATGAGCTGACAACTCTTCGCTAGGCATAATGAAAATTATAATAGTTAAAAACTAAAACCATGCTTGTGTGACGCGCAAGGAGAGGCGAGGGGTTCCACAATTGCGACTCAGTACCCTTAGTACAAGTTTTGATAGTTGTCGAAAACTTTTTTCGTTTTCATATTGTTCGATACATTTTAGTAAAGCGTCTCCAGCTGAAATGCGGTGTAACTAAAATCGGTAGTAATCGGCAGCATAGGTTGCTTCACTCAAATACAGAACAAGTTTTCGAATAGCTTTCAGCGCAGCAATGGAAGGTACGAAAAAGAAAAAAGTTTGTTAAAATCATCAATACTTGTACTAAGGGTGTAAGGTACAATTCAGGCACCGCCACACGCAGCGCCGTTGTGAAACCTTCTGGTTTGGCGCATAATGGTTGGCGTCTTTCCCGCTAGATAGCTTTGTCAGTATCATTCACACCTTTGAAGAACTCCATTATACATTATACACCTCACTCCACCTTCAAATCAGTTCTATGGTACGAAATTATTGTCATCCGAAGTACATATATTTTTTTTTATTGGTTAATAGGCTTGCGCTTGACCGCTACCTCGCCTGATGACTTGCAAAGTTTAAAATCGAAACAACAATTAGAAGTTAGTTTAGAACCCACTTTTTTTATTTAATATTAGGCTTGAGTTTGACCGCCACCTCGCCTGATGATAAGCAAAGAAGCGGTCTACGATAGAGCACGCTTGCCTAGAAGATTGAAATTTCCAGATTTGAAGATAACCAGATTATAATTATTATCCCACCCTTTCAGGCAGTGCATTCCATAGACTAGCAGATCGTACAATGGAAGAGGAATCAATGCGCTTCGTGTGAGTTTTTGGAATATCAACCATGAAGCGGTGTCGCCTTTTCGTGCAAATTCGGACAGTCCGATAGAAAATTGGACAGGAGAGAATTAGATCATACTCTTTGAAATATATTCGATAAAACACCGATAGACTAGCAACTATTGACTAGCAACGCCGACGCTAAAGTCTAAGAAGCTTTGACCCACCTACCCACACCCACCACACCCACTTCCATGGATTGATTACATTGTCAGTTAGTTATTACAATTGAAGCAAATAAACGTATTAAAAATAGAACTAGACTCATTAGCGGATGATCGCCGACGGCTACAGAAAATTGATAACTACCTTCATTAGCTTTGTTTGCTTTTCTAACGTAAGGTATCTAATAATTTGCAATAAATATAATAAGAAATATGAACATCATAATTTTTCATTCAGCCCCTATCAATTTACTGTAGTTGTTAGGGATCATCCGATAGCAAATAGATTATACAAGCAAAAACATTTATATATTTTAATGTAATAAATAACATTAAGATAAATGTAATATGACTGCTTCAATAAAAATGTGTACTTAAGTCGGGAGTTACTTTCTCGTGTCTTATTAAGTGAATCATAATAATTATTTAAATTAAAGGCACACTCATTTTCACTGCATCAAATTGTGCATCAATACCCAAAAGATAAATCGTATACATCTGAGCGATGCAGTACCATCCAGAATTCTTCGCCTATATTTAAAGTTTTGTAAAATACTAGGTTATATTAAGGGTCATTTTGAAAATAATATATAACAAATTTATTTGTCGGTCACAATATAATCTGGGACGGACTTTATTAATTCAAGTCTCATTTTGTCAAAGCGCATTTTTTTTAGTTGTAGTTTTTCCAGGTCACATTTTGCCCAAGTGTTATTTATCGGAACATGAAAGTATCGTAAACAGGTTGGTATCGGAAACCAGGTATGCATGGCCACCTTACATTCTCGTATTCCCGCACGAATGGCTTTCACGTGCGGCCTCAGTTTCTCGAAATTTCCACGTTGAAAAAAGACGCGACGAGTTACTATAAAGTGATTCACTTGGTGAGACTATTGCGGTTTACACTTCTCAGGCTGGAGTGAAATTACAGGCTTGCCAGGTGCTCGGCATTTTACCGAATCGTAGGGTATTTTATCAATAAAAATTACAAGTAAAATAAAAACTATCTTAAATTTAAATTTATAACTAAAACTAATCTAAAACTAAAATTAATCATTTAAATTTAAGATAGTTTTTATTTTACTTGTAATTTTTATTGAATAAATAATATCGCAGTTAGATATTAAACATTGTTGTATTTTATCACTGTGTTTGTTGTTCTGTGTAACAAAAACATCGAAGTAAGGGTGGTTCGGTTAGTTCAGTTTCTCCCTAATGAACAACATTGATAAAGATGCTTTGTACGAAGATATCCTTGTTCTAAAAAAACCTTGGATGCTATGAAGAGCCAAGCTTCTTCATCAACTGCAAATACCTTTTCGTGGAAGACGTTTTTAGAGGCAAAAGTAAGCCCAAACTTGAAGATAAAATAATAAAAGCCATGATGGCAGTTCCATGTAGCAATGCTTACGTACAAAGAGTATGTAGCCACTAGCCACATGAAACATTTGTGAACGGACAGCCGAAACAAAGACATTGTGAAGGCCTAATTATGCATATACGATGCAATTTCAGTCTCACATGACGCGAGTTGCATGAAAATGAAAGACTAAATAATTATCACATGCGTGCATGAGCAACGAGAAATACGATTTTAGCTTGTATATAACTTTTATTGTCTACCGTTAAAATTATTAGTGTTTGTTCGGTTATTTTCAGAAACAGATCTAGCAACCCTGATCGGAAACTACTTGAAGCGAACTGCCACTACATTACAAAAGAAAATTGCATTTTGTCTTCTTGATAGGGTTTCCTAGCTATGTTATATATACGTAATCCTATCCACAGTCATTGTCCTATCCTAAATAATATGAGTTATAAAAGCGAACGTTACTCGATCTCTTGTCTCTTTCTTCGCTTTTCACGACTAACCGATTTTAGTGTAATTTGGCAGGGCGATAGTATGCATCATGAGGACGGACATAGGGTATTTTCCACCCCAAAAATGCGGAATACTGGAAAATTGCGGGTAGCATCGCGGGATTCAGATTGTTGCTCAATGCTCATAATTATATAAAGTATAAGCCGTGGTAGCTAGCCTATTTGGGAGACAGCTAGACTTAAAAGCGGGAGGTCGCTTGTTCAAACCCCGGGCCCGTACCAATGCCCTTGTAGTTTATGTACGGATTTTTATACCACTGGCTTTTGGTCAAGGAAAATATCGTAAGGAAACCTGTATACGTACGGAAAAGAAATTCAATGGCATTTGTGAATCCACCAACCCGCAACTAGGCCAGCATGGTGGATATGGTCCAATCGCTCTTTCAGGGTAGGCTAAAAGTCCTGCAGTGGACTGCTAAAAGGCTGAGTATGATGATATAAAGTATACAACAAAGGCGCTTTATCTTATTATTAATTTTATCGACTCGACAATGTTTTCATTAAATGTTTTGTAACCTTTTACAAAGTTGATTGACCCATTGCGTCTTGTTCGATTCAATAATTCGATTATTCGCAATACATAATAGTGATGTAAGAATAATAAAGTTATATATAGTTTTAATGGCAGTACGATAATAGTGGTGTAAGTAACGCAGTATTCATGAAATGAAACTAATCGTCCAGGTTACCCCGGGTATGTCCTAAAACTGCTACCAGAACCACCGGAGGATGGGCAGCAGCGTCCTGTTAGTACACGGTGAACGTACTGCGATCTCCAAGCCGCCTGCCAAGCGTGGGGATTATGGCAACACCCCTCTCTAAGAGGGAGGCCTTGTTCAGCAGTGGACATTTAATGGCTGATGGTGTGGTGTGTGTGTGTGTCCAGGTTACAAACTCCATTATCAGCCGGAAGACGACCACTGCTGCCCGCTGCATAATATGCCCCCCCCCCCCCCCCCATAGACCTACAAACTGTACGACAGCCTGCCGTCTGCATCCACTGGATGGCCGCGACACACGATGTCGTCGGTCCATCTATACCGGTGTGAGGCCTACCTACACTGTGTCTTCCGGTTCGTGGTCTCCTCTGAAGAACCTTTCTTCTATACCGGTTATCGGTTCATCGAGCGATGTGGTCTGCGCAATGCGCATTGCCACCTCTACTTGCAAATTTTAATAGCTATGTCGGTGACTGTGGTTCTTTGGCGAATATCCACGTTCCGGATTCTATCGCGCAAAGAAACTGCGAGCATAGCTCTCTCCATTGGCGGCTGTGTGAATCTGAGTTTTTCCAAAAGGTCAACAGTTAAGCCAACAATCGACGTTGGTCAAAAGGCTGGCAGTCTAAAGTAGATTTCACACCGGAAATATTAACTCCTGCATGTCCAAAGATCTATGGGCCGAAGCTATAACTATTGGCAACAATAGGCACCAGATACTAAAAGACCCTGAAACGTGGTCTCTCACTACACTATGGGCCTCATAAGCAAGCTCAAAGTCGCACAACGAGCTATGGAGAGGGCTATGCTCGGGGTTTCTCTACGAGATCAAATCCGAAATGAGGAGATCCGTAGACGAACGAAAGTCACCGACATAGCTCACCGGATTAGCAAGTTGAAGTGGCAGTGAGCAGGGCACATATCACGCAGAACAGATGGCCGATGGGGCCGAAAGGTTCTGGAATGGAGACCACGGACCGGTAAGCGCAGCGTAGGACGTCCACCCACAAGATGGACAGACGACCTAAAAGAGACCGCAGGGAAACGCTGGATGCAGGCCGCTTCTGACCGGCCCTTTTGGAGATCGATGGGGGAGGCCTATGTCCAGCAGTGGACATCCTATGGCTGAAATGATGATGATGATGATGACTAAAAGGCCATGGAAGACCCAATAAACTTTATTAATTTAAAAAATCTTTTTCGTATACTTCTCTTTTTTGATATTGACTTGTAATGTTGGCCTTTTGGCCTCTACAGATGGACCGGACTAGAGGTATACTTCTCAGCAAATCCTTTCATTTTATACCCATATCACGATGGTAGATAAAATCATTTTCCCCGCCATCTTGGAGCGTCCGCCATATTGAATTTATAATTTAGGATCATACCAAAGCGCTCGGGAAGACGCTCGAAAAATTAGATAGCTAGTTCAGCTAGTCAAGAATATTTGTAGAGTGGCGTGCCGTTCTTGTACTAGTCAAGTCAAAACAAAGTTTTAAGGATTATTTGGAAAATTATCCGAATTCGTGAAGGGTGTGACGTATAAAGGGTTCGACGGAACGGGTGGCAGGTAGCAGTCATCATTACAACACCGTTCACCAACCCAAACCCTGAAGTCGTAATAAAAATAATCTGCTCTGTTTTCATTTATATTCAAAAATCTATTTGCACATACAAATATGTATGAAACTAAATCTATTTGTAAACAGACAAAATTGTAAGTTCTTAATACAGCGATACTGAATAGGGACAGAGCTATTATAAGTAATTATTATTACTCGTAAATAATAATACAAATACATACGTGGAAAAGCGTGGAAACAGGGTTATTCCCCAAGTCCCATAAGTGAATACAGTAAAGTCGAATAAAAGAATGGTGCTTAATGAAGCACCATCCTTTTATTCTGACACTAGCTGTTGCCCGCGGCTTCGCTCACGTAGTATTGAAATCTACTTTACTACTTCCCGTCTTTTTAGTTTCAGTCTCGCATCCATCCTGTAATCCACTCTACTCCTAAACCACCCTTTCCGCTCCAATTCTGCATTCACCCCCTAAATCCACTCAACTCCCGTTCTGCTCTTTCCGCTCCAGGCCCGAATCCGTCCCGAAACCTACTCTTCTTCCGCCCCATCCTTACTGCACCTGTCCTGCATTTGTCTCATAATCTACTCTAATAATACAGTCCCACCCTTTCCGATCCAACTCGGCATCCGTCCCGTAATCCACTTTACTCCCTTTCCGCCTTTTTGCAATCCAGCCCCGCATCCGTTCCGTAATCCAATCTACTTCAGTCTCACTCTTTCCGATCTAGTCCCGCAGCCGTCCGCTCCACTCCACTCCCATACCGTAATCCAATATACTCCTATCGCGCCCTTTTCGCTAATAGTCCCGCATCTGTCCTGTAATCCACTCTAGTTTAGTCCCGCCCTTTCCACCTGAATGGTAAGCCTACTTTTATAGTATTGTTTAGCACAAAACTATAGTTTTTATCTATGTAAAACTAAAAACATTAGTGATTAGACCGACTTCAAAATTAGTAAAATACGCATTTCAAGTCAGGCTCGCGCATTAAGGGTTCCTTACCACCACAAAATACAACCATCAGTTATTGTCTGAAATAGTCGAAGTAATTGCGACGCAGTCACATATTTCATTCTTTGCTACAGTGACGCTCGAGTATAACACAATTATAACTAACAAAAATTTGTCACCGACTCGCACTTGACCATTATTTATTATTTGTTGTTAGACTATAGAGTGTGTAGTATAATCATGCCAAGTTTGACGCTTGTACGTATTATCTTTTTTACATTAGAGCTATTAAAATAATTAGTAAATAATTGTATGGGAGTTGGAGACCTTTCACTTATTGACTTTTACTATTATTACATTTCCAAGTTGATCCGCCGTAACGTTACATATTCTGTAAAAAAATTAACTGTCTATCTATTACAGTTCGAAAAATACAGTCCGTTAAAAGGTACGACAGACAGATAGACAGAGTAGGCTTAGTAATAGGGTCCCGTTTACGGAAACCGTTTACTTTGCGTACGGAACCCTAAAAACCACGTAACTGAGAACCTTTTTTAAAGTCGGTTAATAATACCTGTGATCTGCTCCACCGCATCACACCATTGTTGAAGGTAGTCTGGAAGAGGTCGCTCATAGCGATAAGGCCGTTTTTTTTTTGTTCCCGTATTTAATGCAATCTTTTTGTAATATCTTTTTTATGGTGTTGATAATGATTATTTTATTATATTACCTACTAACCACATAATAATGTGCAGCATGAAGGCGCTGCGCGGATTATAATGGTCGCGTTATTTTAATTTTACATTATCTCATGAACTGTGCAACTAAACCACATACTGTAAACGGCAAATTTTATCTACATTAAGTACTCCTGATAATGAATTCATTTATTTTTGTAAAGATTCATAAATTAGATTACAAAACTGCGTCTAAACATGACCTTATAATTTTAATTTTTATTCTGAACACAATAACCGGTTATTATCGTTATTGTGGTTTTCTTATAAGAGTTAGATATATGCTACCGCGGATTTTTTTTTAAACTACTTAAGAACTACATTTTTGTCAAACATAGTACTCACTTATCTCAAACCGTTAGGTCAGCGTACGCCGAAAAAGATGCCAATCAGCTAATTTTTCTCCGACATGTTTTACTAATACGGTTATTTAATGTAGAAAACTAAACTTTATCATTATAAAACATAGCCTATGGCACTCAGGAATAGTGTAGCTTTCTATTAGTGAAAGAATTTTTAAAATCGGATGAGTAGTTTCGGAGTTAAAACAGAACAAACAAACTTACAAACTTACAAACTTTACCTCTTTATAATATTAGTGTAGATTTAGAATTGTGACTCAATAAAATTGCATTTCAAAATCTAATGGATATTTTTTTTTAAATTGTCTTTTATTTGAATATTTAATAGAGTTTGTTATTTAGTTGTTTCGACTCGATAAAATTGCATTCCATTATCGATCACAAGCCAAAATTTGTAGTCTTTCGATTATCTATACTAATCTATCTAGTATCTATACTTCTATACTAATATTATAAAGAGGAAAGATTTGATTGTTTGTTTGTTTGCATTGAATAGGCTCCGAAACTACTGAATCAATTTGAAAAATTCTTTCACTGTTAGGATGCTGCACTATCCCCGGTTGACATAGGCTATATATCCCGGCTTCGCCCGTCCGAAGCCAGGTTGGCTTACTAGTGAATTGATATTTTAATTAGTCACTAGTGGTCCACCCCAGCTTCGCACGGGTATTATTGGAGTTTTAGTAAGGATCCCTAATTTTTTTGAAAATATCATATAGCCTATGCCACCCGGGGATAGCGTAGCTTCCCAACAGTGGAAGCATTTTTCAAATCAGTTCAGTAGTTTCGGAGCCTATTCAATGCAAAAAAACAAACAAACAATCAAATTTTTCCTCTTTATAATTTTATAGTATAGAAGTATAGACAAGGCAAAAAGTCATCACCAGCGGAGCTCTAAGTGTGATTCGTTATTTGTCTATTTAGTTTGACACTGTGACATTTATATTGAAAGAGTGACATATTTATAATCTCGGTTGTGCATATGGTAGGTAGGACGATTATCAAGCGGCTGATATAAATTTATGTCAACGCTGAAGATGGGTGCCAGTAGGTTGAAGGAATTTTCACCTGGTCGCTACCTGTGCTACGTTTTTAACCTCAAAATAGCTGCGAAGAAAATGGCGGAATAGCCACCCTTAACAGCTATCAAAACCTTGCAAAATCAATGACAATAGCCGTTCCACAGTCTTCCTACCTAACATGGTCGTGTTTGCGAGCAACAAAGATACAATCTCGACCTCCAAACCCCAGTTTTATGTAGAGTTTGGCTACTGTTTTTGCTTGTACTGTGGAAAAGAGGTCATATTGCTATTAACGCGTAGAGAGCACAGTTTATTGCCAGTGTGCTTATTGCCGATAATAGCAGTTCATACAACCCATACAATACAACTGATTATTGTGGACGCGTACAACGGTGCATTCACTACTAAGGCTTTTTGAAGAAGAAAAAAAAACTTGTTATTTAATGATGAGCAAGACCAAGGTCACCCCGACAATTTTTGAGGCGGATCGTAATTTCGATTTCATCTCTACCAGGCTTACAATGATATTCCCATGTAATACCTGGCCAATTATCTTTTTTTTTTTTTTTTACATCGTACTAGGCTAACGTCTATCTAACTTCTATTTATTCATATTTTATATATATTTTGGGGGAAAAGCGTGGAGGCGTGCTCGCCGCTTCCCCTGCAGGTCCTGTCAGCTCATTAATATCTTCTTTTTGTGTTGACAGTGCCTCAACTCCACTTAAAATAACCCATGGTGGTAGGGTGTCTTTGGATGCCCGCCTGGCTCATTACCACCCTCTCGTGTGAGCGTGTCGCCAAATGTTGTCGTTCGCGTCGACGTGTTCCGCCACTAGAACGGGAGAACCAGTTCCCTTCCCCTCCCCTGATAATGTGCTTTACTAGCGAAAACTTTGGGACCGAGTATACTTCGACAGTGGCTGCAGTTTTTGGATGTGAAAGGTGGTCGTGGGGTCCAGGGAGACCCGGTGAAACGGCTGACCGCTGGCCGCCCGCGGGATAGTACAGGGACCCGAACCCGGGGATTACTTCTAACCTCCGCCCCGGGAGGCTGTCCCACCATCCGGCGCATAATCTTGTGGAGTAGCTGTCGTGCCGGAGTAGGAGACCGGAGTGGATCCCGACAGTTGCTTCCAGGGGGGACCGGGGGCCCTTCCGTCCCCCGCGCCCACCAGTCACTACTCTACTTACCTAGGCTACTTAAAGTTACACTCTAACCAACCTTTTTTGTCCCCGAGTTATTCGTCGGAAGCATGTTATCAACACCCATACTCTAACCACTCATCAATGGCTGTTACAAACAATAAAAATAACGTTTCATCAGCGGCCCCACTATCCACTTTTAAAGCGGACTTCTGCAATATCCGGGGCATCCACTCTAATCTTAACGCTGTGCATTACCACCTGGAAACGGCTAAACCTGCCCTCCTCTGTTTGACGGAGACGCAAATATATAGCCCTGCCGACAATTCATATCTGCACTACCCTGGCTACACGTTGGAGCATAAATTTGTTCCTCGGGCCGGTGTGTGTATGTTCGTGCGGGAGGATATTTGCTGTCGCCGTTTGGGAGGGTTTGAAGCTTCAGATTTGTCCACCTTGTGGGCGCGCGTGGACTACGGTGGTCAAATTCGGGTGTATGTGTGTCTGTATAGGCCACATAGTGGTGATTTGGAGACGACTCGCCTTTATGAGCACATCTCGAAGGGTTTGGACAAGGTGATTGAGCAGTTTCCCACCGCAGAGCTAGTGATCCTCGGTGATTTTAATGGTCACCATGCCGAATGGTTAGGATCCCGCAAGACTGATCACCCTGGGAGAGCTGCTCATGAGCTTGCTCTGACTTTTGGTCTAAGTCAACTGGTCACTGGAACAACAAGGATACCAGATATAATTGACCACGAACCCTCATTACTCGATCTCATGCTGACTACTAGACCTGCCAATTACCAGGTAGTGGTTGATGCGCCACTTGGTAAATCAGACCACTGCCTGGTCAGAACTGCTGTCCCTACATCACGACCCTGCACTCTTCCTCCTAGAAAGCGTAGGGTTTGGCACTATAGCTCAGCGGATTGGGACGGGTTACGTGAGTTTTTTTCTGCTTATCCCTGGGGGCAGCTGTGTTTCTCGTCAGTCGACCCTAGCATCTGTGCCGATTCCGTCGCCGACGTTGTACTACAAGGAATGGAATGTTTTATTCCCAGTTCTAATGTGCGCGTCGGTGGCAGGAGTCGACCATGGTTTAATAAGTCATGCGCAGGTGCCGCTAAAGTCAAATTGGATGCTTACAAAGCCTGGACTGCGGCATCATTGCGTAAAGATCCAAAGACTGCTGACTATAAAAAGATACTTAATGCTGCTTCAAGGTTAGCGAAGAAGATCATCACCAGAGCAAAGTTTGCTCACGTAAGTCGGATCGGCAACCAACTTGCAAGTTATCCTGCCGGCAGCCGTGCTTTTTGGTCGTTGGCAAAAGCTGCTGAGGGTAACTTTTGCCAATCAACACTTCCTTCCTTACGAAAGCCTGATGACACTCTGGCCCACAGCGCAAAAGAGAAAGCCGATATCCTTGGTGCTCTATTTGCCTCTAACTCGACTTTCGACGATGGGGGGGCTGTTCCACCCACACTGCCAAATTGTGCAAGCTCAATGCCCGAGGTGCGCATTTCGCAGAAGGCAGTGCGGAGGGAACTGTTGGCCCTTGATGTGCGAAAAGCGAGCGGGCCGGATGGCATTCCGGCGATCGTATTGAAGGGATGTGCTCCGGAGTTAACTCCTGTTCTTACGCGTCTGTTCTCCTTGTCTTACAATTCCGGTATCGTGCCGTCTTGCTGGAAGGTGGCCCATGTCCACCCTGTACCTAAGAAGGGTGACCGTACCAACCCATCAAATTACAGGCCAATAGCAATCACTTCCTTACTCTGTAAGGTGATGGAGCGAGTGATCAACTCTCAGCTTCTGGGATATCTTGAAGATCACGGACTGATAAGTGACCGTCAATACGGTTTTCGACACGGTCGATCTACTGGTGATCTTTTAGTGTATCTCACTCACCGTTGGGGAGAAGCTATTGAGAGTAGAGGCGAAGCTCTGGCCGTTAGTTTAGATATCGCTAAGGCGTTTGATCGGGTTTGGCATAAGGCACTTCTTGCAAAATTACCATCATACGGCTTACCTGAAGGGCTTTGCAAGTGGATTGGTAATTTCTTGCATGGTCGCTGCATAAGAGCGGTCGTTGACGGCTCTTGTTCTGCGACCATGACGATTAATTCCGGTGTTCCACAAGGGTCTGTGCTATCGCCCACGCTGTTCATCCTGTATATCAATGATTTGTTGCAAATTTGCAATATACATTGTTATGCGGATGATAGCACGGGTGATGCTCAATATTCAGGCAGTGCAAACGCCCGTAAGGATGAGGTTATGGTAAGGAGAGCAGAGCTTGTGTCTTCAGTTGAGTGCTCTCTTGAGCAAGTAACTGACTGGGGCATGCAAAATTTGGTGCAGTTCAATCCCACTAAGACGCAAGCTATCGCTTTCACTACTAAGAAAAGCCCATTCACAGTTGCACCCTGTTTTCAGGGCATTCCTCTCACCTTGTCGACAAGCATCAGCATTTTGGGCGTCGACATTTCTAGCGAGGTTCAGTTTAGGAGTCACTTGAAGAGCAAAGCTGGGGTAACGTCCAGAAAACTCGGTGTACTCAATAGAGCCAAGCGATACTTCACACCGGACCAGCGCCTTTTATTGTATAAAGCGCAGGTACGGCCGCATATGGAGTATTGCTCACATCTCTGGAGTGGTGCACCGAAGTACCAGCTTGATCCTCTTGACTCCTTGCAGAGAAGAGCCGTTAGACTTGTCGATGATCCGAACCTATCTGGCAAGTTGGAGCCGCTTAGCTTGCGCAGAGACGTTGGTTCGCTCAGCTTGTTCTACAGATATTATAACGGGGAATGCTCTGATGAACTTTTTGACCTTATCCCTCCATCCCGGTTTTACCACCGAACCGGTCGCCATCGCCAGAAATGCCATCCGCACATTATAGATGCGTGGAAGTCTCGCACTGTTCGATTTGATCGATTGTTTCTGCCACGCACCTGTAAGTTGTGGAATGGCTTACCACCTTCGGTTTTTCCTCCGAAGTATAATTTGGACTGCTTCAAACGAAGGGTGAATAGAGTCCTCAAAGGTAGGCAACGCACTGACAATGCCCCGGGTATTGTAGGTGTCTATAGGCAGCGGTGACCACTTACCATCAGGTGGCCCGTAGCTTGTTTGCCACTTATTCTATAAAAAAAAAAAAAAAAAAAAAAAAAAAAACAATAATATATGCTGTTCATTAGTCTCGCTTAAACTAAAATACGGCTTAATCAATTTTGTTTTTGTTTTGTTCTTCTAAATACGGGGTTTGGTACAGAAGAAAAATTGCCCAGAAAATTTTAATATTCGGAAAAAACTGAAACAGCTTTTTTATACAAAAAATTGGACAGGACAACGTTTGTCGGGTCAGCTAGTTACTAATAATAATCGTATAGATTATATTTTATGGGATGTAAGTTTTTGCGTGGGATTTAGCGAAAGGGCCTATAAAAAAAATAACATTGTTATTGCAACTGTCTGAGCAAATAAATGCTTGGACCGAATTTAACCCAATTTCGTTAAAACATTATGTACAGGCGAGGCACAATTTGAGACGTTTTTTTAGCGTGCTAAAAAACTAGTGTGAGTCATGTGAGTCAAAAACTAGCTTAAGTCGTGACATGATGCATTTTTTTTCTCAACAGTTTATTCAGATGATTAACGTATCACACCGTCTTTAGATCTCACGAAGTGAAGATTGAGGTGAAAAAAAAAAAAAACGGAATAATTTTACATTCGATTAATAAAAGGGTCTGCTTCACAGTGATTGCCGGCTATAAAATAATATCTTCTATTATATAAACTTTTTTAATGAATAATATTAAATACTAGCGGCCGGCCCGGCTCCGCACGGGTATAGTTATATAGCCTATTAAAATAGCCTATATTAATCAGTGATAATGTAGCATTCAAATGGTGAAAGAATTTTTAAACTCGTTCTTTCTTTTTGAGACAATTCGTTACAAACATACATACAAATCTTTGTTCTTTATAATATTGTATGTATGTATAGATTTTATTAGGTCAAACGTTATCAACACAATAATGTAATATTTGTAGCTTTATAATAATAACTAGCTATTGCCTAACTTGTACACGGAGAAACAATCCTGGACCTTTGCTTTCCCGCGCGTATCCTTTATTTTCCCGCTCCGATCTTATACCTTTCCCAATCTTATCCTATTCTTTCCATCTCAATCCCCTCCCACTCCATTCCTACTTCCATCATCATTCCATTCCGTATCTAAACATAACCGTATAATCTTTTTTGTAACAAATTTTAAACACAAAAACGGTTTACTTCCATTATTCCATTAGCGGGCACAAAAAATCGACACCGCTTTATTGTTGTTATTCCAAAAACCCGAACGAAGCGCTTTGATTCCACTTTTATTGTGCGAACTGCTAGTCTGTGGAATGCGCTGCCTGTATGGGTCTTCTCCGATAGTTACAATCTGGGTGTCTTCATCCTAAAAAAATATTTAAAAAAAATTGTAGCTTACTTACAAAAGTTAAATATGATACCGTAGATTTTTGTTGGAACTATTTAAGAACTACATTTGCATTTACTTATCTCAAACCGTTTTAAGAGAGATAAAGGAGCCAATCAGTTTATTTTTCTCCGTCATGTTTTACTAACACGGTTATTTAGTATATAAAACTTACTTTTATTATTATAAAATATAGCCTATGTATATGACACTAAGGGATAGTGCAGCTTTATATAAGTGGAAGAATTTTTTAAATCAGATCTGAAGTTTCAGAGATTACCTCCGACAAACATCCAAACTAACAAAGCTACAGACTTTACCTCTTTAAAATATTAGAGTTAGATAATAAATTAAAAAGGATTACTGAACTTTACTGCCAAGCTGTGCTGCCAAGGAAGACTTGTAATTTGTCGAGTTTCTCTGTTTCAGGAATGACGTTTAAGGTGGTTCGATTCACCTATGGCGGGAAATTTAAATTTTAAACAGTTTTTTGGTCCTAGTAGCCAGGCCAGGTAATTATTTTTAAATAACACAGTGTTTGCGCAAAATGTTGTCTGTTCTTTACATTATAATGTACAATTATTTAACAGTAACGCACCATATTACTTACATTTGTGAATAAACTGTTTGAAACAGCAAAAATTTGTTTATTCACAAATGTAAGTAATAATGGGCATTAGAGATAAATAGCTTTACATGATTTTGTAAAGAATAAAGATCAATCTGCTCAAACATCATGATCGTTTACAATAATTACTCGGCCTAGCTACAAGGACAAGAAAACTGTTTGAAATTTGAATTTCCCGCCATTTGTGCAACGAACCACCTTAACAAGTTTGTGTAGCAAAGTTTTACATCCGGGTGAAAATCTCGAAGAAAACGAGTTAAATAACATGAAAAACTGTCTCATGAAAATAGAGTTTCTAGCTGACTGTACCTTTTTTAAATCTGCAAAATGTCTTGGCGTTTTTCGGAAAAACATACTTTCGGAGCTTCGTGGTTCAGTATTACCAGATTTTAGAGTATCAGGATTCGGCTCTACAACTTTCGGAGCAGCGTGTTTAGCAATAAAATACTTTCGGAGCTTCGTGGTTCAGCATTATTAGTTTTTAGAATATCACGATTCGGCTCTACAACTTTCGGAGCAGCGTGTTTAGCAATAAAATACTTTCGGAGCTTCGTGATTCAGCATTATTAGTTTTTAGAATATCACGATTCGGCTCTACAACTTTCGGAGCAGCGTGTTTAGCAATAAAATACTTTCGGAGCTTCGTGGTTCAGCATTATTAGTTTTTAGAATATCACGATTCGGCTCTACAACTTTCGGAGCAGCGTGTTTAGCAATAAAATACTTTCGGAGCTTCGTGATTCAGCATTATTAGTTTTTAGAATATCACGATTCGGCTCTACAACTTTCGGAGCAGCGTGTTTAGCAATAAAATACTTTCGGAGCTTCGTGGTTCAGCATTATTAGTTTTTAGAATATCACGATTCGGCTCTACAACTTTCGGAGCAGCGTGTTTAGCAATAAAATACTTTCGGAGCTTCGTGGTTCAGCATTATTAGTTTTTAGAATATCACGATTCGGCTCTACAACTTTCGAAGCAACGTGTTTCGCAATAAAAAACTTTCGGAGCATCATGGTTCAGCATCATGAGTTTTTGGAGTATCACGATTCGGCTGTACAGCATTCGGAGCAGCGTTTATCGGAATAAAATACTTTCAAATAATGTGAATCAGAGCCAACTTGTACTTTGAGGCTCAATGTGGCTAGCAATAATGTTCTCCAAAGACATAGATTAAAATTTGTCAGATGTTACAAACAATTCCACCAACTACGAAACCATGCAATCAAAAATAGCCAAAAGTAAACAAACAAACGAGCGAGCGTCTTATTAGAGATTTAGAATGTTTACTCTAATCAAGATTCCGCTCACGAGTCTACGCCACAGACTATAAAGGACTAGACTCGTAACTCCGACCCAAAAATAAACACAAAAATCGACCTATTTATCTGTAGAGTTGGGCAACTGATGGAAGTAAAAATTCAATTTCCACGGAAGATTTTATTACGTTGATGGCTCTACTACTCTACTTTACAAGATGTTGGTCTCTTTCTGTTGTTAGTCGTTTTGCTCTTGGCAGAGTGGTCGTGGTCATTATGTGGTCATAGTATTGGATGGGGGTCTCTATTTCAAAGAGTATCTAAAAGTATTTTTGTGAATCCAGTCAGTTTTCGTAAGGAAATATTAAAAGACCTTTTAGCTTTCAACACCAGGGAGTATATTTGTGCCAATGCCAACCGTCTAAAGTGACAGTGACACAAACTTAATATTTAAAAAAGAAATGGAACATTTTAAAACTGTAAAATTTTATTTTGATTCCAAACTTGTAACCTTCGATTAAAGTACTTTTTGATCGAAGAGCGCACAACACATTCATTTAGCTACTTTGAAGAATGAGTTCTTTATCCCTATAACCGAGTTGTCTATCTGTCGTACATATTCTGTATCACATTTTAGGAATGACGACGATCACACGCTTTTGCTCCATCCCTTTAAAAGCCCCATCTACCCTTACTTTTATACAACGTTGGTTCGAAAGAGACGGGCGAAGGAAAAACTGGCAAAGTTGGCTTAGCACGGAACTTGAAGATTGGTTTGTAGGAATATTTAAATTATATGGCATATTTAAGGGGCCTGTATACCCTCTGCAGCTCTCTCGCTCGCACATTTTCACATTATTGAAGATATAAAATCAATGAGTGTGAATTTCCAAAAAGTAACAATATCATGTTTGTTTTGGTGTCTATCGTAACATTACAAACATAGAAATGATTGTTTCGATATCTTGTAATTTGACGGAATAACATGACACGAGAAATAAAAATCACTTGTTACCATTTTACTATGTCAAATTAAAATATATCAAATTGACAATTTCTTTGTTTGTAATGTTACGATAGACACCAAGACATGATTTTGTTACTTTTTGGAAATTCACACTCATTGATTTTATATCTTCAATAATGTGAAAATGTGCGAGCGAGAGAGCTGCTGAGGGTATACAGGTTCCTTAAGGATCTGTCACAATGCCTGCGTTCTCTGTCCTGTGGTTCCCAGACCGCTGGCCAGTTGCCCTGCCGCCAAAGTATGTTCACACATGATGCGGGCAGCGTTCGCATTGACCGGATTGCAGGACGGAGAACGCAGGTAGCGTAAAAGATCCATTAAATAGTTATTTTTTTGATTGAAAAAAACTTTAACATGCTTTTGTGCCTCGTTAAATCAAACTCGAGAGGTTTACCATTGAAGAGTCCCTAATTTTCACCATTCACCTTCTAGCTCCATTCAGGGAGATATGGTAAGGTCGTGGCGGGTGCGAACGTATCTGGCCTAAATCAAGTTTGATGCCTTTAGTCCTCTAGCCAAACTCACTCTGCAGACGTACGTAAGTGTAGACCAACGAAAGTCACCGTCATAGCCCACCGGATTAACAAGTTGAAGTGGAAGTGGGCAGGGCACATATCACGCAGAATAGATGGCCGATGAGGCCGAAAGGTTCTGGAATTGAGACCGCAGGGAAACGCTGGATACAGGCCGCTTCTAACCGACCCTTTTGGAGATCGATGGGGTAGGCCTATGTCCAGCAGTGGACGTTCTATGGCTGAGATGATGATGATGATGACCCTGCAGACAACATTACCGCTTCTTGTTGCATATGCATTGATGTCGCTACAACATGAAAAATTAGTAAGTAAGTCGTACTTACAGTTTTTGCGTAAAGTACTTGAAATATTTGCAGAAGGTATATTTATCTCCCTTATTTGTCTGATATGAAGTTCTATCCGTGGCATATCGGTACAAGAGAATGTTTTGATCACTGAGGCATGCATGGCTGTGAGTTAATCTAGCGTTCCTCGTGCAATATTACTTTTAAAATCGTACTTGTTCAAAACTTCAAACAGTTTTATTTTTATTAGTTTCACTTTGATATAACAAGTTCTAGCTTTGTCTGAGTAAATTGCATTTTGCTTGCCTTAACTTATTTTCAACTTTACCTTACCTAAGTTACCTTCCTATGAGTTTTTATCTAACCATAGACTAGGTAAAGCTACTGGTAGAATATAACCCCGGGATATAGGCGCCTATTCTTCCCACTGCTTTACTAAAACGTAGGTATAAACTATTACTACGCAATGTATAGCGCGTTGATAATGTATGCAATGCAAAAGGACAGGGCAGAAGGCGCTTTATCGAGCTATTTCTGTCGATGACTCATAGAGATGAGCTCGATGATCGTTGAGAGGTATTAGGGCTGGCTTTTTTATATTGTAACTAGCTAAGCCGCGCGGTTACAGCCGCGCGGACATTCTTACAGATAACAACTGTAGGAACCTTTAATTGTAATGTTTTAAATAAATAATAGGGTTACGTTTGACCATCATCTCGCCTGATGTTAAACGATGATGTGGTCTACGTTGGAGCACGCTTGCCTAGAAGATACCGAATCTCTCGTGATTTGAAGACACCCAGATTGTAACCAATATAAAAAAGGCAAAAAATTAAAAACAAAAGGGGGTTTCCCATACAATAAACGTATTATTAAACGTATTTTTGTAATTACTCTTATGTAAAAACGGTAATACGAACGAGCATCAAACGTGGCATGATTATAGTACACACTCAAAAATATCAACACAAATAATAAATGATGGCCAAATGTGAGTCGGTGATAAATTCTGTTCATTACCAAGTTATAGTTGGTAATTCGGTTACATGGACGACCTTATCATTTGTTTCACCGAATCAAAATGCCATATTTTACTAAATTTGAATTAAATTATTTAAATTGATAATTATTGTATTTTTGGTAGTACGGAGCTATCAGTGAGCAAGCCCGACTCGCACTCTACTGATTTATTAAGTTCGAATATTATTAATTCCAAATCGGCCAAGGGTTATTAAACAAATATGCATGGGTTAGTAATTCTTCAGCCGCTTCGTAGTGAAAATTTCGAGATTCGCGTTTACAAACTTAGTGCCAACCCTGCATTTACTAGTTAGGTCACAGTCAACGAATCGGAATGAAAATACACCATTCACACACACATTAGAGGCACTAGGAAGTTAATAGACACGTACTGAGTTTGCTAAAATGGCGTCACTTCTGTTGAACTGGCTATTTCACATTGCTTCAACTCGACATCCAATCGACACCCGACTGCATTGAAATGTCATGTCCACCTTCTGGTGGAATGTGTCCGCCTCCAGCATGAGAGAAGGAGACTTGAGGTGACTTACCATCTGAACAGACTAGATGTGGGTCAGTATAACGGAATACTGGCTGAACCCAATTCGGACGCAGCCAGGGAGCTGTTCGGATGTGTGAGTCACCTCAAGTGACCATCGACCCTGTGTTTGTTGTCTGTTTTTTATGTATTAAGTATGCGTCCTCTAGTTTAGAATATACAATGGGACTGACATGTAGAATACTATATACGTTCCAAAAAAAAGAGAAATAAAAAAATAAAAAAAAACCGTATATCGTGTCAATATAAATGAATATAACATCACAATAACAAATCACAAGATACATTGTTTATTTGTCAAAACAATGGTTAAGGCCACAGTCATCCGATTTTGATGAAATTTCTATGAGACCTATCAGAATGTATATTCTTTCAATTAAACAATACAATTTTCTAAATCGAGTAATACAAGACGAAACTATGAGGTAACAAAAATAAAAAACAATGAAAAATAAATAAAATAAAAATAAATATTTGGGATATTTTTGCACACCCGGTCATCTGACCCCAAACTAAGCAAAGCTTGTGATATGGCTGCCAGAGACTGATGTATATCGTGTTTTATAAGACAAAGTTTATGTTTGTTTTTGTTATCATTCCAATTATTGTGAAAATTTGCTTTGCAAGTTCTGACAAAAATAAATCTGTGTACCTAATGCAAATAATCATTCATTGTTTTCCAGTTTAAAGTGATAATCTGTAAAAGCAGCAACAATACTAAATTACGATGTTATAAGACCACTTGGTAGTTCCGTACGTTACGGCGAGAACGAAAAACTGGTCATCACCAAGTTACGCCGAACGCACTCTGCGTTCGCTAACTAGTCCGGTCAAGCTGTAGAGGACGTAAGACAATAAAAAAAAAAGATTAAAAAAAAAAAAACTGGTCAACAATCCCCTGAACGAAGCCCAGTGAATAGTCATTCAGTAGGCTAACCACATAGCTTAGATAATAACTCCAATAGTCACCCACTTAGTAAGACAAGGCCATTGCATTTTGTGAGATAAAACAGAATGACGTCATGTGCTGATGTACATTGTTGGAGTGTTTGTTTTTAGGCCACGCTTCACTGTTTCTTTTCATGAAGCACGTTTGTACGGTTTTAGAACATAACTACTGTGTTACACTGTGGAATCACTCGTGGTTTTTTCATATTTACTACTTTTTTCGGTACAGATGGAGGCGAGTTGTTTTCACGTCCAGCAAACAATTAATGTCTGCAATTTTATTATTGAAACTGACGTGGTTTTCACACATTTTATTTATATTACACGGGCATTACACACGTAAGATTAAGCGGGTCATTCCGACTATAATTGTCTGCAATGTTAATCAATGTTACAGGTTTAATTCTGAGGGAACAATTATGATTAATTTTAACAGTTATTGATAGAACCAAACTAACCGCTGTTGCTTGTAAAACGTCGCTGTTTTTTGAAATGCAGACTAAACGAGAACAAGGGGACGCAGCTACCGTCAGCTGTTAGGCAAATGAGTTTCAAAATGCTTTTTTGACAGTTAATAATACTATGTGAAATAATAAAACAATGTCCCGGATTTCAATAACATATTTTTTTGTCTTTTTGTTATTTGCTTTCGGTTTTATTTGATCAATATCTTATTCTTTTTAGGGTTCCGTACCTCAAAAGGAAAAAACGGAACCCTTATAGGATCACTTCGTTGTCCGTCTGTCTGTCCGTCTGTCTGTCCGTCTGTCCAGACCCTTTTTTTCGAGAACGCGTAAAGGTATCAAGTTGAAATTTATACTAAATACTTGGGTCTACGGTTTCTTTCGGCTGTAAAAAAATAAAAGTTGTAAGTCAACGCAGTCAAAAGATATGAACGTTTATGTCGCATATTTTGCGATTTCACAGGGAAATCAAAACCTATAGGGTACTTCCCGTTGACTTAGAATCATGAAATTTGGCAAAAAGCAAGGTCTCATAGCACATATATAGGAATAAATCTGAAAGTTACAAATTTGAAGTTATATCATTTAAAAATAATTATTTTGCTATTACAAACTTACATTTTGTAGGTGGAATGTATAGAAGAACCTTATAGTCAACTACAAAGTTAAGTTTGTCCTTCAATAATTTAACTTTAGGTTTTTTTTTGGACTCGCGCTCTGAGGGTTCTGTCCAACGGAACCCTCAGAGCACGAGTCCTACTCGTACTTGTCCGGTTTTTTTACATAATACCCATAAAATTGTTACGGGCTCATTATCTATTTATGTTACTAGGAAGCGAAATATAAAATTATAACCATAAAAAATCAGAGTCCAGGCTCATTGTCTTCACCGAAACCGCCGCTCTGAAGTATAAACTGAATTAGTCTTTAAGTCTACGAGGTTACGATTGATATTTCTGTCAGTACGTATCGACTTGCTAATTTTAGAACTCTATAAGTAGATAGATAAATAACTCTTTATTATTCACAGAAATGACATACAAAAGACAAGAACAACTTAAAAACTAGTGAAACAATTGGCTGTCTTATCGCTACAAGCGATCTCTTCCACGCAACCTTAAGTACCTACAGCATGAAAAAAACCCGGCCAAGTGCGAGTCTGGCTCGCGCACTGAGGGTTATGTACCACCACAAAATTCAATAACGAAATTACCAGTTATAACTTGGTTATAAACAGAAACTTGTCACCGACTGGCACTTGGCCATTATTTATTATATATATTTTGGAGTGTTTACTATAGTCTTGCCAAGTTATACGCTTGTACGTATTACCGTTTTCACATTAGAGCTATACCAAAAATACGTAAAAAGTTGTAAAAAAATACGTTTGTTTTACCCCCCTTCCGTTTTTACTTTATGACTTTTTTATTATTTGTTAAATCCGTCAATCCGTCGTAACATTACATATTATGTGATAATTTCAATTGACTATCTATTACGGTTTGAAAGATACAGCCGTTTAAAGGTAGGACAGACGGACAGACATCGTATAGGCTTAGTAATAGGGTCCCGTTTTCACCCTTTGGGTCTGTACCCAAAGGGTAAAAAGGCCCTAAAAAGGGCGGCACGGTCGTCTGCAGGGTGAGTTCGACTAATCACATCAAGCCTAATTTAGGCCTGATTCGTACGCACACACCGAGCTACCATACCATAATATCTTCCTTGTTCATCCGATCGGAACTCTATTCTAAAAGCTAATCTTCATCTGACCTTGAAATAGCTACGATAATTCTAAACACGTTTTTTATTCATCTTAGGATGAGTTTAAAACTGTCTCTCATTTAAAACTGGTATCACTGGGTAATAACAATTGGATAAACCATTTATAAAACTTTTATTTTTAGGACTTGTGTCACCACTCTCCATAAGAAAAACACGCGTAAATAATCATTCAAAAATTATCTAAGCCAGGGGTGTCCAACGAAATTTTGTGGCGGGCCGGATTTATTAACTTTGTAACTATTGCGGGCCAAGAGATACTTCGTAACTGAGAAAATCAAGACTAATAAATAAGTAAAATGGCAGAAAGGGTATATTAGGCCCGTACGTACGTTGCAGGCACGGAGGGAGTGGGTGGGTGAGAGGGGCGATAATGTTAACGTTTTCGCGCGCAGGTGTTGTTCCAAGAATTAAAATGGCATTTACGTTTTATTTTTGGGTTTCCCCCGATATGCTAGTTCACGTTCTCGCCGAGTCGTATTGTGATCGATCGAGTTATTTTTTTAAGAACGGCTTTTTAATATTTTACGAACATAATATGACTCTTTACAAAATATCATCTAGAAAAGTTAAACGTTACCCAACTTTTGACTCGTTTGCGGGCCGGATTAGGAACCTTGGCAGGCCGCATTGTGGCCCGCGGGCCGTATGTTGGACACCCCTGATCTAAGCTGTTCGTGACTAACTGGGACTAGTCTTTGCCATCGTCCAGTGGTCTGTAGATACTTCAAATACGAACATTCTACACGTAAAATAAGTATCAAATTTCATACAAAATTGTAATTTCGAATCTGAAATTTGTATGCTAAAATATTTTTACCTGTAGATAGGTTGTGCCCACCATATATTGACTAGATGAAAGCAAGGCTGGCTGCCCGACTTCGTTCAGCCGTCTCTCAGTCACGCACTCCGAGTGTCCACAACAAATTGTATTTTTGTCTCTTTCTAACAACAGATATATTATAGCGTAAAAAGTCTTTCTTATTCTTTCCCTTATTTCACAATTTCCCTTATGTCACTTTCCGTTAGGTGAGTTGGTGGCCAAACGAAGACCTATTCTATACAGGGTTACGCATATAGACTGTACTAAGCCGAAAGGAGGTCATTGTACTCATAATTATGAAAAACTTTTACTACGGCACCAAATCTAAAATCGCGAAAAACAAAACAACTGTTCCATACATTTTGTCGAGTGTCAATGACGGTTTTGTATGGAACATGTTTCGTTTCACGTTTTCGTTTTCTTTTTCGCTATTTCAGGGTTGGTCCCATCGTAAAAGTTGTTCATAATGAAGAGTACGATGACCTCCTTTCGGCTTAGTAAAGTCTATATGATTATTTAAAAAAAAACATTTTATCTGCTAACTAGAAAGCTCAAAACCACTTCAAAGGTACCACATACAGGCAACACTGCTAGACAGCTTTTACTTTTACCGAATAAAATCGATTGGAGTTGCGCTGGTATTATTTAATATCTTGTCCTGACCTTGATCGGGTCGCAGTAAAGTCGTCGCTAGGTTATCTATCAGGTTGTTGACCTGCCTTCGATCGGCATTGACACTGTTAGTATATAACGCAGATCGAGAGAATTATCATGATTAGCATAGGCTAAATAGATACCTTATTGACCAGGGTGAATTGCCAAACTTCTAGCTCCACCAGATTTATAGAGTTTTTTTAAATAATAAAAAAAAATTAAAAAATTGGTACATTTTTGCACACACGGTCATCTGACCCCAAACTAAGCAAAGCTTGTGATATGGCTGCCAGAGACTGATATACATACATATATAGTTTTTTGACTTAAATAGATATTAATACCCAGATATAGAACAAACACAAATGTTCATCACATAAATGTTTGTCCTAGATGGGAATCGAACCCACGCCCCCAAGCTCAGAAGGTAGTTTCACTACCAATTGGAATTAAATTTCAAACAAACGTCGGGCCATCTGATGGTCAGTGGTCACCGCCACCTATAGACACTTATACTATACCCAGGCCATTGTCAGATGCGTTGGTTACCTTTGAGGTAACTACACTCTACGTTTGAAGCAGAAGCAATTTATACTTCGCAGGAAAAACCGACGTTTTTAGGCATAACAGTCGTCATTCAAATAAACCGGCCAAGTGCGAGTCGGGCTCGAGCGCTGTGGGTTCCGAACCACCACACAATAATTATCGATTTAAAAAACCCGACTTCATAAATAGTAAAATGTGGTATTTAGATTCGGTGAGACGAATGATAATGTCATCTAAGTAGCCGAATATGTTGATTAACTTGGTAATGAACATAAATTTGTCACCGACTCGCACTTGGCCAATATTTATTATTTGTTGTAATAGTTTAGAGTATTTACTATAATCATGCTAAGTTTGACGCTTGTACGTATTACCGTTTTTACATTAGAGCTAATACAAAAATATGTAAAAAATACGTTTGTTGTATACCCTTTCGTTTTTGACTTTTTTTTTTATTTCTTAGCCATACTATATATACATACATATTCTGGCTATCAATTACGGTTCGAAAGATACAACCGTTAGAAGGTAGGACAGACAGACAAACAAACCAACAGACAGCATAAGCTTAGTAATAGGGTCCCGTTTACACCCTAAAAACGACCGAGACCATGGATACTTAAATATCAATGACCAAGGCCTTAAATTTTCGGGTACCCATCCTGAGGAACTACGCCACAAGCGTTACAACTATATAAGTGTATATTATTATGGCGTATCTAATTAATAGGTACGTCATATGACCGGATACGTCACGGGAGCGGAACGTGTATTGTGACGTGGAGGGACCTATTGTCCAACAGTGGGTTGACACAGGCTGGAACAATTACGGTAACGACTGTGACCTTGTGGACTGCCAATTTCTAATAGTGCTAACAGACGCTCGAACGCGGCTGGCCTCAACCGCCGTCTGACCAATGGGAGAGAAAGAGAGGGAAATATGAAATTCTCACTCTTTCTCTCCCGTTGGTTGGACGGCGGTCCGTCAGCCGCGTTCATGCGTCTGTTAGCACTATAAATGTTGTGTGTCACTTGCTTGGAAATTCTCTACCAACTCGCGATTTCACCTTAGTCCACTGCTGAACATTGACCTTTGCTAAGGCACGCCACTCAGCTTTCAGTTTCTAGTCCCTGTCAGCTAATTAACGTATATCGTCACTCCATAGAGTTTCAGGGTGTCCTAAATCACGTCTACCGCAGCTGTTATCAATTCTGCGACAGATATGACCGGCCCACTGGCATTTTAACTTGCTATGTTGGTAACTGGGTATTTAGCGAAAAAGCTAAGCATTTTTTTAGATCTACGTTTGGCAACCAACTCGCCTGATGGTATGCGACATAATTCTTTGGTTAGCAATTTTGAATTTGCGGCCCGCTCGAATGTGTTCCAAGTTCACGGTTCAGCACCGTAAGGCATTTATTATACCATGTTGTAATGTAAACCATACTCGCGAACCAGATTTTTACAAACTAGGTCGGTTTTTTTTCAACATCGCTACTAATGCAGGGCTATAAATATTTTTAGCTCAACGGTACCCGCTTTGGGCCTCTTCACGATTGAATGCATTCTTCAATCGCTGGGTCAGCGGTCATCTCGGCCAGAGAAACAGGGCGCCTAATAGCGGCTCTGGGGGCCTACCACAACCCCATAAGCTGCAAGTAGTCCTTACGCAGGCGTCAAAAACGGTCGTTTCTCGATCGATGCACGCGCTCACTCGCGTACCTACCTACGGTCGTCCTCTGTGCATCAGCTTTTAAGGGGCCGTACCTGGTCGTCACCTGTTGTAAGCAATTCCGATTAGGTGTTGCGGAAATTCACGCGAACGTGAACCTTAATGCGCCGAGATACGGTTTGCGAGCGCGCAACTTTTCGCAGCCATCTAAACTTAATCACTTAAACAGGTGACGGTACGTACTGGGGACGTATTCTTTTCTGTATTCTTTACAATACGTTTGCTAAGCGTGGGCGACGTCCGCAACCGACGTTAGAGTAACACTATTTCCAGCCTGTATACTCCTATATAAACTTACAATAGACTTTCTCAGCTCTCTACTTTAGAGCAGAGAAAAACCATCTAAGAATAAAAATAATGTTACAATAGTGTTTATAATGATAATAATTATTATTTATGATTTTCTGTTGGTATTTAAGTACGCGTGTAAAAATTGTGTAAGTACCTAAATATAGTTACATATAATACATGTATTGCCATTACTTAAGTAAGTCATTAAACTATATTCGTCCGGACTAGTTGTGTCTTTCTTTTCATAGCTTTCAACATCACTTGGCGACCGTGGCAGGACCCGGGTGGGACTTGAGGTGCATTGGTGCACGGAAGCATTTCAAAATACAGTGACAGTGAAAAAAAAATAGTGCGTGGAGTCCCTCCGCGCGGAAGTTATACTTCAACAAGGAACCCTAAAATTATTACTAGGGCAAAAATATCAACAATTTAAAAACATGCTTTTCTTGAGATTCGAACCTAGCTCCTTAGGCTTCTCAATCCATTAGCGACACCATTACACTACCTGCTAGTCGCAGCGCGAAAAAAGGATACGCATTTCGCAACCATACGAAAGAAAAAAAAATCCCCTTCATGGTAGCGTTAAACGTTTAACGCAACCTTGTTGCAAGTCGCATAAGAAGTATAACTTCAAAAAAAACAAATTTTTAGGCGTTCGCCATATTAAATTTAATTTTGTTTTGTTAAAAGTGTGATACGCAATGACAGCGCCGTGTCTGGGGGACTTATTTCATGAAAAGCACTTTAATCTCTGAACATGTTGTCACAACAATTATGCATCATGTACAGGCAGTTTTGATAACAGTACAAGTTCAGGCGAGACTGTCAAGTTCGACGGCCATTTTGAACTGTGGCGTCATTCGATACCGACCTAGGATGCGATACATAACTAGATCTGACATTCGAACAATAAAACCAAGAAAGCGAAATAAATATATACCTACTACTTAGCTGATGCTCGTACCTACGCGTCATTACAAATTTTGAAACTCCATTTGCCCCCTTAATTCATCCCTTTCACAAAACCCTTGCTTAACGGACCTCTACGGAATGTACCTGCCCAATTTTACTTCTTAGATCAAGTTTTCGAGATATCGCTGAGTCACTGAGTGACTTAATTAGACTGGTATTTATATTTATAGATAGGTACAGAAATACTGTACAGTTTGACAAATACAGTAACATACCTTTTTCCAGTTTCTGGTTGTTTTTGACCGACTTCTAAATTGGAGGAGGTTCTCAATTTGATCCGTATTTTTTCGCTTAAAAGCTAACGTTTTCAGGTTTGGTTCCCATTTGTTTAATGCGATTAGACTGATGTATTTAATTGTATTTATGGATGTTCCTCGCAAATCGCAAATGTCAGATCCAGAGTTTTATTATATCCTTTATACGCCATGCGGTTGAATGGCTCCCTGAACCCTGCATTGACCGGTAACCGATAAATATAATAATACAATACAACATGGTTAAGGCCAGTCTTGCGCAAATTCAATACAAACTCTCGGTGTATGAAACGGGTGCGAAATCTTCTACGTTTTTTACATAACTCTAACATTATAAGCTTGTCTCTATAGGCGTCTCACATTATAGGCGTTGCACCCGTTTCATAAATATTTTTTTCTATGGAATTCCCGTTAACCGTTATGGAAAGAAAGTTACCGACATAGCTCACCGGATTAGCAAGTTGAAATGGCAGTGGGAACACATAGCACGCAGAACAGATGGCCGAAGGAGCCGAAAGGTTCTCGAATGGACCACGGACCGGCAAGCGCAGGGTAGGACGTCCACTCACAAGGTGGACAGACAACCTAAAAGAGACCGCAGTGAAAGGCTGGATGCAGGCCGCTTCTAACCGGCCCTTTTGGAGATCGATGGGGAGGCCTGTGTCTAGCAGTGGACGTCCTAGGTCTGAAATGATGATGATGGAAGTCCCGTCCCACCTCTTCAGCGTTAGCGGTTATGTTCTCTTTGGATTTCGCGCGCCGCTACCCACTCGCACATTTGATGTTTTTGCTAATGTATAAAACTACTGTCTCCCAAAGACTGGCTAGCTGGCTACGTAGCTTTACCTAGTCTGTGGTAGGTACCTTACTTTTGAAAAATATGTTTCGGTCATTTTGGTCGCTGGGCAAGAAAATTGAATGAACAGTTTTCCCGTCTAATCTAGCCATTATAAAAAATATTTTTTAAAAAACGTGTTAAGTATTCCAATGTCTCCGTGTTTAATATTTTTTTTTTTCTAAACCGATTTTGGCCTTTTTCCAACTCTTAGCAATTTTGGTCATTCTAATTTTAGTTTGTGTTGTCATATCAAAATTGAATGTTTTATCTAGGAAACTATGAAGACTGAAACGCGATTAGGTACTTTTTCATTCATTTCTTCAAATTTATTCTTATTCTTTTTTTATCAATTTTTTTACTTCTATTCAAATAATTTATGTAAATGCAGCTATTCGGGGCCATAATCACAATTATTGTAATGGTGGATTGGGATTAGCAAAGCTGCCTAAATTTATAGTTAAATAGTCGTTAAAATCTAAATATAGCTCGATATGAAAAACATAAATAAACCTTAGAAGTTTTAAAATAAAAGAATTTGATTTAATATTTCAATACAAAATGTAAACTGGAACAAGGCCCTTCATAGGCGTGAAATAATGAGTTTCGAATACAATTGCGGTGACTAATTACCTCATTATGTAGGTATTTGACTCATATTTTGCTCGGGTACTTTTGTTAACCTTTCTTGTGTGCCGTGAGACACAAGAAAGGTTAACAAAACAACATTCAGATACAGATTACATAATAAAAAATAGTGCGTGGAGTCCCTCCGCGCGGAAGAAGTTATACTTCAACAAGGAACCCTAAAATTATAACTAGGGCAGAAATATCAACAATTTAAAAACATGCTTTTCTCGAGATTCGAACTCCTTAGGCTTCTCAATCCATTAGCGACACCGTTACACTACCGGGTCTGCTAGTCGCAGCGAACTAATCGTAGATATGTACGACAGTACGCAGTTACTTATTTTGCCAACCAATTTTTACTTGACTCATCTCATATATTTATCGTGTATACCGCTGTGTATACTAAATATTTGCGAAAGCCATATTTATATTTGCTCACGTTTACAAAAACGGTTCGTTTAACCCGAATTTTTTGAACAGCAAATAATGACCTAGTCGCAGTGTCTCTATTTTGAATTTGCATAGTTTTAGCCGTTGACGCTCCCGCCACTATCTTGCTCGCACATTAATATAACTATATGATATAAAATAAAAAGTGCCATAACGTGTTCTACTGGAGTTCGTTACTGCGATGAATAGTCTGCGAATAATGTTATAAAGCCGAAAAAAATCGTCTATTGCGCACTCAAGGTCATGGCTCAATTTGTGTGCAGGTTACTGTATATAGAACGCCCTGAGACTCGTTAGAGTGATGATATAGTACATAAGGCAGTGGCTGGAAGAGACAAGCTAAGATCGGGCTGGGTGGCGTGCCGCGCGAAACGCCTATGTGCAGCAGTGGACTGGTATAGGCTGATTATGGTGAATCCAGATCTGTATCGTGGAAGACAAACGCACCAGCCATAGCTCTTGTTCTTATTCAAGATGGCGGCATGTGTGGATGTTCTTATTCCTGCATTGACGTCCCGCTTGGGGGGTATTGTGCATTTCCCCCTACCAGCACATGCCCGAGCCAACCCAACTCCTTGAAATATCGGAGTGAGGCTCTGGGGCGCTGGTACAGTTACTCCAGTAGCCAAAAGTGTGCATGATGACGATGAAAAGCCGTCTAGCAGTTGTGGTGATGGTATAGCTGTTGTGATGATGCCATTCAGTTGTCATCGCTATACATTTTGTTACGATATATACCTATCACTACGGTCTGAATGACCTAGACCGAATTCCACTGATGTTGTAGTACACATCTGAAAACGAAAGTGGGGAGGTAAGAGGCTGTATTGTAGTGTGGGGAAGGGGTGTCTGAAGGTGAAAGCGTAAACTCTGAAAATAGTCCTGTCGCCCATGTACATACAAATTACAAAATAGGTTACCGTTTGCTTTTGTGAAATTAGTGCTAAATTACTTCATTGTGAATACTAAAACTGAAACCCTAGTCTCAAAGATCGTAACCCGCCATAACTATGCTCATATACAGTAATATGTTTTTTTTTTCTATTGCAACTTTCCCTTCTTTACTCTTTCTTGTGGTTATTGAGAAAATGTGTAAAACATGACAATAGCGAAACAATATGGTAACATCGAAAAGTAAATAACTTTTTTTTTTTACTTATTGCTGTTGGTATACTGGGTTATGCCGAGTTATGCGGAAAAGGGTGTACTTACTAAGCTAAAAAGGGTCCATAGTAGGTACCCATCATTATGAACAACTTTTGCTATGGGACCAACTCTGAATACCTACGCAAAAATAATATATCAGCTGTTCCATATAAAACGATCATTCACACTCGACAAAATGCATAGATCAGCTGATATCTATTGCGATTTCAGGGTTGGTCCCTTAGTAAAAGTGGTTTATAGAGACGGACTCCTTTAGATTTTGTACACCCTTTTCGTGTAACCCAGTATAATTACGGTGGCTTACGATCTTTAAGACTTGGAGTTTAGTATCTACAATGACGTAATTTAGACTAATTTCGCAAAAGCAAATGGTAACCATTTTTGTAATTTGATTGGCCACAGGCGACAGTACTATAACCGTCAAAGGGCTCAACTGGGGTCGACACTCTGGAGCTTAAATAGCTGAAACCAGAGACTGGATATCCTATAGACATTACAACATTATTCGCAAAACAAATGAGTTGTCATAAATGTGTCGAAACACGTATATAGTTTTTTTTTTGTAAATATTTAGTCAATACATTAACCACAAATTAAACAAAATACAAAAACTAAAACTAAAACTAGAACTACAAATACAGTTAGACTGCCCATAGACCGTTGAAGGTCTAAAGACAATCCAAAAGCTCAAGCCCACTACCAGTTGGCAGCGTACCCAGCATGCTGGCGGCATTACCACGTTGAATGGCAATGCTTATGCGTTGAGCCAGAAACACGCCAGCATTTTGGTCACGCGTCGCATTAACCAGGCGCTCTGAAAGATTTTTGAAAATGAGGTGAGCTCCCGGTCCTCAAGGGCCCAATGTCTCGACCTCAAACGCCTCAAATATGTGTTCAAAGTTAGCATATTTGCGTCGCTTGTGCTGCTCTGCCGAATTGGCAGCCGCACCAGTCCTACCCTGTGTCTCAGGAAGATGTGATATAGTAGGGTTCCGTAGATATCCGACCGGTGCAATGTCGTGCTCCATCGTAGATCACGTTATTGCTGAATATCAGGCGGTGGAGGTGGCGGTCAAGGGCAAGCCTCATAATCCAATAAAAAACCAGACATGTACGAGTAGGACTCGCACTCTGAGGGTTCCGTTGGACCGGAACCCTCAGAGCGCGAGACCAACCAAAAAAAAAATATATACAAACTGAAAATTGTAGTCGACAATAAGGTTCTTCTAAAGTTATATGATTGTTTACGGGATATTTACCGTGGTAAGGTTTTGGAATGAGCTCCCGATATTTCCGCGCAGTTACATGCACCATGTTCACGGTAAGACGGGGTAATATCCCGTAAATAATCATATAACTTTAATAAACAACCGTGATAGTTTGAAACAGTGTTTAAGGTTATTCTATGCATACCAACTACAAAATGTAAGTTTGTAATTGCAAACATTTATTTATTAAATAACTTCAAATTAATAACTTTCGAATTTTTTCCTTTACATGTACTATTACACCTTACCTCTTGCCAAATTTCATAATTCAAGCTTTACGGGAAGTAGGTACCATATAGTTTTTGATCCCCTTGTGAAATCGTAACATATGCGAATATATACGACATTAATGGTCATATATTTCACGTTGACTCACAAGTTTAATTTTTTCACCACTGAAAGAAACCGTAGCCCCTAGCATTTGATATACATTTCAATTTGACACCTTTACGCGTTCTTGAGAAAAATGGTCATAGTCATAGTCTTGACAGACGGACAGACGAACAAGGTGATCCTATGAGGGTTCCGTTTTTTCCCTTTGAGGTACGGAACCCCAAAAAGGCAGTCATGGGGACTGCTGACAGAAGTGAAAACTAATAAGTCACATTAGCATGTCGGTGACGCGAACCCATAAGTTTTACCCCTACCAAAAATCGCTCAACGCGGCTAAAGAAGTTTTCATTTCAAAAATCGTTATCAAAATGCTCTAATGAATCTGGCAAAAGTTTTGGAACCAATTTAAAAGCCCTAAGATTCTGCACACGAAGGGGGGTGCGGAAAAATCACATTCAGAATAGACACGTAGTATATTAGGAACTACCAACAATTTTTTTTTAATTGATAGCTGTCTTAAATATTATGGTGGCAAATTTCATGTACGATGAGTTTTAGTCACAGTTATCTGTGGTTTTAGTTGTAATGATACTGTGAGGCTGTGATAGACTAGGATGCAGAGACACAGCGATTTTTTTAATAGGCTTGCGCTTGGCCGCCAACTCGCCTGATGTTAAGCGATGATGCGGCCTACGATGGAGCACGCTTGCCTAGAAGAAACCTATTCACTCTCGACTTGAAGACACCCAGATTGTAACTATCGGGGAACACCCAGGCAGTGAATTCCACAGACTAGCAGTTCGCACAATAAATGTGGAATCAAAGCGCTTCGTACGGGTTCACTGAATATCAACCAGAAAGCGGTGTCGATTCTTCGCGCCCACTCTGGCAGTCCGATAGAAAAATGGGCAGGAGGGAATCAAATCATGCAGATCTGTAGCACACTCTCCGAAATGTATCCGATAAAAAACCGATAGACTAGCAACCTTGCGCCCATGCTCGAGACTAAGAAGCTTAGTCTGAACCAGGGATTCTTTAAACTATTTGCTGAGGTGCTGATTATTCTGCTCAAGGTCGTGTTATTGGTGGCTGGAGCATTTTTATAGGCACAATTTATGCTAATATGACAACTAAAAGTGCTCTATGCCAGGTTTTGTGCTATTACTTATTCTGTGGCCAGGGGTGTTTCATGGGGTGGAATGGTGTAGCGTGGAGTACGTTGCCTGGCTTTAATATGCGCAGTCGTATATACAGGCTTATCGTTATATGGTTATGCATGGTTGCGTTCTAGTACATACCTGTTATGGAGGATTTGATGAACAAAAGTGAAAATTCGATTTTGAAATGGATGTCGATAGATCCGTGACCCGTGTAGAAGTAAGGATAGTCGACAAAATACAATAAGGCGACTATCCCATACAGGAAATGACTTTTTTCTGAGTATTAATTCGTGTATCTTCACTATCACTACATAGTATAAAACAAAGTCGCTGTCGCTGTATGTCCGTCCCTATATATGTATGCTTAAATATTTAAAACTACGAAACGGATTTTGAAGCGGTTTTTTTTAAATAGATAGAGTGATTCAAGAGAAAGGTTTATATGTATAACTAGCGACCCGCCCCGGCTTCGCACGTAAATTACACCCGTGCGAAACCGGGCGGGCGGGTCGGTAGTTTTTAAAATAAAATGTTTGATACATTATTTTTAACCAGGAGTAAAGATTACATAGCCCATCGGATTGGCAAGTTGAAGTGGCAGTGGGCAGAGCACGCAGAACAGATGGCCGATGGGGCAGAAGGTTTTCGAATGGAGACCACGGACCAGTAAGCGCAGCGTAGGACGTCCACAAGATGGACAGACGACTTAAAAGTGACCGCAGGGAAACGCTGGATGCAGGCCGCTTCCAACCGGCCCTTTTGGAGATCGATGGGGGAGGCCTGTGTCGTCTCCAGCAGTGGACGTCATTATGGCGAAATGATGAGGGAAAAATGTGACAAAAACTTAGATTAAAATTTCTTTGACATCTGTTTCAACATCGCGTTTCAAAGATTTTGACGACTTGGACGAAAATAGGATTTTGACATAAACTTGAACCCTAAAGTTAATACCTATTTTAACTGGAATCAGCTATGACTACGTGTACTATTATGTCTTCTGTGCTATGACACCCAAACTAGGCCAGGCTGTATATGGATCCGTTGATTTTTCATGTTACCGGGAATGTATTTAATGGCCAATTATCCGAGTCGCGTCCCTCAGGCCCCGCCAAGTTATAGCGACGATGTATTTTGCCACGCAAGAGTCAGGACGCTCGCAGGGGGATAGCAACGAGAAAAACGAACATAGGTCCGACCTCGATGACGCCTGGCGCGGTACTGAACGCGCCGCGCGCAAATTCTCGCGACCTTTTTATGCTTTTAATTTCATTAAAAAACGAAACTATTCACTATAAAAAATCTATCCAAATCAACAAAATTGAATAGGATTGCCTTTCAGTACATGCAATTCCAGGTTGTAACAAGCTTTCATTAGAGCATAAAACGAAAAAAATTTACTAAATCAACTTTGTTTCAGATTTTTCTTTGAACGAGGAAAGTTTATTTTATCGTGTTTGAACCAAATCATACACTCAAACACAGATGTATCTGTGACATGTATTTTTTCCAGCTCAAATATTGTAATTTAACTGAATAAAATTGATTTAAAACCGTCAAATTTGGTATAAGAGGCCGTTAAGCGGTCATAGATATAATAAAATTGATTTAAATTTGGTATAAGAGGCCGTTAATGATGGTATTATACACAGTGCCTAGGTGTTATATAAGTATTAATGTACCTTTAGTAGTTTTATTGCAGAAAATGCCTATCATTGGAATGCTGAAATAAAGTTATTATATACAAAAAATACTTAATATCACAGCAATTTTATTTACCCTCAATCATGGCCCTAACATATCACTTTTAGAAATGAATACGATCAGAAGGAACATTAATTTGCCTGCGGCGTTTTGCAAACCAAGCAGACGACACCGTTTGTAAAATGCCGAATTATGATTATATTACATCTTTGTTTGTTTGTTTGCATTGAATAGGCTCCGAAACTACTGAACCGATTTGAAAAATTCTTTCACTGACGGGAAGCTACACTATACCCGAGTGACAAGGGCAAAATATCTATACCCGTGCGAAGCCAGGACGGACCGCTAGTGAATTATAAATTATGATATATACGTTTTACTATATTACCATGATTGTTTTACTAATTTAATTTTACCTACTTACTTTAAATTTTTTTTAACTTTATAATATACCTTATATTAATACAAATATAATAAGGTATATTATTTTAACCCGTTCATTGTATTGACAATGAGATGTTGTAAATTTTAAATGTTACCTGGAATTCGGTTTCCTCGATACAGGCTTAGTGAGGTATACTGCTGTGTTTTGCAGTAATAAATCTTTTTTCATTTAAATTTTTATATATCTATACTAATATTATAAAGAGGAAAGATTTGATTTGATTGTTTGCATTGAATATGCTCCGAAACTACTGAACCGATTTGAAAAATTCTTTCACTGACGGGTAGCTACACTATCCCCGGGTGACATAGGCTATAATATCTATACCCGTGCGAAGCCAAGACGGACCGCTAGTGAATTATAAAATATGATATACTAGCGACCCGCCCGCCCGGCTTCGCACGGGTGTAATTTACGTGCGAAGCCGGGACGGGTTGCTAGTTATATATATAAACCTTCCTTGAAAATGTATCTATCTGATGGTGAAAACCGCATCAAAATCCGTTGCGTGGTTTAGGAGTGAGCGGCCATACAGACATACAGACAGACAGACAGACGCGGAAAGCGACTTCAATTTATACTATGTAGAGATACTTTTAAATCTAATAGGATTTTTACTTATATTAATGTACATTGTTATTGTAGTGTGGTATTTTTTACTTATTTTGATATACTGCTGTGTTTTGCAGTAATAAATCTTTTTTCATTTTAATTTTTATATACCTATACTAATATTATAAAGAGGAAAGCTTTGATTTGTTTGTTTGCATTGAATAGGCTCCGAAACTACTGAACCGATTTGAAAAATTCTTTTACTGACGGGAAGCTACACTATCCCCGGGTGACATAGGCTATAATCTATACCCGGGGCGGACCGCTAGTATACAAATATAATATACACTTCCTGCGCCCCGCTGTTTCATCCGCGTATTTTTTCGGTATAAAAAGTATTGTATGTTATTCTCCAGCCCTTCAAAAATCTGTATGCAAACGACGTCAAACCGATCCCTTCTTATATTGCGTGAAGGAGGAACAAATAAACACATTTTCGTTATTAATAGTAGTATAGTATGATTACTTAGCGTGATGATTGTTTTTGCGTAGGTAATATAACGGCAGACACTCTTGCTAAGGATAGTGCTAGGAAACAGGTAAGCGATGACGCAGTGGGCCTCTGCAAACCATCAGCGATGGGAGTGCGAGAGCTACTGCGTCGTCACACAGAAAAAGAACAACAGAATCTGTGGGACAAGAAAGATGACTGTAAGCAGGCTAAAGCCGCTTTCCCAATTCTTGACAATAAGATCACCAACAACCTATTAAAGTTGCAACGACAGGACCTTCGCCTGATTGTAGGCCTTATAAACGGTCATTGCAACTTGAATAGTCACTTGTATAAGCTAGGAGCTACGGACAGGCCACTGTGTCGTGGCTGCATGAAAGAAAACGAAACTGTAGAGCATGTGCTGTGGCATTGTGAAGCCACAGAAGAAACTAGAATCGCCACCCGGTTGCATGAGGCAGCATTGCCTTCTTCATCCGCGTCGCCACAACAGCTAGACTGCTTTTCATCATCATTACTTACACTACCATCTACGCCACTGGAGCAACTGTGCCAGCGCCCCAGAGCCTCACTCCGATATTTCAAGGAGTTGGGTTGGCTCGGGTACGTGCTGGTTGGGGGAAATGCACAATACACCCCAAGCGGGACGTCAGTGCAGGACTTATCGCCCCCATCTCGAATAAGAATAAGAATAAGAACACATTTTCGTTATTAATAGTAGTATAGTACGATTGCTTAGCCATTTTGGGCGATAACAGAATTTAATACAGTTCCGGTAACGCACGTGGCGTTTCGGAGGGATTAAGGGAAGAGGATTGCATGTGCCTGTGTGTGTGCATTACGTATGTGTGAGTATTACTCAATTTATTGGTAGAGTAGGTCATCAGGTATTGCTACTCGATCGAGCCAGAAGCTATTTGCCACATTTTATTAAGAATGAGTTTTGATTTATAATAGACTTGCGTTTATCCGCCGCCTCATCTGATGTTAAGCGATGATGCGGTCTACGATGGAGCACGCTAACAAAAGAAAACAATTACTTTGATGAACATTTGTGTTTGTTCTATGTCTGGGTGTTAATATCTATTTAAGTATGTATTTAAAAATATATATGTACGTATATCAGTTTCTGGCAGCCATATTACAAGCTTTGCTTAGTTTGGGGTCAGATGACCGTGTGTGCAAAAATGTCCCAGATATTTATTTTATTTATATTTTACTTTTACAATATTGATATGCTAAAATCTTATTTTATTTAATTTTTTTATTTTTATTTTATGTTTATTTAAGACCAACAGCACAAAAATATATACATAGTTTTAAATAATTATTTTAAATTACAGCCATTAATAGGTCTATACTAGTGATATAAGTAACATTGTCATGGAAAATCACTACTAAAAATCATATATGTATTGCAAACAAGCGCTAAAAAGCTAAGCTTCATAAGTTATTACAATTATGTATACATAAGTTATTTATTATTATTTAAACAAGATATTACATATCGTGAGTCACTGGATCTGTGGTAAGGACGATTGAAATTTGATACCACCAAAATCCCCTGAAAGTTAATAATTATCAATTAAAAAACCCGACTTCATAATCATAATAATATCAATTTTAAAAACCGACTGCAAAATGAGTAAACACAGGCAATTTCGTTTACTTGGATGACATATTTTTTCCAGTTATCTATACTAATATTATAAAGAGGAAAGATTTGATTGTTTGTTTGTTTGTTTGCATTGAATAGGCTCCGAAACTACTGAACCGATTTGAAAAATTCTTTCACTGACGGGAAGCTACTACTTGACATAGGCTATAATCTATACCCGTGCGAAGCTGGTGGCGTGGATTTTTTTTTGGCGGACCGCTAGTTTTGATATAAAAACCAAATTTAACAGATTTTAATGACATTTCTATGGGACTAATGTGAAAAACCTATATCTTTGCAAATCCTACTAATATTATAAACGCGAAAGTTTGTATGTATAGATGTATGGGTGTATGGATGTTTGTTCCTCTTTCACGCTGCAACGAAACAACGGATCGACTTAATTTTTTGCATGGGTATAGTTCAAGAGCCAGAGAGTAACATAGGCTAATCATCATCATCATCACCATTTTTTATCACTACGCGGGTGAAACCGCGGGGTGCAGCTATAATAAAATAATTTTCAAAATCAGTTTAAAAATGACGGTTTACTGAGGTAACAAACATTTCAAAAAATACAGCCGAATTGTGAACACCTCCTTTTTTCATGTCAGTAAAAAAATATGACCCTGAATTGATCTCTCGGTCTATGTGAACAACATAGGTATTTTTTATCTGCAGTGTGTGTATAATTTTTGTTGTACAATAAAATCACGTACCGTGGCCGGCACGTTCATTACGATACATACTACTATCGTTCTACTCACTGCAGCGGAATGCCATTCATGATAGCCACATACGAGTCATGCTCTAAAAATAGACAGATGTGGCTCGCGCACTCGCCGCTCGACTCCCCCGAACCTCACTAACGGCTATAGCGAACCATTTATAGAAACTAATACTTATTCTGTAACAGTACAAAAGCAGGAACATTACTGATGCTTTGTCTAAGCGGAAAGGGTAGTACACCCTTTCCGTCACTTAGTTATTATTTTATACAATTACTAGCGGTCCGCCCCGGCTCCGCACGGGTATAGTTATATAGCCTATTAAAATAGCCTATATTAATCAGTGATAATGTAGCATTCAAATGGTGAAAGAATTTTTAAAATCAGTCCAGTACTTTTTGAGCCAATTCGTTACAAACATACTTACATACAAATCTTTCCTCTTTATAATATTGCATAGATGTATAGATATACAGAGATACAATTCCTATAGAATCACAATCTCTCAGTGAAAACGTGCGTCATTCTACATACATTGTATCAATTAGTTCACAATGCCTTATTTACTACAATTTAGACGTTATGTCGCTTGCATAGTGTTCATAGTTAGTTGTCCGCTATGTCATCGTAGCTCTGGTATCGCGCGGTGTTTTAGTCGAATCGCGGTTACCTTGTAACTAACCAAAAACTCTGCGCAATGCGCCGAATTTTGGTTCGGATTTTTTTTGGCACGACTGTGACTCTTATCTATATCTATACTAATATTATAAAGAGGAAAGATTTGATTGTTTGTTTGTTTGTTTGCATTGAATAGGCTCCGAAACTACTGAACCGATTTGAAAAATTCTTTCACTGTTGGGAAGCTACACTTTTCGCGGCTGACATAGGCTATAATCTATACTCATGCGAAGCAAGGGCGGACCGCTAGTCTATACTAATATTATAAAGAGAAAAGATTTGATTGTTTGTTTGCATTGAATAGGCTCCGAAACTACTGAACCGATTTGAAAAATTCTTTCACTGTTGGGAAGCTACACTTTTCGCGGCTGACATAGGCTATAATCTATACCCGTGCGAAGCAGGGGCGGACCGCTAGTGTATTATAATTATCTCGATAATCAGCTAATCAGTGCGCTGATTTTTTTAGATTATAATTTGAACATGCAGATACTCAGGTTTACGCAGAAAAGGTGTACTGAGCCGAAAGGGATGCGTTATACCCATCGATATGAACCACTTTTACTATGGGAGCAACCCTGAAATCGCGAAAATAATATCAATCAGCTGTTGTATAGAAAACGGCCATTGACATTCGACAAAAGGTATGGAACAGCTGATATTTCTTTGGTCACTATATTTTTGACCATAATTTTGTTCCTTTTTAAAGTTCCGTAGTAATTAATAAGGAACCTTAAGCTCGTTCTGTCATTTCCATAACTACTAATTTTTGAACTACGAATGACAATATTGCCTGTTTACGGAACCCTACTATATACGTGTCTAGACACGCTATTGGCCGTCTTTTGCCACTTTTAGCAATTTTGGTTATTCAAGTTTTAGTTTCTCTACTTCTATGGTTAGCTTGGAATTATAAAAATGGTGTCATCAAATTTGAAAGTTTTAAACCGTAAAAACAAAAACACGATAATAGACATTTTGCTAGAAAAAAATTATGAAAGTAACATTTAATTGCGCTTTACTCCCGGGTATTTTTATTTTTTATGAATTTTTTGACTTTAACAATAATTTATTCAATAAAAATTACAAGTAAAATAAAAACTATCTTAAATTTAAATGTATAACTAAAACTAATCTAAAACTAAAATTAATCTAAAACTAAAACTAATCTAACAATCCGCTACCGGTGGGCAGCGTACCCAAAATTCTGGCAGCATTGCCACGTTGTATGGCAATGCTTATTCTTTGTTTATTATATTTTATTATTCTTTCTTTTTATTTTATTAATTTAAATACTTATTTACTAAATGATGTCTACGATATCTTCTTCATATTCAGATTTCATAATTAGTTGGGAGATTTGAGGTACATTTTACGTTACAACAATACTTTTCGAAAAATATGAGACAACCTCAAAAATAGAAGTAGCGAAACGCACGACTATGTGTAAGCGCCAAGGTTTAGCTCCGCTAAATGCGACTTTGGACATCTGTACAAAGTCTTAGCTCTTAGTAGTACTAAATACACCGACACGTTAGAATACTTATTTAAAATGGAATGAATAATCTCGACCCCATCAATAGTATTCAAGAGGTATCAAATTCCGACCCGCCTGCGCCACCGTATGTGAAACAAAACGTAATAAAAATTATATTATGCGAAACAATGGCTCTCCGTAAGCAAGCAATCCATAATTATGGTATGTCATAATGAATTAATACATATATCGCACTTAATATGACACGACCGAGCTCGTCAAAACCAGCTACATATACTCATCATCATCATCAGCCAGAAGACGTCCACTGCTGAACATGGAACCTGAAAAGGCAGGCAGGTCCTTAACTGTTGTTGGCCTTTTGGAAAACTCAGTCACACAGCGGAAAGGTATGCTCGAAGTTTCTTTGCGCGATAGAATCCGGAACGTGCATATTCGCCGAAGAACCAGAGTCACCGACATATATAGCTATTAAAATTTGCAAGTTGAAGTGGCAAGGTGTAGGCCACATCGCTCGAAGAACCGATAACCGAAAAGAAAGAAAGGGGAAGAAAGATTCTTGAGTGGACACCACGAATCGGAACGGTTATCGGTTCTTCGAGCGATGTGGCCTGCACATTGCTACATTTACAATTTTTATTGTAAATTGTATCGAAAAATCGAAATCATTGAAGCCGTTTATGAAACGGTATTTACAAACGAAATATATTAACAAAACTTGTTTCTAAAAATGGGATAAACACTCATTTATTACGACGACGTCATGCCATATTGGAACAAAATGGGATACTTGTTTAAAAGAAAAGGATTGTATATGCCAAAGTCTATTGGACCACGGTATATGGAAGCACCAGAACGGAAATGGAAGTTATTGGATCGGTGAGGAAGCATTTTAAACACTTTCTTTATCTCTCTCTCTTTCTCTCTGATAGAAAGCCAGTGGAGCCAGATGCTATACAGCTGCTTCCCAGCAGTGGGAAACATGATAGGCTGATAATGATGAACCTATTCGAGCTTATTTAACCAACAATCGTAATGCGTCTGCTGAACGATTATAGCTTTAGTAGAATAGCCGTTGGCATGACGTAATCCTATACATCGGAATGTTGTGGCACGGGTTTGCATGCGAAACGAACTTGCCAATTGAAACGTTGAGGTACCTTTCAAGTTGAAATAGTTTATATATTATATCTCTATCTCTACATAGTATACCTATATTAAAATCGCTTTCCGCGTCTGTCTGTCTGTATGACTGTATGGCCGCTAACTCTTCCTAAACCACGCAACGGATTTTGATGCGGTTTTCACCATAAGTTAGATATATTTTCAAGGAAGGTTTATATATATAACTAGCGACCCGCCCCGGCTTCGCACGTAAATTACACCCGTGCGAAGCTGGGCAGGCGGGTCGCTAGTTTATAATATAAAAAAAAGGCGATGCAATGTTACACTGTTAAGTGGACGCGAGAAATGCAATGTTATTGTTGGCGACGGCAATCTGTCGGCCGAAATGCACAATACATATTCCTGCAAATTGATGCAATTTGGGAAACAAGCAGTTTGACTTTGATTTAGAACCTGCTTAGCATATCAGATTTGCCATTCGTGACGAAGTGACAGTCGCAACGTCAGAGGCATGGTGTATTATTCTGTTGCTCAGATGGACTAAATATTGACTTGGCATCAAGTCGGTTCGTTAAAGTGGTTTAAAGTTTGCGTTCAGATAAGGAAGAGATGCTTTATCTCTTCGTCGAAGAGTGTCAGTATGGCGTACTTAATAGTGACGTCATTTGAAAGTATAGTGCACTCTCTTTCAAGCAAGACCTTCGAAAAATTATACAGCGGTTCATCATCACAGCGGGCAATGGAGAGAGCTATGCTCGGAGTTTCTTTGCGCGATAAATCTGAAACGTGGATATTCGCCAAAGAACCAGAGTCGCCGATATAGCTGTTAAAATTTGCAAGTTGAAGTGGCAATGGGCAGGCCACATCGCTCGAAGAACCGATAACCGATGGGGAAGAAAGGTTCTGGAGTGGAGACCACGAACCGGAAGACGCAGCGTAGGGAGGCCTCCCACTAGATGGACCGACGACATTGTGAGAGTCGCGGGCATCCAGTGGATGCAAAAGGCAGGCTGTCGTTCAGTGTGGAGGTTAAAGGGGGAGGCCTATGTTCAGCAGTGGTCTTCTGGCTGATGATGATGATTAAAATGCTCATCATCGTCATCATCAGCCATTGCACGTCCACTGCTGAACAAAGGCCTCCCATTTAGATAAGGATGTTGCCTGCATATCTTCCCATATTAATTTTGTGATCGGTGATCGACTCTATTAACAGTCAGCTTTTTCATGAGTTAATAAAAAAGTCTGTCCAGCTGGCTATTTGTCATAGCGTAAACCGTAAACAGTTGATATTTCCATGTCTTTTTGCTACGACGCTACTGGAAAGTTGACTCTCCAGTAACCTTTAGGCCTTAGTGTAAACAAACACCGGTATGCAAGTGATATTATCTTGTTATAAGCTAATATACTATGCGATGACTCTGCAGTCGGTGATCGATACGTCATTAGGTCAAATCCAAGTTTTGCACCTTCGCGAAACAGTGGCAAATCTATATGCGATCTACGCCTGCAGGAGTCGGCGCACGAGTCGGCACCCGCCCTAGAACTAAACAACGTAAGTGAAAAACAGTAATTTTTTTTTAAATAATTCTAAATAAAATTTTAAATAACACTAGTTTTCATTAATCCATATTCTACAAATGACCATTAAAATATGAAAAAAAAACGAATTGTCAAGAAATTCAAGATTCGAAAAAAAAAAAACGTGTTTTAGAAAGCCTGTTTAAGCCGAATTTTTTATCGCGAAAAATTTCACCAATCATGTTTCTAAAATTACATTAAACTTATTTATATCGTCAATTATTTATAATCAAATTATGAATTTGGTGCTGTTTCCCATAACCGCGCAATTCAACGCAACCCAAGTTGACGATATGTCAACTCCTGCGCAGTGTCGACAGGCAGGAGCAGTGCGGGGAAAGCAATGACGTTTTTAATTATAATTATAAATGAAGCTATAATATGACACTATGTATAGAGTATTCATGCCACTCGCAGTAAAACCTGTAGTTGAAAAGTCCGTTTCAAATAGCAAGGCCGTAGTTAAAAATAGCGAAACATATTTATGTTGTTTACTCGTATAAACTTGAATGGCAGTTCGCTATCCAACAAAATTATAAATTCGAATTTAATATCGATAAGTAGGTAACTTTTGCATGTATTTTTACGGTATTGGATGTTAGTGGGTCCAATGTAGAGTAATTCATACAAGAACGGGGAACGTGGCATAAACAAAGGCAGGACAGACCCAGCAGTGGTAATTAAGGGCGATAATAATGTTGATGATTTAAATTAAAAAATTTTATTTCAAAGATAACTAAACTAACTATGTTTGTCAAAGGGGATTTTTGGTTTAAACCATAAAAGAGGGTTTCAGGCCTTTTTGTCCAACAATCTCTTTCCGGCACTCTAATACGACACAAAGGGGATATCTGGACATAAAACCCAAAAACTTCCATCGCAGGGGTAATGTCTAAGGGGATATTTGGACTGTCGTAAAAGGTACAGGAAAGAAGAGAGACAGACGGAGAAGAGAGAACAAAAGGAAAAACAAACAGAGCAACAGAGAGCAAGATAAAAATACTTTTGCATTTAAAATATTATATTCACTGGGGCCAAGTTTTTTTTAGGTCTGTCTGTTAACAACATTGGTAACATTGTATAAAGTTTTTAATTAACGTCTACGTTCGTCTCCTACAAAGTAAAGCCTAATTCATTCAATTATTACTCTTCTCTTTGATCGGTTGGGTACCTAGCTTAGCAAAAGTGATCAGAAATTTCGGTTTTTCACCAAGGAACGCACTTTTTTGAAAAAAATGATTTGGAGGGCCAAAAACGTCCTTACGTAATTAAGTAATTCATGAAATATGAATGGCCCTCTAGTCGACGCGTATATTATCGGGAGGCGCGACAATTTCATCAGAATCGGGACAAGTGGCAACCCTGGTTTTCACTCAACTTATTAAAATCATCTGCAGCTATCAGAGCTATGAAAACTTGGACAGAGTGTAATTTGCATGTAATTTAAACACGCAGTTTTGTACACAATACCAAATTTTGGAACGGAATTCGTAACAGTTGTTTAACTCTTATTTCGAGAGTGGTAAAGCTGAAAACGGCGCGTGCGTTTTGTCAGTCCAGTCACGTAGGTAAGTACAATACCATTGATTGCGGCGTCCTATGGAATGTCCAGCGTTTATTCGTTTTATACCATTGTAGTGCTAACAATGATTGGAGCCAGAACGCGCGGCTGTTGATGAAACAAGCATCGGCTAGCACAACAATGACGAAACGTGTGGGAATACACAGATGATCTCGCTCATAGAGCGTGGAAGCTATCATTAGTTTACTTTTGTCTGTAATCTGAACATTAAAAACCAGTAGTGTAGTATTCAAACAAAGAAACATTGGTTTCTGTTCGGGTACAGTTTATAAACGTTACGTTTTAACGTAAGAATCTAGCATTAGAATGTATTATTATAATGTAAGTTTAATTTCGTCGTCGCTGGCATCCAGTGGATGCAAAAGGCAGGCTGTCGTTCAGTGTGGAGGTAAAGGGGGAGGCCTATGTTCAGCAGTGGACTTCTTCTGGCTGATGATGATGATGATGATGAAGTTTAATTTTATAAATTTTTCATTATTCTATCTTTATTCAAGACCAAAAGCACAAAAATATAAACATTAGTTTTAGTTAGTTATTTTAAAGTACTGCCATTAATAGGTCTATAATAGTGGCAGTAACAATGTCGTGGAAAATCACTACTAAAAATTAGATATGTATTGCAAACTAAGCGCTAATGAGCAAAGCTTCAATAAGTTAATAAAAAGGTAACTAACAAAATTAAGCACATTTATATTTATGTAGCACATGGAAAAATAGGTGGTCTAATCAACTGGATACCTGATCACCTATGACTATAGGCCATCCAACTCCATTTAAATTATTATTTGAGTATCCTTTGATCACCTGCACCTAGGTGATAACAGGCGAATCAATAATTCAAATTATTGTTTTGGTATCTTTTGATCACCCATGAATATAAATAAAAAATGGACCAGGGAAGAGTTGCTCATTAATCATAAACAGAATAAAATAGAATCAAAGAAAACAAAATTAAAATTTTATCAAAAATAAATAAGTTACAAATATTTTATTATCATGCTAGACAGAGAGCGTATTATAGCACGTTATGACGTCAAGCCTTGCGCGCACCATACAATTTACAAATGCTATACTAACACACGCTTCCGATCTCTATCCCCAACAAAAACCAAAAGATTTTGTGATGAGTCGGGCAGATACATCAGACAAACTAGGAAAATATGATAAGATATGGCCCGGCCCGAATACCCGAATGTATCTGGCCTAAATTAAGCTTGATGCCTTCAGTCGATCTCGCGTTCTCTCACTCAGTTTCAAGAACCACAAAAAAACAACATACGTTAAAAATACGTTTGTTATATGGGGATTCCCCTTTCGTTGTTACTTTTTGCCTTTTTTGGTATTCCTTAGTTAATCCGCCGTAATTAATATACTTGAATTTAACCCCCCCCCCCCACTCTTCATACCTACTAAACTATTACTGCACAAGACAAAGGTGAAAATCCAATGCAGGTAAAAATATAACAATCTCTTTGAGGAAACGATAAAAGCATTACCTTACAAAGGCTTTGTTGATAATTTATATAGCTTTAATAAGTTTATTTTCTTTTTATTCCTACGGTAACCATCCTCCACACAGCTTTATAAATTTATTATAAAACACTTTGAAGTTATTTTTATTATTTTCAGTCTTAAACATTGCGGTAAATTAATTTAAATTTCATGAGCACAAAGGATTTCTTTCTCTAATTATACCGCAGATTTTTTTGCGATATTATTTTCGTGGCGTTTGCTTAGCGCGGTAAAACTAATTCAACGTGACTTGTGAGGCTATTAATAAAATTGTCTTCTTTGTTAGAGGCAAGGGAAGGGAAGTCTTTACCCTAGAATTAAAAAAAATTGGCTGATACACGGTCAGATACAGAAGGCAGTCATCCTCGACACGGCACCGGGTACGCATCGTCAGAAGGTTCCTCTGCAGCCCCAACCACCGACAGCTTAGGCCCTACCGGGCTAGCTACCGGCGCGGTACCCTAATTTTAATTATTTTTTTAAATAATATCTATTTTTTTAGTGTACCGTACCTAAAAGGTTTCGAACGGGATCTTATTACCAATCCTACGCTGTCTGTCTGCCCGTCTGTCCGTCCGTTTGTCCGTCCGTCCGTTCGTCCGTCCTACCTTTTAACGGCTGTATCTTTTGAACCGTAAAAGATAGACAGTTGAAATTTTCACAGAATATGTAATATTACGGTGGATTTACTAACAAATATATATAATATAATAATAAAGTCAAGAAGTAAAAACTAAAGGTACTTACTTGGATAGGTGACCGCCTGGGCGTGATATCTTTTTGCACTACTTTTTTGTACTTTAGTAGTTAACAATTTATGTGACGGTACGGGACCCTCAGTGGGCGAGCCCGACTTGCACTTGGCCGGTTTATTTTATATTCATATTTAATGTATAACTTAAGAATTAAGTAAATAAATGCGTAACAATTTATATACACAGAATATCACTAGTAATGGCCTAAAAATAGTTTAAAAACCTAAGGTTAGTTATGATCCTATTTTCTCAAATGAAATTTCAGACCATCTCAAACAGAACAAGCATCGTATTATTGCGAATTGCGGATGATGGCAATGACATTTGACAATCGCAATTTATAAATCAAGTAGTCCGACTCCGGCTGTCCAGACCGGCGGATTAAATCAGTCATGTTTAAGTATGTTATATTTTTTACAGTATTGGGTAGTAAGCGGTAGAGCAACCCGCTTAAATGTGTCGCCAATACAATGAAATATTGAAGGACCACCACGCCGACAGACATTTAAAAAAATATAAAAAACTAAATATTTGATTGAATCAGGCCAACACACACACATCATATCAGGAATTACACTAGAAATTCGACATATACAAATTAAACTAAATATTGTTTCTACGGCCTTAGTAAAAAAAGTTCTAAGTTTATTTAATCATTATTTGTATTTAATACCAAACCAAATACTGAATAGAAAGTTTAAAACATTAAAACATTTTAAACATACACATGTTTAGGAATATGGTTTAGTTCAAAATTGTATACTCTACTACTTTTAAATGCTGTTTTTAACGTAATTTTAATGAAAACTATAAAACTATACATATTTTGGAATTATAATAACTTTACCTAAACTTAAAAAAAGACATAAACTTATCTAAATTAAATAATAATAATTATATTAAACTACATTAATCTAACTAACCACTGCCCGTGGGCAACATTCCCAAAATGCTAGCCGCATTCCCGCTTTGGATTGCAATACTAACACGTTGTGCAAGATACCGACCAGCATTTTAGTCAGGAAGTGCTTCGACCAGAAGTTTAGATAATTCTTGATAAATATTTTTGGCACCCGACCCGCTATTGTTTTTATCACATTTGTTTTGTGTGCCAATAAACTAAATATTTAACGTTTGTAAATCTCCAGACTGTATTGTTACATATACAATTTCAATCATACATATTGCGTAGGTAAACGTTTAATGGTAAATGTTACCTGGAATAAATGAAACTGTCGCAGTCGCAAGCGAGGCCAAGGCTGCAGTCACGATCAAAGACAATGTAAACTTGTGTCAGGGTTTGAAGATTTCGTTACCTGAAAGAATGAAAAACAAACGTAAATATGGCGTTATTTTAAAGGAGAAAAATCTTAGAAACAAAGAGATATTGATAGAGATAATATTAATTGATATTGATAATCCTTATCCTTACTAATATTATAAAAGCGAAAGTAACTCTGTCTCTCTGTCTGGATGTTTGTTCGCTTTTCACGACTAAACCGCTAAACCGAGGCAGGATGATAGTGTACATCATATGGACGGACATAGGGTACTAATTCTTCCAGAAAATGCGGGAAAATTGGGAAATCCCGAGTAGCACCGCGGGATACAACTAGTATTATTATAATTTTAAAAAAAATAACCCCTGCATAAATTGATAGCATTTTTGAAATGTTTGTTGCCTATGTGCTTAATGTTAGATACCTTCTAACTTACGTGCGACAAAGCGTGCAATCACGAAACTTTATGTATAATAATGACAATGAAATTATAATATATCATCTGACATGTATAGCAGGAAGAGTAATAGGTAAGTAATGACCAGTTCAACAGTGGTATGGAGATAATATAATACAATTTAGGGGCATGAACGAGATTAGCATTAAACAGGGAAAATTGGCGAAAGATATACGAGACTTACGATCTACAGAGGGCTAATTGATGATGTATAGTAGTCGATGACGTGTCTTGATTTTTTAACGACTCATCCGTCAACGTCAAAATTGTAGAAATGTCAATACCGAAGATAACATTAATATCTTTATTAAAAGCATCGATGTAGGTAAAAGTTTTTAAAACTGTCATTGATTAAAAGCCATTTAATATATTTTAAGTTCTTGAAACCATTAAATTTAAGAAACATTAGTTCAATTATTTTATACAGGCACATGACAATGACCATAGAAATATATCACTTACAGACTAAAATTCTCAGAAATCTAACAAGGCTGTAAATTATTAAACAACTTGTTTTTAACAATTGTTCTAAATATTAAATGCCAAAGTCAACAATAGACAATTAATGTATTATTTCTGTCCATAAATTTTCCAATTTAGATTGTTCTTTCAGTGGCCAAATTTTATGATTTATTTGTAAATTCTCCATGATCTTATCTAATATTCCAGGTACATATACATACTTTTCTTCCAACATCTCGCCGAACAATTTTGTAATACTATTTAGTTCTTTTTTGTTTTCATCATTTACATCGTAATTATCGTCGATGATTTCAAAAAGTAACAACAGCAAAGTAGCTGACTTTTTTGCGCGATATGGGATAGATTTAAATATATTTGGATTAGCTAAAATTTCATCCATGAAGACTAGACAGTCTTTTTGTGTTGCAACATCTGAATTCAACATATACTTTACAGTTTTTCTAAACCTAACATTAGACTTTACAAAATGTTTGTACTTTTCTAGCGCATCTGAAACAAATTTAAAGAACTCATGCAAGGATTTCGATTTCAGATTGAGGAGATATCTCAACCAAATTGTCAGGTAATTGGACAAGGTTTCTGGTTCTTTGCAAACACCTATATCACACATCTTTTTCGCTACATAGCCTGCTGCGGCTTTAAGTTCTTGCCTCAGTATCTTATCTTTCAAGTTTTTGTACCACTTAGTTGGCATAATTAATTTCATTTGATTCAAGTTACTTGACACCACTTTTTCCATGAGCGAGTTTGTCATATTCATTATTTCAAACATGCTTTCTTTCGAGGCGTCATATTGTTTGTTTTCCATTATCTTTTTTAATTCAGCCTGTAATGTATTTTCATATTCATTACCGTCATTGAACAACTCATCTAAAAGTCTTTTGTTATTAGGATCGAAATTATCGTTATTCTTAACATTTTTGCAGATTTTTTTCAATGCTTTACTAGACGCTTTTATCAGAACTTCCATATAAGTAAACCATGTTGCAATATCACTTGTATTCGATCTGGCTTCTGATTCAAGTAGTGCATCTAGGTTATCACGGTAAACATTCAGATTTGATTTCATGCTACCTGATATTATATCATTCTCGATATCACTCATATTTAATGCAGATACAGTATCGTGCGTAAAACATATTGTATCTATAATAAAAATAAATAATTAAAACAAATAGATAGAGAAATATTAATCAATTGCTTGATCAAGTAAACTTACAGTAAAGAATAAGCTGAAAAATAAACATGGTTAGCGGTTCTCTATAATACCAAATGTGCTCTGAAATGAAACTACAATTGTAAATAAAATCGATGTCGAAGCAATAAAAAACATATTGTTCGTTATTGTTTTCAAGCAATTACTTCTGTTGTTTATAGAGCGAATCGAACTTTAGTTGAAAAGTATATGACTGTACATATTTACGGGTATGTATTTACTGGCTGAGTTTTTTTGTTGTTATCAAAACAGAAGAAGCCTAAGGCAAAGTTACTTTCCACAAAGTTGATATAAAGTTTCGTTTGTGTTGAAGATAAACTGATATAATAAATATAGTATTTTTTTCCCACAACACAATATTTTAAAAACGCTCTTTTCCACTTTCATCACCTGGGTGACAAATTCAAAATATTTATTTGTCAGAACATGGTAGGTACACATACATATAAAGTAGCATACATGGTCGTAATAATGGAGACGTATCTCATGTCCTTGCCTGTTACAGCGTACAAATGTTAGTTTTTTATATATATTATTATTAGTTTTTGTTAAAGTTAAAAAAATAACGAAATTATGTCTAAGTTAGAATATTGTTTTATATATATTATTATTAGTTTTTGTTAAAGTTAAAAAAATAACGAAATTATGTCTAAGTTAGAATATTGTTAGAATCATATTTTGGTTTGGTTGTATTTTATACCCTAATTAGATGTTTATTACTACCTATATAAGCTATTATTATCATTTTATCTTTTCCTAGTACCTAGTCTCGATTTTGTCAATTATTTAGTCTACATTACATATCAACAATAGACCATTTAAACTACCGACCATTTAAATTATTATTTAAGCATCCTTTGATCACCTGCACCTAGGTGACCATAGGAAACACATATAAATTTATAAAACTATTAAACACAGTCTTTTACTCCACATATAAGTCACTGAAACCGAATGATCAAAGAAAAAAGATACCTATCCTCCGACAAAATGTATAAAGAACATTTGATAGCCCGTTGGTCCAGTTGGTAGTGAACCTACCTTCTGTGCCTGAGGGCGTGGGTTCGATTCCCACGTAGGACAAACATTTATGTGATGAACATTTGTGTTTGTTCTATATCTGGGTGTTAATATCTATTTAAGTATGCATTTAAAACTATATATGTATGTATATCAGTCTCTGGCAGCCATATCACAAGCTTTGCTTAGTTTGGGGTCAGGTGACCGTGTGTGCAAAAATGTCCCAAATATTATTATTATTAAAGTTATATGATTATTAACGGGATATTTAACTTTAGTGAACAACCGTGATAGTTTAAAACAGTATTATTATTATTATTTATCTAAGCATTTGCTGTTTTTCTAAAGATTTAAACAACTTTTACTATGGGACCAACTCTAAAATAGCGAAAAAATATCAGCTGTTCCATAGAAAACGGTAATTGACACTCTACAAAATGTGTGATGCTTTTTTCTCCGATATTTCAGGGTTAGTCCCATGGTCAAAGTTGTTCATAATGATGAGTACTATGACCTCCTTTTAGCTTTGTACAGTATACGTGCGTAACCCTTATACGTAGGTATAATAACCATTTAGCGAGCGATGATGGCCGAGGCGTAGCATGTGCGCTTAACAATCTGACGGCACACCGTTCGATCCTCGGCCAATGACTTATTTAGTGCTTAAATAATTAAATTTATGTGCCACCGCTCACAATCGGTTAAGGAAAACATTGTGAGAAAACCGGAAAATCCAAGAACCTCACGTGAAATTCACCAGCCCAACGTGGTGGATTAAGGCCCACCCTCTCTTTCTCTCCGAGAGAAGACCTTGTTCCCAGCAGCGGAAATAAGATAATGATGATGACATAAAAATTTATAAAATGTATTTCATTAGCCATCAATAACCATCTCTACATCACCTCACAGGAGATTTCTGTCGAAATCCTGCTCAGCTACGCTAAGCTATTTTTTACTACCTCATAAGCAAGCTGATCATAAATAGAGCCCGCCATCGAAATAAAATTAAAAATAGTTAAAAAAAACTTGTATTTTTAATATCATGCCAGACAGCGCACTATACTGAGCTATGACGTCACGCCTCAGGCGTGCCATACATATGGTATACTAACACACGCTTTGCAAGAAAGAGAAAGAGTATCTCCTCTCTATCCCCAACAAAAAAATTAAACGTTCATAATATGTCAGAGATTTATCAGCCAATTTAAATTATTTTTTCAGTATGTGTAATGTATTTAGTTATATCCTTCGCTAAGCCTGTTATTTAAAATAAACTAATATTATAAAGAGGAAAGATTTGATTGTTTGTTTGTTTGCATTGAATAGGCTCTGAAACTACTAAACCGATTTGAAAAAATCTTTCACTGTTGGGAAGCCACACTATCCCCGGGTGATATAGGCTATATATCTATACCCGTGCAAAGCCGGGACGGGCCGTTAGTTTAAAATATATGTAACATTAGGACACATGGCTATTGTATAAAAAGTTAAAGTGCCAGAGTAAAATCATACTTTAATTTTTCAAAAAATGTATTCAACGATATACCACGTTGCAGCGCAAAAATATTATCCCCATTTCACAGCCCCTAAAATTCATAATCGTAATTGTGCAGTTTTATGCACTGGATTAGGATGGACGGACATAACGAACTTACCAGGATTCCTTGTAGTACGGAACCCTAGCTAACCCTTCGGTAGCTGAAGAGCGTATAATTTACAGTATCAGCTTCTTACAATCTACTGCAGCTGTTAGACCTAAAAACTAAGATGCCAAAAAAAATTCAACTCCCGAACAAATTAATTCGAGATACAATACATATAGACTCACAAACTCACAAAAATTGACCGAACCAAAACTCGGCACACGCTACGAATTGCGCCGACTTTTTGGTTAGTTAAAAGGTAACCGCGATCTAACTATACGCCGCGCGATGTCTGAGCTACGATGACATAGTACACAACTAACGTTCAACACTATGCAAGCGGCATAACTTCTAAATTGGAGTAAACGTGGCATTGTGAACTATATATTTGACACAATGTATGTACAGCGACGCTCGGACGTTTTTTGACCTATTTTCACTCACTGAGAGGTTGTGACTCTATAAGTATTGTATCTCGGTGCTTGTATAGTGAAATTCCAGTCAGTTGTTAAGACTCGACAGTACAAATCAATAGGACATTAAATATCAATAATTTTGTGCAAACTCAATCAAAAGTAAAATGTTATAAGCACATCTAAAGCTCAAATTCCCGCCTCCCGGAATACCGGGAAGAGAATGCGAGGGGCCAATTTCCTTGACCTAGATAAGGGTGCGTATAGAGCACAGTATTGATAACTGAGCCGTACGTAAGCACTATAAGTAAGCACCCTACAATTCATTTAACTCTATGATGCTCCACGATTACGTCTAAATAATTTATTACGGTTTTAAAAACTAAATAAAGCCACCAAGTGCAAGTCGGGCTCGCGCACTGAGGGTTCCGTACCACCACAAATTATAATAAGTACAATTAAAAAAACCGAATCAAAAAATAGTAAATTTATTATCATCATCATTTCAGCCATAGGACGTTCACTGCTAGACATAGGCTTCCCCCTTGGATCTCCAAAAGTGCAGGTCAGAAGCGGCCTGCAAAAAGGCCTGCCAAGCGTTTCGCTGCGGTCTGTATTTGTACCGGTCCGAAATAATAATTGAAAGCTTCAAACTTGGTATTATTATAGTAAACATTCTAAAGTAAAACAACAAATAATAAATAAGGGCCAAGTGGGAATCGGTGACCAATTTCTACTCACCATCGGTTCTCTTACGATCATCGAAGTTAAGCAACGTCGGGCGCGGTCGGTACTTGGATGGGTGACCGCCTTTGCATGATGTCTTTTTGCACTACTTTTATCTACTTTAGTAGTTAAAAAAATATGTGGTGGTGCAGAACCCTCAGTGCGCAAGCCCGACTAGCACTTGGCCGCTTTTAGTAATTATGTAGCTTGTCGGGACAATTTTTGAAAGATCGATCACTGTTGCTTACATTATACTGTGCTCCCAAGCGTACCTTGTTACGTAGTAACTGCTATTAAGTCTGTGGTCGTGGGGCGAAGGGAGAGTTACTCGAGCATGATACCTGTTCCCGCAAATACGCAAATATCGGGTTCCGGCAAAAATAAACATCAATTAAATATTTTACATCGAAATCTTACAGTTTCGGTAACATGCTATTTAAAATATTATGCAATTTGTTTCAACATTATTTTACAGATTCAAATTATATTTATTTTAAGTGAAATAATATTGAACCAGTTGCGTGGCGTATTTTATGTTCAGAATGTATAAATTGCATTGCGTTTATTGAATCATCATCATCAGCCAGAAGACGTCCACTGCTGAACATAGGCCTCGCCTCCCCCTTTAACCTCCACACTGAACGACAGCCTGCCTTTTGCATCCACTGGATGCCCACGACTCTCACAATGTCGTCGGTCCATCCAGTGGGAGGCCTACCTACGCTGCGTCTTCCGGGTCGTGGTTTATTGGTTGCGTTTGTGAATGTAACGTACATATTATAAAGTATAATATAATAATATTACTACAGCGTCATTCAAATAAAACCAGCCAAGTATGAGTAGGGCTCGCGCACTGAGGGTCCCGTACCACCACAAAATACAATAATTATCAATAAAAAAAAAAGACTTAAAATTTAGTAAAATGTGCAATTTCGATTTGGTTAAAGAAATTATAAGGTCGCCCGAGTAAACGAATACGTTGCTTAACTTAATAATGAACATAAATTTGTCACCGACTCGCACTTGGCCATAATTTATTATTTGTTGTTATACTTTAGAGTGTGTACTACAATCTTGCCAAGTTTGGCGCTTGTACGTATTATCGTTTTTACACTGGAGCAAGTACAAAAATACGTTAAAAAAAATTGACTGTATTCAATACCATTTCGTTTTTACTTTTTTATTATTTCTTAATTAATCCGCCGTAAAATTACACACTTATTCTGTGAAAATTGCAACTGGCTATCTATTACGGTTCGAATGATACAGACTTTAATAGGTAGGACAGACGGACAAACAGACAGACGGACTGACGGATAGACGGATGGACAGATATCGCAGGCTTAGTAATAGGGTCCCGTTTTTACACTTTGGGTATGGAACCCTAAAAAATAGTTCCGCAAAAAAACCGTTCAAAAATAACATAATAATGACAGTGATGTCTCTATATTATATACCCATAAGCTTACTAGAAATACATAAGGCTAATTTACCAAAGGACTATGATAAGGGCCAGTGCAACCTATGTAACAAGGAAAAGCTGTACAAGCCAAGGACTAGGTTAGTTAAAGTTGAGAAGCATCTCGCCAAAATATCAATGTACAATAAATTACTTAGTAGTATAACCGTACTAAAATGTAGTAAAGGAAAAGCAGATAATAAAGCATTTCTTTGAAAGCAATCCATATTACAAATTAAGTGAATATTATATATGTACTCCATTGAAATATTATTTCGATGGAGGATACAAAAATGAGGATTCTCCGCCTCATTTTTGTACAGGAAAAAAAGGGGCAAGCGCAATCAATATTGCGCAATATTTTTTAAAAATATTAATTCAATTGATGTGTAGGTACGTAACACGACGCTCGGGACGTTTTTTGACTGGTTTCACTTAGAGATTGTGACTGAGGTGTTGTATTGCGATGGATGTGGGTAATCCAACTGTTTATAGTATGATACGCTAAGCCGTTTAGGAATCTAATTTGAGTAAGCTTATGTTTACCCTAACTGTTGAATACTTCTGTATTATTAAACAACGATTATAAATAATAATTATTGTTTACAATAACAGTACAACGGAATAATTTCAAGTCATTCGCTTCAGGAAAATTATGTTTAGGTTCAATATACGAATCTATTTATACATCAAATCACATGTGATCACAATAAATGTATATTATAAGTAAATAAGTCTTTAGACCTTCAACGGTCTTTGAGCAGTCTAACTGTATTTGTAGTGTTAGCATTAGCTTCATCATCAGCCACAAGACGTCCACTGCTGAACAGAGGCCTCCCCCTTTAACCTCCACACTGAACGACAGCCTGCCTTTTGCGTCCACTGGATGCCAGCGACTCTCACTATGTCGTCGGTCCATCTAGTGGGAGGCCTACCTACGCTGCGTCTTCCTGTTCGTGGTCTCCACTCAAGAACCTTTCTTTCCCATCGGTTATCTGTTCCTCGAGCGATGTGGCCTGCCCATTGCCACTTCAACTTGCAAATTTTAACAGCTATGTCGGTGACTCTGGTTCTTTGGCGAATATCTACGTTTCGGATTCTATCGCGCACTTGTAAGTGTTAGCTTGTATTTTGTTTATTTAATAAAGGCATTTGACCCAGAAAAAAAAAGTTTTGAACTTTTGAGGTTCTTGGACAAAGACTTGGCTACGTACTACGTAGCCAAGTCTTTGTTTACCTAGTTTACCAACTTTACCTAGTCTGTGTTCTTGGACTTACCTGATGGTGTTTTTCTTCACCGTTTTTGAGCGATTCTACCAAAGTAAAATAAGCAAAATTGCATTTTTCAAATATTAAGTCTTTAATGTTATTAACATTAATTAGACTAATCATTTTTGACCAGTATAGTTTTTTTTTTGGAATATGCTTGCTTTTGACTGCCAATCCGCCTGATGTAAACTATTGTTGAAACATGTGTTTCACGTTGGCGCCAAAACTGTTCTTAAAGTCGGCCACCTATTCAGTCTGCCGACAGGTCAGAGGTTGTCAGTATATTTCGAAACATGATAATGGGAAAACGAACAGAGAGTGGGGGGAAAATTCTGTTGAACATGATACAAAAAGAAACGACATGAAATTACCAACGAACTAAAAGCCATGCGGAAATTTTAAAAGCTTTTAACAAAATCGTAAGTGCATCCTCGGTCACTTTTTCGGTCACAAACATTTTGATACTTTTCTGTTTTAAGCTTACAAATATAAAAAAATACGGTTTTTAAATCTTTATTCTACAGGATTTATTTCGGAGAATATGCATCGAAACTACAAGACCTTATCCTACCATCCCTTTTCTATGACGTAAGTACTTTATAGGAAAGTAGGAGATATCATCATCATCAGCCAGAAGACGTCCACTGCTGAACATAGGCCTTCCCCTTTAACCTCCACACTGAACGACAGCCTGCCTTTTGCATCCACTGGATTCCCGCGACTCTCACAATGTCATCGGTCCATCTAGTGGGAGGCCTCCCTACGGTACATCGTAAGTAGGATATATAATAAAATCAAATTCAAATTATTTATTGACAAACATTGATGTAAGTAAATTTAAAACAGTCAAATTGTTGACATAATATGAAATGAAAATAGTGTATTCCAGATTTACGTCCATATTATTGCCGGGTACGCTGCCAACTGGTAGTGGGCTCGAGCATTTGGATTGTCTTTAGACCTTCAACGGTCTATGGGCAGTCTAACTGTATTTGTAGTTTTAGTTTTAGCTTGGATTTTGTTTAGTTAATAAAGGCGCTTGCCCGTTAAAAAAATATTAATTGATAACATACTAAAAACCAAACAATGAGAAATATAAAATACGTTTTAAAGAATGTAAGTTGTTGGGTTTAGTTTTTACTGTTTGACTTTATTATTATTTCTTAGTTAATCCGCCGTATTCCTTATGCTTACTCATATTATAAAAGCGAAAGTAACTCTGTCTCTGTGTCTGGATGTTTGTTCGCTTTTCACGATTGAACCGCTAAGCCGACCTTAACGAATTTTGGCAGGATGATAGTGTACATCATATGGACGGACATAGGGTACTTATTCTCCCAGATAATGCGGGAAAATTGGGAAATCGCGGGTAGCACCGCGGAATTCAGCGAGTATTACATATTCTGTAAAAATTTCAACATCTATCTATTACGGTTCGAAAGATACAGCTGTTTAAAGGTAGGAAGGACGGACGGACAGACAGCCAGCGTAGGCTTAGTAATAGGGTCCCGTTTTCACCCTTCGGGTACGGAACCCTAAAACCCTTTATCAATAACAATACTTTGACAAGAAAACTAATCAGGACGGACCAGGCTCGTGATGTATTAGATTTCTGTTATTGCATGTGGATCACGTAGCTAATAGGAATTTCTAACACAACATTTTGTTTCCTGTTAGCTCCAGACCAAACAAACCAGCATATTATTAAATAAGGGCGCTGCAGTTGCATTTATTAATTTAGCTATATCGACGGTCCATTTTAAGGTCACTATCGTTGCTTGCCATACACGGAAAACGTCTTTGAAGCTTGTCTAAGGAAAAGGTAATGAATTCTGAACCTTAACGTGTGACAATAACATCAAGAATAAGGGTAGCACTCAACGAGACCATGTCCAAATTGGAGTCAAGAACAGAAGTCGCAAAATAGACCGCCATTATAGAGCCAGATATCTATGACCGCTTAACGGCCTCTTATACCAAATTTGACGGTTTTAAATCAATTTTATTCAGTTAAATTACAATATTTGAGCTGGAAAAAAATACATGTCACAGATACATCTGTGTTTGAGTTTATGATTTAGTTCAAAACACGATAAAATAAACTTACCTCCATAAAAAAAACTGAAACAAAGTCAAGTTAGTTTATTTTTTTCGTTTTATGCTCTAATGAAAGCTCGTAACAACCTGGAAATTGCATGTACTGAAAGGCAATCCTATTCAACATTTTTTGATTTGGGTAAATTTTTGATAGAGAATAGTTTCGTTTTTTAGAGAAATTAAAAGCGTAAAAAGGTCGCGGCTGAGGGAGCGTTTTGTTGCCTACGCGACTCGGATAATAGGCCGTTAAGTACGTGACGTCATGGTCATTTCATGCAATTCTATTGGTTTGGCTTTTAACTTTTCGATCCTTATTACGCGACTGGTCAAAAAAGTAAGTCTGCCCTCACATAGAAGACTTCTCCCATCTTTAGAACGAAGCACCCAAGTATGAACTTGAGCCTCGTGATGCATTACAGCGTAGAGCTATAAGAATTGTCGACGATCCCAAACTCACCGAACACCTAGAGCCGCTCAGCATGCGCAGAGACGTCGGGTCTCTCTGTACCTGTTATCGCATTTACAACGGGGAGTGTTCTGAAGAACTGTTTGATCTGATGCCAGCGTCGCTGTTTTACCATCGCACTAGCCGCCACCGCTCATCCACATATCGTAGATCAGTGGAAATAGCAAACTGTGCGATTCACGCGATCTTTCTTGCCTCACAAAAACCAAACGAAAAGTCAATTAACGCCTTTAATTTTTAGGGTTCCGTACCCAAAGCATAAAACGGGACTACTGAGCCTACGTTGTCCGTCCATCCTACCTTTAAACGGCTGTATCTTTCGAACCTTACATACAGTCAGTTGAAATTTTTACAGAATATGTTACGGCAGATTATTTAACAAATAATAAAAAAGTCAAAACGAAAAGGGGGTCCCCACCCTATACAACAAACGTATTTTTGTATTAGCTCTAATGTAAAAACGGTAATACGTACAAGCGTCAAACTTGGCATGATTATAGTGCATAAAGTATAACAACAAATAATAAATAATGGCTATGTGCGAGTCGGTGATAAATTTCTGTTTATTAGCAAGTTATAACTGGTTATTAAATTACCACAAAATTCAATGACGAAATTTTCGTCATTGAATTTTGTGGTGGTACGGAATCCTCAGAGCGCGAGCCCGACTCACACTTGGCCAGTTTATTCGACGCTCATTATGACAACATCCCAAATGGTCGGCTCAAAACATCCCGAGTGGTCGTCCAGACCTTATCATTCGAACCGCGACCTTTCCATTTCACCGAATCGAAATGCCATATTTTACTAATTTTGAAGTCGATTCTTTATATCGATAATTATTGTATTTTGTGGTCTTACGGAACCCTCAGTGCGCGAATCCAACTCGCGTACCGGTTTATTGAACCAAACTTATATTTTATTATTTATTATAAATAATAGGCTTGCGTTTGACCACCATCACGCCTGATGCTAAGCGATGATGCGGTCTACGTTGGAGCACGCTTGCCTAAAAAGAACCGATTCACTCGTAATTTGAAGACGCCCAGATTGTAACCATCGGGGAACACCCATTCAGGCAGCGAATGCCACAGACTAGCAGTTCGCATAATAAATGAAATTTATTCCAATTTTAAAACAAAATTACTTTCAGCAAAAGTGGTGAATATTGCGGTCGGTGACCACACGGTGTATTCGGATATACAGACTCTCATATCCAATTAAAATGTTCAAATGTACAATAAAATAGCTTTTCCGGAAATGCGCCAACTATATCGTACTTATCGTATCCGTAAATATCCGGACTTTGTAGGCGGGATATTGGGAAGTAAGTTTTGGGGTTTTATTAAACAATCTAGGACTGATTCGGACATAACATCCCTTCCTAATCCAACTAAAAGCCTAAAATACGCATATCTCAGAACTTAATTAGCTAATTGAAAGAATTTCTTCAGCATACGTTTTCCATTTATTTATATTTTTCCCAAAAGCCTAAAATACGCATATCTCAGTTTTTTTTTTTTACCATTAATTTATTTATTCAATAAAAATTACAAGTAAAATAAAAACTATCTTAAATTTAAATTTATTAGCTTAATTAGCTAATTGAAAGAATTTCTTCAGCATACGTTTTCCATTTTTTTTATATTTTTCCGAAAAGCCTAAACACGCATATCTCAGAACTTAATTAGCTAATTGAAAGAATTTCTTCAGCATACGTTTTCCATTTATTTATATTTTTCCCAAAAGCCTAAAATACGCATATCTCATTTTTTTTTTTTTTACCATTAATTTATTTATTCAATAAAAATTACAAGTAAAATAAAAACTATCTCAAATTTAAATTTATTAAATTAATTAGCTAATTGAAAGAATTTCTTCAGCATACGTTTTCCATTTTTTTATATTTTTCCGAAAAGCCTAAACACGCATATCTCAGAACTTAATTAGCTAATTGAAAGAATTTCTTCAGCATACGTTTTCCATTTATTTATATTTTTCCGAAAAGCCTAAACACGCATATCTCAGAACTTAATTAGCTAATTGAAAGAATTTCTTCAGCATACGTTTTCCATTTATTTATATTTTTCCGAAAAGCCTAAACACGCATATCTCAGAACTTAATTAGCTAATTGAAAGAATTTCTTCAGCATACGTTTTCCATTTATTTATATTTTTCCGAAAAGCCTAAACACGCATATCTCAGAACTTAATTAGCTAATTGAAAGAATTTCTTCAGCATACGTTTTCCATTTATTTATATTTTTCCGAAAAGCCTAAACACGCATATCTCAGAACTTAATTAGCTAATTGAAAGAATTTCTTCAGCATACGTTTTCCATTTATTTATTTTTTGCACATAAAAGAGAAGTTTTTCTTTTTCTTTTCTGTGATATTTTTCACTGAGCATCTTATTTTAGCTAAGGGCGCTTGCAGACGATGCTTAGTAGCTACTTGCAACTTGTACTTTCTAATTGTACTACGCATCGTCTGCAAGCCTCTTTACAAATCTACCGGTCCGATAGCCTATTGGGATTTCATTTTGTGTTTCCTGTGTCGCCGCATACATGAGCAAACTCCAAAAATTTATAGTCAGAAACAAACATATCGCACTACCTTTTGTATGACACCTATTTCACGCTAAAGGTGTCTCACGCAAAGCGATGAAGTGATTGATATCAGAAATTGGATATCGGACGGGACGGACATACGGAACTTATAATAGTTTTTTGTAGTACTACGGAACCCTAAAAAGTCAATATTCAATACAGCTTTACACATATATACTGAACTAAGCCGAAAGGAGGTCATTGTACTCGTCATTGTGAACAACTTTTACTATGGTACCAACCCTGAAATGACAAAAAAAATCAGCTGTTCCATACATTTTGTCAAGTGTCAGTGACCTTTTTCTATGTTTTTTTTCGCGATTTAGTGGTTGGTCCCATAGAAAACGTTGTTCATAATGATTAGGACAATGACCTCTTTTCGGCTCAGTACAGTCTATATGCGGAACCCTGTAGTCTATTATTCATTTTGGTGGCTTGAAAACAGGTACTAGAGGCCTATCCATACTGAGACGGCGGCGCTAATTTACTAGCATTTGTGTAATGAAGATAAAGTTTCAAATTTAGTGCGAATTCGTTCTTCGTAAGCTAAGCTATCTCAGGTACGAGTTTACCTTAACTTTTAAGGTAGACTTCCGTGAATAGCGGCCGATCGCAGGCGCGCATCTGACGCATGCGTATAACGCGCGCGGCTGATGCGACAAGTTTTCGCACTATGAAAACGTATGGCGCCGCTTCAGAGGTCAGCGTACTCAGCGTCAGACGCGTGCAGCCGACGACTGACGTCACCATACATTTTCAAATCGCATCAGCTGCGTGCGTGAGACGCAAACGGCAGCGACTGGTCGCAATGCCGGAAGTCAACCTTTAGTCAGAATGCCGGTGTCCTAAGAACACACACCTCCCTTGAATACTTTTTCTGGTGCCATTAAAGTATTTTACGATTCTTTTTACGTCTCAATTCGAGACTGTTGAATGGCGGCGGTATTATTTTTAATGCTACTTAAAATCTATTTTGATTATACGCCGCACTCGTCAAAATATTCGGGTTATCCATTATGTGAATAAGTCTGTTGGACCAAATAATATTGATTTTTCAAAGACAAAATTTTTTTGGACTCACGCTCTGATAGTTTCGGACAACGGAACCCTCAGAGCACGAGTCCTACTCGTACTTGTCCAGCTTATTTTCATCATCATCATTTCAGCCATAGGACGTCCACTGCTGGACATAGGCCTCCCCCATCGATGTCCAAAAGGGCCGGTTGGAAGCGGCCTGCATCCAGCGTTTCCCTGCGGTCTCTTTTAGGTCGTCTGTCCATCTTGTGGGTGGACGTCCTACGCTGCGCTTACCGGTGCGTGGTCTCCATTCCAGAAACTTTCGGCCCCATCGGCCGTCTGTTCTGCGTGATATGTGCCCTGCCCACTGCCACTTCAACTTGGTAATCCGGTGGGCTATGTCGGTGTCTTTCGTTCGTCTACGGATCTCCTCATTTCGGATTCGATCTCGTAGAGAAACCCCGAGCATAGCCCTCTCCATAGCTCGTTGTGCGACTTCGAGCTTGCTTATGAGGCCCATAGTGAGAGACCACGTTTCAGTGCCTCACGTTTATGTCATCACACACTGGCCGAAGACTTTCGTCTTAAGGCACTGAGAGGTATTTTTTATTATTATTCTCTGATTATAATTTAAGAGAACCTGGGCATTCACTTTGATGCTTGTTGCAAGGTATGACTTATCAAAGATCGCATGATTGCACAGATGAGTCACTTGGTGACACAAGCCGAGGCCCACCAGGTGGCCGGTCCCAATTGACCTTGTTGACTCACTTGGCATGGATCTCAGCTGATTAGACGTCGCTTTGCTTTTCAGTTTTAAGCCAACCATTCGGGATGTTGTAAAAATGAGCGTCGATTAAACTGGCCAAGTGTGAGTCGGGTTCGCGCACTGAGGGTTCCGTACCACCACAAAATTCAATGATGTAATTACCAGTTATAACTTGGTAATGAACAGAAACTTGTCACCGTACACTGTGAGTAAGTGTGAGTACACTTGGCCATTATTTATTATTTATTGTTATATTTTAGAGTGTGTTCTATAATCGTGCCAAGTTTGACGCTATTACGTATTACCGTTTTTCCATTGGAGCTAATACAAAAATACGTTAAAACAATACTTTTGTTATATGGAGACCCGCTTTCGTTTTTACTTTTTGACTTTTTTATTATTTCTTAGTTAAGAAGCCGACAGACAGATAGACAGACAGAGACCGTAGGCTTAGTTATAGGGTCCCGTTTTTACCCTTTGGGTAAGGTAAGTAACCCTAAAAAACTAGGCCTGTTATACTGGGTTACGCATATACCCTGTACTAAGACGAAAGGAGGTAATTGTACTTATCATTACGAACAACTTTTAATAGGGGACCAACCATCATATCGCGGACAAAAAAACCGCTGGACCATACAGTTTGTCGAGTGTCAATGCCGTTTTCCATTTGAAGGTATATCCTTTAAAATATTTTTATTACCAATTTGGTTTATAAGTGACGTAATTCTGAGGTAACAAACAACAACATAAAAACCACATTGAGAACCTCTCCTTTTTGAAGTCGGTTAAAAAAAGATTTTTTTTTTCATAATAAGCTTGTGTTTGACCGCCAGCTCGCCTGATGTAAAGCGACGATACGGTCTACGGTGGAACACGCTTATCTAGAAGAAACCGATTCACTCGTGATTTGAAGACACCCAGATTGTAACTATCGGGGAACACCCATTCAGGCAGCGCATTCCACAACTAACAGTTCGCATAATAAAAGTGGAATCAAAGCGCTTCGTATGGGTTTGCGGAATATCAATAATTTTAATTTCCTTATTCGCTAGAGAAACACACGCCTATAGCCTCAAGTTGTATCATTTTAATAGTTTTGCAAATTATTGTCTACTAGTGACCCGCCTGCTCGGCTTCGCACGGGTGTAATTTACGTGCGAAGCCGGGACGGCTCGCTAGTTATATATATAAACCTTCCGTGAAAATGTACCTAACTGATGGTGAAAACCGCATTAAAATCCGTTGCGTGGTTTAGAAGGAGTTAGTGGCCATACAGACAGACAGATGCGGAAAGCGACTTTAATTTATACTATGTAGAGAAGATAGAGATAGAGAAGAGATTCGTAAAAAAACACTGAACCTGCGTTTGTAGTAGTATTATTTATTCTACGACGGAAGCGGCGATAGTGTTGGCATGACCCGGCGTTGGAAACGCGACACTTCCTTCCAAGTTGGGAGGAGAAATCGATCGCTCTCCCACCCCCTACCCCAGGGAGAAATTCGCTCGAACATTGAGAGCGTTGGCTGGGAGCGTGTAGTATCGTGGCTAGCCAGTTTCTACAGATCAACGATCGATTCGGTCATTTTTAGGGCTCCCAACTTGGGTAGGTACTAGCGATAAGGCCGCCTGTTCAAAGCCTAGATAATATTTTTTATTATATCTTGTATTGTATATTGTATATTATATTATTGTACTAAATTTATGTTATATTTTATTATACCCAAAGGGTAAAAACGGAACCCTATTACCAAGCCTACGATGTCTGTCTGTCCGTCTGTCCTACCTTTAAACAGCTATATCTTTCGAACCGTAATAGACATCTAGTTGAAATTTTCACAGAATATGCTGGTTTTATTTGAACATGAGTGTCATACATTAGATGATTAATTTTGGTTCCGTAAATCCGAACGAAGAGCTTTGATTGGAATGCGCAGCCTGAATGGGTATTTCCGATAATTACAATCAAGTGTCTTAAAGTGCCAGTAAACTGGTTATTTCTAGGCAAGTGTACGCCGCGGTCAAATAATGCGCTTTATTTTTTATGTTTATAATAAAAAGCGACGATTCCTTTTTTTGTCCTATTCGATTTTGATCGTGGAGGTAATAATATTCGAACGCGTAAAAACGTCTCGAATTCAATACATTTTTTTAATTTCATAATGTTAATTTTGAATGGAACTCTAATTCGGGACATTTTTGGTCATCTGACCCCAAACTAAGCAAAGCTTGTGATAAACTGATATTCTAATTAATATTTCTAATTTCTTTTTTATTATTCTGTACTACCCGCTCAATACTTATTTGGTCCAATTATTGCGAAAGGAAGACTAGAACCATTTTCACTGGATGAGATTTTCATCAAATGAAAGCCCTAAAATAAGACGCTAAGGTACGTTTTCGTTTCGTTTTTCTCGTGGCCTCTACGCATTTAGTTTTGAAATAGGCAGTGGAGTTAGCACTAATTAAGGGCTCATTTGCGGCCTTAATGCCGTTCATTGTTTCAGAAATGGGCCGCTCTCTTCAAACTGGCGAGTTTTTAATGAAATATTATTCTTAGCGTCGACCAGCGCCCTTACGGCTAGCTGTTTCAAGCAATCCAGTTTATGCTGCATACGTTTCCCTGCGGTCTCTTTTAGGTCGTCTGTCCATCTTGTGGATGGACGTCTTTCGCTGCGCTTACCGATCCGTGGTCTCCATTCAAGAACCTTTCGGCCCCATCGGTCATCTGTTTTGCATGATATGTGCAATGTCCACTGCCACTTCAACTTGCTTTCGTTCATCTACGGATCTCCTCATTCATTACTTTGGTGTCATTCATACGCACAAGATATCGCACCATCTTAGTTGACCTTTTGTGAGTTACTCTATGTCACATAGCTCTGTTCTTCCCAATATTTGTGGAGTTCTAGTTTGGAACTAGTCCTGTCTGCCACTTTAAACGAAGAATTGGTTTTAAGCACTCCAGGCGGGTAAGCAAGATCAAAGGGTACAAAGCGATATTAAATCAAAGAGAGAATGCTGCAAACGGAATACCGTTGGCAAAGGAATATGGCAAATATTTACCAAAGCGTGAAACATGGGTTGTCGTGCAAAATAGCTGAGATAAAGCAGCGTCTCCACGAGAAATGAGCTAAGATGATGATCGCGCGGCAAGTCCGACATGTTGGCTTCTTGTTGTTTCATACCTAAAGTGCGGAGTGACATTTCAACCATTATCATTGAGGTTTACAATGACTGTTTTAAAGAGGGGGAAGACGCGTGACATCCAAACATTGTACCCAATAAAAATATGGCTCTGTTTCGGCTCGAGTCAGCGGCGACGATCTACTTGTACACGTCAACTTCACCGCTCCATTAGACACTACACTAGACCATAGAAGTGATATTTAAATAAAATTAAGTTAATTGTTTTACGAGTATTTACGAGTAAGTATTTACGAGTGAAAAGTAATGCCGTGAAACTTGTTTTTTGTCATCGAATTGTTGGTGCACTTTGTGAAAACGCAGGAAGTAATTTTTTTGCTGCTTTATTTCACACAATTTTGACAAATAATTCACGTGCTATCCAAACGACAGTTCGATTGTGACTGAAGTTGATTAGGCCCTTGAGCCTAAATTGTGCGGTCCACGTCAAGAAGTTCGTCCCGTATCTTCCCCCTATTTACTTTACTTACATCAATGGAGATTCATATGCATTTCGTATTGATGTTATGACAGATCTCGCGATACAACGCCGTTTGTCGTCGTTGAGCAAGCACAAAGGTAGGTCGCCATGTACCTTGAGTTGACATAATTATCTATAGGTGACATCACGACATGGACGTAATATACCTAAAAGTGTCTTACGTCCATACATCTCGAAATCTGTAGACATTTTTTTTTTAAATTGTTTATTTATTCTCCACGGACTCCTGGGTCCGTGCCCTTTGTCAACTTTTAACATATATTTTTTAACTATATTTGATATAACATATAACTAATGACTATACAAAAGGAATATACAAATTATAAAATCTTATGAGTATGTTGCGTGTATACACCGAGCAGTCCGGCTCCCGCAAGCAGCACGTTCACGAGTTGACGCGTGTGCCAGCCATCGCTCTCCTCGCCATGTTTGAGGGAAGAGGGCGACCCGCCACACGACGCCGCCGCAAGAAGGAACCTTTAAGTGAGCGTGAGTGCTCTGGGTATACACACAATACTTAAAACTACAATTACATTTGTTGTTTATTGAAGACTAGCGGTCCGCCCCAGCTTCGCACGGGTATAGATTATAGCCTATGTCACCCGGGGATAGTGTAGCTTCCCAACAGTGAAATAATTTTTCAAATCGGTTCAGTTGATTCCGAGACTATTCAATCATCATCATCATCATCAGCCAGAAGACGTCCACTGCTGGACATAGGCCTCCCCCTTTAACCTCCACACTGAACGACAGCCTGCCTTTTGCATCCACTGGATGTCAGCGACTCTCACTATGTCGTCGGTCCATCTAGTGGGAGGCCTACGCTACGCTGCTAGCTATTCAATGCAAACAAACAAACAAACAATCAAATCTTTCCTCTTTATAATATTAGTATAGAAACCTGAGGGTCCAGACTCCCTTCACCCCTGGTTCTGATGTCCGGAGCGGGTTCACGCTTTAAAATTGGAAAGCAAGTTTTTTTTATCGCACGTCTTCTGCATTTGCTAGTGTCAAGCTCAAGTATTTTCAAGGTTTATTAAAATGTCGTCAAACAAGTCTTATCCAGAGTGGAGCAACTCTTAATATAGGTACGTGTATATCAGTTTTCGTTACTGATTGGTTCCACAAGTCGCTGTCCAATATTCCACGAGTTTTTAAGGTTCCGTACCTCAAAAGGAAAAAACCAAACCTATATAGACCCGGGTATGTCCTAAAACTGTGACCAGAACCACTAGAGGATGGGCAGCAGCATCCTCCTACTTGAATGGTGGAACCTCCTGCGATCCCCAAGCCGCCTGCCAAGCGTGGGGATTATGGCACCCTTATGGAGAGGCCTATGTTCAGCAGTGGACGACTTCTGGCTGATGATGATGATGAAACCTATATAGGATCACTTCGTTATCCGTCTGTCCGTCTGTCTGTCTGTCCGTCTGTCAAGACCCTTTTTCTCAAGAACGCGTAAAGGTATCAAGTTGAAATTTATACTAAATACTTGTGTCTACGGTTTCTTTCGGCTGTAAAAAATTTTTAGTTGTAAGCCAACGCAATCAAAAGATATGAACGTTTATTTTGCGATTTCACAGGGGAATCATAACCTATAGGGTACTTCCCGTTGACCTAGAATCATTAATTTCGGCAAGAGGTCTTACAGCACATATAAAGAAATAAATCTTAATGTTGTTAATTTGAAGTTATATCATATAAAAAATATTGTTTTACAATTACAAACTTAAATTTTGTAGTTGTTATGTATCGAAGAACCTTATTGTCAACTACAAAGTTAAGTTTGTCTTTCAATATTTCAACTTCAGTTAGTTTATTTTGTTTTTGGACTTGCGTTCGACTCAGAGCACTCGTACTCGTACTTGTCCGGTTTTTTTTCGTCGTATGCTTGTAGGTCCGGGGCCCCTAAGCCCCCCGCCCTTATATACGCCCACGCCTGCTGGTAATATATGATAGAATCACGGACAAAGCTGGCCTAAACATGTTACCCCATAACTTTCAGAAGGTTTAAATTGATTTAACTGCGATAATTCCACGTGAAAAGTTGGTTACGGGTTGCGGGACACATTGGAACCTAATTCGCTACAGTGACGAACGACCGTCGCCATCAATTTCTATTAGTTAACTTTACCAGGACTTCTGTTTATTGTATAGACATGTTTTTACGAAGTGCGTTCGGGTAAGAGCTGTGTATGTCTGTTTCCATGTTTTTTCAAACCAGGTGGACCGATTTTGATTCAGTTTATAATTGAAAGTAGGTTTCATTGCGGTGGTACTTTTTAGCGATTTATATATTATGTTTTTTTTTTGTAGATAGGCTTGTGCTTGGCCGCCATCTCGCCTGATGTTAAGCGACGATGCGGTCTACGATGGAACACGCTTGCTTAGAAGAAACCGATTCACTCTCGACTTGAAGACACCCAGATTGTAACTGACGGGGAAAACCCAAGTAATGTTACGGCCACAGACCTATATCTAAGTAGACTTCACATGTGGTCCAAACTGTATTAAAACTAAGCGTGTCAAATGTTTCGTACCTAAAATTACTTACCTGTGAAAAGAAATATCATTATTCTGTCGGGCAACTCGCGAATTCCACAGACTAGCAGTTCGCACAATAAATGTGGAATCAAAGCGTTTCGTACGGGTTCCCGGAATATCAACCATAAAACGATCTCGATTTTTCGTGCCCGCCCTGGTGGTCCGATAGAAAAAAAACCGGCCAAGTGCGAGAAGGACTCGCGCACCGAGGGTTTCGTACAAACTTGTCCAAGTATTATAAGTTCAATAGTTCGCCCATCGAAGACTAATTCCGTTTTTCCGATTAAGTATCCCAAAAACATGTATTACAACTAGCTTCCGCCTGCGGCTTCGCCCGCGTTATTCAAGGGAAAAACTAAGGAGTTCTCTGCAAAAAGCTTTTTTTTAGGATGCTACTAAATACGTTTTATGTATTTCATCCTGGATATTGATGGTCGGTAGGTACACGGTGCTTTATGAGCAGGAGATCTAAAGTTAAATTCCTGGCCAAGCTGGGCCGCTTGCGGCCCAGCGAACCACGCAACCTAGAAAGTTTTTTTTTTCTTTTTTGTACGTCACTTGTGCTTGACACTCGCCCTCGCGGGCCGCTTGCGGCCCAGCGAACCACGCAACCTAGAAAGTATTTTTTTTCTTTTTTGTACGTCACTTGTGCTTGACACTCGCCCTCGCGGGCCGCTTGCGGCCCAGCGAACCACGCAACCTAGAAAGTTTTTTTTTTTTTTTTGTACGTCACTTGTGCTTGACACTCGCCCTCGCGGGCCGCTTGCGGCCCAGCGAACCGCGCGACCTAGAAAGTTTTTTTTTTTTTCTATTTGGTAAGTCACTTGTGCTTGACACTCGCCCGCGCGGGCCGCTTGCGGCCCAGCGAACTACGCAACCTAGAAAGTTTTTTTTTTCTTTTTTGTACGTCACTTGTGCTTGACACTCACCCTCGCGGGACGCTTGCGGCCCAGCGAACCACGCAACCTAGAAAGTATTTTTTTTTTCTTTTTTGTACGTCACTTGTGCTTGACACTCGCCCTCGGGGGCCGCTTGCGGCCCAGCGAACCGCGTGACCTCAAAAAGTTTTTTTTTCTTTTTGGTAAGTCACTTGTGCTTGACACTCGCCCTCGCGGGCCGCTTGCGGCCCAGCGAACCACGCAACCTAGAAAGTTTTTTTTTCTTTTTTGTACGTCACTTGTGCTTGACACTCGCCCTCGCGGGCCGCTTGCGGCCCAGCGAACCACGCAACCTAGAAAGTTTTTTTTTCTTTTTTGTACGTCACTTGTGCTTGACACTCACCCCCGCGGGCCGCTTGCGGCCCAGCGAATCGCACGACCTCAAAAAGTTTTTTTTTTCTTTTTTGTACGTCACTTGTGCTTGACACCTGCCCTCGCGGGCCGCTTGCGGCCCAGCGAACCACGCAACCTAGAAAGTTTTTTTTTCTTTTTTGTACGTCACTTGTGCTTGACACTCGCCCGCGCGGGCCGCTTGCGGCCCAGCGAATCGCGCGACCTCAAAAAGTTTTTTTTTTTCTTTTTGGTAAGTCACTTGTGCTTGACATTCGCCCTCGCGGGCCGCTTGCGGCCCAGCGAACCACGCAACCTAGAAAGTTTTTTTTTTTTTTTGTACGTCACTTGTGCTTGACACTCGCCCTCGCGGGCCACTTGCGGCCCAGAAAGTTTTTTTTCTTTTTTTACGTCACTTGTGCTTGACTTACCCTCGCGGGCCGCTTGCGGCTTGCTAAATCTGTTAAACAGTTACGGAGTTGAATGATTGAAATTATCCTACAGGAACTTACATTTTGTTGGTTGGTTTGGTTGGTTGGTTGGCCTTAGTTTTAATCCAGGGAATATGCTACCTCCATACCAAATTTTATCGAAATCCGTTAAACAGTCACAGAGTTGAGTGATTGATGTTATACTACAAGAACCATAAAAAAAATTCGGGGTAAAAAGTAACTCATGTGATAATCCAAAGAATATGGTACCTTCATACCAAATTTCATCGAAATCTGTTAATTCAGGGAATATGCTACCTCCATACTAAATTTCATCTAAATCGGAGCAGTAGTTTCGGCGGTGAATTCAGCCAAACATACACACTTACACACTTACACACAAACTTTCGCATTTATAATATTAGTAGATAAGATGAATGCATTTATTTTTGTATGTACATAGGTAGGTATAACAAACAAAGAAAATTAAAAAAAGCCTTAACTATTACTAATTAACACTAATATAATCAAAAATCAAAAATTATTATAGTGATAAGATTATTATAGTGTAGCTGATAATTATAATTATAGTATAGCTGAAATTTTATTGTGGTTTTTTTTCTATAGCAGTATTACTTAAGTTAAAAATAAAAATGTTTTTTGATTAATTGCTTATGTTTTAAATTTGAACCAAATTTAAAATATTTTTTTTTTTTTTTTTTGAATTTTTAGTTTGGTGGTGAACGAAAAAGGAATGAATAGTGCCGCATTGTATATCGAAGATACAAGAAAAAGGGTCTTGACAGACGGACAGACAGACAGACGGACAACAAAGTGATCTTATAAGGGTTCTGTTTTTTCCTTTTCGTTTAACCCTAAAAACGAACTGAAGTTGAAATATTAAAAGACAAACTTAACATTGTAGTTGACAATTAGGCTCTTCCATACATTCCAACTACAAGATGTAAGTTTGTAATAGTAAAATAATTATTTTTAAATGATATAACTTCAAATTTGTAACTTTCGGATTTATTCCTATATATGTGCTATGTGAACTTACTTTTCGCAAAATTTCATGATTCTAGGTCAACGGAAAGTACCCTATAGGTTTTGATTTCCCTGTGAAATCGCAAAATATGCGACATAAACGTTCATATCTTTTGATTGAGTAAACTTACAACTTTTATTTTTTTACAGCCGAAAGAAACCGTAGACCCAAGTATTTATTATAAATTTCAACTTGATACCTTTACGCGTTCTTGAGAAAAAGGGTCTTGACAGACGGACAGACGGACAGACGGACAGACGGACAGACGGACAGACGGACAACGAAGTGATCCTATAAGGGTTCCGTTTTTTCCTTTTGAGGTACGGAACCCTAAAAAGGGCAGGAGGGAATTAAATCATGCAGATCTGATGCACACTCTCCGAAATGTATCTAATAAAAAACCGATAGACTAGCAACTTTACGCCGATGCTCGAGACTAAGAAACTCCATGATGAATTCCATTTCGAATTTGTCGTGGGTTTAGTAAATTTTAATTTATCAGTTTGCTTCGTGTCACAGCTTCCGTGCTCGAAATTTTTTGATTATTATGTTTGCTTAAAATGTTCCGGAAAAGTGACCCTAAAATGCAAATGTAAATATCATTCAAATTAATATTTTACTTATACGTTTTAAATTTTACTTTGAAATTTTAATTTAATATTGTAATCAAAAAATTTGACATAATAACTGTATACACATATACAATATACCAAGGATTTGATGCTAAAAAAACGGTCCGAGGGAAAAGCGAGCACGGAGTAATTTGTCCTTTTCTTGTAGGGTGTTCATGATTTTGAGGAAACGAAGACATTTGTAGGTAATTCCTAAAATCATCATATAGGTACTCTCAGTAAATACAGGAAGTTCATATAGGCCCAGTGACGAGCGCTAATGTCAGAATTTAAGGCCGCCAGGACGCCTGAAGGCCTCTGCGATGGCTTAGCGGCTATTGTTATAAGACTCAACGACTCAACACATACGTGTCACGTGACATATTTTTTTTTTTAATTTTAAATAGGCTTGCGCTTGGCCGCCAACTCGCCTGATGTAAAGCGATGATGCGGCCTACGATGGAGCACGCTTGCCTAGAAGAAACCTATTCACTCTCGACTTGAAGGCACCCAGATTATTAACTTTTCATTCGACCTACGTTCGGTTTCTAAATGCCACTCGCAATCACCCCACCTAATATTGACCGTGTAGTCCGTTGCTTAAATTCGGTGATCAGTTAGCAACACCTATTAGATGACGATGATGATGAAAGTAGGCTATCACTTTCCATCCCTTGAACTATACCCATGCAAAAAATCTGGTTGTTTTGTTGTTGTGTGAAAAAGTAACAAACAAACACACTTTCGCATCCTATCCTACTTCCTACTAATATTATAAACGCCAAAGTTTGTATGTATGGATGTTTGTTCCTCTTTCACATACATCAGACAAACTTTTGCATTTATAATAAACTAACCGTTACCCGCGACTTCGTACACGTACACTTTCATCTAAACTTTCAACCTTTTTGGGCCCTTTAATTCGGCCCTTTCGCAAAATATTTTTGCGATTTGCATTAAAAAGGTCTACAAAAAAGTCCACGATGGTATATGTCTATTTCTTAGGGATAACCCACAATAAACATTTTATATTATTTATTTTTTACGAGAAATAATGGCTTATTTACGTAAGGATTTTAAGCAATACAGCATAAATCTTTATCCAATTAAGTACCTTAAATATGTATTTAATGCATTTAATATAGACCAATATGGCTGTTTACAGCATGGAATTTAAATGAACATTTTCTAAGATATTAGATTTTAAATGCAGGGACATAGCGGTTGCGGCGGTACCGGCCCCTCAGCCAGTGCCCAGTACCACAACAGGCCCGTACCGGCGGCGTGTTTCACATGGCCAATTATGAAAACAACATGTTTTGTTTGTTTTGCCTAATGACAAAAAAGCTGTGAACGTAGTATATAAAGACATTCTGTAGTATATATTATTTTATTTTTAGCATTGCACCCGTGCGAAGCCGGGGCGGGTCGCTATTGTCGTTATAAAATCTTCTGTGTTGAAGTGCAAACTGCACACCCTGGAGTTTTTTGTTATACTTGCTGTTCGACTAAGAATTACGTCCAACCACATTTTTCTTACATCCTCTTTTGTTGGTATACTGTAACATGAAATATATTCAGCGATGAATTTAGGTACTTTAATTTTTTATGTAATATTTAGAATGATTCCCGTACGATTCGTCGAAACACCCTTGAACGATACAACTGTACACAGAAAGCTCGGTTCACCGTTGGATGGTGGTACTAGATCTACGTTTCGCCACTTATTCACCTGATGGTACGTGACGGTGTGGCGGAGGATGGAACACGTTGATCTAGAAATCTATTCATATCTAATCTATACATGTCTATCACTAGCCATGAAGATATCTAGTTTGTTGTTCTCAGGAAACAAGGAGGACGGCAGGGAGTTCCATTCTTGGGCAGTACGTATCATAAATGAAGACCCAAATCGTTGAGTTCAAATCTTTGGAATTTTCACTAGGAAGGGGTGGTAGTGTGCAGCCGTTCTACTTTTCCTAAGTGAAAGGGGGAGGGTGGAACAAGGGCTCGAAGCTTTTGCGCACACTCGCCGAAATGCGAATTACTTTAAAATATCCCTAGGTCATGCTAAAACATAATGTATAAAAATAATTGTTCATGTTCACACGAGTATGGACACCCTAATAAACATTTTCTTGTATTTCAAGCTTTGTGTACCTACCTGTGAAAAGATATGCCGCAGCCACCGAATGATTCACTAGCACAGTTTTTACACAAAAAAATTTCACCATCTTAAAATAATTATTCAAAAATCATGCATGAAAAAACAAAATAAGCAAACAATCAAAAACGTCATGTCGTTAATGCTGCCAGTAGCTTCATGGTTCAGTAGAACCATGAAGGTTCCTAGTAATTATACTTGGAACCTACATGGTTACTTAAAAATAAAATTGAAATAGGTACATGATACATTAGATATATCTACATTAATATCCGTTAGAAAATGGAAATAAAAATTAATCTTTATTTTATTGATAGTAATTTTATGTTTACACCCCAAAATAGGGCCTGCCTGGTATGTCCTATTGAATAAGTAAAACTACTAAAATATAATTACGGGATAATTACCGTGGTGGTTGTGGAATGAGATTCCACAACATCTTATAACTTTAGTGAACAGCCGAGATAGTTTAAAACAGAGTTTTACTAAAATATATGTTTTATGTAATGGCAATCTTTAGAAAGAGATACACTTCCTCCGTGGTAGCTATCTCAGTGAGCTCGTTTTACCTCCATGTTCCTAGCCACATTATTATGAACCCTTACGTTTAGACGTTAAGGTTTAGTTTTGTATGGGAATATTTTGACAGAACGCAATCTAGTATATATGTTTATCTATGCAATATACATGTACTATTGTTGACATAGGTACTTTTTTCTCACATTATTTCTTGTGACATACCTACCACGTGAATATTATTAAAATTTTAATATTTTGACATATAAACGTAATATTGCAATCAAGTATTCGACATAATAATTGTATACTTTGACATAGGTACAATTATTTCTTTTGATATACCTTTACTAATATTAATTTTGACCACGTATTTAACGTTGAACTGAGCGTTGATCGAATTGGGTATTGTACGAACTGGGAACTAGTCAATTCCCTATATTTATGTGGATTAACTTTCAGGCGGTGGCGGCTGGTGCGATAATAATACTGCGATGCTAGCATCAGATCGAACAGTTCTTCAAAACATCGTTGTATCTCTACATAGTATAAATTGAAGTCGCTTTCCGCGTCTGTCTGTCTGTATGACCACCAACCCCTCTTAAACCACGCAACGGATTTTGATGCGGTTTTCACCATCAGTTAGATACATTTTCAAGGAAGGTTTATATATATAACTAGCGATCCGTCCCGGCTTCACACGTAAATTACACCCGTGCGAAGCCGGGCGGGCTGGTCGCTAGTGTGCGATAAACGACACAAAGAGACCCACGAGTTCATCGCAACGCAGGTGTGGCATACAATGCGTTGATCCATTTCGACGATGCAACGCAACGCAACGCACTAACGAGGCCTCTCTTTATGATATACTAGCGGTCCGCCCCTGCTTTGTACGGGTATAGATTATAGCCTATGTCACCCGGGGATAGTGTAGCTTCCCGTCAGTGAAAGATTTTTTCAAATCGGCTCATTAGTTTCGGAGCCTATTCAATGCAAACAAACAAACAATCAAATCTTTCCTCTTTATAATATTAGTATAGAAATATAGATACCTACATAAACTTAACAAGACATTTAGTTAATAACAGCGTAATAATAAAAGAAAGCAAAAATGCTAAATTATACATAGAAAGAAAGAAAAAAAAATGTTTTCGACACCTTAACAAAAACTTATATCTAAAGTATAGAATAAGTATATAAGAATAAGAATAAGTATATATAATGGCACCATTTCAAGGACTATCAGCGCCGGTTTTCAGACGAACCCTTGAGTTTATACTTACACTTAACAAAAATTTACATATATATTTTTTAAGTATCTATATGCAATTTAAACAAATAGGACATAAGTAATAGAATAGGGTAAAACACAAAATATGTATACTAAATTTACAGTACTAAAATATATAGAAAAGGAACATGAATTAATACATAACAAGACGGAGTAAATATCGCTCGAAGAACCGATAACCGATGGGGAAGAAAGGTTCTGGAGTGGAGACCACGAACCGGAAGACGCAGCGTAGGGAGGCCTCCCACTAGATGGACCGACGACATTGTGAGAGTCGCGGGCATCCAGTGGATGCAAAAGGCAGGCTGTCGTTCAGTGTGGAGGTTAAAGGGGGAGGCCTATGTTCAGCAGTGGACGTCTTCTGGCTGATGATGATGATGATGATGAAGACGGAGTATTTAATAACAATAATAATGACAGCATGAACGAAAAATGTATTGAAATAAATATGATACCTTTACTTGGTGTACCACGCGGATGAATTCACTTACTGCCAATTGTTCTACATACCTAGTACTCCCTTAGTGTTTTACTCAAGAATTATTTATACAAGGAGGGTTTTTTTCCTTGGTACAATAAGGCAGCAATGAGTCACATTTATGACTCGTTTACCCTTGCAGTAACCTGTCACAGTAATGTAGGCGCTATTGTTATATACTCACAGACTTCGGGATAGACACCGCAAGTACAAAGTCAAAGTTATTTATTCATAATAAATATAATTACACGAGGGATTTGGGACAAATCCCTCGTGTAAAATATGATAGAACTTCACGTACAGGTAAGTTCGTTTAATCATTAAATGTATCAAAATCATACCTGTTTACACCTGGCTGCGAAGAGGTGCGGCCAGGTGCGAAAAGGCAACCGTGATTTTTTAGAATCTTCATATATATTGCCGTGATGTAGACAATATTTTATTTAAAAAACAAGTGAACGAAATGTTTTTCCCAAAAATCAATTAAAAATACTGGCGGCCAAATTTTGATAGGCAACCTGATAAATATACATTCTCCTAAATTATAAATATACTTAAAAATTTGGTTTTCAGCAAAAAACCGATGAGCGCACTAATCCTGCAGCCGGATCTCGTACTATAAATGGCATAAGCTATTATAAATCTCTATCTCTACTTAGTATAAAATAAAAACGCTTACCGCGTCTGTCTGTCTGTATATCCGCTAACGCCTCCTAAACTACGCAACGGAATTTGATGCGGTTTTCACGATCAGTTAGATAATTTTTCATGTAAGGTTTATACATATATTTAATAAAATGTACACTCGTGCGAAGCCGTGTCGGATACTACTAGTAAACTGTACGTAACGTACTGAAACTAGTAAAAATAAAATAAATATGATAAGCTTCATATAGTTTGCTTGAATATTGTTTAGTACAGGCTTTAGTAAAAATATAATTATATTAAAGCAACTATGGAAAAGGTTAGCTATCAAAAATATTCTGCACATGCTGCACATCAAATTAAATCTCAGTTTAATTTGGGTGCGCGGGGATACGATCACACAATATTTAGAACTGTTTATGTACGTGTACATGTTATATGTAATTATTAGCGCTGCCATCTTGGTGTGAATTGGTCCTTATCAGCGTAACTTAAACAATTATTTTTTCTTTTCTGTGAGCGTAACCAAGCACAGGCTGGGTTATGGTGGGTTGAAATCTGGGTTATGTGTTATGAACTAGGAGAGACGTGTGCGTATCTATTTCCGATACTTTAGTAGTACTTATTCCTTGAAAGTAAACGGCTTATGTTATATCGATGGCAAATAAAAGGTCTAAAAATACTTGATCCCTTGTTGAGTCCATTGATTTATTTGAAAGCGTGTAAAGAGGTTAGGTTCCTAGCAAAGGGTATGTCATAAAAATATAATAACGACAACGTCAAAATCGCGTATATCAACAAAATTTTCAACATAGATTTTTAGCAATATTTCCGTAACTTACCCGAGATTCTAATTTCAATTTGCATATCAAAGACATAGCACATATTGTTTAAAACATTTTTTTTCTCACTTTGTTTACTAAAATCGCCTGAAATTTGTTAATAAAGCAGCGCCATTTTGACTGGACGTTACGTCGCTAGTGCTGCCGAAAATGACTGAAGTGTCGATTTTGTCGATATCGAAAATTGGGTGATGAAGAATTAAATTTCAAAGTCGAATCAGAAAAATTATGTCACGTCGAGTGGTGTCGATTCGTGGAGATGGCAACTGTATGTTCAGATCTATTTCTTATTGTATTTACGGAACACAAGAAAGGCATCGAGACATACGTCTGCGAGTCGTCGATCGAGTTGTAGACAATTGGCATCGATACAAGGACTTTATCATCGGCGATCACTCGTACGGCCCTCTGCGGAGTAGCAACTCTTACAGAAGTTTGATGTCCAGAGACGGAGAGTATGCAGGTCATGTGGAGTTACACTGCGTCAGCGAACTTCACACAGACTATACATTCAAAGTCCACAGAGATGGATGTTCCAGAACCATAGACTATGGACGAGGAACCAAGGAGAAACATTTACTTTTTTCTGGATATCTGGATGCGGGACATTACAGTGTTATTGAATACTAGTTTTTTTCTTCTAATATTATTGTACTATTTACTGTGTTCATGTTTATTTTCGCAATATATTTTTGGCATTTCAATGCACATTTTTTGTATTTTTTTCCTTTCCTTTGTATTTTAGAAGTAGAAGTTTTGAAAAGATGCAAAGTCCTGAAGGTCCTATAATGATACTAGTTAGAATTTCTATTCTGAAATATTTTAGGGGGAAGTAAATGTACCTATAAAAGAAAAAGAAATACTTGAGATGTATATAAGTGCGAGAAATACTTAGTAGTGTACATTTCTCTATAGTCCGGGACTAAGAGATTACAATATTGCAAATTTATATATTTAGTATACACGGGGTCGTCTATTTTATGCATTCCTATGTTGAACTGTCAACAATGATCTTATTGGTAAATCTCTTTGACTGTCATGATGTCACTTTACGTCGCCTATGTTTGCCGAATAAGGGGAGACGCAGACATGCTGCATAGCTGCGTCTCTTTTTTCTGCAAAATTAGGCAATGTGAAGTGCCACCATCAAGTACAATGATCTCCCCGAATATTTCTACTGTCTCATACTGGGTAACTGCACGCAGTGGGCCTAGCACGGGCCGTGGACAAATTGTCCTTCCACTGTTTTTATCTCGCGAGAAAAAGACAAACGTATCCATAGTCTAGCTTTGTCGCGTCTAGGCGTGGATAAAAACGGTGGAAAGACAATTTATCCACAGCCTATGCTAGGCCTGCAGTATGTATAATATTGTCACTCATTTTGTCTTTATTAATTGTTCGAAAATGAAAGGAGCCGTCAATGGGTGCATACCATATGTACTTAGTTAACGTGATAAGTGGGGTCAATAGCCGTCTCTATTGGCTGTAATTCGATGGAAGCGAATTAAGGATGCAGTCTGGATATTATGCTGGTCCAAACTACAATCGACTCTCGCGAAGATATGAATAGTATGATCGGCTTGGTACAGTCTGAATCGTTTCCTTGTGCAGTCCAGTTATTGCTCCCGTGGGATCGGTTGCACGTGTTCACTATATGTGTCTTTGATAATTATATAGTTTCGATCTGCCTAAAGCTAGAGCTAGTGCCGGATGAAACAAAGGCAGCTGCGAGTGTGCAGTTTTACAAAAATTTGTTAAAATATGTCTCATCGAACAGTCTTTTTACAAATTTGATCAATTTTATTAACTTGACATATGAATTTATACTTTTACCACATAATATAGCTAAGAATTGTTTGCCATGTATTATTATTATTTTTGTTTGATTTTTTATTATTTATGTAGTGCAATTATTAATCTGTTTGTAATATCAACAAATTAATTATTATCTAATGTTATTTTCTCACTTTTTAAGTGAACATTTATTGACTTGCATAATTGCCATTTTACCAATAAATTAATTATGACTTATTGCATACACTGACATGTTATAACTAGTTCTACAAACGCACACTACTCTCTTTATCTCGTAAACTAGTATTTCATAGTAGTCTATACAATATTATAAAGAGGAAAGATTTGTATGTAAGTATGTTTGTAAAGAATTGGCTCAAAAAATACTGGACCGATATTAAAATTTCTTTCACCATCTGAATGCTACATTATCACTGATTAATATAGGCTATTTTAATAGGCTATATAATTAACTATACCCGTGTTATATATTTTTGAATTCTGCTGATTGAGCCCTAAATAATATTGATCTATTTAACTATATTTACTTATTATATTATATTTCCCATTTTTTTTTCGCGGATTCTATCTCGGATTCTTGTACCCTGTCACTGTTGAAATCTATTAAGCCATTTATGCTGTAGGGCGTGCCAAATAAACCATCATACATACATACATTCAAACAAACATACATACATACTCTCAAAAAACATAACCAACCTACTTGCGCAGTCGGGTAAAAAATAAAAATAGGACTCATGCCTATTGTCATACATGTATATTATTTGAGTAGGTAGGACAATGGGTAATGATAACCCACCATCGCTTTATCCTCCTGATTTTTCTGCTGGTCTTTCCTCCAGCCCGCAATAGTTTACCATTTGTCATTATTTATTTTTAGCTTTACTTCATGAAGGAAGTTCCAAATTACAGCATTGTTTAATTTTATGTTTTTATCAAATGTAAGCTGGCTACAATAGAAATTGGGTGGACACGTATGTGGTAGGGTTCCGTAGTCAAAACAAATTAATAGTATTCACAGTCATAGTTCAGAAGGAGGTAATTTAAAAAAATCGGACGATCGAAGCTCGTTTTTACTCCTTGACTTTTTATTATTTCTCAGCTAATCGCCGTAACATTACATATTCTGTGAAAATTTCATATCTATTACGGTTCGAAAGATACAGCCGTTTAAAGTTAGGACGGACAGACAGACAATGTATGCTTAGTAATAGGGTCCCGTTTTTACCCTTTGGGTACGGAACCCTAAAAAGGTATTATGTAGGTACTTGACGAAACAAAAATTATACAAATGAAAAACACCGTTTTTTACATGAGTGTTATAAGCTTCTCACGTATCCTCACCGATTAAAAACAATGGCTTTTATTGTGATCATGTAATTAAAAACTGGAAGATTTCTCTTTTGTGCTCATGTTTTTGTTCTTCAAGTATTTGATATTACTACCACACAATATAATTCTTGCTATTGCTCGTAATAGATAACGACCTATAGGTTCCATACCATAACAGCCGGCTAGGGCTTTTCGGCAACTCCTCGAATTAGCGCTAAAACTGGCAGCTCGGTAAATCACGCAAACGTGAATCTTATTGAGCTGAGATACGGTTTGCGGTTGCGCAACATGTCTCATCACCTAAACAGAAACGCTTAAAACAGGTAGCCGTCCAGCCGGGAGCTGTCTATAGCATTTTTTCAAAACAATAGAAAGTAAAAAAACACTTTGTGAGAATTCCTAAAATGTAAACATAATTTTGTCTTTACTTATAAGTTACAAAAATATTACAAAGTATTATTTAAAGGTTTTTCAGTACTACTGCAAATACAAACAGGAGTAAAAAAAGGGCTTTTGGAAGTTTATGTTGAAAATGTGCAACGTTTTCTAGAAAATTTTAGATCCAAAATTTCATTATGAACTAAGTATTTCATGGCAGTGGAAGTGGTTAGCAGTGCGTGCACTAAGCAAAACGTTGCAAGCGATGCGTAGTAGGTACTTGCAACTTGTACTTGCAGGTCTTCAACGGGCTTTTGAATATAAAAAAAAACTTAATTCATTTGACGTGAAAACTTGTTATGATCCACATAACAATTAGATTAATATCATGTTACAAAAACCGTTTTCATTTTTCTTAGTAACGAGTGGGCGATCAAAAGAGAGGAGCCGTGGTAGCCCAGTTGGGAGACCGCTATACTTGAAAGCGTGAGGTCGCGGGTTCAAACCCCCGGCCCGTACCAATGAGCTCTTTGGAGCTTATGTACGGATTTTCATACCACTGGCTTTTCGGTGAAGGAAAACATCGTGAGGAAACCTGCATACGTACGGAGAAGGAATTCAATGGCGTATGTAAATCCACCAATCCACACTGAGCCAGCGAGGTGGATATGGCCCAATCACCCTTTTGGGGTAGACTAAAAGTCCAGCAGTGGACTGTTAAAAGGCTGATTATGTAGATTAAAAGAAAGCAAAAAACGCTTCTAAATGAAATTGCCATAGAAGTAATGGTGTAGGTATTTTCACATAGTTAATATTACCTCTATGTCAATTGGTACCTTGTGGCACTAATAGGTATAATAATCTTTCCTCAGTTAATCATTATTGACGCTGTACTAAACTATTGGTAGGTACTTATGTATGCATGATTCATCGATTCGGAGAACTCCTAACGATAAGTAGTCATTCGTTCACGTCCATAACTAGTTCAAGAGAATGCTTGCAATAAATGTCATACAACGAATTATTTTTGTAACGTGGCTTCTTGACCGTGCCTTTTAAAATAACAAAGGCATAATACATTGTCATATAAATAATTCTAATTGTCGATTTTAGACATTTCAATAATAAGCTGTTGCTTGCGACTTCGTACGGTTAGTTTTTTGAAGTTATACTTCTTATGCGAGTTGCAACCAGGTTGCGCGCTACTATGGAGGGGGAATAGAAAGAGACAGAGCGAGAGTTTCACTTCTTCCACGCGGAGGGACTGTCACTCGACTCGAAGCACGAATGAAAAGAGGAACTAATTATTTAAGAAATATGTCACTTTGACAATGACAGCTGCATTGATTTTCTCCACAGAGCACAGACAGTATGTTCCGAATTACACAACGAGCCTGCAGCCTGAAGTTTAACTTCTTCCGCGCGGAGGGACTCCACACACAATATTTTTTTTTTGCCTTGTCGTAAATTATTTCTTAGCAGTTAATATCTACATTCCATTATGGAAAATTTACCTACATGCAAAATTTCAGCTACACAATACATAGTTACAGAAGTCATAATACAAAGATTTCATACTTATACTTTTCTGTCATAATTGTCATAACACAGATTCATGTACACAACAATTAAAATTAGGGCAATTGCATTAAAAATAATACCTACATGTCAAGCAATACAACACAAAATCTAAACGTCATAACATTATATTCTTAAAACTTTTCTAATACAAATAAATTATATTCTTTTAACCGTTACTGTAACTCTACTGGCATTTCAGGGTTACCAAGATACAGGCGTAGCTTAGTTTGGGACCCACAGATTACCACGTATTTTGGGTACTTTCACAAAGCTGCGAGGACAACTCTGTTTGTTATTTATATTAGGTTAATAATTACTATAAATAAACTCGTCTATAGTACACGTACTGAAATTCACTCCTCTAAATAATTTAAGTATCCGGAGGATGGCCTTGATACGTCATATCAAAATGTCTCCTATTTTAGGTACCAAATTCATTTAAGCGGATTAACTAAAAACGGATTAACTTAGTAACTTTAGTTGCATGTTCATAATATGTTTAGTTGTATGTATGTTATATTGCATGTTTGTTCTCGCATGAAGAACCGACAACCGATGGGGAAGAAAGGTTCTGGAGTGGAGACCACGAACCGGAAGACGCAGCGTAGGGAGGCCTCCCACTAGATGGACCGACGACATCGTGAGAGTCGCGGGCATACAGTGGATGCAGATGACAGGCTGTCGTTTAGTGTGGAGGTTAAAGGGCTATGTTCAGCAGTGGACGTCTTCTGGCTGATGATGATGATAATGAGTTGCATGTATGTATTATTTATTTGTCTATAGAAGTTGTATTTTGTTTTGTAAAGTGGCTAATTTACCGTGCTGGTGTGTTACAATAACAAAATACTGTTTTAAACTATCACGGTTGTTCACTTAAGTTATATGATTATTTACGGGATATTTACCGTGGTAAGGTTTTGGAATGAGCTCCTCTATGGGAGCTCGTTCCACAACCTTAATATATAATAACTTTAATAACAAAAGAGTTTTAGTATTGTACATAAATTTGACAAAAAAATTGGTGTAAATCGGAATAGCAAATATGCAATTTAATAAACAGGCTAAAATAAATAAATAAATAAAAGTAATCGAAATAGCTTCAGATTGGTACGTTATCCTCTTAAATAAGTGTTACATATTAATTAAAATAATTCAGTAAACCAAAACATTGGCTTTATTCAGCTTGAATGACATCCGTCATATTATAAACAAATTGTCTATCTATGCAAAGAACTAAGTAAAGAGTTTACACTACAGTAAGTTATAACAAAATATATTATCGTAATATACAAAACAATTAGCATTCTCTGACTTATACCTCAAACGAAACTATGTGTATCTTATGTAACCAGATACGGTATCTAAACAGTGCATTTTCAGAGTAAATAATTTTTATCATTCTCTACGAAACGACAATGACAAACAATCGTATCTTTCTTATCAAAAAAAGCGAAGATACCGGCACGATAAACATTTTGAAGCATTATGATCAGCTGTTTCAAATACAAATACAATTATGACTTTATAGTTGAAAACTATCATTTCATTTAAAAATTCTGTTTGTTATATTGCTCTCGCGATTTTTTTATCGATATATCAAAATTCCGTGTCCCTCCACTAAAACGGGTACCTTTTGAAGGTTTTTCTTCTTCTTTCCTCTTGAGTTTGGCGTCTCACGTCTAGCGCATTTACTAGTGTCAATTATTGAGATTAAATATCTTCAAACGAGACATAGTCACAGTCAAGCAAAGTAAGTCCCGGTCAACTCCAATTTATGGTCTAGTCATCGATAATATCGATGTAATTGGCTCTAGTAAAGTGGTGAAAACTTTACTTGAGGCTACCAAAGAGTTTTGTAAATACATGTTTCACCTCATTATATTACTTACCTATACTCGCCCACGTTCACGATAACTTATAATAAACACAAAATAAACAATACCACGCTTTGACTATGTACTTTTAATGTTTAATTTTGACCTTTCAAAAGAGTTCTTGTATATGTACATATGTGTGCATCGGATCTGCACGATCTAATTCCCTCCTGCCCATTTTTCTATCGGACTGCCAGAGCGGGCACGAAGAATCGTCACCGCTTTATGTTGACTTTATGGTTGATATTCCGAAAACCCGTACGAAGCGCTTTGATTCCACATTTATTATGCGAACTGCTAGTCTGTGGAATGCGCTGCCTGAATGGGTGTTCCCCGATGGTTACAATCTAGGTGTCTTCAAATCACGAGTGAATCGGTTTCTTCTAGGCAAGCGTGCTCCAACGTAGATCGCATCATTGCATAAAATCAGGCGTGATGGTGGTAAAACGCAAGCCTATTATTTAAAAAAAAAAATGAAATAAAGATACTGACATCATCCAGCATTATTACAAGACTTGAAATAACACAAGTTTAGGAAAATTATATATGAGGCGAAATCTACGTACCAAAGAGAATATAACCGATAACGCTGAAGAGTTGGGACTTCCATAGAGAAAAATATTTAACAAACGGGTGCGAGTCCTATAATGAAGTGAGACGCCTATAGAGACAAACTAATTCGTTAGAGTAGGATAGAAAACATAGAGGTTTGATCGCACCCGTTTCTTATATTCGAAATTTGTATTAAAGTTGCACTATAGTCACCGACGACATTGTGAGAGTCGCGGGCATCCAGTGGATGCAAAAGGCAGGCTGTCGTTCAGTGTGGAGATTAAAGGGGGAGGCCTATGTTCAGCAGTGGACGTCTTCTGGCTGATGATGATGATGATAGTCATCGCGTTACCAACTGAGTCGTAGGGCCATAAACATCATACCATAAGACCTGTAAGTGCGAGCGAGATAGACAGATATGATATGTGGGTGCGAGCGAGATAGACAGACAATTGATTTATGACCTGACGACTCAGATGGTAATGCGTTTACTATAGTCTGTGTACGACTTTGTGCACGAACTACGAGCATAGCATTTTTTTATTTGCCAAATCGTCAAATTTGTCACTAATCCAATAAATACTCCAATAAGTTTATTATCAAAATTAAAGCTCGGAAGGCGTTTGATGGGGGTGCACAATGACGAATAATGCGATCTCTTAAATAATGTCACACTCGATAGACTGTACAACCCTGCCCTCTAGACTAGACGACCTGAAAGAGGCCACGGAGAGTGCCATTGGGGTGACCTGATTCTTTAAACTGAAAACATCACAGAAAAGAAAATTTTACTTCTCTTTTCTGTGGAAAACATAAACTAATAAGTTGAAAAATTACTTATCAAAACTTTCCCAGAAGTGAACCAAAGATAACATAACCCTTTGCGCGTCACAATTGTCACAAATCAAAACATCATTTGTCTTTTGTATATATTTTTTTTTTTTCATTTGTATTTGTATTTGTATTTGTTCATTTGTAGGTGACGAATAAAATTTCTTTTCTTTATTTCTTTCTTTTACATATTATCGTTGACCTTCTATGTATTAATTAGTATTCTATGTATTAATTTCTTTGCATTTTTTTTTTCTTGTAGATTTCAAAAAGCTTGAGAACCTCCTTTTTTGAAGTCAGTTTAAAGTGAGTCAATCCATAAATTATCCATTATAACAAGTATCTCGATGATTATAACATTATCTAGGCTAAGTTATTGTTATCGTTGGAATCCGTAGTCCCTTCGGCACAGCCCTTCGGTGACTTAAAGTGGCAGCCTGACATTGCCTAGGGGAGCTGTCACTTTTAATCCGTCCCTGAGTGGAGGACTGGTCGTAGATTTGTTTGTAGATTCTATTTACAAATAAAGTTGAGAACAATTATTAAACATCATAATTATAATTATTATTAAACATCATTTAACATATTTAAGAGGGGTCATGGTCAGCGTTTTGTCCATACAAACGTATTCTCGTGTTTCCTCCCTGGATAATACCGCTAGAGCTGTAATTTTTTTAAATCAAATTTATCTCTTCTATTGGCTTGCTTACAGTGGTGGTCATATAATTAAGAACGATTTGAAGTTCCAGTTTTTTTAAAACTAAATCATGTCATGTGTAGTTATGTGTTCCTTCTTAGAAGTAACTAGTTATGTTATGAAATAGCCACATGAATAGAGCAAACGGGATTACGAATATATAATAAAATCGCTAACTATTTTCTTTACAAATTTTATTTATTTTCTGTAGTAACAAATTCAAATAGTAATAAAGCTGGACAAATAATTAAGAACGATTTATTAAACTGCCCGAGAGTTGTTTTTTCGGAAACTCAGATTAAATAAATTATATTAATGCGAAGTACGTAAAGAAAAAAAGCAATTTAATACATTTTAAACTAAAATTAATAGTTATTAGCATGTCCACGGCTTTTAATTACTGGTTTACACCGGCGAGGCATTGACTCGTATCAATTTTTGAAATTTTAATTTTGAAACTCTACCTGAGTTCAATTCTTCTAAGAAAACGTCGTACAGCTCTCTTAAATTGCCACACTGTCGATTTGAAACCTTTTCTTGACTTCATACCATAAATTCTGTATTGGGTTTAGATCAGGGCTGTTAGCTGGCCAATCTAAGACAGAAGCTGATGCGATGTGAGAAATTCCTTAACGGTGCGTGCAGTATGCTATGGATCATTGTCGTGCTGGAATGTCCAAATAACCTGAAGACATCTTCAGCATAGGTAACATTGTTTCTTCCAGTATATTTTTGTATTGGAATTGATCCATGTTTTCTTCTATCAGCTTAACAGGGCTAACACCATATCCATAAAAGCACCCCTAAATTTTCACATTTCGCACCATGCTTTAATTTCACATTTGTGTACTTAGGGTCGAATACTTTATTCGGAGGACGTCGTATATATCGTTTTCCATCAGAACATACCCTGTTTATTTTTGTCTCATCAGAAAAAATAACATTTTTCCACTGTCTAACTGTCCAGTTTTCATACCTTCTTGCAAATGCAAACAGGGTTTGCTTATGGCACCGCTTCAACTTGGGCACCTTCCTTGCTATCCTTCCGTGCAACTTTTCTTCTACCAAACGCCTTCGAATAATGCGTGCCGAGATTGCTGAAGGGTTGTTTTCACCAAAATATTCTTTTCTCAGCTCATTAAACCCTAAGAAAGGATTTTGTTTTACCAAACGAATTATATTTCGATCATCTCGACGAGATGACTTTCTCTGTTTAGGTACACGCGGATCATTTGAAGTAGTTTAATACATGGCAAAAGGCTTGACAGCGTGGAAAACCATCGTATTTGAGCATTGCAGATGGTCGGCTATCTTTTTATAGAACCAATTCTTCTCGCGAAGTTTTATTAATACTTACCTTGTAGATTTATCACAACTTTTATTTTTCCTCATTGTTTTCATATCAATTAACCACCTTTGAGACTTTTACAGCACTAAATGGCGCCAAAATTATACGAATAGTGACCTACACCCACAGAGCCACAGAGATTTATTTATAAAAAATCGAATAAAAAAATAAATTATTCAGCGTTCTTAATTATGTGACCAGCCAGTAAGTAGTAATACTAGGTTCAGATCTAATGTATAAAGTTTATCTATTAATTTTTTAGCCAATCATGTGTATCAACGAATGTACCGTTAGTACGGAATTGTTTTACAATACCGAGAGAAATACAAAAAAATACATGCAATTAGTTATCCTTGTTAGTTTGAAAAAAAACTTCCCTATAAATAAGCGTTCTTAATTATATGACCACCACTGTATATCATTTATTTTTTCTTATAAGTTAACTACAATAAGAAATATGAGCCGTTAAATATCCCATAAATTGACGAAATCAAACAAATTTGACGAGTTTATAAAACAAAAATAAATGATAGAAGCAAAGTTCAATCCTTTTTACAACTAATAATTAAAAAAATAATGAAATCGGCCTATCTTTGAATGAGGAAACAGAAAAATACGAGAAGATGATTTTGTATACTTTTCGTAGGTACGATATAATCGATCTGAGCTTCAATTGTCCCTGTTGCACTCTACGGGGAGAGGCTTGCGGTCAGGGGACAGCAATAGAGTTGTATGTCTTTATTGTAGGAAATACAGGTCAAATTTTCAGAAGCCCGCGCCGTAAGTGAATGTTAAAGATATGGAATCAGGGCCCTGTGACCTCGCGGCTCTGTACCACAACCCTTCGACTTGAACTTAATTTTTTTATTTACTTTACGACTACGTGCCTACCAAATTTCATGACGATCGGATCTACAGTTCGCCAGTTACTATTCGTCGTACAAATATAGGTAAAAACGGGAACGATTTGTTCCTGTAGACGTCGAGTTGAAACTTTCGCTTTGCTCGGTTTATTAGACATTGTTACAACGAGATAGAATTTAAAATTACTTTGTCGTAAAAAAAATGGGCCTTTATTAACTAGTTAAAATACAAGCTAATTAATTATAATCGTTATTTTTTTTCTAAAATAACCTAAATTTAATGTAAATTCAGAGCAGTGTTTATGAATTTTGTACTAGACTAGACAAAACATCAATGTTTGTAAATCTGTGATCCTTAGTTTCTTGTAGGCGTGCGTGCTACATCGTAGTTCATCGCCTCACATCAAACAAGATAGCGGTCAAACGAAGGCCTAACTTTCAATAAAAAAAAATGTCCAGACATATGTGTCAATTAAGCTGTTGTAAAGGGATACAGTTTGACCTTTCTTTTACCCTCTTTGTTTACATTCGATATTTCAACCACTGGATCGTTTAAGTATGTGTTTTCTGTGCGATAAATAAACATTCTGTGCTAGAAATAACCTGAGTTTGTAACAGTAGTCCGTTAGTGATGATAGGTAGGGCGAAGGTATGGAATAACGAATAAAACTTATACATACAACCTTATTAATAAACGTGGAGTAGTCTTGGAATAGTTACGCCGTGTTTTGTCTTTTTCTCTCTTTTTTAATTTTGAACTCGATCGCAAAAGACAAAAGGCGGTGTAACTATTCCGAGGCTACTCCACGTTTATTAATAGTGGGGATAGGGTACGTAGGCTTGGTTGTGGTGTCTTTAGAGCACGGCTTCAGCATCTCCTGGCTGCCGTAAGACCCAACTAAAAAGGGATTCGAAGATGGTCAAATTCGGCGATCTGGATACATATTCAAACGAGCCCGGGAAGACAACGGCACGATGTGGCCCGTTGATGTGGAGAGGGGAAAGAGGGAGCACTGTCTCAGGAATGTTACCTTAGGTTTAGGTAGGGTACCTTAGGCATCTAGGGAGGCATCATCGGTGCGATCCTTATGGAGATCCCAGCGCCCGCTATCAGGCATAAGGGGGGGGGGGGGGGGGGGACCCGCAACATATATATATATTATATATGTGTTGCGCTCCCGATAGTAACACGTGACCTCGTGGAACCAAAATTTTTTGGTCCCCAGAATGCATTCTCTCTATGGCAATACAGTCTTAACCTTGTGGTTGACTGCGCTAACAAACGTGCTAACTAGGATATCAGACATAACATTACAGGCTTCGTGAAACATCTCTATCTCTCTATATATATATATATATATATATATAATTATAATTATCTCTACATGGTATAAATTAAAGGCGCTTTCCGCGTCTGAATGTCTGTATGGCCGCTAACTCCTCCTAAACCACGCAACGGACTTTGATGCGGTTTTCACCATTAGTTAGATACAAATTTTCACGGAAGGTTTATACATATATATATATAACTAGCGACCCGCCCGGGCTTCGCACGTAAATTACACCCGTGCGAAGCCGGGCGGGCGGGTCACTAGTAAAATATAATAATTAGATGTACGAGTATATGTACGTGTTTTTTTTTATATTTCGGCTTATAAAGTTCTTATTTGTAGGTGATTAAAGTTTTTGGGAGCAAAAGGAATCTGATGCTCTGCGCTTTCTCGCAAAATGAGTTGAGGTCTGTCAAATTTAGGATGATAATTTTGGCAGGTATTATAATTATGTATTTACGTATTTTTTTATCGACGAAAGGAGGAGATTATCAAGTCGACTGTATGAGACATGTTACGAGACACCTACAGAGAGGTACTTATTTATAAATGTTAATTTTAGACTTGTTAAAAATGTTAGGTTAAAAAATGTAAAATTATAAATATTGGAATAAATGAATTGAATTGAAATTGAATTGAATTGAATTTTGTTTGGTAGTAGGTACATGCCTCAGAGGTCCTGAGGTCCTCCCATATAAGATAAAATATAAGTTTTTGTAAATGTGTCGAATAAAATTAATTGGTTTTGGTTTGTGGTTCCCTTCAGTAAAGTTTTGATAAGTAATTTCAATCTCTGTTTTAACTAGGTATTATAGTCTTGAAGTCGGTTTTTATGTTTTGTCTTAAAATTATTTTTTAAGTTCAGGGGCCTTACGGACAACTGCTATAGCGGCACCTAATCCGCTCAGTTGGAAAATCACGCGACCGCAAACCGTATCTGGGCGCGATAAGGTTCACGTTAATAGCAGTTGTCCGTCAGGCCCCAGGTTCCCCAGTTCGCAAAATAAACGGTACCTACATAAGTAGGTACAGGTAAAGTAGGTACCTACATAATGTTTTATGAAATTGGTAATTTATAAACCATCATTTTACATTAAGTATGTCCAAAAATGAACGTGATAATAGTATTTTTTTTGAAGGCATGTACCTATTAAGATTGTATGATTTGTACGTTCCCCTTGAAGTCATTAGTTTTATGTTATACTAGCGGTACGCCCCAGCTTCGCACGGGTATAGGTTATAGCCTATGTGTTGTCATATGACATATGTGGGGATAGTGAAGCTTCCCGTCAGTGAAAGAATTTTTCAAATCGGTTCTGTAGTTTCGGAGCCTATTCAATGCAAACAAACAAACAATCAAATCTTTCCTCTTTATAATATTAGTATAGATTAGCAATCAATGATCTTATAGGTATGTTACACGCTCATTGTTAAAAATAGTTACAAAATAAATTGTTAGTTGTTTGTCAACTAACAATTTATTTTGGGGATAATGGACCCCGGAGTCAGCGAAACAACAATTGAAAAAAACCCTGGTGGATTATCATAATCTCAAAAACATTCTTATACCTAAATAATCTTATATTGAATTTTGTCTTGCTCTCTCACTAGCCGAGAGAGCGAGACAAAATACAATGTAAGGTTATTTATTATAAGAATATTTTTGAGATTATGGTTACCTTTAATTATTGTTATACTACCGCATCAAAATAAAATAGATAGGTTTAAGTACATGTTTTAAAAATAATATTTAGGCAGGTACGTTTATCTGAGATTTAAGATTTATTATCGTTTTAAAAGTAACACCTTAAAAATTATATTTATCTTTTTTTAGTTTTACTTTATAATTTTTTGAGATATTGAGCCCACGATTTTACACGCTGTCTTGCAGATGTTCATTTTAATTAGAATTAAGTAGGTGCATTCCAAAGTTACAGAGACGAGTGTCTCATGTCATCAATGTAAAACTCGCTTTTGATTTTGCTCTTTATAATTATTAGGTCAGCGACAGAAAAAGTTGTTATAAAAGTTTATGGTCGGATACCTATATTATAGTTTCAGGAAATTACATTTCATAGGCACACGCTACCAATAAACCTAATGCACATGCAAACTGAAAAGTAAATCATAATAGAAAAAATGGTAGAATAGAACAAACAATAAATACAAACTTCAACACACTATCTGTACTGGTAGGAGCCCCTTTGAACGAGGATATTTATAGTAGTGGCGTAAGCTATACATATAGCGTAAACTAATCGTGATGATTTATAAAACGCATCAGCTTTAGACGCTTTGAGAATCCCCAAAATTCCGTTTCTAAATCGACCGGTCGTCCTGGGCACGCAAGCGCGGCGTCTTCGGAGCCTCTGTCCCATGCGAACCTCAAACGCGTAACCCAAAAATCTTTTACAAAAAAACCCGCCAGCGGTTCGTTTATAAGCTGATCGCGGAGCATCTTACCTGTTGCCAGCAGTCCTCGAGGGTCAGCTTCAGCTCGAAGTAGCCGGTGTCCGTCACGTACTCCAGCTCTCGGAAGAGATTGCCGCTTGGCAACACGTCCATCGTGCTTACATGCGACGACGATTGAAACTAAGCGACACAGCTACACGTCACGATTGCGCTGCGGTACTCGTTTGACTGAGTTGAGTGCTTGAGCCTCGAGTTGAGTGCAGTGTTACCAGATCAAAAACCTAAATTCCTGCTAACGACGATGCGCGACTGTGCATGGGGCTAGATTGTATAAAATCCACGCTAAAAAACGCTAGGTTCAAGGTTTAAGATATCAAACTTATCGAAAATCAATATCACTAAATTTTTATATTTATTTTTGACAAATCAAATTCAATTTTCTTCCTATAATGTTCTCGAGATCTATCAGAGTTTTTTTTTTCATTATTTCTTTTAGTTTTTCAAGATTTTCATTCTTAAGGCACTTTTTGTATTCATTTTGCCTTTCAGCAACTGTTTTTGGAGGCATCGATAAACAAACACAAATTGGATTATTCTTATTTATTTTTTTACTTATTATTATTAGTGTCTAAAAACCTTATAAGACAAAAAAATGTGCCAAGCAATTTCTTTTTATAATGACAGTTTGCTGTCTCTACCCATCATTTCTAAATTTTTTTAATGAAATTGATAGAATATACAAACATGTAAATTAATAAATTAGAACATAATAATAATAATAAAACGTTTAATACATAATAAAACATATATAAAATAATAAAATAAAATAAATAATAAATAAAATAGAATATAATAATAAAACATTTTCAGAATACATAATAAATATCAATGAATAAATAAATAACAGCCCCATACTTTTGCTGCTCGTTTGCACATTGATGAATGCAAACTAAGCTTTACAAAGCTTTATATGTAACGTGACATAAAATTAAGAGTAACGTGTTACATAAACGTTACATACTCGTTACATACTACTCGAAAATCAAGCATAACTCATTGAAATTGGAGTATTTCTTGACTAAATGAAGACAATATGATACCATAGAATTGCAAATATAGGATCTAATCTTTTTTTGGTAAAAATCTTGCGTGCTTACGTTAATATCTTCGAAAAAAGTGTATGTAACGTCGTGACCATATCCACTTCACCGGTGAAAAAGTCGGACTAACTAACAAAATACCGGTCGATGTTCGCCAATCACAAACGTAGCTTACATTGATGTTGCCGCTTATTAAAAATGATGTTTCCAAGCAATTCGTTCAATAATGAACTGCTAAAATCCGTTACATAAAAAAAAGTTACACAAAACGTGAATCAGTGACACAAATAAAAAACTTAAGTTAAAACTATTAAATATTCGATTATTGTAACAAAGTTGTACGTAAATAATAAGCCAATTTCATAATAATTTTGCAGAAGTAATTGTTTAGCTTGTAAACGCAAGGACAAGTTTATGGTGTTAAGAAACATCATGCTACTCACAGGAGACACGCTTATTTTTGTAAAAATAACCCCATTTTGATTAAGAATATTTATTTATTTCCTTATTTATTATTAAACTACAGAAGAAATTATAATGTCTCGTTTGCCTAAACAGTAGATTCTAGTAATAATTCATTAAAATTCATTCACATATTATACAATTCGAAAGAAATTGAGGAGACAAGAGAGATAGTGACAAAATTGACGGCCTGACCCAAATACAGAATGGTTCCTGTAAGAAAGCAGTTATAACTGCATGGCGCACTAGTGTTGAATACTTTTCAGAACTAAGTTATTTAGATTTCAATTAAATTGTATTTATTTATTATTTATTTATTTAAGTCCACCTACACTGTGTACATCAATACAATTTATCAAAACTTGTAAATTAATTTATATAGTCATTGCATATTAGTAACTGAATGTTTCAAATATTTTATATGAAAACAAGCGGGCCGCCCCGGCTTCGTACGGGTATAGATATATAGCCCATGTTACCCAGGGATAGTGTAGCTTTCCAACAGTAAAATAATTTTTAAAATTGGTCCAGTACTTTTTGAGCCAATTCGTTACAAACATACTTACATACAAATCTTTCCTCATTATAATATTAGTATAGATATATAGATAATATTATGAGTATAAATTATTACAATGAATTTTTTTGTTAGGTAATTTTTTTTTTCTTTTATGTAATTCATATCGAGCTAGGTTAAAATAAGCATCACAAATATCTATAGCGAAAAATAATTTATCACAAAATCTTTATTGTACTCGAAGCGACGTATAAGCGGAATTACACTAGAGATTCGTCATAATTATTGTACAAATAAAACAATAATTATTAATATACAAATGAACTTCCGCAAAATGACACCTGATTCAATCAACTACCATATGTAATTTTATTCTAAAAATAAATGCCCAATCATTTATTTTTTCACACAATATAGTTTTACCTTAAAAACTTGTAAATGAATGATCAGGCTGATGATCGAGGCCTACACGAAACCATTGCAGTGACAAGAATCTATCGACCCCTTATTTTTCAATGCCAGTTGAGGCATTTAGGCTGTAGGTGGTAACAATCATGCATAAATACACGCTAACTACAATACCCATCTAAGGCTTTGGCGTTGTAGGGACTAAAATACGTGAGCCGTACCAAAACATTGCTACGCCTAGCTATAAAAGCGCTATAATGGCAGCACTGGTTCAGTGAGTCGCCTCACCCCCGCGTACCGTACGCTCGCTCGTACCTCCCCCGCATGCCCAGCCGTCCCGCACCTACTATCCTCAAACTAACTTATAGAACAGAGATAACGGAATATTTCTTTCCCTTTTTGTACCCATTATCCTGATCCGGTTCCCCTAGAGTGCGTAGATTTGAAGAACTTACCTTTTACGACTTGCTACGCATAGAGCCGAGCCGAGCCGAGCCCGAATAGAGCCAAACATTGTTTAGAAACAAGAAAACAAGGCCCACAAACAACACATCCCAAACAACACATCAACAACAACAACAACCAACAACAACAACAACAACAACATCTCAACATCTCTACATCCTGCAAAGTCGTGTCCAAATATTGATGACTATAAAATAAATAAATATTCAATTAAAATATTTTGTAATTAGTAAATTAGACCGAACCAGATTTAGTTCTTATTTAATAGTACCTACCGATTATCAATAGATCGATGGAACCTGAGTTGACTTTTTTTCCCACCCACAGCTAGTTAAGAATCCACGAAAATGAAGAAATCATTATGGTTTCTCGACGTTTTTCATTGCTCCATTTCTCCGAATTCTCGAACTCGATTTCTGTTGAAATTTTCACAGAATATGTAACATTACGGCTGGTTAACTAAGAAATAAAGTCAAAAACTAAAGGGACAACCAACAACAATGGTAGATTATACCATCATCATCATCATCATCATCAGCCAGAAGACGTCCACTGCTGAACATAGGCCTCCCCCTTTAACCTCCACACTGAACAACAGCCTGCCTTTTGCATCCACTGGATGCCAGCGACTCTCACTATGTAGTCGGTCCATCTAGTGGGAGGCCTACCTACGCTGCGTCTTCCGGTTCGGTAGATTATACAACATGTGAAAAAAGGGAATTTAATTCGAGGGACTACCTATTGCCAAAAGGATTCCAGAGTATAATCCTTTTTTTGACGATTTATATAGGTATACCTACTCCACCTTTACCATAAAATGCGTGAAAATAGAGGTAATGTAGTACCTACTTATTTATATTTATCACATTTTATTCTATAATCGGTGGGTAAGATTAAACATAAACATTTGAAATGTATGGTGAAAATAGAAAAAAATAAATAACATATAGAATAAAGTATTAAATATAAAGATTTGAAATTTATGGTGAAATTAAAATATTTGCTATATTCTTGTTTAATTTTTAAACGGTCGTACCTACTAGACTTTGGCGGCAATAAATTATTTACGTTAATTGCTGCTTCAACACAATGAGGGGTTACGAAGTTTTTTGGGTCGTGAGGTCACGGTTCGGGGCGAACTACTAGTAGATATAGCGTTTATTCTGTTGTTTTTGAGAATTAACCAGCTTTTCATTATAACAACTGGTAAGGTGACATACAAAATATTAGACTACAGCGCTTTGGCTGTGGTGGAAAAAGTTATCTCGAACCAATTCAATCAGACCACGGATACCCAACGAATTTGTTGTGCACAGTTTATGGTTTAACTTTCCGTATGCCTTTGTAAGTATCACATACTTTACACAGAGGGCGTTAGTTGTCGTATACCTTACAGGAATCTGTAGACATGGGAATGTGTAGACATGGGAATGTGTAGACATGGGAATGTGTAGACATGGGAATGTGTAGACGTGGGAATTTGTAGACATGGGAATGTGTAGACATTCTGGGTGTCTTCAAGTCGAGACTGCAGTGCAAGTACCGTTCTTTATCGAACATCAAATTCGTTAAAATGCCACAGAATCGATCATAGCAAGTATTGATCAAATGGCATTTTATCGAATTTAACGATCTCAACTGTCAAATTTGATGATCGATAAAGAACGGTACTTGCACTGCTGAATCGGTTTGTTCTAGGCAAGCGTGCTCCATCGTAGACCGTATCGTCACTTAACATCAGGCGAGATGACCAAGCGCAAGCCTATCTACTATTTTTTTTTTAACATGGGAATGTGTAGACATGGGAATGTGTAGACATGGGAATGTGTAGACATAGGAATCTGTAGACATGCGAACAATTCCTCAAACACAGATTGGACCATAGGATTTTTCATAGCAAAAAATGCGAGGGCTGTGGATTCGATAGAGGTGTTGGTTCGAATTCCTACAATGACTTTCAGTAAAAGAAAGCAATGCAACGTATCTGTGGTGTTGCAGGTTCCATAAGCGACGGTGATCGCTTACCATCCTTCCGGCCGCCACCTCGAGGTTCGATCGCGTAGTTAGATCAAGCGAACCAGGAGGATTTTTCAGGCCAGTCCTGCTTGTTTGCCACCTATGCCTTAAAAAAAATTAAAAAACTAAAGCACGATTGTTAGGGCCATTTTATTTCTAACGCTTGCGGGACAAGGCAAACACTAAAAATCGAAGTGCTAGTTTAAAACTTCGTCAACAAATTCTCAATGAAGATGATTTTTATTTATTTATTTGCCAACGTAACGTAGGGTTCTCAAAAAACTACACGCAGCGTCGGTACAAAAACACTGTTAGCACAATTAGGTACGCAACAATAATTAATACAGGCTCACGCACTTAGGGTTCCGTAGACCACAAAATACAAAAAAGTAATACAATAAGACAACATCACTCCCAGGCGGTCACCCATCCAAGACCCTACCTACCTATTACCGACCGCGCCTTACGTTGCCTTATAATGTACAGAAATTTGTCACCGATTCACACTTGGCGAATAATTTTTATTTGTTGTTATACCTACTTTGTGTATTCTATAATCTAACCATGCCTGAGCATCTACATAATACAAAGTAACTAAAAAGTTTATCTTCATTAAGGTTATTAACTCTCTTTCTCTCTCTCTGATAGCAATAGAGTCCCTCCCACCAGGGAACAACAGCTGATACCCTAAAATTATGAAGGTAAAAAACTAAACTAAGTACCTAATAGGTACAAAGATAATAATCGCGGTAACATTCAATCAAGTAAATTAATAACTTAATTTTAAACTAAAATAACGAATCTTCTTAAAATAAAAAAATAGTTAAAATTAAATAGCTAACGAACAAATTTCTTAATTTCCAAGGATCCCTCAATAGCACATGGCCGAATCGAATATATTTTCAAAGGCACTGGGTCATAGCAGATACATTTGGTCGCTTTAGGGGCCACGTTTTCCTTATTCTGCTCTGAAAGTTTACGTTCCAGACTAGCGTTTTCATGCTCTAGCAATAGTTTCTCCCGAAGTAAAGCTCTTTTCGACAGTTCTGCGTTGGATATACGGTGCCACAGCCTGGCCAAACCACATGTCGACGCTATTGTACTAAATATCAAAGGATCCTCATTAGGGTGCATTCGCACATGTGTTTTTAGCGGTTCTTTGGGCGTATCCGACCCGTAAGGCATCACTTTTTCACGTTGTGTTTCGTATTTTCTGCACTGAGCCGCCATACGCAGTATCTTTTCACACTTTTTTTTTGCAGCTGTCAGCCATTCGACTGGATCGTCTGCTGCTTTAACTAATAAACTTATCTGTTTCATGTCAATTTCCACGCCTTCGTTCATACGGATTTTCAGTCGCCGACAAGCATCCCGGTATCTATTACGACGGTCTCGGAAACCGGCTTGTTTTTCGCCTGTTTCGTACGCTACCAACTCTAATCGAAGGTGTCTTATGATCTTCTCGCTCATAATTAATTTCTTAGCTTGGGCTGCAATGATGTCAGCCATCATCTGCTCTTTTTTACGCAACATACGTAATTGCTTCTGGTTTTCAGCAGTCTTGGACACATAACCTCTGAGCGTCGCTTTATATTGCTCCCACATTGAATAGTTGGAACCTTCCAGTATATCGTGGAGAGTGTCGCGGATTTCATGATAAGTGCTCGATTCATCGTCTCTTCTTACCATGTTGTCACCGTGAATGTTCCACGCTAGAGAATCTGCAGCATGGTGACTGGAATAAAGCAGCAATTGCAAATGTGTTTCCGCCTTTTTATGTGCATCCAAGTAGTGGGCGAGTTCGTCTCGGCCAAATTTAAGCAACTCTGCAGTTTTAATATCATTGTTCTTGCACATATTTTCTAAGTCTATTGAAAACCCACAAATAATAACATCAGTAGATACGCAAAAGTTTCCAACAGTGCGGGAATACTGATAATTTGCAATATTTCTTAGGTACATGAGGTGTTTAATTAGACCGTCTTTTTTGTCATAAGCTCGATCCAAAGTATGCCACATAATCTCGATCCTTTGTCGATATACGGGTTCCTTGAACTCGAGCATTGCATCCCGCCATGTCTCGTCCAGTTTCTTCTTCCATAACAAGTGAGCATTTATCTCGCGTTCCAGTTCTTCTAATTTACGTCTTTTCTTTTTTTCAGCTGCAGCTTGTTTCTTTTCAAGCCTTTTTGCAATCTTTCTTGCAATTCTTTGTTCTTTAGTAAGACCCATATTAAATCTAGTTCAGATTAACTTTTCGGCACAATAATATTATAGTAAAATAATTAGAGTAAATTTAATTTTAGTGTGTACTTTTCTATATAGCTTTCCTATTTTACAAAACACGTACTTGGAAGCATTGATATATTTGCAAATTTATTGTATGGGCCAAGGAACCACAAGGAACGATATTTTGGGCAATTGGGCCAAATTGGGCCAAAAATTGGGCATTGATGTTTAGAGAAGTTTATAAACAGCACAGATCTACTACCTATCTGTGATAAACAGTCATATAGTATGACATTATACTTCTCAAAGCTTTGGTATGACAACTCTTGAAGAATTCAAGAAAACTTTCAAGCTTAAATCAACCAAACGTCTAACTGCAAAAAAGAAGAGCGTTGTTTTCGTCCTGTGTCAATTTAAAAAATACTACAAAGGTTACAACTGTTACAATCTTCTACTATATAAAAATAAGTCGGGTTTTCCTTCCTGACGCTATAACTCCAGAACGCACGAACCGATTTCCACGGTTTTGCATTCGTTGGAAAGGTCTCGGGCTCCGTGAGGTTTATAGAAGTCATCTGGTGGCGAAACGGAATTCGCCGGGTTTGCTAGTATCATATAATTTCTGGATGATTATTTCGTAATTCTAAATCTAAGAGGTATACTTAGTTTTTCACATGGCAACTAGTCTTCCTAAGTATTGTGGGTATCACGACAGGAGAACCCAGTAAGTTTGTCCATGAAATGTGATGTTGTCAAACATGAGTCAATCTATATCTATATTTAAAGACCTATCAGGGCGACTGGTCGAAGCAACTCGTGACCAAAATGCTGGCCTTATTTTGCCCAAAGAATAAGCCAGCATTTTGGGAACGCTGCCCACCGGAAGCGGATTGTTAGATTAGTTTTAGTTTTAGATAAATTTTAGTTTTAGATTAGTTTTAGTTATTAATTTAAATTTAAGATAGTTTGTATTGATTTTAATTTAGGTTTGTTATGATTTCTAATTACTATCGCGGGTCGAACCTGGACTAGATTAGCACAGGACCGAGGCAGATGGCATAGCAAGAAAGAGACCTATACCCAGCAGTGGGATAAGGAAGGCTGTGGATGATGATGATGGATGATGATTTCTAATATTATTATTATTAAGTATCATGGTAGGTAAGAAGATCGATATACCAGCAACAATTTACTTCTACTAAACATTAAAATTAAAATAAAAAAACAACAAATTAAAACCTATCACTCTAATAAACCGCTACCAGTGGGAACTGTTCCCAAAATGCTGGCCCCATTACCACGTTGTATGGCGATGCTCACCCTATGAGCAAAGTAGAGGCCGGCATTTACTTTTGATTTTAATTTTAGCTGACTTATAATTGTCGTGTCGATTTGAAATTTTACAAGTATAATGTCCAGAGCTGGTGCATCGCTTTAGTCCCCCAAATGTGGTGATAATTTTGCTCAAAAATTGAGTCTTGCGACCCAGCGGGGCAATGCTGCCAGCAATCTGGGGCGCGCGGCGGCGATTTGAACGGCGTATTTAATTCGTAAATATTTATTTTATGAGATCAACTAAGTAAATTTATCAGTTTTTTATTATTTAATTTGTCTGTTTTTTTTTTGTTATTATAAATAAATAAATTATTCGGGACATATAACTTAAATAAAAACTTTGCTTACCACAATTTCAATATTGGTAAACAAGTATAATCTTAACTAGATGACAATAATAATATAATAATTAGGTACGAATTAATCTGTGTGTTAATATCTATTTAAGTATGTATTTAAAAATATACATGTATGTATATCAGTCTCTGGCAGCCATATCACAAGCTTTGCTTATGTCAGATGACCGTGTGTGCAAAAATGTCCCGAATATTATTTTTTCCCGAATATCTCCTTTAGCCTTGTGTGAGTATCTTACGTTTTAAAAGCACTTGTCCGTTTAAAAATCACCGAATGTAGTTTCACGGATCATAGACTTACACGGACGTACCTAATAAGTTGTTTATTATTACCTGTAAGCCAATAACCACTATCTCCGACAGATGACAAGTAGGAATGCGCCGATCCGATGCGATCTTTCAGAAGATCGGATAGCGAGCATGACATGGTGATCCAGCCATTTTTCAGATTGATTGCTATCATCAGCATCATCATTTCAGCCATAGGACGTCCACTGCTGGACATAGGCCTCTCCCATCGATCTCCGAAAGGGCCGGTTAGAAGCGGCCTGCATCCAGCGTTTCCCTGCGGTCTCTTTTAGTTCGTCTGTCCATCTTGTGGGTGGACGTCCTACGCTGCGCTTACCGCGGTCCGTACTCTCCATTCGAGAACCTTTCGGCATGTTTTTTGTAAACCATTCGATTTCCTAGGGGATAGATCGAATAAAGTCAAATAACAGAGGCTTGAGGGGTTCAATATATGTAAGAAAGTCGGCAGTTACTGGAAGCCGAAGATCGGGGTAAAACCTTGAGAAAAGCCTATGTCGACCGACCAAAGTGGTCTGATCACTATGACCGAGTATTAATATTTTTTATCGCAGTATTGCCCTTTGAGTATAGGTAATGTACTTATACTCCTACCCTAGGTATAGTATATATGTTTATCTATGGTGATACTGAAAGTTCTTGCCGAAATGGACAGTCATAGTAGATATAGTACTCGTCTCGAAGCGTACGCGCAGATTGGCGTAAGGCTTGCGTTCCCGGTTCAACTTCGAGTCACAATTGCACCAAGCGGGGTGACGTGAATACCCACTGCATTTCCGGACGCACTGCAGTGAAAGTTCCTACGTCTAATCCAACGGTACTAAGGTAAAACTCGTTCTAATAAAATACATTGCAACTTTACTTTATAAAGCGTTAGCATACAAAATGTTGTGCGATTTATTCCTAACAGCTCCGTGGATTTGATATTTTATTTGTTTACACTCTATAAACGAATGTTAGGTAGGTACTTATTCTTTGTGGTTGTATTAAAACATTGATTTATTATTTATAATTGGTTTCAAGATTCAAGTTCAAGTAATTATTTTAAATACTTCAAGTGTTATTTCTGGTTAATATGACAAGCGAATGTATTTTATTTAGGTATCAACTTAGGTAAACATTAAATCCTATATAATTATTTCGTATTATTATGTGTTATTTATATTGCAATTAGGTGAGTGCAATAATTTAGCTAATGTATTTTTTTTTACAAATTTTAAAATAAGTCGGGATTCTTTATTTTTTTAAATCAGTTCACCCTCATTTATTTACCGATTTGGAAAATTCTTTAAGGCGTCTCTTCCGTCCGCAATTCTCTCGCACGCAAAATTTCTCATTATTATTAAGATATAAAATCAACGAGTGTGAATTTCCAAAAAGTAACAAAATCATCGCATCCGTCTATCGCAACATTACGAACAAAGAAATGTTTGTTTCAGTATCTTGTAATTTGACAGAATAACATGTTACAGGAAAAAAAAACACTTGTTAGCATTTTACTCCGTCAAATTAAATTATATCTAACTAGCTGAAATCCGCTACTTCGTACGCGTAGAGCTTGGGCTTCGGCCTCGCTACTACAACCCGTTATAGCCTATGTGTTATTCTAATGTATAAACTATATTATTATAAACTTTCATTAAAATCCATTCGGTAGTTTTTGCGTGAAAGAGGAACAAACATCTATACATAACACAAACACAAACACAAACTTTCGCGTTTATAATATTAGTGGGAAGTAGGATTGACAATTTCTTTGTTTGTAATTTTACGATAGACACCAACATGATTTTGTTAGTTTTTGGAAATTCTAACTAATTGATTTTATATCTTTAATAATGTAAAAATGTGCGAGCGAGAGAGCTGCAGACGGGAACAGAGGAAAATTTATTTGAATACATACAAAAAAACCGTCAAATTGATAACCTCCCCCTGAAGTCCTGAAGTCTTAAAAAGTTACTAAATACGTCAGATTAGTCCCATAGAAATTCTATAAAAATCGGTTGAGTAGTTTGATTTTTAAATAGCAAAATAAAAATATGACGCCTTAATTTTCCTTTTTATAACTTTCTATGTATAATTTTTAATTTGTGAGATACTAATGTAATTCAGATGTTTAATTTCTAATGTTTTAGTTAATGTATTAATGTAATTGGTTTGACCGTGTTTACTCAAATAAACACAATTTTTTTTTGTTAAGTAAGTATGTCCGATTCCCTTTTTAGGGCATTCATAATAATATAATAAATCATATATTTCCGAAAGAACAGCAAATAAAACTCCTAAAATACATACAATATCGAAATCTGACATCTAAATAAAATAGCATAATTAATAATTTTGAACGTTTTTTTTAGTAATATAAAAAAAAAAAGTTTTTTTTAATTGAAAATTATTAGTTTTTCTAACCCGCGGCGCACGCTCAGTTCACAGTAACGTAATCACCTAGCGTGTTTGAGTTAACGTAATCGACTTGTAACAATATTATGTTCAACGGATACATACATACCTGGCCATACAAACTAAACGCAATGTTCCGTTAGCTGCCCGCGATTATATTTCGCATTTTCGTCATCATTTTAACCGACTTCAAAAAAGGAGGAGATTCTTATTTCGACTATGTTATTTTGTATGTTTGTTACGTGATTACTCCCGCCTGTTATGAATAATTTTTGATTATTTTTGTTTATTCGTTGGCCGCATCATTGCTTAATATCAGGCGAGTTGGCGGCCAAGCGCAAGCCTATTTATAATAAACTAGCGGTCCACCCCGGCTGTGCACGGGTATAGTTATATAGTCTAATAAAATAGCCTATATTAATCAGTGATAATGTAGCATTCAAATGGTAAAAGAATTTTTTAAATCGGTGCAGTACTTTTTGAGCCAATTCGTTACAAACATACTTACATACAAATCTTTCCTCTTTATAATATTATTATTATATTAGTATTAGTATAGATTTCAAAAATAAAAAAAATAATTTCTTTGTTTGGTAGGTCATACTTCAGAAGTGTTCCTATATAAATTTTATCGAAATTAATATAGAGCTTTAAAAAAACACAATAGTGCTTGGTTAATGCGATGCGTGACCAAAATGTTGGCGTGTTTCTGGCTCAACGCATAAGCATTGCCATCCAACGTGGTAATGCCACCAGCATGCTGGGTACGCTGCCAACTGGTAGTGGGCTTGAGCATTTGGATTGTCTTTACACCTTCAACGGTCTATGGGAAGTCTAATTGTATTTGTAATGTTAGTTTTAGCTTGTATTTTGTTTAGTTAATAAAGGCACTTGCCCAGTAAATAAAGTGATATAAAAAAAACATATACTCAAATGACGTTTTGGTTTGTGGTTCCCTTCAGCAAAAGTTTTGATGAAAACTTATCTCCGTTTTACATGAATTCATGTAAAGTTAACTTTGCTTTACAAGGGTTATGCAAAACTTGCGTCAAATGTGCTGGCATAGTGGACACTAGTGATGTAACCAATATTCGCATTCGCATTCGCGAATATTCGCATATTTTTGCATATTCGCATTCGCATTCGCATTCGCGAAATTATTGCGAATATTTTTGCGAGTATAATTTTTTAAAGTAGGTAATAATAGTTGGTAATAATAGTAGGTAATAATATAAGAAAATCCAATTCCATTAATTTCTTATGTTTTTTAATGCAATAAAAAGTAACTTAACCTCGTAATCACATTATCAGTCTTCTCTTTCTCATTTGGTATCATTTATTTATTTAACTTTGGGCAATTAAATTTAAACAAAAAATGAATACTCGCATTCGCGAATGTTGGCAGCAGATATTCGCATTCGCATTCGCATTAGCGAATGTCCAAATTATGACAATCGCTACATCACTAGTGGACACACACTATACCACAGAAGACAAACTATATCATGGCGGTTGCCACTCTACCTATTCGTTATGTGTGATCATAACAACTTCTATTAGTTGTATTTTTAATCTATTTTCCAATCTATGAAACATAATCCTCGACCCTGCCAATTCCTCTTAGACATACTGATTTCCTCACGATGTTTTCCTTCAAAATTTTTGAGCGATGGCATCAAAACTGCACATAATTTAGTAAGGTACTGGTGACTAGTCATTGGTGCAGGATCGAGGATGGAACCGGGCGCTGTCAGATTGTAAAGTGCACATACGCTATTGTGCTATTTACGCTACTGCTCGGAGTCCATCAGTCTATAGCTATAAAGTCACCATCCACCACCATTATGACCTTAATTTGCTCTTTTAACTCGGCCCTTTCGCAAAAGACTATTTACCCAACAAGAAATCTGCCTGCTAAATTTAGTAAAGTAAGTAGTTGTCCGAAATTTCGTTCCGAATCAGTCAGTGAACGAACGAGGGGTATTTCACTTTTATAAAAGATTAAATTAATTATACGTTACAGATGTGGCTGGCAGCGCTAGCACTTGTGTTAGTAGTTTGCATATACTTATACCTGGACACGGTGAAACCAAAAAAGTATCCGCCAGGCCCGCGATGGCTCCCCGTACTTGGCTGCGCGTATGAAATCTACAAGTTACGAGTTAAGACTGGATATCTATATAAAGCAGTGAAGGAACTCTCCACTGCCTGTAACAACACCTCTCTTCTCGGACTCCGCATTGGTAAGGATAGAATCATCATGGTAAACTCCTTAGAAGCAAACAAGGAAATGTTTTTCAATGAAGACATCGACGGCAGACCCAAAGGAATATTCTACCAAACAAGAACTTGGGGAGAAAGACGTGGCGTCCTCCTCACGGATGGGGAGCTTTGGAAGGAACAGAGAAGATTTTTGATAAAACATTTAAGGGAATTTGGATTCGGGAGAAGAGGCATGGGCAATATCGCCCAATCTGAGGCATACCACATGGTCAGCGATGTGATGGAAATCATCAATAGAAAGAACGGCAAATCTGCTGAAATCGTAATGCACAATTTCTTTAATGTCTATGTACTCAACACGCTTTGGACAATGATGGCTGGCATTAGGTATAAACCAAGCGAACCACAGATGGTTGTTCTCCAAACTTTACTGTTTGAACTATTCGCTGCTGTGGACATGGTCGGTGCAGTATTCAGCCACTTCCCAATCCTGGCCTTTTTAGCTCCGGTTAAATCAGGATATCGAGATTTTGTCAAGACTCATAAGAGAATATGGACGTTTTTGAGAGAGGAGCTCGCGAGACATAAGGAAAATTTCGAACCAGAAAAAGAGGACAAAGATTTTATGGAAGTGTACATCAGAGTGTTGCGAGAAAACGGCGAGGGAAACACTTACTCCGAAGGACAACTAGTAGCTATGTGCATGGACATGTTTATGGCTGGGACCGAAACGACAAGTAAAAGTATGAGCTTCTGCTTCAGTTATCTTGTGAGAGAACAAGAGATACAGAAGAAAGCGCAACAGGAGATAGATAGTGTGATTGGTAAAGAACGATTCCCGTGTTTAGATGACCGGCCAAAGTGAGTATATACAAACTCTGCTACCTATTCTATACCTTTTCTTTAGGGAACTACTCCAACAATTTCACTTTAAAAATGCAGTATTTTGTTAAAGTTTTCTTTTATCTGATTAATGATGATTTTTGCATCGTGGTAATTTTTGTGATAAAATGTGTGACTGTTTATCAATAAATGATAGCCTTTCTTTTGCATGATAGGACTTTTGTCTTTTATTTTCTAGGTAATACTAATTTTCGTTGTGCGACTTTGAGCTTGCTTATGAGGCCATAGTGCACCACGTTTCACTGCCGTACGTCATCACTGGCAACACACACTGGTTGAAAACATTTGTTTTAAGGCACGCTGGTATTTTGGACGAGAAGACGTTGCAAAGTTTACCGAATTCTGCCCAGCCGCGTTGAATTCGCCGATTGACCTCTTTCTTGAAGTTGGACCTGCCTAGTTCGACTGTTTCTCCTAGGTAGACGTACGCGTCAACAGTATGAAGAGAGAGGGCTATGGAGAGGGCTATACTCGGGGTTTCTCTACGAGATCGAATCAGAAATGTACCGACGTAGCCACCCGGATAAGCAAGTTGAAGTGGCAGTGGGCAAGGTACATATCACGCAAAACAGCCGATGGGGCTGAATGGCTGTCGAACAACGGACCGGTAAACGCAGCATAGGACGTCCACCCACAAGATGGATAGATAACCTAAAAGAGAGCGCAGGAAACTCGGGATGTAGATCGCTTCCAACCAGGCCTTTTGGAGATCGATAGGAGAGGCCTATGTCCAGCAGTGGACGTCCTATGGCTGAAATGATGATGATGATGACTAATAATTTATTTCTTGTTATCTATAGTATGCCGTATACCGAAGCCGTGGTCCATGAGTGTATACGTCACTTTATGGGTCGCACTTTTGGCGTGCCACATCGCGCCTTGAGGGATACAACTCTGGCTGGATACAACATTCCTGAAGTATGAATTTAAATTGTATTTCTTTGAGCAAGTGTAATTTTTATAGCAGACAGTTGATAATAATTGACGAGGTTGAAGATACGCCTGGCTTACAAGGGTAACTGGAAATCAATTTAAGGAAGATTAGTAACAAGTTTCGACTTTTCTACCACAATCTTAGGGTTTCGTCAAAAACACAAGATTACCTTCTCGCAGCGCCAGAACTGTGGTAGAGTGAGAGGCGCTCTAGGCACCCGATAGCAAAGGGCGCCAAAATTCACAAAAAAGACAAAAAAAAAACAAAATCTAGTGATTTTGATTTTTTGAAACAAAAAAATCGAGTGAAAATTTAAATTTTGATGGCACTTCGTGCCTCAGGGCGGGGTGGCGAGGCACACTTACATTGCAGAAATGAAACTTTCCGAAAGACAATCTCGCTCTACACTGATCAAAGGCTAGGGTCGGTGCTTCCTTCTCTGAAAGCTTTACCGCATTTGAAGCATTTCAGTCATCATCTTCGGCGTGAAATCCACCTCCACTAAACTGATAATTATCACTCTCTTTGTTTCAGGACACGATGGTAGTGAGCAACCTTACAAACATCTTGATGGATGCACGTCTCTTCCCCGATCCTTATGCTTTCATTCCTGAGAGATTTCTTTCAGAACGACGCGTGGTTACCCCCGACCATTACTTTCCGTTCGGGCTAGCGAAACACAGATGCATGGGCGATGTTCTAGCTAAGTGCAACATATTTGTATTTACGTCAACCATGCTACAGAGGTTTTCGTTCCTTCCAGTTCCCGGTGAACTTCCACCTTCCTTGAAGCACATTGACGGTGTTACGCCCTCAGCAGCTCCTTTCAAAGCCCTCGTAGTACCGAGGATGAATTTGGAGCAGATGTAATGATCACGAATTACTCGTATTGGTAAAGCAATGCTTTAAGCACATTTGGTTAGGCATCAAAAGAACTTCATGTATTAAAATTTAAGCCACGTTCCTTAGATTGGTTTGTATTCATGTGAACCTTACTCGTTGCTATTTGATTCTTAGGCAAAACTATGTATAATCTATATATTAATTAAACTTAATTGCATTGTAATTTGTAACGTATTCGTAACTTTTTTTTATAATACAAGTAGATTATGTCAGTTGAAGATAAATAAACATTAGTCTGTAACATTTTACCCCTAGTTTCCCTCAAATGCCTTAGTAGGTAGTTGTTTTTCGGATGTGGATGTTTTTCTGTTCCTATTTGACCTCAGTTAGCTTAAGTTGTTAGTGTTTTTTAGGGTTCCGTACCCAAAGTGTAAAAACAGGACCCTATTACTAAGACTACGATGTCTGTCTGTCTGTCTGTCCTACCTATTCACGGATGTATCTTTCGAACTGTAATAAATAGCCAGTTGAAATTTTCACAGAATATTTAATCATCAATCAATTAATTAATTTATTATTAATTAATTTCTAAATGTATTTGTAGTTTTAGTTTTAGCTTGTATTATGTTTAGTTAATAAAGGGGCTTGCCCAGGAAAAAAAATTAATTAATGTAATTTGTGTAATGATGGATGCAAATCTGGCTAATAAACATTTCATTACATTTCATTAATGTTACGGCGGATTAATTAAGAAATAATAAGTCTTTGAAAAAAGTTTGTTGAATGGGGATCCCCATTCAACAAACGTATTTTTTAAACAGCTCTAATTTAAAAACGGTAAAACGTACAAGCGTCAAACTTGGCATGATTATTTTACAAGTCTGAAGTATAACAACAAATAATGGCCAAGTACGAGTCGGTGTCAAATTTCTGTTCACCACTGGTTCTCGTACGATCACCGAAGTGCAGCAACGTCGGGAGCGGCTGGTACTTGGATGGGTGAGCGCCTGGGCATTGATGGAATATTGTCTGTTTGCACAATTCTTTAATACTATAGTAGCTAACAAGCTATGTGTAGCTAACAAGATAACAAGTTTATTTTTTATAATAGTCTAGCATTTGAAGGGTCCACTGCAATAATGATGAATGTATTTTTTTTTTAAATGTTAACGAGTAATACCATTCGTTCACAAGAAATTATATTTAGAAATCTTGTTAGCAAACTTAGCAATATCACTTGCAGTGCCATGATAAATATGTTTTAAATATTTTGGCTACACGGCTAGAACGCTCAACGTCACCGGTGTTCACGGCAACAATAAAAATAAAAATAAAAAATAAAAATAAAATCATTTATTTCAGGCACTCCAATGACCCATAAAATAAAATACAAACTAACACTACAATAAAATAAAATGCTATCACGCTGTAAAGAGGCGATCATCTACTTAAACCTAAGTGTAAATCTAAAGTCTAAGAAGCACAATAGTGCTGGGTCATTTTTTGTTGCCATCCATGTGAACCGAGACCCAATGTTTAAACATTGGGCTCCTTAAATCGTCAGAGACAGCCTCGAGTATCCTGTTAGCGGAACGACGCAGGCGTTGCCAGAATGAAGCCACCCTGGTACTGATTACAGCGAAGAAGTCGGGAACCCCTGCCTCAGCGAACACATGCTCGACGCACTGCAGTAACGCGGTAGCTTCATAAGAGCCCGGAATGCGTCATTATACTGGACTCTTATGGTGTTTATCGCTTTTCGTGTGAACGTTGTCCATAGCTGGCACGTATACATGCACAAGCAATACGCTTTAAAAAGAGTGGTCTTTACGTCCGTACTGCACTTAGCGAACCGGCGAGCAAGCATGTTACCTCTGACGGCAAGGGCCCTTCTCTCGCGCTCAATATCTGCATTATCCTGCAATCGTTCCGTTAACAAGTGACCTAAATATTTAAATTGTTTCACAACTTTCACTGCTGTGCCGTACAAATATACATCGGGCACTCTGTCCGGACCCCGACCCGACGCAAACACCATCATTTCGGTTTTCAACACATTATATTTACAACAATATATTATATTATATTAACAATAATAATTAACAATAATAATTTTTTACACGGTTTATAAATTTTAAACCCAATTATCTCAAAACTAAAGATAAAGGACATTCATCATTATTGCAGTGGACTCTTCATTTGTTTTTCTCACAGGTGTGCAGAAATGAGAGTAGGATCAGGATTTCAAAAAGGGGGCAAAGATCCACAATTTCTATGGACGGCTAGAAATAATAGAAATAAGAGGGCAGGCGGCGAACATACCATCATGAGGACATGTATATCCTCATGGTCATCCTGGTATGACCACGAGGAAATAGTGGGGTTAGGTTAGGCCTGATGCGTTCGCACCCATTACTCCACCTTACCGTATCTCACTTGTTTATCTGATCTGAGATTTATACCTACCCAGCAGTGCAAGTATACCGTTCTATAACGATCGTCAAATTTGACAGTTGATATCGTCAAATTCGATAAAATGCCATTTGATTAGTACTAGCTATGATCGATTGTAAGGCATTTTATCGAATTTGACGATCGATAAAGAACGGTACTTGCACTGCAGGTGCTGCACACGGCGATGTAGTATGTATGAGTTTGAAATGAAACAAAATAAGGTTTTAATTTTTTTTATTTTCACAGATAAACTATACATAATGTGGCAAGGCATAAGCCTAGCCTGCTTATTCTAATTAGTACAAACAATTCTACTGAAATAAACTTAATACCATGGACCTTTACCAAGATAGACCCGCAAGTTTTTTTAAATCTAATATGTATGCCATCATGAGGGCAATTTAGAAGTAGTTTAGCATCATTCGCACGGAACTGAAGAGTGTTTATTTATTATTTTGGATTTTTATATTGATACCTGACGTGCTACAGCTAAAATGACGGACATATTACTGAATTATAAACCGTGCTAGTTGGAGCATAGATCCAACTTAAGATAGGAGACAGACATAAAGTCGCAAGCTTGTATGGGCTGGTATTTTATAGGATTTTCCACGGAGACTGTGCAACGGAACTTCACGAACTTGTTCCCCCATCACCTTTTCATTACCGGACGTCCAGACGAACGGCAAGGCATTACTCTTATGCCATGCATGAAATACCATTTATTCGCACCAAGCGTTTTGACTCCTCTTTCTTAATTAGAACAGCAAAACAATGGAACGCCTTGCCCCTGCCTGTGTTTCCGCAGCATTACAATCTTGGAGTGTTCAAGTCTAGGGTTAATAGGTTACTACTGGGCAAACGTGCTCCATCTTCGACCGCATCATCGCTTTCCATCAGGCGAGATCGCGGTAAAACGTTAGCCTAGTCCGATGAAGAAAAAAAAGACATGCAAAGTAGGTGACTTCGCGGGGTCTACCCTGATAATGGTCAGTGTTTAACACTAACTATGTTAAATTTAACCTTCGATTATTCTTGATCGAAGAATTTAACACATGTACATAATATATAGGGACGCATAAGATGACGCGGGCTCCAACACAACAACAACTTACATCAAATGTAATATATAGATTAGTATAAGTGCGCTTTTAGCAACTACTCACATCAAATTAAGCATTTATATCAATATAAGTCCACGTTTCACAAGTGTTTACATCAAATATAACATATAGATTAATATAAATGCGCTTTTAGCAAATTCACTCAAATCAAATTAAATGTATAGAATATCATAAGTGCGCTTTTCGTAACTAATCTTATTAAATGTATACATATGGATTATTAGAAAGTGTGCTTTTTGCAACTGATCACATTAAGTATAACATATAGATAAACATAAGTGCGCTTTTATCAACTACTAATATAACATAATATAGTAATATAAGTACGCTTTTAGCAACTACTCTCATCAAAAGTAACATATATAATTATATATTAATTTAAGTATGCTTTTAGCAACTACTGACAACAAATGTAACATTTATAGATTCATATAAGTGCTCTTTTCACAACTACTCATATAAAATTTAACATATAGATCAACAGAAGTGCGCTTTTCGCAACTGTTCACATCAAATAATGACATATATTATATATATATATATACTCCGGCTTTTAGTGATTTAATTAGTGAGGTCTGGTTTCCGTTTTCTCAACTTATCATTTTGGTCATACATAAATGTTTAGGGTTATAATGTCAACATTCTCTACCCTGTCACTTTTAACTATTGTACTTAGGAGCTTGCAACGTTCCATGTAATTAGAAGATAGTGTAAATCTCTTCGTAAATTTATTCTTGGTTTAGATGTCATAAATAATTACGTTAGAAATTAGTGTTTTTCTTATAGCCTTATTCTAATACACCACTAAAAAAGTCTTTTAATGGTATAATATCATTATTACACATCGCGAAAATTCCATATAATGAAAACTCTCTTCGTAAATTTATTTTTGGTTCAGAGGTCATAGATATTAACGTTGGCAAATAGTGTTTCTTTTCCTAATAGCCTTATTCTAATACACCATTAAAAAGAGGTGTTCTATTGGTATATTAAACATTTCAAAAATTTGGCTAAGGTCAATGACCTTAATTAGAGCACCCGTTTTTATTCAGCTTTCAGAAGCTCATTAGCAACGAATCCTTAGTTCGGCCTACGCTTCTTAGTCTTGAGCATCGACGTAAAGTTGCTAGTCTATCGGTTTTTTATCGGATACATTTCGGAATGTGCATCGAATCTGCACGATTTAATTCCCTCCTGCCCATTTTTCTATCGGACTGCCAGAAAGGGCACAAAAAATCGTCACCGCGCTATGGTTGATATTCCAAAAACCCGTACAAAGCGCTTTAATTACACATTTATTGTGCAAACTGCCATTCTGTGGAATGCGCTGCCTGAATGGGTGTTCCCCGATAGTTACAATCACGTTGTCTTCAAATCACGAGTGAATCGGTTTCTTCTAGGCAAGCGTGCTCCAATGTAGACCGCATTATCACTTAACATCAGGCGAGATGATGGTCAGACGCAAGCCTATTATTTATGTATAAAAAATAAAAATAAATATTCGGGTAATTTTTGCACACAAGGTCATCTGACCCCAATCTAATCAAAGCTTGTATTTTAATCTATGTGTCTTTGTAGCATTAATCAAATATGGCTGCCAGAGACTGATATACATACAAATATTTATATACACATATATTTAAAATACTTAAATAGATATTAACACCCAGATATAGAACAAACACAAATGTTCATTAAACAAATGTTTATCCTATGTGGGAATCGAACCCACGCCCCAAGCGCAGAAGACAGGTACAATACCAACTGGACCAACAGGCTATCTTTGCTTCTTTAAAGAATGCTTCTTAGCTCGAGTATACTCGTACAATACAAGAAAATCTACTAAAGAGAATACGATTGGTGGTTATAAAATTTCTATAAATATACATAATATAATAATTAACGTACTTGTAAGGAGTAGACATAGAGACATTTTTTTTACAGGCGAGTACCTTTATTAACCGAACAAAGTACAAGCTAAGCCTTTAATTAAACTACAAAAATAGTTGGACTTCCCATAGACCAGGGGTGTCCAACATACGGCCCGCGAGCCACAATGCGGCCCGCCTAGGTTCTTAATCTGGCCCGCGAATGAGTTAAAAGTTGGATAACTTTTAACTTTTTTAGACGTAATTTTGTAAAGAACGGTTATTCATATCTATATCATCTATATCAGTGAGCCTGTGCATGCAGTTACAATTGAAACCTGCTGTGAATTCCGCTAAAAGGTTATAATTATACTCATTCTACCATTTTACTCTTGGACCGCCATAGTTAGAAAGTTAATAAATCCGGCCCGTCACAAAATTTTGTTGGACACCCTTGCCATAGACCATAAAAAGTTCTATAGACAATCCAAATGATCAAGCCCACTACCAGTTGGCAGCGTAAAAAAATTACCGTTATCTTTTTACTTAATTCGTTTTTAGTTTAGTTAATAAATTGTTAATTAGTAATAGTTAAGGCTTTTTTTTATTTTCTTTGTTTGTTATACCTACCTATGTACATACAAAAATAAATAAAATTAGTTAAGTTAATAAATACACTTACCAGTAGAAAAAAATATATAATTAAGTTACATAGTTTTTTTACATAAATATCTATTGTATACATATAAAAATGAATCCTTATTTACTCTCCCTCTACGATATTTACCTTGGTCACGTCATAACATGAGAATAACTTTACCGATGTCATTCATCTTATTTTAAAGTTTTTAATACTTTGTAGAAGTAAACAAAAAATAAGAATATTACGCAGAAAATTTGAAAAATTCAGAAAACTTTAACTTCGCGCGTTAGACATTTCTAAGACAGCACAGCGTCTGTCGGGTTAGCTAGTTCGTATATAATTTACATAAATATATAATATACCTCCTAATACAGGTTAACTAGATGCGCCCCGCGCTTTCACCCGCGAGTTAAAATCTTCGTTGTATTCTGAAAATTTCAAATTTTCTGGGTAACTTTATTAATTTTTCTTGCCGTAAGAACCTTCTACAAAGTATTAGAAAACTTTTTTTTTTATGAAATCGACTTTACAATCATTCTCAAGTTATGGCATGACCAAGGTAAATAGGGATTCATTTTTATATAATACTAGCAAACCCGGCGAACTCCGTTTCGCCACCAGATGAAACTTCTATAAACCTCACGGAGCCCGAGACCTTTCCAACGAATGCAAAACCGTGGAAATCGGTTCGTGCGTTCTGGAGTTATAGCGTCAGGAAGGAAAACCCGACTTATTTTTATATAGTAGATTATACAGATATATATTATAAGTACCTATTTAATTCATAAGTTATAGAATATTGGTAAACATTTAAATTTTGCTAAGCAATACAATTTCTTTTTCCTACTGCGATTTGGGTTGGACATAATATTTAGAGCAGCCGTTTTAAATATACACGCCGTGGGTCGCATGCGGCCCGCGGTCATGAATCCAGATCTCAAGATTTTTACATGATATGCGATGAAACTACCAGTATTTAATGTGTCTGTGTGTTTTAAGCTAACCCTCACACATCAAAATCGGTCAAACCATTTTTTTCCTGTCTGGGCTCTTTTTGGACCGGACCGCGAGCTATTTCTCTAACATTATCAGGGGTGTAAAGACATTTATTTTTATCTAATATGCTTGGGTTCACAATATTTCACATCTAGTGAACAATATAACGTATACCTCCCTTTTTATTTTCTAGTACTCTAACTTTTTTTTACTTTTTAAATTTTATCACAACCTTTAAGAGTGATTTTTCTTTTTTTTGTAGCTCTGTACTTTTTATATTACTTTAAAAAAATATTGCTCTTTTAAAACTATGCTGATGAATAAGTGAATATATTATGTTAGCAATTTACTATTTGCTTTTCTTAATTACTTTAGCTGCTACTTTTATACAAAAATCTATGAAATTTTTACTTTCCTTATCTATAACAATTTGACTAATGTTTTCAGGTTTTTTTTCTATTCCTAATAATTTCTCAATCTCGAACCTCTCTAAACCATAGACAGGACCACACACCTAATTTTTTTTTGCAGAATCTGTGGGCAGGACACTCCGTTAGGAGATGAGTTATTGTCTGGTTTTGACCAGGATCAAATGTAACTTTAACTACTGTTTAATGCTCTCAAGATTGTATAGGCTCCCGGTTTTTGAATGTGTTGAATTTTCATTAAGGTTGCTTTACGTGTGTATAGAGTGATGGTGGCCAAAAGATAGCATGTGCGCTTAACAATCTGACGGCACCCAGTTTGATCCTCAGCCCTGCTCCAATGACTTATTTAGTACTAAAATAAATTATGTGCAGTTTCAATGCCGTCGCTCAAAAACGGTAAAGGAAAACATCGTGAGGAAACCGTTATGTCCAAGAACCTTAAAAGTTCAAGGGCATATGACATTAACCAACATGCACTGGGCCAGCATGGTGGCTTAGGGCCCATACTCTCTCTTTTTAACCGACTTCAAAAAGGAGGAGGTTATTTTCGTAATGACTTGACGACAAGTTTTGTCTTATCTCTACCAATATTAGTGTAATCCATTATTATAAATTGCACATTAAGTTTCACTTATATTCGACTTTTAATATATTCAACAAGATGATTTAGATTTTTTTAAGTACTGTATAATATAAACACAAGTAGCTATCTAAGGACAAGCATACGTACTAACTGAACAGAAATTAAATGCTAAGTAATCATTTTCATAATGAGCCCAATAAGAAAATTTTGCACACAATTACCAATTATTAAAAACACACGAAGAGTCTACGCTAAAGTAACACCACTTATTTACATAATTATATCTATTTTCCATTGATATTATTACTTTCTTCTTTTTGGCACGTAACTAATTAAGCTTATGCATGTTTTTTATAACAAAATAACAATAAAACATTTAAAGGATTTGGTTCACCTAGATTAGATTCTACTTTCGTCAGAATAAATATAAGGCTGTAATTTTCTGACGAATGCGTACTGAGATTTTTTTTGCACAGAAAAAACTAAATTGAAACGGCAAATATGAACATACATATTACATAAAAATAACAATTACAATATTTTTGTTCCTACTTCAAATTTACACATCTAATCCATTTTAAAGGCTTATTCCCAAATGGGTCCAAGCCATTATTCCCTGAAAATAAAGTATTATAAATCTACTCTGCTAATTCTTGGACTTCGATGAGAATTAAATTGAATAACTACATACATTTTAAAATAAACTGTGGAGCTACTGGGAAAAATATTGAACCCGTTCGGGAATAAGCCATATTTAACAGTATTAACCCCTTTTAAAGTGGTAATAAGATATATTTTTTTTATATAGGAGCCAAAGTTGAAGGTAGGAGACAGAGCAACGCCCAAAAGCTCAAGCCGGTCAGTTATCGGAATGGATACATCCCGGAAAGCAGGAGCCAGTTGGAACGGCGTCCTTTTGGCGGAGAACAGACACGCCTGGGTCTTAGCAGCATTGAACTTGACCAGGTTGGCATCGCTCCAATCAAAGACTGCCTTAAGGGACAAGTTCATGCGCTCGACCATGGCCTCTCTCAGAGACTGGATTTGTGGTCGGCTGGTTCGTGCTGTAGATGTATAGCTCTCTACTACTGTGCTGTCGTCTGCGTACCCAAAGATACCGGGCTTTAGCAGATCGTTGATGTGTAGCAGAAAGAGCGTTGCAGAGAGCACCGAGCCCTGGGGGACACCGGCATTAATTGCCATTCGATCGGACGAGCAGATATAAATTGTTTCACCTACGTAGTACCTCTTGATTTTTATTTTTATGGTTCCGTATACAAAGTGTATCCAACAGTACCCTAAGTAATAGGATGGCACGTCATCTGCCCGTTCGTCCATCTGACTACCTCACCTTATAGAATAAAATTGCCTGCATATTTTAACCATAACAGGCAGCTGGTATTTTTTACAGTGCAGAATAGGTATTTGTTATTACATCAAAAACCCAAAGAAAGTAATGAAAAAATAAAAAATAGCGTGTTTTTTCAACGTTGACATATTTTTTTAATGTTGATAAAGGTTAGGTGTTAGTAACAAAAACTGGCTAAGTGTTAGTTCGACTCTTGATAAGGAGGCCGGACTGGATGAAAGTTAACCCTAGTTTTGGCACAATATCAGAAAAAGCATTATATAATTTAACATCACGTTTACCATGCACCATACTATTCTAGTAAATACCATACTAATAATTTACTGAAATTATAAATTATTTTCTTTTCACTACAACATGTTGATTGGAATACCATTATGCGTGAAATGTATACATGTGAAAAAAATGTGGATTCATTTCATGCATAATTGTATACATGTGAAACAAATGTGGATACATTTCATGCATAATTGTATACATGTGCAACAAACGTGGACAACAATAATGCTTAATTGAATTCCGTGACAATTTGTAATGAATTTAATTATTCGCTTTTTTGTTAATTTTACTATGTTTTTGTAAGATCAAACCAGACTTAAATAAATACAGTTTGTGATAAATTTAGTAAATAAATATATATCTTTATAAATAATTTTCTACGTTTAAGTCGATGTAATTATATATATACTAATATACTCATAAAGTCAATAAAAAACAACTTACAGAAATTTAAAAATAATACTAAGGCGTTAGTTTTTATCATCCGAACCATTTTACACGCTTCGTAAGTAAATTTTTCGAGCATATGTGTTTGAATTAATGTTTTTTTTTCCAGTAATTTAAATAACATTCCATCTTTATCTTCGTGATGTAAAAAAACCCTAACTACTAAACTAATCTATTAAACCGCTACCAGTGGGAATGATTCCCAAAATGCTGGCCCCATTACCACGTTGTATGGCAATGCTCACCCTATGAGCAGAGGCCGACATTTTGATTACGAGCAAATAAATTATAAATTACTAGCGGTCCGCCCCGTCTCCGCACGGGTATAGTTATATAGCCTATTAAAATAGCTTTTATTAATAAGTGATAATGTAGCTTTCAAATGGTGAAAGATTTTTTTTAATCGGTCGAGTACTTTTTGAGCCAATTTGTTACAAACATACATACAAATCTTTCCTTTTTTATAATATTATTATAAATATATTACATTATATATAGTATAGATTATAACACTAGTTACACTCACGATTATGATTACTTGCAATATTTTTTTCGTTTGTAAATAATATAAACCGTTTGTTTCCATATGTAATTCATGTTTTTATTTATTACAAAATTAGTATTTAATTTACCATTGTTGTGTGAAGTTTGTTAATCCTTGTAAACATTAACATACTATTATATATTTTTATAAAATAATCATGTTTAAGGTTTTTACTATTATGTATTAGCATTTTCTTAATCCCTAAAATATCGAGGAGTATTTTTTGTGATTTTGTTCCTCGAGATTATATTTAAGTATACCGTATTTTATTTGTCTGTGTTCAGGATATTTGTCTAATGAAAATAGATATAACATAAGACATAAGACTAAAAGACTTACCTCCTTACTAATAAACGTAGAGGCTTAGAATATTCACGCCGTGTTCTTTTTCTCTCTTTCAAATTTTTAACTTGATCGAAATAGACAAAACACGGCGTAACTGTTCGAATGCTACTCCGCGTTTATTAGTAAGGGGATTAGATTATGATAATTATAGTACGCCACTCAACAGATCGAATAATTAAAACTGGTGTCTTTACTTACATGCACACAAGTGACCTAACTCTTTATTAAAATACCGCAATAACAAGAATAACAGAGCGCCTGGTTAGTGCGACGCGTGACCAAAATGCTGACGTGTTTCTGGCTCAACGCATATGCATTGGCCATTCAGCGTGATAATGCCATCAGCATGCCGGGTACGCTACCAACTGATAGTGGGCATTTGGATTGTCTTTAAACCTTCAACGGTCTATGCGCAGTCTAACTGTATTCGTAGTGTTAGTATTAGCTTGTATTTTGTTTAGATAATAAATGCACTTGCCCATGAAAAAAAGGATAACATGGTACATTACAACAAAACTATTAACTAGGCTTTTAGCAGGTGGCCTTATCGTTTAAAGCGATCTCTTCTAGGCAACCGTGATATATACGTACATCATATATATAAGTATAAGTATATCATATATACTTATATTGTAAAATTCAGAATAAATGCTATTATTGTAAAACCACAGCAATCATAGTAATAACGACCTACAGTCGAGACGTATAAGATATCTAAGTACAATTACGTGCAATGTGCATAATAAATTTAAGACAAACATCAATGTTATGAAACCTACTTACTAGTTTTTATTTTAATGTCGTTAATAAATATCCTTAAAAGTTATAATATTATTTCTAGCACTACCTTTATAGACTTTGGTATAACACTTATCAAGTCTTATTTACTACAAATGAAGCATTAAGCTCGTTGGCTAGCGCCTGATTTCGACATTGGAGGGAAAAAATAAATAATAGAAATTACTTTATATGAAATATTTTAGAGTTATTTTTTTCACAAGGTTATTTTGGTCGACAATTTGAACTTAAGCTTTTCTAGCCACCCCTCACGTAATATCTAAAATTTGGCTTTCTCGGTTCATTTTCATTTTCAAATGTACATAATGACTGGACTATTCATATACTCAAATTTAGACGTTATGTCGCTTTTATAGTGTTCAACGTTAGTTGTCCGCTATCATCGTAGCTCTGGCATCGCGCGGCGATATTGGCGGGTTTGGTAGCGTGCGCCGAGTTTTGGTTCTATAATTTTGGGCACGATTGTGACTCTAATGTATTGTGTCTCGATGTTATAGACACATCAATACAAAATTATTACATTCTAATACTAAGAAACGACAATTTTGAGTTTAGTTTTGTGCGAAGTACCACGACATGTGATATAATTATCTTTTTAGTCATGGATTTTCTCTTGCTCTACTTACATTAGAGAGAGTGAAAGAAGTTCATTATAAGATCGAATAAGAATGCTAGAGATCGTGGCAAACCCGGTCTATTCTACTTTAATCACCTGGGTGATAAAAGTCGACTCTTTAGTCGACTTTGATCTCCTGGGAATATAATCACCTGGGTGATAATAGGCCACTCCATTTAAATTATTATTTGAGTATCCTTTGATCACCTGCACCTAGGTGACCATAGGTGACTCGATTAAAATTATTGTTTTGGTATCTTTTGATCACCCATAAATATAAATAAAAAATGGTTCGAATTAGAAATTACATCATCATCATCATCATTTCATCTTATCATGTTCCCACTGCTGGGACACAGGGCTTCTCTCAGAGAGAGGATAGGCCCTAGCCCACCATCATCATCATTCGCAAAATATTCCAAAAGGAACTTCATCATCTAGTTGTCTGATCTGGGGGTAGATCGTATATCTACCAGCATCTCTAGCATTCCTGTTTAAGGGGACTGTTCCCGTCTGCAGCTCTCTCACTCGCACATTTTCACATTATTGAAGATATAAAATCAATGAGTGTGAATTTCCAAAAAGTAACAAAGTCATGTCTTGTGTCTATTATAACATTACAAACAATGAAATTGTCTATTTGATATATTTTAATTTGACACAGTAAAATGGTGTCAACAAGTGATTTCTATTTCTCGTGTCATGTTATTCCGTCAAATTACAAGATATCGAAACAAACATTTCTATGTTTGTAATGTTACGATAGACACCAAGACATGATTTTGTTACTGTTTGGAAATTTACACTCATTGATTTTATATCTTCAATAATGTAAAAATGTGCGAGCGAGAGAGCTGCAGAGGGTATACGGGCCCCTTTACTAGTCCGTTTACTTTTTAACTAATCAGTAGTGAAAATTACGTTATTTAACATCGAGTAAATTGTATTTTTTTCTCCGAAAAGAATTAATAAAGTTAAGAATGGATCCAACTATTATTTCGACATCTAATGTCAAATATCTAAAAAACATTTATCAGGAATTGTCTCAATAATATAATATTTCAAATGAACTAAAACTAAAACCTAAAATTAGGTATATAAAAATAAAAATACCCTAAACTAAAAAAAAAAACTAATCTTTAGGCCCTTTGCCGGAAGGAAAGGCTGCCAGTATGCTGGCATTTACTTTTTTTGGTCAAAGTAGACGCCAACATTCTGGTCACCTCTCCAGTCTCCACCAAACGTTTGGCCAAATCTCAACATAGTATAAATTAAAGTCGCTTTTCGCGTCTGTCTGTCTGTATAGCCGCTAACTCCTCCTAAACTACGCAACGGATTTTGATGCGGTTTTCACCAACAGTTAGATACATTTTCACGGAAGGTTTATATATAATAATATAACTAACGACCCGTCCCGGCTTCTCACGTAAATTACACCCGTGTCAAGCCGGGCGGGCGGGTCGCTAGTGTTTTATAATTGTCAATTTGTGTTTAAGGCGAGGTTTTCCCACTTTTAAGCAACGCTTATGACTACTACACATGACCATAATCCTTGGTTTATTTAGCGGAGCAAAATCATGGCGCATACACACAGTCGTGCGTTTCGCTACTTCTATTTTTGGGGTTTTTATCATATTTTTAGAATAGTATAAATGTAATAAAAATGTACCTCACCGATTTCCTTCATAATTATAAAATCTATATATCAAGATATCGCAGACATAATTTAATAAATAGGTAATTGAATGAGTCCAAGAAAACAGGGATAAAAGCGCAAGTCAGTGCTACTTTAATATATTTTTTCTATCGAGCGAAATGTGCTTAATCGTGTTTCGGTCTCATGGGTTTCCTAGATAAAACATTCAATTTTGTTATGACACCATTTTTATGATTTTAAGCTAACCATGGAGGTATGCACTCTTAAACTAGAATGACCATAATTGCTAAAAGTTGGAAAAGAGTGTCTTAAACAACTTTTGCATGACTTATCCGAAATGCTCGTATCTTATTGTTCCAAGTACTCCAATCATTGTTACTAGGGTTTGTTTGTAGTATTAGTATTCTCGGTATCAAGTATATTAGGCATGTCCAGATAAACAAACTCGATCTGAAATCAAAATTAGCATTAAAGTTATATGATTATTTACGGGATATTTACCGTGGTAAGGTTGTGGAATGAGCTCCCAATATTAAAAAAAGAAAGAAAAAAAGAAAGAGGGTAGATCGTTATGTCTGCACCTAACTTTTTAACTGTTCGCCAACCACCCGCATTCTTCAGACTTCCCGTGAACATGGTGCATGTAACTGCACCGAAATATCGGGAGCTCATTCCACAACCTTACCACGGTAAATATCCCGTAAACAATCATATAACTTTAGAGAACAACCGTGATAGTTTAAAACAGTGTTTTAAAATTAGCATTGTTAGAGTACAGTATTAACCTAAAATAAACCGGCCAATTGCGAGTCGGACTCGCGCACTGAGGGTTCCGTACCACCACAAAATCAATAACGAAATTAACAGTTATAACTTGGTAATAAAAAGAAACTTGTCACCGACTCGCACTTGGCCATTATTTATTACTTGTTGTTATACTCTTGAGTGTGTACTATAATATCGCGTAGTTATTATACATCATGCGCTTGTACGTATTACCGTTTTTACACACACACACACACACACACACTTCAGCCTGTAAAAGTCCACTGTTGAACAAAGGCTCTTAGAGAGGAGACCGTTTTTACATTAGAGTTAAAACAAAAATACGTTTGTTGTTTGAGGACCTTTTGTTTTTACTTTTAGTTTTTTTTTTTATTATTTGTTAGTCTCTCTTTTACGCTTTATACTCTTTTACGCCGAACGCACCCTGCGTTCGCTAACTAGTTCGGTCAAGCTGTAAAGGAAAACCAACAGCCATCAGCATAAGTCAATATAAAAAATAATATTTTATTTTTTTATAGAATAAGTGGCAAACTAGCTACGGGCCACCTGATGGTAAGTGGTCACCGCTGCCTATAGACACCTACAATACCCGGGGCATTGTCATTGTCATATACAGGTGTTTCTCTCTTCCGTTCTGAGTTTATGGTTTGGAGTAAAGTCAGCAACTGTTTTGAGTATCAGATCTAAGTTTACTCACCTCCGTTATCGCTACCCAATACTTGCTGTTGGCTTCAAACCGTATCCGCATAGCAAGCAATTCCCCATATTTTTCACTATCAACCTGAAAACACACACCGGAGCAATTGTTAGTAACATACTTACTTATAGAATAAAAAAATCGACACCGCTTTATGGTTGATATTCCTAAAATCAAAAATCTTTGTAGGGAAGCGCTTTGATTCCACTTTTATTTTGCAAACTGCTAGTCTGTGGAATGCGCTGCCTGATAGATACGACAGTTACAATCTGGGTTTCTTCAAATCACGAGTGAATCGGTTTCTTCTAGGCAAGCGTGCTACATCGTAGACCGCATCATCGCTTTACATCAGGCGAGTAGGCGGTCAAACGCAAGCCTATTATTAAATAAATAAAAAATCAATAAAATAGTTACTGTTATACACGAATGGTTATAGGTTAACATCCCTACAAATAATAAACGCGTAGATAAAAAATAGTCATACATGACTTCTATCTAAATAGAAGAAAATAAATATTAGATATTGGTTCCACTTGATCAGACTACGTGAAAAGTTATTGTGTATAATATGTTATAGTTTTTTTTTTAATTATGAATAGGCTTGCGCTTGGCTGCCAACTCGCCTGATGTTAAGCGATGATGCGGCCTACGATGGAGCACGCTTGCCTAGAAGAAACCTATTTACTCTTGACTTGAAGACACCGAGTTCAAACGCGTTTTTAGTTAGAACGTGTTTTCACTAGTTAAAACTAGTTTTTACTGGATGCCTTTGTTACAACTAGAATTTACTACTGATCCAAGATGAATGTCAGTTAAAACTAGTTTTAACTAGATAAAAATCGTTGACTATAAACAAAAATGCTTCGCGGGAATGTCCCTAAATCCCAAATTCTCCAAATGACCCAAATTTTCCACCCTTAGAGGTGGAACATTTCCTTTAAATTTAAAAATTAAGTCCACCCTCGAGATACAGCCATTTTAATCTCAAATCGTTCCACAAATCGGTCCACAATCGACAAAGATAATATCACTGGTCATACACAAATAATTATCAATAAAAAAACCGACATAAAAATTTGTAAATAAGCAATTTCGTTTACATGGATGACATTTTTCCAGTTATTTTTATTTAAAAACCGAACCAAACCAATACTGAACCAATTTTGATAAATCTTTGGGACCAATCTGAAAGTATTTTTATCCTTTAGTTTGTTTTTCCAAATCAGTTTATAAATGACAGAACTTTCAGATAACAGCCATTAAAAATATTAAAAAAAAAGCCGAATGAGAACCCATTTTTTTGACGTCGGTTACGCTGACGACACTCACTTGCGCTTCCACCATGCCGAATTCGTCGAATTTGTCAATCTGCACGAAAGATTCGTTTACTTGGTGCGTTGAGGGAAGTATTTCGAACACAGCATTGGATACTATATCGTGGACATGTTTTAAGCTACCACTGCGGACGAGGTATCTAGAAAGTAAAAAAATATTGTATAATTCCATTCTATTTGTAAGAAAAAAATCTCACATTCTCATAATTATATTTATTATGAAGCCCGTACGCTACCGCTCCGTGATATCTAATAAGGAATGAAAAAAAAGTGAGGGAGTGTAATGCTCGGGTTTTTTCGGCTGATCGAATCAGAAATGAGGAGATCCGTAGATGAACGAAAGTTACCGACGTAGCCCACTGGATTAGCAAGTTGAAGTGGCAGTGGGCAGGACACATAGCACGCAGAACAGATGGACTTTACTAAATTTCAGAGGTGCATCATACCAACATAACATATACTTTTTATGGTTTAGTCATAAAGAAAACAACTTGAGAAACATAATTTTTAAGGCAATTTTACGAAAACGTCAATCACCTTTAAGCTAGAACGTCTTGAATTTATTTCAGTTTTATCGCAATAACTCTTAAAGTTACTATCAGAATATTATGCTCGTAATAATATTGAACAGCATGGCAAATTACAAGTGTCTATGTCTAATAGTTTAAAAATTGCAAGGGGGGGGAACAACTTTTTGCCACTTTGGTGGGCCATATTTCACAATAAAACCATGAAATGTATGTATGGATGTATGAAGCCTTGCTTTAATTTTAAAATACCTATTCAACGATATCCCACACGAGGGGGTGCAGTGAAAAAAACAAATTTCATCCCCATTTCACATGCATCAGAGAGCCACTCCCAAAATGCAATAATTTATTTTTATACTTTTAAACTTTAGATTTATACTACAACTGTAATTGTGCAAAGTTTGATGCATCTATCTTAATATACCTAGATCAAGTCGCCTTCAACTTCCCTGGGGGTAGAGTTCCCCCAGAGTCCAGTCACAGCAGTTACCCAAATTGAAGCTGATACCCATATTTCCAATCGGAGACAGGAAGGACCCTCAATCGATCGACCGAAGACATTCATAAGAGCCTATTGACAAAACTCACCTTAGATATTGATTGATTGAATGAGGCGTTACTTTGCGGAAGTCCATTTTTAATTTGTATATGTCGAATTTCTAGTGTAATTCGACATATACAAATTAAAACTCACCTGTCAAACTTTCCAGGGGTCTCAAACCAGAACTCGATGACGTCGTCCTTCTTTGGTTGCAAGCCCCAGAAAAATGAGTCGCCGTTGTACGCAGCCTCCATGCTATACTGGTCGTGGTGGCTTAGGTCGCATTTGATACGCTTTACCGGTGGGTTTTTGTGGGGGAAGAAGTCGGAGATTTTACTGTTGGTGACTGGGGTGGCACCCTGAAAATACGAATGCTATTTAATCATACCAAATGAACGTGCGTTTAAAAAAAAAAATATTTACACTTCCTAAATATTTACACAAGAAAGCCTGTGGTAGATATACAATATGTTATGTTGTCATATCGACTATAGGCATAATTATCGAAGTGCTGAAGTGTTTGTATAGAAACGTCACCATGTCGATCCGATTACAGGACGAGAGCACGGAACCAATCCAACTGCAGAAAGGCGTGAGACAGGGAGATGTTATCTCTCTGAAACTTTTCACGTATACATATATAGGACGTTTTCAGGTTCTTAGACTGGAACGGATTCGGCATAAACATAAAATTAAATGTCATCATGACAGAGTCGCTGGAGGACCTCAACACGATGCTCAGTGACCTCAGTGGCATTTCCCAACAGGCCTTAAAATGAACATGGACAAAACAAAAATCATGTCCAATGTCCATGTTGTACCCGTGCTGGTAGTGCCGGTAGGTTAAATCTTGTTGAACATTACAGTGGTTACACCTATCTTGGACAGATTGTTCAGTTAGGTAAGTCCAACTTAGGCAAAGAGGTCGCCTGAAGAATCCAACTCGGATGGGCAGCGTTCGGAAAATTGCGTGACATCTTCTCGTCCAAGATACCATAGTGCCTCAAGACCAGGGGGGTTAGACAAGACCCACTTTCTGTTAGCGTTAACGCCTGCGGAAAGATGAAATTGTAAGAAAATGACATTTACAATGACATTAGCTTATTTTTTGAGAAATTTTTTATTTATTTATTTAAAACACATTGTACGTTACATTTCGAGTTAGTAAGTTGTCTTAAAACCTATGTTGAGAGATGTTATCTCAAGCTTATGTCATTTAAGTAGGTATTGTCTAACCCCCCTGGGTATTTGACCAGTGTGTGTTGCCATTGATGACATATGGTACTGAAACGTGGTCCTTAACTGTTGGCCTTTTGGAAAACTCAGTTACATAACGACTGCCCCGGTGGCTCAGTTGGTAAGGACTCTATCTTCTGTGCTTGGGGGCGTGGGTTCGATTCCCATCTAGGACAAACATTTGTGTGATGAACATTTGTGTTTGTTCTATGTCTGGGTGTTAATATCTATTTAAGTATGTATTTAAAAATATATATGTACGTATATCAGTTTCTGGCAGCCATATCACAAGCTTTGCTTAGTTTGGGGTCAGATGACCGTGTGTGCAAAAATGTCCTGAATATTTATTTATTATTTATTTATTATTTATTATTTATTATAACGGGCAATAGAGAGAGCTATGCTCGGAGTTTCTTCCTTGAAACAGACCGACAGACAGACAGCGTAGGCTTAGTAATAGGGTCCCGTTTTTACACTTTGGGTACGGAACCCTAAAACTTAAGGATAATATACAATAGGTTAAAAGGCTAAGACTTCCCCGTGATAGCTTCGTCACCTACTTACTATCCATTGTGATCTGGGACCTTACGACCAGCTGTATAAGCAATCCAGTGTAAATAATGAAAAATTTTGCATGGCCTAAAACCGTATCAGGGTGCGTTAAGGTTCACGTTCGCTTGATTTTCCGAACTGTGTGATTTTAACGTTAGTTTGATACTGCGTAAGCAGTTGGCCGTAAGGCCCCTGCAAGCCTAGCATGGGCTGTGGATAAATTGTCTTTCCACCGTTTTTATCCAAGCCTATAGACGCGACAAAGCTAGAATATGGATACGTTTGTCTTTTTCTCGCGGGATAAAAACGGTGGAAAGACAATTTGTCCACGGCCCGTGCTAGGCCTGCCGGCCCGTAAGTATTATTGACGGAGATTTGATGTTAATGTTATTTCAGTGTTAATTCTTCCAGTTCAAAATATCTACTGAAATGATGAAGATGTCATGTCGTATATGAAAATAAAAAATAACACAAAAGATTCAAACATATAAATCTTGGCAACCATGACTAGGGTTACCAGATGGAAAATTTAAAAGTCCGGAGAAAAAGCCCGTTTTCCATTGAAAAATCCTGAGTTTTTGTCGCAATTTGAAAACTTTCTCACAATCGTAATTTACAAGTTTGTTGAAATTTTCAAATTATTATTGGTTTTTTGCTTATTTGTATACTAAAATAATAGAAGATTATTTTTTGTTTTTGTAACTTTGTAAATGTAAAAGATCTGAAAAATCTACTCCATATTATTGAAGATTCTAAAAATTCTAAGATTTCCTGAGATTTACAAAATTCGCCCGCAATCCTGAAAAAAGCCTAAAAATCCTGAGACCTCAGGACAAATCTTGAGATATGGTAACCCTAACCATGACCACTCTTGCATGTGTGCACGACTATATACATACAGTGTCTTTAACGATTTTACTGACTATCAAAGGTCACAATTATTAGTGTTATAATTATGTTTATGTGCGAATACAAAAAAGTGTATTTTAAATAAATAAAAAACTTTATAGAAACTCTAAACATATTCCGTTAAAATTATTTTGAGAGTCATGCATATTGTCTACCTCTTTCGCAAGGCGTCTTTTTTTAACAGCCCATTTCCACCATCCCTGTTTTATCGAATTGTTTGATAATCCGCTTATTATTCTATCAACATACTGAAAAAAAATAACGTAGGTATGTAACAAGGTACAGGATTCGACTTTTCGGCGTAGACCCAAGGTACAAAAACGTTCAGATTTTATTCTTACCGACACACTAATTAGGGTTTTTTTTTTTTTAAATAAATAATTGGCTTGCGTTTGACGACCATCACGCCTGGTGTTAAGCGATGATGCGGTCTACGTACCTACGGTTTACGTTCTTGTAGGGGTAGGTAGAAAGAAAAAGGGCCGATGGGGAAGAAAGGTTCTTGAGTGGAGAGCACAAACCGGAAGACGCAGCGTAGGTAGGCCTCTTACTAGATGGACCGACGACACTGTGAGAGTCGCTGGCACCCAGCGGAAGTAAAAGGCAGGCTGTCGTTCAGTGTGAAGGTTAAAAGTGGAGGCATATGTCCAGAAGTGGACGTCTTCCGGCCGATGATGATGATGATGAGAGTTAGGTATATGGAATTGATTTCTATTTCACGCCATGGAAAGGAGCGTAAATGCTTTGAGAATTTCCCGGGAGCTTCAAGCAGTGTCCTGATACCGGTACGTTCCAAAGAAGATCCTGGTGCCCTCCGTCTGGCACAGAGGCTGGCACCGAGGGAGTTTTAGTGGGTACAATCTATATTAGCCCGGCTACACACCAATACAGTATGTTTTAAAGATATCCCCACCGTCAATAAATAAAAACGGCTAAGTGCGAGTCGGGGTCGCAACTGACCACTGAGGGTTCCGTACCACCACATAAATTGTTAACTACTAAAGTACAAAAAACTAGTGCAAAAAGACATCATGTCCAGGCGATCACCCATCCAAGTACCGACCGCGCCCGCCGTTGCTTAACTTCGGTGATCGTACGAGAACCGGTGGTGAACAGAAATTTGTCACCGACTCGCACTTGGCCATTATTGATTGTTGTTTTACTTTAGAGTGTGTAATGCAATCATGCCAAGTTTGACGCTTGTACGTATTACCGTTTTTATACTAGAGCAAATACAAAAATACGTTTAAAAAAACGTTTGTTGTAGGAGACCCTCTTTTAGTTTTAAAATGTATTATTATTTCCTAGCTAACATGCCGTATCATTACATATTCTGTGAAATTTTCAACAGGCTGTCTGTTACGGTTCGAAAGATACAGCCGCGGAAAGACAGACAGACGGACAGACGAACAGACAGACAGCGTAGGCTTAGTAATAGGGTCCCGTTAACACCCTTTGGGTGCGGAACGCTAAAACCCCTTTTAAAGGGTATAAACGGGACCCTATTACTAAGCCTACGCTGTCTGTCTGTTCGCCTGTCCGTCTGTCTGTCTTAGAATTGAATAGACAATGTTTATCTAGAGACAATAGCGGATGACGTGGGTAGGTAAGTTGCCTTAAAAATAATTACCTTCACTTTTTGGATTTTCCCTTTCAGAGAGGAATACAGTCCAATATGTTTAAAGAGATTCTCTTTATAAGTTGGTCTGATTTTAGTTTTAGCTTCGCCACACTCTTTCTGGAAGCAAAGAAAAATATACTTTTGAATAATTATAATGCCTAGTTTTATAATTATGCTGATTAGACCTATTACCATATTATTTGTATTTAGCAAATGAACAAGTAACTGTTATTGAATCTGATTATATAAGGAGTGATCCACACGGGTGAAACCGCGGGGCGCAGCTAGTTAATTAAAATACACATAATACTTTTTTATGCCGCTATCTTTAAATTTGACGGAATAACATGTTGTCGCAGGAAAGGCATATTTACTGAAGCTCCAAATGACCATTTCGAGAAAAAGCCGTTTTAAGTTTTTTTTTTTTCGTTTTTAATTCATAACTTTTTTCCCAGAACAAGAATTTCGATGACGTCAAGGTAAACTTTTATTAATTTGTCATTTTCTATGTCCAGAAGTACAAACCATAATAAATGGACTGCTGGTTTGTGATATAGTGGCGCTTAAGTAAAAATTACTTAAATTTACAGTAAAGCAAAATTTCTTAACCGCCATTTGATTCAAATATTTATAGTCAAAATTACTTATAACTCTAAAATATTTGCTGTTAAATTGCCGGAAGCCAAATTTACTTAAAATTTACTTGTAATTTATTGCACGAAAACAAAATTACTTAGGTGACAGGCACGAATAAAATGCCAATAAAGTGTCGTTTAAGGACTCTGGTTGATGAAACAACCCCTTTTTTCCTTTTACTGAAACGCTAAAATAGTGCTCGTATCGCTATGGGACCCAGACTGATCGACGCAGAAAAAAAACGCTGATTCCGAATATCTATATAACTCAATATGCCTATTTTGGCGCTTCAGTAATTCTGCCTCTCTTGCGACGATGTTAAGAGCGCTAATAATCAATATGGTAACTTACCATTTTATTCCGTCAAATTAAAAGATATCGAAACAAATAAAAAAAGATGTTTGTAATTCTATGACAGTTAACAAAAGGTCAGGTTTTGTCACTCTTTGCAAATTCATACTCTGTGATTTTATATTTTCAGTAATGTGAAAAGTCACGAGCGAGAGAGCTGCAAACGGTAACAGACCCCTTAATAACGTGATGTCACCAGAATATCCAAATAAACCAGCCAAGTGCGAGTCAGGCTCGCGCACTGACGGTTCCGTACCACCACAAAATACAATAAGGTTGTCACAAGTAACAGAAATACCAGTTATTATAACGCCTTACAAAATTGTCGAAGCAATTGCTACGCAGTTAATTACTTCGCTACAGGCGCTTGAGTACAGTTATAACTTGGTAATGAACAGAAATTTGTCACCGACTTGCACTTGGCCATTATTTATTATTTGATGTTATACTTTAGTTTAGAGTGTACTATAATCATGCCGAGTTTGATGCTTGTACATTTTATCGTTTTAACATTAGAGCTAATACAAAAATACTTTAAAAAATACGTTTGTTCTATGGGGATCCCCTTTTCGTTTTAACTTTTTGACTTTTTTATTATTCGTTAGTTAATCCGCCTCAACGTTACATATTCTGTGAAAATTTCATCTGGCTATCTATTACGATTCGAAAGTAGTACAGACGGACAGACGGACAGACAGACAGACATCGTAGGCTTAATAATAGGGTCCTGTTTTTACCCTTTGGGTACGGAATCCTAAAAATCGCCCTTTTCAAACAAGCTGAAGAATGTTAAAGAAGGCATCAAAACTAACCGATCCTTTGTTGATGCCGCAACTACGATCAGCTAGGTAAGACTCGGTGAGCCAGTCTATGGGCATGTTATTGTAAAACAGCTGCACGTAAGTGGTGAAGTGAATGAGGTCTGTGGAGCGGAACAGTTTGCCGATGCCGCCGGTGGTGCTGTACTGGATGAAGAACCAGTCAGGTTTCGTCACAGATGTCGCACTGGTGAACTTACGGATTTTCTGTAACAATAAAAAAATATAATTAATTTCGGAACATTTGTGCACACACGTTCATCTGACCCCAAACTAAGCATAGCTTGTACTATGGCTGCCAGAGACTGATATACATATAAAAAGATACAATGAGACAGTAATTAACAGTAATTAATAACAGATCTGCATGATTTGATTCCCTCCTGCCCATTTTTCTATCGGGCTGCCAGAGTGGGTACGAAGAATCGACACCGCTTTATGGTTGATATTCCGAGAACCCGTACGAAGCGCTTTGATTCCACATTTATTATGCGAACTGCTAGTCTGTGGAATTCGCTGTCTGAGTGGGTGTTCCCCGATAGTTACAATATGGGTGTCTTCAAGTCGAGAGTGAATAGGTTTCTTCTAGGCAAGCGTGCTCCATCGTAGGCCGCATCATCGCTTAACATCAGGCGAGTTGCGGCCAAGCGCAAGCCTTTTATTTAAAAAAAATAAAAAAAATAAAAATGTACTGGAATGCATCGGAACGCCGTTCAGTTTCGTAAAGGAACCAACGACATTTCATTTGTCAAAATCGGTCAAGCCGTCTAGGCTCCAGGAGGTACTACAGGAACCCATAAACGTACATGCCTAGATACAACCCAAAAACATTACCCTCATTATTGGACAGTCGGTTAAAAGTTCGAAGGTTTGAAGGGAAATGCGTTCCGGTTCGTAAGTCCAATTCGACCAATGCAATAAGAACGATGGTGGCCGAGCGGTAGCACTTTGGCTTTATGATCTGACGACACTAGGTTCGATCCTCGGCCTTGCACCAATGACTTATTTAGTATTCAAATAAATTATGTGCAGTTTCGATGCCATGGCTAAAAAACAGTGAAGTAAACCATCGTGAGGAAACGGGTATGTCCTAGAACCTCAACAGTTCAAAGACATGACATTCACCAACATGCATTTCGACCATGCTAGCCCAGTAGCATGGTGGATTAGGGCCCACCTTCTCTCTCTCTCTCTGAAAGAAGGCCTGTCTTAGCAGTGGGAGCACGATAGGCTGAAAGAATGCATGGTGAAGATATGCATAAATCTACTAGAGTTGCCCGCATTTTCGTACGCCTACTTAACTATAAACCCCCTTTTGCCTCCCTTAATTCGGCTCACCCGCCACGCTATCTTACCATACCTCCCTTGATCTGAGATTGGAGCTAATAAGCTACCAGACTGGTGTTTGATTTACAAGTTCACGTATTAATATATTATTTAGAGCAACAAAAAATTTCCGATATAATTATAAGCGTTCATGTCTAACAAGTCATCTTAGTCAACCTTTTAACAGACCACTGCTGGACTTTTAGCCTGCCCCTGAAAGGGTGATTGGGCCATATACACGACGCTGGCCCAGTGCGGATTGGTGGATTCACATACGCCATTGAATTCCTTCTCCGTACGTATGCAGGTTTCCCCACGATGTTTTCCATCATCAAAAAGCCAGTAGTATGAAAATCCGTACATAAGCTCCAAAGAGCTCATTGGTACGGGCCCGTGTTTGAACCGGCGACCTCAAGCTTTCAAGTCTAGCGGTCTCCCAAATGGGCTACTACGGCTAACAAGTATAAATTGATAATTCTTAATAACCCCCGATAAAAAGCTGATAATCTTCAAACGGATAAACAGATTTTCTTGAATCATAGCTAAGAACACTCTCGAACTCGATCATGTCACCGCTACTTTCCAAACAAAAAAAAACTTATTCAAAATAGGTTTAACCATTCGGAAGCTACGATGCCACAGTCAAACACACAGATACACACGTAAAATTAATAACACCACTTTTTGCGTCGAGGGTTAAACCACACAGAAGAGAAGTAAATAGAACGGAAATGAGAAGGAAAATATGTTACCAGGCATATGAGTGAACGTTCTTCATTCGTCAACTCCGCATCACAGTTGCTAACTGATTTCGAATGACTGACGTTTCGTTAATATGGGTGCAACTGACTACAACAAATTTATAACAAAAACGAGGACCAAAATTTTTTTTTCTCTGGTCATAACACTTACTGTCATGTAGTCATTGGCCGCAATTACGTCGTCTTCTATCATCAAGTAGTACAAGCATCGTGAATGTGCGTAAGCCATGAGGTATATTGCATCCAAGTTCTGCTTGGTCCGCCACTTGACACGCTTCAAGGAATCGCCAAGGTTCGGCGGCAAGGTGTCCAGATCTGGGTAGTAATACTGGCTGGGAGATATCACTTCAATTAGGCCAGCATCGACGGCGCGGGAGAATCTGAAATTATTATTTAAGTTCGCAAGACAGCACGAAATCATGCAACTGGCCACTCAAGCTTTTAGAAATTTCACCTTCGCTTTCCATCAGGTGAGATTGTAGTGAAAGGCATGCCCATAATAATACACTCCGCCAGGTATAATACTCCGAGAAATGATGTGACGTGGGCGTCCCGCAATGATGTCATGATGTCAATTTACAACAGGTTCGAGAGAGATGACGATACACCACGTAACAGCTGATTGGATAAAGTGGCAACTGGACAGTGGCGTAATTCTGGGACAACTGGCAGAGTAGAAGACCTTGTTTTCTTTGATCATGGGCATGCCTAGCCAGTTGTAAAAAAACTGCAACAATAGTGTTACAAATGTTTGTCGATATCGGTCATGTCGATGCTTGCCAGCGAGGTAAAGTTGATGTAGACACCCACCCCTATTGTAATGCTCCATGTCAAAGCACGGCGAAGACGGAAAAAGTTTTTTTTTTAATTTCGTTTTTGGGCCTAGTTTTGTTCACCGCTGCCACAAATGAAGTGATGAATTGGCACTATGTTTATTGTATAGTAAACAAACAAAAGCTTTTAGTGCTTTGAGATGCTCCTTAATTTTTTGTCAAGTTTTAACAAGCGACATAAAACACATTGCTGCCTTGGTTCCTATACATTTTTTAGCCCACAGAACATAAAACTTCTCCTTAAAATGCTATTTAATTTTTTATCTGTTTTTTAAAAAGAAAAGCTAAAGCTGGGTAAAAAAAATTACGAGCTTCTAAAATAATTATTATTCTGGATAAGTAAAAAAAGGCTACATAATTTTAATTTTTGGCAGCGGTGAACAAATATGTGATCAAAGTTACTAAATTTTCCGAAATTTATTATATTTATTAAAAATTTAATTACTTTTTTTTTTTTTATTTATATTTTTTTTTTTGAAAAAAAGGTCAATATAAAACCTTGCCGGAAAATTGGAGATTTCAATTTCGGTTTCGAATCAATATAGGATTCCCTACAAGTGCCTGCCGGAACATTTCCTCATTGTCATTCTGTATTCACTTACGTTTTTTCAATTCTGTGTGCAGTTTCTACGACGTACGTCAGATCAGTTTCCCCAATCATCACAGCTATCATCGTTACCTGCTCGTCTTCGACTGTCATTTTATCCAGCAAAAACTGAGAAAAGGATCAATATTAACAAACCAGCAAAATTATATCATAAAAATTACTTCTACGCTGTAATTATTTTTACTTAACTCGTCCGCGCTTATTTTGTTGAGAACGAAACTTTTATTCCACAGAACATTTTGGCGAATGACAAAATCAAAACCGACGCCTAAACATCACATTCCAAACCGGTCAGGTGTGCAAATTGGGGCAGTCAAAATTTTATTAGTTTTTTAATTGTTTTCAGTAGATTACGAATAATTTAGAAAAAATTGCCAAACGTTTTCGATTAGTATAAAAAATTAAGTTTTGCCCATGTAAAATTAAACCAGCTAAGACAAAGCGAGACTTGAAGAACGATAGCCTCATATTCATAGACGTAAATCACAGAAAAGAGAAGTAAATAGAACGGAAATGAGAAGGAAAATCTGTTACCAGGCATTATGATAGACCCTCGATTGAACATTCTTATTTAGATCAACGCGTCTAACTCCGCATCACAGTTGCTAACTGATTTCGAATGACTGACGTTTCGTTTATATGGGTGCAACTGGCTATAATAAATTTCTTACAAAAATACCTTGACAACCGTTCTAATTTAAACAGAAAAAATATATTTTCTGTGACGTAAATAAAGGTACCTTAAATGCTCACGTCACTCTCAAGTGGTGTTTTGGCATATAAAAAACATCATTTGGGGGTGACGCGAGGATTCGAGGGACCTTTATTACGGCTAGGAATATAAGGGTAAAAAAACCATTCTAACCTTGGAAGAACCGTCGGTTGCGTTTGAAATTATAGTCGGATTAACTGGCTAAATCTTACGTGAGTAATTACCGTGTAATATAAACAAAATGTGTGAAAATAGTTTCGATAATAAAAACATAAAAATTTAAGTTTAAATAATTTAAACTACCTTGATAGTCTGGAAGAGGTAAGTCTCTTTATCCCTCTTTACATGGGGGACTCCAATGATGTAGTCAGAGAATTGGCGAGCAGAGCGCAGGTGGTAAGCAGGTCGCAGGCTATCGGGGTGGTCCATCAGATGGGGCATTATCCTCAGTGAAAACGGAGCCTTGATAGGCTCCGGTTTATCCAAAAATAATAAACCATCTGAAGCTTTACTTCCTGAGGAAGACATAACAAGAAGATTGTTTACAGTATACAAAAACATAGTCATGCAACCCGCAATCCCAACTGATGCAATCACAAGCAGTCTTGATGATTTGAAAAGGACTTTCTTATTGTTCTTGACGATCTTAATGTATGGTTTTAAGCGTCATAAAATTTTGTAGAAACAATTCATTGATCACGTCGCATCGTTCGAATCGAAGATATTATTTATTTTTCTATATATTCTGCTGGTAAATACTTGGAATAATAATATTTTGCGGTCTTACAAGCTTTATTCTGTGATAGTTTTAAACAAAGAGAATTGAAAGAGAATGTAACCAACCACGTTTTCAAACTGACATGCCTAGGGTTGGGACCACAGGTTGGGTGGGTTAAAGTTGGTACCATAGCTATGTAACAAAAAAACGAGGTCAGTGGCTGGGCCGATGTTGAAAATCGATTATTGTTACTATTCCTATTGATATTTGAATAATTTCTAATTGAATATTTAATCATGAAATCTTTAGACCATCAACGGTCTATGGGCAGTCTAACTGTATCTGTAGTTTTAGTTTTAGCTTGTATTTTGTTTAGTTAAAAAAGGCACTAAAAAAAAAAAAAACATGAAATCGAGGTTACATAACTGGATACTGTATTTCATAGGTACCGCTGCGTTTTTTTATATTTGTATTTGGCAGATTTTATTTGAATTTGAAACCTCATTTGTACGGAATTTTTTTACATAGAGACTAGGTACTTACACCAAAGAGATGTAATTCGAAAATCGATACTATTTACAATGTTACTTTAAAGATAATACTCAATTGTTCTTTTTATTTCGCTCGGTGTATTTATCTTCAAAAATTAGAACGTTCGGAAAAGACAGCTGTGGCTGGTTAGCGCAGCCTTAATACTCTCTACGCCCATCCTTCGTTATGCTCGAGATTCAATATGCCTATGACTAAATCTTTTACTCACTGCTGTATTCCTTTAGTGAATAATCTACTACTAGATCTATCTATATATATATATATATATATATATATTACTATATACTATATATATATATGCAATATTATAAACTGGAAAGATTTGTATGTATGTATGTAACGAATTGTTAAACTCAAATCATCGATGGTTATGAAGGTGTTAAGTGTGTAAATACCAGTTATATTCCTGAGTAACGTCGACAGCTCCGGCGCGTAAGTGGTGTTTGTATCATCGTTCCCAGTCATAGGCTTAGGTGTATTACATCCGCTGTCAACTCTAGCCTGAAAAAATATATGTATATGGTTATATTCAGAAACGTTCGAGGCGTAACAACTAGAATGGTACATGTTGAGAAGTCTTTCGAAAGCAAACTACAGCAGTTCTCGCCAGGAGTTACCGAGTGAGGGCCACAGCAGTTCTCGACACGGGTTACCAAATGAGGACAGCGGCAGTTCACGACACGGGTTACCGAGTGAGGATTGCGACAGATCTCGACACGGGTTACCGAGTGAGAACAGCGGCAGTTCTCGACACGGGTTACCGAATGAAGACAGCAGCAGTTCTCGACATGGGTTACCGAATGGAGACAGCAGCAGTTCTTTACACGCGTTACTGAGTGAGGACAGCGGTAGTTCTCGACACGGGTTACCGAGTGAGGACAGCGGCAGTTCTTGACACGAGTTACCGAGTGAAGACAACGGCAGTTCTCGACACGGGTTACCGAGTGAGGACAGCGGCAGTTCTCGACACGGGTTACCGAGTGAGGACAGCGGCAGTTCTCGACACGGGTTACCAAGTGAGTACAGCGACAGTTCTCGACACGGGTTACCGAGTGAGGACAGCAGCAGGTCTCGGCACGGGTTACCGAGCGAGGACAGCGGCAATTCTCGAAACGAGTTACCAGGTCAGGACAACGGCAGTTTTCGACACGGGTTACCAAGTGAGGACAGCGGCAGTTCTCGACACGGGTTATCAAGTGAGGACAAAAGCAGTTCTAGACTAGGGTTACCGATAGACGGCTTGGATTTTGTTGATTTTTTTCAAAAACCGATAAATCAATATTGATACAATTTATATGGAACCACCTCTGAAGTATGGCCTACCAAAGAAAAAAATAATCATCAAAATCAATTCATAATTGGCGGAGTAACCGCATAACAAACATACAAAACAAAACTCCTCCTTTCGTCGGTTAAAAACAGTGTAGAAGATGCATTTCCGCAAAGTATTGCCTGATTCTATCAACTATTTAAAGCCTTTAGTTTAATATTGTATTAATTATTCAGACAAAACTTAAATTATTTATACATTCTGAATAACAAGTGTGTCTATACACATTGCTTTGTGCATCAAAGGATTGTAAGACGTAGTGTCATCTTTCCACATAGGCGACATGGCAAATTGACATGTTTGCCTGAAACTCACTGAATCTTGCAGGTCATTAAACCAGAATTCTCTATTTATATAAAAATAAATCCCTATTTACCTTGGCCACGCCATAACTTGAGAACGACTTTTAATGGGTTTTTTTAAGTTATCTAATATATTGTAGAAGGTCCTTACGAATAGAAAAATTAGAAAATTGCGCAGAAATTTGGAAAATTTTGGAAATCTTTACGATTTTACTTAACAGGCAGTATTTTTATTTTTTGGTGGTTACTAGCTCAGACAAGACAACGTATGTATGGGTCAGCTATGTAAATAATATAATTATGAATATAAAATATTTAAAATTTGCGCCCCATGGTTTCACCAGTCGTTTTTGGGTTCCGTACCCAAAGGGTTAAAATGGGACCTTATTACCAAGCCTTCGCTGTATGTCTGTCTGTGTCCGTCCTTTAAACGGCTGTATATTTTGAACCGTAATAGATAGCCAGTTGAAATTTTCACAGAATACGTAATATTACGGCGGATTAACTATTTTGGCGGATTTAAAATAATAAAAAATTCAATAATAAAAACTAAAAGCCCCCTAATCACTACATTCACCAGAGAGTCACTAAATACAAAAGCTACCTAATCACTAAACTCATCAACCAATTTCTAAGTTCACCAGCAAATCACTGAGTTCACCAGCTAGTCACCGAGTTCACTAGCTAACCAGCTAGTCACTGAGTTCACCAGCTAGTCAATAAAGTCACCTGTATGCCAATAACGTCTTGTTGTCTTCCCCGATACTGTGTTTCGAGAAACTTCAAACGTGTCCGCATAACTGCTATTGTCTCTTCCATTCCCTCTTCGCGTAATATACGAGCCGCTGGAGGAAAATATAAAAAACTTAACATTTTGACAAAATTAAAGAAAAAAGATTAAATTACAGAGGAAATTAAATAAAATCATTTTGAAATCGGATCTCTGAGGGGGTGTCCATTAATTACGCGAGGTGATTTTGGCGATTTTTCGACCCCTCTCCCTTTGGCTTGACCCTTTCCTCCACCTCTTAATCTCACGTTTTCTAAATGCATTGTTTAGTGTCAATACATTAATATGTAATACGTTGTATAGGATTTAGCAATATTTTAGTGGAGAAACATGTTTTACTTCATTTCACCAGCAAAAAATTACGTGATATTTGTTGAGACCCCTCACCCCAAAATACCTCACGTAATAAATAAACCCCCCCCCCCTGGTTCTAGAACTATCGACTTATGCCCCAAGTGCCATAAGGCTATCTGTTTTAAGCGATTCTGTTTAGGCGATGCGAAAAGATGCGTGACCGCAAACCGTATCTCAACCCGTTTAGGGCCACGTTCAAATTTTTTCCGATCACTGTCCACTCCAGTTCCAGTGATTTTAGTCCACCCAGTCTCAAAATAAATTTATCGAAACGCCTATAGTTGTATCTATAGTTTAGTTTGCTCGTTCCACACCAACAGTTTTTTTAAATGTCTTATTTATATACAATTTCACACTTAAAAAGAAAGGGTTCTCAATTCAGTTGTATTATTAGGATTCTGTACCCAAAGAGTAGAAACGGGACATACCTGTTGCATTGCAAAAATGTTGCGCGTTCGCTAGAACATACTGGTCAATCTAAGCATTAGTTCCTTTATTGAACAACAGTTTAAGCAATGAAATTATATTTTATTTTACAAAATCAAACCCACGAAACACCTTTATAAAGATTGTACGTGTTTTGGCTTGGTGAAATGCTCGTCAATAACTCGTGAGTTGTAATCTAAGAATGCTTACGTGATTTTCACGAAGTTCGAAAAATCAAAGACATTCCTTTTATAAAAAATCGATAAGGCTAACTAATGCGTTCAACAAACAAAAGCTATGAAATAATGGGTCCATTGTGTATTGACACATTAAAGTCGATCAAGTAACTCGACGGTGGAAAAACAAGCTTTCAACGTCAGGCTTTCAAAGTCTAGCTTTTAACCCTAAGATCAAAACAAGTCATCTTTGTAAAAGCACTTATTTATTGTATTAAAGACAATGCTTGACACTATAAAAGGTGATAAAGAGTATCAAATGGTAAAGAGCATTGGTATGAAGTAACAAGATTTTGCCGTCAAATAATTTTGCTAAGCAGTACTCGTTTCTATGTGAGAAAATAAGTCTACTACGTATAGCAAGTAGGGAGACTACAAGAGGCGGCAAGATGTTGGACCACCTTGCCCACAGACCTTGCCTTGTATTGTATGACATGACACATTAATTAATACCATCATAGAAGGAAAGGTAGAAGGCGAGTTGGTGGTTAAAGGAGGACTTATTCGCGTCAAAAAATTAAAGAAAGGACTGGGAAGACCAAGAAGAGTATTGTTAGACCAAATAAATGAGAAGGCAAATGTCATCTTGAACAGGAAGGTGAAAACGCTTCTGAGACAGGAAGGAAAACGCTGACAGAAGACCGTCAAGCCTAGAAGTTACTTCACCGACAAGAACTACGCTCTGAAATGTTGATTGAATGAATACTCGTTTATGAAACTGCTCAGTTTCATATGAGGAACTGGTAGAGCATGACAATAATTTTTCATAATACTTTTAGCGACCGGCTCCAGACTTTTTCCTTTATTCTCTTAGAAAAGAGTAAAAAAACTTTCTTCTGTGGACAAGACCGTGTTATAACAAAAAGCTTGTCATTATAAATCAGCAATTTTAGAAGAAAACCGTGTACTATGGGCGCACAGGGGCCAAAACATCCATAAAACATAAAATCCGACTTAAAAATCTGCAAACGTTTGTACCAAATTATTGATATTGCAAAATCAACAGGCACTCAAAGAATGTTATTCGTTATTCGTATCATTGCACGGAAACCGGTCAACAATGTGAAGTGGGCGGCTGTGTTGTCGGACTCGTACAGGTTGGAGAGCGGGGTGGGGCAGGGTGGGTTAAGTTTCCCTGCAATTTTTAACCTGCTAACGGGCTGATCGAGGCGCTCAGCGGGCAGCATGTCGGTTGTTACATAGACGGCGTATGTTTCAATAACATAAACTACGCAGATGACATGGTCCTGCTGACTCCTGCTCAGCGCCTCGGTCTGTGGACTTAGTAAGTTGTTGAGTATTTGTAAGGGTTATACTGTGGACCACGGTCTGCTGTATAATGTTAAAAAAGTCAGTGTATGTTTTTTCAGCGTGGGCCGAGAAAGGTAACGGAAATGCCACCTATAAAACCAAACGGCTCTAATTTAGAAAGAGTGGAAGTTTTCAAATACTTGGGCCATTTAGTCACACCTACCCTGAAGGACGACACATATATTGAACGGGAGAGGAGGGCGTTGGCAGTCAGAACCAACATGGTTATCCGCGGCTTTGAGCGATTTTAAATTAACTCTCTTCAGGGCTTAATATTATTAAAAAACTTAAACCTAGGGTGCTGCCGGCAGCGGAGCAGAGCCCAAGCTACCGGTGGTTAAGGCTGTAGATTGAGGAACCTCCTGACAATACGTGCCGTGTCAAGGATTACCGCCTTCTGCATCTGACCCTTGACCCACCCATCTAGCAAGTGCCTCTTAAGGTGTTGGTTGAGGTTCTTCGCTATAAGGCCGTTCACCGAAACAACTATCGGAATAATAATCGTCGAGTCAACATCCCACATGGCGGTAACCTCTTGAGCCAAGTCAAAGTACTTGCTGAGCTTGTCCTTCTCGGCCTTCACGAGGTTCTCGTCATGCGAGATGGTGATGTCGACGAGCACTGCCCGGCGTAAACAAACATGTAATTTATTATTATTAATAGTGCAGCTTGGCTGGTTAAAACAGTTCTACAAATGTCATGAGTTATGAGAAATATATAATATTTTAAATATATATAAGCGAAATTCACTCACTCACTCACTCATTACGAAATCTTGAAAACTACTTGACCTACGAAGCTGAAACTTGGCAGGTAGATTCCTTATGGGATGTAAAGCTCCGTTAAGAATTTCGCGATAGGGTTAAAGCGGGAAAATGGGGACTGAAAGTTTATATGAAATTATAGGCGTACAAAGACGCGGACAACAGCTAGTTATACATAATTACATAAAAAATGCAAACCGGATTGAGAAAGGTTCTCAATTCGATAAGAAGTCGTTTCAAAATAGGTCTTTTAAAAATCGTGTTTTTTAAGTTCGAGTTTTGATAGTTACCAAGGTACCAAATAGTTTTTCGCCGTTGTCATAGTAGTTAACTATTTGTGTAGTCCCTATATACCATTTTTTTTATTAATCCTGTCCAATTTGATTGATTAATATTAAGTTTTCTCCCAAACATGGTTAATAAATGTGTCCATAATTTGAAGAACACACTCCGCCGAAAACTTGTTTTCTAACATTTTCTCGTTCATTCTACTGTTACCTGTTACTCCAGAAAAAAAAAATTGCCATGTTCACCTCTATTTCACTGTCTGGGAAACATCTATCCGTCACAATCACAGACCTATCTCAGATAAAGGTCACAATCACACAATTTCCTCAAATTTAACGACTAAAGATAAATATCTGCCTGAGTCATGTCTGATTATAGAAATGTTTATCAGTGCGTTTTGGATAATCGAAATTTTTTTTACTAAATTTTATCTAAGTAGGTAAATAGTAGTATTTTTTTCTTTAATACCTCTCCGATTATTTCATGCTCGATTAATTACGTTATTAGTAAAATATTTGCTTGTTATCTTGGAATCGATATACTTATTTAAAATAGAAATACCACTCATAAAATAGCTCACGGAATCTCTAAAATTACAAAGCCGCAAGCCTCGTGTTCTCTCAGCATATAGTTAGTTAAGCAATGTAAGTTCTTTATGTGTGTAGATTTTATAAAACTAATAGGTTTTGCCCGCAATTTCGTACGACGTGTACTTTATATATTGTAAACTTTCAAACTGCAATTGCACTCCTCACACACATACATCATCAGCCCGTAAACGTCCACTGCTAAACAAAGGCCTCCCTCGTAGATAGGGGTGTTGCCATAATCCCCACGCTTGGCAGGCGGCTTGGGAATCGCAGTACGTTCACCGTGTACTAATAGGATGCTGCTGCCCATCCTCCGGTGGTTCTGGTCGCAGTTTTAGGACATACCCGGGTTGCACTCCTAAATTCGGCAAAATAAGATAGTGGACTTCTACATCGCAAAAGAAATCTCCCTGGCAAATTTCAGATTGATAGGTCAAGTTCTGTGGCAGCCGTTGCAGGCCATGCGAAGTAGCAAGGCACTTACTACGCATCGTTTGCAACGACCTACACACTTTTTAGTTAGGTAATGCAAGTGGCAGTGGAAGTGCTACAGGCTAGTTACCACTTGCCACTAACTTGCGCGTTAGTGATTGAGTGAGAGTTATTTTACTTTGATATAGGTATATAGATAAATATAGTGCTTATATTACCTACCTATCTACCTACATTTAATACCCATAGTTTATAGCTAGCCAGTGTGTCAGTGATGACATATGATACTGAAACGAGGTCCTTAACTGCTGGCCTTTTGGAAAAACTCAGAGTAGCACAACGGGCAATGAAGAGAAGTATCTTTGTGGACCTAGAAGTTTCTTTGCGCGATAAAATCCGAAACGAGGATATTAGCCGTATCCGTATTTCTTCGGCGTAACTTGGCATCTATGTCGGTGACATTTGCCAAGATTTGTAAGTTGAACTGGCAATAGGCAGGCCAAATCACTGATCGATGGAAAACAAAGACTCTTGCGTGGAGTCCACTAACCGGAAGACGCAGCGTAGGTAGGCTTCTGACTAGATCGACCGGCGACATCGTGGATGCAGATGGCAGGCTGTCGTTCATTGGGGTTTGGCTGATGATGACCAATATAGGAAGATAAGAAAGAATTTCCCGAATTTCCACGCGTAAAGGTGTAGAGCGAATTACTGGTCTTAATAAACTTAAGTTAAATTAAGTCTTAAGTTTTTTTTTTACTAATAGTATTTTTTTATGTTGTGCACATTACTAATAGCTATATTTTTTTTTACTTATAGTTTTTTTTTTTTTTATGTTGTACATAATAAATAATTTATATTTATCATAGTATACACGTGGATACAATTATTTTGGTGAGGATATCGAGTTCGATAGTCACGTTAATTATCGGCATAAATATCCGGTTCCAATTAAACGCGTGGATATTACGTGAGTTTGTTTTCGTACTGAGAGCATATCATAAATATTAGTAGGACTAGTACCTACTAATACTTATTACCAATCAATGTTAACAAAGCTAATTACAACCAGCACTGCGCGAAAAAACTGCGTCTTTGTACTGTGTTAGTTCTAATTAGCCCTGTTAGCAGATTCGGAACTCGTCCGAGTAGGTTAGGTACTGATATAAAATAAACAGGTACAGTAGGCCGGTTCCATACAACGAGAGTTAACAGGCGCACGCACACAAAGACGCGTACGTACCTTTAGCGATATCGGATCAAGTCGGTGGAACGCCAGGTGCGAGTGCCCGCACTTTGGCAATGGTAAGGTTGTGGAATTATCAGCAGCTCATTTCACAACCTTACCACGGTAAGTATCCCGTAAATAATCATATAACTTTAGAAATAAATTTGTTTGAAAGTAACATATACCTAATACATTATCAGCCATTAAATGTCCACTGCTGAACAAGGCCTCCCTCTTAGAAAGGGGTGTTGCCTATACCTAATAAATAGTATTTAATTGAAACTCTGTTATAAACTATCACGGTTGTTCACTAAAGTCACAACCACAACCACGGGAGCTCATTCCACAACCTTACCACGGTAAATATCCCGTAAATGATCGTATAACTTTATTTAGATATATTCTATATCTGGTTGTTAATATATATTTAAGTATTTATTTAAAACTATATATGTATGTATATCAGTCTCTGGCAGCCATATCACAAGCTTTGCTTAGTTTGGGTTCAGATGACCGTATGTGCAAAAATGTCCCGAATATTAGTCCCGAATATTTAAGTGAAATTCCTGTATCTAAACTATTCACAGAACATTATAGTTGCTTTAATCATTAATCAGCCGAAGCTGGCCCTCTTTACCTATTTATTTCATGGTACTGATAGGCTAGGTAAGTAACATCTTTATAGTGGCTGTAGTTTCACAGACTAAGGGTGGTAGAGTTGTGTAGGAGACAAGCTTTTTTATTATTTCTTAGTTAATCCGCCGTAACATTACATATTCTGTAAAAAATTCTACTGGCTATCCATTATATTTGGATAGCCCGTTGGTCCAGTTGGTAGTGAACCTGCCTTCTGCGCTTGGGGGCGTGGGTTCGATTCCCACCTAGGACAAACATTTATGTGATCAACATTTGTGTATGTTCTATATTTGGGTGTCGATATCTATTAAAGTATGTATTTAAAAATATATTTGTATGTATATCAGTTTCTGGCAGCCATATCACAAGCTTTGCTTAGTTTAAGGTCAGATGACCGTGTGTGCAAAAATGTTCCGAATATTTTTATATTTTATTGTCTGTCTGTACAGACTGACAGACAGCGTAGGCTTAATAATAGGGTCCCGTTTATAGCCTTGGGTACGAAACCCTAAAAACAGTATTTTTGTAGTTTCGTATCAGCAATCACCAGCACTATCACTAGTCTTCTTTTTAGGGAGCGTTTCATCAAATATTATTATTTTATTTATTATTTTTATTTTATTAATTAACATCAACATGATGTACGCCCTTGCTTAACATGACGGAGACAAGGTGCAAGACTTAAACTAAATGCCACCACAATTATAGGTGCAGACTACATGCTATTAAAATACGAGAGTTAGTTTTTGGATATTTGGATATTATAAAGTGTTTTTAGGGTTCCGTACCTCAAGAGGAAAAAACCGAACCTATAGGATCACTTTGGTATCCGTCTGTCCGTCAAGGCCTTCTCAGAAACGCGTAGAGGTATCAAGTTTAAAATAATATCAAACAATCAAGTCTACGGTTTTTTTCAGCTGTGAAAAAATCAAACTTGTATGTCAACGCAATCAAAATATATAACCGATTATGTAGCTTATTTTGCGATTTCACAAGGGAATCAAAACCTATAGTATAGGGTACTTCCCGTTGACCTAGATTTCAATCATGGAATTTGGTAAAAGGCAAGGTTTCACAGCACATATAAAGGGGAAAATCCGAAAGTTGTTAATTTGAAGTTATACCATAATATTATTAAAATATTGTATTGCGATTACAAACTTATATTTTGTAGTTGGTATGTATGGAAGAACCTTATTGTCCACTATAAAGTTAAGTCTTTCAATGTTTCAAATTTTTTTTTTTGTTAGGACTCGAGCTCTAAGAGTTCTGGCCAACGGAACCCTCAGAACGCGAGTCCTACTCGTACTTGTCCATTTTTATGAGATAATAGCAGTGAAACAATTAAATCGATTCTTAAAAATCTTTCACGTATACCTAGTTACTCTATCCCAGAGTGACTTAAATATCACAAAGCGGGCGAAGCCGCACGCACAAGCTAGTAAATAATAAAACCAGTGGACAATCTTGAAAAGCTTATAATAAAAGGAAAAGAGGAAAAAAAAGATCTAGGGGTCGAAGAGCCCGAAACCATGGTCAGACCAAGTTGACTTGACACCAAAGTTGGTGATGCCACGCATGAGACCGCTGGTCGGCATAGATGGCGACAAATTGTCCAGAAAATTACCGGTCGGGATCATCACGACGCTCAGCAGTGAGCCTTACGACTAAAGGATGAGGATTATAATAATCATAATCAATATAAAAATCCGACCTCAAATTCGGTAACCGCAAAAATTATTGAATTATTCATATTGCCTAATTTTAACAGGCATTTATCGCTGGCTCAAAAATTTGCGAACCAAAAATCATTAAATTTTTTGTGGGACCATCCAACACAAATGAGAATTTATTTCATAAAAAACCCACTCTCTCAATCGGTTCACAATGTAAATACATTATAATAATAAAAAAAAATAAGTTATTTTGTTTTAATACCAAACTACTGAAACTTGACGAAATTTTTATGAGGCCAATCTTAAAGAATATCTTTTCAAATAAAAATAATTTTCCTAATGGGTTATAAATGTCGGAGTTCTAAGGTAACAAACATTTATATATACAGTAGAATCTGGATAGAACGACCTTCAAGGGACCGGCAATACTATGTCGTACTAACCGGATGACGCACAAAACGGCAGGATTATTTCTTGAGTACATTTATTATGAAACCTAATTTGAGTAAATAATATCGTCGCTAAAACAGGTTAGTCGTTATAAGCGAAGTCGTTATATATGAATTCTACTGTATAATAATAAATTTTCAGAAAAAAAAATACATAAACTGACTTCAGGACTACTGCATGTACAAACTTAAACTAAAAAAAAGTTGAAAATGACAGCAGAGGTAGAAAGTCCTTATCAAAACTTTTTGCAAGGGAACCACAAACCAAAACGTCATCTGCGTATATTTTTTTTGTTGTGTATGTTGATTTTTTCAAAAAGAGCTAAATTATTTTCGATAAAATTTATATGCAACCACCTCTAAAATATGACTCACCAAACAAAATAAGGATCATCTAAATAAATTCATGATTGACGGAGTAATCGCGTAACAAACATACAAAAAAAATACATGCAATCAAATTGATAACCTCCTCCTTTCGTCAGTTAAAAATAACAATAAAATCAAACTAACTGAGAACCCTCTTTTTTTGAAGTCGGTTAAAAACAACGGAGAACCTCCCATCTAAAATATGAAATGATAAGTGCTTACAGGTGTGGTCCAGTATAATCAGTCCAACAGTGACGAAAACGGAGAATGCAATCAGCGCTACAAGCCATCCCTTGCGCGGTATGCATGCGAGCGTGCAATGAGACATATTCCTCCTGCAAAAAGAAGACACGCCTTGAGATTCTGGAAACTTCCTTCTATGCTAAATGACCAGGAGGGTTAGACAAGACATTAAAAATTAACATTGACAAAATGACATTAGCTTGACATAACATCTCTCATACTAATGTCAATGTCATTTTCATACAATTTCATCTTTCCGCAGGCGTTAATGCTAACAGAAAGTGGGCCTTGTCTCACCCCCCAGATCAAGCTAGCGAGTAGCGTGCCTTGAAAGAGCCTATGAGACATAGGCCTCTTTTACTTAGTCTAAAAATAGAGATATAGCCTTAGGTCTGTGTCCCAATATTTCATTTATCTAAATAATTTTATATATCTATAGTAAAATATTGTATTGCGATTATACAAACTTATATTTTATTTTATTTTATGTTTATTTAAGACCAACAGCACAAAAATATATACATAGTTTTAAATAATTATTTTAAATTACAGCCATTAATAGGTCTATACTAGTGATATAAGTAACATTGTCATGGAAAATCACTACTAAAAATCATATATGTATTGCAAACAAGCGCTAAAAATCTAAGCTTCATAAGTTATTACAAAAGGTAGTTAACAAACAAAATTAAGCACAATTATATTTTGTAGTTGGTATGTATGGAAGAACCTTATTGTCCACTACAAAGTTAAGTCTTACAATGTTTCATCTTTTTTGTTGTTTTTTTTTTTTTGCTTGGCCTCGAGCTCTTAGAGTTCCGGGCAATAAAATAAAACTGTAAAATACATAATAAAACTGTAACAGGTCCATTTCTCTATCTTCTCTATCTCTCTCTACATAGTATAAATTAAAGTCGCTTTCCCCGTCTGTCTGTCTGTATGGCCGCTAACTCCTCCTAAACCACGCAACGGATTTTGATGCGGTTTTCACCATCAATTAGATACATTTTCACGGAATGATTATATATATATAACTAGCAACCCGCCCCGGCTCCGCACGTGAATTACACCCGTGCGAAGGACGGGCGGGTCGTTAGTTGTAGATATTTTGAATATTTTTTTGGACGGCTCTCTATAATCCAGTGGTTCCCAATTAGTGGTACGCGTACCCTTAGGGGTACGAAGTTGCATCAACAGGTACGCGCGGCAATCTCTTGACTAAGAGAAATTCTATGGAAGACGTCACACTGTATACAGTTCATTTTGCAGTCCGTCTGACTGCACACAGCGTTTCATACTTTACTGAACCTCACAAACTGAGTCTGCACCGGACCGGACTGCATTTGGTGTGCATGAGCTGAGCTCAAAAGGTACGCGAGTTTGAGGTCTTTCTTGAAGTGGTACGCAGGAATAACTAATTAGGAACCACTGCTATAATCAATACTGAAGCCAAAACAGTTTTTTTCTGAATTTTTGTCGGTTTGTCTGTCTGTATCTAGGCCGCGCATCACGCCGAAACTACTAAATGGATTTAAATGAAACTTAGCACGACTTGAGTTTATACTACGAGGTAACACTGGATACTTTTTATCCCGAAATTCGGCACAGTTCCCTTGGGAAAGGAGAAAAATGTAACGTAGGAAATGTATGTAATGTATGTATGAAATGTATGTAATGTAGGAAATGTAACTAAGTTCACAGTTTTAATTCATAACCGCGTAGTTAATATAAATATAATATATAAATATTCGGGAAATTTTTGCACACACGGTCATCTGACCCCAAACTAAGCAAAGCTTGTGATATGGCTGCCAGAGACTGATGTATATACATATATAGGTTTAAATACATACTTAAATAGATATTAACACCCAGATATAGAACACACACAAATGTTCATCACACAAATGTTTGTCCTAGGTGGGAAGCGAACCCACGCCCCCAAGCTCAGAAGGCAGGTTCACTACCAACTCGACCAGCGGGCTATCAAAGTTATATCACGTCATATGCTAGAAAAGTGTATGATACTTGGAATGGTATAGTAGAGTAGCATTACCGCAAGCTGTGCGGGAGAGAAGACCAAAGGCTGGGCCAAAAGGAATCACTCCATCCCCGGTAGATACAATCTATATAGTGAATTGGTTTATTCTAGGCATTTGATTACGTGGATCATAAAATATTATTGAGTAAACTAGAGGCATACGGAATAAGGGGAAATATTTTAAATCTAATAAAATCTTATCTTACTGAAAGAAAGCAAATTACTGAAATTAGCAGAATTAATATTAAAACAAAGCGTGAAGAGGTATCAAGGTCTAAAGAACGTAATGTAATATATGGGGTTCCACAAGGAAGTGTCCTGGGACCTCTTTTATTTATAATATATATTAATGATCTACCTAACGCTACAACTCAACCAATGACACTGTTTGCTGATGACAGTACAATAACGATAGCACGTAAAAACATTGACTCTTATGAAACTGATATTAATAAATCTTTATCAGATATAATTACATGGCTTAACAATAACAATTTAAAAATTAACATAAATAAAACAAATGTAATGCATTTTAGACAAAGAGGGCCACAAAAATCTAACATTACAGTAAGCCATGGCAGCAATATGGTTAATGAAGTAGATACTGCAAAATTTCTGGGCTTAGTAATTGACAGACAACTAAATTGGAAAAATCAAATAGATAGTCTTTCTAAGAGGGTCTCAAGCTTAGCTTATGTACTTCATAAACTGTCTAGTACCTTAAACATAGATACATTACTTTCCACTTACTATGGTTTAGTTGAGTCCGTCCTCAGATACGGTATTATATTTTGGGGTAACTCAACCGACAAAGAGATTATTTTTAAAAGGCAAAAACGCTGTATCAGATCGATGTTTAGATTAGAAAGTACTATTAGTTGCACGCCTTACTTTACTAAACATAAAATTCTTACGCTTCCGTCTCTATATATATTGGAAACTGCCTTATTCGTAAAAACTAATCCAGAATTATTCCCGGCAATATCTGGCTTAGCGGTAAGAAATCGTAGAGACCAAAACAGATGTCGTAATCGCCCATCTAAAACCACCTTAATGAACCACAGTATAATGTGTATGGGACCGACCATCTACAATACTATACCAATTTCAATAAGGGATCTAAAATATAGTCAATTTAAAAGAAAACTAAAAAAACTTTTAGTCGAGAAATGTTATTACAAAGTTAGTGATTTTATAAATGATAAATTTTAGTAATGACTGCAGAAGGTCAATTTGTTTATCATTCAATTATAGTAATGTCTATCTGTTGACTATTTAAATTAATAACATCATACTTGAACTTTTGAAATTATTTCGACAGTTATTTTAATCAATACTTTTTTATATAAATAATTCTTACGGTATTTTTATACCATCTCTCTAGATTTGTACGCCTACAAACTAGGCAAAACATGATACAAAGTGACTAATATTTTAACCCACCTATTGTGCATGCGTTTTTAAATGTGTGTATGATTTACTCGTGTTTTGTGCAAATAAATAATCTTTATCTTTATCTTTTATCTTTATCTTTATCTAGGCAAGCATGCTCCATCGCAGGCGCTCAAATGCAAGCCTTAATTAATAAATTTAAAAAAACATGCTGCATCACGATAAAGTTTCTTCACATCTCCCTTAGAACAAATCCGGCATTGAAACCCTAACTCTTTCAACCTACAGCCCTGACTTAGCTCCTTGTGATATCTTTTTGTTCCCAAAAGTGAAAGAAAATATAAAAGAAAAGATTTTTCAAGCGCCAAAGCCGTGACTGCCTTCGAAGTAGCGATTTCTGACCTGTCGATTCAAGACAAAAGTGTTTTTAAAGTTGTGTATGATAAAAAATCATGTGACGTCATCATATACATATATTATACATCACTTTTAGTTCAGATTACTTCAGCTGTATTGTTTATGAAAAATGATTCTCCAAACAAACCATTGTTGGATTTATCGTATTCTTTGAAAAATTTATTTGTGGAAAACTTAGATCTTGTTTATCAGTTTTATTATGGTTTATAAGAAACAAAATATCATTATTAGGTAAGATAAAAATATGAGTAAACAACCTCGAGAAATATCTCCTATTACTTTAATTAATTAACTAGCGAATGGCCGCGAGCGGTGGTAAACATGTTAGGTGTTATTGTGTTGTTTGAAATGCTTTGACATTTTTATCTATATTTGGCGACTGAAAGCGCTTTCAGACTAAGCGTAGTACAAGAAGCGAGCACAAGTTGCAAGTAGCTACTACGCATCGTCTGCATCGTTTTGCTTAGTGCAAGTGGCAGTTGAAGTGGTTATTGCAAGTAGTAGCTACTACGCATCGTCTGCATCGTTTTGCTTAGTGCAAGTGGCAGTGGAAGTGGTTATTGCAAGTAGTATCTACTACGCATCGTCTGCATCGTTTTGCTTAGTGCAAGTGGCAGTGGAAGTGGTTATTGCAAGTAGTAGCTACTACGCATCGTCTGCATCGTTTTGCTTAGTGCAAGTGGCAGTGGATACTATCTTGCTTTATACTACCTTGATACTAGTAACAAATACCTATGACCTGTAATTATTAGTTACCAATAAAATAATAATGATTATGATTAATGAAGCGCTACTAACCACTTCCACTGCCAATTGCGCTAAGTAAAACAATGCAGACGAAGTGCAAGTGGCAGTGGAAGTGCTACTAACCCCTACACTCTACAACCACTTGCACTAAGCAAAACAATGCAGGCGGTGCGTAGTATAGCTACTTACAACTTCTACTTGTTGATTGTACTACGCATCGTCTGCAAGCGCCATAAAGGTAGCTGTGGGCGAAGTACCTCCGGGTATTCGATGCGTAAAATACGTATCGAAAATCATCATCATCGTCATCATCATCAGCCAGAAGACGTCATCTTCTGAACATATAGGCCACCCCCCTTAACATCCACACTGAACGACAGCCTGCCATCTGCATCTGCTGGATGCCAGCGACTCTCAGAATGTCGTCAGTCCATAGTAATCAGTAGGAGGCATACCTACGCTACGCTACGACCACGAACCGGAAGACGCAGCGTAAGGAGGCCTCCCACTAGATGGACCGACGACATTGTGAGAGTCGCGGGAATCCAGTGGATGCAAAAGGCAGGCTGTCGTTCAGTGTGGAGGTTAAAGGGGGAGGCCTATGTTCAGCAGTGGACGTCTTCTGGCTGATGATGATGATACCTACGCTGCGTCTTTTAGTCGAAATCAAAATTAACACAAATTTTGAGTTTAGAAAGTAAATTTCTATGTAGTTCGATGCTTAGTCAACTTCAAAAAAAGAGGAGGTTGTCAATTCGACTTTGTTTTTTTTTTGTATGTTTGTAGTGATTACTCCGCCAATTATGAATTGATTTCTATGATTTTTTTTCGACCTGTATTTTTTATTTATTATTTTTAATGTAGTATGTAATTCGATAACGTCGATTATACGCATCTGTAAACCTATTTGCGTGTTTCTTTTTTATCATGTAGAAGAAACTTTCGAGGTGGTCGCCCAAAAATTTCCCTAATTATGGTTCAGTAGTTTTTAATCAGCTCGAATGATATTAATAATTATGTACCTATAGTTTTTTCCTAGAGCGCCTACTAATTTCACGATAGCAAATAACTAGAACTACACTACTTTTGTTCAGATGCTTTGTTCGAGTCAAAACAAAGAGGTATGCATGCATGGATGTGTAATCGTATCTATAAAAAATATACTAGTACTTAGTTCGCCCCGGACAAAGATAAAGAAGGTTTTGATGACAGGCATTTCTCTACCATCATTCGGTCATAGTTTCAAATAAAATAAAAAAGCCAGTAGTTTCTGCCCGACATCCGTTTAAAATATTGTTTTTATTTTTGTAGTGGTATATTAACTTAGAATGTTTGTGTTTTGTGGTATTTTTAAGTCAGTTTTTTTTATGATTCTTCACGTACCTACACTAACAAACTTGTTGCTACAACAATGAACTAATAGTCCACATGCATAAATATAGGGCGGTAAGTACGCCTGCTGTACAGTACTTCAAAATCTCTCCTCATAACTTCAGTACTGTAATACTTTGATACAATACTGTTGTCATTATTATTATTTAATTTTATTCACGGGTCTAGCCCGGACCTTTGATAGGCATTGGTGGGGCCGAAACCAACACCAAGAGGCCCTGTTGAATACAAAATACAATTACTATAGAATGTGTATAAAATGGAATGTAAAACTATTGCACAGTATAGGATAAAAAATAAAAAACAGGGCTATTGAGGTGAACTATTTGTGGGTAGTTGAACTGATCTATGGGATGAGAAACGGCACCTGCCTTATCCTGTCTCATCTCAAAATATATTTAGGCAGATGATGACTTGCCACCCACTAAATTGGCCCCCCATAGAGGCTGCCGCATCTTGGCACCGGAGGGGCAACATTGGCGTGGGTGGCTTAGGGTGTCGAGAGGTGTGCTGCACTTTCACTAAGAGCTACTCGCGGCGTTATGCCCTTTAACACTTCCACCCAATACAATACTGTTATACTTCTCGGATCTAGCCCGGACATTTGGTAGGCATTGGTGGGGCCGAAGCCAACACCAAGAGGCCCGTTGAATATAAAAATATTGTTATTCTTTATTTCATAAAATTCACGGGTTTGACCCGGTCATTTGTTAGGCATTGGTGGAGTCGAAACCAACACCAAGAGGCCCTGTTGAATAAAAAATACAATTTCTATGGAATGTGTATAAAATGGAATGTGAAAATGTGAAAATATTGTTATTATTATGTTAATTAATAATAGTTAAAATTTAATAAAATCATTAATTTTTCATTTTACCTTTAATTTTTGTATTTAGGGCTTATTAAAAAAACATGTATATTTAAATATTATTTTTGGCAAGTTAGCTACTCCTAGCGGTAAATTTATATAATTCTTTAAGTAATCTGTGAATAGTGCTGTTGGCTGTATTATTATTAAGTTTATTAATCTATCCACATTGTTGTACACTTTATAATATGCCTGTTTTCTGTTCCTTAATAAATAAAATAAAAAAATAAAAAATACTGGGTGAAGTCGAGTAAACGCATCAAGCTTGATTTAAAATATGAAAATTGCCTTGTCATACAATTCTCATTGGGAAGTCAGTTAAAATTTTTTTTTAGTAAAACAGACAAGCAGTCAGACAAGAAAGCGAGCTAATACCAATGATCTTATATCTCATTGGCTAACACAAACAAGGTACAAGTGAAAGTATACGCAATTCAAACTAAAAAGACCACGTACAAAAAAGAAATATTGCAGAAGCAAGCAGCGTAAAAAAATTCAAGCAACAACACGTTAAAAAAATCGCAGACTACTCGCCCACTGAGCAAAAAAGTTTCGCCAGCCAATACATTTATTAGTCTATCATCTATTTATATAAAAGGCGATGTGTGTATAAGGTATGCTTATGTACAATGTGTCATCATCATCATCATCAGCCAGAAGACGTCCACTGCTGAACATAGGCCTCCCCCTTTAACCTCCACACTGAACGACAGCCTGCCTTTTGCATCCACTGGATGCCCGCGACTCTCACAATGTCGTCGGTCCATCTAGTGGGAGGCCTCCCTACGCTGCGTCTTCCGGTTCGTGGTCTCCACTCCAGAACCTTTCTACAATACTACTACTTTGTACAATATGTACGATGACCTTATTTATATATGTATGTTTCATGAAATTTTCAGGCAATATCAATCTTCGGGTCTTCGGGTTGGTCCAGCGAGTAATGTGAACTGAAAATGTGTTTTTTTTTTAAATATATTTTTTTATAAATAATAGGCCTGCGTTTGACCACCATCACGCCTGATGTTAAGCGATAATGATATCTTATATGTTAATATCTATTTAGGTAAGTATGTATTTAAAACTATACATTTATAGTATACTAGCGACCCGCCCGCCCGGCATCGCACGGGTGTAATTTACGTGCGAAGCCGGGGCGGGTCGCTAGTTATATATATAAACCTTCCTAGAAAATGTATCTAACTGATGGTGAAAACCGCATCAAAATCAGTTGCGTGGTTTAGGAGGAGTTAGCGGCCATACAGACATACAGACAGACGCGGAAAGCGACTTCAATTTATACTATGTAGAGATAGAGAAGAGATAGAGAAGAGATAGAGAAGAGATAGAGAAGAGAAGATATATTTGTATGTATATCAGTCTCTGGCAGCCATATCACAAGCTTCGCTTAGTTTGGGGTCAGATGACCGTGTGTGCAAAAATGTCAAAAAAAACTGGTAGCGATCGGATTAGCAGTTTTTTTTGGTGTTTTATTCAATACTAGCGGTCCGCCCCAGCTTCGCACGGGTATAGATTATAGTCTTCTAGCGACCCGCCCGCCCGGCTTCGCACGGGTGTAATTTACGTGCGAAGCCGGGGCGGGTCGCTAGTTATACATATAAACCTTCCTTGAAAATGTATCTAACTGATGGTGAAAACCGCATCAAAATCCGTTGCGTGGTTTAGGAGGAGTTAGCGGCCATACAGACATACAGACAGACAGACAGACGCGGAAAGTGACTTCAATTTATACTACGTAGAGATAGAGAAGAGATAGATATGCTTCACTATACCTCCTATATTCTCATTGGTTAGATCAATAATCTTGTATTGGTAAATCTCATTGGGTTGTTACTTGTGTTTCCTATATACGAAAAACCTGTGCAAAAAAACAATTACCTACAAGAACTGAAGTCTATACATTGACATAATTACATCATAGAAAAAAAACATTGTCATTTCTAAGTCAAAGGCGGTCAAGCGCCTTTATTAAATAAACAAAATACAAGCTAAAACACTAAAAACACAGTTAGACTGCCCATAGACCGTTGAAGGTCTAAAGACAATCCATATGCCCACTACCAGTTGGCAGCGTACCCAGCATGCTGGCGGCATTACCACGTTGAATAGCAATGCTTATTTATGCGTTGAGCCAGAAACACGCCAAAAAAAATAAATGCTGTTGCTACTAAGGAGGTTGCTTCAAGGAGGTTTGTACCTAAAGGCGGGGGGCGCGCAGCTAGTTACTTATGTAAAAAGGTTAACAAATAGGTAATTTACCTTATAGACTTCATAACTTATCGGTGCACTTATAGAAAACGATCACCTTCAACAGCGCGCTTATCGGAACAGCAAGGACGCGAATCACTCTGATAATTTGTGAAAACAAACTTTAGAATTATTAACTTGGACTATCTGCGTGATAACTAAACAGTTCACACCCCGCCTAGACCGTGGCCCGTGAGTGAGTGTGTGAGTGGGTGGAACACCTCACCACTTACAAAGACCAGATAACAAACATTGCAAAGTAATTAGATATGGTTATCTATTGTTTATCTTTTATCGATTTGAACGGCAATTCTGGCGCACATGACATTGATAGGGTTACGAACGCAAAGGGTAAACCGGGACCCTATTACTGAGCCTACCCTGTCTTTAGTTTGGTGGAGTCTAGTTTTTTTTTCCCTAGGGAAAAATAAAAACAATTATATAGGGACTAGCTGTTGCCCGACACTTCGTACTCGTAGACTTTCATATTAAATTTCAACCCCCTTTTGTCATCCTTGATTCGGCCTTTTCATAAAATCCTTTCTTAGCGGACCTATACACCCCATAAGGAATCTACCTGCTAAATTTCAGCTTCGTAGGTCAAGTGATTTTCGAGATTTCGTGTTTAATGAGTGAATGAGTGAGTAGATGAATTTCGCTTTTATATATATAGATTAAAAACTTTTCTATTTAAGTGTATTAGCCGAAAGTGGATCTCTAAGGAACAGAAGCGAAAGTTTTCTAAAAGTGTCTCTACGGGGAAAGTGTATCTCTGGGGAATAAATCATTATTATTAACTCTGTATCTTTCGAACTGTAAAAGACAGCAAGTTGAAATTTTCACAAAATATGTATTGTTAAGGCGGATTTACTAAGAAATAATAATAAAGTAAAAAAAAAACGGGGTCCCCATACAATAAACGTATTTTTTACGTATTTTAGTATTTGCTCTAAATAGTGTAAAAAAGGTAATACGTACAAGCGTCAAAGGCATGATTATACACCTACACACTCTAAAGCAAAACAACAAATAATAAATACTGGCTCATATTTTTAGAAAAATATAGCTGTAATGTAAAATGTAGCTTTAAGTTCCCCCCATAATTATGACATTTATATATTAGGATATCGTAGACATAGTAATTTTTAAACTTTCGCGATTTGAACATGGTCGAAACGTCGAGCGAAAGGTACATATTTTTTACCTATATTAAATAATACGTGATAAGTCCCGATAAACATTTAAAACATCGTAGACATCATTTAGTAAATAGGTATTTGAATGAAAAAAAACAAGCTCAAATCAGTAAAAAATAAAAAATAAAAAATTTTGATATGACAACATTTTTATAATTTTAAGGTAAGGATGGAAGTAGACAACCAACCGGCCCTTTTGAGGATCGATGGGGAAGGCATATGTCTAGATAGTAGTGGACGTCCTACGGCTGAAATAATAATGATGGAAGCAGACAAAGAAAACTAGAATGCCTAAAATGACGATGAAAACCAGTCTAGCTGTTGTGGTGACATGGTTGAAAAAGGCAATAATGCTATGCACACTTCCATCTACACCACTGGAGCAGCTGTGCCAGCGCCCCAGAGCCTCGCTCCGATATTTCAAGGAGTTAGGTTGTCTCTCGTAGGTGGTGGTACACGATGGGTTTCACGCCATTATGAGAAAAAAAGCCCACTCCCTGTTGAGCAGAATGCGTGGTAGCATCCTTAGTACAATAACCGATAAGCCTGATTGTTCCATCCAGAGATACTGGAATACTCTTATTATAGGTCTCGTTAGTTAAGTTTCGTTTTATATTATTGTTGTATTTTCATATATATGTAGTATTTCTAATATTTTAATCATTTCTATTGTAAAAAAATATGTTGTAATGTATGATGTGAGGAACTCGATCTCATTTACTAATATGGACCACAGTTGTCTGAAATAAAGATTTATTATTATAATACACCACAAAGCGGGACGTCAGTGCAGGACTTATCGCCTCCTTCTCGAATGAGAATAAGAATGACCAAATTTTTTTATAGTGGGAAAAGAAGGCCTTAAGAAAATTTAGTTAGGTGCAGCGCAATAATAACTAGTTAGAACCTACTTACGCAAACGTGCTGAGTACTCCATTCGAACTGAAGATCATCTTTATAATCTTATTTTTGAAGTTTAGAACACACCACGAGAATGCATAAATCGAATGTCCATTTTAACATTTTTAAAATTCATTAGGAAGAAAGATATATTTTTTATCGCCTCCTTTGATAGTACTTAAGTAAACAAAGAAACATTCGAATAGTAAAAAACAACTTAAAACCTAAAACAACATAAATAATGATAATGTATAGTACATTAAACATTGTTGAACAATTTTTTAAGTAAAAAAATAAAACGGGAAGAGCGCACAATCCCGCGTATGTTACTGAACTGTTTTCAATTGACACGACTTAGGAATATATCAGGTTGACTATGTATGACTAACTGCAGGATGATCCTATGTTTCTCAGGATTTTATATCTAGATCTGCCGTCCCCTACCCCGCCTCCTGCCCGCCCACACAACGTGAAGAAAAAGGAACACGTGTTGGCAGTATCATTGTTCAGGACACAGAAAAGTCTTCTTTTGTGAAAATTTCTTTTCTGTTGTTCAGGATAAGTTTCGACCCTGATTAACTCCACAAAATGTCGCCAAACACCTGTTGGTATGCGCCCGCCCAAATTGCCTTTATTTAAAGCATAGTAGTCGCAAAAAATCTTTGCTAAGGTAACTGTCAAAACTAATAATAATTACCCATGGTTCAACTGGTCGGACTATCGGAAATAGGACTTGCCCGTGGTCCTACCAAAAGGACCACCGAAAAAAACCACTCGTGGTCCAGTTTTTTCAGGAGCACTAGTAGAACCACGGGGTCGGATCACGGGCAACAAACGGTTTTAATTTACGAACTTTGACAGTAAGCAGTAAATATTTTAAATTTTGCAGGTGCGCCTTGGCAGAAAAACCGCCTCGTATGCCACAAACGATCATTATATTTTTCTAGCCCTTGTCTCACTGCTTTTAAGATGGACAGACCTAAAAGAGACCGCAGGGAAACGCTGGATGCAGGCCGCTTCCAACCGGCCCTTTTGGAGATCGATGGGGAGGCCTATGTCCAGCAGTGGACGTCCTATGGCTGAAATGATGATAATGATGATGTCTCACTGCTTTTAAAGGTTTTTCTCAATTCGTACAACACCAAATTCGGTCAACGGATAATAAATGCTCAGTTCGTACAATTAGTTTTGCTCCCATACTCAATTCGTTCAATGGATGGTTATTGCGGTGCATTCTCGTAGTCAAACTGGTTTGACGACGATGAATGGTCTTTCCTCGTGGTCAAACTTTATTGATATTGCACTTTTTCAGCACGCTGTATGCATTCAGTTTATGTAGTCATGTGCTCAATTTATACAATGCATCGAGAAGGTACAATGAAATTCAATCTCTATCTTCTCTACATAGTATAAATTAAAGTCGCTTTCCGCGTCTGTGTGTATGTCTGTATGGCCGCTAACTCCTCTTAAATCCGCTACGGATTTTGATGCGGTTTTCACCATCAGTTAGATACATTTTCATGGAAGGTTTATATATATAACTAGCGACCCACCCCGGTTTTGCACGTCAAGAAGTTCGTCCCTTATCTTCCCCCTATTTACTTACATCAATGGGTATGTCCTGCCGTTTTTTGCAGAATACATTCAGATCGTCTCGCCATCGTTTCCGGCTCAGATCAGATAAACAAGAGAGATATGGCGTGGCGTGGCGGATGCAAACACATCAAGCTTATAAATCTTGATGCCTTTAGTCGAACGCACCCTGCAGTCGACCTTGCAGCCTTTTTTAGGGTTCCGTACCCAAACGGTAAAAACGGGACCCTATTACTAAGCCTACGCTGTTTGTCTGTGTGTCTGTCCGCCTGTCCTACCTATTAACGGCTATAAATATCTATCGAACCATAATAGATGGCCAGTTGAAATTTTTACAGAATATGTATTCTTACGGCGGAATAATTAAGAAATAGGTAATAATAAAGTTAAAAAGTCCTTGACAAGGCCACTTTTATTTTACTATTCCGCTAAACCGCTTGACGCAAAAACAGTTAGTACGGCACAATCACAAATTTTTCACGCACACTAGCAAACTTGTGACACCAATCACTAACTAATAGTCCACATGCACACATGCAAAAAAAGGGCAGCAAGGTCATCTGAGTAGTGAGCTCTACTAAAGGCATCAAGCCTTATCTAGGCCTGATGCGTTCGCACCCATTACGCTACCATACCTTTGACCAAAATAATAACTATTGACTCAGTAAAAATGAGTCAAAACTGTCGGGCATATACCTACTTTAACACCTAATTATAACCATGTACGGTACATATGTTTCAAAAAATAGATAATGGTTTTTAGTTGTGTATTTAAACTTCGGGAAAGCAAACGAAGGCATAATCATGTCAGATGTTTCGTTACCATGTAACAATAGTAGCGTGTTGCACTTCCTACGGCTAGAGACCGACTGAAACGAAGTGAGCCGGGGCTCATTTTGTAATCTTCAAAAATGCCCTACATCTGGGCCCGTCCATTCATTTCATTTTGGTGGAAGTACCATACCATATCTCTCTTGTTTCTCTGACCTGAGGAGGCAATCTTTGGGTCACTCTTGATATTTAGCTCTATGACTCATTGGTTTATCGAATATGTTTTTGCTAGAAATTTTCTAGGCCTATCGAGTACATTTTATAGCCGATAAAAGTAATTCTTGCTACCAACCTGATATTTATTCGTTTTCATCGCATCATGATTTGCATACATACCAATATATTACTGTACTTATACCTTAGTTAAAAGGTCTTACTAAGCTGTGTACGATTTATAAAATCTCTTTGTGTACGATGCAATCCTTCTTACTCATCGCGTTAGTTTGTAGGTAATTGATAATAAAAAAAATTACATTAATATTGCTCTTATTTCGCACAGAAATTGAGCATTGCCATTCAACGTGGCAACGCTGCCAGCATTCTGGAGACCTTCCCCTCTTGGTTTTTTACTTAAAGTTTTTAGATTTTAAGTTTTGTTTTAGTTTATATTTAAGTTTACTTACTACCAAAAATATTTCAAACACTGATATATTTTGGAAGCTAACACTATTCATCATGATGTTCATCATCAGCCCTGAGTGACGCACTGCTGGGTATAGGCCTCCCTTTGTTTATGCCACTCTCCCCGGTCATATTATACACGCTGTCCAAAAAATTATATTAGTGCCGCCTTAGTCGCGGCAGCTCCAGCCTGTACAATTGTCCCAGGAAGATGAGACGGCTCTAATGTATCGACGTTAATGTAGCGATTAGGAGCCGCCCCATCTTCCACGGGATGAGAGTCATCCCGGTCTCTTGCCGTCGTCCCGCATCAGTCGATTGGGTTCTCGAACTGACGGGACGCCGGCGCTGACAAAAGCCCCTGCGCTCTTAGCTTAAGACCGTGGTGGCCATGCCTGTTCACCATTTCGCTACATGGGCAGCGGTGAGGGACTTAGCAAGGGGCACCTACATAGAAGGATACGACTACTCTGAAGGTATTATTGTCTAAAATATTGCCAAGTTTTTGTGAAGGTAGGGTATGCAGCCAAAGCCAAAATTCCCATCGCGTGACAGGAAGGCGAAGCAAGCAGAAGAAATTGCAGAATCGACCAAGTTTTGACTCTCTATCTCACAGAGCACAGAGTTTCCGCAGGGAAACGCTGGATGTAGGCCGCTTCCAACCGGCCCTTTTGGAGATCGATGGGGGAGGCCTATGTCCAGCAGTGGACGTCCTATGGCTGAAATGATGATGATGATGATGATCTCACAGAGCGGGCCGTCCTTCTCTCTCTCTCTCTCTCTGAGAAACCGGATTTTTGGGCAAGTGTTGGTTCGGATAAGCTGTTTTTCAGCTTTATAATGCGTCGTAAAGTAACTGATTTCTGAATTTTTTAAGGTAGGCGATAAGCATTTAGCGACAGGAAACTGGGAGAGACAGATTAGGCATTTGGCGTACTTATACCGAGACCTCCAAACCTTACTTTTAATGAGGCTTGCCTCCAAATACTTGCCTCTTCCTTATTTTAGTTTTCTTTAGTATTCTGGGTTTTTTTAAGTTGTGCATAATACATTTATAGGTATTAACAAAGCAAGTCCATTAGAACGTTACTGACCACTTTCACTTATAATTTAAATAATTCATTATGGTATCACTGAATTCAACGTAGTAGGTACCTATATTATCATCAATACACTACAAAAACTATTATATTATCAAACTTTTGCTTATATTATACTACTCTTTGTTTTGCATGGTTTTGCAAGATAAAAAGGCTAAACTCTAAACTTCATTAAAACAAATATGTCAAAAAAACTTTAAATTGTCAAATGGCACAAAGTTTTTGTAATTATGTTTTTTACCTCAGAAGAAGGACGCTTCTTTTAAGGTTTTTCTTTTTTTAACTTGGCTACTGCCCTTTTGGGTGTTGGAGCAATTTTGCCATCAGCAGATAGAGGGAAGATAATCCAGTGAACGAAGTACGAATATTCACTAAGTAAAACACGTATCAATAGGTGTGTGCAAGCAAGCAATAGGTACACAATACGGATAGACAGTACCTACATTACGGCAGCTGCCAGCAAGCGACTGGCGCGAGAAATACTTGCACAAATACTGCGCGTCGTCTGCAACTGGTAGGTATTCAGCAACTTCCACTGCCACTGGCAATAACCAAAAAGTTTTGTAGCTAATTGCAAACGTTACAAGTATCCATAGGCGACGGTGACTGCTTTCCATCAGGCAGCCCGTCTGCTAGCTTGCCAACTATGGAATAAAAAAAAAAGAAAAAAAAAAACATTCGTAGTAAACTGGCGCGAATCAGACTTGCACAAGATAGATAGATAGATAAACTCTTTATTGTTCACACCACACATTTCGTACACATGATAAAACAGCTTAAAAACTAGTGCAACAATCGGCGGCCTTATCGCTAAGAGCGATCTCTTCCAGGCAACCTTAGGATGGAGAGGATTTATACAGGAGGTAGAAGGCGGGGCGTGCAATATTAAATAATGTGATATAGTTATAATATAAACCGTACATTCTAATAACAATACATACTAATACTTATATTACTTAAAATTACGATAATATACTAATACAAGTTGGTACCTACTTCGCGTCGTCTAGGTTACAACGTAGGTAAATGAACTTTGAACGCACAAGCGCTCTCAAAACCGACAACTATTCTCTTTTCTCATAGGTTCTATCATAGCATTCACAGTAAACATTAGAGAGCATGTTTATAGTTAAACTATTTCAATAGCCTATTCTATACGTCCTACGTGAAAACATTGTGAGATAAGTATAATCTATATTAGCAGGTCACAAGGAAATATCCCATCCGGTGTTTTTTTAGGTTTCTATAATGATTAAGTTCTGTCATCTTTGATAACAGGCATGTGTCCTTATGTTTCATTTATTACAAATAATAGGCTTAGCAAAAATATATATCTAACAAAATACTTTGCACATACTGCAAAAATAAGTTAAATTGGCTGATAAATCTCTGAGATATGAGCGTTTAAAGTTTTTGGTGGGGATAGAGAACGAATGCTCTGCCTCATTCTCGCAAAGCGTGTGTTAGTATAGCATTTGTATGGTGTGCGCACGACATGACGTCATCACGTGCTATAGTACGCTCTCTGTCTAGCATGAAATTAAAATACTCAAACTTTTTTTTTTTTTTTTTTAATATATGTATTAGATGTAGGACTTATTCTTAGCGTCTTAGCGGCGTCATCTTCAAGCGCAGCTGGGACGCTCTATCAGTCTGCCTACGGGCTATTTAAGGATAGACCCTAGGGTATAAACTTTGTGATTCCTATGGGACTAATATAGTAATTTATGACTAAATGTCCCCAATAAAAAGAAGAATTTAAAAAAATAAAAATAAAACATTTTTTTAATAAATTCTAATATTGTTATCTTTGATAGGCTCTATGGGTGCATCAAGACGGGAAGAGATATCCAGGTAGACCCCGGAAACGATGCTCTGTACCCTTAGTACAAGTTTTGATAGTTTACGAAAACTTTACGAATCCGAATGTATTTTGCAAAGAAAGCAACTTTGTGATGGCGGAAATTGTCATGCGCATAAACGAAACAACAATTTTAACCCTGGAAGAAAGAAAGAAAATAAACTTTATTCGACACCTTTACAAAAACTAATATCTAAAGGATACAATCAGTGTCGATTGGGTCCGTTTCGGCATTAATGCTGAAAGTCAAGGACTATCAGCGCCGGTTTTCAGACGAAGTAGTGGTCACGCGACACACTACATAAAATATATTGTAAGACTTTGTGATGCAACCCAAAACCGGCCGGCACTCATGCTGCCCTGGCTACGTAGGTACGTCAATTATCTAACTTAGATGACACGGAAACGCAAATAATTAACGCAATCTATTTCTGAGAATTTGTCAATTTTGAATCCAAGTACTATCGACACGTCACAAAGAAATATCCCACACTTTTATATTTATAGTACACGGTCACTCTTGGGTTAAGCCTGACTTCTTTGCTATTATAAGATCCAGAGTGGCTTCCTTCTGGCATCACTTGCGTCGTTCCGGCAACAGAATCCTAGCGGCTGTCTCTTATGATGTAAGGAGTCCAATGTTTAAGCATTGGATCTCTGTTCACATGAATAGAAACAAAAAGTGACCTGGCACTATTGTGCACCGTACTTCTTTTTGTATAGTTTGTCAGAGTTTGACTATCACCCATATACAGTGTGCTTATTTAGTTTAAGACGAACACCCCTATACAGTGTGCATTTATTTTATTTTAGATTAAGACATTAATTAGTACGAGATCTATGGGTCAAGTTGCCTGAATTAAACGATTTTTATTTTATTTATTTATTTAAGCATTGATTCACTTAACTAACCCTTAGGCTACTTTCCCACTTTTAGCAATTTTGGTTATTCTTATTTACATTTGTCTACTTCCATGGTTTAAAATTAGGTATAATTTAAAATTTTAAAAATGGTGTCATATCAAAAATGAATGTTTTATCTAGGCAACCGTGAAGACCGAAACATTCGTGACTCGATGGTACAAATATATGAAAATAACGCGCTAGTTTGAGCCGACTGCCCCGGTGGCTCAGTTGGTAGTGACCCTATCTTCTGATCTTGGGGGCGTGGGTTCGATTCCCATCTAGGACAAACATTTGTGTGATGAACATTTGTGTTTGTTCTATGTCTGGGTGTTAATATCTATTTAAGTATGTATTTAAAAATATATATGTACGTATATCAGTTTCTGGCAGCCATATTACAAGCTTTGCTTAGTTTGGGGTCAGATAACCGTGTGTGCAAAAATGTCCCAGATATCCCAGATATTTTCTCCTGATTTTTTAGATTCATTCAAATACCTATTTACTAAATGATATCTACGATATCTTAATAGACAGATATAATAATTATAGGTACCGTATAGGAACCGTAAATATACATTTTACATTACAAATATACCTTTCGAAAAATATAAGAAAACCTCAAAAATAGAAGTAGCGAAACGCACGATACTATATAATAATTATGTGTACCAATGTGTAAGCGCAATGGTTTTGTTCTACTAAATGCGAATTTTCGAAATAAAATTTTGAAGATGCTATCTATACTATATCTAATACAATATCACTTTATTCTAGGTCAAGAAAAAATACAAAGTAACTTAAAATTAATTTAAAAAAAAAACGGTTATATAATAGGCGTCCTTATCGCCTTAAGCGATTACACAAAAAACAACAACGGCTACTACAAACGTTGTTAATAAACAACAAAAATATAATATAGCCTATGTTACCCGGGGATAGTGTAGCTTCCCAACAGCGAAAGAATTTTTCAAATCGGTTCAGTAGTTTCGGAGCCTATTCAATGCAAACAAACAAACAATCAAATCTTTCCTCTTTATAATATTACTAGCGGTCCGCCCCAGCATCGCACGGGTATAGATTATAGCCTATGTCACCCGGGGATAGTGTAGCTTCCCGTCAGTGAAAGAATTTTTCAAATCGGTTCAGTAGTTTCGGAGCCTATTCAATGCAAACAAACAAACAAACAAACAATCAAATCTTTCCTCTTTATAATATTACTAGTAGGCCGCCCCTGCTTCGCACGGGCGAAGCCGGGATATATAGCCTATGTCAACCGGGGACAGTGCAGCATCCCAACAGTGAAATAATTTTTCAAATCGGTTTAGTAGTTTCGGAGCCTATTCAATGCAAACAAACAATCAAATCTTTCCTCTTTATAATATTAGTATAGTATAGATTAGTATAGAAGTATAGATCTACCCTGGCAAATAGTTTGAGGCAGTATGCGAGTGGAACCGCGGGCCACAGAGAGTTAATGTTGTTATTAGAGGTAACAAAAGTACATAATTTATGTAGACTTTAATTTACATAAAAGGCAGGCTGTCCCTTAGGAATGTCATTCGCGTCATCAGCTTAGCCCAGTTATACACAACATATCAACATAATGTGGTACTTAAGGAACCTGTATACCCTCTGCAGCTTTCTCTCTCGCACATTTTCACATTATTGAAGATATAAAATCAATGAGTGTGAATTTCCAAAAAATAACAAAATCATGTCATGGTGTCTATCGTAACATTACAAACAAAGAAATTGTCAATTTGATATATTTTAATTTGACACAGTAAAATGGTAACAAGTGATGTTTATTTCTCGTGTCATTTTATTCCGTCAAATTACAAGATATCGAAGCAAACATTTCTTTGTTTGTAATGTTACGATAGACACCATGACATGATTTTGTTACTTTTTGGAAATTCACACTCATTGATTTTATATCTTCAATAATGTGAAAATGTGCGAGCGAGAGAGCTGTAGAGGGTATACAGGACCCTTAATAAGCTTGTATTGTCTGTTTGTTTTCTAATACAATTTTAATCGGAAAAACGGCTATGGCTGGTGAGAGCATAATGTTGCACTGCAATAAACGCTTATCGCACTCTTATCAAAATTTAATTAGTTATTAAATGCTATTATATTATCAACATACAAATCTTTAATTAAGGTAAAATGTATTATCATTTTAATTAATCTTCAATACTATGAAACTACTGGCTTTTCGGTGAAGGAAAACATCGTGAGGAAACCTTCATACGTACGGAGAAGGAATTCAATACAAATACAAATACAAAATTTATTTATTGTTACATACGAAGCACAAATGGCGTATGTGAATACACCAATCCGCACTGGGCCAGCGTGGTGGATATGGCCCAATCACCCTTTCGGGGGTAGGCTAAAAGTCCAGCAGTGGACTGTTAAAAGGCTGATTATGATGATGATGACTATGATCTCACACCAGGATATGTGCCACCAACCTGTGATGGTCTACTCCTTCATTAGAGACAAATCGCCAGCCCAGAGGCCTTACGGCTACCATGCCGATGATATGATGCGGTATATTTACGATGGAGCACGCTTGCCTAGAAGAAACCGATTCACTCATGATAGGAAGACACCCAGATTGTAACTATAGGGGAACACCCATTCGGGCAGCAAATTCCACAGACTAGCAGTTCGCACAATAAAAGTGGAATCAAAGCGCTTCGTACGGGTTTTCGGAATATCAACAAATGTGGATTCGATTTTTCGTGCCCGCTCTGGCAGATCGATAGAAAAATGGCAGGAGGGAATTAAATCATGTAGATCATGCACTTTTTAGGATGGGGAAAAGGCAGTGAACTCGCGTGTCCGTCACGCTCAGATACTCGCGTATAGTCGGTTCGATTCGACTAAGGGAGCGAGAGAGATAATATAGTCAACCTTGATGAAGTTTTCACTTCTGTCGTGTGCTATCAAGCACCATCGACCTATATGTGTACATTAATTTCTTTGTTGTAATGTAAAATGTACCTCACCGGTTTCTTTCATAATTATGAAATCTATATATCAAGATCTCGCAGACATAATTTGATTAATAGGTAATTGAATGAATCAAAAAAAACAGGGATAAAAACGCAAATCAGTGCTACTATATTAATATTTTTTTCTATCGAGCGAAATGTGCTTAATCGTGTTTCGGTCTCATGGGTTTCCTAGATAAAACATTAAATTTTGTTATGACACCATTTTTATAATTTTAAGCTAACCATGGAGGTATGCACACTTAAACTAGAATGACCATAATTGCTCAAAGTCGGAAAAGAGCGTCTTACGCACACACTTTTTCACATATTGGTAAATGCTTAGCTGACGGCATACTTAAACGTTTAAATAAGTGTGAAAAACATGAAAAGGCACACCACGAAACATGAAAAGGCACACCACGAAACATGAAAAACTAAACACAAAAATTCAATAAGTTATGTGTAGGGAATGAACCCGGAAATCGCGAAAAATCAACTGTTTCCATTTTTCCATTTCCATGCGATAGGTAACAAACAAGCTAACGGGCCGATCGCCGTCGCCTATGGATATCTACCTGTAACACCAGGGCACAGATATACACAACAGATACGTTGCCGGCTCAATTAAGAGCACGTTTGAAGAACCCCATGTTATAGTTACTCGGAAATGTCGCAGGAAGCTCATTACTATGGGACCAACTCTGATATTGCGAAAAAATCTCAGTTCGTTTTTTTTTTGTCAAATGTCAATGACCGTTTTCTATGGAACAGCTGATATTTTTCGCGGTTTCAGTGTTACTCTTATAGTAAAAATTGTTCATAATGATGGGTACTATGGACCCCTTTTGGCTTAGTACACCCTTTCCGCGTAACTGAGTAGACAAATGTATTTTATTTACTTCGATTCAAAATCTGCGCAACGATCCGGGTAAACGGTCGCGTCCATGTTGGTTTCGAAATTTTTCATACATTTCAGTGCCGATCACTTCATAACGGTGAGTCACACGGTCGCGGCAATGTGCGACCGGTTCAAGAAAGCTTATTTCTCATCATCATCATAATCAGCCTTTTTTTTAGTCTACTGCTGGACTTTCAGCCTACCCACGAAAAGGTGATTGGGCCATTTATTATTTCTCATATTTGTTTATTTCTCATAGACAATTTTTACTACTGGAACCTAACCTGACATCACAAAAAAATGCTGTTCTATAAAAAAATCATTCGCGCTTCAATCAACGAAATATATCAACTAGAATTGTAGAAGAACCCAAGCTCCAGAATATATAGAGCCGCTTAGCTTGCACAGATGCGCAGAGACATCGGGTCTCTGTATCTTTTGTACCACTTACAACGGAGAGTTTTCTGAAGAACTATTCAATCTGATGCCAGTATCGCGAAATTTTATCATTGCACTAGCCGCCATTGCCTGAAAGCTCATCCACATAATTATCATCATCATCATCATCATCATTTCAGCCATAGGACGTCCACTGCTGGACATAGGCCTCCCCCATGGATCTCCAAAAAGGGCCGGTTGGAAGCGGCCTGCATCCAGCGTTTCCCTGCGGTCTCTTTTAGGTCGTCTGTCCATCTTGTGGGTGGACGTCCTACGCTGCACATAATTATAGATCTGTGGAAATCGCATACTGTGCGTTTTACTCGAGTTTTTTTGCCTCACACCTGCAATATGTGGAATGAGCTAAGTACCTTCCGCAGTGTTTCCGAGAAGCTACAACATGGGGTTCTTCAAAAGGCAACGTATTTGTGATGCCTCTGGTGTTACAAGTATCCATAGGCAACGGTGACTGCTTACCATCAGGCGGCCCGTCTGCTTGTTTGCCACCTATGGCATAAAAAAGTATATTGTACCATAGAGATTGTACTCATTGATGTAAGTAATCATTGCTTGTACTAAAAGTTAGCGGTTGCCAAATTTTACATTGCGATTGTCAGTAAGTACCTACCTACATTGCGAGCGTAAAAGTGATCACACACCAGCGTTGAACGAGCGTGTGTAGCTTAGCGTAGCATGCCATGCGCGCGCCTACACGTTGGCCTGTATACACAGTCTGAACACACCCTTAGTTTCTTACCCGCAAACACGGGTGCAAACACTATAACAGTGACGTGAATCTAATACAAAGAGTTTAATTTCAGATTCCATATTAAATCATTCATGTGTCTCGTTCGTTTGCAAACAATTACACAATAGAAATGTCAGTAAACAGCTTAGCAGACGCAGGTAAACAATAACGTAAGAATATCACACAAATATTAATAAAAATACGCATTCTACTATCAGGTAAACACTAAAATAATCTTACCTAGATATCCTATGGCATGTGGAATCAAACATCTTGCAGTTGCTACATCCCATTTTAGTGCGAGAATACGCGGGAAAACTTAATTAGTACAAACAAATTGCAAAAGGTAACACGTGTGTACTGTACTAAATTCGAACGATGACTGAAGCTGAAGAAATGTTTTACGCCATCCGCTATTCAACCATAACTAGTAGTAATGTAAAATAGTTGAAGTGGAATTACTCCGTCTGTAATAAGGTTCATATGGGCTGAGTTGCAAGGTGTAGCAGGAGTTGTAAGGCCGCAATAATAAACAGTTATTGTTGTTTTATATTAAACACACATACATAAACAAACTCAAAGCCGCACAACGAGCTATGGAGAGGGCTATGCTCGAGGTTTCTCTACGAGATCGAATCAGAAGACGAACGAAAATCACCGACATATAGCCCACCGGAGTAGGAAGTTGAAGTGGCAGTGGGCAATGTACATATCACGTAGAATAGATAGCCGATGGGGCCGAAAGGTTCTGGAATGGAGACCAGTAAGCGCAGCGTAGGACGTCCACCCACAAGATGGACAGACGATCTAAAAGAGACCGCAGGGAAACGCTGGATGCAGGCCGCGTCCAACCGGCCCTTTTGGCGATCGATGGGGGACGCCTGTCCAGCAGTGGACTTCCTATGCTATGGCTGAAATTACGATGATGATGATGATATTAAACAATCGAGATCTACAACTTAATTTGTTACATTCTAGAGACTCGAGATTCTCAGTCCTGTCGGTTCACGCGAACAGCGCCAGTCCTAGTTTTTGACCATGGTAGAGCGAGATTATCTTTCGGCGCGTTTCATTTATGAAAACTATGTACAGAGATAAAAAGTTGCCCATGTGTTAATCCAGGATGTAAACTATTTCCACATTAAATGTTTATGCTGGTTACGAACAATACAAGTGTGCCTGCCACCTGCGACGCCGCCCCTGCCCCGAAGGGTGAAGCGCCATCAATAGGTTATTATTTTCGCTTATGGCATTTTGTCGCCTGTTGCTATCTAGATTCCAGAGCGTCTCGCTCGTTGAGCTCTACCCTGTCTCTATCTCTACCCCAGGAACGGTGCTGCACGCAAAAACATCACCATAGAAATCATCACGCAATCCCACAAGACGTGAAATAATAAACCGGCCAAGTGCGAGTCGGGCTCGCGCACTTAGGGTTCCGTACCACCACGAAATACAATAAGGTCGTCCAAGTAATCGAATTACCAGATATTGTAACGCCTTCTAAAATAGTCGAAGCAATTGCTACGCAGACACAGTTTATTTATTTTGCTAGAGGCGCTCGTGTATGCCTCAATTATAGCTTGATAATGAACAGAAATTTGTCCCCGACTGGCACTTGGCCATTATTTATTGTTATACTTTAGAGTGTGTACCTATACCTTACCTACCTACTATAATTTGGCGAAGTTTGACGCTTGTATAGTACAAACGTCAAACTTCGCCAAATTATGCGTACCTACCTACCTAGATATTATAATTATTATACTTGTTGTAGGTATTGTATGTTGTATTACCGTTTTTACATTAGAGCTTATACAAAAATACGTTAAAAAAACACGTTTGCTGTATGGGGATTTTCGTTTTTACTTTTTGACTTTTTTTATTATTTGTTAGAAAATCCGCCGTAACATGGCCGTAACATTACATATTCTGTGAAAATTTCAACTACCTACCTATCTATTACCGGTCAAAAGATACAGCCGTTAATGAGTAAGACAGACGGACAGACAGACTGACAAAAAGGAAAAAGGACATGTTTGATGAACTCAGTAGTATTTAAGTTTTAAAAAACTTACGTCTAAGTCTCTAAGAGAAAAATATTTTTTTTTAAACGAGCATACAAAATCATGGTCTATTTTGTCCAAGGTGTAAATGTATCAATAAATAAAACTCATTACAAGTGAACTTTCGCCGCTTTTTAGTGGAAAAGTGTAGTTCTTCAAAGTGTAATCTTTGCATATGAGATTTAATATGATACGCACGTAAAAAAAATCCTTTTTGGAAAGGACAAGTTGAAACTAGTTCAAGTCATAGGTAGGAAAAATCGATTAAAATGTGTTTTCAGTAGTACAAAAAGGCGATTCAAGGCAAAAAATATGAATACTTTATTAAATTTTGTATGCGAAAACTCAACTGTTTTGATGAATTATTAATTAATAAGTAGCTGTGCAATTTTATTATAGAAACTGGGGTTGTTTTCACACTTTTTTTTAATATTGCACCTAAAATAGTCTTCCTTGTTCCGCGGAAAAATCGTCGGACGCGGAGTAGAAAAGTCGACTAGGGAATAGAAAATCGACGCGGAGCAGAAAAGTCGACTAGGGAAAATTGAAAATCGTCGCGGAGTAGAAAAGTCGACTAGGGAATAGAAAATTGACGCGGAGCAGAAAAGTCGACTAGGGAAAATTGAAAATCGTCGCGGAGTAGAAAAGTCGACTAGGGAATAGAAAATCGACGCGGAGCAGAAAAGTCGACTAGGGAAAATTGAAAATCGTCGCGGAGTAGAAAAGTCGACTAGGGAATAGAAAATCGACGCGGAGCAGAAAAGTCGACTAGGGAAAATTGAAAATCGTCGCGGAGTAGAAAAGTTGACTGGGGAATTGAAAATCGACGCGGAGTAGAAAAGTCGACTAGGGAATTGAAAATCGTCGCGGAGTAGAAAAGTCGACTAGGGAATTGAAAATCGACGCGGAGTAGAAAAGTTGACTAGGGAATTGAAAATCGACGCGGAGTAGAAAAGTTGACTGGGGAATTGAAAATCGACGCGGAGTAGAAAAGTCGACTAGGGAATTGAAAATCGTCGCGGAGTAGAAAAGTTGACTAGGGAATTGAAAATCGACGCGGAGTAGAAAAGTAGACACGAGCATTTTTTTTATGAATTTCCAACGCAAGTCATGGTGTTATAAATTCTTTATTTATTGCAAACTAGCTGTTGCCCGCGACTTCGTACGCGTAGATTTTCACACAATATTTCAACCCCCTTTTGCCCCCCTTAATTCAGCCCTTTCGCAAAATCCTTTCTGGGCGGACGTCTACACCCCGAAAGTAATCTACTTGCCAAATTTCAACAAACTTTCAACAAAAAATAAAACCCCCATTTCTGATCCTTAATCAGTCTTTTCCAAAAAATATAATTATATACAGTATTTATTTGTTTTAAATTATGAACCTGAATACCAAATTTCATATCCCTAAGATCAAAAACAAAGGACTTTCATACAAACTTTCAACCTCCATTTGCTCCCCTTAATTCGGCCCTTTCGCAAAATCCTTTCTTAGCGGATCTCTACACCCCATAAGGAATCTACTTGTCAAATTTCAGTTTCGTAGGTCAAGTGGTTTTCGAGATTTCGTGTTTAATGAGTGAATGTGTAGATGAGTAGATGAATTTCGCTTTTATATATATATAGATATATAGATATTCTAGAACTTTCTCGAATATTCTATATCGATTACAATAGTTTGTACTCATTTTAGAATTATGTCGATCATTCCAAAATTTCTAGAACTTTCTCGACCATTATAGATAGAGTAGGTATTTCCTTTCTAAAGGATGTCTTCAGATAGGCTATCTAAGTACCTACTCAACGTACACTACAAACTGCGCTGCAAATCATCGCCAGCTTAAGATGAGCCGTACGTTCAAAGCTTCCCGTACATTCCGGAGCTCAAGTTATTTGGACCTTATACTGAGGGTTGTGATGTGTGTAATTTCTGAACTACGAAATCGACGACCTTGAAATTTTTATGGGACGTTATTTAATATACCTCCTTTCTAACAAAAAAAGAATTAATGAAATCGGACTACGCGGTAATGAATTACAACTAAGTTCACATTTTGACTTTGATCCCCTCTCCCAAGGGAACCATGGAAAATTTCGGGATAAAAGGTATCCTATAACCTACCTCGTAGTATGAACTCAAATTATGTTAAGTTTCATTTGAATCCATTGAGTAGTTTCGGCGTGATGCGCGGCCCAGATACAGACAGACAGACAGATAGACAGACAGACAGACAGACAGACAAAAATGAAAAAAATTACAGTTTTGGCTTCAGTATCGATTATAGAGTGCCGTAATTTTTTTTTTTCCAAAATATCTTCAATGTACAGAATTGGACCTGTTACAGTTTTATTATAAGTATAGATATGTACACTTTCTTCCTCTAAAAACTAAGTTTTACAGTACATTGTATAATATACCCTGCATAAAGGGTGCAGCAATAGTTAATGTTGTGGCTGGTCACAAACCAGACCACAGACATTGAATATATTTAAATATTATAGATACACTTATAATTACGTCTATTAAATCTATTACATGATAATTATCTACTATTTAAACTTAACTTAGGATGAAGTATTTAATGCGATAAGTTAGGTAAATTATGAAATGGAATGCAAACAAACTAAACCTACGGATGCTACCTTCTAACTAAACTTAAGAGATCGATGTTAATATTTTAATTATAATTTAATTTTAATTTAATTTAATTTTACGACGGTATCTCTCTGTCTGTGGCATCGTAGCTCCCAAACGGCTGAACCGATTTTGATTTAGATATTTTTATTTGTAAGGTGACTTGATCAAGAGTGTTCTTAGTTATGATTCAAGAATTCCTATTAAGCCGTTTGTAGATTAACAGCTCTTTTATCAAGGGTTAAATAACCAATTTAAACTTGGTGATTTTATTTACGAGATATATATTTATTTGGTTTGATCTAGCGAGACACGACATGAAGGTATGAACCTTGATTTGAATGAATTTTGATTTGAATTTAAATATTGTATTTGACTTGTGATGTTATTTGTCTTTTAATGGGGTCAATTTAAACAAGTATTTTTTTCAATTCATTCTACCACCACAAATACACTACCATGCCACGAGAGTCCCACTGGGGTGAGCTATCAATATAATCCAGACCAGGATAACTAAATTGTTTCAACCATAAATAATAAACCGGCCAAGTGCAAGTCAGGCTCGCGCACTGGGGGTTCCGTACCACCACAAAACACATCTAACTGATCGTCGTTAATAGTAGCTAAGGCGTAATTTTTTTTTACATACCAGAAAATTCGACTGCACACTGGGACATATTTGTGTTTCCATTCTTGGCGAATGATTTTTCGGTTCCGGTAATCCTAAAAATATACATACAAATTTATTGCATGGAACCTTTGTATGGACAGTTGCCAAAGCTCTCCGTGTATCACTATTAGGTTAATTTAGGATTCAATCAAAATTATGACATGATATTACGTAGGTACTAGCTGATTTTTAGAGTTCCATAGCTCGACAAGAAACCCAAATAAATTCGTTCTGTCCTTAGAATAATTCTAAGGCTCTGTCCGTCCGTCCTAATTTTTTAGAACCTAACTTCTATAGTTAAAGGCAAGTGCTCGAAACTATACACAATTACAGTTTTAGTATACCTAGCCTAGATCTCAATTTTAAAAGTATAAAAATATAATTTTGCTTTTTAAGGGTGGCTCTAGTACCTACGTGTGAAATGGGGGATGAGATATATTTTTCGCTACACCCCCTTGTGTAGTAATAGCCTTTATTTACAATCTTAAATAACTTATTAAACTTAAATAGTTATATTCTTTATTAGACACCGGTATTCAGATTGTCTTGCAATCCCGCAAAGGCCCCCACCTAGAGCTTTCCACACCTTTCTATTATGGGTCATCCTCTTCCAAGTAACCCCTGCTATCTTCCGAATATCGTCCTCCCATCTAAGACACTGTCTCCTTTTCTTTCTTTTATTTTGTCTAGGACACCATTCAATTACATCTTTAGTCCGTGGTAGCGTCGAAGGAAGTAGTATCATGAATAATTAATATAGGGTAGTCACAGAAAACTCAGAAATATTTAAATACAACTAAAACTGCAAACACACATTCATTCATTCACCAGCTATTAGCTAGCAGCTACCAGCCAGCTATCAAAACTGCGCCGCCGTTGGTAAAAACTCTACCGCCTTATTACAAAAAAGTCCATTAGTCCAGGTTTAAACCAGGACTAAAAAGTCCGAGTTTGTTAAGGTACTATGGGATTAAAACTTGACCTTATTACAAATCTTCACACAAATCTTCGACTAATCAAGGACCAGCTGATACCACAGATAGTCCATGGTTTAAATATTGGCCACAGATAAGAAACAAAAATTGTAATCATTCATTCGTTCCTGCAGGTTTAAAACTCACTTCAAAAGCTTAAATAATTATTTATTAATGCATTTTCTGATATTTAGCTATCTTAAATTGCTGTTTGTTTAGGTTTCAATCTATTAAACAAGCATAAATTATTATTTTAATCAATTTTCAAATTCATGGCATAATACGATCACGTGCGACGCCAAAATCCTAACGTAGAAAAAAGCTATCCTGTGGCGCGTAATTTCAGTTCAGATAAATATTTGTAATTATGCAAAGATATAAAGTAGTATAATGAAATCTTTGTAATTACGGTGGGAAAATTAGCAATGATCTGAAATTTTCTCATAGCTTCCTCCTGTTCATATAATGTAGCTCGCAATTTTATAATTATCTATGAAATGGAACATCCCTTGCCGTAATACTCGCTACATTTTTGCAAGTTTTGCGGAATGTTTGAGACACACCATGCAAATCAGTTGTAACGTCTTGAATATACGAAGAAAACAATAATTTAATGCATCAGTATGTATATTTTTTACTTTTTGCGTACCTACCTATAGCTATATTGTAATCTACCAAGGTTATACCTAAATAAGCACTTAATTAATGGTGAGCCCAGTTGCGTAAAGCGTAAGCCACTTGAACTTCAGGGCTAGGATCGTGGGCCAGATCCTCACATAAAAACATCCACTATTTTTCCACCAAAGCGTTTTGTGAACCTATATTTATATCTGAATTCTCCGTCACTCAATTCGAAAAGATTCACACGATGACGAGGTCTGTCAGATCGCCGCGATGTCTCCAGCATGTCCAAATCTTCTAAATCCATCATTTTAATCGTGTTTAAATCCATTTTAAACGATTTGTAAATAAAAAACACTAAATAAAATAATTATAACCTCAAATTCTATTAGTACCGAAGTTAGTCCATAGTTAAACTAGGGGTCTAGGCGGTCTAACTTTAGTACCATAGATCCGTGGTTTGGTGAAAAACTTCGTTTTATAATAACGTTTATTTTAGTCTATGGTTTAACCTGGTACTAATCCCAGTACTAAAGTTAAACCGTGTTTTGTAATAAGACGGAAGTCTATGAAAACTGCTTCAGTCTGGCTAATGAAAGTAGAGACTGAAAAAGCGCGCCAACTATAAAAATATCAACATTGGCACCCCAAAATTAGCATGCACTTAATAATCTCACTTGATACTTGTAAATATTTTTTTTATTGTTAGATACACAGTAACGTTTGCATTTCATACTAATTTTGGGGTTGCAAAGCGGATTTATTTAAAAGTTGGCATGCTTTTTCAGTCTCTGCTTTCATTAGCCAGAGCCAGACTCTACCGCCTTTCATGAAATCTGTCAGTATCAGGTAATATACGAATATTTTTTGGGTAGGTACACTTTGTACTTCGTACCACAAGCAAAGATCTTTCTTACCCAGATTTCGTGAAATTGGCATAATCGCATATCGATTCAAACAGGCACTAAAACGTTTTAAGGCAAAACTATGGAGTTTATAATTACATGAAACTTACTGATAACAGTTAATCAGCAAAGTCGTTTTATTTTTATGCTCAAAGTAGTAAGGTATTAGTAAGTAGGTCCTTTAAACATCAAACGCTGTTCGCAATTAATTCAATGTAGCTGTGGTTTATTTGTCCACCCATTTATTTAGGTTCTGGAGTTCCAAGACTTGTAGGTAGGTACATTATTTTAAGTTATTTTGTAAGTTCCGGGACTACGTGTGCAGCCGATGCAAGCGCCCCGACGGGTGTCTCTAGTGGGAACTGCCGGCACGGGATCCAAGCAGACAGGACATGGACTTGTCTTTATCGCATTTACAGCGGGGAATGTTCTGAAGAACTGTTCGATCTGTGGGGCTTACTCTTGACACTCGATTTCATCGTAATTTGGGATTGGGATCGAAAACATGCAATTTTGGTACCTACTCTTGAATTCTAAACTAGCGCACGATTGGAACCGATAATGGTGGAATTTTATGGAACAATAAAATCGACTCAACTCGACGCTTTCGGTACTCTTGATGCGATTGAAGAGTACAAAATGGCATGTTTTCGATCCCAATCCCAAATTACGATTGAAATAGAGTGTCAAGAGTAAGCCCACTGATGCCAGTCGCGGTTATATCATCGCCTGAAAGTTCTACCACATTTCATAGATCGGTGTAAATCTACGTTTTACGCGATCGTTTTTTTTTGCAATTTGTGGAATTAGCTCCCTGTGGCGTTTCCGAGTAACTATAACATGGGGTTCTTTAAAGGGCTGTTAAGTCTTTAAAGGTCGGCAACGTATATGTGATGCCCCTGGTGTTACAAGAATCCATAGGCGACGGTGATCGCTTACCATCAGGCGGCCCGTCAGCTTGTTTGCCACCTATGGCATTAAAAAGGAAAAAAAATATGGTCCAACCCACATTGTGCTTAGGATCGAAACGCGACAGATGAACAGCCCCTCGATTCTACTAAAGAAATTGTTTTTAAATTGTAATTGTCTCAATTTAAATTTTTAAATAATTGCCTCAAAATCTACAGTTTTTAATATATTTTTTATACTAAGTTATAATATTAGGTGGTGGTATTTTTCTAGTATAAAAAAATATTTAAAACTCAGTTTTCAGGCAATTATTTATTAAATAAAATTGAAAAAATTACAATTTAAAAACAATTTCTTTAGTAGAATTGGGGCCAGTGCGAATTAAATAACATCTCTAGTATAGTATATTTCTCTATGATAACATTAAGCGCGAAAAATCAGCGGGGTTTTATTCTACACTATGTATCTTCATAATGTTAGTATGTAATAATGTATACAGTAAGTAAATAAGTGAGTGTAGTGTTATATAAGTCTATAATTAAGTTCACATAAATGTTAGTAAAATTCACATAAGTCTTTTCAGAAGTTTTTTTTTTATGTTTACAAGGAAGTGTACCTTTTCTTTTCTATTTTTTTAATATAAAGTAGTCCAATCCAGTTATGTATTTTGTTAATGTTAGTATCATAAACTAAAAGTATCTAGTATTTAAAAATAAATTAATTTTTTCTGATTTCAAACTTAAATTTTCACCGGAGAAAAAAAATATTTTTGTTCATGTTAAAATGTTATGATAGAAGTACCTACATACATTATTGTATAAGTTTTCTAAAGACATATTTTGTTGATTTATATAAAGTAATAGTTAAATTAAGTAGTAGTTACCTATAATAAGTACCTAAAGTATGCATGTTAGTACATAAATTCATTAGTTTCATAATAGTATTGTTAAGTGTAAGATACCTACTTACATTATATTGTAAAAATTTAAAATAAACATAATGTTTACCTTACTACCTACCTAAAGTTTGGTATAAATAAGAATGTATAGAAATTAAAACACAAATTATTAAAGAAAATTTTTATTGTAAAAAAGTAAATTCATTAAAATTAAATATAAAGCCACAATTTAAAGTAAATAATGTTTCTTTGTGTAGTAAATTTTAACGTAGTAACCAGTTTTTTTTTTCTCAAGAACATGTAAGTTGTAGTGAAATTTAAAAATGTTTAAAACTATTTTAATCTTTTGTAAATTTCAAAGGGCATGTAAGTATTAACTTTGTAATGCTACAAATCTATTTAATATATGAAAGTAATGACGTTGACATCCATGTAGCATAAGGAGTAAGGGAGACAGAATAGTTATATAAGTAGAGTAAGAGAGCGAATAAAAGTAATGGCGAACGTACCTCGGCCTTTCATTTACTTACATTATTATTATTCACACATTTATTTTTCATCTTAAATTTAAGTTTTTTATTATTATTATCTCTTTATTTAATTTTATTCACGGGTCTAGCCCGGAACTTTAACAGGCATTGGTGGGGCCGAAACCAACACCAAGAGGCCCTGTTGAATACAAAATACAATTACTATGGAATGTGTATAAAATGGAATATAAAACTATTGTACAGTTCAATTCATTTATTCCAATATTTATAATTTTACATTTTTTAACCTAACATTTTTAACAAGTCTAAAATTAACATTTATAAATAAGTACCTCTCTGTAGGTGTCTCGTAAGCAGCTGTTCTAGGAAGACCTGTGTGACAGCTGCTACGATTCCAACCTCCGGCGTCTGTCCAATGTTTTTTATTTGACTTTTAGGGTAGGACAGTATAGGATTTAAAAAAATCAGGGCTATTGAGGTGAACTATTTGTGGGTAGTTGAACTGATCTATGGGATGAGAAACGGCACCTGCCTTATCCTGTGTCATCTCAAAATATATTTAGGCAGGTGATGACTTGCCACCCACTAAATGGGCCCCCCATAGAGGCTGCCGCATTTTGGCACCGGAGGGGCAACATTGGCGTGGGTGGCTTAGGGTGTCGAGAGGTGTGCTGCACTTTCACTAAGAGCTACTCGCGGCGTTATGCCCTTTAACACTTCCACGCTGGAGCTTAGGTTCTTAGCTCTTGCAGTTTCCACCCCCAGACGGCCGGTTGGCAAGGGACAGGAACTTTCAGCTTGCGATATGCGACTTTCCGCACTCCGGCGAATACATTGAGGAGCTAAATATCCACAGTACTGATACCGTACCGCGTATGAAGGCCATTTTCTCAAATTTATTGAGCAAATGGTTAAGGGTCTTGTACGACAATATGAATCGGAGCACTGTAACCATAGTGAAGACATACCCAACAACCTCGACAAGCTATATCTTAACGAAGATAACACCGACATTAAAGTGTGGTTCGGTGCCTAACATGTATCTCAGAATCACTTATAAGCAAGAATATCATACACAAACAAATGTATATGAAGTCAAAGTAGAAGACCTGGTAAAGTACATATTTCAGGGTATGCCGATCTGCCTCATTAAGCAGTTGATTTCCCACCTTAGGGCTGAAATTATAAAGATAATGGATGAAACTAACTAACATTTAGTGAACAGTATGGTACATCCATGTCGTCCATACGATTGAACCGATCACTGAGTGAAAATGCATAACAATGTGTTTATTATTATTTTACATTTATTATACATTTTCAAGGAAGGTTTATATATATATAATTAGCGACACGTCCCGGCTTCGCACGTAAATTACACCCGTGCGAAGCCGGGTGGGCGGGTCGCTAGTATATTATATATTTTTGTATGACTACGCATAACATTTTTCTGAGCAATCCGATTTTGATAATTATTTTCAATCACTCGTCACTCTTATGACGAAAGATGTATTTTCATTGGGTTCAGCGTTCGCGTTTTTAGCGTTCGGCTCACGGGTTTGGATCAATATGGTAGTCACGTGAGACGATCCAGCGTTCACGCTTTGTGCGTTTGGCTCACATAGTTTAAGAGCCCACGACACTAAACCTAGTACGATAAGACTACCAGATGAGATAAATATATAATAGGCATGATGATATTTGTATAACCTCATAAAAAAGCTGATCATAAATAGAGCACATCAACGAAAATAAAATTTATTTAAGATATAAGCATTTTAATTTCATGCTAGACAGAGAGCGCACTATACTGAGCCGTGACGTCACGGCTCAGGTGCGCCACACAAATGCTATACTAACACACGCTTTCCACCCCCAGACGGCCGGTTAAGGCAAGCCAGGGGTCAGGGTCTCTGGGGTTTTAGACCCATGGAATCGGGGTACGCGGTGTCGCCACTCACCGACGGCTCGCCATAAAGCCGCCCCTGCGTTTTTAAGATAGTAAGGTGGACAACCTATTCGCAGGGTCACTTCCAGGTTTACCTAACAGGCGGACATTGAATTGTTTGAACGGCATTGAAATTCGGGTGATGGCAATGAAGAAAGAATATTGATTATTCAAATAATTTGATCATTTTATTAATATATTTTTTATTTCACAACACAGGTAAGACAACAAGACGTGTCAACTACTACTAACAATTTTAATCATTTTGAGTGCTCAGAAGTTCGCGCAAGCGGCTGCGCAATGCGCAGTACGCATATTTTAGGTGTGAAGGGACCGTGACCGTGGCGCCACCGCCCGCTAGCCCCGCACCGCACACCCGCGCGTGCGTCACAGCATGCTTGAGTGTTGGTGTTGCCAGCTCTGCCGTATTAAGGGATTCTCCCGATTTCAGCCAAAGTCCCGAACTCCCGATTTTCTACTCCATCCTCCCGTTTTTTGCAAGCTTTTTGGTGTATTAGATTCCATTATTATAGAAAACTGTGTGATAGAGAACGCAGAAGTGGACTACTGTGTAATATGTACTAAGGTCGTAATAACATACCACACGCAAAGTAAAATATACGAGGTACATAGTAATAATAAAGCTGAATATAGTTTTTTTTTTTTTTAAATATTAAAATTGCTTTCCTTGGTTTTTTGCATTGCTGCATCTCCATTTCGTATTCACCTCTTAATGACGCGTCTAATGATATATAATTATATCATTTGGTAGTCTTATCGTACTAGGTTTAGTGTCGTGGGCTCTCCTACTAACAGGTTTATTACTCGATCTATTACTCACGTGAGCTGATCCAACGTTCGTTGTGCGTTTGGCTCACAGGTTTGAGTCAATCTAGTCGAGAGCTCGAGAGATTTTACGGACAGTTGTACTCCTCGACACGACAGCCTTTTGTCAGTACAGCTCATGACAAGAGAGCTAAACTGACCCGACACTACACTGAGGACATCCCAGACATCAGCTTAGAGCGTACGAGATTAGAATGGCTCTGAAACAGCTTAAGAACAACAAGACGCCAGGTGATGACGGAATCACGACAGAACTACTGAGAGCGGGTGGAAAACCGATTAGTCCTCCAGAATTTATTTAATTTCGGCATTCTCGAAAGTACTACGCCTGAAGCATGGCACAGAGTGTGGTGGTGCTCTTCTTCAAAAAAGGTGATAACACCTTATTGAAGAATTATAGATCCATCTCACTCCTGAGCCATTTGTACAAGTTGTTCTCCAGAGTCATTACGAACCGTCTCGAAAGCAGGTTTGATGACTTCCAGACCCCCGAACAAGCCGGTTTCCGTAAAGGCTGGAGGACCGTAGACCACATTCACACGCTCCGCCAGATTATACAGAAGACTGTGGAGTATAATCGGCTATTATGCCTAGCGTTTGTGGACTACGACAAAGCCTTCGATTCAATCGAGACCTGGGCAGTGTTGCAGTCCCTCCAGCGTTGTCATATCGACTACAGGTATATCGAAGTGTTGAAGTGTTTGTATAGAAACGCCACCATGTCGATCCGATTACAGGACGTGAGCACGGAACCAATCCAACTGCAAAAAGGCGTGAGACAGGGAGATGTTATCTCTCAAGAGATCGAGGGTGGAAGTGTATAGTAAGTGTAGGGCATAGAGGAAGGTTGCGATCTTTCACCATCGCTTCCATTAGACAACATATATATTTCCAAAACTGTGCAAGGTAGCCACTAGTTGAATCGAGCCTTTTGATACCTAAGTACCAATTTTGTGGGGAAGTTTATATTATTTTTTTACTGACAAAAAGGAAAACGTTTTCTTTTCGACGCGGAGTATATATATTTTTATGTATGACCACGCATAACTTTTTACTAAGCAGTCCGATTTTGATGATATTTTCAATCAACCACAATAATGGGAATCTAGTTGGCTAACAAAATAAGGATTACTTTTAGAGTTTTTCAGGATCAAAGTAGTGAAGTATCCTTAAATAGGAAACATTCTCGCTGTTATTTGGCAATCGGGACAGTAGCAGACTCTGATAACAGAGTGCCGTCCAAGTCTTATGACGATAAATAGAATTTGATTGGATTCATCGTTCGCGTTTTGAGCGTACGGCTCACAGGTTTGGGTCCATCTAGTAGCATATATGATGTTGTCGCAATGTCTGAAGATATTATCATTTGTCTGTACACCTTTGCTTTGAAGCTTAATGTGTTTTGGCTCTGAAACATATGTGACTATGATGTTGATCGTTTTCATCAGCCTGCAGCAATGCGATCACTCAGTGTGGTCTCTATGACTAGGACCATGATCATACCTATGTTCTTGATCCGGTGTGTCCAAATCCATTGTTTCTTCGTCTTTCTAACGTTCTACAAACAGAAAGTTCACGTTCCCGAACGAACTAGTGGCTCTGTAGGGCAGTGGAGTCCTCATTTCTTCTACTACTGAAGAAGCTATTTGGTCCATTTCTGGATCTAGAATTAGAAAAAAACTGTTTTAAAGGCTTTTTAGGGTTCCGTACCCAAAAGGTGTAAATGGAATCCTATAACTAAGCCTACGCCGACTGTCTGTCTGTCCGTCCGCCTGTTCTACCTTCGGAGTATCGGTATAAATTCGGTCCAAGCGTTTGGAGTCCATAGAGAACATACCTACGTACTAGTGATGTGACGAATATTCGCATTCGCATTCGAGAAATAATTGCGAATGTTTTTGCGTGTCTATGTTTTTTAAGTAGGTAATAATATTTATTTTATTTTATTTTTACAGTATTCGGAAAACAAACAGCTGAAACTAACTAATTATAGTAGGTAGATAGTAGACGAAAGCTATAAAAAGTTTTCACTTACTAAATCGAAAGATGATTACGATCCAGATCTTAAGACAGAGATGTAAAAAATAATAGCTAAACAGTAATTACTATATACACAATTATAATGATATACTATATGAAAAGAAGCCACATCAGCCCACCGAGGTTTATAATAGTAGTGTAGAAAATTAGTAATGGTTTATGTATTAGTTTTGAAGAACGTGGATAGTAGTTGGTTAATATAAGAAAATCCAATTCCATTAATTTCTTATGTTTATTAATGCAATAAAAAGTAACAAGTGATTCACTATTCACACTGTAACCTCAAAATTCACTTGTTTTGTTTACGAAAACGCACCGGGCGAGCGGAATGACACTTCAATCGGATGCGTTCGTATTAACACGGCTATTCACGGAACGAAAAACAGACGGAACGCACTTCGTTCGAACGGGACTGCCGCTAAAATCACCAAGCCATAGACAAATGGCGCCAAATTTGAACAAAAACTGAATATTCACATTCGCATTCGCGAATGTCCAAAATATGACATTCGTTACATCACTACTACGTACACACATCGCCTTTTATATATAAGAGTAGATTTGCTTGTAATACCGATTCAATCAAATACTGCACACAAAGTCAAAAATCATGTTGTATACACACATTTAGGAATATAAGTTTAGCCTAAAACTATCTACCCACCTAGTTTTAAATTGTTTTCACTATATTTTGTTTAGTGTGGCAATAAACTAAAAAAATAAATAATAACATACCAGCAAAGTTTTCCAGTCGCCCTTGACCAATAATGCTTGACGCAGTAGTCGGTTGCGAATCTTTCAGAGTTCAGAGTGAACACCAGGTGCGGGTTTATTGGCGACGTCCATTGGCACATCTTGTGGTCTTCGCTCGGCGTAATCCAGTTCTCCTTGTAAAAATATTCACGGTTATAATGCTACCGGACTATTGTTTACAAGCTTTTATTTAACTTAGGCACCTTGTTCGTTTGGGTCAAATCTTGCAACTGAATTTTAAAACATTTATCCCCAACTGATTGAGCTGAAATTTTGCATACATGTCTAGTTTGGATGATAATCCATTGTTAGCTAAGTGACGTAATTATAAATCCAATATTGCGGACTGCCAAAGATGGCGGACCAGTTATTTTGTGGCATCACCGTGTACCCCGATTCCATGGGCTAAAGCCCCTCTTAGACCCCGGCCCCTGGCTTGCCTTAACTGGCCGTCTGGGGGTGGAAACTCCAAGAGCTAAGGACCTAAGATCGAGGGTGGAAGTGTTAAAGGGCATAGGGGAAGGTTGCGATCATTCACCAGCGCTTCCATTTGACAACAAATATAATTATTTCCAAAACTATGCAAGGTAGCCACTAGTTGAATCGAGCCTTTTGATACCAAGTACCAATTTTGTGGGGAAGTTTATATTATATTTTTACTGACAAAAAGGAAAACGTTTTCTTTTCGACGCGGAGTATATATATTTTTATGTATGACCACGCATAACTTTTTACTAAGCAGTCCGATTTTGATGATATTTTCAATCAACCACAATAATGGGAATCTAGTAGGCTAACAAAATAAGGATTACTTTTAGAGTTTTTCCGGATCAAAGTAGTGAAGTATCCTTAAGCAGGAAACATTCTCGCTGTTATTTGGCAATCGGGACAGTAGCAGACTCTGATAACAGAGTGCCGTCCAAGTCTTATGACGATATATAGAATTTGATTGGATTCATCGTTCTCGTTTTGAGCGTACGGCTCACAGGTTTGGGTCCATCTAGTAGCATATATGATGTTGTCGCAATGTCTGAAGATATTATCATTTGTCTGTACACCTTTGCTTTGAAGCTTAATGTGTTTTGGCTCTGAAACATATGTGACTATGATGTTGATCGTTTTCATCAGCCTGCAGCAATGCGATCACTCAGTGTGGTCTCTATGACTAGGACCATGATCATACCTATGTTCTTGATCCGGTGTGTCCAAATCCATTGTTTCTTCGTCTTTCTAACGTTCTACAAACAGAAAGTTCACGTTCCCGAACGAACTAGTGGCTCTGTAGGGCAGTGGAGTCCTCATTTCTTCTACTACTGAAGAAGCTATTTGGTCCATTTCTGGATCTAGAATTAGAAAAAAACTGTATTAAAGGCTTTTTAGGGTTCCGTACCCAAAAGGTGTAAATGGAATCCTATAACTAAGCCTACGCCGACTGTCTGTCTGTCCGTCCGCCTGTTCTACCTTCGTAGTATCGGTATAAATTCGGTCCAAGCGTTTGGAGTGCATAGAGAACATACACACGTACACACATCGCCTTTTATATTTAAGAGTAGATTTGCTTGTAATACCGATTCAATCAAATACTGCACACAAAGTCAAAAATCATGTTGTATACACACATTTAGGAATGTACGTTTAGCCCAAAACTATCTACCCACCTAGTTTTAAATTGTTTTCACTATATTTTGTTTAGTGTTGCAATAAACTAAAAAAATAAATAATAACATACCAGCAAAGTTTTCCAGTCGCCCTTGACCAATAATGCTTGACGCAGTAGTCGGATGCGAATCTTTCAGAGTTCAGAGTGAACACCAGGTGCGGGTTTATTGGCGACGTCCATTGGCACATCTTGTGGTCTTCGCTCGGCGTAATCCAGTTCTCCTTGTAAAAATATTCACGGTTATAATGCTTTTAATGTTTATAGCCTGATTTTGATCATTATTTTCAATCACATGTCATTAGTTATGTGAAATTAGTAGGCTAACAAAAATAAGGATTACATTTCGAGTTTTCTCCTGTTCTTCAGTGGCATCTGTTAAACCGTAGCTGATACGGATAGTGCTGTCCAAGTCTTAAGTCCACAGGTAAATGCTCACTAGTTTGGCTCGATCTACTAACTTACATATTTTTATCGGTCTGCATGGCTGTGTCACAATGTGTCAAGTCATATAGACTTGCCTGCACACATTTGTCACGATGTGTCAAGTCATATTCATTTGTCTGCGTACCGTTTTCACGATATTTAAAGTAATATTCACATGTCTGCACACCTTTGTCACAATGTGTCAAGTCAGATAACATATTTTGATCGGCCTGTACACTTCTTACTTGTTCCTTTTTGCGTTTTGGCTCTGGAAACACGTGCAACTCCGTTGACGATCGCTTTCTGGAGCCTACATCAACAGCGAATGAGCTAGTAGCTCTGTAGGGCGAAGGAGCAACGTTAGGAGCTATTTGGTCCATTTCTGAAATTAGATTAAGAAAAAACAATAAGTTTTGAAACGTCTATCCTCATGTCTAGTCTTAACTATCTATTACCTTTCGAAAGATGAAGCCGTTTAAAGTTAGGACAGATGGACAGATAGACAGACAGACATCGCAGGCTTACTCCCGTTTTTACCCTTTGGATACGACACCCTAAAACGGTAATATGTAAGTGCAAGCATCAAACTTGGCATTATTATAGTACACACACCATCAGCCATTAAATGTCCACTGCTGAACAAGGCCTCCTTCTTAGAGACGGGTGTTGCCATAATCCCCACGCTTGGCAGGCGGCTTGGAGATCGCAGTACGTTCACCGTGTACTAACAGAACGCTGCTGCCCATCCTCCGGTGGTTCTGGTCGCAGTTTTAGGACATACCCGGGTCCACATTACTTATATAACTATAACTCTAAAGTAAAACAAAAAATAACTACTGGCCAAGTGCGACTCGGTGACAAATTACTGTTTAGTATTTTATGTGGTGGTACGGAACCCTTCGTGCACGAGCGTGACTCGCACTTGGCCGGTGTATTTATAGTAGACAGATAACCCCATGCTTAGCGATGATGCGGCCTACGATGGAGCATGGACGCCTAAAAGAAAACGATTCATCCGCGACTTGACACCCAGATTGTATCTATCGCGGAACACCAACATTCGGGCAACGTTTGAGACAGACTAGCAGTTCGCACAGTAAAAGTGGATACAAAGCGCTTTGTTTGACCACAGCTCACTTGATGTTAAGTGACGGTGTAATCGAAGATGGTTAACACGTTCTGGAATAGGAACTGGCTCTCAAGGTGATGCTACCGGAACACACCGTTAGGGGCTTGGCGACAGGATTTTAACTACAACAACTTCAACTTTGATTTTCCGCATTTCTGGGGGGAAGAGTATCCTATGTACGGACATCGGATACTTCCCCCACCAGAAATGCGGCAGGAACATAGTGTGCAGCATGACTGCATTGGAATTCGAGGCATTGCTTTAAAATGGTTCACCGATTATTTAACGAACAGGCTTCAACGAGTTCGAGTGGATGGGCATGAAAGCGACAACGTTGGCTGTACTTATGGTGTACCGCAGGGAAGTACCCTAGGCCCAACACTCTTTCTTATTTATATAAACGAACTTTGTGCTAGCTCCTCCCCTGGTTTAGATCTACTCATGTTCGCGGATGACACCGTGTTACTCTGTCATGATAAATCTTGGCCTAAAGTTAAGCAGTTGGCGGAAACGTGTCTTGCAAAGGTGACGCTATGGCTAAAGGATAATCTTTTAACCCTAAACGTAAGCAAAACAAAGTACTTATGTTTCAGTAAAAGAATTACAGGAGGTCCTAGAAATAATTTCGACATTAACCGTAATACCTGTCCACCTTTAACTAATCTATGTAGCTGCTCTAATTTATCGCGCGTTAATTCTATAAAATACTTAGGGGTCCTCTTAGATGATAAACTTACATGGCAGATACATATTAATTCCCTAGCATCCAGGATCAGAAAATTTTTATATATTTTCAAAACCCTTAGGACAGTTGCAGACCTTAAGTTAATAGTACAAACCTATAAAGCGTTGTGCGAGTGCCTCATTAGGTATTGTATCTGTGTGTGGGGGTAGCGCAGATAAAACACATCTTATTACTGCAGAGCGAGCTCAACGCGCGGTTCTAAAAGTAATTGATTAATTAATTGATACATTAATAGGAGAAGCCATTGGCTCCCGTCACACAGTCTCTGACTAGTTCAGGAGCCTCTGGGATCATTACTATAGCTTAACATAAATTATGCCCGAATAAATGATTTGTATTTGTATTTGTAACGATGCACACTATGTTCCTGCCAAATAGCGTTAAGATCGGCCTAGCCGTTTATATTCGTGAAATGCGAACAGACAGAAACAGAGATACTTTCGATATTATGATAGGATTAGGATTATTATATGATTATTATCAGAACTAGCTGCGCCCCGCTGTTTCACCTACATTTTAAAAGACCTATTCAATGATTCAACGATTTTTTCATCCCCATTTCACATGTAGCAGAGCCTCTCCTTAAATGCTTTTTTATAGTGTAAAAATTACATTGTGCAGTTTCATGCACTTATATTACAAACTATAAAAGTTAGAGGATTTTAAAAAATTTGGACGGACGGTTTGACAGACAGACAGACAGACACACGGAGGGACAGAACGAACTTATAAAGGTCCTTGTAGGAACCCTAGAATGTTGGCCGTCACGTCCGGCGGATGCAAAGTAAAGTAAATTAAACATTTATTTCTGAAACGGTTTAACATTATCATAACTATATTGTATAAATGTGTGAAACATGACAGCATATGACGTCGCGTCCTTCACGGCATACGAGTCGGTTTACTGCCAAGGCACATCAATAGATGTACATCAAAACTTACCAATATCACCAGCAATCGATACATCGGAACTTATATTATCCGATTCTTCAGCCCAGTGCCTCCGGTAAAGCTTGCACATGTTTTCAAAGACGTTCTCGTGGCCTGGGAGGAGACTGTTGGCAGCATCAGACTGGTCAAACAGTCGAGGTGACGACGGCCAGCTGGGTCTGGCTTGCGGGGCTTGCTGCAAGTCAGACGGTGGGTTGGACAGGGGGTCTCCAGTCTCGGGCCGCGGACATGTGGAGAGCCACTTTTCTGGTTCTTCAGTCACATGCCTCCGGTATAACTTGCGCATTATCTCAAAGAAGCTCTGGTCTGGCCCGGAACTGTCGTTTACCACCTCCACGTTCAGGCCCGAGTGGGGGCTGTTGGCAGCGTGGGACTGGCCAGACAGTCGAGTTGGCGACGGCCCGCCGGGCACGGGGCTGGCTTGCGGGACTTGCTGCAGGTCTGGCGGTGGATAGGACAGGGGGTCTCCAGTCTCAGGCCCCGGGATTGTGGAGAGACACCCAGGCCCTTCCGGCCCAGTCTGAACCTGGCATGTGTGAAAACCACGTCAGTTTCTACAATGAAATTGGGTATTTACAAATTTTGAAGTCGATATATTTAATTGATAATCTTTCTTGTAACTAACCTAATATCTCTCGAATGTTTGTTTTTCGAATACTATTTATCTACCCAGGCCATCTATTTAAATGTAAAAAACTACAGTACAGGTTTAAAATAGTCAAATAATAAATAAAATAATGATCAAATAAATTTGTCAGATTAAAGAAGTAAAGTCAGGTATTTTTAATCAGTATTCGGACTATAATTTGGGTATATAAAAAAATATTGCCACGAGATGGTACGCGATCGTTTCACAATCCAAATCTCGAATGGAGTCCATAACAAGCCCGATGTTAACGACCTCAAAAAGTTCAATATCCACAAGCTAAAAAGCTAAGTTAAAAGTATAAGTGTAGTGGTATAAGTTCGCTCTCTGATGACAGAATGCCTGTGTCCCAGGAGTGGGAACATGATAGGCTATGCTCGGGGTTTCTCTACGAGATCGAATCTAAAATGAGGAGATCCGTAGACGAACGAAAGTCACATAGCCCACCGGATTAGCAAGTTGAAATGGCAGTGGGCAGGGCACATATCACGCAGAACGGATGGCCGATGGGGCCAAAAGGTTCTGAAATGGAGACCACGGACTGGACACGTATTTTTCAATTTTATTTTTAACCTAATAGTTATTTTTAAAATAATTTTCAAAAAATATTATAAATTATTGGCTTTATGGCTGTTTATATACCATAGCGAGACGAATATGAAAAAAGTTTATGTCAAGGACAATGTCAAATTTGTCAACATCAAATAGCAAAACAACGTGTACTGGGATGCCAGGTCGCAAATTAGATTTTCCATTTATTTAAGTGTTCATCATCATCATTATCATAATCAGCCTTTTAATAGTCCACTGCTTGACTTTTAACCTACCCCCGAAAGGGTGATTGGCCCATATCCACCACGCTGGCCAAGTGCGGATTGGTGGATTCTCATATGCCATTGAAATCCTTCTCCGTACGTATGCAGGTTTCCTCACGATGTTTTCCTTCACCGAAAAGCCAGTGGTATGAAAATCCGTACATAAGCTCCAAAGGGCTCATTGGTATGGGCCCGGGGTTTTAACCCGCGACCTCAAGCTTTCAAGTCTAGCGGTCTCCCAAATGGGCTAACACGGCTTTATTCTATACTAATATTATAAAGAGGAAAGATTTGACTGTGTGTTTGTTTGTTTGATGGCATTGAATAGGCTCCGAAACTGCTGAACCGATTTGAAAAATTATTTCACTGTTAGGTTAGGTTAGCTGTCACCTGGGGATAGTGTAGCTTACACTATCCCCGGGTGACATAGGCTATAATCTATTCCCATGCGAAGCTTGGGCGGGCCGCTAGTTTATTTATAAAAATAAGGTAATAATGGCGTAAGTATTTTATGCAATTTAATCATATGATCCTTTCACAACTTAATGTTTTTTAAACACCTACGTTTTTATTTATTCATATTATGTAGATGGAACACGATGTTATGCCATTAATGACTACCTGTTAATTTTACATTTTTGAACATATACGGGGTAAAAGATAGATAGGGAAATAGATGGCAAGATAGTTTCATATTTTTTAATTCGAGTTTTTCGCAAATTAACTATTGCTCGTTAATCCTATTTTATCATTATTTATTAATTTTCAAATAACTTGAAAAATAGTGGATAGATTTTTTTCAAATATTTTTTATGGGGTTTTCATTGGATAATCTCCAAATGGTTTTCCTATTTTTGATTCATTGCAAAAATGAAATGTTGTCCATTCTCTTTTGCTGTTAGGTAATAATGACAAAAAAAATACGTTTTCATGGATGTCTTCATTTTCTGAGGCTTGTGCTTCGTTTAATGACAGTACATATTGACTCGCCATGTACTGGACGTGGGCCTCCGATGCCGCGGTCATTTTTAAATTTGCTGAAACAAGATAAATGTCTCTGAGTACCTATATGCACTATGCCAGGGGTGTCCAACATACGGCCCGCGAGCCACAATGCGGCCCGCCAAGGTTCCTAATCCAGCCCGCGAATGAGTCAAAAGTCGGGTAACTTTTAACTTCTTTTAGAGGTAATTTTGTAAAGAACAGAGATTCATATCTATATCATCTATATCAGTGTGCCTGTGCATGCAGTTACAAGTGCAACCTGCTGTGAATTCCGCCAAAAGGTTATAATAATACCCTTTCTACCATTTTACTTATATTAGTCTTGATTTGCTCAGTTATAAAACATATCTTGGCCCGCCATAGTTACAAAGTTAATAAATCCGTCCCGCCACAAAATTCAGTTGGACACCCCTGCAATATGCGGTTAGCCAGATCTAATTTTACTACTTGTTCTCTGTGCCGGAACGCAGGCAGCCGTTCGGTTGACCACAAGCAAATGTGTACGATAATATCGGTTTTAGGGTTCCAACCCAGAGGGTGTAAACGGGACCCTATTACTAAGCCTACGTTGTCTGTCTGTCTGTCTGACCTCCCGACCTACCTTCTAACGGCTGTATCTTCCGAACCGTAATAGACAGCTACCTGAAATTCTCACAAAATAATATGTTTTTTTTTTTTTATAGAAGATAGGCTTGCGCTTGGCCGCCATCTCGCCTGATGTTAAGCGACGATGCGGTCTACGATGGAGCACGCTTGCCTAGAAGAAATCGATTCACTCTCGACTTGAAGACACCCAGCAGGCCTAGCATGGGCTGTGGATAAATAGTCTTTCCACCATTTTTATCCACGCCTAGACGCGACAAAGTTAGAATATGGATACGTTTGTCTTTTTCTCGCGGGATAAAAACGGTGGAAAGACAATATGTCCACGGCCCGTGCTAGGCCTGCAGATTGTAACTGATGGGGAAAACCCATGTAATGTTACGGCCACAGACCTATATCTAAGTAGACTTCACATGTGGTCCAAACTGTATTAAAACTAAGCGTGTCAAATGTTTCGTACCTAGAATTACTTGCCTGTGAAAAGAAATATCATTATTCTGTCGGCCAACTCTATTTGTGGTGGGTATTCATACAACTCAGTACTGCACAATAACAAATTTTCGTTTCAAACTGACACATTGTCGTGGCACCGATTGAGCAGCCTGGTTTTAGCCGGACTTAACTACGACAATTTTTCGTAGTTGTATTGGAAATATGACATGCAAGCTAGGTCAACTTGTGGCGTCTACTTGGATATAGGTCTGTGGTAAAAACTAAAGGGAGTCCCCATACAACAATAGAAGATTGTAACATAAGGGCGCAAAATAATATTTTTAAGGCGAGGACACTTTTTTGAATCTCGAACGTAGCGAGGATTTCAAAGTAAGTCGCCCGAGCCAATTAATATTTTGCGCCCGAGTGATACAATCTACTTTTCATTACCTACTTTGAGAAAATAAAAGGCGCCTCATATTTTATTGTAATATTATTTACTAAAACATAGAGTAACAACTAAATTGAAATTAAATAGTATCTAATAATAAAACAACTAAAAACTTATATTTACATTTGAGACATTTTCGCAATTTTGAAAATTTATTTACCGTGAATTTCAAACAATCCGTGAAAATTGACGAAAACGCGGGTTGTAGTTCGCGCGTCATTAATTTGATTTCTTTTTTTTTATTCAGCTGTCGGCGCGACTATGGGCCGTCGTACCAGCCAGTCTTTATTCAAACAATATTTGCGTTCGATTTCTTTGGCGCTGAACACTAAGATGTTCCAAATTCAAAAAGTGCGCCGCAAAGTTAATTGCTTCGCACTTATAAACAGGATTAAAAACTCATTACTGCCTGATAAAAGTTTCTTATAGAAAACACCACCTTTGGGTGCACTTAAAGGCGAACCAAGTCGTCCTTTTCGAATAGATGGGATGAAAACGTTTTTTAACATATTTTTGTATTTGTATTCTAGTATAAAATCGGTATTTTTTACTTGGGCCTTACGGCTAGCTGTTTTAAGCAATTCTGCAGTGCAAGCACCATTCTTTATCGATCGTCAAATTCGATATAGCGAGTACTGATCAAATGGCATTTTATCGAAGATCATCATCATCATCATCAGCCAGAAGACGTCCACTGCTGAACATAGGCCTCCCCCTTTAACCTCCACACTGAACGACAGCCTGCCTTTTGCATCCACTGGATGCCAGCGACTCTCACTATGTCGTCGGTCCATCTAGTGGGAGGCCTACCTACGCTGCGTCTTCCGGTTCGTGGTCTCCACTCAAGAACCTTTCTTCCCCATCGGTTATCGGTTCTTCGAGCGATGTGGCCTGCCCATTGCCACTTCAACTTGCAAATTTTAACAGCTATGTCGGTGACTCTGGTTCTTTGGCGAATATCCACGTTTTGGTTTTTATCGCGCAAAGAAACTCCGAGCATTGCTATCTCCATTGCCCGCTGAGTGACTCTGAGTTTTTCCAAAAGGCCAACAGTTAAGGACCACGTCTCAGTACCATATGTCATCACTGGCAACACACACTGGTCAAAAACCCTCGTCTTGAGGCACTGTGGTTATCGAAGATCTCAACATTCAAATTTGACGATTTATATCGAACGGCACTTGCACTGCTGTTTAGATGATGAAAAAAGTTGTGCCACCGCAAGTCGTAGCAGGGACCTAACGGCTGTTTTTAACGATTCAGGAGATTCACGTTCGCGTGATTTACCAAACTGCGCTGTTTTAGCACTAATTCGGGCCCGTGGAAGGAGTTGGTCTTAAGGTTAAATGTTCTGTGTAATACTATATTGCACTTTGTGTATTTAAATGGATACGTTGTATCCCAGAAATACGAAAAAACGGAAAATAATCGAAACCTGACGGATGCTAACACTAGGTTCGTAATATAGGTTTGTAAAAAACTGTAAAATACTTACCCATCTCATACATACATCGTAATCGTATCGCATACGCTTCGGCCATATTCGAGTCGCTGGAGGACCTCAATGTGATGCTCAGCGACCTCAGTAGCTTTTCCCAACAGGTGGGCCTTAACAAACAAACAAGACAAAAATTATGTCCAATGTCCATGTTGAACCCGTGCCGGTAGTCGTTGGGAACGATACTCTCGAAGTTGTTGACCATTACACCTATCTCGGAACAGATTGTTCAGTTAGGTAAGTCCAACTCAGGCAAAGAGGTTGCCCAAAGAATCCAACTCAGATGGGCTGCGTTTGGGAAATTGCATGACATCTTCTCGTCCAAGATACCACAGTACCTAAAGAGAAGGGTCTTTGACCAGTGTGTGTTGCCAGTGATGACATATGGTACTGAAACGTATTCCTTAACTGATGGCTTTTTGGAAAAACCCAGAGTCACACAGCGGGCAATGGAGAGAGATATGCTCGGAGTTTTTTTGCACGATAGAATCCGGAATGTGGATATTTGCCAAAGAATCAGTCACCAACATAGCTGTTAAAATGTGCAAGTTGAAGTGTCAATGGGCAGGCCGCATCGCTTGAAGAACCTATAACCGATGGGGAAGAAAGGTTCTTGAGGAGAGACCATGAACCGGAAGACGCAACTAAGTTAGGCGTCCCACTAGATGGACTAGCGAAATTGTGAGAGTCGCGGGCATCCAGTGGATGCAATAGGCAGGCTGTTGTTCAGTGTGGAGGTTACAGGGGGAGGCCTATGTTCAGCAGTGGACGTCTTCTGGCTGATGATGATTATGATGATGACTACATGTAGGTCTTAGATTATAAGTAGTATAGTGCGAAATCTTTGATGTAGGTATTTGACTTGACTTGACTTCTTGGGTTAATGGCCTCTGCGACTATAAAGTCACAATTTCTGCCAATGTCCGTTTCGTGGCAGCTTCATAAACGGTATAATTTAACGCGAAATAAAAATATGCTCGGTGATCAGTTCACGATACGTAGGTTGTATATTGATTATTCTAAAACAAAAGAGACAACACATGCAAGACAAACACCAGTATTAGTAGGATATATTATTATAGGGGTATATTATAGGATGACATATTTAATAATGTTAGTACAATTAGCATGCATAAGTTATTTACAGGTTACAGTCTAATATTATTTGTGTTTATAAATTTACATAGTATAGTTGATTAATGGGGAAAAAGTGAGGGATAATAGGCATTTTAAGGAAGTAGGACGAGGGATACTAGGAGGGAGGATATCATAAAGAGAGCGTTTCAATTTAGGATATTTACAACTTTATCTTATTATGTCAGGATGGCAGGAGGAATGACATTCTATAGGGAAAACTCTTCGACCAAAATAAGATGAATGACCGGCCATAATCATTGAACTTGCTCAGTAAAAACAAGGCAAAACCGTTGGACATATACTTCGTTCGACATATTATTTTGGTCGAAGAGAAAACTGTAACTTAGGACAGCAGAAAAACGAGAAGAACATGTGATCCACGTTTCCTTCATCCGAACCACATTCACACAGGGAACTATCCCTAACCGTAAGTTTGGCCAAAAAACAGGAGTGCAAGGACTTGAAGTAACCTTATCAGCCTATTGGCATTTTGAAAACCAAGGTTCATGCGGAACCTCGTGTTGAATATCACCATAAAATTTACCTTTCAGACTCTTGGAAACTTGCCGATTAAAATCTTTGCTGCCGCATTTGATCCCATGAATTAATTAAGATCGGATTTAAATTCGATGTCGAACTTAGAATACATACACTCTTTGATATACGCTGCAGAAGTAGTCACCGCGTGCCCCTTTTAGATAGCAATCGGAGTATAGTACATATATTATTATTATGTATTAAACTCATGTATTACAAAGAGAATATTACACCATGATGTTTACAACGATGTTGTTGTTGTAATGTTCATGACCGTGGATTCAATATCCTTCAGTCGTAATATTAAACAGTTTTCATAGCATTAACAGCGTCAAATAAGTCATAGTCACAGTCAGAGTCAATCTAAGTAAGTCACGGTCAAGTCAAACTTATGCCCCTGTAAAGTGGTGGAGACTTTACAAGAGGCTCCTATGGAGTTTTGGAAACAACACGAAAAGACACGTTTCACCTCGTTATATCACTTGCCTACACTCGAGCACGTTTACGAGCACGTAATGAATAATAATTCACCATTTAGAACACATTAACACTCGAAAATACACAAGTTTAGGAAAATAATCCAACGAGCCGACATGTTTTTTCCACGTTGGCGCCAAAACTCATGTTTACAAGGAGTAGTATCAGTGTTTCCACTTTCAATTTTGGTTTTTCCCTAATTTGTCTCGGAACATCCCTTAGAATTCCCTAAAAAATATATTTAAATTCCTTGGTTTAGGGAGCATGAACATAATAAGGAATAAAATATAATTTTACATATTTTTTTGCAATAAATACCCAATTTGAAGCCGATGCGTTACTTTTACAGTTTGTCGCTGCACTTAACATGGCACTGGTGGGTTCCAAAATTATCAATAATTGTTTGCTAACATTCCCAGCTGTCAAAGTCACAGAGCTGGGAATGCTGAATTTTAGCCGATATGGATTTCATTATTTTATCTATTTCTTTTTTCTGCAACGCAGAATTAAAAACAAACCAACTGTTGGTATAATTATATAATACGGCTTTATTCCCACGTCTTTTTTAACTACGGTCATGGAGCAATTATTAATAGGTCAACTAAAACTAAATGGGTTATATTCATTACGAGTTGGATCCGTACCATATTAAACAAAAGGGGTACCACATTAAGTTAGATTTTACCCCAAAACTCCCTATATCCCTGTCGAAAAAAAAAGTTCCTTATACCTTGCTTAATATTAGTAATTTTTCCCTAAAAAAGGGAGAAATCCCTAAAAGTGGAAACACTGAGTAGTATATTATAGGGTTCAAAGCTTAGCAAAGTATATACCTACGGTCACAGCCTACGGTATATAGATCTGTGGTATATACCCATATCTGTGATATACCCCGTTCCATGATACCTACTACCCAAAGGGACGGAACGCTTCAAACAGAAAAAACGAGCAGAGCAGAGCGAGAGGTACTATGTTTAGCCATTTGTCCCTTTCTAGTGTTGACATAATCACTGATACAAATTCCTCGTTAATTTTCATACTTTTTATATTTGTATACAGAATAGATCTACGTTTGGCCACCAACTCGCTTGAAGGTAAGCAACGGTGTGGCCGAGGATGGAACACGTTGATCTAGAAGAAATCTATTCACTCTAGCCTTGAAGATGCCTAGATTGTACTTTTCAGGAAACAAGGAGGATGGCAGGGAGTTCCATTCTTGGACAGTACAGTATCATAAAAGATGACCCATTCGTTGTGTTCGAATTTTTGTAATTTCCACGTGGAAGGGGTGATAGTGTGCAGTCCTTCTACTTGTCCTGTAGTAAAAGAGGGAGGGTGGAATAAGGTCATGAAGTTTTTGCTCACACTCATCGAAATATATCCGGTAGAAAATAGACAGACAAGCTACTTTACGGCGGTGCTCGAGGCTTTGTAATATTTTGAATTTGAATTTGAATTTGGCGACTAGCTTGCTGTCACCAATCAGCCTCATAGCACCCGTCGATGTGGCAGCAGTATTCAACACACGTATATACTTATTTATTCTTTATTTTATATCACTACAATAATAAACGGATGCACCCTAAATAATCACGGGATTTTTCTTTTAGATATGTTTCAGAAATAAAAATTAACTATTTAAAAATGATGCTGTTCAAATTACGTACTACCCAAAATAATACCAAATTTACGGTTACAATATTTTTCCAACAGTGGCAACACCACACATTAATACGTGTTCATGAACGTCATTGTATATAAGACATGTAGTGTGAAAGGGACAAATGGCTAAACGTGGTACCTCTCGCTCTGCTCGTTTTTTTTGTTTGAAGCGTTCCGTCCCTTTGGGTAGTAGGTATCATGCCCCGTTCAAAGCGGTTTTTTTTTGTTAAAATTTTCATGACCTTTGATTCAATGTCCTTTAGTCATAATATTAATCAGTTTTCATAGTACTAATAGCGTCAAACAAGTCATAGTCAGAGTCAAGCAAAGTAAGTCACGGTCAAGTCAAACTCATGCTCCTGTAAAGTGGTGGAGACTTTACAAGAGGCTCCTATGGAGTGTTGGAAACAACACGAAAAGACATGTTTCACCTTTATTATTCATTAAGTGCTCGTAAACGTGCTCGAGTGTGTTCAAGTGATATAACGAGATGAAACATGTCTTTCCATGTTATTTCCAACACTCCATAGGAGCCTCTTGTAAAGTCTCCACCACTTTACAGAGGCATCATGAGATTGACTTGACCGTGAGACCGTGACTTACTTTGCTTGACTCTGACTGTGACTATGTCTTGTTCGACGCTATTAATATTATGTAATCATGACAAAACGTACTACTACTACGTTACTACGTAAACATGACTAAAGGACATTGAATCCACTGTCATAAAATTTTTAACAAAAGTTGAAGATCAAAAATTATAATAAACTGCCGTGATTCAAAATAAAGACATGGTCCAAAGGCCTCCGTGGCCAGACAATAAACCTAAAAAAATATCAAAAATGTAAACAAAAGGGTTGACAGAATAAAATAAAATATAGAAAACTGTGCAATACATAATGTATATACGTATGTGCATAATTTGGCAAAGAGAATATAAATACTACGTTAATTTAAAACGGTTATACTGGTTAAAAACATAAATAATCATTGATTATGATAAACTTTAATTATAATTTAATTTAGTTCAGTTCAATTTAATTTCATTTATATTTAAACTTTAATTATAATTTAATTTAGTTCAGTTCAATCCAATTATTAATCAATTTAATTTATATTGTAAAAAGAATATCACATCAGTAGCCATTAAACGTCCACTGCTGGACAAAGGCCTCCCTCTTAGAGAGGGGTGTTGCCATAATCCCCACGCTTGGCAGGCGGCTTGGGGATCGCAGTACGTTCACCGTGTACTAATAGGACGCTGCTGCCCATCCTCCGGTGGTTCTGGACGCAGTTTTAGGACATACCCGGGTCCAAGAAATAAAGAATATAAATTAAGTTAAAAAAAAAAACAAATACAATTCTGTAAACAGATTTTTTGCGCGCAGCGATCGATTGTATCTAGTCGCCAAAACGCGCGATGTTGATGCTAAAAGTCACTAGTTTGCTAAGGCCCTTAGGTGGCCAAAACTGGTGAATCGGGGTGGCCACAACTGGTGATATTGCATCATTTTTTCCATTAAAATTAAAAAAAAATAGATAATAAGCTCTGCATGCAATATTCAAAATAGATGTAGGTACCTATAGTACCCTATGCAATACAGTTTAAAAATCAATATTTTATAAATTATTTATATTTTTGCTTTGTCAGCGCAGGTTTACAAATGATAATTTCCTTAAAGTGGCCAAAACTGGGGCTCCTAGCTCCTACCCTGCCTAATGAGTATTGATAAAATGTAAAATCTTTCTCTCGTATCAAAGTTCGCGAAAAAAATATCTGCTGTTTCATACAAAAATATCATTCACTCCCAACAAATTGTATGAAGCAGCTACAGTCGTAGTACAAAAGTTGTTTGTAGGTACCTACTTGGCATCGTCTGCAAGCGCTCATACGTAGGTATAGTAAGAATGATAAAGATTAGAACCTAATAATTTAAATGGAGTCGACAGTGGTCACCCAGGTGGTTATATTCCCAGGTGGTCAAATACCACTAAAGAGTCGACTTTGATCACCCAGGTGATCAAAGTGGAATAGACCTTTGTATCAAGTGATCAAGAATACAAACTGTTCAAAATACACCAAGAGGCATGGTGAGTAGCTACTACCTATACTGTGACAGTTAATACAATTATTTATACCTTCATTTAAATACCCATTTGGTGAATAGACCACGTTCGTGTAACGCCATGGGTATACCATAAGTTAACCATACTTGTACTAATAGATATGTAAGTATTCTGTGTTAACACCCATGCACTCCTATAAGTAGGTACCTGTTCGGAATTGCGTTGCGTAAACTGAGATAGGTGTTTACGTAACTTTGGTATAATGTTGTTGTACGTTGGACAGGCACCGGACGCATTATAACGCTACACGGAACGGTAGTAATAAGCCAAAAGAAGGTCATTATAGGCACTGATCATTATCAACAACTGTGTGAATGTGCATCAGAGCTACATGACCTTATCCTGCCATCCCCTTTCTATTACAGGACAAGTAGGAAAACAGCCCACTACCACCCATATATTGTGGATTTCCCTTGGATACGTACCAAACGTTTTGATACTACATTTCTAATCCGTACGGCCAAGGATTGGAACAACCTGCCGGCTTCCTTGTTTCCTGACAGATATAGGTAATCTGGGTCTTTTCTATGAGAACTATATTACCTACTGATTATTTGAATAAAACAGCCTTCTATACTAATTTATTTATTTTATAACTGCGAGACCTTATTGTCCCTTTTTTAGTTACACCGGAAGAGAGAGAGACATCTTAACGGTGGCAGTTGCCAACTGCACCATAGTTAATATATTCCAACATTTTTAAGGCCAGAGAGAATGGGTGTCTTCTAAGTCTGCGTGTTGTATCTTCGACCACATCGTCGCTTTTTTCCCGCTGTCCCGTTTTTACCCTTTGGGTACGGAACCCCAAAGAGGCAAATTTAAACTCATACGATCAACGCACAGCCTAAATAGGTAGCCCTGGCGCCGGAGCAATAGAATACGGCACTGGTACCTAACACCACTGGTGGCACCTGCCTTTAGTACCAGTAAGAAGCTACTAAAAGGGGTCCTCCGGGCTCGGGATGGTCAAAGTTGGGGATCTGACCATCCACTTAAGCGTGCCCAGGGAGAGAACGACAACGTTGTCGTGGGCGGAGGGGCTGAGACAACACGGTTGTCTCGGGAGGAGCCGTAGTGCAGTGCCGAGGGCTCCGGTGCGTTCCTCTGGAGATCCCGGAGCCCTCTTGTCAAGCACTAAGGCTGGTCACCGGGGGGGTTTAGTGGGTATAATCCCACATAACCTGGCTGCACCCCAATGCAGTCGGGTATCAAAAAAAAGTTACCTACTGAAGATGGAAATACTACCTACTTTAATATATTATAGCTCGGCGGGATATTATCATTTCACGTTCCGTTTATTCGTCAGGGGCCTTAGTCCCAGATATGTTAGTTTTCGAAAACTTTTTTTCGTTTACGTATTGTTCCATACATTTTAGTAAAGCGCCTCCAGCGGAAACGCGGAGGAACTAAAATCGGTAGTAATCGGCGGTATAGTATAGATTGCTTCACTTTAATACGAAAAAGTTTTCGAATACCTTTTAGCCCAGCAATGTATGGAACAATATGTAAACGAAAAAAGTTAACGAATACTATCAAAACTTGTACTAAGGGTAGGTAGGTACAGGTATTCTCTGCTTTGTGATGTGAAGTCTCCAAATGACGTAGATACGTAACTATATCCCACGCCTAATCTACCGACAAATTACGTTTATGCACACACTATAATGTCGCAGGTGACCCCGTATCATGAATGTCAGTGAAAGTGAACTTTGTGCTTTGTTCTGTTTTGAACTCGAAAGTTTCAATTTGTCGTAGCGATGAACTCTACACGCGCTGCACGATGTTTCCATTCGATAGTCCTCCGGACGCAAAGGGACGGTCCCTTGGATGACCGTCTCTATATTTCTAACCGACGAAAGGACGAGGTTAACATTTTGACTATTTTTAGGGTTCCGTACCTCAAAACGAAAAAATGGAACCCTTATAGGATCACTTTGTTGTCCGTCTGTCTGTTTGTCCATCTGTCTGTCCGTCTGTCTGTCCGTTTGTCTGTCTGTCCGTCTGTCTGTCCGTCTGTCTGTCCGTCTGTCTGTCCGTCTGTCAAAACCCTTTTTCTCAACAACACGTAAAGGTATCAAGTTGAAATTTATACTAAACTAGCGACCCGCCCGCCCGGCTTCGCACGGGTATAATTTACTTGCGAAGCCGGGGTGGGTTGATAGTTAAATATATAAACCTTCCTTGAAAATGTATCTAACTGATGGTGAAAACCGCATCAAAATCCGTTGCGTGGTTTAGGAGGAGTTAGCGGCCATACAAACATACAGACAGACAGACAGACGCGGAAAGCGACTTCAATTTATACTATGTAGAGATAGAGATAGAGAAGAGATACTTGGGTCTAAGGTTTCTTTAGGCTGTAAAAAAATAAAAGTTATAAGTCAACGCAATCAAAAGATATGAACGTTTATTTCGCATATTCTGCGATTTCACAGGGGAATCGAAACCAGGATACTTCCCGTCGACCTAGAATCATTAATATTGGCAAGAGGCAAGGTCTTACAGCACATATATTTGTATTTAGTATAAATTTCAACTTGATACCTTTACGTGTTGTTTCTCATTTAGTCTCTCATCAAGTTATTTCTCAAGAACGCTTTACGCGGTCTTGACGAAAAAGGGTCTTGACAGACGGACAGACAGACAGACGGACAGACAGACGGACAGACAGACAGACAGACGGACAAAGAAGTGATCCTATAAGGGTTCCGTTTTTTCCTTTTGAGGTACGGAACCCTAAAAACAAACAAAAAAACAAGGCTTTACGGCTACCTGTTTTTAAGCGATTCTGTTTGGGTGATGAGAAAAGTTGCGCGACCACAAACCGTATCTCGGCGAGTTAAGGTTCACGTTCGCATGGCTTTACGAACTGGGCTGTTTTAACGCTAATTCGAGCCCGCGTTAAGAGTTAGCCGTAAGGCCTCAGAGCGACCTATTCTTGGAATATTCATGACTAAAACAAAAAGAACAAAAAGAAAACTTAACTTACTTTTTCTTGATTAGAGAAAATACAAAAATACGTAAAAAAACATTTGTTGCTTGGGGACCTCTCTTTAGTTTCGGGGCTATCTATTACGGTTTGAAAGATTCAGCAGCTACTAGGTAGGATGGACGGACAGACAGACGGGCAGACAGCGTAGGCTTAGTAATAGGGCTCCGTTTACCAAAACCCAAAAAAATGAAACACCAAACTATATTATTACAAATTTATTGGCATTCAAACACTAAATGCATTATATGCCTTTGAAATGCAAGAAAAATGTAGGTGAGTAAATCTTTGTTCAGTAAAAGTAGGTAGGTACTATATATTATATACATCTTCCGTAATGGTTATTTATATAGGTATACATATATTACATAGGTATATATTACATAAGTGGATCAGTCGAGGCCTTCTCTTGTAGCTCCGTTCTTCGCCACGTTAGATGGTAAAAGATCGTAGAAACTGATGAAAATCCTGAAAAATTATATCATTATTAAAAAAGTCATCATCATCATCATCATTTCTGCCATAGGACGTCCACCGCTGGACATAGGCCTCCCCCATCGATAATAAACAAATAAATAATATAGAAATAAGTAATAGCGATTTTTTATTTGAATTTGTAAGTTATTTTGTTGAGGCGTGTTTCGATGAACCGTGGCATCGGCCTACAGTTTTTTCGTTCGATAGTTTTTCGGCAAAACGTTCTTTCGGTAAAAACTGTTTCGGCTAATAGTTTTTTCGTTCTACCATTTTTCGGCTAGAATTTGGTCTTGACTCCTGAAGTTAAAATCTTACTTTTTCCAATACCTAGTTATAGTTGTCATTTCTGGCTATGCAACCATTTAATTAAATTTATTTATTATTTCACATCATCAGCCATTAAATGTCCACTGCTGAACAAGGCCTCCCTCTTAGAGAGGGGTGTTGCCATAATCCCCACGCTTGGCAGGCGGCTTGGGGATCTATTATTTACTACGTTTTAACTAGAAAATTTGACACACTCAACCAAATGTTTGGAACAACTGATATTTTCCTTACGATTTCAGGGTTAGTCCTTTATTAAAGTTGTTTATAATGATGAATACAATTACTGACCTCCGTTCCGTATAACCTTGTACTGTACACATTGTTTATAGGTCGGGGAGTAAGTAGATAACAATTAATAATTATAATAAAACGCAGGGGCGGCTTTATGGCGAGCCGTCGGTGAGTGGCGACACCGCGTACCCCGATTCCATGGGTCTAAAACCCCAGAGACCCTGACCCCTGGCTTGCCTTAATCGGCCGTCTGGGGGTGGAAACCGCAAGAGCTAAGAACCTAAGCTCCAGGGTGGAAGTGTTAAAGGGCATAACGCCGCGAGTAGCTCTTAGTGAAAGTGCAGCACACCTCTCTACACCCTAAGCCACCCACGCCAATGTTGACCCGAGAAGTATAACAAATAAAGGGAAATAATAATAAAAATATGTATAAAAATGTGTAAATATGAGCAAGTCTAAGTAAATATGAGCAAGGATAAGTAAATATGAGCGAGAGTAAGTAATATGAGCAATTGTAAGTAAATATGAACGAGGGTAAGTGATAAGCGTAAGTAAATATTAGCAAGGATACGTAAATATGAGCAAGAGTAAGTAATATGAACAAGCCTATGTAAATATGAGCAAGGATAAGTAAATATGACCGAGAGTAAGTAATATGAGCAATTGTAAGTAAATATGAACGAGGGTAAGTGATATGAGCAATTGTAAGTAAATATGAGCAAGGATAAGTAAATATAAGCGAGAGTAAGAAATATGAGCAATCGTAAGTAAATATGAGTACGAACTGGTTCTTGTCCACCCCTAGTTCTCTAGAGATGCATTCCGTGATGTCTCTGGAGATGATCTGGTTCTCCTTCGGTCCCAGGTGCCCGATGGACTCGAGGCTGGCGATGACGCTGGGCTCGTCCGTCCCACTGACTGACAGGATGCAGTCAGCCGATATGGCCACCAGGAATTTCTAAACAGATAATAAATAAGTAGATAAATAGAATAATAAATAAATAGAAGCCGTGGTAGCCCATTTGGGAGACCGCTAGACTTGAAAGCGCGAGGTTGCGGGTTCAAACCCCGGGCCCGTACCAATGCGCTCTTTGGAGCTTATGTACGGATTTTACCACTGGCTTCGGTGAAGGAAAACATCGTGAGGAAACCTGCATACGTACGGAGAAGGAATTCAATGGCGTATGTGTAATGTGTATCCACCAATCCGCACTGGACCAGCGTGGTGGATATGGGCCAATCACCCTTTCGGGGGTAGGCTCAAAGTCCAGCAGTGGACTGTTAAGAGGCTGACTATGATGAATAAATAAATTAATAAATATTCGGGACATTTTTGCACACACGGTCATCTGACCTTAAACTAAGCAAAGCTTGTGATATGACTGCCAGAGACTGATATACATACATAATATATTTTTATATACATACTTTAATAGATATCGATACCCAAATATAGAACAAACACATATGTTTGCCCTAGGTTGGAATCGAACCCACAACCCCAAGCGCAGAAGGCAGGGTCACTACCAACTGGACCAACGGGCTATCAATCTATTTCGGTCGTTAAATATTTATTTCTCGTAGTCATGGTATAAAGTATAGTATGCAACTATTGAATAAATCGGATTTACATCGAGGGCCATGAATCACTCGGGTCGCTCAGAATTCTAACACTTGAATCACTCGCTATGCTTGTGATTCAAACGACATGAATCACTCCCTAGGTCGTGATTCAGTCGTTAGAATCCTTCACTTGCTCGTGATTCTTCTATGGCCCTCGCTTTAAACCCGTCCTTTATTCACTAATTGCATAATATACTATTACTAGCTGCGCCCCGCGGTTCCATAGTTATGAAAAATGGTGATGGTGATGAAAAGTATTAGCCTATGTCACTCGCCGCCCCTTGAACTATACCCATGCAAAAAATCAGGTTGATCCGTTGCTCTGATGCTGCGTGAAAGAGGAACAAACAAACCAACAAACTTTTCGCATTAATAATATTAAAAATTATGATACCTAAGTACCTACTTCAAGAATAATCTTCAATATTGCGTAGATATTATTTGTTATTGTTACAAACTGACCTATGATATGATAACCTTCATTGCAACCCAAAGTATACTTTGGCTTGGCTCTTGAATTTGGTCTTGACCTGAAGTCGGTGAAAAAATACTTTTTACAATACCTAGTTATAGTTGTCATTCCAGGCTAGGCAATCATATGTTATTCGTAACTTATCATTAACTAGCAAATGCCGAAACTATTTTAGGCGCACTTAATTTTTTGGGTTTCGTACCCAAAGGGCGTAAACGGGACCTTATTAAAACCTACGCTGTCTGTCTGTCTGTCTGTCTGTCCACTTGTCCTACCTAGAACCATAATAGACAGCTAGTTGAAATTTTCACAGAATTATGTAAGTAATTTTACGGCGGATTAACTAAGAAATAACAAACGTTTTTAAACGTATTTTTGTACTTTCTGTAGTGTTAAAACGGTAATACGTACATCCGTCAAACTTGGTATGGTTATAGTACATACACTAAAGTAAAATAATAAATAATAGACAAGTGCGAAGTCGGTAACAAATTTCTGTTCACCACCAAGTTAAGCAACGTAAGGCGCGGTCGGCACTAGGATCGGTGACCACCTGGGCGTGATGTTGTATTTTGCACTACTTTTTGTATTTTGTGTTAGTGCGGACGAGCACCTCAGTACACGAGCTCATCTCGCACTTGGCCCGGTTATTTCTTAAATGGTTTCCTCGTAATGTATTGTCACAACTCATATTTCTTTTCATACGGGTCAGATTTTAGTTACTCCGTAATTATAATGGCTTCTTTAAGCTGTGTTTTGTTTTACCCGACTGCCTGAGAAAAAGGTTTACGTTTTTATCGGATGTATGTTATATAAGAATACGTATGTAATGTACATAATATATTATGTAAATATGTATGTATACGTTTGTTTCTTTAAATAATTTTTGTAGCCTTGACGGATTTAAAAGTGAAGACATTTGTTTTTATCTCACAATTATTATTAGAGTAATTTTGCAATGAGGTTTGTTGACTTTTTTAAATTTACGAAATTAACTCACTTCCTCGGATTTTTTCACGCATTTAGATAACACTGGCACAATTTTCTGAACGAAATTTGTCGGGATTGCACTCTTAGAAATATTTGTGAAAATTTTTAGACACGGCATTTTCAAATTTTGTCTTAATTTATTGTCTGTTGACTGATTCCTGATGTTGAAATTTGTCTTATAAATGTTCTGAATGATACACAACATTTATATGCTGATTGTGCTTATCTTGGTGCTTCTTATCGGGTCGATGGTTTGTATATTATTTTGCTCGAATCAATTTTTTTTCTTCTACTTATTGTTTTTATATACTCGATTATCTTTATGATGGATTTTAAAGTGAACTGCGAATTCGTCACATCAAAAAATATACTTGGTTACTGTGCCCTTAGTCCCAGGTTTGATAGTTTACGAAAAAAAAAATTCGTTTTCGTCTTGTTCCATTTTTTCTAATAAATACTTAGTTTATTTTATTATTTGTTTGCTAAAATAAAATAAAAAATTACGTGAATTTTAATTTTTATACAATGAACATGATAGACAAATAACTATATACAGGGTGTAAGGGGAACACTCTCGAAACCAAAATAAGGTAATTGTACTCATCATTATGAACCACTTTTACTATGGGACCAACCCTGAAATCGCGAAAATAATATCATCTGTTCTATAGAAAACGGTTATTGACACTCGACAAAATGTATGGAACAGCAGATTTTTTTCGCGATTTCAGGGTTGATCCCATAGTAAAAGTTGTTCATAATGATGAGTACAATTAACTTCTTTTGGCTTCGAGAATGTTCCCCTTACACCCCGTATATAAAAAAACCTAACCTTTTTAAAATGATAGAAAAACCGAAATACTACTCACTCATTCACTGGCTGACTTATCACGAAAACTACTTGACCTAGGAAGCTGACATTCGACAGGCATAGGAGGTCCGCTATGAAAGCAATGATCTTTGTATGAAAGGAGTTGCGAAAGGGCCGAATTGAGGGGCAAATAAGAAAGAAGTCGCAGCCAATACCTAGTCATACTAATATTATGAATGGGAAAGTGTGTTTGTTAGTTTGTTTGTCCTTCTTTAATGCGAGCATTGAGTTGCAAGCAACTGAGCATTGAAATGACGTGTCTGTTTATACTAAGACAGTTGGAGGGCTGGAAACTGACATAAGATATTTTAATCCCGGAAAAGTTTATGGTTCGTAAGAGAATTCCCGCGCGATTGAAACCGCAGGGCAAAGCTAAAATCTATCTTCTATATCTATATACATAACTAGTAGGCCGCCCTTGCTTCGCACGGGCGAAGCCGGGATATATAGCCTATGTCAACCGGGGATAATGCAGCATCCCAAAAGTGAAATAATTTTTCAAATCGGTTCAGTAGTTTCGGAGCTTATTCAATGCAAACAAACAAACAAACAATCAAATCTTTCCTCTTTATAATATTAGTATAGATTATATAAAAGCAAAATTCATCTACTCACTCATCACGAAATCTCAAAAACTACTTGACCTACGAAGCTGAAATTTGGCAGGTAGGTTCCTTATCGGATGCCAAATTAAGGGGGGCAAACGGAGGGTTGAAAGTTTATATAAAAGGCTACGCGTACAAAGTCTACAGCTAGTTGTATATTTAAATTGAATTCTATCCTACATAATGGCTTAATTAGTTAATATGTATAAGAAATACTTTTCTTGGTTTGCCAACCCAATACCCATTGTGTTTGTCAACTCTTGCGACGTGACGTAATCATAACGACATAATATTCTATCGATTTATAATAAGTAAATTTGTGTTCTGACCCGCTTGTTTGTATCTTCGCAATATAGCGTATAATCACATAGCTTGACACCGCTGGTAATATAAAACCCAAATAAAACCATGTCACAATAACACACGCCACATGCTCTTCACGCTTCCATAGAATATCAATTAGCCTTATTATGACAAAGGTGAATAGATAAGTTATTTTCATTCGACTTTGGTATTCTATTGTTACGAGTCGTTAAAAAGGTGAAGCAATTTTGAGTGGGTTTATGTTATGTGTGTTAAATTTAATGGAACTTGGGCGTGGTTAGCGAAAAATAAAGCGGACAAGTGCGATTTGGACTCGTGCACCGACCCGTACCACTATAAAATACAAAAGGTAGTGCAAAAAAGCAACATCACGCCCTAGCGGTCACCCATCCAAGTATCGACCGCGCCCGACGTTGCTGAACTTGGTGGTGAACAGAAATGTGTCACTGACTCGCACTTGGCCATTATTTATTGTTTGCTGTTATACTTTAAAGTGTACTATAATCATGCCAAGTTTGACGCTTGTACGTATTACCGTTTTTAGGGTTCCGTACCCAAAGGGTAAATACAGGACCCTATTACTAAGCCTACGATGTCTGTCTGCCCTACCTTTATACGGCATTTTTATAACCGTAATAGATAGCCAGTTGAATTTTTTCGCAGAATATGCGATGTTACGGCGAATTAACTGAGAAATAATTAAAAAATCAAAAAGTAATAACTAAAGGGGGGGGGGGGTTGTCTACATACAGCAAACGTATTTTTTAGCATATTTTTGTATTAGTTCTAATGTAAATATGGTAATACGTACATGCGTTAAACTTGGCATGATTATAGTACACTCTCTAAAGTATAACAAAAAATAATGGCCAAGTGCGAGCCGGTGAAAAGCTTCTGTTCATTACCAAGTTATAACTGGTAATTTCATTTTTGAATTTTGTTGTGGTACGGAACCCTCAGTGCGCGAGCCCGACTCGCACTTGGCTGGCTTATTAAAATGTTTTCTTCTATTTATTAATAAAATATTTATAATCAATGCCGCTTCTGGGAGTACAGAATCTACATCATTGTTTACTTATAACATTCACACTAAGTCGAGAAGAGGTGTCTAATAAACACTTTCAAGATTATTCTTTATGTGGTATTTGAAAAAACAACACAAACTCATTTCACTTTCCAATTCAAAATATTTATCTATATCTATACTAATATTATAAAGAGGAAAGATTTGATTCTTTGTTTCTTTGTTTGCATTGAATAAGCTCCGAAACTACTGAACCGATTTGAAAAATTATTTCACTGTTGGGAAGCTATCTCCTATATGACTATATTATATTTTCAAAAAGAATAGGGGTCCTTACTAAAACTCCAATAATTTAACCCAAGGCGTAAAAAAAATGCGTGTTTGACAGTTCTAAGACAGGACAACGTCTGTCAGGTCAGCTAGTTCAGAATAAAAACGACCAAAATACAACTCCAGTTGAAATTTTCACAGAATAACAATAACGCGGATTACGCGGGTTTGGCGGATTAACTAACAAATAATAAAAAAGTTAAAAAGAAACAGGGGGTCCCCAAAACAAATGTATGTTTTTATTAGGTCTAATGTAAAAACGGTAATACATACAAGCGTCAAACTTGCCATAATTATCGTACACACTCTAAATTATAACAACAAATACATAATAAATAATGGCCAAGTATGAGTCGGTGACAAATTTCTGTTCATTAACAAGTTATGAACAGGATTCTTGGCTTACTGCATTCCATATTAAATGATTCTAAATTACCTTCCTATCTTAAAGACTCCTTTACCTACTTCTCGGAAGTTCGCAACAATCCCTCTAGAGCTAATAGTACCCTGCTTCTCAAAAACCCTAGTCACAGCACTTCGTTTGTAGGCGAACTCCTTTAGGGTTGTAGCAGTGCAACTGTGGAATGAGATCCCTCTAATTATTCGACAAGTGCCATCAAAAGCGAATCTTACGTGAACATTATTTAAAAGCATCAGTGTCTAGTATCTAACCACGTTTCTGTAATCACTCACTTATATATATATATATATTTATTATAATTTTTATTTATATGTTTAATATTAATTATAATTTGTTTTTATGTATATTATCTTGTATAAAAAAAAAAAATCTTGTAAAACTTTGATATTTCTGTTTATTTCTTTTTGTCTTTTATAAAATGTTTTTGATGCACGCCTACGTATATTTGTTCCAACCTGGTGGATGACTGGTAGAAAATGTTTAGCATTAAGTCCTCCAATTGTACATCTTTACTTAATTTGTGAGTTTGCAATAAAGTATTAAATAAATAAAATAAGTTATAACCGGTAATTTCGTTACTTCGAATCGAAAAGCCACCATATTTTATTATTTTGGAGTCGGTTTTTTAAATTGATAATTATTGTATTTTGTGGTGGTACGGAACCTTCAGTGCGCGATTCCGACTTGCACTTGGCCTATTTATTTCATCTGTCTTAGTAGAGCTAAGCGAAAAACCTAAGAAAAAATTAGGTCATTCATAATTTTAGAGAAAGAGAAATAATAATAATAATATATCACTTTATTACACACCGAAATACAAAAAGTCACTTAAAAATAATACGTAACCGGCAGTATAATAGGCGGCCTTATCGCCTTAAGCGATTTCTTCCAGACAACCTTTGGATGGACATAACGGAGACAGGAGTAGGGTCGGCAGTGTAGACAATACATATAATATACATACATACATACATGCAAATATATACTAAATATGCAAATAATACTATTTAACTACTTACCAATACATACTATAAATAAAAAACAGAAAATTAATGAAAATTTAAAATTTAATCTAAAAACTAAAACTTAAAATATCTAAATAAAAGCTAAAATTAAACTAAAATATGATTTAAAACCTAAAATTATTACTACCAAACATTAAAATTTAAATAAAAAAAAAAATAACATACATGTGAAAGTGGAAACAATAGCTCATAATTATATTAAAATTCTTAAACTCACCTAACACTGCGCATGCCTAATCACGGCTCACACTTGGGGTCCATCCAGGCCAAGGATCACCAAGAAATTGCTAGACAATTTTAAACTCTACTCACATACCTTTAAGAGAGATAATGCTCAGCAAGGCATTGTTTAACAAATGTAAGCTCTACCCCCATAGCTTTAAAAACCACGCTCATTTGTAAAGGTTGGCAAACAAACTGTTTGGATGAAAAATATTTGTCTTAGCTTCTGTACAAAACTTAGAGTGTACAAAACTGAGCCGCTTGTGTTGATTTTATGAAGCTGTTAATGATTCTGTATGCTGAGAATTGGAATTAGCATTCACGGAGACTAGCAATATAACCCGAATTCAGTTACGTTCCAAAATATTGTGTGTAAGTTTTTCTGTAGTGAAAAATTATGAATTTTTCAAGTTTATGTAGAATAGGTTACCGATCTGATTTTTTTTCTTATAAAATTTTAAATAGAACCATTACTGAAAACAAAATCAAAATTTGTTTAAAATTAAGAAAGATATAAGCATTTTAATGTCTTGCTAGATATCGAATACATTTCGGAGAGTGTGCATTGGATCTTCATGATCTAATTCCCTCCTGCCTATTTTTCTATCAGACTGCCAGAGCGGGCACAAAAAACTGACACCGCTTTATGGTTGGTATTCCGAAAACCCGAACGAAGCGCTTTGATTCCACTTTTATTGTGCAAACTGCTAGTCTGTGGAATGCGCTGCCTGAATGGGTGTTCCCGATAGTTACAATCTGGGTGTCTTCAAATCACGAGTGAATCGGTTCTAGGCAAGCGTGCTCCACCGTAGACCACATCATCTCTTAACATCAGGCGAGTTGGCGGTCAAGCGCAAGCCTATTATATATATAAAAATGATATACTTACTAATTACGTCACTTTTGAGTACGCCATACAAACTCCATACCTACTGACAATAGCATTTCGGAAAAGCTACAGTGCATTCCTTCCTATATAATTAGAGCAAAAACGCTGATATCTCAGAAGTTTATCGGCCGATTAAAATTCATTTTGCCAAACTCAAAAGCTGTCCTAATAAACTTATTACCTGTTGCATTTAGGGTATGCGGGTATGCGATGTATTTATTTTGAAAAAAAAAAAAGTGTCTTTCTAGAATTAACCGTGTATAGTAGTGAACTTTTTTAAAAATAAGTTTTTAAAAACCGGCTGCATTTTAAACACGTACTTTAAAAAAAGTTTTCTATACTAATATTATAAAGAGGAAAGATTTGATTGTTTGTTTGTTTGTTTGTTTGCATTGAATAGGCTCCGAAACTACTGAACCAATTTGAAAAATTATTTCACTGACGGGAAGCTACACTATCCCCGGGTGACATAGGCTATAATCTATACCCGTGCGAAGCTGGGGCGGACCGCTAGTGTAACCTGAATCGATGTACGCGACACCAACGTAGAGATCTCTCATCACTATCGCTGTCGCTGTCTATTTGTCTATCCGTCCCTATGTATGCTTAAATCTTTAAAACTACGCAACGGATTTTGGAGCGTTTTTTTGATAGATAGGTTCTAATAATAGATAAATAATAATAATAAATAATAGTTAATAATAGATTCAAGAGGAAGGTTTATATGTATAACTAGCGACCCGCCCCGGCTTTGCACGTAAATTACACTCGTGCGAAGCCGGGCGGGCAGGTCGCTAGTTTTAGGTAAATTAGTGCACGCCCCTCCATTACTCTACGCATACAAAATACTACAAAAATACGGATCTCTACAATTCTACATACCTGTACACAGTACCTACGTTAGCTACGCTTTATACATGATACTCCTAAAATCCGTACTATTAGCGCTTTGATTTCACTTTTATTGTGCGAAATACTAGTCTGTGGAATGCGCTGCCTGAATGGGTGTTCCCCGATAGTTACAACCAGGCCGTCTTCAAATCACGAGTGAATCTGTTTCTTCTAGACCAGAGTGCTCCATCGTAGACCGCATCATCGCTTAACATCAGGCAACAACTCACCTTATGTTAAGCAATGATGCGGTCGAACGCAAGCAGAAAAAACCTAGTTCTCACGTTTCAGAAAAATAAATATGGTTAAATTATTATTCTTTTTTTGCCATGTCTTTTTTGATGCACATTGCGTCTTTTAATTTTTGTTTAACCAATTCATTCATTCTTGTCTGATATCTATTAAGGTTATTATCATTTAGAGACCAAATTTTTGGCCCCCGGTGACCAGCCTTAGTGCTTGACAAGAGAGCTCCGGGATCTCCAGAGGAACGCACCGGAGCCCTCGGCACTGCGCTACGGCTCCTCCCGAGACAACCGTGTTGTCTCAGCCCTTCCACCCAGCGTTGGTCACACAATGTTGTCTTTCTCTACCTGGGCACGAGAGCCCCAACTTTGACCGTTCCGAGCCCGATAAGGTAAGGAGGTCCCCATTTAGTAGCCTCTTACTACAGGCAGGGGGTACTGGTGCCGTATTCTACTGCCCCGGCGCCAGAGCTAAAGTGTTATATACCTAAATCAACTCTCATTATGTCAGATTAAAACATATCGAAATCAATTTAATACATACTTTTTTTTTTTTTTTTTTTTTTTTTTTATAATCCCTTTTTTAAAGCAATCTGTCTTTTGAAGACAATAAGCTTTATTTTGAACTGTTGTCTTAAGTGACGCGTCTTGTGTGGAATACGCCCATTGACGCATCCATCCTCATAATTTTTCTTATTTTGTTAGGTCTTGGGGTATCTTCCTTTTAAGTCTCCTTGGAGGCCTTCTTGATATCAACATCTTTGCTAGTTCATTTGGATGATTTTGCAGTCGTTTTTGATAAGTTAGGGCGTTATTTCTTATTTCTTCTTCCACTGTGGGCATTTCCAGGTCCTTATGTAGAGTCTCATTTGTGACATACCAGGGAGCGTTGGTTATCATCCGTAGCACTTTTGACTGAAAACGTTGTAGAATGCTAAGGTTGGTTTTTGAAGCCGTTCCCCAGAGCTCGATTCCATAAGTCCACACAGGTTTCAGGATAGTTTTGTATATAAGTAGCTTGTTCTCTAAACATAGTTTTGATTGTTTTCCAAGCATCCACTGGTGTTTACGTAGCTTCAGACTAAGTTGCTTTCTTTTTGAGAAAATATGTTTTTGCCAGGTGAGTCTTCTATCTAGATGTATGCCAAGATATTTAGTTTCATCTACTTGTGGGATTTGACTTCCATTCATTTCTACTGGTGGACATGTATTACGCCGTAAAGTAAATGTGACATGGGCTGACTTAGTCTCATTGACCTTGATGCGCCATACCTTTAACCAATTCATCACGGAATTTAAGTCAGTTTGCAGTAGCTGCGATGCTGTATTTGGATCTGTATGAGAGGTTAGGATAGCAGTGTCATCTGCATATGTGGCTACCGTTGACGTTTTGTTTATTGGTAGATCGGAGGTAAATAACGTATAAAGTACGGGCCCCACCACACTGCCCTGTGGTACGCCTGACTTGATGATGTAGAGTTTGGTTGTTTCTTCTCCCTGTCTGACTGTGAAATGTCTATCAGTGAGGTATGCTTTGATGACGGTGTAGAAACTGGTTGGTAGTGTAGTTTTAATCTTGTACAGCAGGCCATCGTGCCACACTCTGTCGAAGGCCTGAGTTACGTCCAGAAATACAGCAGAACAGTACTTTTTGCAATCCATATCATCGCGGATCTTTTCAACCAATCTGTGAACTTGCTCAATAGTGGAATGGCTTTGTCGGAACCCAAATTGGTGTGAAGGTATAAGTTGTCTTTCGACTATTACGGGCAGCAGACGTTTTAGAAAGAGCTTCTCAAATAGTTTCGAAGTTATAGGCAGGAGGCTTATTGGCCTGTATGAGGACGTTTCTTGTGGTGATTTTCCAGGTTTATTCAGCATTATAATGGTGGCTACTTTCCATTGGGGGGGAAAGAAACTTAATCTTAGTATAGCATTAAAAAGCTGTGTTAAAAACTTTATACCATTTTTTGGCAGTTCGGTTAAGCATTTCGCAGTGATGAGGTCATATCCTGGCGTCTTCTTAAGCTGTAGCAACTTGATCATATTTGCTACCTCTCCTTTTGTGAAAGATTTAATGGGCAAGTCCTGTTGGTTGGGAGCAGCCAGCTCTTCATTAATAAATTTTTCCTCTTCTTCAGTGATTTCTCTACTGTTTGGCGTAAATATTTTACTAAGATGTTTTGCAAAAGTCTCAGCCTTTTCCTTATCACTCCTTGCCCAGCTCCCAGAGCTAGTTCTTATAGGAGGATTATTTTGTACTGTCTTATTAATAGTCGATGTTGCTTTCCACAGAGAGTAGTCTGTGGCAGATGTGGCATCGAGATTCCGTAGATGTTCTTGTGTGATATAATTATCATGTTCTTTAAGTGCATTCTTGAGTATACCGATTGCCTTATTCAATATTCTTTTGTGTTCCGGAGATCTAAGTGTTTGCCAGTTTTTGCGAGCAATTCTCTTTCTTTTTATCAGCTCTCTAATTGACTGGGGTATGCTGTTATTTATATTATTATTTTTACCGTTTGGAGAAGGAGTTGAGTTCCATGATGCGTTTTGAATGCACGAGTTAAATTGTTCCACAGCTAGTATAATGTCATCTTCAGTTTTCAGGTTTATGTCAGTTTTCAAGGTGCACTTTATTTCGTCCCGATACATATTCCAGTTTGTTCTTTTGTTGTGCAGAGTGCAGCGAGTGGCTTTTGGTACTACATTGTTTGATATAGTAACCAAGACTGGTGAATGGTCCGAGGACAAATCTGTTAGAGATGTAGCTGTTATTTTAGTTTTTGGTATCCCTTTATGTACTGCAAAGTCTATTAAGTCTGGTATTCTGCATATGTCTGTAGGCCAGTAAGTTGGTCTGCCTGATGAGGCAGTGCTAAGACTCAATGTCTGTATGGCTTTATTGAGTTCTCTCCCTTTAGTTGTGATGAGTCTTGAGCCCCAGTTTGTATGTTTTGCATTATAGTCACCACCAGCTATGAATCGATTTCCTAGGCTTTTTAATTTAATACATACTAAATTAATATTAATGAAATGCAGCTGTCACCGTTACACACTGTTACACTCGAGTAAGCCTATTATATAATCTACGTGAGAATATAGGCTTGCTATTTTTTACTGCGGGGCATCCAAAACTTTCGTGTCCGAAGCTTAACCGCTCTCAGAGATACGCCTCTCTCATTCGTGTTGACGATGATTCAATACAAATAAATATTAAAGTATTTATTTTGCGACAAGAAAATGGTGACGAAACATGACGAAAGTAATCGCCCTGAGTCGACAACCCTGATGTTAATCAATAAACGCTCAATAATAAAATGGTAAATGTTTACACAAATGATGTGTGCGGTTGTGTAAAAAATGCAGACATGTTTGAACACTTAAAAAAACCTCCGTATCAATTACGACAGGCGCGTTGCACATGCGTTTGAAATTTTTATTTGGAATGCTATAGACAAATAATGGATGCCATTATCTAAATAGTTATACCTGCCTAATTATAAATTACTAGCTGACCCGACAGAGGTTGTCCTGTCTTATGAAACTGCTGTCCAGCAAATTCAAATTTATTAAACACGCAAAGTGTTTTCTGAAATTTCTCCATTTACTGCGCAATTTTCAAAATTTTTCTTTCCGTAAGAATCTTCTACGAAGTATTAGAAAACTTAGAAAAAAAGATTACGCTGAAAAAAAGATTGCGTGGCCAAGGTAAATAGGGATTAATTTCATTGTGACACTCGATTTAACGACAAAATCCCTAAAACATCGAAATTACTTTACTTTGGTTGGTTTACCTTGTCGTCCATACAATAAATTACAATCTATGAAGTATCAAACTCATTCTATATGAAGACAATAATACTTCATTATGAAGCAATCAACAGTACTTTCTAACACATCGTATCTATACTAATATTATAAAGAGGAAAGATTTGATTGTTTGTTTGTTTGCATTGAATAGGCTCCGAAACTACTGAACCGATTTGAAAAATTATTTCACTGTTGGGATGCTGCACTATCCCCGGTTGACATAGGCTATATATCCCGGCTTCGCCCGTGCGAAGCAGGGGCGGCCTACTAGTTTAAAATAAAATACAAAACCAGACAAATATAACAAACTACATTTATTCAATTGTTATTTGATATACCTTTGTACTTAAATAAGTAAAATAGTAATTGAGAGAAAGATGTCTTGATGAATAAAATAATATCTATAGTAAAAAAAAAAAAAAATGTATTTAGTAGTTAAAAGAAATAGTAGTTAGTAAATTTTATACTATAAGTAATAGTAAATACATACACTGTATTTATATTTTCGAGTTTGAAAATTCTTATTTAGTTTATTTTTGTCCGTGTTACGCAATATTTATATTGTAAACCGATTAAACTGAAATATTTATGAGTATGTTTCATTATCAAAACATAAACGTTTCTGTTCTGTATTTTTTTAAATGGAATTATGGTTTTCCTCTATTTTTGGTTTGAACATTTGAGCGGAACATTGAGCGCTGACCCAATATATAGTTTTTAATATCTTTGAATAGATCCATAAGTTTATGCTGGCGCCGCCTGATTATGTAAAGTGCTTACAATATAGATTTTAAATTAGAGAATTATGTTTAATATTGTATTAAATTCGGTAGGTTACCCACCCGTTGGCTCGTGCATACGATGAGTTCTTTCTTTAAAGACTTTGTAAAGTAGAGTTGTAGACCACCATATCGCACGCAGGGTACGCGGCCAACTGGTAGAGTAGGCTTGAGAATTTGGATTATATCTAGACCTAAAACTATTTTTTTAAATTAAATAATAGGTTTGCGTTTGGCTGTCAACTCACCTGATGTTAATAGATGATGATGAAGCGGTCTACGATGGAGCACGCTTGCCTAGAAGTAACCGATTCACTCTTGATTTTAAGACACCCAGATTGTAACTAACGGGGAACACCCATTTAACAGACTAGCAGTTCGCACAATAAAAGTAAAATCAATAAATGAACCCTTTTTAGACTTAACTCAACCTTTCTCAAAATCCTTTCTTGGCGTTTCTCTACACCCCTTAAGGAAACTATCTGCCAAATTTCTGCTTTTTAGGTCTAATAGTTTTCGAAATTTCGTGATCAGTCGGCCAGTGAATGAGTGAGCATTTCGGTGGCGATATTTTATTAGATAGCTTTTGCCTGCTTTGGAATCTAAACCTGATCTCACTAAAAGATGTGTAGGTTTTTATCAGTGAAAGAGTTTTCAATATTGGTTCAGTAGTTCAAAAGATTACCACATACAATCACACAAAATAACTTACTTCTTCATAATATTAGTATACATAAATTCCGTCACACATTATTTTCTAGTCCATTCTATATTTAATATATGAGCTTTTACCTACTAAAATTTATTAATGACAGCAAATCAAGCCGACGCACTATAATTGCCCACTATAAACGTATTACATAAAGCATGGTAATTTGTTTATTTGGCTGTAATAAAAACCACACCAAAATTATGGAATGCGAAGCTGACCTAGAATGCAATAATTTTAATAAGCAGATAATCCTAAAGTTATAAAATCATTAGAAACTTTAACAATGGAATGTTAATTACCATAATTATGGCGAAAGTCCTAATTAAATACGCATTTCGAATTTAAACTCAAATGTGTGAGCATAAGGTTTGTTTTATTGCAATAATGTGTTTAATGGAATTTATTTGACTTGCTAATATGCGGAATAAAGCTTATTTATGGATGTTTGAGATAATTTACGGGTTAACGAAGATAAAAACTACTTGTGCCTTGTATTGTTAATAGTTATATTGTAAAAGAATGCTGAATCAATTATGGTAAGATATTGCCAATGGCACAAAAACAACGTTGTTAGGGTTCCGTATCCAGAAGGTTTAAACGGGACCCTATTACTTAGTCTAAGATGTCTGTCTGTCTGTCTGTCCGTCTGTCTGTCCTGCCTTTATTGTTTCATCTCGAAAGGGTTTTGGTGACCCACGGCTTGTGCATTTGTCAATGAATCTAAATATATTGTCGTCAAACAAGTCATAGACATAGTCAAAGACAAGTAAATCATGTTACTCAAGTCCCAGCCATGCCCCAGTAAAGTGGTAAATACTTTACTAGACGCTGCTATAGACTATTGGGTGCAACAAAATAAATGTTTTACCTCATTAAATGACTAACCGACACTTCGGCCGTTTCTTTAATGATAACATTGAAATTCACCATTATTAGATAGATATACATTATTAGGTAAGTAGATTTCTTTGCGCGATAGAATCTGGAACGTTAATATTCGCCAAAGAACCAGAGTCACCGACATTGAAATGGTAATGGGCAGGTCACATCGCTCGAAGAACCTCGATAACCGATGAGGTAGAAAGGTTCTTGAGTGGAGACCACGAACCGGAAGACAAGCATAGGTAGGCCACCCACTAGATGGACTGACGATATTGTGAGAGTCGCGGGCATAAGTAGATGCAGATGGCAGGCTGTCGTTCAGTGTGGAGGTTAAAGGGGAAGGCCTATGTTCAGCAGTGGACGTCTTCTTGCTGATGATGATGATGATGATGACATCAGCAATAAAATTACACAAATTTTAGAAAATAATACATGATTATCTAACGGTGGCGCCAAAACTCAACAGAGTTGTTTTTTTTTTTAGTTTTGGCTTTAGACATGTTTTCTATATAACAAGAATCAAGATACAGTATTTTTGCAAGTAGTCAAGCATTTTCAGATGATACTACTTTTCATAACGTTTATGATTTTATTGTTGGTCTGCGTATTTTCCTTGCATGTATTATTGAATTTGTACCAGTTAGAAAATTTGACTTATTCGTTCTGAAAATTGGTGTATTTGTGATTTTTAGAGCTACCTCAAATCTATCAAAACGAAAATTTTAATAAACTCAGTGTGACCCATTTTTCTTACGTTATTATTATCACAGGAAAAGTTAAGTGCAGAGAATAAAACGTAGGTCACCAGGCGTCGAGATACAATCCCTATAGAATCTCTAAGTGAAAACAGTCAAAAATCATCTGAGCGTCGTTGTACACACTTAATTATACGGGGTGTAAGGGGAACACTCTCGAAGCCAAAAGAAGGTAATTGTACTCATCATTATGAACTACTTTTACTATGGGACCAACCCTTAAATCGCGAAAAAAAATCTGCTGTTCCATACATTTTGTCGAGTGGCCGTTTTCTATAGAACAGCTTGATATATTTTCGCGATTTCAGGGTTGGTCCCATAGTAAAAGTTGTTAATAATGATGAGTACAATTACCTTCTTTTGGCTTCAAGAGTGTTCCCCTTACACGCCGTATAGTTCGCAATGCCACATTTACTCCAATTTAGATGTTATGTCGCGTACATAGTTTTCGTCGCTTGTCCGCTATGTTCATCTTAGCACTGGCACCGCGCTGTTGTAGTCGGATCTCGGTTGCCTTATAACTAACCAAGAAGTCGGCGCAACGCGTAGCTATTACGCCGAGTTTTGGTTTGGATATATTTTTACACGTTTGTTATTCCATAGGTATTGGTATCTCGATGTTCACAGGTAATTAAATTACAAAAAAATATTACACATCACTATAAATTATATAGTCTCTATTATTAAAATTGCATAAATAAATACAGATATGGAAATAATTTCTAATCGTGAGATATTGATTATTAAGCAATACACCGGTGTCGAGTCAGAGGTCAGGGTAATTAAATATCGTGTTACGTTCACTCATAATGCTAATAATTAGGAATGAATTTTCTGGGTTCTGTTTTCATTATAATGAAGCATAATAGTGATCAATAAAAAAACCGGACAAGTACAAGTAGGGCTCGTACACTGAGGGTTCCGGAACCCTCAGAGCGCGAGTCCCCAAAAAATAAAAAAGGAACTGAAGTTGCAATATTTAGAGACAAACTTAACTTTGTAGTTGACAATAAAGTTCTTCCATACATAACAACTACAAAATGTGAGTTTGTAATTGTAATACAATATTTTTTATATGATATAACTTCAAATTAACAACTTTCAGATGTATTCCTTTATATGTGCTGTAAGATCTTGCCTCTTGCCAAAATTAACGATTCTAGGTCAACGGGAAATACCCTATAGGATTTGATTCCCCTGTGAAATCGATAAATATCGACATAATCGTTCATATGTTTTGATTGCGTTGACTTATAACTTTTATTTTTTTACAGCCAAAAGAAACCGTAGACCCAAGTATTTTGTACAAATTTCAACTAGATACTTTTACGCGTTCTTGAGAAAAAGAGTCTTTACAGACGGACAGACGGACGGACAACGAAGTGATCCTATAAGGGTTCCGTTTTTTTCCTTTTGAGGTATGGAACCCTTAAAAACGACTTCAAAATTAGTACATACGCAATTTCGTTTACTTGGTTGACATACTTTTTAGGGTTCCGTACTCAAAGGATAAAAACGGGGCCCTATTACTGAGCCTAAGTAGTCTATCAGTCTGCCCGTCCTATCTTTTAACGACTGTTACTTTCGAACCGTAATAGATAGCCAGTTGAAACTTTCACAGAATATGTAATATAACGGCGGAATAACTAAGAAATAATAATAAAGTTACAAAGTAAAAAGTAATAGGACATGTCCTATACAAGAAATGTATTTTTGTAATTGCTCTAATGTATAAACAGTAATACGTAGAAGCGTCAAACGTGGCATGATTATAGTACACACCCTAAAATATTACAACAAATAATAAACAATGGCCAATTGAAAGTCAATAAAAAATCAGGTCATTACCAAGTTTTAACTGAAAAATTTGGTTACTTGGATGACCTTATTATTTATGTCTTTCACAGAATCAAAACTGCATCTCTACATAGCATAAACCGCGTCTGTCTGTCTGTATGGCCGCTAATTCCTCCTAAACCACGCAACGGAGTTTGATAGGATTTTCACCATCAGTTAGATACATTTTCAAGGAAGGTTTACATATATAACTAGCGACCAGCCTCGGCTTCGCACGTAAATTACACCCGTGCGAAGCCGGGCGGGCGGGTCACTAGTATTTTACTAACTTTGAAGTAGGATTTTTAAATTAATAATTATTGTATTTTGTGGTGGTACGGAACCCTCAGTGCGCGAACCCGACTTGAACTTGGCCGTTTTATTCCTTTTATTCTGATTTAATCGGTTGAAATTTCTAAAGGAGTAATCTGACTTCAAAAAAGGAGAGGGTTAGCAGTGCTGTTATCTAAGTTACCATGGCGAAATTTTCACCCACATCGCCTGCTGCTTGCCATAATTCAGGCGAACCTTCCATCAGGTGCAAAGTTGGTGATGTAACTTTTACCACCAGAATAATAGAGCTAAAAAAAACAACAACTGCATAACGCCCGTTTTAAATACGGACCCGTCAGTAACCAGCTTATAAATATATATACAGTAGAACTCCAATTATCCGAATTAATGGGGACCGGGACCCATTCGGATAATCAAATATTCGGATAATCGGATTTAAAAAAAAAAAATTGCCATTGGAGAGAATAAAAGCTACGTTTTGATATTGCACTATTTTTTTATTGAATTAAATGAAAGAAACATGAAATTTTCACATGTTTTAAATATAAATAAAATGTACTTATGTACAAGTTTAGAAATAAAAATCATTGTTTTTTAAACATCTCCGTCAATGTAAGCTGTTTTGCGGTCTTCAACCGTTTTCGACAAGTCAAGTCAAGACTTGTTTGTGATTCGGATAATCGGCGATTCGGATAGTCGGAGTTCGGATAATTGGAGTTCTACTGTATTAAAACAACAGAAAAGAGAAGTATTCTTCTTTTCTTTTCTGTGATTAAAACTAATAAATAACCTGTGCATGCAAAAAAGGCTGTGGTAGACGCTGTAAATGTGTGAAAAGCTATTTACGATGTATCACAGACTATTACGTGTAACATTTTTAGAGGCCATAGTTGCCTAAACGGGCGAAATAAATATTGATGAAGATTAATGTTGATTTTACAAGTATACCTAACTATAATGATTCAATGTAAATAATAAGTATATATTTTTTTCATGAGGGACGTGCCTTTATTAACTAAACAATATACAAGCTAATACTAACACTACAAATACAGTTAGACTGCCCATAGACCGTTGAAGGTCTAAAGACAACCCAAATGCTCAAGCCCGCTACCAGTTGGCAGCGTACCCAGCATGCTGGCGGCATTACCACGCTGAATGGAATAAGTATATAATAAGACGCTCCCCTGGGAGAGTTGACAAATTAGGTGCTTCCTCTTAGTCAAATCATTTAGTTATACTGGTTTGACGAGGAGGGCTTTCTTCGTGGTTAAACTTTATTGATATTGCACCTTTTCAGCATGCTTTTTTTTTGTTCCATATGACCATATATAAAGGTACTCCATATATTTTGCCAAATATTGACCTAAAATGACTGAACTAATAGAGCTCCACATATATTTCCTTGCGAAAAGGCAATACAGAAAGTGAGTCAGGAAAGTTAAATGAAAAACTGAAATCATCATCAGCCAGAAGACGTCCACTGCTGAACATAGGCCTCCCCCTTTAACCTCCACACTGAACGACAGCCTGCCTTTTGCATCCACTGGATGTCAGCGACTCTCACTATGTCGTCGGTCCATCTAGTGGGACAACTGAAATAGATATAAGATAAGATATAAGATATAAGTATTTTGTAAAGGTGTCGAATAAAATTTATTTTCTTTCTTTCTTTCTTTCAAATATATTTGGAATATTTTACCTCGTCAAAATAAAACAAACTATTTTACAAACTAAACTAACCTTATATCTTCCTACTTACTTCACAACAATACAATTGTGATAATTAAAGTTTTTGTTAATAGTTTGTAGTTAGATTATGTTGTTTTGTGCTTTATTATGTTGTATACATATTGTTTATTATATTACATACAGCGCACGAAGAGCCAGAGTCACCAACCTCTTTGCACTTCAAGTCTACAGAAATAATACATCCTTCTTTAACCCAATTGTAAGAATGGCACGTCAATACAATGATTTGATAATAAATAATTCTGATTTAGATATATTTGTTCCTAAGTTTAGTAGTTACGTAAGAACTATGAAGGATATCCTCCGTCTTAGTCCTAAAGATTGTTCAGATGCAGCAGCTGTGTTGCGTCTGAAGAGTCCATCTCATGTTTAGTTATTTTTGTTCTTTTGTTTTAGTTTTTAGGTAAATGTTTTGCCATCTTGGAGGTGCCCATCAGCAAGCTCATTGCTATGCGGATGGGTACTTTCATCACGTTTGTCTCATCTTTTTTTGTGTACACATGTTTTGGGTGACAATCCAGTTCAGATTTTTATATGTATTTATTTGAGGATTTAATTGATTGTTATCTGTTTTGTGTATCTGAATAAATAAAATGAAAATGAAAATGTTGTTTAGTAATTGAGAAGTTTCAACGTTAACATTTCTTACTAAATTCACAAAGTTTATTATTCAAATTCATCCATGTTATTATTTATAATTATCATATGGACATAAAACATCAGTGATTTCGTAATAAATAATAATTTTGCACAACATTTTGACATCACTACACGTCAAAAAATACTTTAGTAAGATTGGAATATCTTATCAAGTAAAATAAATGTACGAAGTCGGTTTGGAAGATATACGTAGTTATGACATACCATGCAACAATATTAACGAGTTTTTATTTGATTTATTATGGCTAGACAAGAGACGAACGTTTGCAAATAGTGCGTTACCACATCTTTGTTTTTCCTAATTGGCTAGTTAATTGAGAGGTTTTTAGACTGAGTTAAAAAAAATATTGTGTTTATTTAATTAACTTAACTGATATAACCAATGACTGTTTTAAAAAGGGGGAAGACGCGTGACATCCAAACATTGTACCCTATAAAGAAATAAATAATAAATATGGCTCTGTTTCGGCTCCAGTCAGCGGCGATGTTGACGTCCACACTGTAAACGTCAACTTCACCGCTCCATGGAAGTGACATTTAATGAAAATTAAGTTAATTGTTTTTGAGTAATTACGAGTGAAAAGTAATCCCGTGAAACTTGTTTTGTCTTCAAACTGTTGGTGCACATTGTGAAAACGCAGAAAGTAATTTTTGCTGCTTTATTTAAACACAATTTTGACAAGTAATTCACGTGCTATTAAGACGACAGCTCGATTGTGACTGAAGTCTATTAGGCCCGTGAGCCTAATTTGTGCGGTCCAGATCAAGAAGTTCGTCCCGTATCTTCCCCCTATTTACTTACATACATCAATGGATATAACACAACAATTTTAAATAATAAACGATTTATTAAGTAATTAATCAAGCTGATTTAACAAGAGGAATTATTCGAAAACAAGTGACTGAAATATGCCAGTTATAGTATATTCAATAAAAATTACAAATAAAATAAGAACTATCTTAAATATAAATTTATAACTAAAACTAAAACGAATCTAACAAGCCGCTACCAGAGGCCAGCTAAAATGCTAGCAGTATTGCCATGTTGTATGTTGGGCAAAATAAAGGCCAGCATTTTGGGCACGAGTTACTTCGACCAGTCGCCCTGATAGGTCTTTAAATATTCGATGGGCTCCTGGTCCCCACGGTCCAAGCGTCTCTAATATATATACCCTATATCGAGGGAACTATATTTACTGAGTTATTATATTTAGGCTTTATTTAGTCACAAATATAATTAAGTCAAAATTCATCATGTTAATAATTATAATATAATTATAAAATATATAATAATTAACTAATATCAATATAAATAAATGTATATAATTATCTTTGAATAATTATGTAAAACAAAGTCGGAATAGTTACACCATTTATAACTCAAGAATGACTGCACCAGTTTTCATGATTTTTAATTTGTTAGATTCTTCTCCACCCCGAATACTATATAACGTAATAATATATCGGAAAATTTCATTAAAAAAACTATGAAGTAAATTCATTTTCTCATAAAAAAATTTAAACTGCAAGAATTGAAGTCTATACATTGAGATGTTACATCATAGATAAAAAAAGAAATTGCCATCTAAGTCAAAAGAGGTTGCTCGGTACCAAGGAGGTTGCTTTAAGGAGGTATATTATAACGGGTATATAATGCGGGTGAAACCGCGGGGCGCAGCTAGTATATTATATAAGGGACTAGCTGCTAAGGGGTATACCACAGAAAAGAAAATTTTCTTCTGTTTCCTGTGGCGCCAACCCTAAAACCACAAAAGATATCATCATAAATTTTGTTGGTGTATGAACATAATAAGCTGTCTGAATGGGTGTTCCCCGATAGTTACAATTTAGGTGTCAAAATCGAGTGAATCGATTTCTTCTAGGCATGCGTGCTCCACCGTAGACCGCATCATCGCACATCATTAGGCGAGGTGGCGGTCAAACGCAAGCATATTAAAAAAGGGTCAATGAAATATTTCTATAAGACAGATTTTTTGGCGATGGGGTTTATCCCATGGTAAATGTTGATGACTACAATGACCTCCTTGTAAAGTAAAAAACCGGAGGTCCTTTACTTTTACACGCCGAGCCTACAACCTTTTTTTTTCGAGTGTGAAATCTTCTAAAGGTACCCGTCTGCATTGGGGTGCAGCCAGGTTATGTGGGATTATACCCAGTAAAACCCCCCCGGTGACCAGCCTTAGTGCTTGAAAAGAGGGCTCCGGGATCTTCAGAGGAACGCACCGGAGCCCTCGGCACTGCGCTACGGCTCCTTCCGAGACAATTTTTCAAATCAAATCGGAGCCTATTTAATGCAAACAATCAATCAAATCTTTCCTCTTTATAATATTATAGTATAGATAATAAAAATGGAATCAAAGCGCTTCATACTGGTTATCGGAGTATCAACCCTGAAGCGATGTCACATTTTCGTACCTCTGGTAGTCTAATAGAAAAATATAACGGGGTGATTTTAAGAAAAGGCTGATCTAAAATGGGCAAAAAAGGGTAGAAAGTTTATATGAAAAGTATAGTTAATAATAATTCTATCAGGGAAGTAACACAACAAGATTAATGTGCAATATTTAGTTTCGCGGGCTCATTTCAACTTGTTTGCAAATAAAAATGCTAATCTTTGTCCACTGTCCAGCAGTGCGATTTAGTGCGTGTTTCTTACGTCATCTCACGTGATGGACTCCAATTTGCGAAACTGTTTTCTTTGAAATTAAGGAAGTGTCTTTTCTTGAGTAATGGAAAAACTTGGCTCGACTACTGATGCCTTTTCTTGGCTGGACTAGATTCGTGGTAATGGAGAGATTTATTCCAATAATTATGATCAACTTTTTGTTCAGCCAATAGGCTGAACTTAATATTTAATTTGTTACAAATAACAGGCTTAGCGATGAATATAACTAAATACATTATAAATACTGTAAAAATAAATTAAATTGGCAGATAAATCTCTGAGCTATAAGCGTTTAAAGTTTTAGGTGGGGATACAGAAGGGATGCTCTATCCTTTGTCCCAAAGTGTCTGTTAGTATAGTATTTATATTGCGCACCTGAGGCGTGACGTCATAGCTCAGTATAGTGCGCTTTCTGAAATTAAAATACTTATAACTTATTTGTTTTTGCACTAATTTTAATTTTGTTTTCGTTGATAGGCTCTATTTATGATTAGTTTTTTTATGAGGTGATAAAAAATATTAGTCATCATGTCTTTTATTATAGGTTGGACAATTTTAGTCCAATTTAGTCCTCTTAGAATAGGTAGCTAAAAATAAAATGTTAGATTTTTTCTAAATGTTTAGACATTAGTATTAGTAGTTTGGAAAAAAGTCCGCAGCTCTCGATTCTCTAATTTCATTTAGCCAATAGGCTTGCTTCGTTTGAGCGCCACCTCGGCGATGATGCGGTCTGCCGTGGAGCGCGCTTGGCTAGAAGCATAGCTAGAAATAACCGATTCACTCGTTATTTGAAGACCCCAGATTATAACTATCGGGGAACACCCGTTCAGGCAGCACATTCCACAGACTACATGATAATATTATTCTCTTAAAGGATAACATGGACCGATGGTACGAAGCCGAAAGGAGGTCATTATACTCATCGTTCTAAACAAATTTTAATTTAGGATTCTGGTATGAGACAAAATACCAGCTGTTCTATACATTATGTTATTAATGTACAGCTGTTTTTTTTTCTCATACGGGTCCCGTTTTTACCCTTTGGGAACGGAACCCTAAACACCTTCATTCAGAATCATTTCTTAAAAATTCGGGTTGTAACTTTTTTAGATATAGCGATAAAATTGTAATAAGTTACAGACGTCCTATCTCAAAGGTATTCAAAAGAAAAATTCAAAATTCAATATTATTCCCCCCGTTTCCCCGGGGTTTTCTGCCCCGGTGGCTCAGTTGGTAGTGAACCTATCTTCTGTGCTTGGGGGCGTGGGTTCGATTCCCATCTAGGACAAATATTTTTGTGATGAACATTTGTGTTTGTTGTATGTCTGGGTGTTAATATCTATTTAATTATGTATTTAAAAATATATATGTACGTATATCAGTTTCTGGCAGCCATATTACAAGCTTTGCTTAGTTTGGGGTCAGATGACCGTGTGTGCAAAAATGTCCCAGATATTTATTTATTATTTATTTATTATTTATTTGTCTGATTGTCTTATTTGTCTTTATTTGTTTTCTTTTTTTGTCTTAACAAAGAATATTTCTCAAGTAGTTTTCTTTTCGACTAACCCATAAAAAGTATTTTATGATGGTATGATGCACCTAAGTCCACAGAGGTTCTTTGTTCTTTCGAATTTTTCTGTGGCCATCAATTTCTGAACTATGATTGTGACCACAATTATATGACTTTGGATACGAATAATAATTTTTAGAAAAAAAAAGAACCGACTTCTTGACTATACCAAAATTTACAAACTGAAACTAAAAAGTATAAATATTGTTTAATATTACGACTGAAATACTTTGTATCCATGGTCATGAAAAATACATACAGTCGAATTGATTACCTCCTCTTTTTGGAAGTCGGTTAAAAACGGAGCCCTATCATATGCGTGTCTCGAGTCTCGAACAGCTCTTAGCCAGTTATTTCACATCATCAGCTATTAAATGTCCACTGCTGAACAAGGCCTCCCTCTGAGAGAGGGGTGTTGCCATAATCCTCACGCTTGGCGGGCGGCTTGGGGATCGCAGTACGTTCACCGTGTACTAACAGGACGCTGCTGCCCATCCTCCGGTGGTTCTGGTCGCAGTTTTAGGACATACCCGGGTCCGGGTCAAAGTATAACAACAAATGATAAAAAATTGCCAATTGAGAGTCGTTAAAAAAAAATTAGGTCATTACCAAGTTAAGTATAACTAAAAAAAAATTGCCAGTTATTTAAATTTAGTTAAAAACTCCGGAAATTAATGCCATCGCACCTAGATAAAGATAAGATTCGCCACGTCTGCATTGATCTTAAAATGGATCTGAATCCCACCATTGTGACTGCGATGAAAAGCGACAATAACTTGTAGGTAAGTTCAAGAACATTTCCCACCAGTTCAGCATAGAATAATGCCATTGTTTTAACGGCCGGCTATCCGAGTCGCGTAGGCAACAAAACGCTGCCGCAGCACCCTTCAAGTTATAGCGACGATGTATATTGTCGCGCTAGAGTCAGGACGCCCGCGGGGGGAGTGCAACGACAAAAATGAACATAGGTCCGACCTCGATGACGCCTGGCGCAGCACTGAACGCGGCGCGCGCAAACTCTCGGGACCTTTTTACGGTTTTAATTTCACTAAAAAACGAAACTATTCACTATCAAAATTCTATCAAAGTAAAAAAAAATTGAATAAAATTGCCTTTCAGTACATGCAATTTCCAGGTTGTTACGAGCTTTCATTAGAGCATAAAACGAAAAAAACAAATCACAGACTCTAACACAGATGTATCTGTGACATGTATATTTTTCCAGCTCAAATATTGTAATTTAACTGAAAACAAATGATTTAAAACCGTCAAATTTGGTATAAGAGGCTCTTAATAGATGCACCTATAATTATGAGACGCATTACAAAACACAATCGTTTAATTTTAGATATCTGTATAAATAATTTTAAAATGTTGTGTTATTAGGGCTCATAAAAAAACATAATATATTAAAAGTATTTTTTGACGTGATAACGTCTTATAAATCGATTAAGCATGAAAAGTTGTCACGTTCCGCCTGAGCCGCGCGTGCAAGCGAGAATGCGGAACAAGCGATAGAGAGGCGCGATCGGCCTAAGCGTTATCACGTAAAATTATAGTCCGTAAACCGGCTTTACAGACAATCCTTTTTTTGCAAGGTAGCTACTCCTAGCGGTAAATTTATGTATTTCTGTAAGTACCTAATCTGTAAATAGTTCTGTTGGCTGTATTATTATGTTTATAAATCAATCCACCTTGTGTACATTTTATAATATGGCTGTTTACTGTTCCTTTATAAATAAAATAAACAATTGTTTACTTTATGTCAATAATTCAACGAAATCCACTCTCAAACTTTCCATCCGAGAATATTACGAAAAATTACTATTGTAAATTGGAGGTAATAGTCGGCGGTGTATAGATAATACATATAATATTCAAGTACATACATCAAAATAAATACTGAATATACATGAAATACATACACACACAAGTACACATGTCATGTACTCCCAATACATACTATAAATAATACATATAAATACGTACTAATTATAAAGAAATATAGTGATTGTAGAGATCTATTGTGTTTTCAATTCAGTGTCACCTCTACATTAACAATCATTGTGTAATTGTATCGAGCAAATTGTGAGAACCCATTAAAAAAAAGGAAGCGTATTAGATAAAAAGAAGCAAATGTACAGTTTAAGTTTTCTACTGCATAAAAAGATAAAAACTGCAAAAAATGCGAAGACGATAAACATTGAACAGTTTATCTTATCTGGGAAGGTTATCAAGGTGAAGTGTAACACCTTTTATCTCCTGATTAACGGCCTGTTATCCGAGTCGCGTAGGCAACAAAACGCTCCCTCAGCCCCCGCCAAGTTATAGCGACGATGTAACGACAAAAATGAACATAGGTCCGACCGCGATGATCCCTGGCGCGGGACTGAGCGCGGTGCGTGCAAATTCTCGCGACTTTTTATGCTTTTAATTTCACTAAAAAACGAAATTATTCACGATCAAAAAAAAAAAAAACAAAAAAAAAAAAAAAATTGCCTCAGTACATGCAATTTCTAGGTTGTTACGAGCTTTCATTAGAGTATAAAACGAAAAAAATAAACTGAATCGTCTTTGTTTCAGATTTTTTTTGATCGTTTATTCTATCATGTTTTGAATCAAATCATAAACTCAAATACAGATGTATCTGTGACATGTATTTTTTCCAGCTCAAATATAGTAATTTTACTGATCAAAATTGGTTTAAAACCGTCAAATTTGGTATAAGAGGCCGTTAAGGTTTGTGGTAGGGTCGCCACATGTCCTGATTTTGATTATATTGTCCCGCGTCTGGATAATCTATATTTTTGTCCCGATTTTTATAACATGCGATGATCACTCAATTGTTTCAGAATCACAGAAAAATTACGCTTCAGAAAAAAAAAATGCGTCGACGCGAGCCATAATTACGTGAGGAAATTAATTGCAACAAACACAAAAATTGGGAAACAAACTTTAGTTTTTTTTACAGGGCAAGTGCCTTTAGTAACTAATCAAATATTAAAAAACTTATAAAATAGACAAGCATTTTAATTGTCATTTTGTTTGTCCACCTAAGCAAAGCAATTCAATTTATACACGACATAATTATTTAAAACCGTCACATCTTCCTGAGACACAGGGTAGGGCTGGTGCGGCTGCTAATTCGGCAGAGCAGCACAAGCGACGCAAATATGCTAACCTCGGCAGTGGTTACATATTTGAGGCGTTTGGGTCGAGACATTGGGCCCTTGGGGATCGGGAGCTCACCTCATTTTCAAAAATCTTTCAGAGCGCCTGGTTAATGCAACGCGTGACCAAAATGCTGGCGTGTTTCTGGCTCAACGCATAAGCATTGCCATTCAACGTGGTAATGCCGCCAGCATGCTGGGTACGCTGCGAAGTGGTAGTGGGCTTGAGCATTTGGATTGCCTTTAGACCTTCAACGGTCTATGGGCAGTCTAACTGTATTTGTAGTTTTAGTTTTAGCTTGTATTTTGTTTAATAAATAAAGCACTTGCCCAGTAAAAAAATTATGGTTGTCATGTCATGTCGAAAAAAATAATTAAAACCACAGTTTTATCTGATACCCACTGATTATACATAGAAATTGGGAATTATGATTTCATGCTACTAGTAACACAGCATCAATGACGTAGGCTTGTGTCACCGTGTCTCGGAAATAGCATACATGGTAGGGTATATTATTATACCATGCTTTACACTTGATATATACAAAAATAATTATGGTTTTGCTGCCATTATGTTACTTGTTAAGACCTCTTTATTAACGTTCCTCTTGAGAGTATTTTGGCGTCGCACGTTTTGTGCATTTGCCAATGTTTTCCAAGTTTTATTGGATATTGTTAAATAAGTCATAGTCACAGTCAGACACAGAGTGCTTCATCTTCGACCACATCGTCGCTTACCAACAGGCGAGTTGGAGGTCAAACGCGGACTATCCGCGTTAAATAACAAGTCTTTAGATAAAGATTTATGTATAACTGGCTGTTGCCCGCGACTTCGTACGCGTAGACTTTCATATAAACTTTCAACCCCTTTTGTCCTCCTTAATTCGGCCCTTTCGCAAAATCCTTTCTTAGCGGACCTCTACACGCCTTAAATAATCTACTTGACAAATTTCAGCTTCGTAATCACAAAATAGTCAGCCAAAAATAAAACCCCCATTTCCCCCTTAATCCGTATTTTTCGGAAATAAATATACTTACAGTATTTATTTATTTTAAGCCATTAATCCGAATATAAAATTTCATGTCCCTAACTTCAAAAACAAAGGACTTTCATACAAACTTTCAACCTCCATTTTGCCCCCTTAATTCGACCCTTTTACAAAATCCTTTCTTAGCGGACCTCGACACCCCATAAGGAATCCACCTGCCAAATTTCAGCTTCATAGATCAAGTAGTTTTTGAGATTTCGTGATGAGTGAGTGAGTAGATGAATTTCGCTATTATATATATATAGATAATAGATACCAGCATAACAGATATCTGATCGTATTGAGAGAAATCGTGATTATTATAGAGGTATTAAACAGACAGTTATAAAACAAAAGGTCAGTAAGAATTGGTTTCAAATGTATCACTTGTCGCCTAAAGCTTTGTGACTATGGAACGATTGTTCGAGAAACTTCTTACATAACTCAGAACTCTCTGAATGCATATATTACCGACAATAGCTAAAAACCTAGCGGCTAAATAAGTGATTCGTAAGCGGTATTAAAATTCATGTTGCACAATCTAGGCATAGATCGGCAAGGAAGCCTTTCTTTTGGATGATATTGTTTGACTTTGCTAGCCAAGCCGAACTTTGACTTATTTAAAAAGTAATTATGTTGAATGAATGAATATAATTAATTATCTAAAACTATGTACAATAAATAAGTAGTAATAACAATAAGTGTCCTTAAGATGCTCTGCTGCAGAAGGCGGTAATCCTGGACAAGGCACGTATTGTCTGGAGGTTCCTCACTCTGCAGCCCTAACCACCGGTAGCTCAGGCTCTGCCCGCTGCCGGCGGCACCCTAGTTTTAAAGTTTTTTTAATGTATTTTTTTAAATATAAAACTTAATAATTAAGATAGAAAATAAATAAAGTTAATAAGTGTGTAAATTCGATAATGTTAAATATTTTTGCGACCAGTACTTACAATCGTTTTGTCCTCGTGGACATACATTACGTGTAATAAAAGGAGGATTATTACAATAAAAAAAAACGTTGAAACGTTGATTACGAAATGCAACGTTCTATTTCATGTATCTGGATTTTCGGATATAAGACAAAATAAACTTTATTAATTAAAAAAATACTTTTTAAACAAGCTTTCTCTTTATCTCCTTAGCAATCTGTTTCAATTGATAACTATATCATGGTGTTAGATAAGAACATTTAGTCCGCCATCTTGGGACGTCCGCCATATTGAATTTATCATCTAGGACCAAAGTGCTAAGACAAATCCAACGAACCCAAACTCGACGGGGTTACGACGTTACGTTTAGGAGCTCCTATGGCCCCCTTCTGTCTCGATCATCAGACCAGCTCGATGGTACCATAACATTGTATTGTCACCGAACTTACATAAGTATGCCAAATTTCTGCTCAATCGGTTGAGGATAACAGTGGGCTTACTCTTGACACTCGATTTCAATCTTAATTTGGGATTGGAATCGAAAACATGCCATTCGGTACTCTTCAATCGCGTCAAGAGTACCGAAAGCGTCGAGTTGAGTCGATTTTATTTAGTTCCATAAAATTACACCATTATCGGTTCCAATCGTGCGCTAGTTTAGAATTCAAGACTACCAAAATGGCATGTTTTCGATCCCAATCCCAAATTCGATTGAAACCGAGTGTCAAGAGTAAGCCCACTGGTCTAAAATTCGGTTGCAAGATTTGTCACACACATAAGAAAAATAAATAACGGCAAGCCTGCAAAAAACATAAAAGCTTGTAAAAATAATGCCGTAATTGTCAAGACCAACCAATTTCCGCACTAGGTCATCGAGGCGGACATTCTATCCTTACGTCGTGAACTTTGGCAAAATCCGCACGCAGCGTTTCCAAAACTCCTACGAACTGCACAGGAATGGAATGCGCTCACTGCCTCGGTGTTCCCTATAAGGTACAACCTGGGTCTCTTCAAGGCAATAGTGAATACTGAATAGGCACCTCATGGGCAAACGTGCACCATCTTAGACCGTATCATCGCTTACCATCAGGTGAGTGGTCAAACGCTATCCCATTTCATCATAAAAACAAGACCACATTTTTTGTGGTCAATACGAATATAAAACAAGTAGACCATAGTAATTGTTTATTTTAAGTCCCATTTTTTACTATACTGTTAAACCCGAAACCGCGGCACACTTACTAATTGTTCACGCACACAAGAAACTTACAGTGACACTAATGAACTAACTAATTAGTTATACAAAAAAAGGCGGCTAGGTCGTCTACAGAATGAAATCATTTAGGCCTAATGCATTCGCACCCGCCGCGCCACTCTCGCCATATCTGTCTTGTTTGTCTGATCTGAGAGTGGAACCAACATACTAACAAACAAACTTTCGATATATAGTATTAGTGTGATTGTTTTTGATATAACATTACTAATCTTACGTGATAGCGAAAACAGAGTTAAGTGGACATTCGTGGCATAAATCACGAACGAAAGCTTCTCGATGGGTTTTGCAACAAAGCTGTTGCTTCATGTTATTTTTACACTAAAACGGTGTATAATTTAATTTGCCAACTGTTCACCAAAACAATATTAAGGTGATTGTACTTTAAGTTCTCTTGTAGACCATTGCCTTTGAAAATGGTAAAAAAGTGAAAATAAATACTAGGATGAAACCCATTGGAAAAGGAAGAGAATATAACAAAAATGAAAGGAGAAATAATTTACGGGCGATTTGAGGTGAGGAAGTGGAAGAGGGGGATCGATTAGGGTAAAAAACGGTTTATCTCGATTTCTGGCAAAACTGCAAGTCCTATGGAAAAAAGTTTAATGGCAAACTTGTAGGTAATAAAAAGTTCTACAACTTTTGTTTTCACACTTTTTTCACATAACTCTACCTCTACCTTTTCCAATGAGTTTCATCCTACTATTATTTTATTTTGTTTTTAAAAATTACCTACTCTGGTCTATTGTGGCTCTGGGGCCTTACGCCTAGCTGTTTAAAGCAATCCAGTTTAGGTGATGAAAAAATGTTGCGCGACCGCAAACCGTATCTAGGCGCGTTAAGGTTCAAGTTCGCGTGATTTTCCAAACTACGTGCTTAGTTAGTTTGGGACCGCGTAACGAGTTGAGCGTACGGCCCCTGATCCTATCCTTTCTTATTGTGTGTGTTCCAGTTTCTTATTGTGTGTTTAGTTTGTGTGTAAAAATATAACCCTCCTCGCGCAGTCGGGTAAAAACAGATCCACAAAGTGCATTCATTGTACATACACCTTAACGGAATATTCCGCACTAGTGCGGTGCGTCAAATTTTGTTTTATAATATCGATTATATTTAATTGCCGACTCGGAATCGATTGCAAGTCTGCAATTCGATACATCAGGTGGTTCTTCGTGGAATGGAAGTTTTTATTGAGAAAACAATACATTTGACAATACACTTAATAGTGGGCCATTTTTATTGTATTAAAAAACCTGTTACATGCAAATTTTTTATCATGTAAGTTACCTTAGCAACCTACCTAACAAATTGAGTTCCTTTTGTTTTTTATTTCATTTTTTCTTGTCAAAGTCAAAGTCAAAGTCAAAGTAATTTATTAATAAACATTATGTTTACAGGTCAGGCAATTGTAATATTGTTATATAAGAATGTATACATAATACACAACATTTAAAATATAAATAAAATTATATAATGTAAATACCAATACAAAATAATGATACACATTAGATTTTTTTACCGTCAGGGTTCACCAACTCATTAAAATCATAAAACGCCTGATCGATAAGCCAGCGTCTTAATTTAAATTTAAAACAGCTCAGATTGAGCGCATCTGTCACTGTTTTTGGCAACCGATTGTACACCATCGGCCCCATAACGTGCGTTGACTTGCCGGACTTAGCGAGGGAGTGCCTGATACCAACTAGCCTATCAGCGTTACGTATGTTGCAAGTGTGCGTGTCGCTGAGCTTATGATAGAGGTGAAGGTTAGTTCTCACATACACTGCCACCTGGAATATCAGAATGGCAGGTAACGTGAGTATTCCGAGCTTTGTGAAGTAGGGTCTTTGTGTTACCTCAGAGCAAATAAAAAAAGAGTCACTACGGCGAACACGAAAAGTGAAGCCATATTTTCAAACATGTGTGCGTAGTCAAAGTGTTGCCAGTGCAATTTTCTGACGAGAAATTCACGTAGTGTTGAATGCGTATGTGTGCGTGAGTCGTGTATTTATTGGGAATCCACGTAGTTTTAGAAGCGATTCTGGCGTCACTTTGGCAGTGCGACGTAGTGCCTCTGTATTTTTATTTGCTCTGAGCTTGTTACTCACAAAATCACAAATATTTATTTTAGGGTTTTATACCTATGGCAATAAGACACCCACTACCTACCCCACTGTCACTAGATGAACTAATGAAATCGTGAGAGTCGTGGGCATCCAGTCGATGCAGATGGCTGGCTGTTTGTCAGTGCACTTAATGGAAGCCTATGTTCAGCAGTGGACGTCTTATGGCTGATGATGATGGTGGCAATACGCTTTACGCGGTATCAAATGAGAAGGAGCGTGAGACCCGGGAAGTGGCAGCTAGGCTAGTAAAAAACTTGGCGTCTTCAATAAGGTTAGGGAAAGTACCCATTATACCCATTAACGGCCTCTTATACCAAATTTGACGGTTTTAAATCAATTTTATTCAGTTAAATTACAATATTTGAGCTGGAAAAAAATACATGTCACAGATACATCTGTGTTTGAGTTTATGATTTGGTTCAAAACACGATAGAATAATCTTTCCTCGATCAAAAAAAATCTGAAGCAAAGTCGATTTAGTTTATTTTTTTTCGTTTTATGCTCTAATGAAAGCTCGTAACAATCTGAAAATTGTATGTACTGAAAGGCAATTTTATTCAACATTTTTTATTGGATAGAATTTTGATAGTGAATTGTTTCGTTTTTTTTGTGAAATTAAAAGCATAAAAAGGTCGCGAGAATTTGCGCGCGCCCCACTCATTACCGCGCCAGGCGTCACCGAGGTCGGACCTATGTTCGTTTTTGTCAATGCACTCCCCCCGCGGGCGGCCTGACCCTTGGGTGGCAAAATACATCGTCGCTATAACTTGGCGCCATAACGGGCTGTGGGAGCGTTTTGGACGACTACGCGACTCGGATAACCGGACCTTAAAAAAAACATGAAAAATACAATTCGTCCCAGATTAGGGACCGTATGCAGTAAATATTTATGTTGGAAAATGTTATATGAAAAACAGTGTTTTGGTGTTCAATCAATCAGTAGCCATGAAAATAATATCAGGCAATGCCAAAATGACTATATACGATTTGTTGTCCGACGCCAACGGCGCAAAATAAAAGGATATAGCCGCCGATAAATTTAATAGTTCATACTTTCAGGTATCAATAAGAAACAAAACAGCTTCTCCACTAGTAATTACAAAACTTCTTTATTAAGAACCTAAATAAAATTGAATGATGTCTCGAACCCGAGATGGTAGTACGGGTTAACAAAATTTACAGTAATGAATTTTTAAACGATTTCCGTATGCTTAATAAGGGTAAGAGTACACTGAGCAGCATGCGCACTACATTGTCATCAGTTACTGCTTCACGACATAATTGGCTGTTGCATCACTACATTGTTTACTCAACTGTCTCAAGAAAGAAGGTACCATATTTCTGGTGCATGTTTGCAACTACGCATACTCCAGAAATGTGTAGATTATAATAATATTTGTCTGTTCGTTTTTAAACTCCTAGGTATAGCCTTGACAGAATCGTGTAGAGTGAAAACTGGCTTTAACTTTATGCCTTTATTAAAATACTAGCGGTCCGCCCCTGCTTCGCACGGGTATAGATTATAGCCTATGTCACCCGGGGATAGTGTAGCTTCCCGTCAGTGAAAGAATTTTTCAAATCGGTTCAGTAGTTTCGGAGCCTATTCAATGCAAACAAACAAACGAACAATCAAATCTTTCCTCTTTATAATATTAGTATAGACAAGCTAATACTAATACGCACAACGAACTGCACCAACGTGTAACATGAACGGTGTGCAACGCCCACCTGCTGTTTGACGTGCGTGACGTCACCTGTCGAAAGATAATACAAATGCTCAAGCCCACTACCAGTTGGCAGCGTACCCAGCATGCTGGCGGCATTACCACGCTGAATGGCAATGCTTATGCGTTGATCCAGAAACACACCAGCATTCACTCATTGGTCACGCGTCACATTAACCAGAATAACCAGACGCTCTGAAAGATTTTTGAAAATGAGGTTAACAGCCGGTCCCTAAGGGCCCAATGTCTCGACCTCTTTACTCTTGAAGGTCATACATTATTATGGGCAATTTTTTTTTTAATCTAAATATTCTAACGTTATTTTTATGCCATACCTCTAGATTTGTATTTACTAGGCAAAACACGATACAAAGTGACTAATATTGTTTAAACACTTGTACATGCGTTTTCAAATGTGTTTATGACACACTCGTGTTTTGTGCAAATAAATAATATTTATTTTTATCATTTTCATTTAGTGATAGATGTTTTTGATTTAAAAATACGATTATAACTATGGCCATCGTAAAAATATTGGAGCGATTATGCAAATGTGTAGATGTGTGTGTTCGCCAAAGAACCAGAGTCACCGACATAGCTGTTAAAATTTGCAAGTTGAAGTGGCAATGGGCAGGCCACATCGCTCGAAGAACCGATAACCGATGGGGAAGAAAGGTTCTTGAGTGGAGACCACGAATCGGAAGACGCAGCGTAGGTAGGCCTCCCACTAGATGGACCGACGACATAGTGAGAGTCGCTGGCATCCAGTGGATGCAAAAGGCAGGCTGTCGTTCAGTGTGGAGGTTAAAGGGGGAGGCCTATGTTCAGCAGTGGACGTCTTCTGGCTGATGATGATGATGATGAGATGTGTAGATGTACATAGCCATATAGTGCGCTCATACCTTAATGATGAAGGTTTATGCTAATTAGCATTAAAGATGAAAGCCAATTAACACACGCGGATATGTTTATAAGGAATGTTGAAAGATTATCCTTTAAAATAAATTTTTAAACATTGTTACAGTGACTTTAATCAAACAGAAGGTCATTGTTACGTATCATAATTAAAAAACTTTTACGATGGGACTAACTTCGAAATCGCGAAAAAAACTGCTGTTCATAGAAAAATTTAATTTACATTCATGAAGTGTAAGAAAAAATTGCAAAAAAGTTACATAATATAAATAACTAGCTGCGCCCCGTGGTTTTACCCACGGGGTTTACTCCTTATAACATCAGCTATCTGTCAGTTAAAGTCCCGCCCAAATCGGCCCAGCCGTTTTGGAGTCCATACTACGAACAACCAACTATAAGGGCCCTGATTCTGTAACTTCAAACACGCACGTAACGCGCCGTGTTAAGTTTACCTTTAAAAGTTGGTCTTTATTTCTAGGGAATAGAGTCCACATTTTTCGAGGTTAACTTAACGCGGCGCGTTACGTGCGTGTTAAAGTTACGGAATCGGAATTATAACTGGTAATTTCGTTACTTGGACGACCGTATCATTCAAACCTCGATCTTAGCATTTCACCGAATCGATATCATTCATCATCATTTTGTTTTTGTTTTTTTTTATCAGTCTGGTTTAAAACCGCCAAATCCTATCTACTAATACCACCATATTTTAATAATTTTGAAATCGGTTTTTAAATTGATAATTTTATTATTGTATATTGTGGTGGTACAGAACCCTCAGTGCGCGCACCGACTCGCACTTGGCCGGTTTATTATTCCCGATAAATATCTCAAACAAATACCCGAGTATATCGCTTAGATCGTCTACCCACAAGATGGACAGTTGACCTAAAAGAGACCGCAGGGAACCGCTGGATGCAGGCCGCTTCCAACCGGCCTTTTTGGAGATCGATGGGGGAAGCCTATGTCCAGCAGTGGACGTGTAACGTGAAATGATGATGATGATGACCCGAGTATTTTCGAGTATTTCCCTTCCTTTGTATTTTATGTAGAGTCGCTCATGGAGACGGCGGCTAAGCCGGAGGTCACAACGCGGAAGTTTTCAGCACGTCTCACATATCAGATGGTGAGCGCATCGCCGCACCGGGGAAAGTTGAGAACGGAGAGCGAGAGTTCAACGATCAGCACGACTCTACAGTAGACTAGCTTAAGGTAATAACTCGACGCCTGATATCGATACTAATATGTCTGTTTATTTCATGTTTGTCAATATCTATAGGTACGGTCAATATCTATATATACGGGGTGTAAAGGGAACACTCTTGAAGCCAAAAGAAGGTAATTGTACTCATCATTATGAACAACTTTTACTATGGTACCTATGGTAGCCCTGAAATCGCGAAAAAAATATCAGCTGTTCCATACATGACGATGGAGATGATTTTACCCGATTGCCCCAAAGGAAGGTAATGCTTTACGGGCGTACTTAAGTAGGTTTAAATATACTCAATGTTCTCTTATAGCTTCAATGGCTTGATCGATATTGATGTGTGAGGTGTAAATAAATAATAAATAAATATTCGGGACATTTTTTGCACACGCGGTCATCTGATCCCAAACTGAGCAAAGCACATATATACATATTTTTTTTAAATATATACTTAAATAGATATTCATCATCATCATAGTCAGCCTTTTAACAATCCACTGCTGGACTTTTATCCTACTCCGAAAGGGTGATTGGGCCATATCCACCACGCTGGCCCAGTGCGGATTGGTGGATTCACATACGCTATTGAATTCCTTCTCCGTACGTATGCAGGTTTCCTCACGATGTTTTCCTTCACCGAAAAGCCAGTGGTATGAAAATCCGTACAAAAGCTCCAGAGCTCATTGGTACGGGCCCGGGGTTTGAACCCACGACCTCACGCTTTCTAGTCTAGCGGTCTCCCAAATGGGCTACCACGGCTATTATATGGCTAAATAGATATTTAACACCCAGATATAGACCAAACAGAAATGTTCATCACGTGAATGTTTGCCCTAGGTGGGAATCGAACCCACACGTATTTAACTTACCTACCCATGTCACTTAGATGGCTTTCTGACCTAATGGCCTGCTGAAAAAAGGCTGTTTCAGTATTTATAAATATATGTAAACCGGACAAGTGTGTGAGTAGGACTCGCACCCTGAGGGTTCCATACAAACTTAATTTGTAATTATGTATGTAGATCGAGAATCGGAAATCAAGTCTCGACGAAAAAAAGGTTAAAAAGGTTGAAATTTACAAACTTAACTTTGTGGTTGGCAAACAGTTGCTTCAATAAATACTAACAACAAAATGTAAGGTTGTAATAGCAAAAAATTTTTTTTATGTTATGTAACTTCAAATTAACCACTTTCGGATTTTTTCCTTTTATTGCTGTGAGACCTTGCTTCTTGCCGAATTTCATTATCCTAGGTCAAGGGGATATAGGTTTTGATTCCCTTGATACGGACAACGAAGTAACAGGGTACAGGTACAGAACCCTAAAAACACAGAAAAAAAACGATTATGATTTTTCTTATAATAACATTGGCAATAGTGTAATAGTAGATTATGCACTAAGGGAATAAAGCAGTGTCTTACGTCGCGGGCGGCATATTGAACACTGAGCGTAACGAGGGACTCTAGAGCTAGCTCCCGAGCGTAGCGAGGGAGTTATACAGACTCCTGAGTGAAGCGAGGGGTTCAAGCTGCCCAAGACGAAGACAGACTTTATTCCAGAGGAGCATATTCTACTTTTCGCACCATCTGCGAGACAATAAAAAGCCAGGTTTCACTGAAAATCACAGCACTAAACGTCTTTTGTTCCACATTCTTTGTAAACGCTCCTTTTCCTTTTTTTAGTTCTGCTTATGGTGGCCAGATAGATTTCGAACAAACCTCTTTGCAATGCCATATGGGCATTTTTCATAGAGTTTTACACGAGTTTCCACACGAATTTGACGTTCCAAATTCATATCACTTTTCGTGTTGAATCATAGAGAGCGCACTATACCTTCAAGTGACGTCACTTGTCAGTACGCCATACAAACTCCATACTGACCTCACTTAGCGGGAAAGAGACAAAACATTTCTTCCTAATCCGATCAAACTTTAAAAAAACTTTAAACGCTTATATGTAAGAACATTATAAGCCGATTTAACAAAATTTTTTTTTTTCACTAAGCCTGCTATTTATAACAAATCTATCATTTGTCCAGTAGCTGTGCAAGTGCGCAATGTTCTTCAAGTGATTAATCATAAACGAGACATTTCTACCAAGATACTTAGAATTTTCAGAGTGCAAGTCACCGTGATTCATGCATGTTTAGCTAAGAAACGCTAAATATGAAGTAAACTTATACATCGGTCAATGTCATTTACCGTGTCTCAATCAATTTATTTATCATTCTACTGACAAAACCCCAAGTCGTCATATGTAGAGTACTGGCATAGGTCGTTTTTTTTTGAAGTTATACATCTTATGCGACTTGCAACAAGGTTGCGTTAAACGTTTAACGCTACCATGGAGGAGGGATTTTTCTCTCTCGTATGGTTGCGAAATGCGTATCCTTTTTTCGCGCTACGACTAGCAGAACCGTTAGTGTAATGGTGTCGCTAATGGATTGAGAAGCCTAAGGAGCTAGGTTCGAATCTCGAGAAAAGCATGTTTTAAATTGTTGAAATTTTTGCCCTAGTTATAATTTTAGGTTCCTTGTTGAAGTATAACTTCTTCCGCGCGGAGGGACTCCTCCACGCACAATTTTTTTTTTATTGGGGTACCTACTCAAAATGGAACCGCATCGTAATAAAAACTAAATTAAGTGTGTTGAAAATTGTAGACTAAACCATATCTCAAAATATGCGTAATCACCAAGTATTTTTTTTTTCATTGTTTTATTGTGTTACCACTTACCTAAATCAGTATACAGTCATAATAAAAAAAAATACTAAATTAAGTGTGATGACAATTTTATTGTAAACTAAACCATATACTAAAAACTTGCATACTCATCATGGTTATTATAAAAGCAGTATAATATTAAAATAATGATGGTGGATAATTATAACTTTTACTTTCAGTTAGCTACATTGGCGATGAGCCGTGAATGCAATGTTTTGTACAATTATCTCTTGAATCTATTTCTATAAAGCTATAATGCCTTTTGACGATTTCATTGTATTGCCGACACATCCTTACTACTGGGTTATAAAAAGAAATCATCATCATCATCATCATCAGCCAGAAGACGTACACTGCTGAACATAGGCCTCCCCCTTTAACCTCCACACTGAACGACAGCCTGCCTTTTGCATCCACTGGATGCCCGCGACTCTCACAATGTCGTCGGTCCATCTAGTGGGAGGCCTCCCTACGCTGCGTCTTCCGGTTCGTGGTCTCCACTCCAGAACCTTTCTTCCCCATCGGTTATCGGTTCTTCGAGCGATGTGGCCTGCCCATTGCCACTTCAACTTGCAAATTTTAACAGCTATGTCGGTGACTTTAGTTCTTTGGATGACATATGGTACTGAGACGTGGTCCTTAACTGTTGGCCTTTTGGAAAAACTCAGAGTCACACAGCGGGCAATGGAGAGAGTTATGCTTGGAGTTTCTTTGCGCGATAAAATCCGAAACGTGGATAAAAAGAAGTATTAAATGTAAATAATACTGTTTATTTTATTTCTAAGCGCCTTAATTCCAAATTTGTTCATTCTCTATATTCGGAAATGAATTTCAGCTACACCATTTTTTTTTTCAAACTTATGGCAGTTACAGGAGTTCGTTCCTCGACTTCTTAAAATATTTAGAGCAATGCATTTTTGTCAAGACACTTTACTCTAACTATACACTTTTCGAGCTAGAAATACACCAATTTGATTTGTGCAAATGGGTAACATAATCAGTTACAACATGAAACGAAAGAGATCTAAAAATTCACAGCTAAAATGTGTGGAGTAACCGACGTTTTTTTTAATGCTAGTTTTTTTATATACTATTCGAAAGAGCGGACTAAGAAAAACTGTATACTCAGCTTATTTTACGTGTTTTATCAGTTACCCCAATTGAACCTGGAACTGACGAAATTTGTCATACACCTATCCATAGCTACTAGCTAATGTTATGTCTACGCCTTTCCCTCTTTCCGTGTTGAACTTTGACCAGCCTCTATGCCACAGATTAAACATACTAAGTGCAGTACCGCAATATGGTGATTATTTTTAGAAATCGCGAAGATTCGCAATGGACTTTGAACCTGTTTGTACTGCAAAGGCCGTTAGATAGGTTGTTCTTTGCATTTCAAAACTCGTGGCGTCATCTTAATAAGCCAAGTCATCATTACTGTTGGTACCATAATGGTGTCAGAGAGATTCTTTTATATCAAATGCAATGATCAAAATGTAGTGTACTCTAGTCATTACATAACAGCAGAGAATTAAGTCTAAGGTACATAACGTGTTATAAGGTCAAACTGTCATGAAAACTCTATTGAATCACAAAAATTTAATTCACTTTGTAAAAGTGGAAATTACGTATTAGGAAAGGTCAGTCCATAGGTAAGAGTTTTCGACGCCTAGAGAAGGTTGCTATGAATGGACCTTTTAACTTCTTTCTTCTTCACATGCAGTGAAGGAAGTAAAATATCGTGAGGAAACCGGCATGTCCAAGAACCTCAAAAGTTCAAAGACATATGACATTCACCAACATGCACTGGGATACATTCACCAACATGCACTGGGATACATTCACCAACATGCACTGGGATACATTCACCAACATGCACTGGGATAGATTTTGGATATGGCCCATCCTCTCTCTCTCTCTTACTCTTTGAGAGGAAGGCTGTGTACCAGCAGTAGGAACATGGTAGGTTGATAATGATGATGATGATGATAAATAAACAAAAACATCGCAAAAACATTGCACAAAATTTAACGAGCTGTTACCCGCGATATTACCCACAATTACGGGGGGAGGCGTTTACACACCACTGTTTTACACTTCTGACAGATGCGTAGCAAAACAAGTCAGCCACCTACTTGATTTCCCTTTTTCCATACAAAACTGTCCACTGTAACATCTCAAACAATGACCCGGCGCTCCCAACCTGCTTGCGCAATCGCTAAACGCAAGGTGCTCTAAAAACGCATTGTTTCACGCTCCCACACTTTGGTAATGCGTAACTGTGATACGCGGGAAATTGACCAAAACATCTCCTGGAAATGGTACCTTTGGTAAGGGCTACGCGTTCTTTGCCATTACAACGTAGAGGTTGCCTGAAAGAGTTCGATTTTAGCAATAAGACCTTCAGCTTTGGCACTAGTTTTAAGTCATTGTGTTTTTTTTTATTATTTCATTATATTCTTAGTTAATCTGCCTTAACATTCAATTGTTTATCTATTACTGTTCCAAAGATACAGCCGTTAAAAGGTAGAGCAGACAGAGAGACGAACGGACAGACAGACAGTACCTATATGCTTAGTAAATAGAGCCCGTTTACATGCTTTGGGTACGTAACCCAAAAATACATTTCAATATTCCATTTCCCATACTAGCTACGGATGTTATACCCACTCTTTATTAGAAACCTTCGTAGTTATTACGTTTAGCAACGCTTTTATAATTTAATATTACGAAACCTTTGGGCCCATTAGAGTCTATACTTTCACATAAACATCATAAAGGGCAAGAAGTCATAACATCGTCAAAAATACAGTCGTAGATTGTAATCGATTTAACGAAATCAATTTTTTTGGTAAACTAGCTGTGCCTAGCGGTTTCACACGCGGGGGAATCCCACGAAAACTGTTGTTTTTTCCGAAATATTAGGACGAGTTATCTGACAAGCTGGGTTACGCGTACATATTGTACCTACTAAGCTACTAAGTCTATCATTATGAACAGCTTTTACTATGGGAGCAGTCGAAAATCGCGAAAAAAATATCAGCTGTTCTATAGAAAACAACCATTTAATTTTAACTATAGACCAAACGACAACGACTCACTCAACAAAATGTATGGAAGTATGGAAGCTGCAATGATGATGATGATGATGATGATGATGATGACAATCTAGGTCTGTTCAAGGTCAGCGTGAAGAGGTATCTTCTATGTCTGGTGTGTTCCATGTTCGACCACGTCGTCGCTTACTAACAGACGAGTTGGTAGTCAAACACGGACTTACACGAGGAAAACAAAACCGATCAAGTGCGAGTCGGGCTCGCGTACTGAGAGTTCCGTATCACCACATAATTTTTTATCTACAAAAGTAGTGCAAAAAGATATCACGCCCAGGCGGTCACCCACCCAAGTACCGACCGACCGCGCTCTATGTTACTTAACTTCGGTGATTGAACGAGAACCGGTGGTGAACAGAAATTGGTCACCGACTCGCACTTGCTCAGTATTTTATTATTTTTTGTTTTACTATATAGAGTATATACTATAATCATGCTAAGTTTGACGCTTTTACGTAGGTATGTATTACAGTTTTTACACTATAGAGCAAATAAAAAAAATACGTTTAAAAAAAACATTTGTTGTATGGGGATCCACCCCCTTAAGTTTTTACTTTTTGACTATTTATTAGTTAATTCGCCGTAACAACACATATTCTGAGAAAACTTCAACTGGCTAGCTATTACAGTTTGAAAGATACAGCCGTTAAAAGGTAGGACGGACAGACGGACGGACAGACAAACAGACAGTGTAGTCTTAGTAATAGGGTCCCGTTTACACTCTTTGGGTACGGAATCCTAAAAATAAAATTGAATTGTATGGAACTAGTGATATTATTTCGCCATTTCAGGGTTGATCCTATAAAAAAAAAAAAACATCATTATGGGTATTATTCACCTCTTTCGGCTTACCCACCTTTTCTGCGTAACCCTGTATAAGTAAGCACTAACCAAGCCACTGCGGTTTCGGCCTAGCCTAGCCAGTAAACAAGCACGAATGCGTTTCGCATGTTTTATGTTTTGTATTGCAACTAAAATTGGTTGTCATAAAAGGCAAGTCGTAAAACATCGCCTAAGGTTATTTTACGTAACAAAACGTACTTTTGTGATAATTTAGTTTCTCGAGGTAATTATTATACAAGCGACTCGGCTTTGCGGATGTTATTAACAACTTCAGGTAACCCGTAACTACTTATTAATTTCACCGTAAGGGCTTAGCTGTCACAGAAGACATAATGGTACAAACTGAGCGCGTAATGCTCTCTCACCGAAAACTTTCTCACCGTTACAGGAATTTATATATTAGAACTATGCTTATTTATAAAGAATAATGGAACTTACTTCTATAACATTCACTCAAGCCGTGCTGACATATTGCGATGTAAACAAAAGTACAACATATGCATACCATTAAAATTTAAATTCATTTGCCTACAGAATTGAAGTCATTAGAATTACCACAGTTTAAAATTAAATTAAAAGCCTGGCTTATAATAAAAACTTATTATAGTCTTAAAGAATACTTAGATGATAACTAAATATTTAGTCTTATTGAATTATAACAAGCCAAGCAAATGTAAATACTTACTCTTTTGTATAATTATTATTTCGTTTTAGGTGTAATGTAAATGCTTTATGTGTAATTATTATTAGTTAGTTTTATATAATTTTTCGTTAGTTTTATATAATTTAATACAAAAATTGCACGCCCGAAATGGGTAAACTGTTGATACTCTAGTTATTATGAACATCTTTTGTACACAGTTCTTGCAATAAATATATTCTGATTCTGATTCTCTCAACTATGTAACTCGAATAGAATACGTCATTATTTTGTTTTCTATACATTTTTTTTAAATAATAATAAAGAGCAACGGTTTGTATGTATGTTTGTAACGAATTGGCTCAAAAAGTACTCGACCGATTTTAAAAATTCTTTCATCATTTGAATACTACATTCAGTTATTTTAATAGGCTATATAACTATACCCGTGTGGAGCCAGGGTGGACCGCTAGTGTTTTATAAAATATGCTAAAAGCTCGAAGCTATAGCTCGAAATTCGATGTTTATTTTGACTATCTTCTGGTAAATCGAAATTACTGAACAGGGGATCTAGACAAGAGCCACTTTCTGTTAGCGTTCACGCCTGCGGAGAGATGAAATTGTATGAAAATGACATTAGCTTGACATAATTTCTCTCTAGCTAATGTCATTGTCAATGTCATTTTCATACAATTTCATCTTTCCGCAGGCGTGAACGCTGTGTGTGGCTCTTGTCTAGACCCCCTGGTCAAATACATGCAAGGAGTGGACGGCAAAGTTAGTATAAAAGTCCATATTTGTCATGTCTAACAGGCCGATAAAAAAAACTATGAAAACTCATTACTGTCGTGCTATTTTAAAATGGAACGAGCTTTTATTTCATGGCAACCAAGGAAGTAGGTAAGGTATCAAAAAAAAATCGAACTAGGTTGCTAATAAGCTAAAATCCCGAACAGACCACTTTAAAATGTGTACCAATATTAAAAAAAACCTTCGATATCCTTCGATCACATAAACAGATAGATTCGACGTAGATTCTAATAAGTTTGAATTTCCGCGCATTTAATACGCCCTCATGTATGCTGGTCTTGGCTACGCCTCAGCGCACATTTTCATATTATTTATTTTATTAATATTTTCATTGTAGCGCTAGCGGTCACCCAACCGAATAGTGACCATATTGTCAATTTCTTAATATTTTCATTGTAGCATTTGTAGCGCTAGGTATTACTCTTCGAAGAGTGACTATATCGGCTGTTTCTTAATATTTTCATTGTAGCGGTAGCGGTCACCCATCCGAATAGTGACCATATTGTCAATTTCTTAATATTTTCATTGTAGCATTTGTAGCGCTAAGTGTTACTTATTCAAAGAGTGACTATATCGACTATTTTCATTGTAGCGCTAGCAATCACCCATCCGAAGAGTGACCATATCTTCCTTTTCTTAATATTTTCATTGTAACGCTAACGGTCACCCATTCCAAGAGTGACCATATCATCCGTTTCTTAATATTTTATTGTATAGCTAGTAGTCACTGATTCGAAGAGTGACCATATGGTCCGTTTCTTAATATTTTCATTGTAACGCTAACGGTCACCCATTCTAAGAGTGGCCAAATCGTCCGTTTCGTTGTCACCCATTCGAAGAGTGCCATGTGATTCGTCCCTTAATATTTTTTATTGTAGCGCTCGCGGTCACCATGCGAAGAGTGACCATATCGTTCGTTGCTTAACATTTTCAAATCCACGTTCTCCGTAGTCATGTAAACAAATATTGCGCAAGCAAGAACAGTAACAAATGTAGGTATTTAGGTAACGATCAATACGTTATTCATCCCGCGTACCGTAATCACTGTACACTCTACGACATGCCTTGAAGCTTGATTTATGACGTGTCTACTATTATGTACTACTTACTGTCTTCACCGATGGATGGAATGTCCACGAACCGTACATTTCCGGATAAAAAATATGTCACTCCCCGGTCGTCCAATTATCTCTATGCAAATAATTATCAATTTAAAAAACCTTATAAATTAGTAAATACCCAATTTTGAGAAAAATTTTCAGTTATTTTGATTTAAAAACCAAACTACAGAATCGATTTGGTGAAACTATGGGACCAATCTGAAAGTATTAATATAATTAGTATTAAATTATATTATGATATTAATTATTATATTATGTTATTATTAGTATTATTTATAATTAGTATTAGTATATCCTTTCAATTAAGAATAAAACTTTTGAAATCGGTTTAATCGGCTGCGTGAAAGAAGAACTATCAAACCAGCTAATTAATACATTTCCTGATACCCTGATACATACTTGTGGTAACTGAAAGTGGTAGTTTTTACAAAATGCAAAAGTTTTTTTTTTGTAAAACCACGACAACATTTTTTTTGCCAACGGTACCTACACATGACAAAAGTTTTATTTCCAATATACATAAATCTATACATTTTTTTTTTGACCGGTGGGAAATCTTCAAAAGATACCCAGCTGCATTGGGGTGAAGCCGGGTTATCTGAGATTGCACCTACTAAAACCCCCTCTGGTGGCCGATCTCTGGGCCAGACGCAGGATACCGGGATCCCCATAGGAACGCACCAATATACACAAAATTTTCCTAAAATCGGGTTAAAAAAGAGGCTGTCGTTGTAGTGTCCAATCGACCTCTAAGTAAGCACTGTATCGACATGGGGTATATGCTATGCTTACGATCTATTGTGTCGGTATTTCACGTACGCAGACTGTACTTAGCTCGTTAGATTCGCGGTGAACAAGTCCAACTTTCACTGATCTTCATTCACCTTTGGTCGCTTCTTGGAATGTTAGCGCTCGGTACAAGATAGAAGCAGTAATACAACTCTTGCATAGAAAGCGCAGTACTTACGAACGTGCGGTGCAATTTCGTTTTATGTACTTATATACTAGCCTCAGATCAGACGAGTGCGAGTTGGTGACAAATTTCGACGAATGAAACGGGATCACCTAAAAGGACCTATGTTTTAAAAAGAAAGGCGAGGTGATTTGTTTACATATTATTATTTATTTTAGTGATTCAGTTAGCCGGATAACATTAACGAAGAACGCGACCAAGGATAGCCGGCCTAACCACTCCCCTGGCTATAGCCTCGATGGCACGAAGAGGAAATTCTAGAACCTCAAAAACAATTAGATTTAATTAACTACGTACCTACTGTATACAGACTGACTGACTGTACTGCGTAAAGATATATTTGACGATAAATGGCGGTGTGGTCGAAGATGATAAACATACAGCCTGAATACCTGGCTTTTAAGAAAGGTCACCGTTCACATTACTTTCTTAAAAAGGTTAGTAAGAGATTTTGCCTAAATAATGGTAAAAGCCACGCAATCCCGCAATAAATAGATTACGGTAGAGTACACACAGTAAGCACAGAATAAATAATAGTATTAGTGTGTTAGAACAAACAAAGCGAAGTGGTGAACTGCAGTGTTGTGTTGATTGGTCGAAGCAGGACAAGGCGAAAAGGTCGTCCCGGAATCTTGGACCCTGGAATTAGAGTCTGGTGAAAATCCGCCCCCTAGCGACTCCCTCTGGTTGTGGCTTTTGTCGGAATGAAATAAAAAGTACTAAGGCGTTGAAAGAAGGTGTGTGAGAAAGCCACAATCAGACGAAGTTCATATTACTATATTATATTACTGTTCACCCCTGGTTCTCACTTCCCGTTCACTCTTTTAGTTCTTAGTATTTGATTTTATTAATATTTCCTCGTTAATCCGCAGTAACATAAAAAAAAAAAAAAACTTTCGCGATTTGAACACAATATGTTTCAAATGTTTATCGCGACTTATCACGCGTTATTTTATTTAGGTAAAAATTGGTTGTTTTTGCGCAACGTTTCAAGATCAAGTGAGGGTAGGAGAACAAAACACCCGCTTTCCTGGCCGGACTCATCCGCAGTTTTCAGTCAGCTCGTGACCACGGCATTGTAACATGGTCGAAACGTCGAGCGAAAGGTACATCGAGAGTGAATCGGTTTCTTCTAGGCAAGCGTGCTCCTTCGTAGACCGCATCGTCGCTTAACATCAGGTGAGATGGCGGCCAAGCGCAAGTCTATATACTATTAAAAAAAAAAACATCATCATTTCAGCCATAGAACGTCCACTGCTGGACATAGGCCTCCCTCACCGATCTCCAAAAGGGCCGGTTGGAAGCAGCCTGCATCTTGCGTTTCCCTGCGGTCTCTTTAAGGTCGTCTGTAGATCTTGTGGGTGGACGTCCTACGCTGCGCTTACCGGTCCGTGGTCTCCATTCAAGAACATTTCGGCCCCATCGGCCATCTGTTCTGCATGATATGTGCCCTGCCCACTGCCACTTCAACTTGCTAATCCGTACGCAGTACGTTCACCGTGTACTAATAGAAGGTCGGTACACTACTTAAGTATTCTATAGTTCTTTTCGCAAATAAACTTTATTATTATATTACGTTATCATTATTAGCCCGATGGGTCGATGACATCATACCCATCGCAGGTCATACGTGGAATAGATTGGCCCGATACAGGGATCAACGGTGCAAGGGAGAGGAGGCCTCTGATGATGATGATGTTGATTGTATAATACATTTCACAATTCATTAAAATGTTGCCACCATATTTCGGAAAAAAGTTCATTTAGTCACTTCTTATCCCGGAAAAATATTTGCGCTTCCTGATGAAACGTCAACGTCGGCGCCGGTGAAACCGAGTTCTAAATAAGCTAGAAATATAAATTGCAAAGATTTCATACTATACTACGTAGATCGTTGATAGCTTGCTTAATAACCGAACTTTGTAACATCGAAAATAATTTTATTATAATCGATTTTAATTTAAAATAATTATATTGATTGGACACTATTTTGTAAGATAATAATTGTTTGTTTGTTTTGTAATGTATGTTTGTAAAATAAAAAACAATTACACGCGTAAGCTCAGGTTTTCTTTGTCTCGTTTTAGGCGTGACAAATTCCGTTAGCAAAAAGTACAAACCAATTTTAAGAATAGTTTTTCTTAGCTAACATTTCCAAATAAAGCCGATCTAAAGTTCAATGCTACTAATAAATAATTATTATAAACGCGAAAGTTTGTATGTATAGATGTATGGATGTTTGTTCCTCTTTCACGCTGCAACGGAACAACGGATCGACCTCATTTTTTGCATGGATGTAGTTCAAAAGCCAGAGAGTGACATAGGCTTTTCATCATCATCATCATCACCATTTTTCATCACTACGCGGGTGAAATCGCGGGGCGCAGCTAGTCGAATATAAAGCCACAGAAGGTATTATAGTAATGTCGTTATGTGTGAGTTGCGGTTTACAAAAAGTGTTTCATTCAACATTCGATAAAAAAAGAGTTGAGAATGTTGAGGTGGTCAGTTATTGAACTCGTTTTTTTATAGCACGAGTTGTTTTGTTTATGAATGGAAGTATGTTCAGTATCATAATTTATGTCAGTTTTTTTGGCATTTTAGGGTATTTTATTGCTCCGTCGGGAAAATAAAGACCCCTTATAAGACCGTTCAAGATACCACAGTGCCTTTGGACAAGACAAGGATCTATGACCAGTGTGGGTTGCCATTGATGACATATGGTACTGAGACGTGGTCCCTTGGCCTTTTGGCTCGGAGTTTCTGTGCGCGATTTTAGGGTATTTTATTGCTCCGTGGTGAAATAAAGACCCCTTATAAGACCGTTCAAGATACCACAGTGCCTTTGGACAAGACAAGGATCTATGACCAGTGTGGGTTGCCATTGATGACATATGGTACTGAGACGTGGTCCCTTGGCCTTTTGGCTCGGAGTTTCTGTGCGCGACGCAGATATTCACCAAAGTATCAGAGTCACCGACATAGCTAATAAAATTTGCAAGTTGAAGTGGCAATGGCCAGGCCACATCGCTCGAAGAACCGATAACCAATGGGGGTAGAAAGGTTCTTGCGTGGAAAAAACGAACCAGAAGACGCAGCGTAGGTAGGCCTCCCACTAGATAGACCGACGACATTGTGAGAGTCGCGGGCATCCATTGGATGCAAAAGGCAGGCTGTCGTTCAATGTGGAGATTAAAGGGGGATGCCTATGTTCAGCAGTGGACGTCTTCTGGCTTAAAGCGCTTCATACAGGTTTTCAGAATATCAACCATGTATGGAGTCGCCTTTTCGTGCCCGCCCTGGCCATCAGATAGAAAAATGGGCATGAGAGAATTAGATCATGCAGATCCGAAGCACAGACTCTCAGAAATGTATGCGATAAAAAACCGATTAGCATCTTTGCGCCGATGTTCAAAGCTAAGAAGCTTAGCCTAACTGAACTAGGAATTCGTTGCTGATGAGCTTTTATTTAATGTAAAGTGATGTTCTTCTTCTTTCGAGTAGATGTTCCGTAAATTTTTGTTTTGTTTTCAAATCCGAGTCGCGTAGGCTCCTCAGCCCCCGCCAAATTATAGCGACGCCATGCTAGTCAGGACGCCCGCGGGGGGAGTGCAACGACAAAAACGAGCATAGGTCCGACCTCGATGACGCCTGGCGTGGCACTGAACGCGGCGTGCCAAAATTCTCACGTCCTTTTTACGCTTTTAATTTCACTAAAAAACTACACTATTCACTATCAAAAATCTATCCAAATAAAAGAATGTTGAATAAAATTGCCTTTCAGTACATGCAATTTCCAGGTTGTTACGAGCTTTCATTGGAGCAAAAAAAAAAAAAAACTAAGTCGACTTTGTTTCAGTTTTTTTTTTTATCGAGGAATGTTTATTCCATTGTGTTTTGAACCAAATCATAAACTCAAACACAGATGTACCTGTGACATGTATTTTTTTCCAGCTCAAATATTGTAATTTAACTGAAAAAAAATGATTTAAAACCGTCAAATTTGGTATAAGAGGCTCTGTTTCTAGACCAAAAGTTTGCCTCCCCAATGGCACTCTCCGTGGCTTCATTCAGGTGATGTTACTTTGTTAGTAGTAATATTTCAGTTTTTTGCTTTATCAGCTCGCCTCTCGTACACGGAAATGCTCTGCTTTCTCTTTCCCACCAATCATCAGTATTGAAAATGCTCACTCAAGATGAAAACGCAATATGTGTCATAATCATAGAATGTGACCAATTTATCTGCTGAGTTGGACGGGGCGCCATTATCGTATTTTCTAAGTGAAACTGCGACAGCCACCTGTAGAGATTTAAACTCCTTCATTTATTCACTTGTTGCGTTAAGTTGGACGCACTGTAGTCTTCAAGTATTCAAGTGCCATAGGCTGGTTGCGTCACTGAAGAGCTCTTCATATCACTTGAATAGCCAGGTTTTACTCAACTGCGTAATAATATGCATGTTTATGAATAATGCATAATATTTGCACTATCGAATTTTCTGCCGAATCTACATGAGCTGAATTTCTTGGAATTTTGGTAATAATCATCTATCCCATCAAAACGCGTAGAGAAAGCCCTAATTCTGTATGAAGCCATATATTTATATGACAAATATACAACAGGCCGTAACCGTAAGCATGTTTTAACATGGCACAAAATAAACATACATGTGTGGGTACAGTGAAATAAACAATTTCATCCTTATTTCACACTAGTAGGCCGCCCCTGATTCGCACGGGCGAAGCCGGGATATATAGCCTATGTCAACCGGGGATAGTGCAGCATCCCAACAGTGAAAGAATTTTTCAAATCGGTTCAGTAGTTTCGGAGCCTATTCAATGCAAACAAACAAACAAACAAACAATCAAATCTTTCCTCTTTATAATATTATAGTATAGATATAGATGTACCAGAGCCACAGCTAAAACGCTTTTTTTATACTTTTAAAATTGGGAACTATGCTAAAAATTTAATTGTGTTAAGTTAAGGACAGACTGACAGACAGACGGACGGACATAACGATCTTATAAGGGTTCCTTGTTTCTACGGAACCCTAAAAATTGTTGGTACTATGATTAACCAAGCGAAGCAAAGGTCTCAGATCTTGATGGCTCAAATCAGCGTATATGTTTGTGTATTTATTTATTTCTTCGACGATAACTTGAGTACGGTTTTTTTATTATTATTTAGGCGTTATTGTAGGCTTGCGTTTGACAGCCAACTCGGCGATGATGCGGTCTATAATCCTCCTTAGTGCTGTGCTACGATGGAGCACGCTTGCCTAGAAGTAACCGATTCACTCGTGATTTGAAGATACGCAGATTGTAACTATCGTGGAACACCATTCAAAGAAAAAAAGTTTAACTACGATGCGGGGTGACGAATCTAACATATTCTAAAAAGCAGGTGCTTCGTAGTGAATTCTATACCTATTCATTCGATTTCCAAATCCTTTACATTCGATACGAATATTTATTCGACATTCATTCTATCTGATTAATTTGTATTCAAATTACGGTTTATAATTATCAACATTCGATGCATAGACGTAACAGTTTGAAAGCGGTAAAAAATAATTGAACCTATGCGGTAAAACCAGTTTTAATGCGGATATGTTACTCAGATGAAATGATAAGAGAATTTACGTTGTACTCTGCTAGTGACCACTTTTGTCATGGGAAAACTGACTTATACAATGTGTTGTTCTGCATCTAGACGCTGCACTCTATTACATTATGATAGTATGCTGAATTTGAGCTTGGATTTTTTTTTACGGCCTAGTGCCTAGGCCAATGAACAAAGGTTCGAGACGTCGGAGTCGCGGTAATGAAATTAAAGTAGAGCTGGGGAGGACACGTTGCTAGGCACAGTGATGACAAGTGGAGTAAGAAGGTCTTAACAGAGTGGTGGCCAAGGCAAGGTAGGCGGAGCGTTGGTCGTCCAACTGCAAGATGGGTCGACGATATTATTACTATCGTGGGTTGAACCTGGACTAGATTAGCACAGGACCGAGGCAGATGGCATAGCAAGAGAGAGGCCTATACCCAGCAGTGGGATAAGGAAGGCTGTGGATGATGATGATTATGATGAGGGCCTAGTGAGGGCTGCGTTCGTTTTATTTATTTTCTAGCTTACGACTTCGCTCGCGTTGTATCTTAAACTATTTGGTCAGCATACGCCGATAGCTCAGCTAATCAGCTTTTGTTTCTCTGCTTTGTCTTACAAATATTGTGACCTTTAGACAGCCCCGCAGGCCTAGCATTGGCTGTGGATAAATAGTCTTTCCACCGTTTTTATCCACGCTTATACGTGACAAAGCTAGAATATGGATACGTTTGTCTTTTTCTCGCGGGATAAAAACAGTGGAAAGACAATTTGTCCACGGCCCGTGCTAGGCCTGCTAGGGAAGAACGAGAGCATTGGCCACTCTTATCTAGGCGCCAGATAGCAAAGACCGTCAAAATGCCATTTGGATGGCGCCTCGTACCTCCTCAAGGCGCGTAGCAAGCAGAGGGGCACCAAGACAGTATAAAATTGTGATGTCTAGAAAGTTTATATCCTGGATTAGCACATGAAATACTTTTTTTATTCCGGAATCGATTCCTGTACTATAACAGTTTTCAGAAATAATACGCGTCGAAAGAAAATCTCACTCTATACCCTGATCAAAGGCTAGGGCCGGCGCTGGTCACATCGTTCAGAAAACTAACTCAAATTATGCAATAGCCTACAAAAATATTCAAGGAGAGAGTAGTGTGTTTTTATTAGTGAAGCAATTTCTAGAATCGAATTAGTAGTTCCAGAAATTAGTTCCTACAAAGTCACAAAGCCGCAAGATCACAAAGTCACAAATCTTAATAATATTGTAGTGTGCCTTTTTCAGATAAGCAAAATACATGCTAACAGTAATACTACAAAGCAGTTTGATTGCCCATATACCCCACTATCAGTTGCCAGTATACCCAGCATGCTGGCGGCATTACCACGATGAATGGCAATGCTTATGCGTTGAGTCAGAAACACGCCAGCATTTTGGCCACGCGTGGAATTAACCAGGCGCGAACGATTTTTGAAAAAGAGGTGAACTCCCGGTCCCCTAAGGCCCAATATCTCGACCCCAAACGACTCAAATATGTAACCACTGCTGAGGTTAGCATATTTGCGTCGCTTGTACTGCACTACCAAATTGGCAGCCGCACCAGCCCTACCTTGTGTCTCAGGAAAAAAGATTTGTAGAAATAAGTAGAAGTGTAGATTATTATTTGCCCAGTGGTCACTTTCTAGTCAACACCATTGTGTATTGCTATAAGAAACCAGGTCAAGGGACAGAATCCTCTAAAACGTTCAATCGGGTGCTTTAGATGAGCACAACATGAGCGTTCTTAAGTACGCCGTCAAGCGCGAATAGATGTTGGTCCAACCGGAATCAAGGTGAACATTGTGTAATGCCCTAATATTATATTCTACAGAGGACCTAGGGTCACAAATAACAAGTGCGTTTTAGGGTTATCACTACCAAGTTTTAATCAGAAAGACATCAAATTGAAACTACTTAATAATTTGTTTTGATATCAATTTTGTTTTGCCTTTATGCAACTAAACTCGTTCGTGGAGGCTGTATGTTTTTTAAGCAACTTCAAAACTTTTTTTTATGTTTGGTACCTCAGAACTCCGTCATTTATAAACCAATTTGGAACATTCTTATTTATTTAAAAGGATAATACATTCAGATTGGTCTAATAGAAATTTCAGCAAATTTGGTTCAGAAATTTAGTTTTTACGAAATAACTGGAAAAAATATTTCATCCAAGCAATGGAAACTGTGTATTTACTTGTTCAAAAGTCGGTTTTTTACATTGATAATTATGTATAGTAAATTAATATTCATTCTACAGGGTTACGCATATAGACTGTACTAAGTCGACAGGAGGTCATTATACTCATCATTATGAACAACTTTTACTATGGAAGCAACCATGAAAACACGAAAAAAAAACATCTGTTCCATACATTTTGTCGAATGTTAATGGCCGTTTACCATGAGACAGCTGATATTTATTTTCAGATTTCAGGGTTGGTCCCATAGTAAGTTGTTCATAATTATGTGTACAATGACTTCCTTTCAGCTTAGTGCAGTCTATATGCGTATTAAACACGTGTTAAGTCTAAATATAATTATTATAAAAAGCATTTATAGAAGTCATCCCGTGATTTAGGAAACGGAATCTGTAGGCCAAATATTTCATACTATACTATGTTGGAGGCATTAATCAAAATTATAAACAGTAATTGATATTTAATGATTTCGACACAATCCCTTGAAAGAGAGAAAATTAATTTTCTAGGCAACCCTACAAGTCGGCACCTGTGATGTCCAATCAATTGTTACAAAATACTAGTGCCTACACATTTGGAATATATTTTAGTTGAAGTGAACTTGGCCCAGTTTACACCGTGTATGGGTGTACGTATGAATTCTGAATATCGAATCAGAAATAGCGACACCATGAAAATGAGCAAGTGGGAATAGTTACATAACTAGAGACAGACTGACCACCCTAATCTGCGGAGTCAAAAAATATTATTATAATTAAATATTATTAAATTTTAATCAATATTAAACATAACAAATTTTTAACTGTAATACGTTTATTTCTCTTTATAATATAAAATAAATTTTTAAAATCTCAGTCAAATTATTAACAACTAAACTAATAACTATTCAAATAACCCACCCCTGACCGTTCCCGGCGCAAAGGTACCCAAAATACTCGCTGCGTTACCGCGTTGGATGGCAATGGCCAACCTTTGCACCAGGAACGAGCCGGAGCGGGAGTCACCACACTTTTCCTTGAGCCTGTGCCCTATCTCCGAAATGAGCTTCTTGGCCTCAGTCCCACAACAACCCATGGTCTCCACAGCAACAGGCACAAAATTGTAAAGCGGCTCCAACGCTGCGTACTTTCCCTCTTTTTATCAGCGGCATATTCCGCCGCTGCTGACGGTGAGCGGACGGTGCTACTCAAGTTGCTGGCGGCGACAGTGCTGACGCAAGTAGCATCCCATATCAGGCACTTCCCGTTTTTCCAAGGCACGAGAGTTAGCCCGTCAATATTAAATGTTAAATTGTATTATTGCTGAGGAATTTAATCTTAATATAATAACACTATCTTTTTACATATATGTATATAACCACTGCCAAGGTAGGTAGGATAGGGGGTATCCAGTTTCGGGCGCTGGGCTTGTGAGGAGCCACCCGGGCCCTCCGGCCCAGTCCGACCCTGTTGGTGTGATTTGCTACGATATGGCAACTCACATTAGCATTTACTAATTAACAACTTTTTACACAATTTAATATTTTTAATTGTTTAATATTTTATTTTATTCAAATACTCATGACATAATTTTTAACGTAGGTATTAATTATGTTTGCTTTGGTGACGTTTTATTGCATGCAGTAGGTAAACGACGCCATGCAAATGTGTACAAACATAAGCGCATTAACTAGGGCGCCCAAGATACAGGCTTTGCCTAGTTTGGGGCCCATTGGCACAACTATTTTTGCTGCTAGTAAATTATTATATAGTAGATATTCTATTGCTTGTAAAATTTTAAATAACTGGATTCTGGTATTAAAATAAAATAAATAAATGAATTGTCAAATCAAAAGCCAAGTCAAGGTCAAGTCAACTGAAGTTGAAGTTTAAGACGCGGTACAATCGCAAAATTAACCAATACAAGTGTTTTTAAACGCTTTGTGTGACGTGACAAAATTAGCTGATCAGATAAAAAAAATACTACAAGTAGAAAAAACCCCTTGGTAATAATCTTAACCGAATAAAATTTTGAAAAATTGTCTAGACTCTTAAAAAACATATTACAAATTGCGCAATAAAAATAGCTTCTGAATTGAAGAACTCTGAATTTTCAGCGACAACAACATATTTTTTTGTACGAATTATTTAGCCAGACTAGTCTTTTAAAACTTTAACCAGTTAATTGTTGAAATTCATTTATATATTTTGATAAATTAAATAAAAACCCTCAAAATAATATAAACACAAGCACAAAGTCGTCATAATCATCAAATACGATGAAATACGATTTTCGACTTTAAACAAAGCCGTTTTAGATAGCAAATAGATCATGGCGTAAGCGGGTGAAAAACGAAATTGAAATCGTGATCAGACCGCGCCTTAATTGTATTTGTAATAAATGTTATATTTAAATAATAAAATTCACGAAATTCAAATTCACAAAAAATGCATCACATGGCAAAAATTGCAAAATCTACAGAGAATACAGAATATAATGACCCCTGTACTAATAAACGTGGAGTAGCCTTGAAATAGTTACTCCGTCTTTTGTCTGTTTCGATCGAGTTCAAAATTCGAAAGAGAGCAAATAACAAAACACTGCGTAACTATTCCAAGGCTGGTCCACGTTTATTAGTAAGGGGGTTAATGTTTTATTCATATCCATGCGATAGTTAAGACTATTGAGATCTTTATCTTTTAAACATAATCATTAATCACTATTAATAATCACAACAATGTAAGGACGAAGATCAGAAATGAGAAGATCCGCAGACAAACGAAAGCTACCGACATAGTCCCACTGGATTAGCAATTTGAAGTGGCACACAGCACATAGCACGCATAACAGATGGACGATGGGGCTGAAAGGTTATCGAATGAAGATCACGGACCGTTAAGCGCAGCGTATAACGTCCACCCATAAAGAGATCGCAGGGAAACGCTAGATGTTGGCCGCTTCCAACCAGCCCTTTTGGAGATCGATCGGGGAGGCCTATGTCTAACAGTGGATGTCCAATGGCTGTAATGATGATGATGAGGAAGGACGACAAAGTAAGCAGTTACAAAATGTAAACAACCATAAAATTTACTTGTTACCACCGCCTTATAACAGTGAATAAATCTCTCTTTCCGTCACTGTGTGACTAAAAACATTTTTAATATGGAACAAGCACGAATTATTCAAATAACGTACATAAAATAAATAATAAGTTTTAAAAAAAAAAACGATTTCAAACTATACCTACATGAAAAAATTACAGTTAAAACAGAGATTGAAAGTCAAAACTTTTGCCGGAGGGAACCACAAACCAAAACTTCATTTATCAACTACTAGTAGGCCGCCCCTACTTCGCACGGGTGAAGCCGGATTATATAGCCTATGTCAACCGGGGATAGTGCAGCATCCCAACAGTGAAAGAATTTTTCAAATCGGTTCAGTAGTTTCGGAGCCTATTCAATACAAACAAACAATCAAAGCTTTCCTCATTATAATATTAGTATAGATAGTATAGATAACATCAATGTGTATTTATTTTTGTTTTTGTGGATTTTTTCAAAAAGCCATAAATCAATTTCGATAAAATCTATATGGGACCGCCTCTGAAATATGACCTACTAAACAAAAAAAGAATCATCAAAATCAATTCATAGTTGGCAATGTAATCGCGTAACAACTGTTGAATTGATTACCTCCTCCTTTCGTCGGTTAATAAAACCTATTTTTGGTAGCCAAACGTAGAAAATTATATTCTATAAAAAAACGTACTGAACGTACTGGCTGGCTGAATAGAACTATCCAATTTAACGGCCTGTTATCCGAGTCGCGTAGGCAACAAAACGCTCCCTCAGCCCCCGCCAAGTTATAGCGACGACGTATTTTGCCACTCAAGAGTCAGCATTAGTTAGCATTAGCTTTCATGAGAATTAGAACATAAAACGAAAAAAAAATACTAAATCGACTTTGTTTCAGATGTTTTTTTGATCGAGGAAATTTTATTCTATCGTGTTTTGAACCAAATCATAAACTCAAACACAGATGTATCTGTGACATGTATTTTTTTCCAGCTCAAGTATTGTAATTTAACTGAATAAAATTGATTTAAAACCATTAAATTTGGTATAAGACCGTAGACCGCATCGTCGCTTCGGCGAGATGGCGGCCAAGCGCAAGCATATCTACTATAAAAAAAAAAGAAAAAAAAGAGACCGTTAAATTAAGAAAAAAAATATCCCGCCATTTTTTGGATCTTTTCATCGTGGTTGTTTGTTTTCATGTCATTGGAAATATACTTAGGTATATACTATACCTACTACTATTTATACTAGATGGACCGACGACATAGTGAGAGTCGCTGGCATCCAGTGGATGCAAAAGGCAGGCTGTCGTTCAGTGTGGAGGTTAAAGGGGGAGGCCTATGTTCAGCAGTGGACGTCTTCTGGCTGATGATGATGACTACTATTTATTAACTCGCTGTCAGGGGTAAAAAGAAGCTTATAGTAACACGTAAAAAAACATTTTGGTCATATTATTCCTCGCTCCGCTCAGAATTGTATAGAATCCTTCGTTACTCTCCTACAGAATCCTTTATTACACCCGGCATCCAACTTAGTCCCTCGAATTAAATTCCCTTTTTTCACTTATTGTATAATCTACTATATCAAAACACTCCTTCATTTTGTAGTACACTTTATTCAGTAACCAATATTTCAAGCTTTGTTACAATGTTTTGCCATTACTTGACAACCTCTTGCAGGCAGCTTCCTAAATTATCATACCTACTAATATGATCAATGAAAAGTCGCGTTTGTTTGTTTATCTTTAAAGCAGCGGGTCGAGGTGATTTTTAAAATTTAGATTAGATTTTTGGATGACCGGAGAGTGACATTGAATCCTTTTTATCCCGGAAAAAATTATCATTTCATGAAGAAAAGGAAGGAATGAAACCGCGGGGCGTAAAAAATTAACATGTTCTATTACACTGTGCACTTGTTAAGTATACACCTATTAGCAGACGGACAGTCGTCTGAAGACATCACCGTCCATTGTATGCAGATCAGGCCGATATCTTACTAAACGACTCAACTCTTTGTCATACAACGTCATAATTCAGGCCACACTATGCTAGAATACTTAAGGCGATGTTTTCCTACTTTTAAGCAACGCTCTTTACTACAGATGGCCATAATCTTTGATTTATTGTATTAAAGTCCCATTTAGTGGAGCAAAATCATGGCGCTACACACAGTCGTGCGTTTCGCTACTTCTATTTTTGGGGGTTTTCTCATATTTTTCGAAAAGTATAGCTGTAATGTAAAATGTACCTCACCGGTTTCCTTCATAATTATGAAATCTATTTATCAAGATATCGCAGACATAATTTGATTAATAGGTAATGGAATGAATTCAAAAAAGAGGAATAAACAATCTAATCAGTGCTATTTTGATATATTTTTTCTATCGAGCGAAATGTGCATGGAAAAAAGCGTCTTAAATACCGGTGTTTCTATAGCTTACTGCAACTATCACAGAAAAAAGGGCGTTTTCAGTAGTTCGGTTGGACTGGTGAGACCCTTTCGTCTTAGCAGTTTGTGGGTGTAATACGATCGGACTATTGAGCCTGATAGCTCGGACTTCGGTATCAATATCGGACCTGGGGTCTTATGGCCAACTGCTAACGCGGTATCAAACTAACGTTAAATCCGCTCAGTTGGAAAATCACGTGACCGCAAACCACATCAGCAGGCCTAGCACGGGCCGTGGACAAAAACGGTGGAAAGACTATTTATCCACAGCCCATGCTAGGCCTGCTGGGTGCGTTAAGGTTCACGTTCGCGTGATTTTCCAACTGAGCGGTTTAACGTTGGTTTGATACCCCTTTAGCAGTTGGCCGTAAGGCCCTTGCATTAATAAGGAAAGACTGTAAGGTCAACATAATTATATTCGTATCTTCTGTGGAAACTATACCTCTGTAAGCTACGTGTATATTGTACAGTCAAATTATTTTAACGTTCAGAGATGACTGCCAACGGTTAGTTAAAATGAAATGGAAAATTCAAGTTTTCTTTGGGACTCTCCTGCGACCTGTGACAGAACCTAATGGAAATGTACAGGACATTTTCTAGTTGGAAATAGACCATTTATTATTAAATTATCATAAAAATTAGCGCTGGTGGCCGAGTGGTTACTTGTGCTTTATAATCTGACGGCACCCGGTTCGATCCTCGGCCCTGCACCAATGACTTATGTTTATGCTTTTGCTATGTGTTTTCGATCGCTCAACAACAGTAAAAGAAAACATCTTGAGGAAACCGGTATGTCGAAGAACCTCAATGTATCAAAGATGTATGACATTCATCAATACGGCACGGGGCCAGCAAGGTGGATTAGGACCCATTTTCTCGCTCTGAGAGAAGGGTTGTGTCCCAGCAGTGGGACATAATAGGCTGATAATAACAATGATGTCCTAAAAAATTGTTTCGGTTCGATGTATAGTGTCTATACTCCGTTCACAAATCTTAGTTATTTTATGTAAACAAAGAAATGTCACCACTGTCAAAGTGACATGCCAGTTGCTCAAAACATTTTTCACTTATGAAAAATATTTTACTCTCTATTTTCCTCGGCTTGACTCTCATGGGGGATATTCTGATAGTTCAAAAAATTTATAAAAAACATTATTAAAAGATTGTAATAGATGTCGATATTATAGAGGCGTTGACTATTATAATAGAGAAAATAAAGGGCATATCAAACGAATCAACAGAAATCCTACCAAGATGATAAAATATTTTCTATCAAAATTTTTTTTTTTTTTCATAACTTTGCATAGATATTACGTTAAAATAAATAGTACAAAACAATTTTTATTTTATAATTGTTTATATTACGACTAGAATAACATAATAAAATACTTTTTTGGTCAAATATTGTAAACTACTGTTATGAAAGATATTTTTTTGCACTGGTTACCCCTTTGTTTACATAAAATATCTAAGATTAATAAACGGAGTATTGTTTAGTTTTTATATGTTTAATCTTAAAACCCGAACAAAGCTCTTTTATTCCACTTTCACTGTGGGAACCACTAGACTGTAAAATGTGTTGTCTGCTATCCGAGTGGGTGTTCCCCAGTAGATACAATCTGGGTGTCTTGAAGTCGCAAGTGAATCGGTTTCTCGTCATCGCTCATCATCAAGCGAAATGATTACGAGCAAGTTTATTTTAAATTTAATACTTGACACAGACTAATGCACAAGAGTGCGACGCCAATATCCTGACAGAGGAAATAATAAAAAAAGCTTATTTTCGAATTTATAATATGTAATTATCAATTTAAAAACCCGACTTCAATGTTCTTTTGCGTGACCAAAATGCTGGCCTGTATTTTGGTCAGAAATTTAGCCTCGCAATCCAGCGAGGCAACGCGGCTAGCATTTATGGCACTCTGCTTGAAATAAGAGATTCCGCCCCAGCTTCGCACGGGTATAGATTATAGCCTATGTCACCCGGGGATAGTGAAGCTTCCCAACAGTGCAAGAATTTTTCAAATCGGTTCAGTAGTTTTGGGGCCTATTCAATGCAAACAAACAAACAATCAAATCTTTCCTCTTTATAATATTAGTATAGAGTATAGAACACTCGAAAATACACAACTTTGGGAAATTAATTAATTAATTATATAATCAACTATGATTATGTACAAAGACAATCAGGTGACGGTGTTTTTCGCGTTGGCGCCAAAGATCCGTCAGCAAACCGAACAGACAGACAATGATGGTGGTTTAAATACAAATGTAGTAATTAAAAACTGATTGCCCAAAAAGTAGGGTTTGTAAGCGCACTACTTTTTGACCCGTATCAAATGAAACCAACCATGTTATGGTGCTAGTTGCATCAACACCTCGCTAGTGGGGAAATCTGACATGAATACTTCGCTAGCCCTTACCTACGTGTCTCGATACACATCGGTAAGTGTTATCTAGCAGTTATTAAACGTTATGCAAACATTCTGAGCCAGAGGTCATGTTTTTTGAGTTGATTCGATTTTGTAACTTTCAAGTATCGACTTGTTTATTTTTTATGGTGAAATGTTGCGTGAAAAACACTAGTGATGCTAATTAGATGTGGCGCCTAAGCAAACAGTGCAAAGCCCAAGTTCTATACAGGGTTATGCATATAAACTGTACTAAGCTGAAAGGAGGTCATCTTATTCATGATTATAAACAACTGGTTTCGAAACAATTGTCTGAAAATTTCGCACATACTACATTCTATTTTTATTTTCTGTTTCTGTTGTACTCCATGCACATCGATAATGTAGGGAGCGGAAGGAACTCTACCGTCCTAGATACAGTTTAAGTTAAAAATAAAAAATCATCATTATCAGCCTTTCACGTCCCTATTGTTGGGACACAGGCCTTCTCTCAGTGAGAGAAAGGATGGTCCACCATTCTGGCCCAGTGTTTCCATTCTGGTGTCATAAAAATTAAATGGTTCTTGGGTATAAGTACTGGTTTCCTTACGATGTTTTCCTTCGCCACTTTTGAGCAATGGCATTGGAAAAAATATTATTACCTGCACATATTTTATATTATGATACCCAAGCATAATTTTAGCTAATATTTGTTTTATGTGCTACATAAGTATAATAATATTGTACTTATTTTGTTAATTACCTTTTTTAATAACTTATGAAGCTTAGCTTTTTAGCGCTTGTTTGCAATACATATAGGTATGATTTTTAGAAGTGATTTTCCACGACAGTGTTACTTACTATCACTAGTATAGACCTATTAATGGCTGTAATTTAAAATTACTATTTAAAACTAAAGTATATATTTTTGTGCTTGTAAATAAATAAATAAAGTAGTTCTGAAGGTATCTTAAATCCTTATATGTCACGAGCCTATTAATAACAAGTCATTATTAAGAAAAAAATAGGTTAACTTTTACTATAGGATCAAAACTGAAATCGCGAAAAAAAAATATATATATAGAAAACGGTCATTGACACTCGACAAAATGTGTGGAATAGCTGATTTTTTCCAGAAATTTCAGTTTGACCTCCTTCTTTCGGCTTAGTACAGTCTATATGCGTAATCCTGTATAAAATGGCCAAATGATAAAACCATCGATAAAGGTACGGTATTACCCGGAACGTTGGCTACGCCGAAAGGTATTTGTAAAGGTAATTTTACTCATATAAATAAAACTTTGCTATGGGACCAACCTTGAAAAATGTGAAAAAATCATCTTTTCTATAGACAATGCCATTTACACCTGACGAAATGTTTGGAGCAGCTGATATAGCTGTAGCTGCTATTGCTTGATTTTTGCGATTGCAGGGTTAGTCCCATAGTAAAATTCAGAAGACGTCCAGTGCTGAACCAGTGTGTCCTCTCCCTTGAACCTCCACACTGAACGATAGCCTCTGCCTTTTGCATCCACAGGATGCCCGCGACTCTCACAATGTCGTCGGTTCATCTAGTGGGAGACCTATCAACGCTGCGTCTTCCGGTTCGTAATAATGAGTACAAAGATTTAACAATCGCGACAATATTGTTTTACCGCTAGGTCAGTTTTTCCATAGATAATTAAAAACCTGTCATTCACATAATTATGTAGTAAGGTATACATTATTATGAGTCAGCGTGCAAAGAACGATGTTTGTATGTGTGTTTGTGAGTTAATATGTTTGTATATTAATTTTCATCACTATCGCTCGGTGATGAAATAGCGCAGTATCTAATTGATTCTCCAGATCTCTTCTCTAAGATAGGGCATTTGGTATATAGCACCTACACCCTACACGTTCCTACCGACACCCTAAGCGTCTAAATCTTTCCCGATGTGCTACCAATTATAGGTGCAATTCTTTTAAATGTCTCTTTTTTTCATTAGTTCTCCGTACACTATTTTTTGCCCGATCTTGCCTGAATTTGACCTATTTATCATATCTCCGAATAAAGTCCGCAATTTACTATCCAAACATTAGTTTAACGGTACATTTTATAAATAAGAAAAGTATTTATCTATACTAATATTATAAAGAGGAAAGATTTGATTGTTTGTTTGTTTGCATTGAATAGGCTCCGAAACTACAGAACCGATTTGAAAAATTCTTTCACTGACGGGAAGCTACACTATCCCCGGGTGACATAGGCTATAATCTATACCCGTGCGAAGCTGGGGCGGACCGCTAGTTTTATATAAATTTGTATAGTAAACAAGTCAATCTAGACTCTTAATGCGAAAACAATTAAATGATGTTTAGAAATAATATTAGTCATTAACTACATAAGTATAACACTGTACGTTTTCTGAATAAAAATTAAATAAGTAAGTGGGTCATTCATGACTTAAAATGCGGGCAGTAAATATCGATTTGCTTCCCTATGGAGGTAAAGTCACAAAGTAATTTAAAAATCGAACTAGTGTCATGGCAAAATGTACCTCTGAGCTTACATTTTTATTTTCTTTGACCATGTAATACCTACATGGTCAAAGAAAAGAAAAGTAGGTCCGTACTATGACAGAAACTTTTTACTCTGTGAAATTATGTAAATCCTCTATGGTGTGGATCTTCAAACTGTTCAAACATGACTCTTAATTTTCAATGAATAAACAGATTTTTCTCATAAACTTTTTTTTCTTACTAGTGATGAAAAGTAGATTATTTACACACGCAAATATCTTGTGTAACAATTTTTATTATATCATTTACATAAAAATTCTTTTTTAAACAACCTACAAACTAAATCAAATCAAAATTAAATTGACTAAACTAAATTAATGTCAGATAGTTCGAGGCTAACGACTTGTAAACTAGAAAATCTTCCCCAACCCGAAATGAGACCTCGCGACCCTAATTTCCTCAAAACCTCTCGACTGATTTTCTCAAATTAAACCTTGAAAATTATAATTGCATTAACTACTCTACAAAATTTCATGACGATAAATCCAGTATGCAACTTATCATTGAACAAATATACAAACAAACATACAAACGGTGATGTGTTCCGGTAAAATCTGAGATCTCTGCGCTTGGTCAAAAAGGAATAACTCCCAGTTAGGTACGTTTAATTTATATGGTTCAAGAAAATGGGGACCCTTGCTTCTCCTATATCAATATAATATTTTGAATATTTTGGGGGGGTGCGGTGGGGGGTTGAACCCCCAAAACCCGCCCCCTGGCTACGCCCATGGATACATAGTCATATAACTTTACCTACAGTAAACATTCGCATCATTTGTGCAGAAGGATACAAACAAATCAACAGTATACCAACGTAATTGAAATTTTAATAGGTAATATCTATGTTAATTCTTAAATAGTTATTAATAATATAAATACGAATAAATTATCTATTTCTGACACAATACATTGTATTCTTAGTTATATAATTATAGTTATCTAAGTTTGGATTATATATACATTCGCAACAGCAAACAAAACAAATTATCCCAATGCGGAATATCTACAATACAGAATAGTACTAACTTTAAAGAGTTATTAATAACTAGCTCGACTTAGATAGCGTAGAAAAAAAATTGGTGTACGATTAGTAATTTTAGTGTATCGTTAATTAATTCCCCATTCTAATTTAGTCGTTTAATAACCTGGTGCTGCTCGCTCGTGAAAATGAGATTTCCCAGAAATCAATTATGGATTAGATCGATTTTTTATCGATCTAAAATATTAAGACTGAACATTTGCACTGAACATTTTATCAAAATCGTTACACTGATTTCGAGGTCAAGATTTTAATGACTATTGTTCGATTAAAATTATATTATTATGTTAATTTTTTCCAAATGACAGTTTCATCTAATCCATAACTAATCCGGTTACATTTACTTATAACTTGATTACATATAATTAATTATACATAACTTAATCTACAGATACGTTTTTTTTTTTCAATCACACTACTTTAACAGACCATGAAACCAGACTACGACCTTATTTTACACAACACATTTTAAACTAAGTGGTTTCTCTGTATTTTTTGTATGTCTGCACTGGCAATAACCTTTATTATAACTAAGTTAAAAAAACTTAATTATTTGTTTACTGTAATCCCCCGCTCCGCCCTGGCCGAGGTCTTAGTAAAGAGTTATTCACCGGTCATCTCGAAAAAATGATGCGCGATCCTTAAGCCCAGGAGCGTAGAGAGGGGCGTCTTAATAAAAAGACTGCGCGCAACATGTCGGTACAGTCGCTCGGCGTTTCTACGACCTGTCAAAATGAGGACGCTGACACTGACGGTGGGTTTTTATCCTATCATAGTGATGTGCAGTGGAAAATTCGTGATCATCGGAAAAGTGAAGTGAATATTTGCGATAAAAGTGTTAAGTCAAATTAAAATTTGAACTTTTGGTTGCTAATACATAAATAGTTATAACGCGATGAGACCCGTTGGTCCCCAAAAAAAAACATATTGTGTTCAAATCTCGGAAGTTTAAAATTTACAATTGGATGCTAACGCATCGTTTTATTTTAAATCAGCAAAATAAAATTATAGCAAGTGAATCTTTATATGAAATAATAAAAAACACATTGTTAAAACGATCTAATTCGTCGAGTTCAAAGTTGATAGTGCTTTTTATCATAAAAATCACTGTATCATTGTTAACAAAGCAAACCTACGCTGGATTATAATAAAAATTGTATTCAATAATTAAATACTACTATTAATTATTATGCATTATATGCAATTACAGTTTTAATAAAATATTTGGTAGAAATTAATTGTAAATAATATTACGGTTATCTAAGAATAGAACACTAAATGGTGCATCAACTAATTAACGCAATAATAATGAAACAAAGATATAACAGGCAGCTTAGCTATATAATATTTTTAAATTTTATACTAGCATTTTTAGTAATATCGTGTCAAAAAACTTAAACTTTTATTTATCTGTATCTTATTATTGTACAAAAACTTAAATGAAAAAACAATTTACATTCTAAAATAATATTGTATCAAAACAAATACTAAATTTGTTTAATTAACTGCCAGTAGAAAAAAAGTGCTTTATTTATGTAAACAATACACCAGTCAAATTTATTAATTATATACGCTGCCACGAGGAAAACTACTTAACCACCAAAATATTGAAATTAAAAACTTTTGATATTAAATTGTTATATTCGTACGTCAAGTCATAAACGATAACAGTACTTTTTTTTTAACATCTTTGTATTGTACAGTACAGTCATGACCAGACAAACAAATGTACTGGTGATGATAGTTTTTTTATTACTCCATTTAAAACATAAATTGACATACCTAGTTTTGAAATTAAACACATTTGTTTGTATTCGAAGTGCCCTCAAATCCAACGGCAATTTTATGTCCGACTTTATTTTAAAATAGTAATAAAAACTATTTTACTTAGCTTACTTGTTTACTCACATCAACCTGTTAGCAGTAAGTAAAAAGTTACTGCGGCTTGCGCTTTGGTACAACAAAAAAACTGACATACAAATATTTATAGTCGAAAATGGATTTTTAATCAAATGAATAATGATATAATTGATTAATAGGGGAAATGGTCATTGGGGTATTAAAATTTGCTCATTGTTTGATTTTATAACATACTAGCTGCGCCCCGCTGTTTCACCCGCGTAGTGATGAAAAATGGTGATGGTGATGATGATGATGAAAAGTAGCCTATGTCACTCTCCGCCTCTTGAACTATGCCATAACAAACAAACACACTTTCGCATTTATAATATTAGTATGATATATAACGTATTACGACATAGTATATAATTTTATTGTTCTTCTAAAATATATTCTATGTACATTAGCAGGTACAGTGACTATTGGACTTTTAAACGACAAATCAACTTTTTTGTATTAGGTATAAAAAGTAACAGTGTTAATGTTCTTCATCTCGTAGTCAGTTTGCTAAGTCAGCGTGTGACTAATTTTGTTTGATGTTTAAAATGTTCTTCAAATTTTATTTCATTATTTTATTTTATTTTATGTTCCAACTACGTGGTCCTCGGTTATAATAGAATGTCTGACATAAACATAGGGCATTTTACATCATATCCGAAGGCTAAAATGATTAAATAATTATAATGTTTGGTCTTGTTAACAGCTATGGCTGGTGCTGGCCTTCGCAGCATCACTGGCAGTGCCAATCCAGGACCTTGCAAAGGATGCTGAGTTATCCAGGGAGAAACGTTCTCCAGGGGGCTGGCACTCACCGCCAGAGGGAGTTTGGAAAAAGAAGCTTGTATGGAAAGAAGAATGGCAAAAGGCGTGGAAAACTGAGAAGAAGCTCTTCTGGAAAAGTGAAATCGTGAAAGAAAAGGTACCAGCGTGGAAGACCGAGCAACAGCAACAGTGGCGGGATGAACAGGTCCCAGCGTGGAAAATCGTACAAAAACCTATTTGGACAGAAATACAAGTGCCGATATGGAAGGAAGTCAACGTGAAAGACTGGAAAAAGGTATTATAATTAGAATTTTTTACTTACATTATGTGCAACATCGTCCAATATTAAATAGGATAAGTTTCAATGAGATAGTACTGTCGTAATGTATTATTGATATCCAAACAATTTTTATTAGAAGGTATCAAAATTTCACTGACTCTTCATCCTTTTAACCTACCCCCGGACATCAGTGGGGTGAAACTTAAGAGCCTTATTGCATAATGCATCGTTCAATTTCAGGTATCTGGATTTTCAGGCATAAACCGAAATAATAAAGCTGTAAATAGTCAAGTCAAAAATCAAAAATAACACAAAAATAATAAACAAGTAAACCATTTCATTAAAATTGTTTATTTTATGAAATCTAGCGAAATCCACTAAATGTTGCCTGCGAGACTTTTACGAAAAATTACTTTTGTAAATTGGTGTGTTGAGTTGTGTGACAATAAGTGATTACGTAGAGTTTTTTCAAAATTTGAATCCGTTATTATAGATGATTTATTTACTATTGAAATTAAATTTACGTTACGTTGATTTACGTTGAGTTTTTTCAAAATTTGAAGCCGTTATTATAGATGATTTATTTATTATCGAAATTGAATTTTCTACTGATCTTTTTCTATTTGATAGAATTTTGCTTTTTTCGTCAAAAAATGTGATTGTGTGGGTAGGTTTACTAACACCCCACCCCCCACCTCATTTATTTTACCTAATTTTAAAGTGTTATAATACTGTTTTGGTATAATTAGTTATTGAATAAATAGGAGAAGCCATTAGCTCACGTCACAGTATTTTTTATGAAAAAATATTATTATTAATTATTAAAATAAATATTATTTTATAATTAATTATTGAAGTTATACTTTTTATGCGACTTGCAAACAAGGTTGCGTTAAACGTTTATCCCTTTTTCGAGCTGCGACTAGCAGAGCCAGTAGTGTAATGGTGTCGCTAATGGATTGAGAAGCCTAAGGTGCTAGGTTCGAATCTCGAGAAAAGCATGTTTTTAAATTGTTGATATTTTTGCCCTAGTTATCATTTTATGGTTCCTTGTTGAAGTATAACTTCTTCCGCGCGGAGGGACTCCACGCACTTTTTTTTAAAATTATTAATATTAAATATCAGGCATGCATTTGGCGCCAACTCACGCGAGGATGCATCTCTGACTAGTTCGTAAGCCTCTGGCGTCAACACTATTAGCCAGCTATAAAATATGCCCGAATAAAGGATTTATATTTGTATATATTAGTTAATCGCAATGTACACAAAATTAATCGGTCTTACAGGTATGGAAGCCAGTGTGGAAAGAGACCAAGCATGCTGTGCAAAAAGAGATACAAGTGCCTGAATGGAAGCAGAATTTCATCCCTGCCTGGGTCAAAGAGGGCGTCCCTGGTGAGAAATACCTGGGCAAGGACGACCATGGATGGGAATACACCAGCCACGACCTCTGGCGGAAGAAGATGATCTGGAAGCCTGTGTGGAAGAAGGTAAATTCAGTTACTATCAGCACCCCGCGAGCTTATCTAAAATTTACCTACTAGAGTTGCCGAACTTTCCAGCAGAAAAAAAGTTCTCATGATACAAAACCCCCCCTGATGCCGCGAAATGGAGTAGCTGTTCTTTAGATTTTATCAACTGGCAATAAATCATAAACTTCTTTATTTTTAACGTCACACAGGAACTGTTTTTTTTTTTTCGAGATAAACAGGTATAATAATTTACTTTTACACCAAATTTCAAACAAAACCGTGCAGCAGTTACGGAATTGAGTGAAGACAAACATACACACATACCTTAGCATTTGGTGTGATTGTAAGTATTTATGTGTTTTGTGTTATAAATTCAGTATTTATAACACAAAACACTATTTTGATTCCGATAAACTTATATGAATTAGTTGGATTTTTTCCGCTATTTCTGGATGAGTTAATAGTGATGAGTACAATAAACCTTTTTTGGTCTTACCGTTAGAAAAACCCTTTATATTGTTCTTTAGAAGAACGTATGTCTGGACTAGTCCCATGTTAAGCGTTCATATTTTTATGCGGTGTTCATAGTGATTAGTAGGTACAATAAACTCTTTTCGGTCTTTGCGTTAGACACACCCTTTATATTGTTCTTCAGAAGAACGTTGATTAAGTACCTTATTAGCCTATTACATGAAACTAAAAGGCTACTGTTATACTATCTAAGTACAATAGAATACCAATTACCATTTGCTTTAATGGTACTTGTTTTAGTATTGTTCTTGTGGTTTAGAATGTTGCCTACCAGCAATGTAATTATAGTACACACTTTAAAGTATAATAATTAATAATGGTCAAGTGCGAGTCAGTGACAAATTTCTATTCATTACCAAGTTATTATACTCTAACGCCTGTAGCAAACTGCGTAGCAAATTACTCCGACGATTTGAAGGCGTTATAATAACTTGTAATTCGGTTACTTGGACAACCTTATTGTATTTTGTGGTGGTACGGGACCCTAAGTGCGCGAGCTTGACTCGCACTTGACCGGTTTATTGTGGTTTAGAATTTTGCCAACCAGCAATGTAAAGCGTACCTGAGTGGGCGAACGCGGTGCGGTGCAGCGTAAACATTAAAAACAGCATTTTATGTATCGTATAAGGGACCGATTCCCTAACACCCTCTATGCAAAGTACCTAAACATAAAATACAGGAACAAAGGTGTAATGTATCTAAGTAAAATCTCTTCTCTATCTTCTCTATCTCTTCTCTACATAGTATAAATTAAAGTCGCTTTCCGCGTCTGTCTGTCTGTATGGCCGCTAACTCCTCCTGAGGCACGCAACGGATTTTGATGCAGTTTTCACCATCAGTTAGTTACATTTTCACGGAAGGTTTATATATATAGCTAGCGAGCCGCCCCTGCTTCTCACGAAAATTATACCCATGCAAAACCGGGCGGGCGGATTGCTAGTAAATAAATAAAATAACCAAATATGAAATAATATAATATAGTAAATGTGTAAGATTAATGTAGCTGTTTATATGAGAGTATTATGTTTTTCCAGGTTTGGAGGACCGAGCACAAACAAGAATGGGTTACGGGGAAGAAACTGGAATGGAAGGAAGAGTTAAAGGAGATCTGGCGTAAAGAGAAAAAACAAGAATGGGTGACCGAGAAAAAGCAATCGTTCGTAGACGAGAAAGTACAAATATGGAAAACTGTAAAAAAGGAGATATGGGTCCCTGTTCAAAAGAAAATATGGGTTGAAAAATCCAAAGAAATTCAAGTACCTATTTGGAAATCGATCGAAGTGCCTGTATACAAGAAGGTGTACAAGCCTGTTTGGGAAAAGATATGGGTACAAAATGAGCACCACGGCTGGGACTAAAGCTCGGTACGGACCTTCCCCTGTATATATAGTTAAACGTCATAGTCATTTGTTAACTATTTGTTACCGAACAATACCAAGATTAAATTCTTTTGAATTTAATTTGTAAATAGTGTTACGATAATACTCAAGATTATCTACCAGTTACATCACTATGGTAAGTGGAAAGTTGGGCGTACGCGAATGCGAATGCTTTGTAGCTATGGAGACTGTATACATTAATTACATGCTTAGTGGGCTCGTCCACACTTTGTAAATAAACACCATTCAAAATATTCTACTCCGTTGTCCACTCTCGGACATCTAAACAAATAAGTAGAAAAAGTGAGAAAGAGCCCAATAAGCATAACGTGTTCGGCTTTGCGTACGCCAAGAAGCGAATTTTTTGTATGTTTTTAGGGTGCCGTATCCAAAGGGTAAAAACGGGAACCTATTACTAAATACGATGTCTGCCTGTCTGTTCTTTTGTCCGTCCTACCTTGAAACGACTGTATCTTTCGAACCGTAATAGATAGCCAGTTTAAATTTTTACTTATTATCTAATATTATGGCGGATTACCTAAGAAATAATAACAAAGTAAAAAAAAACTAATGGATCCCCATATCAATAACGAAACGGGTCCCCATACAACAAACGTGTTTTTTAACGTATTATTGTATTAGATATAATTTAAAAATGGTAATACGTACAAGCGTCAAACTTGGCATGATTATAGTATACACTCTAAAATATAACAACAAATAATAAATAATGGCCAAGTGCGAGTCGGTGATAAGTTTCTGTTCATTACCAAATTATATAACTGGTGATTTCGTTATTGAATTTTGTGGTGGTACGGGACCGTCAGTGCGCGAGCCCGACTCGCACTTGTCCGGTTTATGTTATGTTTCTACGGCCACAATTGCTATAATAGTATTTTGCTAAATTCACTTCTTATCGTAAGACAATTGGTTCCGAGATGTTCGCTAATTGCTAAGAACAATGGATGAAACATCCCACGAAGGATTCAGTTTTTGTATTCTGCACAGAGGAAGTACAAATAAATTTACAATTATAATTTTGTAAATTTTGGCACCAAAAATTTATTATTTTGAATTTTAAAAATTCGATTTTGAGGCTAAATATCGTCGTCGTCTGTTCAAAGACGGCTTTGATGTTTTTTTTACCAACACATAGTTTTTTTTCTGGTGAAAATTTTGATACCTTGTGTGGCATGATTATGTCAAAATACATTGCTACTCTAATGTCAGTATCACATTGCATAATGTAATATTTATCTGTACATACCCTAAGAAGACTAAGGTAGCGAAAAGATCACCAGCAATTAGATTTTTGTAAACTAACAACAACCATGAAAAACATTTTTGAATCTCAATTAAACAAGGCGCCTCAAAAGTAAAAACGTAACTCAGTTTTTTTTTTTTAATTACTCATTTATCTACGGCTGTCATGGCTTAATAATTGCAACGTCAATTATTCTCCATCAATCTCTATATTATCTTTTAGTCTATTGAGATCGCATCGAAATCTGTCAAGCCAATAATTATTGGCAATTGTAATCTTTTTAGCCGTCAATTCATCATTTATCAGTCATTTGATGATTTTTTTTGTTTGGTTATTGTTAGTTTATATAAAAAACAAATGAGACTTGAGTGTGAGGAACGACGGACGCTCGTCCGATGGAAAGTACAAGTTTGTTTTTATTATTTTAAGTTTAAGCAATAAATATAATAAAAAAACACAATTTTTTATTTCAAAATTACATTATTCCCAAATTATCAGAATAGATGCTTACATAGATGGTTTCAGGACTTTTATTCACATTTTTTGTAACAACATAAAATAACGAATTTTATTTATCTATGGTACATTGTCAAAATCTGTTATGACGAAATTTTTTAATAGGTCTCTATCCCGGATTACCTCTCCTTATAGGTCAAAAAGACCCGTGGGTTTAAGGGCTTAGTTGCCCTATGCCTCTTTTTGCCTAACTGTCAAGTGCCTATTTCTAACTACCCCTTTTCTGGAAAGTGTTTGTACTAAGGAGAGTAATTTTATGGTTGTTTGCGTAGTATGAGTATAGAGATTTGGAAACATCATAATTATTAGTACATAGAATGTTAGTTATAGGGTTGCTGTCACACACACACACACATCAATACACTGCTCGACACGGCCTCCCTCTTAAAGAGGGGTGTTGCTATAATCCCCACGCTTGGCAGGCAGCTTGGGGATTGCAGTACGTTCACCGTGTACTTATAGGACGCTGCTGCCCATCCTCCGGTGGTTCTGGTCGCAGTATGGGTTGGTGTCACCCGACAGTTAATATCTGGGGTTCTTCAAGTCAAGCGTGCCTCATCGTAATCATCGCTGAACATGAAACGAGTTGGCGGTCAAACGCAAGCCCGCGACTTTGTACGCGTAGCCTTTCATATAAACTTTCAATCCCAAATTTGCCCCCCTTGATTCGGCGCTTTCGCAAAATCCTTAGCAAATCTCTACACCCTCACAAAGTAGTGCTCTGTCAAGGTCATAGAGGTCCCATTATCCGCATGTGCCAGGGCCTCCAATAGGTTAGAGACGGCCCTGATAATATTAGCACAGAATCCATCAATGTTAAAAAATTATATAGTCATTAGTTATATGTTATATCAAATATAGTTTAATAAATATATGTTAAAAGTTGACAAAGGGCACGGACCCAGGAGTCCGTGAAGAATATATGAAAAAAAAAAAAAAAATTAGTTATAAGTAATCTCGTACAAGTACTATTAGCTAGAAGCTGCACTCTAGAGATTTTCCATATTTTAATTCCTCAGGTTGCGCTCACCAGTCAGAGCCAAACGTGCGAGACATTTGCAACAAATGGCTGATTGTGAATAGTTTCATCGAAAACGGTCTCCATCACAGCTGACAGATGATATTTATATTGGTTCCATACCATAGTTAATATTGTTCATAATGATGAAATTTTATTTCGGCTACCCTTTTCTTATAACCCTGTAGAGTAAATATCTAGGTACATGAAAATAATTCTAGAATATAACTACCTTGAAGCAATTTTTTTTTTGTGACGATTAACTTTTTAGGAAGTCTGACGTTACTATTTCATTATCTATATTTAAACAATAGAAGGAAACGATTCGGTATAATATTTATGTATTATGTATCACTATTATGTTCTCAGAGATACAATCTTTATGTCTAGAACCTTGCTTCTCTAAAATTATAGGGTAATGCAGCGATTCGCACCGCAATGTGCTCGCACCACGGTGTGTATCGCTCAAGTGCTCTAAATGAATGGAGTCTTTCACACCGCGGTGTGAATCAACCACTTCTTTTTTATAGTGGGTTTATTCGCACCACGCTGCGATTCACTCACAGGATTTTTAATACTGGATGCATTCGCACCAAAACCGCTTAAATTTCCGAGTATACCACGATATCAGAAATAGTAGGTACCTATAAGTATACGTAACACGTTAAACACGTAACAAAATCCGGTCACATAAAAATAGTACAACCGACTTTAATCGAGGCTTTTGAAATAAAAATAGTACAACTGACTTTAATTGAGGCTTTTGGAATAAAAATAGTACAACCTACTTTAATCGAGACTTAAAACATAAAAATAGTGGAACCGACATTCATTGAAGGCTTTTCACTAGTTCAACCGACTTTAATCGCGCCTTTTCACAAAATAATAGCGCAACCTACTTTAATGGAACCTTTTCACTATTTTTATAGGTAGATAGATAGATAAACTCTTTATTGTTCACACCGCAAATTTCATACACACGATAAAACAGATTAAAAACTTGTGCAACAATCAGCGGCCTTATCGCTAAGAGCGATCTTTTCCAGGCAGCCTTAGGATGGAGAGGATTCATACAGAAGGTAGGTACATAAAATAGCGAAACCAAAAATCGAGCGATATCACATAAAATAATGCAACGGAGATTTCTCTGTCTGTCTACTTCTCCCTAACGGAAATTGTCACGCGCGAAAACAAGGACGAAAGATTCATTTAAGCATTGTAGACTAAATAACCTTATTAATAGACTGTTAGAAGTTATTCTAGTTAGTATTCGAGTGAGCTATACATTTTTAATCCTTTGAATTATTATTGATTGATGGTGGCCGTGGTAGCATATGCACTTTAATCTGAAGGCAACCGGTTCGATTCTGGGCCCTCCACCACTGACTTATTTAGTACTAAAATAAAAAATTAAATAAATTATATGCAGTTTCGATGGTTTAGGTACCAAATCAAATGCTGGGGTTTTGCCATAATCACCACGCTTGGCAGGCGGCTTGAGGATCGCAGTACGTTCATCGCGTGCTAAAAGACGCTGCTGCCCATCCTCCGGTGGTTCTGGTCGCAGTTTTAGGACATACCCGGGGGACATACCTACGTATTATATACATTCATAATATTTACATTTAAAAACCCCTCTCTAACAGGGAGTCCTTTGTCCAATAGTGGACGTTTAATGGCTGCTGATGATGAGGTACCAAATAAGTCATTGGCGCAGGGCCGAGGATCGAACCGGGTGCCGTCAGATTATAAAGCACTCATGCTACCGCCCGGCCACCATCGCATAGCCCTTACGTGTCGACGATTACATAATAGTGATGAGGTATATACGACGTATCATTAGAGTCTCGTCAGTTCATTTCTATAATTAATATTGTAGTCATTATCGTAGGCCGTGGGAACGGGTATCCGCTCATAACCGTAGGCGCTAGCCCGTTGGTCCAGTTAGTAGTGAACCTGCCTTCTGCACTTGGCGTGGGTTCGATTCCCATCTAGGACAAACATTTATGTGATGAACATATTTTGTGTTTGTTCTATATCTGGGCGTTAATATCTATTTAAGTATGCCGCCAGCATGCTGGGTACGCTGCCAAATGGTAGTGGGCATTCGGATTGTCTTTAGACCTTCAACGGTCTATGGGCAGTCTAACTATTTGTAGTGTTAGTTTTAGCTTGTATTCTGTTTAGACAATAAAGGCACATGTTTAAGTACGTATTTAAAAATATCTATGTATGTATGTATATATATATATATATATATATATCAGTCTCTGACAGCCATATCACAAGCTTTGCTTAGTTTGGAGTCAGATGACCGTGTGTGAAAAAATGTTTCGAATATTTATATTTATAAATAACAAGTACTTATTTCTATCTCCCCAACTGGTGCACAAGGGAAGTCTTGCGCAAGTCGCAACACATGGTGTACACCGAGCTTTACACAAAGTCGTGATAGGATAGTTCGTCCAATAGAAATCTAAATGCGTCCAGTATGATTAAACTACCACTTGTATTCGAGCTTTCACCATTTGTTTACTGAACTTTGGCCGACAGTGAACGATGCAAGCCAATTCATTACCTTACGGGGCCTTACGGACAACTGCAGTACCGGCGTTATTAGGGTATAGGGCGCGGTTGGGCGATAGCCCAGGGCGCCAGATATTAGATATAGCCATATTATACTCTCATACTCATGCAGTAAAAAAACTCTGCCTTTTTACGGTTTGAATGGCAGTTCGCCGTAGAAATCTCGCGGCACCAAACTAACGTTAAATCCGCTCAGTTGGAAAATCACGCGACCGCAAACCGTATCTGGGCGCGTTAAGGTTCCCGTTCGCGTGATTTTCCAACTGAGCGGATTTAACGTTAGTTTGGTGCAGCAATAGCAATTGTTCGAAAGGCCTCTGGATTGACTAATTGCCGGTGGCAAAATTTAGGGGGCGGCGAAACTTGGCGGGCGGGGCGGGGAGTTTTTTTTTTGTAGTCGCGCCTTCTGTGAACCCACACTTCTACGATTAAAAACTCAATTTAAATGAGAAATATGAGAATAGCACCTCGCAAAAAAAACAAGTATGGAAATTACAATTTTTAAAAGCTTGGATCATCGACTTTTGCTTGCTAGTATACTCCAAGTTCAAGCGTAGGTATCATTTTGATTTTGCTTTACTACAGATTACAGATAAACTAGGTTATTTGGTATTTTCGCGGCCACAGTACCTATTAGGTTTCGTACACGGTGTAGAAGGTTTTTTTAAGGTCTTTATTTAAGGCCAACAGCACAAAAATATATACAGTAGTTTTAATTAATTATTCTAAAGTACAGCCATTAATAGGTCTATAATAGTGGTAGAAACAATGTCGTGGAAAATCACTACCAAAAAAAATCGTTCCCGGGATCAGTTATATTACCACCGCTCAAAAAAAAAACGCAGGCCGCAGGCCTAAAAACGCCTTTCAATTCTTCTTATTCTTATTCGAAATGGGGACGATAAGTCCTGCACTGACGTCCCGCTAGGGGTGTAGCCTTTCAATTCTTATAGATCATTAAATTTTTCGTGCTTTACATAGTAGGTACCTATAGGCCTATAAAAGGCAATCGCCAAAAGACCTAGGGCAGCCAAGGTATCAAATTCACCCCTGATCACCTATGTTACTATAGGTACTTATATTTAAATTCGACCAGTCGTGGGTTTCTCTACCCCCAAACACAATTCTTTAAAAACAATATAGGTACCTGCATGCATATGCAAATTTTATCTTGTGTATCTTGTATTGAGATAACGAAACAATGGGTCGGAGTTTCCTGCAGCTACATCAGCAACTTTGAATGGAAATTAATGAGATTCCATTTACTTTTTAAAAAAAAGCCAGTTAAATTATGAATAGTAACTTTTGCTCGCGGCTTTACATGAATGGCGATGAATGGGTAAAACATATCACTCAGAGTTATAGTTGCTCTCTTTCTGTGAAAATCTTTCAGGGTTACTTCAGTGGTTTCAGAGAATGATGTCGATTTTGGTGCTCCATTCTCTAAACTAAACTAAATTTGATATCTCTTAAATATTGTTGCCACCTTTTCTAACGCATCGAAATGAAAAGAGACGCTGATAATTTTATTTTAGTCTGTCAGATTAGTTTAGTTTGGAGAATGGTACAACAGAATTATTATTGTCAGAATTGACGCCAGCTACCTCCTATCACCGGAGTCACCGACATAGTTGTTAAAATTTGCAAGTTGAAGTGGTAATGGGCAGGCCACATCGCTCGATGAACCGATAACCGATGGGGAAGAAAGGTTCTGGAGTGGAGACCACGAACCGGAAGACGCAGCGTAGGTAGGCATACCACTATAGATGGACCGACGACGTTGAGAGAGTCGCGGGCATCCAGTGCATGCAAAAGGCAGGCTGTCGTTCAGTGTGGAGGTTAAAGGGGGAGGCCTATGTTCAGCAGTGGACGTCTTCTAGCTGATGATGATGACGATGACCTCCTATCTATGACGTTGACTCCTAACATAAAAAGTCACATATCAAACAAACAATCTTAAACTTCTTTTTAGTAATTGTACCTACTAATAGAATAAATAATATAATATTCATAGAAACTATTTATTTAAATCATTAGGTACTGAAATTATTATACATTATCCGTTCTCGTGGAAAATGAGGTATTTATGTACGTTTCTACCCAAACTCAAAGATAACGCCTGGCATTTTCGTGATGGTCCACTTTACTAGATAATTATTTTCTCCGGGGGAAGCAGGCATTCTGTGATGCCGATGCTGCTTTTTTCGTCTTCATTTTTGGCTTTGAGCTCCGTGTATTCTGCCAACTTCAATGTTATAGTTAAATAATATTTAAAAGGCTTCGTTGATAGTCTTCATAGAAAGCATTATCTCAGCAAGTTAGCTATAGAACTCATTCGATTTCTAAGGCTTAGTTTTTTTTGTTAAAAATTACAATTACAAAAGTGTAAGATAAAATTTGAAAGGAACAGGAATTAGGAAATCAAGGAAAGGAAGATAAAATTATAAAAAAACTAGCTGACCCACAGACGTTGTGCTGTCTTAGCAATCCTAGCAAATAAAAACATCTATTGGCGCACCTTGGCAGTAAAACCGACACGTATGCCGTGATGGACGTGACGCTATGTTTCACCAGATAATCTTGTCCTCCAGATGTAGCGCTTGCGCTTCAGTTGCTTAGTATAAACAATGATAGTACTCGAAAATCAATCTGTAAAAGTAAGCAAGTACCTACGAAGTAGTTATGTTTCTAGAATAATCGAGGGACATGGTTTTTAATTTTCCCGGTCTTTTACTTGTGTTTATTTTGGCTCCATAATATGCATGTCGGTCGACAAGCATTTTGAACAATAATATTTTAGTATAATTTACTGCCCGCAGCCTGAATGCACAAAGCAAAATTCAGAAAATAACTATAAATTGGAGTTTTGGCACCAACGTGAAAAAAAAACATGTTATTAAACACAGTTGTTATATTATTTTCCTAAGCTTGTATTTTCGAGTTTTAGTGAATTATTTGAAAGTGATATATATAACGAAGTGAAACATGATTGTCTTCATCGACAAAGAACTGTATTTCCGTGTTGTTTCCTTATCTCCATAGAAACATCTTATAAAGCCTCCATAACTTTAGTGGGATATGAGTTTGACTTGACCGTGACTATGACTTATTTGACTTATTTTATTTATTTATATTTAATTAACTTGAAAATATTTCAATACTTGACACTGGCAAATGCACAAAAAGTGCGACGTCAAAATCCTCGCAAGAGGAAAGAAGTTTTTTTATGTATTGACATTGACAAAGACATCGCTTTGAAGACGACAGTGACTATGACATCAATGACTGCAATCAGTGTTGCCTGAGACACAATTTGTTGCTAATTAAGTATAATAATAATTTTTTATTATTGTGTCACCTCATTTTGATAATTTGGTTAATTCTACAAACCTCTAGAGATTTTAGAGGTAAGGCAAGAGGGGTGGCGTACAGATGACATTTGATTTATTCAAGTCAAAACATTTGTCGAACAGTGATAATCTAACAACTTTTGGTTTGGGTTTTCGTCAATCTAGCTATTCTAAGGTACAATTTAGCTAGAAAACCCGTTGCTGAGGTTGGCAGCCAAGTCGAATGTCAAATTCACGAAAAAAATAACTAATGTCAAGTCGGGTCGTGTTCGTCCGTCAAAGTCCTGTCAGCTCAGCTCTATGATCAGCTGTGCTGTGGCTGTGCTGGCTGTGTGCTCTCAACAAAAGCTAAAAAAGAAACTTTGTAGTTTACAAAGACGTGATTTTAGTGCTATAATAAAAAAATAAAGAATAAATACAATGCCCTAATAGTCTAGTGCAAAGCTCTAGTGCGATTGCAATTCGCGGATTGAATGAGAATAAAAAAATAGATTGATTTTGTTTGTTTGCGTTATGTTATTGTTCAAGACTTGAAATATTTTTCATTTACTATTGGTTAACTAGAGTAAATAAGTTAATAATCATTATGCAGCCCCTGTATTCTGTTGGTAAGTCTTTTCCTGTTGTCGAATCTCTTTACATTTGGAATTATTTACACATTAATATCATCTAATGTTGTTTTGTTTTGTTTCTTTATTAATTTATATTCACTACACAATACATGACTAATAGGTAGATACATACTTAAGTACTTACCATCCCACTCGGGTCGTTCAACTTTTTTCAATGATGAGACTACTTTTGTAGTTAGGTATAAGGAATATGTGAAAATATAGGTTTCCCTAATGACACAACATTATTAGAGCCACTCACCCAGAGCCATACTCTGCTACAGTGCGACTAATTTATCTGTAGAGCATAGGAACTAAAACAAATATAAATATTTGTAATACAATATTACACATCTGTCAAATGAAATGTATGATAAACATAATCAGGGCCCCAATTCTGCTGACTGCCTTATCTCTACATAGTATAAATTTAAGTCGCTTTCCGCGTCTGTCTGTCTGTCTGTATGTCTGTATGGCCGCTAACTCCTAAGCTACGCAACAGATTTTGATGCGGTTTTCACCATTAGTTAGATGCATTTTCACAGAAGGTTTATATATATATAACTAGCAACCCGCCCCGGCTTCGCTCGTGAATTGCACCCGTATGTAGCCGGGCGGGCGGGTCGTCACTTATAAATAGTGGAGTGAAATCCAGCTTATAGCCAATGATTATAGCATTTTGTCTCATGTGCCGGCCGAACACATCCCATACTGTGCACAATTCGCATCCTAGTGTGTGAGCGGGAGACTTGTGTTTATCTCAGGTACTAGATTAGCATTTATGTATGCTGTGCCACTTTTGTAGTTCCATTGGCAGTAAAACCATGAGCTACAAATTATTTCCACTAAGCATATGGTTGCCATACATATCCGGAAATTTCTGGACATGTCTGGGAATTCAGGCTTTTGTTCAGAGTGTGGGAGGTAATTCTGAAACGTCCGGATTTATAGAAATTAAATTAAAAAGACCGCCACACGGGTTCATATCGATCTGCGAAATATAGACTTTAATAAATACATAATAAATATATGCGGTGTAATGTGAATTGAAATAAACAATTAATTTTCTGCTAAGAATCTATCATCATCAGCCAGAAGACGTCCACTGCTGAACAGAGGCCTCCCCCTTTAACCTACACACTGAACGACAGCCTGCCTTTTGCATTCACTGGATGCCCGCGACTCACACAATGTCGTCGTTCCATCTAGTGGGAGGCCTCCCTACGCTGCGTCTTCCGGTTCGTGGTCTCCACTCCAGAACCTTTCTTCCCCATCGGTTATCGGATATCTATCTCTAAAGAATCTATATATATATATATAGTATGTGAATTTCCTTTTATATATATATATATATAAAAGGAAATTCACCTACTCACTCATCCACTCACTCATCACGAAATCTCGAAAACTTAACCTACTTTTACTTGACCTACGAAGCTGAAATTTGGCAGGTATATTCCTTATGGAGCGTAGAGGTTCGCTAAGTAAGGATTTTGCGAAAGGGCTGAATTAAGGAAGACAAACGAGGGTTGAAAGTTTAAATGAAAGTCGTATGTGTATGAAGTCACGGGCAACAGCTAGTGTTATATAATATGTCATTGCTATTTAGAAGCAATTAAATAATAGAATAGGGTCCTATCCACAGAATAGCTACTACTCTCTAACTCCTATCTGTAACAGATAATATGCCAGAAACATCCTCATTAACTGTAAAACAGTTTTGTCACAATGCTTGTATCGTCATGGGTGAAATACAACTATACACAATGAATAGTAAGAACTTAAATCTGGGTGTCTTCAAATCGCGAGTGACTCGGTTTCATCTAAGCAAACGTGCTCCATCGTAGACCGCATCTTCGCTTTACATCAAGCGAGATGGCAGTCAAGCACAGAAAGACAATTAACAATTTTAAAAACTTTAATCTTTATTGTAACTTCTAAATTTGGGGTGTGTGTTTGTTCCTAATCTCAATTATCTGCAACTCATGAATGTGTATATCCGAAATGTGTATGTTGTGTGCATGGCAATGATCTTCTTACAATAAAACCGGCCACGTGCGAGTCGGGCTCGTGCACTGAGGGTTCCGTATTCCGTACCACCACAAAATACAATGATTATCAATTAAAAAACCGACTGCAAAATTTGTTAAAATATGGTGGCATTTCGATTCAGTGAGACGAATGATAAGGTCGTCTAAGTAGCCGAATACGTTGCTTAACTTGGTAATGAATAGAAACTTGTCACCGACTCATTTAGCCATTATTTATTACTGGTATTTATAATTCATATTGTTTACTATAATCATGCCAACTTTGACGCTGGTACGTAAAAAAATGTGTTTGTTGAAAGGGGACACCCCCTTTCGTTTTTATTATTTCTTAGTTAAACCGCCGTAACATTACATATTCTGTGAAAATGTCAACTGGCTATCTATTACGATGCGATAAAAGATACAGCCTTTTTAAGGTAAAACGGACAGACAGACATCGTAGGCTCAGCAATAGGTTCCCGATTTTACCCTTTGGGTACGGAACGCTATTAGAAAACTTTAAAAAAGCCTGCCTTTTGCATCCACTAGATGCCAACGACTCTATGTCGTCGGTCCATCTAGTGGCAGGCCTACCTACGCTGCGTCTTCCGGTTCGTTTACTAGAAGAAACTGATTCACTCATGATTAGAACACATCCCAGAATGAATACACATTGGATAACAACCTCTCAAGCAGTGCATTCCACAGTCTAGCCTCTAGCTCTAGCAATTCAAACAATGAAAATTGAATATAAGCGATATCGGTATTCGGATTTTGGACAAATGCTATTAAAACCTTCGACCAAAATAAAATGAATGGACGGGCCCAGAAGAAGTGCATTTTTGAAGATTACAAACTGAGCGCCGGCCCTCACTTCGTTTCAGTCAGTCTCTAGCCGTAGAAAGAGCAACACGAGACTATTGTTTAAAAAAAAAAAAACTAAACATCTGATAAAATTAAGCCTTCGTGTGCTTTCACGAAGTGTAAATACACAACAAAAAACAGCTATCTATGTTTTGTAACAAATGTACTGTACATGGTTATAATTAGGTGTTGAATTACATGTCCGACGATTTTGACTCGTTCTTACTGAGCAAGTTCAATGGTTATGACCCGTCCATTCTTTTTATTTTGGTCGAAGAGTAAACCATTATTATTTTTAACAATAAGCTTCATTCCAATGTTATCACTGGTCGGTGTGGTTGTTTTTCCTGCTTGCGTGGGATTTACTTGCTTTGTTTGAAAAAAAGTGTTTGTGCAGTGTTGTGAAAGAATGGTGTTCCGAAATTTTAGTTTTGAGATGTTAAAGTTTAAGTGTGGGTAGTTTTTTTTTAAATTATAAGCTTCTGTTTTCACTCTTACTCGCCTGATGACAAGCGATGATGCGGTCCACGATGGAGCACGCTTGCCTAGAAGAAACCGATTCACTCGTGATCTGAAGACACCCAGATTGTAAAGTTTGGAGAACACCAGGGAGCCGACTAGTAGTTCGCAGCATAAAAGTGGAATCAAAGCGCTTCGTACGGGTGTTCGGAATATCAACCATAAAGCGGTGTCGATTTTTCGTGCCCGTTCTGGCAGTCCGATACAAAAATGGGCAGGAGGGAATTAGATCATGGAGATCCGATGCACACTTCGAAATGTATCCGATAAGAAACTAGACTAGCAACTTTACGTCGATGCTCAAGACTAAGAAGCTTAGTCTGAACTAGAGATTTGTTGCTGATAAGCCTCTTGGCACTTTTCTCAATGGACTCCAACGCCCCAAACTAGTAGGTGATGATCCATCTGATGGTAAACGGTAACCATAGTGTATGGATTACCTGCATATTGTATCGCCGACACATAGAAAAGAAAAAAATATTATTAAATATTTATAAATTATTTTAATTAGGTACTATTGTTAAATTACAGATCATGAAACGAGACAGAACTCTTATCGGGTGGAAAGCAACTCTCCTACTCCGCTCCCTAGGGAGGAGACCCCGCTTTTATACCGATTCCCTCAGAGCAATGTGGAGGCGGAGCGAAGACCCTTCATGATGGTGGCAGTCAGTCTGCTGCTTATCATACTCACCACTGGAATCATCATCGGCATATATCTGCTGGTTGTGCAGAATGATTCTGGTTAGTAATTAGAAAATCACCTGTTTATGTAATTAGAGGGATACCTTAAGGAGAAATGATAGAGGCGGTACACTTGTTTGACCGAAATGAAGAGATCCGTAGACGAACGAAAGTCACTGACATATCCCACCGGATTAGCAAGTTGATGTGGCAGTGGGCAGGGCACATATCACGCAGAACAGATGGCCGATGGGGCCGAAAGGTTTTGGAATGGAGACCACGGACCGGTAAGCGCAGCGTCCACCCACAAGATGGACAGACGACCTAAAAGAGACCGCAGGGAAACGCTGGATGCAGGCCGCTTCCAACCGGCCCTTTTGGAGATCGATGGGGGAGGCCTATGTCCAGCAGTGGACGTCCTATGGCTGAAATGATGATGATGATGACTTGTTTGATGGTAATGCTTGCATACTCGGCGTGCGCGCTTGCAAATATTTTTTATATTTATATTTTCTTTATTTTCTACAAATAATCTTACGCTTTTACAAAAAACTGCGATCACTAAAGTATTTGAATGATTATTAGGATTACAGACAATTTTTTTTAAATAAAAATATCTTCTATAGATATTGAATGAAGTTGATTCCATCCATTGATGGGAACGTAAAAACGGGTGTTTTTTTAGAAAAGATGACGATTTTTTTCCATCGAGCCAAATTTCTTTAATCGTGTGTCGGTGAACACATCTGAATAAAATATTTCAAGAACATCTATTACACATAAAGAAATAATGTCAATTAATCGATTTTAAATGTCTTCTATTGAATATTCGTAAGGACAAATCGTCAAATTTGAATCATATTTCTTAAGATACCCCGCGTTATTACCATAGTAAACACAAAATTTTGTTTCGTCTATGGTAATAGAGTCACAGTGCACAAAATTTATCTAAATCTGGATACATAAATTGCGATTTCAATAAGTTTAAATCGATTTCTCAATTTTCTAATCAGTCACGTTTGACCGAGCGAGATAACCTGATATCGCTTATCGTGACTGTTGAAAATTATGTGATACTTAGTTAATGGTAAACTTTAAAAACATAAATAAAAATTTTAAATGTTTAATTTGAAGGACTTAACTCAATGTCTCTTTTTTTTTCGACGCTGGCCCAGTGGCGGGGTAGTGGGTTGCGGGGGGTATATATGATTACCTAAAAATATGATATAAACGTTGGCAAGTAAAAAACTTACAGATAGCATTGGGTTTTTGTGTTTGGAAATTTATTTAGACAAATTAAGACAACTGTAAAATAAAGGTTCTATTAATGCTGGGGCTAAGTTGCTAATTGACAAGGCTTACTATTCTATTACGGAGTTTTTAAATGACAAATTGGTAAAATAAACTGTTCTGATGTTAGATTATATAATAGAGTATTTATAAATTTTGCATGCCATGATGCTAGAGCATGGTGTTCTTTAAATTATGTGAATACATTAACATTTGCATGTTACCCATGTTTCCGCAAAATAAATATTTTGAATTTGAATTTGCTACTTACAAAGTTGCCACTCTTATAGTGTACAAAAACTGCAAAAAATAATTTTCATCTCGGTAGTCTTTTTTTCTGTTTGCTTGAAGACTTTTTTTTTACTTTTCTGATACGTAAATGATAACTGATATCTGTCGTAAATGATATATAACTTTTAGTAGTTCACAATCAGCTCGAAATACATACAACTGTACCACCATCCACCATTAATTTACCATCAATTTAGCACCAACCACCATTTCTACCATTCATTTTGTATGGAAAATGTATAAACCTTTTATGTAATTACATTTTCTCAAAAACTTATCAGGCGAGATAGTGGTCTACAAGCCTATTAAAAAAAGTTGGCAGTCACGGGCCAACCCGGCAAATGTGAAACATGACGGCGAGAGCGTCATGTCGTTTGCCGTCACGGCACACGAGTCAGTTTTACTGCCAAGGCGCGCCAATAGAAGTTTCACATCAAAAAATATATTTTTCAGAAAATATCTTGCCTCCGGTGGAGACTCCGCTGCAGCTAGTGACTCGCAAGCAATGGCGTTCTCTCGTCAGTTCCGAGCCCGAGGCGCCACTCAACGTGACCTCGTTGAACAAAGCTAAGCAGGTCATCGTGGTGCAAACTGACACAGAAGCATGCTTGAGCATGAATTCTTGTGCTCAACTGCTGCAGAGTTTGCAGGTAACTATTGATCATCATCATCAGCTTGAAGACGTCCACTGCTGAACATAGGCCTCCCCCTTTAATCTCCACACTGAACGACAACCTGCCTTTTGCATCCATTGGATGCCAGCGACTCTCACAATGTCGCTACACTACACTGAGGCTGATGTCTGGGATGTCCTCCCAGACATCAGCCTGTACGAGATTAGAATGGCTCTGAAACAGTTTAAAAACAACAAGGCGCCGGGTGATGACGGAATCACGCTGCCGTCCGATTACTAAAAGACCTTTCGTTAAGTTTAACGTTAACTAAAAGACTTAACGGTCTTTTAGTAATCGGACGGCAGCACGACAGAACTACCGCGAGCGGGTGGAAAACCGGTACTTTTAGGTTAACATACCTCTTTGCACATGTTTTTTTTTTTGAAAACATTTCATAAATGATAAGTATTAGAAGAGACTTAAATTGCCCAATTTTCGTAAAAGCGTGTACTTAAAGTTATGGACACGTTAATAGTCCAGTCGGGGCAGACATTTAAATAGAAAAAATTCCGGGGAGCGATTTTTTTTCTATTTCAGGCTAGTTTTATGTCTGCCCCGACTGGACTAAAATAATTTTTTTGCGATAAATAATTTGTATAATTGGTATATAGGTACACCGCACTGGGTGTCAGATAACAATGCATTGGCCTCAATTTTTGTGGTTTACTACTCTATATTTGAGCCACTAACCACTGTTTTGTCTCAGTTTTAATTAGAATCTATAGATATCTACCTACCTTTGATAATGTCGTTTTTATCTGCTATAAACTCTAGCTAGTACCGAAAAAAGGTAAACACGTATTGCACACACTGACATATTCTTACTAGTTCTACAAACGCACACTTCAAACAGCTTAAATCTGGATTAACACATAGGCTACTTTTTGTCCCGAAAATTTTAACGGTTTCGTATTTTCGGGTGTTGCTAGTTGCTCACAAAACCCATATTCAGTTTTTTTGTACATACTCAACTTGTTACAGTGACGGGCAAATTGTTCACCCGACAGTAAGCGCCATGCCCTTCTGTACCTCTGTCGTAGTAGGGTCACTACTGTGTGAAATAATTCTACTGTAAGAGTAGAATTATTTCACATTTTGATTCCGACGCCAAAGTTAAGTGAAAGTTAAGTTGAACGTGTGTATCTGTGCGTCTGCCTGGAGCATCGTAGCACCATTTAGTTTTTTTATTTGTTGGAAGGTGACTTGATATAACAATCTCTCTTTTTTTTATGCCATAGGTTGCAAACAAGCAAACGGGCTGCCTGATGGTAAGCAGTCACCGTCGCCTATGGATACTTGTAACACCAGAGGCATCACAAATACGTTGCCGACCCTTTAGAACTCGATTTACTCGCCTTTTGAAGAAACCCATGTTGTAGCTTCTCGGAAACACCGTAGAAGGTAGCTCATTCCACATTTTGCAGGTATGAGACAAGAAGGATCGTGTGAATCGCACAGTGTGCGATTTCCACTGATCTATTATGTGTGGATGAGCCTTCAGGCGGTGGCGGCTAGTGCGATGGTAAAACCGCAACGCCGGCATCAGATCAAACAGTTCTTCAGAACACTCCCCCACTCTCTGTTTTAGCTATGATTCAACAAAATCTGTTAAGCTGTTTAAAGACAACAAGCTCTTTCATTGGCAGGTTTTTATTTTCATTTATACAATTGTTTTTTTTTTCTTTCTAGGTGAACACAACCTCTTTTGAGAAACCGTTGCCTTACAACTTCTTGGTGTCGTCGAACGGGCAAACATACGAAGCACTGGGGTGGCATCGACCCTCGCCCTTGTTCCACCAGTACCCTGACTCGCTGATATTGGCTTTTATTGGTAAGTTAATAGTAGAGTAAGCATTTCGGAGAGTGTGCTACAGATCTGCATGATTTGATTCCCTCCTGCCCATTTTTCTATCGGACTGCCAGAGTGGGTACGAAGAATCGACACCGCTTTATTGTTGATATTCCGAGAACCCGTACGAAGCGCTTTGATTCCACATTTATTGTGCGAACTGCTAGTCTGTGGAATTCGCTGCCTGAGTGGGTGTTCCCCGATAGTTACAAACTGAGTGTCTTCAAGTCGAAAGTGAATAGGTTTCTTCTAGGCAAGTGTGCTCCATCGTAGGCCACATCATCGCTTAACTGACGAGTTGGCGGCCAAGCGCAAGCCTATTAAAAAATATATTATGAGAATGCTTAAAACAAGTAATTTTAGCCGAGACGTTTATCAGCCCGAGACGAGCTAGGGTGGATATTTAAGCCTAAGATAAAAAGAGATCTTAGCACGAGTTATACACTCGGTTTTTCGCTTTAATTTCCAGGAAATGATTCAGTGATATTGTAAGTAATACCTATTGTATAGTAGAATTTACTAGAGGTTTCTATGAAGGTTTGGAAACAACATGTAAAATACACGTTTTACCTCATTATATCACATCCCACACTCGAGCACAATCACTAAAATTAAATAAACAATAATCCACCATTACTATACATTAACAATCGAAAATACGCAATTTTAGGAAAATAATACAATAAGTTGACAAGTTTTTTTCCATGTTGACACCAAATTAACACCAGGCGTGATGGTGGTCAAACTAAAACAGTATTTATACAAAAAAAAATACTGAAATATTACAATGTTTTATTTTTACCTTTTTTCCTACAGTAAAGATGTCTTTTTAGTAGATAATATCTAAATTTAATTTTATATTCACATCACATCATCAGCAATTAAATGTCCACTGCTGAACAAGGCCTCCCTCTTAGAGAGGGGTGTTGCCATAATCCCCACGCTTGGCAGGCGGCTTGGAGATCGCAGTACGTTCACCGTGTACTAACAGGACGCTGCTGCCCATCCACCGGTGGTTCGGGTCGCAGTTTTAGGACATACCCGGGTCACAATTAATTTTAATTTTGTTAATTTTATATTAATTTGTTTTTATTCATTTACCATTCAATATATTCCATTATGTATTTCAGGTAACTTCACCGAAGTCTGTCCTAACAAGCTACAGATAGACGAAGCTAAGAATTTCATCGCGGAGTCTGTGAGTCAGCAACATTTGGAACCTTCCTATGTAGTTTTCGGTAAGAACACAACGTACAATCCAACTTACTTGTTTAAAAGTCTCAAGAGTATACCGCGGTGGAGTAACGACCTCACTGATGATTGAACTTGCAAAATATTTATAAGTAAGAGCTCGTGCTGTCAACTAGTTGGTCCAAACCAAACATAATATAACCACTTGATCGCGCATGTAGAAAAAAATCCCTTTTGCAATATGATGCCACGTCGGGGTGCAGCTTGTGATTGGAGACTTGATGCGACTTGACGCTTGTGATTGGAGAATCAAATGACATTCATGCAATTCGCGCCTAGGATTGGCCCCGCTCGAAATAGCTTACCCTTTGCCTCATGCGGGGTAAAAGATTAGCAGTCAAGTGGTTATATTGTCGTTGGTCCAAACTGATATCGTTAACAGACTTTCCAGTCAGTCCTCGACAGGTGAACATGGTTCGCATTTAGTTTTCTCCAAGTGAGGCTTTCAATCAGTGCGGTTTTCGAGTGTAAATATGTGATAATTGTGGTTAATTATTTATTAAAAACCGTAATACAAAATGCATGGTTAAATTTTAGGTATCAGGGTTATCGGGCATAAAACAATTTCTTTTACCGTAATGGTCAATACGAATATAATAAATATAAACCATAATATTAAAATTGTTTATTTTATGTCAGTAATTTAACGAAATCCGCTTTCAAACTTTCCCTCTGAAAGTATTACAAAAAACTACTTTTGTAAATTGTAAATGGTAATAAGTTGAAATGTTAAGTTTTTGCAAAATTTGGAAATAGTTGTCATTTATGCTGCATCTATTAAGTGTCTACATTTTTATACATTTGTTTAGTTATTTAAACCGGAATTAATAACCGGAAGACGCAGCGTAGGGAGGCCTCCCACTAGATGGACCGACGACATTGTGAGAGTCGCGGGCATCCAGTGGATGCAAAAGGCAGGCTGTCGTTCAGTGTGGAGGTTAAAGGGGGAGGCCTATGTTCAGCAGTGGACGTCTTCTGGCTGATGATGATGATGATGATATATAATAACTACCCAATTTAGATAAAGTGATTAATGAGACAGAATTAATCACATTATCCAGCTACTTTACATAATATCTAGCAAGGTTTGGATAGAGTAATAATTTTTCAATAAACTTTAGTTTATATTATATTTTGAGTATTATTGGTACCACAAAGTTGTGTAAAATTAGACGCTGCTTATGAAAAACGTGAATCGGTAGAAGTAATGTCAAATGGAAGAAGAATAGTCACTTTGATGTTTAATTCACCCTATCCTTTTACTAACGCACATAGAGACATTTTCAGAGTTAGCTATAATATTAAAAAACAATACAACTTTAATAACACCAACTCAGCCTTTTTGCGATGTATAGCTTCGTATTAAGGTGGTTCGATTCACCTATGGCGGGAAATTTAAATTTTAAACAGTTTTTTGGTCCTAGTAGCCAGGCCAGGTAATTATTTTTAAATAACACAGTGTTCGCGCAAAATGTTGGCTGTTCTTTACATTATAATGTACAATTATTTAACAGTAACGCACCATATTGCTTACATTTGTGAATAAACCGTTTGAAACAGCAAAAATATGTTTATTCACAAATGTAAGTAATAATGGGCATTAGAGATAAATAGCTTTACATGATTTTGTAAAGAATAATAATCAATCTGCGCAAACATCATGGTTGTTTACAATAATTACCCGGCCTAGCTACAAGGACAAGAAAACTGTTTGAAATTAGAATTTCCCGCCATTTGTGCAACGAACCACCTTAATACCGTAATTATTATGTATAGGACCAATCAATGCAGTTCCATCCGTACCTGTAACATAATTATTCCGACAGGAATAAGTTAAGGCCGCGCTCACCGGCTATATCTCTTAAAATTAGAAAGTGATCGTTTAAAATCTTATTGCAATAGTGTAAATCAATTTTCTGTTATTTTTATTTTCTTTTATGATTATTCTTCTATAAATGGCATTGCAAATAGTACAAATAAATTTTCGTGTTGATATTTTATAAATTGACGGATATGGAAAAACTCTTCCCCCAAAATAAAACATCAACATAAAAATTACTTACTCTCAAACTTTTTGAATATCATCGTAAAAAATGTCTAATCGGTTTTTTTTCTATTTGACAAATTGTTACCGTTTAGAATGAGTGAAAGAGGTAGCTCTGGCTGGTAAGCGCGACCTTGAGACGAAATTATAAGAATGCATGAATCCAGATTTAAATGATTACTTGGCATAATAATGTACAAGGTATTAAAATGTTAAGTGAATTATTTTTATTACATAGTTCCAAGGACCTCATCGGGCACAAGAAATTAAAAGAAAAATATTTTAAAAACATAACGTAGTCTGAATTACCCTAACACATAGTATGTGTTACTCTATGTATTGACCCTAAAACGTAGTTAAATAATTGCAAAAAATTCGGCCTTAGGCAAAAAACTTTTACACCAAAGTGTCTGAAGCTAAGGAGATGCCAACCTAGCTGGCTTAAGGAATGATAAAGATGATGAGGTCCTAGTACCTAGTCAAATATTAGTTAAAATAATCAATAAGTTACCTGTAGCAATAATAAATATTAGTTAATCTCTACATAGTATAAATTCAAGTCGCTTTCCGCGTCTGTCTGTCTGTCTGTATGTCTGTATGGCCGCTAACTCCTCCTAAACCACGCAACGGATTTTGATGCGGTTTTCACCATCATTTAGATACATTTCAAGGAAGGTTTATATATATAACTAGCGACCCGCCCCGGCTTCGCACGTAAATTACACCCGTGCGAAGCCGGGCGGGCGGGTCGCTAGTTAATAATAAATAAGTTACCTGTAGCAATCATGTCAAAAATTTGAATTAATAACACAAAAAAGGCAATAATTATTTAATTAATGAGGTCACTTAAATAAGAGTGATTTGTAGATGCATAGTTTAAATTGTTAAACAGAAACATAAATAAAATAAAATAAATGTTGCTTAATTATGTATACAAAAGTAACAATGAATGTACACGACCTCAGCATATGACTAATGTAAGGAACTAACTACCAAGATACGGGTTTCCAACACCCAGTTTGTTTTTTTTTTTTTTTTTTTTTTTTTTTTTTTGTTAGTTGGTAGTATAGTTGTTTTTTCTTTTCTTTTTTTTTCTTTTTCTTTTTTAATAATAAATCTAGTCTACTGCCATCATACATTCTACTGCCTGTAATCGGGCATGCTTCAAATAGTAATACAAAAGCGTACTAATATTATTACATATACTGAAAAAATATTTTAAATTGGCTGATAAATTTCTAAGATATAAGCATTTAATTTTTTTTGGTGGTTATAGAGAGCGGTTGCGCTGTCTCCCGCATAGCGTGTCTAGCATGCAATTAAAGTAGTTATTTATTTTTGAGGTAATGAAAGAATTAGGGTACATGCCTATTAGATGCGCTAACATCGCTAAAGAGAACCAACACCACACTAAGCTGTGCCAACACGGGGCGAGTACAAATATTTGTGTCGTTTTGGTATTTCTTTAGAGCTGCGAGCGTGATCCGAAACACGCCATCTAGAAAATGTATTTTTTGCACATTACAGTAAAAACAATAAATTGTAAAAATTATTATGAAACCAAATGTGTTTTTTTCTGTCCTGAAACAATTATGGCGTCGCACGTAAGTAGTGCATTTAGCATACATAAGCATAATCAGCTTTTTTAATAGTCCACTGCTGGAATAGCTTACCCCGGAAATGGCGATTGGGCCATATCTACCACGCTGGCCCAGTTGCGGGTTGGTGGATTCACATACGCCATTGAATTTCTCCTGCGTACGTGTGCAGGTTTCTTCACGATGTTTTCCTTCACCGGAAAGCCAGTGGTATGAAAATCCTTCTATAAACTCCAAAAAGCTCATTGGTAACGGGCCTGAGATTTGAACCCGCGACCTCACGCTTTCAAGTCTATGGATTTTCCAAACAAGCTACCACGGCATCCTTGTGCATTTGCAAGTATCAAATATAAATAAGTAAATATATTTCTTCGCCTCAGTCTTCGTAGCAGTCGTAGAATACTGGTTTCAATTAATAAAACCCTAAAATAATTAGGGAACAAATCATAGTCAATGTAAGTCACAATTAAGTCCAAGGCATAATCTAGTAAAGTGGTAAAACTTTTCTTTTTGGATTTGGGTTTTTGGAAACACAGTACGCTTAGTCCCAGATTTGATAGTTTACGACAACTTTTTTCGTTTACGTATTGTTAACGCACAGGAAAAGATATGATCTTATTTTGACAGAGGTTGCCCGCTACGTAGTAAAATGCTTGAAGGATGCCGTGGAAAATGTAAGAAAATAAATTCAGATGTTTTCATTCAATTCTCTACGTACAATTCACAAGCAAAAATATCACAAGCTTTGCTTAGTTTGGGGTCAGATGACCGTGTGTGCAAAAATGTCCCGAATATTTAATTTTTAATTTAATTAGCTGCTGCTGTCAATTGACTTCACCGCAAAAAACAATTGGTATAAGTACAGAAGATTCATTCCGTAAAATCATTTAAATAAGTAGCAACTCTTGCCACTACACAATAAAGTGCAATTCAGGACGTGCGAGCGTTAACTACCTACAGCAACCTATAGCTATTAACCTAGAAGTTGCCTCTATCGTGTAACTCTTGTAGCGTTATCTCTGTATATCGCGCGGCAGGTCCGACAAGTCGGCTAGTTGTAGCTTCATACCTAAAGTGCGGTTCACTTAGAATAACGTATAGCGTACCCAAGTACAAGTTTTGATAGTTTTCGAAAAATCTTTTCGTTTTCGTATTGTACAATACATTGCTGGGCTGAAAGCTATACGGAAAGTTTTTCCGTATTTGAGTGAAGCAACCTGTACTGCTGATTTAGTTCCTCCGCGTTTCCGCTGAAAGCGTTTTACTAAAATGTATGGAACAATAAAAACGGAAAAGCTTTACGAAAACTATCAAAATTTGTACTAATAATATATGTATAATTTTAATCACAGAAAAGAGAAGGACAAAATATCATTTTCTGTGGTTATAATACCTAGATTACCTTACCTTATATTATTAGTTTACCTAAATGATCTCTTAAAAAAGGTTTAACAATTTCAAACTTGGAAAATTAATCTCCTTTGTTTTTAATATAATAATATCATAGTCCATACAACCATTTCTTTTATTATAAAAATAGTATACAGAGTAAAAAATCTAGTAACATAGAAATCAAACAATCTAATCTTAATATCTACTTATCATACAAAAATAACCAGCAAATATAGTATCTATAGTTCCATAGTTTTCATAATAATTATTTAATAACCACACAAAATCTTTTTTGATACAGTACCTAACACACAAATTGTAATCAGAAAAATCGCCAATATACACATAAAACATACATATTTAAGAAATTATTTCGAACATTAAAAAAAATAAGGTTTGCTAAGAAATAAAAAAAGTAGGCCATTCATTGTAGAATTTAGATTGGCCGGTATTACCTTTTTTGTGTATTTTGTAAATATCATAATGACAAAGTTAACTCTGTCTTAAGATGTTTTCCGAATACAAAATAATGTTCGATTCCCATAATTACCGGGTTTTTACCTCTAGCTGCAGCACGTTTCGCGCACTGACAGCGAAACGGAACCAATGCCAAACGAACGGACAGACAACGATATAAAAGCGCGATGTTTGACTCGTGGTCCCACTTGCAACCTCGACTATATATAAAAGACGATGTGTGTATGTATGTTCCCTAAGGACTCCGAAACGGATGAACCGATTTTGAAGAAATTTTCAGGCAATCTTCAGATTAGCCCAGCGAGTGATCCTGTGAAGTTTGGTAGCGCTCGAATCAACAGTAATTTTTTTGTTTAAAGATTTTCCTTACATAAAATAAGAACAAGAATTGAAGTCTATACATTCATATTATACTCCCTAGAAAAATATATATAGTTATTTAAGTCAAAGGAGGTTGTTGTCTCTACCAAGGAGGTTGCATTGTTTTCATGTTTCACTGGCAGATAGCTGATGTTATAAGGAGTATTAAGCTATATACTTTATCCTGAATATAACGCGGGTGAAACCGCGAGGCGCAGCTAGTCCCATATTTACCTATAAAATTACTCTTAATTAACTTAACATAATCGGGTACAATCTCAGATCACACAAACAATGGAGATATGCCTTTTTTCGCTCTCTTTTTTCACCATACTGCTAAACCGCTTAACGCAAAAACTCAGTAGTTACGCCACACCTACAAATTTTTCACGCATACTATTAAACTTGTTGCGAAACTTAATGAATTTAAATACTAATAGTCCACATGCAAATGGTTAATTTGTTACAAATAACAGGATTAGCGATGAATATAACTAAATATCTACATTACACATACTGAAAAAATAAATTAAATTGGCTCGTAAATCTCTGAGATATAACCGTTTAAAGTTTTAGGTGGGGATAGAGAGGGGATACTCTGTCCTTTTCTTGCAAAGTGTGTATTAGTATAGCATTTGTATGGCGCGCCTGGGGCGTGACGTCATAACTCAGTATGGTATGCTCTCTGTCTAGCATGAAATTAAAATAATTATAACTTATTTATTTATGATTTAATTTTAATTTTGTTTTCGTTGATGGGCTCTATTTATGATCAGCTTTTTAATGAGGTAATAAAAAATATTAGTCATCATGCTTATTGGAATAAAAGCAACAAGCCTGATTAAGACCTGATGTGTTCGCTTCCGCCACGCCACCTTACCATATCTCCGTTGCTTGTCTGATCTGAGGGTAGAACTAAACTCAGCTATTATCAGTACGAGGAGGAATATCACAAAAACTATGCAATTAAATTATATACCTACTTGTAGAGATCTTTTGAACTATATATGTAGGCCTTCGTTGCTTATAGATAGTTTAAACGATCTTCAATTTGTTAGTTTTAGATTGTTAAGTTTTGTGTTTGGTATTCTTGTAAATAGTTCCACGTAGATGTGCCCAACTTTTCTCCTGTTAATTTACAGTGTGCAATGTTTTTCAGATCTAAAACGGCCACTGAGCAATTCCCCACAAACCAGTTTTCATAAAGGCCTAACTAAATCTGCCATAATTTATTTATTTTTGACAAAAATGTGTAAAATGAATTGTAAAAAGTTGCTCTTGACTAACTTCTAACGATTCTACTAATAAACGCCTAAGCAATTCCTCTTTGGTGGGCCATTTTACGAAAATCCATACGAAACTGTCAAACTGATGAATTGCCTAATATGAATCGTATGCAATACCGTACTTATACTGAATCTATGGCAATACCTATTATGAATTGACAATGTCCATTTTACGATTTGTAAAGTGATTCATATTAGGATCCTAATAAATGATTTTTTTAAAGTGGTCGTTTTAGACCCGCTGCTCAGCTTGTGTGTTACCTAGTTATGCACACTAATAACATGCACAGACGCACACTAAGATTAGCTACTGTGAGCACAGCATTGCACCCTTTCACAGAAGTGGTGCTTGTCTATGTGATTTGATTATTTGTAAATTATTAGTCTATCTCTAGTTTTCTGAAGCTACCCTCCACGGAACCCTCGCCAGGCTGGGCGCCGTTTGTTCTTCTAGATGATGTGATACCTCTTGTACTGAGGAGTTCCATGTTGTCTAAGTTTAATATGGACTGTCGTCTTTCTAGAAGCATCTTTTTCGTGTAGGAAACCATTTCGCTAAACTGTATCTTCCCTCCGAACTCCTTGGGCAGACATGCGACGTCTACCTTTTTGGTGAGTGTTTTGAGGTTGCAGTGAATCTGAAACGTTGATATAAACTTGTTAGGTTAGGTTTCTATCTATTATAGGCAGTGACGGATTAACCCTAATTAAAGAATACAATCCCGGGCCGTTTTCTGGACCCCGTAAATCCCGGGACTACTTGAGTATAATCTCGGCATTTTCGGGATTGCCACAAACAGGTCTAGTTTGCATTCAGTATTCCGTTGGTCCCTAATAAGGCAGGCTTACGCAAGTGGCTAAAAAGGTCGCGGAGCAAGGGGCCGACGCTAAAAAATGTTGCCTGCCTTAATCGCAAGAAACTTTAGGATACGGCGCTCACGCAGAAACAAAAAAAAATACTATTCACTAATTGGTATTAACAGGTGAATATCCTGCAGTGCTGTGTCTTCAATTCGCGCGTGAATCAGTTTTTTTCCGTGGCAAGTGTGCTCCGTCATAGAGCGCATCCTCGCTTAACATCTAATTAAATTTGAAGTTGTGCTGATAGTTTTTTTCTTTTCCCGATGGGAGGGCGGGGTTTGGCTTCACACAATTAGCGCATTTCCTTCCTAATGTTTTGGAAGAAAAAAACGATCAGCACAACTTTAACGTGACTAAATCCGTCATGCGTAGCGTAGATCTCGCTCATCTTGTAACTTTGCCTTAAACTTCCCAGAAAAAACTTGCTTTGCTGCTGTCAATCGCTAGCATCGTCACATTGACCTCCTATCACCAAGAGCAGGTTTTGAAAATGGCGGAATGTATTTTAATAATACATAAGCGCGTAGAGAAATAATTTGCATGGTACCAGCATTTGCATACGCTTAGCATAATAATTATGTTAATTTTAGTAGGTATAAAAAATTATTGATATAAAGTTCGTTTTATCTCTGGAGGCGCTGTACAAAATTCTTGATCGCTAAGTTAAGTAAACCGAGTGTTTAACAGTAATGTCAGAGTTTTAATGCTGCCGGTTGGCCTCTGATATGGCTTAGCTATATAGCGATATATGTCTTTGTTAAAGGATAGAGGACAAAAAACCCGCCTACAATCTAACGTAGCTAGATAGCTAGATCTTCTTTTATATACTTATAAAAGGCGATGTATGTTCCCTATATGGACTCCGAAACGGCTATACCGATTTCACTGACAGCTGCTGTTATAAGGAGTAATCCCGCGTGGCGCAGTTAGTAGGTAAATAAAATAGTGGTGCTGTTAACCTGGCATACCAGCCACCCCTACCGACCTCTACAATTGGATACCCTAATTTACAATCATATTAATTGCATTTTAGTCAATGAAATTGTAACTTTATGATTTGTGCACTATCATCCTAATTAATCCACCGTTTTCCCATAATTAGTATGATTATAAACAAGGGGTCGATGAACCAATTCCTAGGTTATTTTTAACCTAACGATTTAGTTAATATTGCACAAGAAATAATCAAAACGATTCAAACGATTTTTATTATGTCTTCTGTAAGACATAATAAAAATCCCCAAATTTGCCGCCCCTAAATCTGCAGCTTCAGCCTACTCTTCCTGCTGGTAAATCCGCCACTGATTGCAACGTGACCCTTTGAGCAGTCAAAATGTCAATCGCTAGTCTTGTGCTCCACCGTAGATCGCATCATCGCTTAACATCAGGCGAGATGGCGGTCAAACGCAAGCCTATTATAAAAAAACACAACATTGTTTGTTAGTTACCAAATAGTTATAAATTAGCTTCACGTGTAGTAAAACTAATTTATAGTGTATAAAAAAACGGAAAAGAGCTTACGTTGAGGCGTTCTGACATTTTCGGTGAAACTTTACTCGCTGCGAAGTCGACAATGTACTTGATTGCGGCCGGGATGTTCACCAGATGAATCTCTCTGTGCCTCATCGGTATCGATTGCTGGAATTATACAATAATCTTAATAACAGGTTGATATTCCGAGAACCCGTACGAAGCGCTTTAATTCCACATTTATTGTGCAAACTGCTAGTCTGTGGAATTCGCTGCCTGAATGGGTTTTCCCCGTCAGTTACAATCTGGGTGTCTTCAAGTCGAGAGTGAATCGGTTTCTTCTAGGCAAGCGTGCTCTATCGTAGACCGCATCGTCGCTTAACATCAGGCGAGATGGCGGCCAAAAGCAAGCCTATCTACTATTAAAAAAAATAAAAAAATAAATCTCTAGAAAGGTGACATATTGTTTGATGTGAAACATCTATCGGCGCGCCTTGGCAGTATTACCGACTCGTATGCCGTGACAGCAAACGATATGACGCTCTCATGCCTTCGAATTTCACATCTGCCAGTTAACAAACATTAAAATTAAACCGATATTAGAACCTCCTTTTTAAAGTCTGTAAAAAATTAAATGCGTCTTCCGATCGTATAACTTCATTTTCTTGGCAAACGCGCTTGCCAAGCTTGTTTTACGTTATTTTGACAGTTCAAAACGAGCGCGTTACGCACCTATTCGCGTAAGCAATCTTGGCATTGGCAATTCCTAATATAACGTAATGTAGACGGTCTCGTTACGAGCGGGCACAGATCCCATTTTTCGATTACATTTTCACGCGTTTATGGCAAAGAATCTTATGTGAGATAGAGATTTTGGGCCCATGGGGCTCTATTTTTGAATCGCTCGTATGAAATTACGCACGAAAATATCATGCAAAATGACTGCCTTTCGAACGAAATCACAAACAAAAGTTCCATTTTTGAAATATTCATATAACACAAGAAGTGGTTTGAACAATTCGAATTTGTTTTCTATCAATAGAAAATATTTCATTTCGCATGATATTATCGTGCGAAATCACACGATCCATTCAAAAATCGAGTCCCAGACGTTAAAATCAATTGGACTCTGACTGTAGTAATCACGGGTGAAGGAAGTGGATCAACCTACATAAGTAGGTATGGTAATGTACACACCATACTTGTCTTATCTAATACATACGCACTGAGTTGTCAAAACTATGTAGGTCAGTTATTATTATAGAGTACGTAGGCTCGTTTTCTACAAATTACATCATGGCTTAGTGTGAGTGAATTGGCTAATGGACTTTGTAAACAATAGGTAGCTACTTACCATGTACCTCTAACTACCTCTACATTGATATCCTACTTTATGACATCATGAACTTATTTTTATCACACAATATCTCCGTCTCATCTTCCTGCAACATCAGTCCAGAGGGTTAGACTCATTTTCTGTTAGGGTTAACACCGGCGGAAAGATGAAATTGTATGAACAAGACATTGACAATGACATTAGCTTGAGATATGTTATCACAAGCTACTTTCATTTTCTTACAATTTGATCTTTCCGCAGGAGTTAACGCTAACTGAAAGTAGGTCTTGTCTCACCCCCATATTTTCGCCATTTGAGATTTACGCGGAAAATCACGCGAACGTGAACCTCAACGCGCCGAGATGCGGTTTGCGGTCGCACAACTTTTCGCAATCACATAATCAAAATCGCTAAAAATAGGCAGCTGTAAGACCACAGGCGCTGCCGCCGCTCAAGCCGTAAGTCTCAAACGGCGCAAATATGCACACCTTGACCGGGTGTACATGTTCGCTCCGTTTGGGGTGGAGACGATGGATCTATTGAGGCCGGCCACTTTGGGTTGTATCGGGACTTGGCCAAACGATTGGTGGAGGCGTCGGTTATCAGAATACTGGCTTTTATTTCGCACAGAAATTGAGCATTCAACGTGGCAATTCTGACGATTTTTCCCTCCGTTGATGGTCTTTTAGTTTAAGTTTTTAGTTAATTTATGTTTCATTTTTAAGCTGTACATAATATTTTTTTATCTTTGTCAGACAAGAAGGTACATTCCAAGTGAGGTTAATCACTATTTAAGTATGCGAGAAACTTATATTGTTATTTATTATGTTCTAGAAGTCACTATACATAATAACTCTACAACTGCTTTACATAAACCATACAGGGTTACACAGAACTGTGGCACTAAGCCTTAGTGCCACAGTTACAGTTCTGTGGCTTAGTGACTAAGCTGAAAGGAGGTCATTGTACTCATCATTATAAACTACTTTTACTAGGGGACAAATCCTAAAGTCGCGAAAAACATTACATATTCATGGGTCGATGACATCAGGCCCATCGCAGGTCATACGTGGATGAGATTAGCCCGAGACAGGGATCAATGGCGCAAGGGAGAGAAGGCCTATACCCAGCAGTGGGTTGATACAGGCTGACAATGATGATGATGATTACATATTCTGTGAAAATTTCAACAGGCTATCTATTACGGTTCGTAAGATACAACTGTGTAAAGGTAGAACAGACAGACGGGCGGACATACAGACAGACATCATAGGCTTAGTAATAGGGGTCCCGTTTTTACCCTTTGGGTACGGAACCCAAAAAATCAAGTAAAATTCACAAAGTTTGTTTTGCATTTCTTACTTCTCCCCATTTCATGAGCCTGGCGAAGTCGGTAGGATTCCAAGAGGTGATGTGCGCGCCGGTGACTCCGTTCCCGTCTCCGACGTGCGTGAACCCGCACATCTGGTCCAGAGGATCGTCCATCAAGCTCTCGTAGATGAGGACGTGAGCGCGACACATGTCCCAGCAACCGTATTTACTCGCAGCGAACTTGCCTGCCGGGGAAGGATAGGTTTAGTTGTGACACAGAATACAAGGAGCAAAAAATTTACTTCGCATAGCGCTGGACACCACTTGCTATATATTGCCTAGAGAGCCGCTCTCTTTCTATCGTAGCTCTATCTCTCCTGACGCGGCACGTGTAACGTTATAGTGCTAACAGACATGACGCACTTGGTTGACGAACCACCGTCCAACCAACAGGAGAGAAAGATTTCCCTCCGTTGGTTGGACGGCGGTTCGTCAACCGAGTCCGTCACGTCTTCTTATTATTTTTTTTATTTCGATTACTTGTTCTACCTTTTATTGAAATACCCGTATGCACAACAGTATGTTTTATACGGATTATAAGGTACAAGACAGAAAGAATACGAGCCGAGCAGCCATTGCCCTGTCATACGCCTGCCCGAAAGGCGCGCCGGCCGAACGTATCTAAACTGCGGAGTGACACCTCCCCCTGGTTGTATCCACTTGGCCAAAGGCGTAGAGAGGGGCAGATCCCCAGCCCTCTCTAGGAGAGTGAGGGCTCGTTCAAAAAGCATCCCAACTTATAAGAGTAAGTACATAATTTTCAAGAAAATCCTGGGTACGCAAGGCAATGCAAGGGTGCATTTGGCGATGCACGGGTGAAATAGCTCAAAGAGCCCTCACAATAATAATTATATAGGAAGTAAGAACTAGTAAAAAGAAACCCGGGCCAACCGACGATGAGGTGGATAGACAATATCAAAAAATCTGTTGGTAACAAGTGGATGTGACTGACGAGAGAGCGGGGAGACTGGCATACACAAAGGAAGACCTGTGACAATCAGCGGCCTTACGGCCAACAGCTAACTCGGTATCAAATCCGCTCGTTTGGAAAATCACGCGAACGTGAACGTTAACGCGCCCAGACACGGTTTGCGGTCGCGTGATTTTCTAGCTGAGCGGATTTAACGTTAGTTTGATAAAGTGTTAGCCGCTGGCCGTAAGGCCCTTGAAATTTCGTCTAACTTCGCATGATATTTACATGCGAAATGAAGCGATTCAAAAATCGAGCCCCAGTTACACTACAAATAAAAAAATACTAGTAAGAAAAAGAAATTAATCAATGTTGTATCACCAAAACTGCGCTAATTAATACTATCTTTCGCAACAAATACATAAGATTTCGCGATAGCCGTGACGAATCATATTTGCAAATATTCAATATATTTTAATTGTTCGCAAGCACGCAACCACATACTTACCTACTTAAAATATATCGTAGTTTTTATACGTTTTACGTTACATTTTATAGAATTTTATAAATATTCAAAGAGGCAGAAGTCCAAAAGAAAAATAACCACATCACCATCACCATAACTGACCATGTCTTTCATTTCCCTTTGAATTTGCATTAAGCAAGGAAAGTGGAAAATTTGGTATAAAATCGCGCAACTATACACTAGTTGCGATTTTATACCAAATTTTCCACAATATGTTCCTAAGGGCCAACGCACACTGTAACAAAGTAGAGGTAGCGTGTGGCGTCGCGGCAGCGGCGTACAAGCGACCTTTCCTGCCCCCATACCACAATCTCAAAAGTATTCTTATATTATATTTGTCTCTCTTCTTCTTTCTAAAATCTTCAAAATGAAGAATGTTTTTAAGGTTGTGGTAATAGCACTAATAGCCCCCAAAATTTTCTGTCCGCGCTTTCTAACAGCATCGCACATCCGCCGCGCCTGGACTGTTCTAAATTCTAACAAATAAGGTGTCCAAATAAAAGAGTCCATGGCCACTTAGAAGACGTGAAGCCTCTACTCTCCAGTTGGCGTTGGCCTTAATAACAAAAAGTGTCTCACTCATATTGTAAACGATGACCCGTCGACCCCTGGCGTCGCGCACCGGTGAAACCACCACGTACCTACAAATTAGGAAATTACTGTTATGAAATACAAAGCAAGGGAATTATATCACAAACTGACGCAACAATTAGAAAACCAGGAACCAGTTTTTGTTTCATTGGCTTAGCAAAGTTCAAGGACATTTTGTACCTCGTGGGACTTTTTGAGACTTTCGAAAAGGTTGTACTCGGAGACGTCTAAGATCGCTCTAAGCGATAGGGCTTCTTCTACCATCTACCATCTAGCTCGTTAATTGTACAGGCTTTATGTAATTGGTGTAATAAATCACTTTATTACATTTAGACAAGTACCATCATTATTTTTAAATTGGTTTTCCAATACAAGCTAACTAACACTACAAAATACTTGGACTACCCATAGACCGTTGAATTTATAAAACAATCCAAATGCTTTTTTTGTTATCGAACGTTGAACAGTGTTTTGTAATTACTCGTAACCCAATATCATTATCACTATCAAAAGGTAAAATTATGTTTTGACATAATAATATAAAATAATATTCATCTACATGAACTAAGACCATGAGGAAAAATTATGGTAGGTAGTTGTTTCTTCAACATACCTACATACTAAAACTTGGTACAAATATAAAAAAACTTACACAACAATCAGACTAACAATCACAGCAAAGTAAACCAATTGTACGTCAATACATGACGCCACCAAACCGGTGCAAATAGTAAAAATAAATAAAAAATATCAAGTCAAATTTAAGCGAACTTTTCCTGTAACCATGTTTTCTTGGTTTGAGATATGTTTTTTTTTTATACAACTGAGAGGATTGATGAGTAAGCCGCTTATCTGATGGTAAGGGGCACGCTTGCCCATAATAGTTCAGTGTGACCAGAGTCACCTAAAATTTTGGTATCCAATAGTTCAAAACCTTGCGCGGCTATAATATGCACTACACGCTCATCACTCTGAGATTTTTGATGTTGCATTACATCTCCAGTAATTTCACTGAAAACATTGTCGTTCTATCCAAAACATGGTAATGTTTATACACTACTGCTTGGCGGTTAAGTAACTGGCAAAAGCTAGCCCATTTCATCATAAAAAAGGCACTTCCCAATGGGGGAAATAGTCTTTAAATAGTTGATAGTAATTACTCGTTATAATAATATTTATTTTAATTACCCGTTATTAAGGATGTCTTTCAGCTTAGCGTCTTCGCAATCCAGGTTCTTGAATATGTCCGGGTAGTACTTCCTCAAGCTGAGGTATTTCAGTAACGTCTGCTGCGCCATTAGGATGCTGTACTTCTTCTGTCTTAGAAACCGAAGTATGAAAGCGTCGTCTGAAGAAAGGACAAGGTGTGAGCTTGGGCTTGGTTAAGTGGGGGAGAGGGTCTTGAAAATACCACGCTTGGTCTAAATTTTGGTCTTGACATATAATACGGGTAGTTACATATAAGAGCGGGGAGGAGGTTAAATTTATAAAAAAATGGGTCACGTAGTATTGGTACGTTCCCTAATATCTTACCTAGCCGTACATTCCGAACATCATTATTCTGCTGGATCCACTCTCTCATGATACGCAGGCCCTGCTCTCTGATCGCAGGTGTCTCTCTGATCTCTTGGGCTGCTTCGGTGATGCAGTTCTTGATGCCTTCCTTGTCTATTTTCGCGCCTGACACGTTCCAGCTGGTCTTCACTGTCACCAGCACGCTGGCTGTCGTCATCTTGGAATCTGATTATGTGAGAAAGCATGTTTTTAATATAAGTAGTAGACAGGTAAAACTACCACAGCTACCGGCTGTTTCATACATTTCTTTTAGTGTCATTTCAACGGAACAGCTGACTTTTCTTTTACGATTTCAGGGTTCTTTATTAAATGATGATCATAATTGAAGAGACAGTGGCATCGATTCTGATGTTCTCTAAACCAAACTAAATTTGACGGCTCTAAAATTGTTGGCATCCTTCTCTCACATATTAAAATTAAAAGAGAGGCAGATAATTTTAGTCCTGTCAGATTGGTTTAATTTAGTGAGTGGTATGGAGCGGCGTCTATTCTAGACGCCAATGTCCTCCTTTCGGCTTACTAGCACCATTCCGTGCAACCCAGTATGACCATTCATCGTGTGTGAAGTTATGGTATATCTAAGGAGATAAAGTGAAATAATATTTTTTCGGGACATTTTTCACACACGGTCATCTGACCCCAAACTAAGCAACGCTTGTGATATGGCTGCCAGAGACTGATATACATACATATATAGTTTTAAATACATACTTAAATATATATTAACAACCAGATATAGAACAAACACTAATGTTCATCACATAAATATTTGTCCTAGATGGGAATCGAACCCACGCCCCCAAGCTCAGAAGGTAGGTTCACTACCAACTGGACTAACGGGCTATCATGCCGTACATAGTGTGGATGCAAGTCGCGTACAAGTAATTATGTTAACAATTAAATTGCTTACCGTGTTTATTTATCAAATAATAACAGTTTTGCAACAATAATATGTTTACCAGTTCTAAGTGATAATGTGTAAAAGTATTAACAATACCCTTCGACCAAAATAATATGAAAGGACGGGGCTCAGAAGGAGCGCATTTTTGAAGATTACAAAATGAGCGCCGGCGTAAGCCGTAGGAAGTGCAACACGCGACTATCGTTACATGATACCGAAACATCTGACAAAATTATGCCTTCGTATGCTTACCCGAAATGTATTAAACACAACTAAAAACCGCATCAATTTTTTGTAACTAATGTTCTGTACATGGTTATAATCGGGTGTTGAAATATATACATGTCCGACGGTTTGACTCGTTATACTGAGTAGTACCATAGGTAGTACTGAGTTCAATGGTTATGGCCCGTCCATTATTTTATTTTGGTCGAACACAATACCTAGTAATTTGTGGAGTTATTATTATTATTTATTTAATTTATTTAAAAACACATTTTACGTTACATTTCGAGTTAGTAAGTTGTCTTAAAACCTATGTTAGATTTATCCAGACAACTGGTTCTCGGTATAGTATATGTTTTTTTTTTTTAATCTAATTAAATCTAATTACCTACATTGTAAAAAAAAAAAAAAAAAACGGTCGAACACACCAAACTGCTTATGAAACCACCTCATTCCGTACCTACGTACCTAGAGCTAGTGCGAAAAACAACTGAAGAACTACTGCCTGGACTTCTGAACGTACTTACGGCGAACTCGTAACGCAAGCTTGATTTAGTGCTGAAACAGCGCAGTTAGGAAAACATGAACCTTATCGCGCCGAGATAGGGTTTGCGACCGCGCAACTTTTCTACCCGTGCCGGTAGTCGTTGGGAACGATACTCTCGAAATTGTTGACCATTACACCTATCTTGGACAGATTGTTCAGTTAGGTAAGTACAACTTAGGCAAAGAGGTCGCCCGAAGAATCCAACTCGGATGGGCAGCTTTCGGGAAATTGCGTGAAAGCTTCTCATCTAAGATACCACAGTGCCTCAAGACGAGGGTCTTTGACCAGTGTGTGTTGCCAGTGATGACATATGGTACTGAGACGTGGTCCTTAACTGTTGGCCTTTTGGAAAAACTCAGATTCACTCAGCGGGCAATGGAGAGAGCTATGCTCGGAGTTTCTTTGCGCGATAAAATCCGAAACGTGGATATTCGCCAAAGAACCAGAGTCACCGACATAGCTGTTAAAATTTGCAAGTTGAAGTGGCAATGGGTAGGCCACATCGCTCGATGTGGCCTCCCCATCGATAACCGATGGGGAGGGAAGGAAGGTTCTGGAGTGGAGACCACGAACCGGAAGACGCAGCGTAGGGAGGCCTCCCACTAGATGGACCGACGACATTGTGAGAGTCGCGGGCATCCAGCAAGGCAGGCTGTCGTTCAGTGTGGAGGTTAAAGGGGGAGGCCTATGTTCAGCAGTGGACGACTTCTGGCTGATGATGATGATGAACTTTTCTACCTTCTCTTTTTTCTTTTTTTAGTACCGTTCTTTATCGATCGTCAAATTTGACGGTTGGGAAATTAAAAAATCGATAAACTCCATTTACAGAAATCGATAAACTCCATTTACAGAAATACAGAAATGTTTATTTTGCGATAATGAAATTTAGAGATAAACAAAATGATCCAAATACAAGTAGGTACATTATCACAAAAACCGGCCCCAACTCAGCATGTTGCTGGTTGTACACAACCAGCGCTGGTATTCTGTTGGACCCGGCAAGTGACGTCACGCTCAATATCTGTGCGTGCGCGCGCGTACAAATACATATAATAAAAAAAATATATACAAATCGAACAATAAACAACTAGGACAACAATTTTTATACAGAACAACAATTACATACAGAACCACAATTGAATACAGAACAACAACTAGATACATAACAACAATTACGTACAAACCCACAATCAGAGACATACAAATATACATTGCACAAACAAAAATTACAGGAAGATAAACGTAATGATACTGGAGCCTAATACTAAATTGCACTGGTGTCATTTCTTTGACTTTCCTCGCCTTTTTGGTGCATAAAAACAAAAATCTTTAGTTTATTTCTGAAGCCATAAATACTTTGCAAGTTCCTTATAGGCGGTGGAATATTATTCCAACACTTTGTCGCAGCGTATCGGAAACTGCCTCTGAAGGCAGCTGAGCTATGTCGCTCTGTCCTGAGCTGCGACAACTTGGAGCAAGTGCGGGCCAAGTGAGGGTTATCACCTGACTTCCAAGACAACTTATCGTACAGATACTTTGGAGTTTTGTAGTTAACGACACCAAACAGAAGACACGCCAAGTGGAGCTTACGGCGATGCATCATCTTCAAGAGGAAATACTTGTTTAAATACGGGGTAACATGGGATCTGAACGGAATTTCAAAACAGAAGCGAGCACAAGCGTTCTGAACTCGCTGTATTAGCTTTTTGGTTTTGGCCAGTAACCGTGGACCATAGACCGCATCCATGTAGTTTAATCTTGATAAAATCAGTGATTCCGCCAGTTGGATTCGTAACTCTTCTTTCAAGTACGGCCTCATTTTATATAATACTTTCAGTTTATAAAAGCAGTTTTTAGCACAGTTCGCAATATGTTTGTCGTACCGCAGCTCACAGTCCATCTGACCTAAGTTACGAGCTTCGTATACGCGTTCGATGGGTCCACCCATAAGCGACACACTTGCAGATGAACCAAGATTAGCTAGCTGATGCTTACTTCCAAACATGATATACTTTGTTTTAGTTGGGTTAAGCAACAGGCAGTTGTCTGTAGCCCATGCCGCTATTCTCGCAAGATCCTCGTTTAGATTGGTAACAGCTTTATCAATGTCAGACGGCTTGCACGAAATGTATACTTGAATATCATCTGCGTATATATGATAATTGCAGTGCTTAATATGCGATGTTATATCAGCAGAAAACAAACTAAAAAGGATAGGCCCCGCAATGGACCCCTGAGGCACCCCTCTTTTAACAAGCACCTTGTCTGATAATGATGAAGAACCATCCGGACAACTAATCTTCACCGACTGGGAGCGATTAGTCAGATAACTATTAAACCATTTTACAGCTTTGTAGTCACAACCATAGTAGCTCAATTTAGATAGGAGCATATTTATATTTAAAGAATCGAATGCTCTAGAAAAATCTAATAATACCAAAAGCGTACACATGCCCTGATCTTGTGCTTTGAGTATATTGTCAGTGACATCGAGCAATGCAGTTGTGGATGCAATGCGGTTGCGACCTTTCCTAAAACCTGATTGTACATCAGGCAAAATACTGTTTAGCTCAAGAAAATCTACTAATTGCATACATACAGCTTTTTCTAAAATCTTAGACATGCAAGGCAAGATACTTATGTCCGTATCGTCCTATCCGTAGGATCATACTCGCTATGATTGATTCTATGGCATTTTATCGAATTTGACGGTTGATAAAGAACGGTACTCTGCAGTGCGAGTACCGTTCTTTATCGGTCGTCAAATTCGTTAAAATGCCATAGAATCGATCATAGTAAGTACTGATCAAATGGCATTTTGTCGAATTTTACAATCTCAACTGTCAAATTTGATGATCGATAAAGAACGGTACTTGCACTGCTGAATCGCTTAAAATGAGTAGCCGTAAGGCCCCCAGCTGTTCGGCACTTATGTCAATGTACACGTGACATTCTTTGCCATAATTATCTGCAATAATAATTATCGCGTAGAACTGGGTTATTCTAAGAAGACATGGTTTTAATTTATGAAAACACATAACCTTTAAGTGAACTTGTCAAACCGGTATAAAATATCTACTAGGCCGATCTTGATGTTGCCTAATCAAAATTTTGGCACTGTTTTGCATCTTATATTACACATGATCAGAGGGTACTCTGATCTTGTGTAATATACTCTCTCTCTCTCTCGTCTCTGTGGGCAGACATCATCATCATCAATTCAGCCTATCATGTTCCCACTGTTGGGATACAGAGTTGGGACACAGAGTCACAGACCTTTCTCTCAGGGAAAGAGAGAGGATGGGCCTTAAGCTGCCCAGTGCATGTTGGTGTATGTCTTTGAACTTTTGAGGTTCCTGGACATACTTTTTTTTTTAAATAAATGATAGGCTTGCGCTTGACCACTGACTCGCCTGATATTAAGCGATGATGCGGTCTACGGTGGAGCACGCTTGCCTAGAAGAAACCGATTCACTCGTGATTTGAAGACACCCAGATTGTATCTATCGGGGAACACCCATTCAGGCAGCGCATTCCACAGACTAGCAGTTCACACAATAAAAGTGGAATCAAAGCGCTTCGTTCGGGTTTACTGGTTTACTCACGAAGTTTTTCCTTCGCCGTTTTTGAGTGATGGCATCGAAACTGCACAGCATTTACTTATTGGTGCAGGACCGAGGATCGAACCGGGTGTCGTTAGATTGTAAAACGCACATGCTACTCGGCCACTATCGGACTATTAAGAAAGACATTATAGACATAAATGAAATAATTCGTACAATTTTACAAAAAAAAAAAAAACGCTTTCACAGGAAGATTAATAAACGGGATTATCCCTTAGTTTTCCACCTTTAGAGGTAGAATAATTTTTCTAATTTATATGAGCGCACCATTGATATACTGCAGGGTTATGCGGAATCACTGTACTAAGCCGAAAGGGGTCCGGGAGTCATTATGAACAAGTTTTACAGTGGGAGCCACCCTGAAATCGCGAAAAAAATATCAGTTTTTCCATACATTTTGTGGAGTGTGAATGGCCGTTTTTTATGGAACAGCTAATGCTTTTTTTTCGTGACTTCAGAATTGCTTCTATGCTCGCGGGTGCACTTATATAAATTAGAAAAAAATTTGCACCCGTCTATATAAGATTTTCGAAACTGATAAATGTTAGGTTAATAAGCTTCTTGCTTCTTGTTGAAGTGGGACTAAAAATACATGTTTTAAACATGTATTTTTAGTTGTTTTAAGCCAAAAAGAGGGGTGATAAAAGTATAACGTGTATCTGTATCTATGTGTTGTGTCTGTAGCATCGTAGCTCCCAAACGGCTGAACCGATTTTGATTTAGTGTGTTTTTGTTTTAAAAGTGACTTGATCGAGTATTTTTAGCCATGATTCAAGAATTTTAGTTCCGTTTGAAGATCAATATCAGCTCTTTTATCGGAGGTATTTAAAAAATCAAAGTATACGTACCTACTTGTTTCTTGTTTTTACCTAAGATTATTTTGGCGTCGCACTTCTTGTGCATTTGCACTGCACAAATGCATAAAAATCTAATATTTAATCATTTTTATGTTGATGAGAAGAAAAGAAAAAAAGGTTTTGCATTTTTTTATTTTATTTTTGAATTCATTATTGATATAATTGGTTTCTCCATCTAGAGTTAGAACAGGGTAATCAAAACATCCCACAGATTTTGAAACTGAGCATAATATTAATTCGCCAAGGTCTTACTCAGATTAGCGAGGTCAGGGTGGGTTACAGAAATATCAATGTCTAATATTAAGCCTATTAAGAAATGCAACCGCGCCCGCCTCAGCTTTCGACGTGTCGTAGATGAGGGTATAGATCAATGACAATAAAACCGTCTTTATTATTCTGTGATAATATTCACTATGGCGAAACTATATTGGTCTACGTGGACTTTAAAAAAAAAATTGGCTGTGATAAAGACGACGGTGACTACTTACCATCAGGTGGCCCGTCGCTTATTTGTCTACTATTGCATAATCTTGGACGAGAAGATGCACGCAATTTCCCGAACGCTGCCGAAGAATCCGAGTTGGATTCTTTGGAGAACTTCTTTGCCTAAGTTGGACTTACTTAACTGAACAATCTGTCCAAGATAAGTGCAATGGTCAACAATTTCGAGAGTATCGTTCCCAGCGACTACCGGCACGGGTACAACATGGACATTGAACATTATTTTTGTCTTGTCTATGTTCATTTTAAGACCCACCTGCTGGAAATGGCTACTGAGGTTTCTTTGCGCGGTAGAATCCGGAATGTGGAGATTGGAAGTATTCAATTCCATACAGTAGACAGCTAGAGTTCGACCGAACCGACATAGCTATTAAAATTTGCAAGTTGAAGTGGCAATGGGCAGGCCACATCGCTCGAAGAACTGATTACCAATGAAAGGTTATTGAGTGGAGACCACGCAGCGGAAGACGCATCCTAGGTAGGCCTCCCACTAGACTGGCTGACGACATCGTGAGAGTCGCGGGCATTGCAGGTTATCGTTCAGTGAGGAGACAAAGGGGGAGGCCTTAGTTCAGCATTGGACGTCTTCTTGCTGATGAGGCACATAATATTTATGAGTGCCACCAATGGCACGCATGCCATTGATTTACTAGTTGAAACTCGCTACTTCGTACGCGTAGAGCTCGGCTTTCGGCCTCGCTACTACAACCCGTTTTAGCCTATGTGTTATTCTAATGTATAAGCTATACTATTGTAAACTTTCATTAAAATCCATTCGGGAGTTTTTGCGTGAAAGAGGAACAGACATCCATACATACAAACATTCGCGTTTATAATATAATTATATATATATATCTACGATCCGATTTACACTAAACCTTTGAGGTTTGCTATTAAATAACACAATCTCCAAAGATCGTTTAGATATTGGTTAAGATATCGATGGATATAATAATTTATGGATGTTGATATTCATAGTTATTCATGTAAACTTAATCACGGACTCTAACCCATATCAAGGTTCAGCCACATTTCCGGTCGTACTTGATACGACTTAATTAAGGTCCTCTTCCTATGGATCTTAAGCGAAGCCATTTTTAGTAACGCATATTATGCCATTTTATGCACGCATAAAATGGTATTAAGGAAATAATAACAAATGTTTCTTTTAGGTGCATAGTTTCCATAAAACCTTGTATGAAAAACTTAAAAAGTATAATAACAGGAATCACGATAGACTCTACCAAGTCGAGAAAAGGACTACAATTTCAACTGTAACCCTTTCTTCACAATATTTTGTAGCTTACAAAATTACTTTCCTTAGTCTCTTGTATGGATACTCAGTTTACAAACCGAAAATAATATTTTTGTGATAATTTTAGCACCAAGAAGGATTTTAGACTGAATTGAGAACTCGGACCGGTAAGCGCAGTGTAGGATGTCCACCCACAAGATGGACAGACGACCTAAAAGAGACAGCATGGAAACGCTGGATGTAGGCCGCTTCCAACCGGCCCTTTTGGACATCGATGAGGGAGGCCCATGTCCAGCAGTGGACGTTCTATGGCTGAAATGGTGATGATGATGCTAGCTTATACATCTTGATATACATCTGATAAGCTAACCAGCTGTAATTTGTATATGAAGGTCGTACATCTGTTCATGCAAATAACCCACGATTTCACTCGCCAAGTCAGCCGAACAGCAAGCCAGTTTACCGCGTGAATGCTCCTACATTTTTTTTAATAACAAAATGGGTAAAATTATTCCAACTGAAAACATTAACAACCTTCAGTTACCAAATATCCTGCTAACAAAGAACTCGGCTATTAAACTACCAATTAAGGATGTTATGCTAGACCGTGGCGGGCGCGAGCCGGGCCTCGTACGAGGCGCGGACGAGTCAACGATTCTAAACCTCAGGAACATTTTATATAGAGCAAGGGCCTTACGCATAGCTGTTTTAAGGGGCCTGTATACCCTCTGCAGCACTCTCGCTCGCACATTTTCACATTATTGAAGATATAAAATCAATGAGTGTGAATTTCCAGAAAGTAACAAAATCATGTCTTGGTGTCTATCGTAACCACAGATATACACAACCAGATCGGCAATATATTTCAGTGAAAGAGACAAATTGATACAGCTCAGCACAAGTACAAAAAGGACATAGATAGACTTTTTTGTCCTTATCGGCGTGGCCTCTTTTTTGGATCCGAAATGTCAAAATCTGACGGTTCAATGCCAAACAAAACGGGTCAGAATATTATTTATTGGCTTATTTTGGTGATTTAATGTGTTATGTGCGTCTTTTCTCTGAGTGATAACTGTAAAAATGGTTCTACAATGCTTGGGTGTGGCATTTTGGGCTGCAAGAAGCGCAGTGAGAGACAAAACGATGAAATATTATTTCACAAGTAAGTAAACATAATAACGCTTGTAGCGATCACCTAAAGACATTTAGGATATCAATTTGTAAACATATTTTCATAATTAGTCAGTTTTTGGGTCGATTTGTGGTCTAATTCTATGAATTTTATCAAATTATTCACTTAGAAGAATTATGACGAATGTTGCCAGTTTATGAAAGAAATTACCCACCGCATCTAACATAAATTATTCGTTCTGCAGGTTTCCAATTGATCCTGTCTTACGAATGAAATGAATGTGCTACGCGGTCGTGAAAGTTGGGTGCCAGCAAGACATGGTAGAATTTTTTCGAAACATTTCAATGCCGGATCCATTGTCAGAAGAGATATTAATTATTTAATTCCGTTTGCCGTACTAACAATGCACTTGCCTAATGCGAACATTGAGGATTATTCAGTAGAAATACCATCGATAAGTTCTTTTGCCACCAAAAATTAGAAAACTTTCTTATGATGATGAAAATATTTTACCAGCCGAAAAAAACAAAATTGATTGAGATTTCTTTCCAACCAATGTACATGTACAGTCAAAAAAGCTGGCACATTACAAGAAGTGCAAAATACCGACCCTTCTATGCCCATATGAATATGGTGAATGTTAATATCAAATATATACTAATGAGGCCAATGAGGCCTCATAGAAGCAGGAAAAGCAAAAGGCGATTTCGGCGAACCGACTCAAAAAGCTACGCGCTGTTCGCGAAATTTGTACTATAAACATTAAAGAGTTTTATCTATTTATCTAATTATTTGGAATGTTATTCGTAATTCCATTCATGAAAAAAATTTACTGACCAAGCGTGAGTCGGGCTCGCGGGCTGAGGGTTCTTTACAATCACAAAATACAAAAAGACAACATCACGCCCAGGCTGTCACCCATCCAAGTATCGACCGCGCCCGACGTTGTTTAGCTTGGTGGTAAACAGAAATTTGTCACTGACTCGCACTTGGCCAGTGTTTATTATTTGTTGTTTTACTTATGTTCACTATAATCCGCAAAATTTGACGCTTGTACGGATTACCGTTTTTACAATAGAACAAATCCAAAAATACCCCGTTCCGTTTTAGCTTTTTTATTATTTTTAATTAATCCACCGTAATATTACATATACATGAAAATTGTAACTGATTATCTATTACGGTTCGAAAGATACAGCCGTTTAAATGTAGGATGGACAGACAGACAGATAGACGGACAGACAGACAGCCAATTTAGACGTAATAGGGTCCCCTTTAGTTTAGAATATTTTTATTTCTTAGTTAATCAGCCTTAACATTACATATTCTGTGAAAATTTAAGTCAACTGGCTATCTATTACGGTTTTTGTCAGGACGATAGGGTATGTCATGAGGACAGACAACGTGCTTTTCTTACCAGAAAATTGCAGGTAGTACCGCGGGTTGCAGCAGATAGTGTATAAACAATAAATATTTAAAAAGTAGTATTGTTTCCAAAATTACTCATTGAAGATTCACTACCCATCATATTAGGTAAATTACCCTAACTTATAGCAAATAATTTTAATGTGGCAACACACCTTGTTGAAGCGAGAGGCACTGAGCTAGCCACGCTCATTGAAAATCTATAGGTATTAGATCTGTGATCGTAACATTACCTACAAACATAGAAATGTTTGTTTCGATATCTTGTAATTTGACGGAATAACATGACACGAGAAATAAAAATCACTTGTTACCCATAGATTCAGTATTTCTCCCTCTACGCTTGTTACCATATATTTTAATTTGACACAGTAGTGTCAAATTAAAATATATCAAATTGACAATTTCTTTGTTAGTAATGTTATAAGTTTATGCTACACCGTGTTAAGACCGTGTGTCGCCCGCGTCCCGGACGATGCACGGCCGTGCCCTTTCATATAAAATGTTTCTGATGTATTAAATCCTTGCCACGTCCGCGCCTCGTAAGGGTCAAGGCTCGCGCCCGCCACTGTCTAGTATAAATCATCCTTACCTAAAATAACCAAATATCAAATGAGTTAGATATATAGGCATAGCTTTAGGATGTGATAGAGATCTTGAAAATTTAATTTCGATGTTATTGATGTGAAACATCTTTTGGCGCGCCATGGCAGTAAAACTGACTCGTATATATACCGTGGCGGACGTGACGTCATGTTTCACATGTGCCGGATATCCCGTGATGTTCAACTTTTTTTTAATTGTTGCATTCTGCTTTGTATGTCTACCTATAAAAAAAACATAACTTCTATGCTTACCTAACAAAACATGTAATATATTATGTGTTTTATAATATGTTTCTAAATGTGTTTTAGTCCATAAATAAAAGTCTGTATATTGTATAAAACTAGGGTTTCATATAATTAGTTGCTAATTAATTGGTTTTGTTATTTTATGGTTGTTTAAATAATAAAATATAATAGGTAAGTATATAATTATGTAAGGGTTTAAGCATAAAAAGGGTTTTAGCATATATTTTTTTATGTTGGTTTCCTCTGACCTTTATTTTTAAACCGATTCAGAAAAATCTTTTTTTTTTTCAGGTTGGCTCATAGAAATTTTATCAAAATTGGTTCAGCAGTATGGTTTTTAAATCAATATAACTGGAAAAAAATATTCATTCATGTAAACGAAATTGTGTATAAATTTACTCAGTTTGAAGTCGGTTTTTTAAATTGATAATTATGATTTTTCTGTGCCCGTGGTATTCACAGATTAATAAGTAGTTTTACGGGGTGGAGGCGGGACTGGACTGGAAAAAGCGTGACGGGATTAGAGTGGATTGCGGAACGAATGTGTAACTGGAACAAAAACAGTGGTACAGAAGTAGAGTAAATTACGGGACAAATGCCCTGTTCTGCACGAAAACGTGAACCTTAACGCGCCCAGTTACGGTTTGCGGTCGCGTGATTTTACAACTGAGCGGATTTAACGTTAGTTTGATACCGAGTTAGCCGTTGGCCGTAAGGCCACTGGAGTAGAGTCGATTTCTATACTACGCGAGCGAAACCTCGCGGGTATGCCAGTTATATATTTACTTATATTTTAGGATATGGTATTTTAGTATAAAACCTTCACTACCTTTGGTGCAAATTTTCCACGTAGTTTTAGTTCAAGGATATCAAGTTCACTAACATAACAGCTTGCCTATGAGCATCGGAAATCTGCCCAAACAACTCAATTTGACATTTATTTGCTCTGCCGTAAGCCATGTTTTGCATTAATTATACCTGCCTAGTAATCGCCATAGCCTTTCAACGATATTGTTCCGCATGTAGAGAAACCTATTTTACAAATAAAATATGTAACAAGTAGTCTGGTAGCTACTACTAGCTACCCGGTACCATTTCCACATAGGTTAGTCGAGGAGCCACTATCGTATTTTTTTAATAAAACTGACAGCCTCCCTTAGACTGCTGACGAAACTTTTTAGTTCTATCATTTGGCCAATAGTAAAGTTAGTAGCCCTGTGGTTAGGTCATTGAAAGTTGTTTTAGTTTTAATTTTATTTTAGTTTTAATTATCACTTGTTTTGTGAGATATATTTTGGACGATACAAATGACGAAGGGGTAGGTATAAACGAGGGGTAGGGGTAAGTGACAGTCATCAAAGCGGTCTTACGAGTTTATGAGAGTTTCCAGATATGCTACGGAACGGAACCGTAATTTTATAAGTGTGTATGTTTGTTCCCTAAGGACTCCAAAACGGCAGGACCAATTTTGACAGGATTATCACTGGCAGATAGCTGATGTATTAAGGAGTGATCCACGTGAGTGAAAACGCGGGGCGCAGCTAGTAAAATATATATCTCAATCTAAACCATATCGTCTGAAATATCGACTACATTTGAGGTTCCAATCTTTTAGAATCGTTGCCATTTTTAAACTGTTTAATTATATCTTGTGGTAAATATTCAGCAACTGTTCCCATTATTTTCACAGTAGCTTCGGACCAACCAGTAGGCGACCCAAATGCAGTCTCAGCCATCGCTAGCGTAGCAAACCCGAGCATAACCTGATCTGCACAGTTTTCCAGCTTGCCGATCATTCGAGCGGCTTCTTTGTACGCCGATGGATGAATCCTTTCTATTTCACTCCTGTTGAACGCACACAGAATCTGCCTCAATGCTGTCAAGTCATAGTAAGAATACTTCTCAGGGTATTTACCGGCGAAATCTTCACGCACTCTATCTGCAATCGCCGCAAGTTGGTCTCGATCCAGTTCATAGTTCAGCCCAAAGTTCTCTATTACATCAATATTGTCTAAAGTAATATTAGAATATTCTTCCGGCTTCACGGCTGGCGTTATCCAATGGAGTATCATGAGCACAGAATCGGGAATATTTTCAATGCCTTCGTAGAAGTTCACAAGGGTTTTCCAAATGAATTCTGTTTCTTCTCTTTGTAACTGCTGTTTGCCCAGGTGAGCTAGACATTCGACGATATCTCTTGGCGGTATAGTTTTTAATATTCCAAGGGTCCATTTAGTGTCAGATGGTAGCGCCAAAATTTCATCACATGTTAAACATTGTATATCTGCGATGTTGTATAATATTGTCACAGCAAGAATAGTTAGTTTCATTCTGGTTTGTTGCGAAGTGTACAAAAGAAACCTTAGAATTAAAGTGATGTTCTGTTTCACCTTTACGTCAATGGCTGATATTTTATGCATGTTTCAATTTCCTTTGCAGCTGAGGCTTCAATTAATTAAATAGAGACGTATAGTTCCTTCACTTTCTAACCTTTTCTTTCTCTGTGTTATTCGGTTGGGTGATAAATTTTATTTATAAGGGTTACGTGCCCAAAGGGTGAAAACAGGACCCTATTACTAAGCCTGGTGTGGACGCGAATGGGACCCTATTATGAAGACCGTAGGTGACCGCCTAGGCGTGGATGTAATTTTTTAACTAATTTCTGTATTTTGTGGTGGTTCGGACCCTCAGCGCACGAGCCCGACTCGCACTTTATCGGCCAGTTTATTTAGAATGGTTATGCAGAAAAGTGTAGCTAGAAGACGCCATCGATGGCCATGATGGCCACGACAATGTATTAAACATACACAACATAATTCCGTTCAAAAAAGTCGATTGTTATAGTGTTAACACACGAGACGTACATGGTTGACGAACCGCCGTCCAACTAACGGGTGGGACAGAGAAAATGTTCTCTTTCTCTCCCGTTGGTTGGACGGTGGTTCGTCAACCATGTACGTCTCGTGTGTTAACACTATAAAGTCGGTATACGGACGATAATTTTACGTGATAACGCTTAGGCCGAATGTGCCTTTCTATGGCTTGTTCCGCTCTCTCGCTTGCACGCGCGGCTCAGGCGGAACTTGACAATTTTTCGTGCATGCAGCCGGCCTTCATCGATTTATAAGACGTTATCACGTCAAAAAAATTGAACGCAGTATATAAGACATGTACCAGCAGTATTCTTAATCTTAGTACTCTTTGTATGTACCATATGTATGGCACTCTCTTAATTGATGTTAAAAATAATACAAACTATAAGGAAGAGAGAGTGAGGAGAGAGAGAAAATATACATACTGGGTTATGCAGAAAGGGTGTACTAAGCCAAAAGGGATCCAAAGTACCTACCATTACCTAGTAACAACTTTTGATATGAGAGCAACCCTGAAATCACGAAAAAATATCAGCTGTGCTATAAGTATAGAAAACGGTACTTCACACTCGATAAAATGTATGGAACAGCTGATATTTTATTCGCGATTTCAGAGTTGCTTAATAGTAAAAGTTGTTCATAATGAGTACTTTGGACCCCTATCGGCTTAGTACAGCCTTTCCGCGTAACCCTGTAGGTATTACTTATTTATAGAGATAGCTCTATACCTACATTAATTTAAATAACTCTATCCGGTTATACTAGTGTTTTGCGTGGGGGCGCGGGCCTCCGGATATATTATAAACTCGAATGCATAAATAATGTACGATATATAAAAGTAAAGATAAATAATAAAACCGGTCAAGTGCGAGTCGGGCTCGCGCACTTACCACGAAATTACCAGTTATAACTTGGTAATGAACAGAAACTTGTCACCGACTCGCACTTGGCCATTTTTTATTATTTGTTGTTATACTTCAGAGTGTATACTATAATCATGTAAAGTTTGACGCTTTTAAGTATTACCGTTTTTACATTACAGATAATACAAAAATACGTAAAAAAATACGTTTGTTGTATGGGAACAATTTCTTTTGCTTTATCCTTTCGTTTTATTTGTTAGTTAATCCGCCGTAAAGTTACATATTCTGTGAACAGCTGTCTATGTTTCACGGTTCGAAAGATGTAGCCGTTAATAGGTAGGACAGACAAAACGTTCTTCTTAAACATCGGCAGCGTATATTATACAATGTACTCTAAAACTTAGTTTTTAGAAGAAGAAAGTGTACATATTTGCAATAAAGAAAGAATAAAGAATAAAGAAAGAAACACGAAGTTTTTGATAATGATCATAAGTTTGTTGGTACTTTATATAATCAAGCAACATGATATTATGTAACCACGTTAGGTAGATACCTAACAAATAAGGTAATTTGACAGATTTCATCAAAATTACTAAAAGAAAGTTGACATGAAACTCAAGCCGGCAGTAAACAATGACTTGTGTAATGTAATAGTCCAAATATAGTGGGTTTAGGAGTGGATTTGATTCATTGTACCTATTGTTACATAACTAAATAGTTATGTAACATTTAGTGCATGACGTACCATAGGCATACCACATAGAGGGTGTAAGGGGAACACTCTCGAAGCCAAAAGAAGGTAATTGTACTCATCATTATGAACAACTTTTACTATATGACCAGATGGCATATTATGGATAATTCGGATCGTGATCGCGATCGCGTGCCATCTCACTTACGCACGTGGTGCGAGTAAGTAGATGCGAACGGGACGGCATGCAATCTGGATCACGATCAAACTTCTATAATAATGCCGCTTCCCTGAAATCGCGAAAAAAAGTCAGCTGTTCCATACATTTTGTCGAGTGTCAATGACCGTTTTCTATATAACAGCTGATATTTTTTTCGCGATTTCAGGGCTGGTCTCATAGTAAAATTTATTCATAATGATGAGTACAATTACCTTCTTTTGGCTTCGAGAGTGTTCCCTTTACACCCTGTATAGAACTAACTGTGCCCCGCGGCTTCAACCGCGTTGTGAATTCTTTAAAAAACGTTAACTTTTCCGGGGTAAAATGTAGCGTTCGGTATTTGTTCTCTACACGTGCAACAAAACTCGTCGACCCGTTGCTCTGTTGCTGCGTGAAAAATTGACAAACAAACGGACAAATAGGTACTAACAAATAATAAATTGATGTTTGAGTTTCCGAAATAAACCTGCCAAGTGCGAGACGGGCTCGCGATTGCTCAGGTTCAAAACCACCTTCTAACATTGCAAGGTTTACATTATTCAATGAAAGTAGAGGAAAATGTCTCTGTCCAATGCTAGGGTAATTATTGTAATTTTTAGAACAATAGAAATTGGCATCTTTAAATTACCCCAAGAGGAAGTTTCGAGATGACTCAAGTACCTAGGTAGGCTTAAATTTAACTTTGCGTGATTGTCAGTTCTAAGACAGGACAACGTCTGTCAGGTCAGCTAGTTATGCTAATATTATAAACGCGTAAGTTTGTATGTATGGATGTTTGTTCCTCTTTCACACTGCAACGGAACAACCGATCGACCTGATTATTTGCATGGGTATAGTTCAAGAGCCAGCGAGTGACATAGGCTACTTTTTATCATCATCATCATTTTTCATCATTACGGGGGGAAACCGCGGGGCGCAGCTAGTGTTATATAAATTTTTAAGCGAGTTTAAAGAAGGAGGGTTTTCAATTATCTGTATTTTTAATTTTAATAGTTTTTTAAAAGCGGATAATTCCTTGTATGACTACCAACTCGTCTGTTGGTAAGCGACGATGTGATCGAAGATGAAGCACGCAGACTAAGAAGTTACCCATAGTACTACAAGTGACGTCTTACAAAAGTATTTTAATAGTTTCACTTGTGACTACCTAAACTACCTAATTGGAAGTCGATTTAACCAACTTCAAATTGTTGGATCGATTTGAAACTCGAAACATCGAACTGATCTGATGATGGAGCCGAGGTTTGAACATTCATCAGCCAGAAGACGTCTACAGCTGAAAATAGGCAACCTAAGAACTCTACACTGAAAGACAGTCAGCATTCTGCATTCACTGGATGTCCATCACTGGATGAATCGTGTATGTCACACGATTGTGGTGTATTGGCCACATTCTACCAAGGAGTATTAATAAATGTGGGTACTGGCCACATGCCACCATGGAGTTTTAATGTTATTAGAAGAAAACGGTTGGTCTTTGTTTTTATGCGTTTTGTCAGTTTTTGGTTATAATTATACGAATTAAATAAGATTTGTCTAATATTATAAAGAGGAAATATTTGATTGTTTGTTTGTTTTCATTGAATAGGCTCCGAAACTACTGAACCGATTTGAAAAATTATTTCACTGACGGGAAGCTACACTATCCCCGGGTGACATAGGCTATAATCTATACCCGTGCAAAGCTGAGGCGGACCGCTAGTTTATAATAAAATGGGTATTATTAAGACAAAAACTCATTAACGATGTCATCGGTTTATTTAGTGGTGGTGGTTGAACAGAGTTCTTCAATAGCTACTAGTAAACCTCGTCTTTTATGTGACTTAAGTTTTTTGTTTTAAGCTATCACGGTTGTTTACTTAAGTTATATGATGGTTATAGGATCGAGTTCGAGTTCCAGTGATAACCGTAGCAAAAGACTAAGAAAGAGGGTAGATAGTTATGTCTGGTCACGGTTCGACCAACCACCCGCATTCTTCAGTCTTCCCGTGAACATGGTGCATGTAACTGCGTCGAAATATCGGGAGCTCATTCCACAACCTTACCACGGTAAATATCCCGTAAATAATCATATAACTTTAAGTTTTTTTTTATACGAACTGCCCAAGAATGGAACTCTCTGCCGTCCTGCTTGTTTCCTGAGAATTACAATCTAGGCATCTTCAAGGCTAGAGTGAATAGATTTCTTCTAGATCAACGTGTTCTATCCTCAGCCACACCGACGCTTACCATCAGAGGAGTTGGTGGTCAGAATTAGATATATTCTATGTTTTAAAAAAACTCAAATTGTTGTAAAGTATAGATCAATTTTCAAACTGTCGTTCTGGTACAATTCAAGGCGCCATAACAGTTCGAGAGAGATGTCAAGTTTAGTGTTCCGCGTTCCAAAATGTGAAGTAAGCCAGTGGATTGGGGCCGCAGTTTGAGATATTGACGTGGCCCTCATGTTTGTCTGTTTGCACTGACATAACTTTGTTTGATATTCACGAAACCGGTGATACGCAAATACTTCGGTATATCGTGAGACGGATTTCTGAGGTTCCATGACAACGCCACAGTATAAACAGTAAGTTAAGCGAAGCAAAATTCAATTGTTTACCTAAATATAAACAAGGTGATCAGAAATTAGGAGATCCGTAGACGAACGAAAGTCGCCGACATAGCCCACTGGATTAGCAAGTTAAAGTGGCAGTGGGCAGGGCACATATCACGCAGAACAGATGGCCGATGGGGCCAAAAGGTTCTGGAATAGAGACCACGGACCGGTAAGCGCAGCCACAAGATGGACAGACGATCTAAATAAAACCGCAGGGAAACGCTGGATGCAGGCCGCTTCCAATCGGCTCCTTTTGGAGATCGATGGGGGAAGGCCTATGTCCAGCAGTGGACGTCCTAAGGCTGAAATGATGATAATGAAATAAGGCAATTTGTGTATTTATGTATGTTTCCTATGGGCTCCGAAACGGCTGCTCCTATTTTGACGGGACTTTCACTGGCAGATACTTAGCTGAGCTATCAGGAGTAGTCACCGCGGGTGAAGCCGCGGACCGCAGCTAGTTAGATTTAGCACCAATGATATTAGCCAATTATATAATTATGTAGGTACAAAGATTACTCGCGCACGTACACGCACACAGTTATTTACTACGAAGTTGAATATAGAAGTTTCCTTCGAGTTTTAATTATATGTTACCAGCAACGCACCCCGGCTTAGCACGGGTGTAAATCTTATTTTTTTACACCTTGGGTTACATTATTGGAGTTATAGTAAGGATACCTATTTAAAAAAAATAAAAAATATAGCCTATGTCACCTGGGGATAGTGTAGCTTCCCAACAGTGGAAGAATATTTGAAATCGGTTCAGTAGTTTAGGAGCCTATTCAATGCAAACAAACAAACAAATAATCAAATCTTTTCTCTTTATAATATTAGTATAGACTAGCGACCCGCCCGCATGGCTTCGAACGGGTGTAATTTACGTGCGAAGCCGGGGCGAATCGCTAGTTATATATATAAACCTTCCGTGAAAATGTATCTAACTGATGGTGAAAACCGCATCAAAACCCGTTGTGTGGTTTAGGAGGAGTTAGCGGCCATACAGACAGACAGACGCGGAAAGCGACTTCAATTTATACTATTTCCTTCTTTGTCGATGATACCTACTATGTAGAGATTATATAATATATATATTATAGTATATACAAACAAACAAATAAACAATCAAATCTTTCCTCTTTTTGATATTAGTATAGATTTGGAAACAGGTTTCATTGCGGTAGTTCTTAGTTATGTTTGATCAAAAACTGTCCAGCAGCAATTTAAAAGTATGAGCTGTGTTCCAAACTGGTCGTAGGTAATTTTTTTTAAATATGTATTTTGTTTTCCACGTTTGGCTGCCAGAGCTACGGTTTATGTGCCCTATATTTTCATGTTGATTTTTTGTGGACAAGAGCAAAACATAAAGTATGTACCCACAAGCCGTTGACAGCAATCCGTCATCATATAGGATTCGTTGTTAAATACCACTTTGATCACCTGGGTGATAAAATTCGACTCTTTAGTCGACTTTTATATCTATACTAAGATACTAACCTCTACATAGTATAAATTGAAGTCGCTTTCCGCGTCTGTCTGTCTGTCTGTATGTCTGTATGGCCGCTAACTCCTCCTAAACCACGCAACGGATTTTGATGCGGTTTTCACCATCAGTTAGATACATTTTCAAGGAAGGTTTATATATATGACTAGCGACCTGCCCCGGCTTCGCACGTGAATTACACCCGTGCGAAGCCGGGCGGGCGGGTCGCTAGTAATATAATAAAGAGGAAAGATTTGTATGTAAGTATGTTTGTAACGAATTGGGTCAAAAAGTACTGGACCGATTTAAAAAATTCTTTCACAATTTCAATGCTACATTATCACTGATTATTATAGGCTATTTTAGGCCCATGTGTTTTTCCGCTCTAAATTATATAACAGCTGAACGGGTTTTATTGAAATTCGGTAGCTTACACCCTGGATAAACACATAAACTTTATATCCCGGACATGGTTCCTGGGCCCCGCTTCTACTAAAGAAATTGTTTCAATATTGTAATTGTTTCAATTTCATTTTTAATTAATTGCCTCAAAACTGATAGTTTAATGTATATTATACTAGAAAAATACCACAACCGAATATTATAACTTAGTATAAAAAATATTAGAAACTGTCAATTTTGAGGCAATTATTTAAAAAATAAAATTGAAACATAATATATATAAATCTCGTGTCAAAATGTTTGTCCTCAATGGACTCCTAAACCACTTAACCGATTATAATAAAATTCGCACACCATGTGCAGTTCGATCCAACTTGAGATATAGGATAGTTTAAATAATTATAATTATAATATATATAAATCTCGTGTCACAATGTTTGTCCTCAATGGACTCCTAAACCACTTAACCGATTATAATAAAATTCGCACACCATGTGCAGTTCGATCCAACTTGAGATATAGGATAGTTTAAATAATTATATAACTAGCGACCCGCCCCGGCTTCGCACGTAAATTACACCCGTGCGAAGCCGGGCGGGCGGGTCGCTAGTTACTATATAAAAACAATTTCTTTAGTAGAACCGAGGCCCTGGTAGGATTGTGGGAGAAACCGCGGGCAGCTGCTAGTCTAAATTATTAGTGTGAAGTGTATCAACAAAACGTTGAATGGACTCATGACAGAGAGAGTAGCTCTATGAAAGTATCTATTGTTGAAATTGCCTTACTGTCAATCTGTAGGTAAACTTGGAGTTAAAGACGCGTGAAGAATTGAAGATCTGTTAACAAATGACAGTGACTGTTCATGGACACGCGATCGGTACCAAACCAATGATTACGTGGGCCCATGTAATATGTTTAGAGTTCGCAATGTGACGGCACCGGCAAATATGTACACAGCGAGATCTACATTGTAGACAATGCGATGTTTTACTTTGTACAGGGTTCCGTAACGGTCTTACTAGCCCGAAAGGAGGTTGTACTCAACGTTATAAACAATTTTTGAACAACCACGAAATCGTGAAAAAGTATCAAATATTCCATTTCGTTGAATGCATGCTCTTGTGGACCCGGGTATGTCCTAAAACTGCGACCAGAACCACCGGAAGATGGGAAGTAGCGTCTTGTTAGTACACGGTGAACATACTGCGATCCCCATGCCGCCTGCCAAGCGTGGGGATTATGGCAACACCCCTCTCTAAGAGGGAGGCCTTTGTCCAGCAGTTGACGTTTAAAGCTGCTGATGTGAATATAGGCTATTTTAATAGGCTATATAACTATACCCGTGCGGAACTGGGGTGGACCGCTAGTGATGTATAATCAATTGTTTCGACAATATTATTTTTTGTTATTTGAAGAAAAAAATTCCACCCGTAAGGTTAGTTAATTAAGGGATGAAGCTCGCTTATGAATCTCGCTTAATGAAAAAAAAAAAACAACTTGGGGGCAAGTTTTTTTTTTGTTGATAAATGTATCATAATAACTTGGATTATTCTTTATACATCCATTGCTAAGATCCATAATGAATCTATAGAGATTTTTTTCTCTCTTTAGATATCATTTTAAAATTATGGATCTATCAAGAACTTTTTTTCTCACTAGATCTATTAGTAGTTCCTCGATGGATCTATGGAGATTTTTAATTCTCGTTGGATCCCATTTAGAAAGTATGGATCTGTTGAGAACTTTCTTTATCATTAGATCCATTGGTCAGATGTATGATGGATCTATATATTTTGTAATCACAACCCCTTTGCTTTGCTTAGATAAAATATGTACAAGATTCCTAGTAGCGCAACGTAAAATTATACCAAAAAGAAGGTGCTAGTACTAGCACCTTCTTTCGATCGCCCCGCCACACGTCAAAAGCCTCCGATGTGAGAAAGTCCGTGTATAATTTTTTTTACAAAATGACTGGTTGTGTTGTGAAATCTTGCAAAAATTACACCACAAATAAAAATACGTCCACCAAGATCACATACCACAAGAAAGTATTAAATTATCTTGCTGTATTTCTTCGCAAAATTAGTAGAAAACGAAAAAATTACAATGCCATTTCAAAACTGTTTAGTGTTGCCAAGGGCATGAAATTTGCTTACCCATGTTTTTAACACTAATATGTTTCTAATAAATTGTCTTTTAAATCAAACTTATTATAATTGTGCTAAGCAGCATAATATCCATTAATTACCAACTGAAAATGGCGGCAAAATTCCTCGACCACGGATTAAATAACAAAAGAGGTTACATCTAAACTTATGTTAAAACTATTTACACGGCACTACATATAGATACAACAAACACCTATAATATTTCCACTTTTAGGGTTCCGTAGTACTACAAGGAACCCTTATAAGTTAGTTATGTCCGTCCGTCTGAGAAAACTGCACTGAGATTTAGTATTCCATAAGCTCTTTGGGAAACTGGCAGTGATGTGTCTGATGAACGGGAGAAAAAAATCCACTGCAAAGTTAAGCTTGTCCTTCAAATTTTCACCTTTTTGTTCGACTGCTGGAGGGTAATGTTTTTCTGGTGAATCTGTATGTATGGTAAAGGTAATGTATGCATCTTATATATGGTTTGTACGGAACCCTCAAGATGTGTGTCTTGCATTCGCACTTGTTTGTTTTTTCATTTATTTAAGTTACTCATTGTAATTATAATTTAAGAGCCCATACTTCCATATTGAAGATATAATGAGTAATACGACTGAATATATATAAATAAAAAAACTGCACATTTTTAAATGAATTGTGCTAACATTTTATATGAGTATTTTACATTTAGTAATTTTGTATCTTTACAATTGTAGAAATGCACGAAATAGATAGAAGACTACAATATGGACACGTAAATACCTAATTAGTGATGTTGGTACTGTACTAATGAAATAAATACCGAATGCAATTTTTTTTGGGTTTAACAAATTTCATCCAAAATCATTCTGCTGCTTCAGAGTTCAGTAGGAATAAACACACTTATACAAATCCGAAACAAAATCGCCTTAGTTTATTTTTTTCATTTTATGTTCTAATGAAAGCTCGTAACAACCTGGAAATTGCATGTACTGAAAGGCAATCCTATTAAAAAAAATGGTTTGGATAGATTTTTGATATTGAATAGTTTCGTTTTTTAGTGAAATTAAAAGCGTAAAAAGGTCGCGAGAATTTGCGCGCGCCGCGCTCAGTACCGCGCCAGGCGTCATCGAGGTCGGACCTCTTTGTTTTTGTTGTTGCACTCCCCCCGCGGGCCTCCTGACACTTGCGCGGCAAAATACATACGCGTCGCTATAACTTGGCGGGGGCTGAGGGAGCATTTTGTTGCATACGCGACTCGGATAACAGGCCGTTAATTAGGGGATGAAAGTCACCGTTTCCTCGTGGTCATACTAGTTTGTCAATAGCAGTATGACCACGAGGATATACGAGTACATGTCCTCATGGTCCTACTGTAACATCATATTTTACGACAGAGGATTTTCCTTCCTCCTGTGAATACCGCTTACTGAAGCCCCCCAAGTTGTTGTTTTTTTAATGTGTTCCTGCTAAAATATGTATATATCAGTAAAAATATGATTATTAATGTGAAAATGGGACAAACGACCGATAATACTATGATTGAACAAATGGCTGGTTTCACCAAATTTTTTTATACCTAACTGGATGCCAAGCTTTATATCAATATCTGTAATTATTTACAGCTAAATAAATATGAACGTTCTTGAATTTTTCAAATAAAATTTTCTGTTTTTATATGTAAATGTAAAGTATAAGTAAACAATATTTCATCTAATATGTGACTTTTCTCGGAATAAGTAACTTCCTTGCGATAGTAAAGTATCAAGGTCAGTTTAGCAGTTTATCCGTTCTCGTTTGATGATTAATTACACAAGTTTCTAGCAGTCCCAGATGTTAATTTTTTGTTGATAGCACGTTGGTCTAGTCACATCATTAGCCATTAAATGTCCACTGCTGAACAAAGCCTTCCTCTTAGAGAGGGGTGTTGCCATAATCCCCATTGATAGGCGGCTTGGGGATCGCAGTACGATCACCGTGTTCTAACAGGACGCTGCTGCCCATCGTCCGGTGGTTCTGGTCACAGTTTAAAGACATACCTGGGTCCGGGTTGGTCTAGTCTCTAGTTGGTAGTGAACCTGCCTTCTGCGCTTGGGGGCGTAGGTTCGATTACCACCTAGGACAAACATTCATGTGATGAACATTTGTGTTTGTTCTATATTATTATCTGGATGTTAATATCTATTTAAGTAAGTATATAAAAATAAATATGTATGTATATCAATCTCTGGCAGCCATATTACAGTATTTTTCTGATTTTTTGCGGGGAAGGGATCGTAAATGGCTCGGAATAGTTCGTGTATCCGGGTCAAAGGGAACTAAAGCAAAACCTCTTAAGGGCGACTTTGGTGCATCAAGACTAACAACTTTTGTTCCACATCATCATCATCATCATTTCAGCCACAGGACATCGACTGCTAGACATAGGCCTCCCCCATCGATCTCCAAAAGGGCCGGTTGGAAACAGCCTGCATACTGCTTTTCCCTGCGGTCACTTTTAGGTCGTGTGTCCATCTTGTGAGTGGACGTACTACGCTGCACTTACCGGCCCGTAATCGGCTTATCGGTTGGTTGTTCTACAAGTCTTCGAAATTCGCGAAAATATCAGCTGTTCCATACAAAAAAGTAATTTACTCCCTACAAAATATATGAAACAGCTGATTTTGATAAGTCGTAGAACAAATGTTGTTAGTCTTGATGCTTCAAGGTCGCCTTTAAGGTTTTGCGTTAGTTACCTTTGACCCTGTATAAATATACACCAGCAGGCCTAGCACTGGCCATGGACAAATTGTCTTTCCACCGTTTTTATCCCGCGAGAAAAAGACAAACGTATCCATATTCTAGCTTTGTCGCGTCTAGGCGTGGATAAAAACGGTGGAAAGACAATTTATCCACAGCCCATGCTAGGCCTACAGGATGCGTCAGCCTGTAAACGTCGCTTAGGTCTGCCATACTGCAGTGTGTCTAGAACATTATCGTCTAGCTAATAGATACATGGAAGTCTTCGCCATCGATTGAACACGATATCGATCGCGATGGCGACCATAAACCCACATCGATATTTATTTATTCAGTAACCCAGCGCGAGCGTTTACAGAAAGTACGTGCACCAGAGACTGAGCTCGGAAAAATCTTTGCAACATTCCGAGAAACGTTTATTTAAATTTTGAATTTATTATGCTCCTACTAAAAGTATTGTAAACCATAAAACTTTTGTTCACCGTTGAACTACAAAGCATTGTTTTATTCTATTCTGTACGAATGCGTTTCAATATTCAATAATATTTCTAGAGGGTAAATTTGCCTAATTATATTTTTTCGACTAAATTATCTAATTTTAAATGATTTAGTTTCTACTTATTTAAAACTGGCGTGTTCTCTCCAATAAAGATAAAGATGATTTATTTGCATAAAACACGAGTAAATCATACAAACATTTAAAAACGCAGGCAAAATTAGGTGGGTTAAAATATTTGTCACTTTGTATCATGTTTTGTCTAGTTTGTAGGCGTACAAATCTAGAGAGATGGTATAAAAATACCGTAAATATTATTTATATAAAAAAGTATCAAAGATCATAATTATTCTGTCGCAGATAGGTACCAAAGAAATACTCAAGCTTTCCCTCTGCGTTGTTCTGATCTATTGCATAGGCTTGCGACCGGCCTGTGTTCGTGTTATGTAACGCCATAACCGATTTTTCGTAATATAGGTATATGTTTCTAAATTGTAAAATTTGGGACACTACATTTATGCGCACATATCTAATTTACTCAAGCTCACGCGAATTTCGGCAGTTACGATACTGTCTATATTGGTTAAAGGAAAATCATTTTATTATTGGGGCCTTCTAACCTGGCTACATGGACAAGAAGTTAAGAGCCAAAACTACTAAGAAAAAAAACTGTAACTGTTATTAAATTTTAAGGGGCATATTGTAACCTTTTAGTTTTTATATCAATACCAAGTAATTTAGTTTTATATGTATTGTTTTGCATAGCATTGCGTATGTTAGCCAGTGGGCTGATAGGAATGTAGGTTTTGGGTACATGACTATATTTTATAGGCAAATTGATTAACGATTATCTAAGACCAACATAAACATTTTTTATAACAGTATATGCAAATGTGTTCAAGTTTATTATAGCCCCCAAAGTAAATAGAAGTGGATTATAACACTTTTATTAAGTGGAATTTTTTAATAAATTCAAATATTTATTTCTGTTACGTAAAATGTTGAAAAAACGTAGGTATATGGGTATTAAATATTACATTTATTTTCAAAGATAGATGTTTACATATATAGGACAGAATGTAAATAGATATACATAATGTAAGTATAACACAACCAAGAATCTATTTTGTATATGTAGGTATACCTTCTAAGCCAATTAAAATTATAGATTAGTAAAAAAAAAAACACAAAGTGGGTACATACACATTTCAAAGTAGGTAAGCAACTAAATAAATATTTCCAAATAATTTTCAAACTTACAGAATTAAAATAACGCAAATCTTTGCCCTAAATTTTCACCCTAACTAATGAGAAAAGTAACAAAATGTTCAAGTAATACGAAAATATGAGAACTAGGCGCTCAAATGAAGTGTGACAGTGTTATTTATGTTACTATTAGTGCGATATTTTCGCTTTGCGAAAAAGCACTTTAAATAAAGATTTAAAAAAAGGTCGAATTTTTTAATTCTGTTCATATTACAAAAAATCGCGATATCCTTTTTTATATAGATCAAAATTACTGATAACGACAAAATGTCATAAAATCGCAATATCACAAGGTTCTACTCACGTGAGTGCGCGAGCGCAGTTATTAGGGGTGCGCGGGCGGCGAGCTCGGCGGCGCACGGGTGCTGAATGACTCTACGCGCAAAATTGCCTTCTTCGCCTGTTCTCGCGTTTTTGCAACACCGCGCCATGGCGGGAAGGATACATCCCATTCAGGGCTGCGATTACGAAACCATAATAACGAAGTGATTAATTAACCGATCTATTCTAGAGTCGATTGCGATCTTAAAAGTCATAGTGACTATTGATCATGTCATTTTAAGTCTAAAATCAAAACACGCCCCTATTGCTTAGTAGATTAATGACTCGTGGTCCCACCAATTTTGTCCCAATATTGCTGATGGACCCACTAGTCTTGAACAACAAGGCTCGTAGTTCCACTGCTTAGTATGTGTAGTATCACAAGTACGTATAAAGTAGGGATCGTGGTTACACTATCATAAATGAAGATTATACTTAAATTACGCCCCGCAGTTTCACCCGCGTGGATACCCTTGATAAAAGTAGCCTAAGTTACTCCTTATAACATCAGCTATCTGCCAGTGAAAATCCCGTCAAAATCAAAAATCAGTCCAGCCGTTTTGGAGTTTGTACATAAGGAACATACACACATCGATTTATATATATATATATATATAATATACTAGCTGCGCCCCGCGGTTTCACCAGCGTAGTGATGAAAAATGATGATGATGATGATGATGAAAAGTAGCCCATTACACTCTCTGGCTCTTGAACTATACCCATGCAAAAAATCAGGTCGATCCGTTTTTCCATTGCAGCGTGAAAGAGGAACAAACATCCATACATACAAACTTTCGCGTTTATAATATTAGTAGGACTAGCTGAGAACCGCGGTGTTACCCGCGATTTCCAGTTTTTCCGCATGTTGTAGAATGTAATAAACTCCGTTTAAAAACGATTGGTTTAGTAGAATTGGGGCCCTGGGGTAGCAGTCAGGTAGCGTCAGATAGCAAGGGCCGCCAAAATTCCAAAAGCGGGGAAAAAACACCTCGCGCCTCGGAGCGGGGGCGGCGTGCAAGGCGTGAGGCTCACTTGCGTTGTTTTCAACCTGTATAAAAATTTGATGTGGAAATAGTTTACAAATCCTGGATTAACACATGGAATAGTTTTTATCCAGGAATCGGTTTCTGTACGATAGTTTTCAGAAATGAAACGCCGAAAGATAATCTCTATCTGCTCTACCCTCATCAAAGGCTGGTCGTCTGTCGGAAGTCTGTATGACATCAAGACTTATTAGAAACTAGCTGCGCCCCGCGGTTTCTCCCGCTCAGGTATTCTCCTAGGAGCCGTACATTCTTTCGGGATAGAAAGTATCTCTCTCCGGCTCTCTATTTCTATGCAATAAGTAAATCATGTTGACTCGTCGATCGATGCTGCGTGAAATAGGAACAAACAAACAAACAAAAACACTTTAGGGTGATTACGCTGTAAAGCTATTTTAGCTGAGTAAGACCTCGATTATTGGAAGTAGTGTGCGTCAAGGACTCTATGATTGTAGAGTACGATTCATTAGCAATTAATAAAATGGTTGGTCTATGAAGAGAAAATCTTTTATTAAATTTTCAATGCCACACTAAGCTTATCTAAAATACTCTACCTAGATAATATCTGTCGAGTAAAACAAACTGCTCGCTGATTTCACAGCTTTATGGGAGACCTGTGCGGATCCGCCCGTACTACGGGAGACGGGATCTACGCGGAGGCAAGTCCCGTACGGAACAATCCGCGTCGCTGTGAAACGATGCTCCAGCGGGTATGTCCTAAAACTGCGACCAGAACTAGCCGGAGGATGGGTAGCAGCATCATATTAGTACACGGTGAACGTACTGCGATCCTCAAGCCGCCTGCCAAGCGTGGGGATTATGGCAACACCCTCTCTATGACGGAGGCCTTTGTCCAATAGTGGAAGTTTACCTACTGGCTGATGAAGTGATGTGGTAGTCAGTGGTCGAATTGGACTTACCCACGAACCGGAACGCATTTCCCTTTAAACCTTGCGAACTTTTAACCGACTGTCCAAGAAGGAGGGTAATGTTTTTGGGTTGTATGTAAGCATGCAAGTATGTTTCTGGGTTCCTGTAGTACCTCCTGTAGCCTTAACGGCTTGACCGATTTTGACGAGTGAGGTGTCGTTGGATTCCTTTACGAAACGGAACGGTGGTTTCACGAACCGGAACGGCGTTCCGGTGCGTTTTGGTCCATTCCGAGCACTGGGCATAGTGCATAATTGCTAGGTAATAATAATAATAATTCATTTATTTAATACCAGAATCCAGTTATTTAAAATTTTACAATCAATAGAATATCTACTATATAATAATTTACTAGCAGCAAAAATAGTTGTGCCAATGGGCCCCAAACTAGGCAAAGCCTGTATCTTGGGCGCCCTATAGCCAGTTAACAGCTTCTGTTAATGCGCTTATGTTTGTACACATTTGCATGGTAGTACACTAACTTATTGTTAAAATCTAATGACAGTTAAAGTTTTTTTTATTATTAAAAAAGTAAGCTATATGTGGTGTAGATAAGTAGATACAAGAATGGTGCTTTACTAAACTTAGTTAAAGGTAAGATCACGACGTCAAAATATATTACTGTAGTAAAAATAAAGAGGCACCCTGTTAGTTTCTTTGACTGGACAGATGGTCGGGCTGACACAACGATCTTATAAGGGTTCTTTGTATGTTACCACGGACCCTTAAATGTAAAAACCAATAACTATATTTTTCGCTGTTCATATTTTCCAAACGGTAAATAGGTACATGATACAAAATATATTTTTACTGTAGTTCATTTCCAACTTCGTTTTGTGTACAAGCGGTCATTAAATTGAAGATTGCATAACTCTGTCGGCACATCTGTAAATTACAAAATAAAGTTAATTTCGAGAAAAAAAAACCGTCTTCAAGACTATACCTAGATGTACACACTGAAAGTAGAAAATGACAGTAAAAACAGAGATTGAAAGTCCTCGTCAAAACTTTTGCTTAATGGAACCACAAATCCAAAAAAAAAAAATTACACGTGAATTACTCGCGTAAGATTAGGTCTGTTACTCCGACTATAGTTAGAGCGCCTCATACGGTTGAAACTATAGTCGGAGTAACCGGCTTAATCGTACGTGAGTAATTCCCGTGTAACATAAATAAAATGAGTGAAAACCACGTCAGTTTCCATTACAAATCCAAAACGTCATCTGTGTACATATTTTTTGTTTTATTTGATTTTTTCAAACAACGCTGAATTAATTTCGATAAAATTTATATGACGACCACCTCTGAAGTATGACCTACCAAACAAAAAAGAATCATCAAATTCAATTCATAATTGGCGGAGTAATCGCGTAACAAACACACAAAAAAACATACAGTAGAATTGAGAACGTCCTCCTTTTTTGAAGTTGGTTAATAAGTTTTATTTGCTGAAATCATGACAGGGTGGAAAGTTAATTGAAACTAGGAAGAATATGTCAGTGTATCTACGTGTTAATACGTGTTTACCTCGCCCACGTCAGTTTTTGACAGGCCTTATTCGGTAGCTACTAGCTAATGTAGGTAACTAGCTCAAAGGATTACACGGATTTGATCACAAGTGTGGTCAGTTGAAGAAAAGCGTGTTTTTTTAAATCGTTTTGTCACCTAATCACGCGACGATTTTTGGGTGTGTTCAGAGTATGAAATTAACAATGAATTACTTTTTGTTTTCACCACCTGAGGCCTTACGGCCAACGGGTAGCTCGGTATCAAACTAACGTTAAATCGGAAAATCACGCGACCGCAAACCATATCGGTTCACGTTCGCGTGATTTTCCGACTGAGCGGATTTAACATTAGTTTGATACCGAGTTAGTCGCTGGCCGTAAGGCCCCTGGATACAGTTGACCTTCAAAATTATATCGTAGCCGTATCGTAGAATTATATCTTTACGAATCTAGCGCTTCTGGATCACGTCGAGAAGACAACTTTCCTCAGAAGTCTTAACTTTTCGCAGCCTTATTATTGTAGTGAAGTATTAGAATAAACAGGAATATTGCCAACTTACAGTCGTAAACGTATCCAAGTTTATCGAGTAAAAAATCGAGGATATGCTGAAAGGCCTGCCAGCTCGCGTGAGCATCTGAAACACCGTCTTCTGGATGCTCAAGCGATGGCAGCTCTCCCAGCTGCAGTAATATATTGCTTGCCGAAACCTTTCACTCTGAAACATTATTTTGAAACAGTAAGAATAACAGTATAATTTTGCTCTTTTATGTAATTAATATTTAAATTCAAGTTAAGTTCAAATTAGCATCACAAATATCTATAGAGAAAATAGTTTAACCTAAAATCCTTATTGTACTCGAAACGACGTAGAAGCTGAATTGCCGCTTAAACCCATTTAAATTTTAATATCTTTGATTTTTAAGTAAGACCGTTAGAAGCAAACTTACTGATTCCATTAGCAAGTCACAATAATAACATGGTGTCAAAAAGTGTACGAATGAAGCCACCGTCAGAAATATGTATTCCAAATTAATTGTTTTGTTGCTGCGGAACTCCTGTAAAATTCAAAATCATTACTTTACACGGGGATAATAGCCATGTGTCCTAATGTTTCATTTATTAAAAACTACCTGCGCCCCTCGGATTAAAAAAAATAAACAATTTTCTGTGCAATATTCTTTCCGTAAGAACCTTCTACAAAGTATTAGAAAACGTTTAAAAAGATGAATTAAATCGGTAAAGTCGTTCTCAACTTATGTCGTGACCAAGGTAAATAGGGATTCATTTATATATATATATTATATACTAGCTATTTCCCGCGACTTTGTACGCGTAGCCTTTCGTATAAACTTTAATCCCCCATTTCCCTCCCTTAATTCGGCCCTATCGCAAAATCCTTTCTAAGCAGATCTCTACATCCCACAAGGAATCTACCTGCCAAATTTCAGCTTCATAGATCAAGTAGTTTTTGAGATTTCGTGATGAGTGAGTGAGTAGATGAATTTCGCTTATATATATATATAGATAACAGGCTTAGCGAAGGATATAATTAAATACATTACACATAATTAAAAATAAAATAAACTGACGTGGTTTTCACACATTCATCATCATTCATTTCATAATTAATTTATTCATTTCAAAATAGGTAAAAACAATAAATTGTGACCTTAATATTTTTGCTGATAAAAAACATGGAATCAGATTTTTTATTAAAAAATATTTACACTTTATAAAACCACCAAACCACCAAAATTATATTATGCCATGTCAGATAATAAAATAAATTTCATTTCAGCCGGTGTCATCACGTGCGCTCCGCGCGGCGGCCCGTAGTGTAAAGCGAGACGAAGCCGCGCGCGCGCATTGACCTTGAAAAATACCGCCTGATGCGGTTGAAACTATAGTCAGAGTAACCGGCTTAATCTTACGAGAGTAATTCCCGTGTAATATAAATAAAATGTAATTTAAATAGGCTGATAAATATAAGAGATATACTCCTTTATAGTTTTTGGTGGGTATAGAGAGCGGATGTTCTGTCCCTCTGCTGCATATCGTGTATTAATATAGCATTTTTATGGCGTTCGCATGGTGTGACGTCACAACGTGCTATAGATCGCTCTCTTTCTAGCATGAAATTAAAATTGATATCATCATCATCAGCCAGATGACGTTCACTGCTGAACATAGGCATTGGCGGATCCAGGGGGGGGGCATGGGGGCCATGGCCCACCCCAAAACACCTAGCAATTCCATACATTCTCACACTCATACTCAATTTTTCGATTTGATTCCTTCGAAACTTGTCAGAATGGCCACCCCCAAAATGAAATCCTGGATCCGCCCCTGAACATAGGCCCTGCCTTTTGCATCCACTAGATAGATGCCAGCGACACTCACAATGTCGTCGGTCCATTTTTTTAAAATAAACTTTTAGCGGGCAGAATGAGTTTTTAATCCTCTTTATAAGTGCGCCGATATTATCTTTGCCGCGCAAATATTTTTTTGGCTCGGGCGACGTACTTTGAATCCCTCGCTACCTTCAAGATTCTACTAAAGAATCCCGATTCAAAAAAGCGCCCTCGCCGTAAAAATATTATTATTGCAGCTCCCTTATGTTACAATCTACTATTTAGTCTTAATTAACCTCCTAAGCGTATGTCGAGGCGAACATTCCATCCTTACGTAACTTTGGTAAAGTCCGCACGCAGCGTTTCTATGATTCCTTCCTAATACTTCTAGTATAGTATATTTCTCTATGCTAATACGAACTGCACACCAGGGATGTAACGGAGGTAGTTTTATCGGAACCGAAGGCGGAGTCGGAATTTTTAAATTTTCTTTACCGGAGTCGGAATCGGAGTCGGAGGCAGGATCAGAAGTGGTGGCATGAGAGAGAATTTTTATTTAAGACGCGGTACAATCGCAAAATTAACCAAAATAACTGTTTTTAAACGCTTTGTGTGACGTGACAAAATTAGCTGATCAGATAAAAAAAATACTACAAGTAGAAAAAAACCCTTGGTAATAATCTTAACCGAGTAAAATTTTGAAAAATTGTCTAAGACTATTAAAAAAAACATATTACAAATTGCACAATAAAAATAGCTTCTGAATTGAAGAACTCTGAATTTTCAGCGACAACAACATATTTTTTTGTACGAATTGTATAGCCAGACTAGTCTTTTAAAACTTTAACCGGTTAATTGTTGAAATTCATTTATATATTTTGATACATTAAATAAAAACCCTCAAAATAATATAAACACAAGCACAAAGTCATCATCATCATCAAATATGATGATATACGATTTTCGACTTTAAACAAAGCCGTTTTAGATAGCAAATAGATCATGGCGTACGCGGGTGAAATGCGAATTTGAAATCGTGATCAGACCGCGCCTTAAGGACAAATATAACATTATTTAGTAATTTTTTTTTCATTTCAATTTTCAATTATAAAATACTAGTAGGCCGCCCCTGCTTCGCACAGGCGAAGCCGGGATATATAGCCTATGTCAACCGGGGATAGTGCAGCATCCCAACAGTGAAAGAATTTTTCAAATCGGTTCAGTAGTTTCGGAGCCTATTCAATGCAAACAAACAAACAAACAATCAAATCTTTCCTCTTTATAATATTAGTATAGAAAACACAAACAATGAAAAAAAATTGGCGTATTTCCAAATAAACAAGAAATTAAAATAAATGAATGAACGACACAGGCCGCCGCCGCCGCTATGTTATGCTTCGACCTCCGATTAAAACCTTCGATTTAAAAGTGTCGGAGCCGAAGTCGGAACCGAAGGTGTAATAAATCGGAAGTTCCGACTTAACGGAACCGGAGTCGAAGCTCCGTAACATCCTTGCTGCACAGGAATGGAATGCGCCTTCTGCCTCGGTGTTCCCTATAAGGTACAACCTGGGTCTCTTCAAGACAAGAGTGATTGGGCGCCTCATGGGCAAGCGTGCCCCATCTTAGACTGCATCGTCACTTACCATCAGGTGAGATGTGTAGAACAAACAGTAGAACAGGTGGTATCGACCCAGTTGAATGTACGTATAGCAAACCTCTTTGAGCTGTGATTCTGATGTATGTTACATCAGAATCTTAAGTTATTTGAGAGCATATCCCTTTCGACATCTTTTTACACGTACCGCTGATAATGCTCCTCCCACGTGAGTGCGGAGTCCAGATCGCAACCGAAAAGTTTAGCTGCATTGACACTGCAGTATTTCATATTGCAATATTTCATATATCATTAAAAACGCCTTATTATTAAGACCCGTCCGAAGCCTTCCTACGCCTACACATACAATGCTGATGGTCAGTTGGACTGTGCGCCTTGCAACAGGATCTTAAAACTAAGTTTGGTTTTGCCAGCCATATACGCGCTCATAACCGGCGCTAGTCAGGTTCGCCGTTGGCGGACACGTCAAGGAGGCCGATATTTCATATTGGGTAATTAAAGTTTTTTTTTTAAGTTATCAGTTATCTGGGAAAAAATTGTTTTTTTTTTTATTTTTTTTTACATTCTGTGAAGTATTTTTATTTATGGGATTCGGAGTTTTTATTTGTATCTATAAATTATAGTTTTGCAGTTTTAGTTGATCAGAGGATATTCCCCCTGCTCATCTGTTCATAGTTGATACCTACTTACTGCTCAATTTGATGCAGTTGAGCAGTGGGGAGAAGCGACTTCTCCAGAGCTGGTGTTTACGATTTTCTTATATTTTTGCGAAGAAATACAGGAAGTATTTTCAATACTTACAACTATAATAAATGAACTGAAATGTGATGTTCGTCCACTTATCTTTTTTTGTGGTGTAATTCTTACACAATTTTACGTCATAACAAAAATATGCATATAATATGCTGATTTTTTTTAAATTAAAATACACGGACACGTTGCGAGTTAGTGACTAAATTTAAAAAAAAACTTGATAACGAAGGGTTACATTAGATCAGACAATTTCCTTAAGGGCAAATTTTAAAATATGTAATTTAAACAAAATATATCGATTGACAATCGTTTTCAGACATTTTATTCAATTTACATATGTATTTTTGCTATTGTTGACACAAAATTTTAATTCAACAACTTAAATAACATTTCATCTTCATAATATAAAAAAATAACAAATTAAATAACTAATCTATTAAACTGCTACCAGTAGGAAATGTTTCCAAAATGATCCCATTACCGTTTGTTTTTTATGTTAGTTTAAGTTTCATTGGTATTTTCGGTGTGTAATAAAGAAATATTGTATTGTTATATGGCAATGCTCACCCTTTGAGCAAAGTAGAGGCCAGCATTTTGGTAATTTTTTATTAATTGAAATAGGTAGTTGACTTTTTACTATAGTACTAATGGGAATTTAATTAAATAATTATTCGGGACATTTTTGCACACACGGTCACCTGACCCCAAACTAAGCAAAGCTTGTAATATGGCTGCCAGAGACTGATTTTTCAATTCAATTCATTTATTCCAATATTTATAATTTTACAATTTAACCAAAATAAATAATTAACAAGTCTAAAATTAACACTTTATAATGAGTACCTTTCTGTAGGTGTCTCGTAAGCACTGATATACATACATAATTATATATATTTTTAAACATACTTAAATAGATATTTATGAATTGAATTGGTTTTTATTGTAAAATGTTTGACATATTATTAAGTACTATATTAGCGAAACCTCTGGAGGAAGCTATCGAGACTGAACCTGTTTTAAAAACTTACATAAATATGTACTTACACAGTTTAACAATAAATTAATTATAATTATTTTTGATTCTAATACGGAACACGAGTTTCACAACACCTGTTTATTTTTTACTGTTGATAACGCTTCATTTTTCGTTCCATCTTTTTCCTTTTCTTCTCGTCCTGCTCAGTATTCTCAGGCGCGGGTTGGAAGAACCACGGCCCAAGGAAGTTGGTCCATAGAAGCCAGAATGCCCTCAGCGGCAGCAAGAGTAGCAGTGACCAGAAATAACCGGAAACCACGGCGAGGACGTGAGCAATCGACGTCAGGATTACTATATCTTTTATGTGCCTGAAAATGTGAAAAATAGTATTTTAAAAAAGAAAAAAAAAGAAAAAAATTAAAATGGGCATGAGCGAATTACATCATACAGATCCGACGCACTCTTACCGAAATGTATCTGTTGTGTAGTCTTTAGAACGTAGATTTATTGTAGGTAGGAGTGACAAGAAACTGAACTGACTATGACAGCTGGCAGTGGCAGCAGACGGCTGACAGTTGACATTTCCGCACTCTGACGTAACTCCAGGCGCAATGTTTTTATTTTATTTTTATGAATAATGCTTGCCTTTGACCACCATCTCGCCTGATGTTAAGCGATTATTTAGTTAATCGTCACCTAGCCTAGTTTTGGTGGACTAGTGAAGGAGTTGGCGCCATCACTGGTAACGCTGCAGTAACGTACTCTGTTGACCCTGTTTGCGTATGTGTTGGCTACCAATCAGCGTTTAGCAAGTTCGCATACCGTCCGCCAGAGGCGCTAGCGAGGGCGCGCGGACAAGAGGCTAGGTGGAGCTCACTCTGAATGTGGACTTTTCGTTGGAGGGTAGTAGCGTCCGTTACTAAGTGGAATACGTAATTTTCTATTGTAAGATTAATCATAGTGTTACGGAATAAAAGCTACCTCATTATCTTTAGCCGTTGTACCCACGCCGTAGAACCACGATATCTGATGCGGATCGGCCCCTCGCACGTTCCGACATATATATCATCATCATCATTTCAGCCATAGGACGTCCCCTGCTGGACATAGGCCTCCTCCATCGATCTCCAAAAGGGCCGGTTGGAAGCGGCCTGCATTCAGCGTTTCCCTGCGGTCTCTTTTTGTTCACTTTTTACATATATAACATACTAATGAAAAAAAAAATATATGCATGCGAAAGTGTGTTTGTTTGTTCCTCTTACACGTAGCAACAGAACAACGGATAGACCTGAATTTTTGCATCTATAGGTATGTAAGGGTCGGAGAGTGACATAGGCTTTTCATCATCATCACCATTTTTCATTACTACGCGAGTGAAACCGCAGGGCGCAGTTAGGAAAAAATATATATCTATACTAATATTATAAAGAGGAAAGATTTGATTGTTTGTTTGTTTGCATTGAATAGGCTCCGAAACTAATGAACCGATTTGAAAAATTCTTTCAGTGATGGGAAGCTACACTATCCCCGGGCTCTATCCCGTTGATTGTTCGATAATAACTTATAAAGAACTCTCTACAAAGGAAGCCACCGCCGCTATAATGTTCCCGTTATAACAATCACCATGCAGCACAAATAAAAAAAAAATACTATATTTTTGTATAAGATATGGTGTAATTCTAAAATGCTTTAAAAAGTTTTTTTTAACGCCGATAAAAGAGCTGGTCATCATCAAATGGCTGAACAGATTTTCTTTAATCATATTTAAGACCTCGATAAAGTCTAATTAAAAAAAAACGTTTCTGCCGTTTGCAACCATTCAGTGTTGTTGTAGTGTGTACTACAATCATGCCAAGCTTGACACTTGTTCGTATTTGTATTACCGTTTTTACATTAGAGCAAATACAAAAATACCCTTGCGTTTTTACTTTTTGAGTTTTTTATTATTATCACTTCAACATTACCTCTGTAAATAAAATCAACTGGCTATCTGTTATGACTCGAAAGATATAGCTGTTAAAAGGTAGAACAGACAGGCGGACAGACAGCGTATAATATACTTAGTAATACTAAATATATTATACGCTGTCTGTCCGCCTGAAATACGCTCACGTTTACACCCTTTGGTTACAGAACCCTAAAAATGGCTTAAGTCCCTCTTTTTTATGTAGAAGAATCGTTGCCTGATGATAAGCGGTCGATGCTTTGCCTAGCCAGAGAGATGTTTGTAGAATCCACACTCCAGCTTCTAAATTATATCCGTAACCCAAGCTTTACTGCTGTCTTTAAAAAGATAAGCGTGTTCTATCGTAGACCGCATTATCGCTTAACATCAGGCAAGTTGCCGGTCAAACGCAAGCAAATACAAAAATATATATTTAAAAAATTGCGGTGAAAAGCAAGAATATTTCAAAAAAAGACAACCAGCCACTTATGCTTTTGTAATTTTTTTTAAGGATTATCATTATTCAGTACAGTCATAGATAAATATACAGTACTCACTCTCCCATTCCCCCTTCCATGTTTAGGTCCAACCCTGGGTCGAGGAGCATTTCATTGTCTGAGTATTTCGGGCGGCTGATATATGCCATCATTTGGTAGCAGCCTATATGGATTCCTATTGTCAACACGTTGAGTACCTGAAACAAGGCATACATTTCAAAAACTATTTCAGCAAAGAACTAATTCAGACTAAGCTTCTTACTCTTGAGCATCGACGCAAAGTTGCTAGTCTATCTGTTTTTTATCAGATACATTTTGGAGAGTGTGTGTCAGATCTGTATGATTTAATTCCCTCCTTCCCATTTTACAATCGGACTACCAGAGTGGGCTCGAAAAGGCGACACCGCTTTATGTTGATATTCCGAAAACCTGAACGAAGTGCTTTCCATCCACTTTTATTTTGAAAACTGAAGTCTGTGGAATGCGCTGCCTGAATTGTTCCCCGATAGTTACAATCTGGGTGTCTTCAAATCACGAGTGAAAAGGGTTTCTTATAGGCAAGAGTGCTCCATCATAAATCGCATCATTGCTTAACATCAGGTGAATTGGCGGTCAAACGCAAGCCTATTTTTGAATAATGAAAAAATAAACAGAATTTACCACTGTGAAGTGTATAACATGCACAATTTTTTTTTCGTGCCCCACTACTCCTGTGATGTTTTAATGCGCCTAAAGACCAAATGTGTATCATCTGTGATGCCTCTTAGTGGGACAAGTGTAAATAGATGATGAAATAACTTACAATAGTCCACATTGTTACTTCGTCTGGGTACAAAATGGCCATAGCGATGCCATAAAATAATGTCGACCCCAAAGCCATGTTTCTGTAAAACGTGATAGTAGCTGCATTTTCCGTTAAAATCTGCTTTGCGCCTTTGGTGGGGGCTTTTCCTTTATGCGGCTGTAAAAACATTAAACAGCATGATGTAATTGGTATAACCAAGATGAATCAGGGTCAGAAGACCATGTGTGCAAAAAATGTCCCGAGATATACATTTATTTATTTTATTTATCTATCTATCTGTTAAAATATTAAACAAAAAGAAGTTTGGCAACCATATAAGACATGTAGATATCATGAACATTATCACAAATCAAAAAAAGGATGACATATAGCCATTTGAAGGAAGATGTATCCAAGAGCATACGCAGACCGATGCTCCAAAAATTAGCTAAGCTGTTATTATAAGTTCACTAGCGATTGAAATATTATCACGATTTCATCTACAAATCCTGAGTGAGAAATGTACCTACCCAATTTACCCTCCACGAGACAGGCTTTGTCCTAGTGTGGGGACCAACAGTAAATTATTATTTTTAAGGTGTTACTTTTTAAGCAATAAAACATCTTTAATTTTAACATTAATCTTAAACATATCGCTTAGCGACTTAGTGCACAATTTCAACAGAATAACATCCCCATGCCTCACACCTCGATGTACAAATTATCAGAGCACCTTTAATATCCAAGAGCTTGTAAATTATATAGGTAAGGTTATAAATTATAAAATAAAACTGTCTTCATTTACATTGTATTGGTCTAATAGAACATCGATTGTGTTCCACCCTAAAAGTTTCTAAAACCAAGATAAATCGTGGTTTTTAGTTATTAATTGGTAACACTTACTGGGGGCATGATACTCTTCCAGTGGGCTTCTACACGTTTTGAGGAACTTTCGAGCTGCAAGTTGAACTCGCGCTAATTATATTATTTCACCAGCTTGGAGTTCAAACCGTTTCTAAGAAAAAACTCGGCTAACTACACTACGGTGTGCGTAGGCTTACTTAGTAAAGACCTAACCAATACTTATGAAGTTAAAAATATTAACATTAATTTAGTATTTACATAATATTTAATCTATTCATTAAAAAGTACTCTTTGATCTATTCCTTCAAGATTCCTTTGGATTCCTTCTGACTTGGCATGGCAAGATTGACAAGTCCTGTTGGCAATGTTGGCCTTTGGTTGGCATGTGGGTTGGCATGGCATTTTTTTTTTTTCTTCTTCCCCGTGTTGGGGCTTTTGGCTCCGCATGATTGACGCAGTTGCCATTATACAAGTCGTATGAGTTTAGTTTTAGAATTTAAAGGTAGGGAAACGATACGCGAAAATTAGGATATAGTAAGGATTAGGATGTACGGATCAGAGGAGTGTAAAAGATATAGATAAATAAAATGTATAGTTTAATGTCATTCAAGATGTTAAAATCAGATAGAGAATGGTAGATAGAAAAGGAATTGCTACTGAGAAGAGATTGTATATTAGTAGGCAATGGAACACGGAGGGATATCAAGTCATCGTAAAAGGAAGCAAGGTCATGTAAAGGACAGGAAAAAAATATGTGGTCCAGATCCCCATAATCACCACATTCGCACTGCGGACGGACTATCTATGATGTTAAACCGAGCAAGGTGGGCGGGACAAGTGGTATGCCCAAGACGCATCCTGATCAAAATCGTTGATGGCACCTTGCCAAGGTTTAAAACAGAGAACCACGGCTTATTGCGAATGACAGGTTGTATACTAGCATAATATTTGCCTTTAAACATGCTACTATCCGCCCAGATTGCTTTCCAGGAATCCTGGAGGTGCAGCCTGGGAAGTAGGCATGGCATTGTTTGTTCGATTGATTTGACGTTGACGTTTCAGTTGTTTTGTTTTTTTTTCCACTTTCTTGGCTTATGATAATATCATTTTAAGCTTTGGAAACAACACGAAAATGCATGTTTCACCGCGTTATATCACTTACACACATTTGAGCACGTTCGAACACATTTTTTAAATTACTATATTTATTACAAAAAAAACCTTTATTTATTTATTTATATTAATTATGTAATTATTATTATCCACCTTACGAAAATAATACAACGAGACGACGTTTTTTTATGTTGGAGCCATAATATAATTACTAGAATTTATAAAACACTGCTCTTGAGTAGTGCCTTTCACGAGTTAAATAAGAACAATCTCAGTGACAGTGAGTGAAGTGATGGAGGATTAGGGCCTATTGGGGCCTATCCTCTCATCTCTATCTCTCACAGCTATATGTCAAAACTGGTTGTCAAATTCAATTGACAACTACAAAATAGTGTCAACAATAGCTTTTATTATTTTTCATGACCATGGATAGAGGGTCTTTCAGTCATAATTATAGTTATAACACTTATCCACACTCGAGCACGTTCACGAAAACTTAATAAATAATAATCCACCAATAATAAATATTAAAACTCGAAAATAAACAACTTTAGGAAAATAAGACAACCGTTTGTTCTATTGGTAGAACAAAGAGTAGAACAAACGGGAACGACCCATTAACAAGTGGCCGGTCATGACCATGGCAACCGTCGGGCTCATTTGCCAGAGTATTATGGTTTATATTCCGAGAACCCGTACGAAGCGCTATGATTCCACATTTATTGTGCGAACTGCTAGTCTGTGGAATTCGCTGCCTGAATGGGTTTTCCCTGTCAGTTACAATCTGGGTGTCTTCAAGTCGAGAGTGAATCGGTTTCTTCTAGGCAAGCGTGCTCCATCGTAGACCGCATCGACGCTTAACATCAGGCGTGATGGAGGCCAAGAGCAAGCCTATCTACTATTAAAAAAAAAGTATTGCAGGCTCCCGTTGCAGATCATGCGAAGTAGGTTGCAAGTACTTACAAGTTTTTTTTTCTTTTTCTTGAATGTAGGTACATATTGCATATGACATAACAATAGGAGCATAATGATATATTAGTCCTCCTGCTCCTACTAGTAGGAGTACCTACCCAGTATATAGCATGCTGAAACGCCCAGTAAAAAGAGGCGTTCAAACGTAAATAGCCACTCACGCGGAGACGCACACAACTCGCGTGCGAGTACGTACTCGCGCGAGTGTTCCAACTAGACGAACAATGCGCAGTGGGGGTCGCGCAAGTAGAGCGGGGAAACGAAGTTTCACTTGCGCAAGGTCCAGAGCGAGTGCTACTAAACACTTCCCCTGCCACTTTCACTAGCTACTACTTGCAAGCTATTCGCATGGTCTGCAACTGGCATCAGATACAATCAGTATTGGCCCAGGTTTTAGTTTTCATTGTATATTTTATTTAAATGGATTAGTTCTTTTTAAATGGATTATTTAAATGTAAAGGAAACAAGTCTCTAGAATATATTAGTTTATTCAACAGTGAACAAAAACCAAAACCATCAGATGCGATACTTGCATTAGCATTGGTATCGAATGCTAATGCAACTACTTACCATACCCCTACTCCGAAATGAAATCATAATTCGATGGGCGTGATTTAGCTTCACCGTGCGGGGAGCACCGATATGAAACATCGCGAGAATCAAGTGCGCGACCAGACGCTATGCTCATTTTAACTATTAATGTATACTGTAAAAAAAAAACGAGCTAAGGAAACTCCATCAAGCCACCTGAGGTAACAAATAAAATTTAGGTAATCATTATCGGTTCAGCCATTTGGGAGCTACGATGCCACAGACAAACAAACAGATACATACTATCAGGTGGACCGCAAGCTTGTATGCCGCTCTTTTTATAAAAAAAAAATCATAGATACGTTTAATTTATAGCACCCTTTTTTCTTCGGGGGTTGAAAATAGATAGTAAAGACATGTTTTTTTTAAAATCATTTAAAAGGTAAATCCGCCGCTCTTTGACGGATTCATACTTTGAAACAAGGAACCCATAGTTATAACTAGGGCAAAAATATAACAAATTTAAAAACATGCTTTTCTCGAGATTCGAACCTAGCTCCTTAAGCTTCTAAATCTATTAGGCAAGCCGCTAAGCTAATGAGTCTGTTAGTCAAAGTGCGAAAAAAGGGTATCTACTCATTACGAAACACTGAGAAAGTAATAAAAAACACATCACAAATTAACTTTTTTTTTATATCTAAAATATTTCTAAATAATAAATATATATAATATATTTATTTAGTCCTAGCCAGAAAAGTATAATAGAATGAATAAAGATCTAAACTTTAACAACATATGCGATACATACTTCCGTTAGCAAATTCCATTGAACAATCTAATTACTAATTTGGAAGAAAAAAAAGTGTAATTGTTAAGTATCTCCAAAAATCACATGTGGCGGTAAAATTTCTACTTAGCTTAATGATAAATAGGTATACTTATTTATATGGCCAACAATAATAGGTAGTCTTTTCGAGCCTCTTACCTACCCTAGAGCAATATTTGAAGGTATAAGATATACTAAACAAAATGAGATCCTTATTACATGAACTTTTTGCTAGAGAACAACAGTTATAGTTAACTATATTATTTAAATTTAATCAGTCTAGTACTCGCTTTAGCTTATTGATAAAATAATCAGTCATTTCATCTTAGTTCTCACTTTACCTTATTGCTATGATATAAAGCTTAACTAATTGTACAACAATATCAGCATCTGTGGACGATCTCAGCGATCATAGTAATATATGGGATGTAAGGGGAACACTCCCGAAGCCAAAAGAAGGTAATTGTACCCATCATAATGAACAGATTTTACTATGGGACCAGCCCTGAAATCGCGAAAAAAAATCTGCCGTACCTACAATCTGCAGTGTCTACAAAGTATTTTTTTTTACTTTTTTATATTTTAAGACTAAGATTATATCTAATGAGAAATATGGCAAAAAATCACAATCTGAATAAGTTTTAGCCTTGAATTAGGCAGGTACAAAGTAATTTTTTTAACTTTTTTATATTTTAAGACTAAGACTATATATAATGAGAAATATAGCAAAAAATAACAATCTGAATAAGTTTTAGCCTTGAGTTAGGCAGGTACAAAGTATTTTTTTTTTACTTTTTTATATTTTAAGACTAAGACTATATATAATGAGAAAAATAGCAAAAAATCACAATCTGAATAAGTTTTAGCCTTGAGTTAGGTAGGTAAAAAGTAATTTTTTTACTTTTTTATATTTTAAGACTAAGACTATACCTAATGAGAAATATAGCAAAAATATATTGTTATGTATTTTCACTCAGTGATCGGTTCAATCGTATGGACGACATTGATGTACCATACTGTTCACTAAATGTTAGTTAGTTTCATCCATTATCTTTATAATTTCAATTTTATCTTTATAATCCATTATCTTTAAAACTATATCTACTCATAACAATGCCAAAAAAAACTGTCTGTTTTATAACTAAGAAAAATATATTGTTATGTATTTTCACTCTGTGATCGGTTCAAGTCTTAAAACTATATCTACTCATAATAATGCCAAAAAACACTATCTGTTTTATGACTTAGAAAAATATATTGTTATATATTTTCACTCAGTGATCGGTTCAATCGTATGGACGACATGGATGTACCATACTGTTCACTAAATGTTAGTTAGTTTCATCCATTATCTTTATAATTTCAGCCCTAAGGTGGGAAATCAACTGCTTATTGAGGCAGATCGGCATACCCTGAAATATGTACTTTACCAGGTCTTCTACTTTGACTTCATATACATTTGTTTGTGTATGATATTCTTGCTTATAAGTGATTCTGAGATACATGTTAGGCACCGAACCACACTCGGTGTTATCTTCGTTAAGATATAGCTTGTCGAGGTTGTTGGGTATGTCTTCACTATGGTTACAGTGCTCCGATTCATATTGTCGTACAAGAGCCTTAACCATTTGCTCAATAAATTTGAGAAAATGGCCTTCATACGCGGTACGGTATCAGTACTTTGGATATCTGTTGGATATAGTTTTAAGAATATATCTACTCATAACGATGCCAAAAAAACACTATCTGTTTTAAAACTTAGAAAAATATATTGTTATGTATTTTCACTCAGTGATCGATTCAATCGTATGGACGACATGGATGTACCATACTGTTCACTAAATGCAAATTTTAACAGCTATGTCGGTGATAGATATGTTGCTTACCCTTAAAAAATATTAACATCCCTTGTGAATAAAACTGTCAACTCGATCCTTCCAAATCGACAGCATTGTATAAGTATATTATGTGTTGTAATATCTGTTTTAGGTGTCCGTCCGGAAACTTCTAATACATCTGCGGATGCCAATAATAATGACAAACGTACCGAGAACTCCCGCCTGCCCTCAAACAGGTTAAAATTACTAGAGAAGCAATGCAAAGAATCTGAAGATATTACTAAAGATAGTAAGGTAAGTATAAGTCAAGCTTTTAGTTGATTTCTAAATGTATTTACACCCTTTTAATCTTTTCATCTTCTATTTCACTGCTTTCTTCTGCCGCGAAAGAATTAGAACTATTAGGAGAAATGGTGGAATGGTTGTTCGAAGGTGCATTGGTACTTCAAGCCAGGGCCCTAATTATAGTTGGTCATTTTCTAAGTTATAAAACAGATAGTGTTTTTTGGGCATCGTTATGAGTAGATATAGTCTTATATGGTACATCCATGTCGTCCATACGATTGAACCGATCACAGAGTGAAAATACATAACAATATATTTTTCTTAGTTATATAACAGATAGTGTTTTTTTGGCATTGTTATGAGTAGATATAGTATTAAGATTTGAACCGATCACTGAGTGAAAATACATAACAATATATTTTTCTTAGATATAGTCTTAAAACTATATCTACTCATAACGATGCCAAAAAAACACTATCTGTTTTATGACTTAGAAAAATATATTGTTATGTATTTTCACTCAGTGATCGGTTCAATCGTATGGACGACATGGATGTACCATACTGTTCACTAAATGTTACTTAATTTTAACCATTATCTTTATAATTTCAGCCCTAAGGTGGGCAATCAACTGCTTAATGAGGCAGATCGGCATACCCTGAAATATGTACTTTACCAGGTCTTCTACTTTGACTTCATATACATTTGTTTGCGTATGATATTCTTGCTTATAAGTGATTCTGAGATACATGTTAGACACCGAACCAGGCGCATGAGTTTGACTTGACCGTGACTTACTTTTCTAGACTCTGACTGTGACTATTACTTGTTTGACGCTATTAATACTATGTAAACTGTATAATATTACGACTAAAGGACATTGAATCCACAGTCATTAAATTTTGACCAAAAAAAAAGTTGCGTTGCGTTGGTTTGGTTTGGTTTGACATTTGAGTGAGGAATAATGATGAACATTTTTATTTAGAGGTGTAAAAGTAACGAAAAAATCACGTACCCGTATGTATTCGTTACTATACATTCAGTACTCGTTACTATCGTATCGTTACTCGTTACTTTCGTTTATTTCATACGATTACATAAAATTTATGAAATTTTAGTGGCAAAATTTTATGAAAACACTTTTTCACAAGTATATACTTTTTTTTTTACTGCATACTCTGTTAAAGAAAACTTTGTTTTGAATATTTGAAATTTTGACACCATAATGCGCGCACATCGGTTCAAATATTTTTGAAGTATATCCGCACAAATTACATACAATCCTTAAGTTTACATTACCTTTTTAATTCGCGGAAAATACGCACGCATGCGCAAAACGATCAGTAATAAACGTTTCAATACACGCATCAACGCAGCGTAACATTGGGTCATTGAAACAGCGTATGTAACCATGATACGAAACATGCGAGTAACGAAAAGTATTCGTGAGTAACGTTTCGTTACTCGGTACTAGATGGCGTACCCGTTACTTAGTAACGAATACATACGGTTTGCTACAGCTCTATTTTTATTCGTATTATTCTGTTGTATTATTGATTACGAAGTGTACTTGTTAAAGATCTGTTTAGAGTAAAACTCATAAAGAATCTGGACTCTACTTTTACGCAGTTACAATCTCAGGCTGTGGTAAGCTGTGGTATGCTTTGACCGTTCGTTATTCTTCACTTGATAGGTAGGTACATGGTGCTTCATTGCAGCGCTTTACATTTTTAGCGAAAATTTTCAGTTTCATGCTTGTGTAATTAACTTCTTGAAAAATAAAATTTACGATAGACTTTCCTGTAGAAGTGCAGATCAACTGGATGTCGAGTTACTTGGCTTGTGCAATTTAATAATTCCTAGCCTAGGTGTACCCAATATCAACATTACTGTTCTAGAATACGCATGCGCGGAGGTTCTTCTTTTTCTAACATTATGCATTCAGTGTTGGGACTCTTAAGGGTATAATCACCACAGAAAAGAGAAGTAAATAGAACGGAAATGAGAAGGAAAATCTGTCGCCAGGTATTATGACAGAATCTTGCTTGAACATTCTCATGTATGTCAACGCATCGAACTCCGCATCCAAAGAACTTGGACCTTCCCTTTTTGGGTTACGTCTCAAAGTTCTTTGTCCGCATCACAGCTGCTAACTGATTTCAAATAACTGACGTTTCGTTAATATGGGTGCAACTGGCTACAAAAAAAATCTTACAAAAATGCCTTGACAGCCGTTCTAATTTAAACAGTTATTTTTTTCTTTTCTGTGATAATCACTATGTAATGCCGCTTGTTGCATATTTAACCAACACTTTGAAGTTTTATTACAATTCTGTCTATTACAATAAAATAGTTGTTATAATTGAAGTATTATGTTTGTGTAAACATATTTAATGGCATTGAAAGTGTTATTTTTGTTCTAGGTACACTTCATTTTGGTTGCTGTTTCTAAACTACTTTGTGGAGGGAACATTTCAGTCGATGAAAATGATATGAAAGTGCACAGCTGTGTTTGAACCTAGCCCTGGAATAATTTAGTTTCTTGAAGCACACATTTTCAGCTGAAAAGTAAGCCATTAACTTTTTTTGTCAGTTTAGCAAAGCTCTAATGGATGTGGTCAATAGTGAAATTATAGTCCTTTTCTTTTAAAAACTTAAAAGGAGAACAAGTTACAAAGCTCTTTCAACACCTTCCGCATTCATTACAAGCTGGGTTGCCACCTGTCCCAATTCTGCCAGGACAGTTACGCCAGGGGGGTTAGACAAGACCTACTTTCTGTTAACGTTAACACCTGCGGAAAGTTTAAATTGTATGAAAATGACATTAGGTTGAGAGATGTTATTTCAAGCTAATGTAATTTTCATACAAATTCATCTTTCCGCAGGCGTCAACGCTAACAGAAAGTGGGTCTTGTCTAACCCCCCTGGTCAGTTATTCACTTAACGACATTTTTGGCGAATTTTGAAAGAACCTCCTCCCTATCATCAACAATGACCGACCTATAGTCCTGACTTTTTTCAAAAAGGTGGCAACTCTGATTGCAAGCTATGTTGCATTGTAGTTTATGTAGCCAAAGTAGCATTCTCATAATTTCACTTTCAATGTTTTGATTCATATTTCTACCTTCAGACTCCATCATTAGCTTCTTGCAGTGTCATTCATCATAATGCACACTTATCAGTACATTTTGTTAGCTTAAAACAGATTATCGCGATGTCTCAGTTCGGGGCGAACCAATAGGCATTTAAACATTAAACACATGAACATTAATTGGCATTGGGTATACAGATTTCGATAAAAGTTGAAGGGGTTTATTTATAGTCTGAATTTGACTATGGGCTTCAAAGGTAACCGAAAAAAACCTAGTCGATGTTATCGTCTTGATAAGGATGTATTAAGCATGGTAGGTAGGAAGACCATGGTGTGGTGGTTGCCATTGAATTTGTATAGATTTTACAGTTGTCAAGGCCCATTTTGCTTTCTGCAAGCCGTCGCGGGTTCAAACCCCGGACCCGTACCAATGAGCTCTTTGGAGTTTATGTACGGATTTTCATACCACTGGCTTTTCGGTGAAGGAAAACATCGTGAGGAAACCTGCATACGTACGGAGAAGGTATTCAATGGCGTATGTGAATCCACCAATCCGCACTGGGCCAGCGTGGTGGATATGGCACAATCACCCTTTCGGGGGTAGGCTAAAAGTCCAGCAGTAGACTGTTAAAAGGCTGACTATGTTGAAGGCCCGTTTTGCTACATTATTGGCAGCTATTTTGGTAATTGAAGGTAATGAACCCTCATTACCTGCTGGCAACTGAAAATTATTCAGCCATCTTTAGAGCAAAGACTAGAACTAAGACTTACAGTTACAACCACTCCATAGTTTTCTTACACACACACTGTTTCACACTATTTGAAACATAATAATGTATATAAGTTATATATATATACACATTTATAATTGAAGAGTGACATTTAAAAAAACACACACTTATTATCTTCTGTACAATACAGTCGTCTATAAATGAGTTTAGTAGCAATTAGAGCACTGGACAAACCTCAATATTTTAGTATCAAAAGGGAATGTTTTACATACAAAAACTAATATTCATATGATCTAATTAACACCTACTAAACTAACCCAAAAAAAAAAAAACAACTATAAAACTAATCTATTAAACCTTTACCAGTAAGTCTTTATTCCAAGAATGCTGGCCGCATTGCAATTATTTAATTTTGAACTCATTTTTAATTTGTTTTTGTGTTGTATTCAGTCTCTTGCAGCCATAGTACAAGCTTTGCTTTGTCTGGGGTAAGATGAACGTGTGTGCAAAAAAATATCTCATCACTTTTTTATCAAGTGTATCCATCCATTGCGAAATGTTTTTTTTTATAAGTATTTTTATAGGCTTGTGTTTGACCGCCACCTCGCCTGATGTTAAGCGATGATGCGGCTTACGATGGAGCACGCTTGCCTAGCAGAAACCAATTCACTTGTGATTTGGAGACACCCAGATTGTAACTATTGGGGAACACCCATTCAGGCAGTGCATTCCACTGACTAGCAGTTCGTACAATAAAAGTGGAATTAAAGCGCTTCGTTTTCGGAATATCAACCATAAAGCGGTATCGATTTGTCGTGCCCGCTCTAGCAGTCCAATGAGAAAAAGACCGGAAGGAATTAAATCATGCAGATCTGATGCACACACTCCGAAATGTATCCAATAAAAGACCGATAGACTAGCAACTTTTTGCTAATGCTCAAGACTGAGGAGCTTAGTCTGAACCAGGGATTCGTTACTGATGAGCCTCTTGGCACGTTCCTAAATAGACTCTAACGCCCCAAGCTGGCACTTAGCTGATCCATCCCAAATGTGAGAGCAGTTCACACGACCGAACTTGTGCTTGGTACAGTGAAAGCAAGACTTCCGACGTAAAGTACCAACACACTTTTGATAGGATACCCAGCTTTTTCGCAGCCAATTTGATAATGGTTCGCCAAATTAGCAAAAAGTTGGTGCATTTCTCAACTATTAGACATAGAAAGTTGTAACCTAACATGCTGATATAGGTTATCTTAAAAACTTTTATCCAAAATTATTTCAAATCTTTGTTGTAGCGATAAAACTGCAATAAATTCAAGACACGTTGTAACTCGAAAGTTTATTAAGGCGGGATATACATCTCTGAAATTTGGCTTAGTTCACCGAGCTTCGTTCCAAAACGCTATTGCGAAAAGACTAATTCTGTAACCCTTATTTCTGAAGTATACGGTATAGTAAATTACTATCCATTATAACGGAATTTATACGTATTATCATATTAATACGTGTCTCGACACTCTCCGTGTCATTATTTTTATTGTAGCTGGCGTATAATAAAGGCGTTTGACCACAGCACACCTGATGATAAGTGAAGGTGTGGGCGAAGATAGTAAGGCAGCACGCCTACTCTGGAAAGGGAACTGGCTTTCAAATGAGGCTGCCGGAACAAAATGTAAGGTGCTTGGCCACAGTGTTCCTCACGATGTTTTCTTTCACCGGCAGCTAAACCTGCTGCCTGTTGGGGATTTGTTCCCACACCCTGTGGAATGGAATTCTAACGTGCTAACCACTGAGCTATCATCGTTAACGCTAATGTTTATTGTCTTTTGCTAAACTAGTGAACATTAAGTACACCTAAGCAATTGTCACTCATTTTTGTCTAGAATGCTTTGTCTTTACATATTGCTTTTTGTTGTAAATCGAACAATACACTGGCTGTACCACATCGCGAATATTGGCTTGATTAGGCTGATGGTCATGCTGAAAGCTGCGGCGAGGGTAGTAGTTAAGATCCACCGCATTCTACGGACTTTAAGTTATTGCAAAGTATTTCTCTCTGTATTGACAGCTGATCAGCTGGGCGCCCGATTCTACTAAACCAATTGATTTTTAATTGTTAATGAATTGCATCGAAAATAGACCTTAAGAAACACACACTTAAAGACAATAAAACCGGCCAAGTGCGAGTCGGGCTCATGCACTGAGGGTTCCTTACCACCACAAAATACAATGATTATCAATTTAAAAAACCGACTTAAAAATTTGTAAAATATGGCATTACGATTCGGTAAAAGAAAATGAAGTCATCCAAATAACCCAATTACCAGTTATAACTTGGTAATGAACAGAAATTTGTCACCGACTCGCACTTGGCCATTATTTATTATTTGTTGTTATACTTTAGAGTGCGTACTATAATCATGCCATGTTTGACGCTTTTACGGTAACATCCGTTTTTACATTATTAGAGCTAATACAAAAATACATTTATTGTATGGTATGCTTTCGTTTTTACTTTTTTATATACTTTTATTTTATTATATTAATAGCTGCGCCCCGCGGTTTTAACCGCAGAAGCCTAAGTGACTCCTTATAACATCAGCTATCTGCCAGTGAAAGACCCGTCAAAATAGGTTCAGCCGTTTTGGAATACAACGTACATCGATTTATATATATTACTAGCGACCCGCCTGCCCATCTTCGCACGGGTGTAAAACGTGCGAAGCCTGGGCGGGTCGCTAGTTACATATATATATAAACCTTCCGTAAAAATGTATCTAACTGGTGGTGAAAACCGCATCACAATCCGTCGCGTGGGTTAGGAGGAGTTACCGGCCATACAGACAGACAGACGCGGAAAGCCACTTTAATTTATACTATGTAGAGAAGAGATAATAGGAATTATGGATAAATTATGTTATTAGTTTCACATAAACATGGAATTTTTTTTCCAAAAATTCTGCGTTAATTGCATGTGCTGTCAGTGCTGTGAAATTATGTGCTTTAGGCGAGATTTTCCCACTTTTAAGCAACGCTTGTCACTACAGATGACCAAACGCCTTAGGCGTTGTTTCAGAAAGTCCAGCAGGGCAATCGCGCTAAAAAATTACAGACGAATCGTTGACGAAACGCAAACGCTCCACAACTTTTGGTGGTTTGAATCTTCGTTCTTGAAGGAATAGGGAACTAGCTCTACTAAATATAATTGTATTATGAAAGGACATAATTTTGGTGGAATAATGAGATTGACATGGTGTTTATTTTTATTTGTGACATTAATAATTGAATTAATTAGGTACAACATTTTGACATTTATAATAATTTAATCATAATTTAATATTGATACTTTAAATCTTATTATTCTATTTCCAATCCTATTCATCATCATCAGCCAGAAGACGTCCACTGCTGAACATAAGCCTCCCCCTTTAACCTCCACACTGAACGACAGCCTGCCTTTTGCATCCACTGGATGCCCGCGACTCTTACAATGTCGTCGGTCCATCTAGTGGGAGGCCTCCCTACGCTGCCTCTTCCGGTTCGTGGTCTCCACTCCAGAACCTTTCTTCCCCATCGGTTATCGGTTCTTCGAGTGATGTGGCCTGCCCATTGCCACTTCAACTTGCAAATTTTAACAGCTATGTCGGTGACTCTGGTTCTTTGGCGAATATCCACATTTCGGATTTTATCGCGCTAAGAAACACCGAGCATAGCTCTCTCCATTGCCCGCTGTGTGACTCTGAGTTTTTCCAAAAGGCCAACAGTTAAGGACCACGTCTCAGTACCATATGTCATCACTGGCAACACACTGGTCAAAGACCCTCGTCTTGAGGCACTGTGGTATCTTGGACGAGAAGATGTCACACAATTTCCCGAACGCTGCCCATCCGAGTTGGATTCTTCGGGCGACCTCTTTGCCTAAGTTGGACTTACCTAACTGAGCAATCTGTCCAAGATAGGTGTAATGGTCAACAACTTCGAGAGTATCGTTCCCAACGACTACCGGCACGGGTTCAACATGGACATTGGACATAATTTTTATCTTGTCCATGTTCATTTTAAGACCCACCTATTGGGAAAGGCTACTGAGGTCGCTGAGCATCGTATTGAGATCCTCCAGCGACTCTGTCATGATTACTATATCATCGGCAAAACGAAGGTGAGTGATGTATTCGCCATTGATGTTGATGCCGAATCCGTCCCAGTCCAAGAGCTAAAAAACGTCCGAATGAGTTTGTGAACAGTTTCGGAGAGATAACATCTCCCTGTCTCACGCCTTTCTGCAGTTGGATTGGTTCCGTGCTCTCGTCCTGTAATCGGATCGACATGGTGGCGTTTCTATACAGACACTTCAACACTTCGATATACCTATAGTCGATATGACAACGCTGGAGGGACTGCAATACTGCCCAGGTCTCGATTGAATCGAAAGCTTTTTCGTAGTCCACAAACGCTAGGCATAATGGCCGATTATACTCTTCAGTCTTCTGTATAAACTGGCGGAGCGTGTGAATGTGGTCTACGGTGCTCCAGCCTTTACGGAAACCGGCTTGTTCGGGGGTCTGGAAGTCATCAAACCTGCTTTCGAGACGGTTCGTAATGACTCTGGAGAACAGCTTGTACACATGGCTCAGGAGTGAGATGGGTCTATAATTCTTCAATGAGGTGTTATCACCTTTTTTGAAAAAGAGCGCCACCACACTCCTGTGCCATGCTTCAGGCGTATTACCTTCGAGAATAACGGAATTAAATAACTTCTGGAGGACTAAAAGTACCGGTTTTCCACCCGCTCTCAGTAATTCTGTCGTGATTCCGTCATCACCCGGCGCATTGTTGTTCTTGAGCTGTTTCAGAGCCATTCTAATTTCGTACAAGCTGATGTCTGGGATGTCCTCAGTGTAATGTCGGGTCAGTTTCGCTCTCTTCACCTGAGCTGTACTGACAATAGGCTGTCGTGTCGAGGTGTACAACTGTCCGTAAAACCTCTCGAGCTCTCTCAGAATCTCCGGCTTTGACGAAATGATACTGCCATCCTCGATCTTCAGCTTCGTCATTTGGCTTTTCCCAATAGACGAATTCTTCGCGAGTCCTGGTTTCGCTCAATTGCGTCCCTAATACATTTTGTGTTATAGGAACGCAAATCGTGTCGCACCGATTTCGAGATTCGTCTATTAAGTTGGCCATATTCCGACATATCAGCTGAAGATTGCAGTCTCATTTCAGTCCGGTCTTTTATCAACTTGATGGTTTCGTCTGAGAGCTTCTGAGGTGTTTTCCGGCGTGGGGTCTTAAAGAACTTGGACCCCACTGCTTGGACAGTTTCCACCAGCCCATTGTTTATTTCGTCCACAGTTCCGCTTTCGGCTAGGCCCTGGAAGCGATTATGCAGTTCGAGTTGGAAGTCATTGGGGTTTTGGATTTGGGCGTGACCAGGGCGGAGCGCGGACTTCACCAGACGTGACCTCTCCAGCTTAATGTTGATATTCAATGTGCCTCTGACAATACGGTGATCGCTACCGGTTTTCACCTTGCCGATCACGGAGACATAATTGAATATTCGCTTCTTGGTCGTCATGATGAAGTCGATCTCATTTTTGGTCGAACTATCTGGGCTCATCCAGGTCCACTTTCTGGATGGTCGCTTCTGAAAGAAGGAGTTCATCAAATAGAGTTCCTCCTTCTCCATGAAGTCGCCAGCCGCTGGCCCCTCGGATTCCGCCGTCCATACCCATATGACCCCACTCTTAACTCATCGACATTCCGTGTGCCTTTGCGTTGCGTTTAACGCCAATTCTATTATCCTGTGCTAATTCTTGTTTACTTGTTGTCTATTAATTTTACTATTATTAATTGTATTGGTTTGTGTAATATTTTAAGTTAAGCGTTGCACTGTAAATTGACTTGCCGAGTGTAACGAATGTTATAAAGCCAATAAATGATTCGATTCGATTTCGTATCGGCGCGAAAAAGTTGATATAACTTTATCACAAACGTTCATTTGACAGCGTCTACGTTCCAACTGTGATCGGGTTGCGTTTCGTCTTTGGTTAAAATCATTAGCGTGATACGAAATCGACCAGAAGTAGTAGAGCGGTTGCGATTCGTCAACGATTCGTCTGTGATTTTTTAGCGTGATTGCCCTGCAGTTAACTTATCTTTTAAATAAACAGTGTGCTTGCGTTTCACAATCACCACTAAAACCGGCCAAGCGCGAGTCAGGCTCGCGCACTGAAGGTTTCGTACCACCACATAACTTGTTAGCTTCTAAAGTACAAAAAAGTAGTGCAATAAGACAACAATCCACCAACGTCCAGGCGGCCACCCATCCAAGGACCGACCGCGCCCGACGTTGTTGAATTTTGGTGATCGATAGAGAACTGGTGGTGAACAGAAATTTGTCACCGACTCGCACATGGCCATTATTTATTATTTGTTGTTATACTTTAGAGTGTTTACTATAATCATGCCAGGTTTGACGCTTATACGTATTACCGTTTTTATATTAGAGCTAATACAAAAATATGAAGAAAAAAATGCGTTTCTTGTACGAGGACCCTTTTCGTTTTTACTTTTTTATTATTTCTTAGTTAATCTGCCGTAACATTACATGTTCTGTGACAATTACAACTAGCTATCTATTACGGCCGTTAATAAGTGGGACAGACGGACGGACAGACATACATCGTAGGCTTAGTGATAGGGCCCGTTTTAACCCTTTGGGTACGGAACCCTAAAACGGACTAACCATCAGATAAAGTTATTTACATATCAGATCAAGTTGTAAATAAAAAAATATTAGGGAGTTTGTCAGTAAAAATGAAAAATTACTCGTTATTCGCTAACTGATGTTCGATCGATAGTCGGGTTTTTTTCATGAAAATACTCTTGCGTGTTTCAAAAGTAGAACCCCCTGGTGCTATCTGCTTTTATTATCTTTTTTTTTAAACCAACTTCAAAATGAAAGCTCTCAAACAAAATGAACGATAATGCCAAATCAAAAATTATTCGCATCACTAACCACTTGACAGCTCACTTTTTACCGCGCCGTAAGCCAAAGGTTCTAAAATGTCTTCCTAAACTATTAACGAGCGGGGCCAATCCTAGGCGCGAATTGAATGAATGACTTGAGTCTCCAATCACAAGCGTCGAGTCGCGTCGAGTCTCCAATCACGAGCTGCCTCCCGCGACCGACGTGGCATCATATTGCAAAGGGAATTTTGACTACATGTGCGATCAGGTGGTTAAAACTGGTAAAAAATTACTGACCCAAGGTTAATTAAAGCGTGGAGCCGCTTCGGGAGCTCCCTCTATATAATAGAATAAATCTAGTAAACCGATCGTAAAAATACTATAAAAATATGATTCGAGCTGAGAATCTCCCTTCTCCTTTTTTGAAGTCTGTTAAAAAGTTCTTTTCTACCATTTACATATATTATATGTATTGAATTAAGTCGGAACTAAAATATACGTCACTTGTTTAGCGTAATTGTGGAAAAACTGTCATTACGAAATTTGTCAATAAGGGTCCAGGCCCAGGGGCGTACGTACCATAACACCGAAAACATTCTTATTTTTATTTTACATCCATTTTTGTCTTGTCATTAGCCGAGAGCATGGTATGTTATTATACTCCGCCAGGTATAGCGCTCCAAGAAAATATATCACGTGGGTGACACGCAACTACGTCATCAATGTCTTGGATACATGTACACATGCTGCAAGAGCAGAATAAGTAATTTACAACAAGTTCGAGAGAGATGATACACGAAACAATGACGGAATCTCTATGAGACAGCTGATTTTCTGTGCTACCAGTAGAGTGAAATTATAACTCCCCAATCTCCATATAATATTAACTGTATCCAATAAATCAACAGTTTTAATATAAAAATGCGTTCATTAGATTCAATTCGTGCTTAACTTGAATTGCTTTGCTTGAGCGGACAAACCAAATGACAATTGAAACGCTTCTTGTACTTTATTTAATAGATTATTGATAAAAAAAATACAATATCTGTGTTTGTTGCAATAAAGTGGCAACTGGACAGTGACGTAATTGGGTGTCAGCTCCCGGAGCGCCTTGTTTTCTTGAATCATGGCCGAGAGCACGAGACGAAGCCCAATGTAAGGTCAATCTTAATGAGAATGTTTTAAACGTTGTGGTTACACCCTGAGCCCGCTTGTTCACAAATTTAGCCATGACGGTATTATGTAACCTTTACCATACGAAATCTGTAAAAATTCGTAATTTAAACAGTCATCACCTAAAGTAGGGCTAATTGGATAGATCAAACTTTTGACATCTGTCAGTCTAAGCAAAGTAAAATCAAATTAAATCTTTAAATTGCCTTGTTTTGTCATTAATACAATAAATATGTAATTTTTACTGAAAAACGTTAAGCAATTATTGTTAGTTCTAACTTTGTAAAAATAAATTATTTTGTTACAAGGTTACATTGTTGAATTCGGTTTGCTAAAAAATTATAATTTGGATTTGGTTAATTCTTAATTCCGAATAAATTTTTAGATTTTATGTTATAAAACCTTATTTTTCTACTCTGACCTTTTAAAACGATAAGATGCCATTTATTTTAACATAAAACTAAGAAATCATTCGACTTTCATTGTCCTCTAAATGACGTCACAGAGTAGCATTTTATTACCTGTGACTTTAAAGAATTAAAAAAATATATTAGGCACACAGAAAAGAAAAAAAAACTGTAGTTGACAGTCTGGTTTTTTTCCGGGTTGGCAACAGGGTGTATTTTCCTAAATGTAGGGACAAATCATGTGGAATGGTCTTTTTCGGGGGAAATTAATATTTACCATCTAGAACGTTTTATAGGAATCACCTAATAGAGTTATTTTTCTTAACCACGTTAGATTAATTTGTTTTAATTATGGGTGGTACTCACAACGATGTATAACGTTAAATATAAATGTTTACGTAAATTTCATGTATAATTAATAATTCATATTCAAACATGATGTCACAACCTAAGAATAAAAAACACAGAACCTTATAATAGAACAAATAAAATTATAATCAATAAAATTGTTGTTTGCAAATCAGTGAGTTGGTAACCCTAGGGTTTCCATAAACAAACAAGCAGACATAAGATGTCATTGTCACTGTCAAAGTAAATTCTAATGTCTTTTTTTCGCGTGCTCTCTTTGGCTCCTCAACGTAATAACATTTTGCTAACCTGTGACGAGATAAACAAATACCAAAACAAATAATTACATACCAAATTTTGATGAAGTATCCTTAGATAAGGAAGTGTCAAATGTGATCTATTAAATCGATAAATAGTTGACATAACGATTCACAAGGCTTCATGCATTAATATATATATGCATTTCTATTAGTAACAGATTTTTTTTTTTAATTTAGAACGGCTGTCAAGACATTTTTGTAAGAAATTTGTTGTAGCCAGTTGCACCCACATAAACGAAACGTCAGTCATTCGAAATCAGTTAGCAACTGTGATGCGGACAAAGAACTTTGAGACCTAACCCAAAAAGGTAAGGTCCAAGTTCTTTGGATGCGGAGTTCGACGCGTTTATTAAATAAGAATGTTAATCAAGGTTCACTCATAATGCCTGGTAACAGATTTTCCTACTCATTTCCGTTCTATTTACTTCTATTTTCTGTGCTATTACTGCTATTAGTCAACATTTCGCCGCTCTTGGTGCGATGAATTTTCACCCCTGTCGCTTCCCAACAGGTCGCTGCGACAGGGATGCAGCTGGGCCTGTCTGGTGCCGCTGTTGCGTCGTGACGCAAATGTCCGCCGCCGATTTGTTCAGCGGAGTTGCAAATGTTTCGTCTCTGTCGCATCGAACAGTAGGGGAGCGACATTGTAAAATCCATCTAAACCTTACTGTTGTTATAATTACGATATCTATCCATATTCTATATATTTTAAGTTTTAGTAGTAGCGTCAAATTATTATAGTTTATCTTTTAATATATTTTAGTAATTGTAAAATAAAGACACACACACACATCACACATCATCAGCCATTAAATGTCCACTGCTGAACAAGGCCTCCCTCTCAAAGAGGGGTGTTGCCATAATCCCCACGCTTTGCAGGCGGCTTAGGGATCGCAGTACGTTCACCGTGTACTAATAGAATGCTGGTGCCCATCCTCCGGTGGTTCTGGTCGCAGTTATAGGACATACCCGGGTCCTTTAGGACATACCCGACAAATAAAGACAGCTGAGATTAATAGGTACTTGTAATCGTATCCAGGTCTTCACGATACAGGATGTGCCTAGTGTGAGAATCCTTAAACAATTCAATCAAGGGCCAAAATCTCCTTATAAACATGTATAAATAGGTTAAATTTACCTTAGTATAATTTATCTGTAAATTGTTCGGTGTTTACAGTATAAATACAGTAATTTTTTTTTTGTGTCTGATTTATTCGATGTATATTCATGAATATAATGTCGTTTTCAAGTTCAATGATACGCGAATTCTACGAAAGCTCAGAAGATGACGATATGGACAGCCAGTATCAAACCGACCCCGAGTGCCTGGTTCTTTCGCGGCCCGACAAGGATATGCACAATAAGTGCTGTGGTGGAAAAGCCTGGTGCATCAAGGTACAGTACAAACAAATTTCAATTCTATATACAGCAGGACCTCTTTAATACTAACTCCGAAAATTTACTCTTCGTTCGGATTCGTGGAGCGTTTGGATTATAATACAGAGAATATAGAGGGTAATCGTTTACACACGGGTGCGTCAACATGTCATTTCGCGGTCACTTGGCCTAACAAACTACCCTCTAGCTAGATGATGTATGAAAATACGTATGATAGCCCTGTTGGTCCAGTTGGTAGTGAACCTGCCTTCTGCGCTTGGGGGTGTGGGTTCGATTCCCATCTAGGACAAACATTCATGTGATCAACATTTGTGTTTGTTCTATATCTGGGTGTTAATATCTATTAAAGTATAATAAATATTTTTGGGACATTTTTGCACACACGGCCATCTGACCCCAAACTAAGCAAAGCTTGTGATGTGGCTGCCAGAGACTGATATACATACATATATAGTTTTAAATACATACTTAAATAGATAGTATGTATTTAAAAAAAAAATGTATTTCAGTCTCTGGCAGACATATTACAAGCTTTGCTTAGTTTGGGGTCAGTTGATCGTGTGTACAAAAATGTCCCGAATGTCCCCAATATTTACTCATCATGATCATTATTTCAGCCGTAGGACGTCTACTGTTGGACATAGGCCTCCCCCATTGCTCTCCAAAAAAGGCTGGTTGGAAGCGGCCTGCATCCAGCGTTTCCATGCGGTAGCTTATAGGTCGTCTGTCCATCTAGTGGGTGGACGTCCTACGCTGCGCTTACCAGTCCGTGGTCTCCATTCGAGAACCTTTCGGCCATCTATTCTGCGGGCTATGTGCCCTACCCACTGCCACTTCAACTTGCTAATCCGGTGGGCTATGTCGGTAACCTTCCTTCGTCTACGGATCTCCTTATTTCTGATTCGATGTCGTAGATGAACCCCTAAAAGCATAGCCCTCTCCATAGCTCGTTGTGTGACTTTAAGCTTGCTTATGAGGCACATAGTGAGAGACCACGTTTCACTGCCGATATTTACTCAAGTTGTTCTCATTTTGTTCAGGACATCTGCGGTATAATATGTGCGGTTCTGACGTGGTTGCTAATAATGTATGCCGAGTTCGTTGTGATGATGGTGATGCTACTGCCGGGGATATCCACATACCCCGTCTATAGCTACGTGAACATCATACTGTTCCAGAGCCTGGCCTTCTTGGCTTTCGCGTCGCACCTCAGGACTATGTTCACTGATCCGGTAAGTTACACCCAACAATAGGAATATGCCCTATTTTTTTTTAAATACCTTATAAAAAAGCTGATCATAGGTAAATATAACCCATCAAAGAAAAAAATATATTGTAAGTTACTAGCGACCCGCCCGCCCGGCTTCGCGCGGGTGTAATTTTCGTGCGAAGCCGGGGCGGGTTGTTAGTTATATATATAAACATTCCGTGAAAATGTATCTAACTGATGGTGAAAACCGCATCAAAATCCGTTGCGTGGTTTAGGAGTTAGCGGCTATACAGACAGACAGACGCGGAAAGCGACTTTAATTTATACTATGTAGACATAGAGGTAAGTATTTTAATTTCATACTAGACATACTACAGCAATATAGCAAGTTATGACGTGAAGCCTTGCGCGCGCTACATAAATACTATACTAACACACGCTTTGCGGGAAAGGAACAGAGAATCTCCTCTCAATCCCTACCAAAAACTTTAAATGCTTCATCATTATCAGCCAGAAGACGTCCACTGCTGAACGTATGCCCTTACGCTTAATGCTGGGGCCACATTAGCGTTTAACGTCAATGCCCATTATCTCGATAATTATTGCGATATTTTTTACCGCATTAAAGTGGGTGGCTACACTTCAACGGTCAACATGAATGCTCATTATTGGTGATAAAAACGGCGTTGAATTTACTTCAATTCAAGCAAGATGGACGTCGACACAGGTCTATATTTCATGAGTGTAAATTTATATTATTTGACTTTATTGAATCATTACCGAATAAAGAGAAAACGGAAACAAAGAAAAATATGATGGTGGATGATAACGTGCAATTTTGAGGCAAATCCGTCGTAAAAACAAATACGTCCGCTCCCGTAGCGCTCTCGACGCACACTAATAAAATATGTAGTGTGGCCGCTTCATCGCATCAATTCTCGCGATAATCTCTTTGATGTACCGCCACTTGAGCTATCGCCTAACGCCAAATGGCATTGTTAATGCCATTGTCAAATTATCCCGTTAAGTTGTGGCTACACCTATGGTTAACGTCCATTATCGCGATAATTAATGGCATTTCTCATTAGTGTGGCCCCAGCATAAACGCTGTTACGCTTCGTATAAACGCTTATATCTCAGAAATTAATCAGTATTTTTTTATATTATATTCATAGCTACAAACCTGTTATAAAAGCCAAACATTCATTCACTGGCAGACTCGTCATGAAATCTCGAAAATGACATGACCTACGAATCTGAAATTTGGCAGCCAGATTCTTTATGGGGTGTAGAGGTCCTATAAGAAACAATTTTTTGATTAAAGGAGGGACATGAAGATCGGAAGTTTATTTGAAATTCTACGCGTTGCGGCCAACAGCATTTTTACAAGATTGTTTTTTGTTCTGATTTGAGTAACATATTTAATTTCAGGGCGCCGTACCGAAAGGCAACGCCACCAAAGAGTTGATAAAGCAGATGAGTTTCCGCGAGGGGCAGGTGATCTTCAAGTGCACCAAGTGCTGCAGCATCAAGCCTGAGCGCGCGCACCACTGCTCCGTCTGCCAGCGGTGCATCAGAAAAATGGACCACCATTGTCCGTGGGTCAACAACTGCGTCGGGGAGAACAATCAGAAATATTTCGTTCTTTTTACGGTAACAGCTTAAATTATTACTTCTAAAATAAACTCCACGTCTAATTACAATACTACTATGTTATACCAGAAATTGTAAAGTATGTTTAATATCCCGGGAAATAAATAGTCGGGAAATTTTGCACACACGGTGATCTGACCCCAAACCATGGGTAGCCAGGTTTTAATTTAGGGTGGGGTAAAAAATACAAACAAACATTGAAACTTTGCCGGTCTGCCGGGGACCGGAGTGAATCCGGACTGCCGGGTGGAGCCGGACAGTCCATGGGCGTGATCCTGTCTGCCCGGTGGTCCCAGACTGTCCAATGGTGCCAGACTGTCCGGAGGTGCCGAACGGTCTACCTGAGTCTGCCTTTCCTGTTTCTTAATTGACACAATCTAGGTGTCTTCAAAATCCGAATAAATCAGTTTCTTAGCACAGCTTTTTTCAATTTCTTCATTTTATTATTGAAACTGACATGGTTTTCACACATTTTAAAGGAGAATGCGCGCGCGCGGCTGTGCAAAGCGAGACGCAGCCGCGCGCGCGCTTTCTCCTTGAAAAAGACCGTCTAATGCGGTTGAAACTATAGTCGGAGTAACTGGCTTAATCTTACGTCAGTAATTCCCGTGTAATATAAATAAAATTTCTTCATTATTGAGTAATTCAGAACAATTATTTAAATGTATGCCGTCGAAGAAATTTGCTAAATCAGCGCTTTGTTGAATTCCACTGCTTCGTTCGATGACCCACAAGGTTGTTGCCACTGTTTGCAAGTAGGTCACTGCTGACCGTGCAAAACTTTGCGTAGTGCATGTTCGGTTCGAATAAGCATATTATTGAAAACTTTTAACAATAAAAGTTCTTTAACTTCATATTTAGGTCGTCTTTTGTTCTTTTCTAAACAACTGGCTGTAGAAACCAAGCAAACCATAAATAACCTATTAATAGGTTTTCCTTCATCGAAAAGCCAACGGTATGAAATACAATACATATCCAAATTAATAAACTCCAAAGGGCTCATTGTTACGGGCCCGGAATTTGAAACCGCGGCCTCTCGCTTTCAAGTCTAGCGGTCTCCCAAATAAGCTGCCTCGGCTATATAGAAACAAAACAAAAAAAAGTTTAAATGACGTACTTTACGTTTAATTTGAAAGGTTATTTCCTATGGCTTCCAACACAAGAAAACCCTCGGGGAAAGTCAGTGGATGGAAATCATAACCTGTGAACTTGCCTCCAACCCCAAAACGTTCCCAAACATTACAATACGCTACCAGACTGATTTTGTTAGTCTTATAAAAAAGCTGACCATAAATAGAGCCGAACACTGAAAACAATTGAAAATGTTTTCAAAATAACGAAATATACAAGCAAATTAATGTATTGCTAGACAGAGAGCGCACTATACTTACTAATGACGTTACTTGTGTGTACGCCATACAAACTCCAAACTGACACTCACTTTGCGGCAAATGGACAGAGCATACATTCCTAATCTATATATATGTTGGAGTCTGTAGTTATTTAGTTTATTCGAATAGCAACACTGCACGAATGAAGCTGAGAATGAATTACAGAATGTGTGTGAAGCTCGTTGCCAACGTCATATCGGTCAGTAGTGCGTTAGTTCGTTCGAGCTCGAGACTCACTCTCTCACTTGATCTTGAGACAGCGCCTGCGCCGGGTGTGCGCACTGACGAATAAAACATGGCGGACGACAAAAACAAGCAAAAAGATTCTAATCCTTTTGAATCTGCGACATATATATGAACTTTATTTGAAAATATAATTGTATTTTGCGGAACATCGACTCGAAAGAAGAACTTTATTAACCTGTTTTGATATATTTTTCAGTATATAGTATAATTATTCAGTGTGGAGGTTAAAGGGGGAGGCCTATGTTCAGCAGTGGACGTCTTCTGGCTGATGATGATGATGATGATGAGTATAATTATTACATTTAAATAATTGATGTTTTTTTCAACTTGTTATTTAAATTAATCATAAAAACCTGTCCAATTGCCTATCACGAGTGAATCGGTTTCTTCTAGGCAAGCGTGCTCCATCGTAGACCGGATCATCGCTTAATATCAGGCGAGGTCGCGTTCAAACGCAAGCCTATTCCTAAAAAGACAGTTTTTTTTAATCTAATTGTGTTATTAAGGGCGGCAGGATTGAATAACGTCCGGACTAAACATAAGATGTCTGTCTGACAGATTCACATAGAGATATTGAAATCAAGTTAGTAAAATCTGTATTTTTGATCATGAGATCAGTTTCGGATGGATTCAGTGGATGCAAAAGGCAGGCAGTCGTTTAGTGTGGAGGTTAATGGGGGAGGCCTATGTTCAGCAGTTGACGTCTTCTGGCTGATGATGATGATCAGTTTAGACCCCAAAACACTTTTCCACGTTACCTGGGCCCCGATTGTACTAAACAAATTGTTTATAAATTGTAATTGAAACACAGTTTTAAACTAACACGGTTGCACTAAAGTTATATGATACCACGGTAAATATCCCGTAAATAATCATATAACTTTAACTTTTCCTTCCACGGTGTTTCCGAGAAGCTACAACATGGGGTTCTTCAAAAGGCGAGTTAATCGAGTTTGTGTATGACATATTTGTGATGCTTCTGGTGTTACAAGTATCCATAGGCGACGGTGACTGCTTACCATCAGCTGCTTGTTTGCCACCTATGGCTTAATATATATAATATATAATAATTGTTTCAATTAAAATTTTTAGATAATTGCCTCAAAATTGACAGTTTTACCTATTTTTATTCTAAGTTATAATGTAATTTGTAATTTGTGTCAAAATGTATATGGACCTGGTCTGAAATAAATGATTAATAATATAATATTAGGTGGTGGTATTTTATAGTATCAAAAAATATTAAAATCTGTCAATTTTGAGGCAATTATTTACAAATTAAAATTGAAACAATTACAATTTTAAAACAATTGAGGAGGTGAAGACCAAAAAACCTCACATTTCCACTTATGAAAATTTCGTTTTTTTTTTTTCTTTGGGCAAAAAATTATAAATTGATTGAAGCATGTAACTAAAACCTTGTCAAAAATACCTCTTTTCCTTTATAAATTTTCATTTGAAATCGAGAGTTACGAACAAAACCACACTTTTCCGTTGAAAAAGAGAAATTTCGTCGAGAAATTTTTATGTATATTCTCTTAAATTTGAAAAACTGGAAATGTGAGGTTTTGTTCTTCACCTCCTCAATTTGTTTAGTAGTTTCGGGAGCCTGACGTGTGCTGTTGTATGATTCCAGTTCTACATAGCAGCGATATCGATCCACGCGGTCTGCTTGGCCGTGTACCAGTTCGTGACGTGCATCCGGCACGAGTGGCGCGACTGCAGCACGTACTCGCCCCCCGCGACCGTCGTCTTACTGCTCTTCTTGATCGCAGAGGCGCTGCTCTTCGCCATATTCACTGCCGTCATGCTGGGGACACAGCTGCACGCTATATGGAATGACGAGACTGTGAGTATGGTCAAACACACTGCCTACTTTGTTTTAAACCAGAGGTTCCCAAACTTATTTTGTCTACTGCCCACGTTGAGAATAAATTATTTTTTAGCGCCCCCATTTTTCAAAATGGGGGCGCTAAAAAGAGAGAAATATCGAACCGAGTTTGAGCAATCTCTTAACTAATATTAGTTGATGTTCACAAGTTGTAGTTGGGAGTCGAGAGCTCATGCAGTCAGTGTCTAAGAGGCCTCCTAGCTAAATGAAATTAAAAATCACATTTTTTTTCTGGGTCTCTTACCGCCTCCCTTTAGGTCTGCAGCGCCCACAAGGGGGCGTTATTGCCCACTTTGGGAACCCCTCTTTTAAATTATCACGGTTGTTTACTAAAGTTATATGATTATTAACGGGATATTTACCGTGGTAAGGTTGTGGAATGAGCTCCCGATATTTCGACGCAGTTACATGCACCATGTTCACGGGAAGTCTGAAGAATGCGGGTGGTAAATATCCCGTTAATAATCATATAACTTCAGTCGCGGGCATCCAGTGGATGCAAAAGGCAGGCTGTCGTTCAGTGTGGAGGTTAAAGGGGGAGGCCTATGTTCAGCAGTGGACGTCTTCTGGCTGATGATGATGATGAATCATATAACTTTACTGCCTACTTTGTACTTTTGGATTTAGCGCAGACAGAACTAGCAGTGGATCCAGTGGATGGAGTCGCTGGCATCTAGTGGATGCAAAAGGCAGGCTGTCGTTCAGTGTGGAGGGTAAAGGGGGAGACCTGTGTTCAGCAGTGGACGTCTTCTGGCTGATGATGATGATCATTAGAACTAGCAGTTTAACTGGCAAAATGGTCTAAACTAAACTAGTCTGACAGGACTAAAATTATCGCCGTCTCTTTTCATTTCACTACGTCAGAAAAGGATGGCAACAATTTTAGTTTAGTTTAGAGAATGGTACATCAGAATCGACGTCATTGCCTACTTTGTATTAATTCTGTTGTACCATTCTCTTAAAACAACAATATGCAGAAAATCCTGAGGAAATCCCGGATAGCCGTCCATGGGAGAACATAGACCGATGACTCAACCGACACGCGATGTTTTATTAATATTGCTTCGCAGAATGCAAATGGCGCGATACAATAACAAACAAATCGTAAATCTTCGTTTCCTTTCAGTTTTTTTCCAAACTAAACTAGTCTGGCTAAAGTCGCTTTACGCGTCCGTCTGTATAACTGTTACTTTCTAAACCACGCAACGGATTTACATGCGGTTTGCACCATCAGTTAGATAATTTTACATTTTGAAGGTTTATATAATTATGTAATTAGCGCCCCACCCGGCTTCGCACGTAAATTAAACCCGTGCGAAGCCGGGGCGGGTCGCTAGTGGTATAATAATATACTCCGCCAGATATGCTATTCTGAGACGCAAAGGTCACGTGGATACAAGCCTATGTCTTTTTTGTTTGTTAAGTATAATTTTCATAACCGTGGATTCAATATCCTTTAGTCGTAATATTAATCATGTTTACATTGTCTTAATAGCGTCAAACAAGTCATAGTCACAGTCAGAGTCAACCTAAGTAAGTCACGGTCAAGTCAAACTCATGCCCCTGTAAAGTGGTGGTAAATAAGTGGTAAAACTTTACAAGAGGCTCCTATGGAGTTTTGGAAACAACACGAAATGACATGTTTCACCTCGTTATATCACTTGTCCACACTCGAGCACGTTTACGAGCACTTAGTGAATAATAATTCACCATTTAGTACACATTAACACTCGAAAATACACAAGTTTAGGAAAATAATCCAACAAGCCGACATGTTTTTCCACGTTGGCGCCAAAACTCCCAGCCTATGTCATCGATGCTGTGTTACTAGTAGCATGAAATCATAACTTCCCAATCTCCGTGTATTACCTGCAGGAATCAGATAAAACTATGTGATTTTGATTTAAATAATATGTTTAATATATTAAACTCTTCTTAAACCTGAATTGCTTCGCTTGAGCGGACAAACAAAATGACAAATGCTTTTTGTATTTTGTTTAATAGATTATTTCCTAATTTCTGTGTTTGTTGCAATGTAGTGGCAACTGGACAGTGACGTAGGCATGTGTCACTCCCGGAATACCAGTGCTTGTTTCATTGGATCTCATCTATACTAATATTATAAAGAGGAAAGATTTGATTGTTTGTTTGTTTGTTTGCATGGAATAGGCCCGAAACTACTGAACCGATTTGAAAAATTCCCTCACTGTTGGGAAGCTACACTATCTCCGGGTAACATAGGCTATATTATATTTTTTTTTTAAATAGGGATTCTTACTATAACTCCAATAATGTAACCCAAGGTGTAAAAAAAATTAGATTTACAATTTTGACTTTGCGTGTTTGACACTTCTAAGACAGGACAACGTCTGTCAGGTCAGCTAGTCTGTGATATGACGAGAGTTGTTTTCGCATTCATCATATCAGTGCGTTGTGATTTTGATGACCATTGCGTGTTGTTTCCAGGGCATCGAACAACTAAAGAAAGAACAAGCACGATGGGCGCGCAAGTCTCGGTGGAAGAGTATACAAGCAGTTTTTGGCCGCTTCTCCATTCTATGGTTCTCTCCCTTCACGCAACCGTCGCCTAAAACCAAATTAGAAAACTATTTATACAGCGTTTGAAAGCACGATATTCCTTACATTGCAGTGGTGGCACGTACCCCGTGTTTAGGAGTCAAAATCTACGTCGAGTCAAATGTATTTTGTCATTGCTGGTCGAAATTCGTCTGCAACATGCGGAACTCATTTGATCTATTTGACGTCTTCGTTTCTAAAAAAGGGGTATAAGCATTGAAGTCTAACATAAACATTTGTGCTAATAACGTGCTAGAATTAACTTTCAGTTTACAATCAAATTTAAGTAGCTAATTGCTATAAGGTCATTAATTATATTGCTTTGTTATCAAACTTTTGTATGAGCTAGTTTAAAAGGGTTCTGTCTTCAGTCACGAGATAAAGAAAGGATATTTGATTTAGTTAGTGCGTTATTCTGTCTCATTCTACACAACTCTTATAGCATATATTAGCTTATCAAACGATTGTGAATAATGGTTGGTTTTATGTTGTCTCGGTGTTAGCCACACTATTCCTATGTGACATTTCCAAACGTGCTAGGATAGGTATCACATCGTCGCTCGTCGACGATATTATCACTTGTAAGCAATATTTTTTATTTATTGAATGTTTAATGTAGTATTTCAATGTCTTTTGTGTTTTACGTTGTTATGTCCAAGTTTGCGATGCGTTATTGTGTAGTACAACACTACGGAAGTTTGCGTTGGGCCTTCTAAGCACGGGCACTTTAGTAACGTGGGTAAGAGAAAAGCGTAGAAATGAGAGTAAAAAAGTGCGGCGTAAAATAAAATTGCATGTTTTTGACATCGATACTCGGTGTTATTCACTTAAAGTATTTTTCTTAACAGCAAGATGACAATGCCTTTCGCTTATATTATAGTAGTTTTTCTTAACAACAAGTTGACACTGCCATTCACTTATATTATGTTTCTTTCAGTAAGTTATCACTTGCTGTGAAGAAAAATACTGTTTTGCCATTTCAAGGATATTATTATGGGGATGGGAAACATGATGTACTCGCTTGACAGGTATGCAAACATAGTCGACGAGGGTTGTTCAAATATCAATCATAGTTAGTATGATTGATTTTTTTACAAAAAAAAACTCTGTAATAATTGGCGGTGTTTTACATTGTGGCTCGTCCTTGTGCCATCTCTTCATTCTGCTTAATGGAGTGACAACGCATTGTCTGAAGTAGTATTGTGCCTCACACAATTATAGAGTTCTGATTTCAATGCTTTGCGGAATGGGTTTTCAAGCGCTTGAATAGGATTCAGTATAGGGACAATAAACTGCATTTATTAATTTATTTAATCACAAATTGGTTTTATGTTGTGGGAGAACTATAAATTAAGTTGTTAATTTATTTATGTTGTTTAATGATTTCGTAATATTGTGTTGTATAAGTTATTGAGGGGATGAAATCTTTTATGATAATAATTCTTAAATGCAACAATTATTATAATATTAAAAGCTAAAATTGCATCGACTCTTTTGTACCATTGAAAGAAAACTATAAATCTGATAGCGTAAAAGTTCTCTTTTTATTTTGGCGTCTAAAAAAGCTTGGCAAGAACTTTTGTATCCATCACATGTAGTTTGTAAAACTTGACTTTATACAAAATTAATTATGACATATATTTTTTTATATTGTATTAATGGTTTGATTCTCCTATGGATTATTCATTTGATTATTGTAAAAGCCATTACAGACATGTGGATTTGGTTGATCTCAACCGCCGTCTGACCAACGGGAGACAAAGAGGGAACTATGTTATTCTCACTCTTTCTCTCCCGTTGGGCGACGTTGGTCGACCAAATCCACGCGTCTGTAATTAAATGATTTCTGTCTAAGTACTTTATTTAGACTTATTCCAATAGTTTAAATGTTTAGTGTAAGTATATAGAATAGAGAATTAGCTCTGATAGATCTCCTGCTAAATGTGTATATGTTTTGTTGGTCATGTGCTATGATAAAAGTGCAAAATATCACATAATATACATAAGGTTTAAAAATAAAAATGGATGTACATTTTGTTGCTTAAAGTTACATTAATTATGTTAAGGTGGTAAGTTTCACCTATGGCGTGAAATTTAAATTTGAAACAGTTTTTTTGTCCTTGTAGTTAGGCTGGATAATTATTTTAAAAACGACACAGTGTTTGCGCAAATCGTTGGTTGTTCTTTACATTATCTTGTACAGCTATTTAACAGTAACGCCTCATATTACTAACATTTGTGAATAAACCGTTTGAAACAGCAAAAATTTGTTTATTGACAAATGTGAGTAATAATTTGCATTAAAGATAAATAGCTTTACACGATTTTGTAAAGAATAATAATTAATTTGCGCAAACATCATGATTGTATACAATACTAGCAAACCCGGCGAACTCCGTTTCGCCACCAGATGACTTCTATAAACCTCACGGAGCCCGAGACCTTTCCAACGAATGCAAAACCGTGGAAATCGGTTCGTGCGTTCTGGAGTTATAGCGTCAGGAAGGAAAACCCGACTTATTTTTATATAGTAGAAGATAATTACCCGGCCTAGCTACACGGACAACTGTTTGAAATTTGAAATTCCCGCCATATGTGAAACGTACTACCTTAACTTTTTATTTAAATATTTTTTTTTTTAAACGATTTTATCACTCGCTTTAAGTAATGTAGAAAACACAGTTAAGAATGCCTAATTGAGTGATTATCTGATACTCTTTCGTATATTTGAATATCTCATATACAAATGCTATACTATATTATATTGATGATTTAATTAAAATAATAACTGTTTAACAAATTCAATTAAATCAACAGTGTAATCTGTTGAAATTGTAAAAAAGAGAGACTCAACTGCCTGTTGGTGAAACATTTAATTTAAAAAAAACAGGTAAAATGCTTAGAATATAAATAATACTTTATTGACATTGCAAAACACCAAATATAATAATACAGTAGAATCTTCTAGACTAAACTTAGAATGACGTCAAAACCCTCAAATTCATATACGAATTATTCAATAAGGCTTTATTGACGTCCGGTTAGTAGAATAAAATTACGATATAGATTTTTTGATTATCTCTCTTTTCTAGAACAACTGTATAAGTGCCTTCGAACAGTCATAGGTTGGAAAATTAATAGTTACAGCTTGCAACTGAACTATATAAATATTAAAAAACCTAGAGAACTATAGTTTAGTGTAATTGCTAGTGTATCGGTTTTTTATCTCATCTGCGATGGAAAAAATAAGAGCTATGGTGGCCGAGCGGTGGCATGTGCGCTTTACAATCTGACGGCACCCGATTCGATCGGCCTACCTGACCTTATGCGCAGTTTCGATGCCATCGTTCAAAAACGGCGAAGGAAAACGTGAAAAAACCGGTATGTTCTAGAACCTCAAAAATTCAAAGACATGACATTGACCAACATGCATTGGGCCGGTGGATTAGGGCCCATCTTCTCTTTCTGAGAGATAGCATGTGTCCCAGCAGTGAGAACGATGATAATGATGAGAAGGGGTATCATCAGCATGATACCCATTCTTTTGACTATCAAATGGTCAGTGTGGGCACTAAACCTTTTCAGGTTAACATTCCAAAACCCGAACTAAGCGCTTTGATTCCATTTTGATCGTGCAGACCAACGGACTGAAATGCGCTACTCAAATGGCTGTACGCGAGTAAATCAGTTCCTTCTAGGCAATCGTGGTCCGTCGAAGACAGCACCAACGCTTAACATTATACGAGATGGCGGTCAAACGCAAGCATATTGACGATTTTTTTGAATGAAAGTTTATTTTGATAAAGTTTAATACATATTGAGAACCTTCTCTTATAGTAGAGATTCCTTCTCAATTATAATTATAGATTAAGGTGGTTCGTTGCACAAATGGCGGGAAATTCAAATTTCAAACAGTTTTCTTGTCCTTGTAGCTAGGCCGGGTAATTATTGTAAACAACCATGATGTTTGCGCAGATTGATTATTATTCTTTACAAAATCATGTAAAGCTATTTAACCCTAATGCCTATTATTACTTACATTTGTGAATAAACAAATTTTTGCTGTTTCAAACGGTTTATTCACAAATGTAAGCAATATGGTGCGTTACTGTTAAATAATTGTACATTATAATGTAAAGAACAGCCAACATTTTGCGCAAACACTGTGTTATTTAAAAATAATTACCTGGCCTGGCTACTAGGACCAAAAAACTGTTTAACATTTAAATTTCCCGCCATAGGTGAATCGAACCACCTTAAATTATTTTTTTGCAATTTGCATATGGATTGACCAATTCATTATAATTAATACTTGACCACTTTTAAATCGTGTAAAAGTAATTTGATTGACAATCATGGTTTCCACATTAGTTAGTTTAATCATATAATTTTGTCAAAAAAAATTCTTTTTCGTTTTATATTCTATATTATTATTTATAAATATAAAAAAATATATGTTTAGTATTTTTTGTTACAATTAAAAGATATTAATGTTATAGATTGAACATTGTAAATTAATTAAAACTCAAATGAAATCACTTGCTCCGTGATGTCAACATAGCTTATTATGCTAATTAGGTTGTCTAACTTACCAATTTCACAAGCTATTTACTCTTGTACATGTAAAATTGTTTATTTCTTAATAGCACTTATATCAATCCCAAAGAGAATGACAGCGACAAAATTAACATCTCGGGTCCTGGGATAACCCACCATGCTACAGTGCGACCAACAAATTTGAACAGTTGGTCAAATGACGCAACTATAATAATTTTATTTTACTCTATTTTTGTATTTAATATTTTTAGAGTTTGACGGTTTCCGTTCAAGCGCACCGGCACTAAAAATAAAAAATAAATGGGCTAACGGTATTTACAAAAATGTGTGAGCAAGATGGCGCGAGAAACCGTGACAACTCTTCAAAATCTTACAAAACATTGGCTATAATGCAATGCCCTTATTAGTTCTAAAAATAACCTCGTTTCAGCTTTACAATATTGAAAACAATAATACTAAATAGTGATATAAATTTGAACAAAATACTTTGAAGTATTATTCTTTATTAAGTTTATTTATTGATACAGTGCAGTTATTATGGATTAATAAGTAGATTATTTAATAAAAGCTGGTTTATTTAATACCTTCCAACAGATTATGAACGCTCTGATGCATTTCGCTCTCGCTTACTCGCACTAACCACATTTTTACTTGTATAAAACTACCTGTTGCCTACAATAACCTAAGGCATTAAAAAATGTAGACTAGACTTTTAGATAAACTTCCATGCCTTTCACAAAATCCTTACGGAGCTTTACACGCCATAAGGAAAAACTGCCAAAGAAGGATGGTAGACTCCTATACATTTTCAGCCTAGTAGAAAGAAATCGCGTGCATGAATAAAACTTGTACGAACTGATAGATCTAATAAATAAATAAATAATAAATATTCGGGACATTTTTGCACACACGGTCACCTGACCCCAAACTAAGCAAAGCTTGTGATATGGCTGCCAGAGACTGATATACATGCATATTTATTTTTATATGCATACTTAAATAGATATTAACATCCAGATAATAATATAGAACAAACACAAATGTTCATCACATGAATGTTTGTCCTAGGTGGTAATCGAACCTACGCCCCCAAGCGCAGAAGGCAGGTTCACTACCAACTAGAGACTAGACCAACCCGGACCCAGGTATGTCCTAAAACTGCGACCAGAACCACCGGAGGATGGGCAGCAGCGTCCTGTTAGAACACGGTGATCGTACTGCGATCCCCAAGCCGCCTATCAAGCGTGGGGATTATGGCAACACCCCTCTCTAAGAAGTAGGCTTTGTTCTAGTGATAGGTTTAAATACATACTTAAATAGATATTAACACCCAGATATAGAACAAACACAAATGTTCATTACATAAATGTTTGTCCTAGGTGGGAATCGAACCCACGCCCCCAAGCGCAGAAGGCAGGTTCATTACCAACTGGACCAATGGACTATCTAAATAAATATATCTAATTAAATATATTTAAATTGTGTATTGGACCATTTTTTCTAGAAGTTGGGAGAAATAGAGAAATATTCACGTAACGTACCAACTCACGATATAACGGAATTAAATTTAATGACTGAGTATGACATTGACATTGACAGACACTTCGCAGAACTAGGATGCAACGTGTATTCAAACGAAACCAATATAATGAGAACCAGTGTGTGTTCGGATAATACACAAGTAATATCTATAACAATTTAATGCATTAAAGATAATTATAATTCCTAGCTTCATAAATTATGCTTAATATTTTAAGAAAACCACAAAAATATGACATGGATTTCCACATATTGCCAATTCAATTCAATTCCATTCAAAATTTATTAACTCTGTAGACATTCCGTGTTCTTAGACCTGTCAGTTCTTACAATAAATACGTATCATTATTTTCTAGCAATCGTTCATATGTGGTAACCCTACCCACATTAAAATAATAAAACATGTCCCAGAGAATTGCCTATATTATTATATGATGATGAATGGACTTTTTTCTGGAGTCAGGCGAATTCTGCCATCCTTGTTTCAGCTTCGTAGGTAAAGTCGTTTTCGAGATTTCTTGATGTGTCACTTCAGTGTATTTCTGTATTTCGCCTTTTTAAACGTTACTGATGGTTATATTATGTTTCTAGCTTCTGCCTGTGGCTACGCCTGCGAGCGTAGTGAAGTGATGTACACATAAATTCCGTCAAGCTTCTACCTATCTTGTCAGCTTTCATCCTGCTCCTGTCCCATTCGCTAATAATATGGTTACTATAATGCAAACTTTTCGGTCAAAGCTCGGACTTTCTGGGATAAAATGTAGGCAATGTGTTAAGGCGCGGTTATATCGCAAAATTAACCAAAAGAAGAGTTTTTAAATGCATTACACGATGTGACTAAATCAACTGACCAAGTTTGAACATTTCAGAAAGTCTTACAACGCGTGAATTTTTATTTCATGTACACATTCTAAATTTCGGGTGCCGAGTTTTTGTTAAAAATGTGACCGCACTTTTGTACCCTTTGAATGTGATTTATCCAAAGTCCTTTTTTCACCCCTCGAAATATCAAGTCTATCATCGACGGCTGTCACTCACTCGTAGTAAAAAAACAAGTGTCACATATTTAGTATAAAATTCTGGTTTGGATAAACATGAAATATTTAAAGCAACATCAAGAACATTTATTAAAAGAGTTGCTCTAAAGATGTAGTAATAAATATTTTGAAATTCAATCCTCAGTAATTTATATCATTACTAGCGACCCGCCCGCCCGGCTTCGCACGGGTGTAATTTACGTGCGAAGCCGGGGCGGGTCGCTAGTTATATAATTATTTAAACTATCCTATCTCTCAAGTTGGATCGAACTGCACATGGTGTGCGAATTTTATTATAATCGGTTAAGTGGTTTAGGAGTCCATTGAGGACAAACATTGTGACACGAGATTTATATATATTAAGATGAATATTGAACGTGCGAGCGAGAGGGAATGAAAATCGGATCTCTCTTAAACAGTACAATTATTTATTTTTGTCCTGCTCATCATGACATGTCCATGAGTCTTCGTAATGTATCGGAGCGCCGATTTCTTATGTAGAATCTTCGCAAGTTTTGGTGCCAGCTAGTAAGCTTAAGTTATATCTAAATAAACATAATAAATAGGTTTGCTAATCGATCTATAGTTATTACTTTGTTAGGCCTAAATGTATTATTCCAATTGATTACTTTTTTTTGTGGCGGGAAGACTTATTAGCTTTGATACGCCAGCGGCTTTTTATTATTACGTCTATAGAGTGATTCTCAAATAAGTGCATACCCGAGTCATAATCGTACTTCTCTTTACGAACTTTTTCACTATGGGCCCTAATCCTGCAATCCCAAAAAAAAACATAATTAAAGTTACAAATACATTAGTAATTGTTGATAACATTTTTTCACGAAATAAATATAGTGCTGAGGTTAAAATATTTACGGCCTTACTTATGAACGTTACTTAAGTCAATCAATGCTTAAAATTGCTCTGACTAATTTTCATGTGTGACAACTTCCGTCGGCGAGAGATTGACTGCAATTTTAATCATTGCTTAGTACGGCCGCTAGTTCACTGACTCTTTTCAGTTCAATGAAATTTACTAAAAGCCGTAATTCATGTGATTTATTACTGAGTACAATATACAGATTTTATTTTATTAATTATATTTAATTAGCAATCCGACTAATCAAAAGACTATAATCGTTAATACAATGGTGTCGATTCTGTACTATTACCAAAATTTAACAAAATTTTACAGCTCAAAAATGGTCGTCACTCTGCGCTCTCACATATTGAAATGAAAAGAGACGATCATAATTTTAGTCTTGTCAGATTGGTTTTGTTTCGTCAGTGGTTTGATAGAATTGACGCGTCTGATTTAGCTTGCAACAAATCTAGACTGAATGCAAATACTATCTTTACAACAAAAATTCTAAGCAGGATTAAGGCCTGTACTCAATAATTAGTTTGGTTTTAGTTCACTATTAGTTCGAACATTTTTGATAGCTGACACTATTTAAAATTGTTGAGATTCATTGATAGTTAGATGAGATAACTCTTTGTTGTTTCCCCCAAAAATTACATACCTACAAAGGATAAACAATTCATTAACCTAGTGTAATAAATTTATCTGCCTTATCGCTATAAGCTGTCTCTTCCAGGCAAACTCAGCATGAAAACGATATTCAAAGAAAGGGAAGGGTATAGGGGTGTGGGTAATGGAAGTTATACATTTTTTCTATTATCCATTAAAAATATATAAATTTATATTCCTGATTTCAGGGGTAGTTCCCACTAGTTCATGACAAGTAAAATAATTTCCTCCGAACGGGCACTTTACTAAGAATCACTCTGTATATTTTGTTTGTACTAATAAGGCAGTGTAAGCTAACAAAATTGTGCCTGAAATAAAAATATTCGAATCCTAATGTATGAAAAAGATATGTCAACACCAATTATAGTTTTTGCTATATTGTTTTATATTGTTTTTGCGATTCGGAATTTCCATTAAATATAAGTATCTAGGTTTGCAATATTAAATTATAAATAATTATAATTTATATTAATTATTGTAAGACGACCGTTGCACCGCTTTCAAATTATAAGCGAGTTTTGAGAGAGAATTTTACACTGTATAGGATATTTTATTTACAAGCAAAATGTATTGAATTTTCTGTAATACAAAATGCGCTTCAAGTAAATATATCATAAAACTGGCTTTATATAGTTTGTTTTTGCAATATAAATTTACAAGATGTTTTTACTTTATTGCGCATTGTCAAATAAATAGCATGCATTGGTTAGAGCAATAATTTGCAATAAGTTAAGGTGTGTTTTGTGTAATGTGTTTAATGACACTTATAGTGCAATGGTACAAAATTTGGCACAGTTAATTGATTAAACACGATTAGATTTACTAAAAAACTATATATTTATTTGGAATTGTTTGTAGACGAGTTCTGGGGCCTTACGGACAACTGCTGTTGCGGCACCTAATACGCTCAGTTGGAAAATCACGCGAACGTGAACCTTATCGCACCCAGATACGGTTTGCGGTCGTGTGATTTTCCAACCGTTGTCCGTAAGGCCCCTGGTAACAATATTAAATTGAAGTACCTACCTTAGTTCGGCTTTAGCAACAATTAATATAGTTTGTCGCGACTAGCTAATTTCTGCATGTTTTGGTAGCTTGGCGCTTGCCGCAAGTCGCGGTAATACACGTTGAAAATTCTTGCTTGTTCTCTCTGGGGATCGGTTGTAAGTTTGTTTTCGTAAAATGAAACCCCGTGATAAGTAATAAGATAAATATGTTTTAGTAAGATATATTTGCATGTAGCTGTTACATAATCTACTTAATTCACTAATTCAAATAATAAGATCAAGTCATAGGTACCTACCCTGTATGTATTTATACATAAATATAAGTATACTTAATAAATGTTTCGAACATCCTTGTGCCGTAGGGGCCCTTTATTCTACGGAAAACTATTTTCAAATAAAGATGATTATGGACATTTAAATCTTATTATTTAGTCACCTATTCAGAGGCAACTATCATATATGGATCCTTGACTTTTTTTTTGGCTACGGCCTCCTTGGTTTTTGGGGCAATTTTGCCATTAACAGAGAGGGAGGAGATAGTGAGATTATCTAAAAACGAGGTAATCCTAATTTTTCATTGACACCCCGATAGATGATGTAATAGTGCTAACATACGAGACGTACATGGTTGACGAACCGCCGTCCAACTAACGGGTGGGAGAGAGAAAATTTTCTCTTTCTCTCCCGTTGGTTGGACGGCGGTTCGTCAACCATGTACGTCTCGTGTGTTAGCACTATTACATGACTCTTAAACAACTGTACGCAAATTATTTTAAGGACTGAAAAGAGAAGTTTTTTTTCTTTTTTTCTGTGATTTTTAGGACCTTCCTTTTTAGGGTTCCGTGCCCAAAGGGTAAAAAGGGGACCCTATCATTAACGAGCCTACGATGTCCGTCTGTCCGTCCGTCCCGATGTCCTACCTATTAACGGCTGTATCTTTCGAACCGTAATAGATAGCCAGTTGAAATTTTCACAGAATATGTAACGTTACTGCGGAATAACAAACAAATAATAAAAAAGTAAAAACGAAAATCCCCATACAACAAACGAGTTTTTTTAACATATTTTTGTATAAGCTCTAATGTAAAAACGGTAATACAACGTACAATACGTACGATAGTACAAGCGTCAAACTTCGCCAAATTATAGTAGGTACACAGTCTGAAAGTATAACAACAAATAATAGATAATGGCCAAGTGCGAGTCGGTGACAAATTTCTGTTCATTACCAAGTTATATTTGTGTTATACTCGAGCGCCTGTAGCAAAATAATTTACAGTGGCTGTTGCTTCGTCAATTTTGGAAGGCGTTATATTAACTGGTAATTCGGTTACTTGGACAACCTTGTTGTATTTTGTGGTGGTACGGAAGCCTCAGTGCGCGAGCCCGACTCGCACTTGTCCGGTGTTATTTCTGGAGAATGAGTGTCAAACAACGGGCCACCTGATGGTAAGTGGTCGCCACCTATAGACACCTAAAGCACAGAGGACAAAGTAAGTGTTTACAAGATAAGACAGGTCAGAAAACACAGACTACAATAAGCGGGGCATTGTCAATGCCCCGGGTAATTCGGATACGGACCTGTGCTCCACCTAGGGTCTCCACCTGGGTGAAGCACGGAATACTTAGTCGTGTGCATCCTGTATCCGGTATCGTATTTCGTTAACGCATTTAACCATTTTTAAAGATAGAAAATATTTCTACCTTTATAAAATCTAATCTGTCCTATGAATAAAGAAAATAACATAAAACATGGGTAATTGCGGTAAGTACCTTCTATAATTTGTTTGAACCACAATTAAAATTTTACTTTAAATCGAGCGCATGAACTTGTCCCTTAAGGCAGTCTCCGATTGGGGTGATGCCAACCTGGTAAAATTCAATGCCTCTAAAACCCAGGTGTGTCTGTTCTCCGCAAAATGGACGCCATTCCAACAAGTTCTATTTTTAATAAATATATAGGTACTAAAACTATATCCTGCTTAGATTTTAGATTTTAAATTTTTAGGAACATTCAATCACATCGTAAATATTAAAAAAAAAATACTTTAGTGATAGTGGGCGGACGAATCATTTGCTCCTAAAACCCACAGCTGTTAGGTAAGTGTGGGGACATAAAGACAAATCTAACGATATCTAGCACTCCAAAATCTGGGCCAAGGTGTCTAGCTACAGGTCACATTTTACAAACATACACATTTACATTCATATACCCGAAAAACTGGTACCATTCTAGGGCAGTCGGGTAAAAACCCGAATTTAAGCACAAGGTATTGTCTCCGTCGAGTCTTGCGTATTATGTCACCGAATAAGGACCTTGCACAATGCTCGTTTAGAGGCTATTCGTTAGAGCTAAGCAGTTGCGCATTGAAAATGTATTAGAACCTATATACGTGCGTGTAATAGCCTACAGTCAGTTGTGTAAAAGGCAACAAAGGTGTCGGTATCGTCTGACAGAAAGACTCCAGTTAGACGTACTACGTATCGTAAAGGGAAAGTGCTGTCGCGGATTTCGTAGCGGTTTTAGCATGAGCCCGCTCAAGGTGACCGAGTGGTACCGCGTTCGATCTTACATAACCAGCCTCAGAGACACTCGTCGCTGATCGTTTTACTCGTACGTGACCTATTCTCGCGCTGTCTTCGATCTATTGTCTTCACAAAGTGTAAATAGCTTAATAATAGTAGGAAGTGATTTCAGATGTGGTGTGTTGCGTTGTTGGTGTTCGCGATGGTGTCGCCATCTCTATCCCGGCCGTACGACCCGGAGGACGGTGACTTGAAGAGTGTGCTGCCATCTGATGGGATGTTCGAGGCGTTTTATCCGCGCGAGGCGCACGGAATACCCAACGGGTCGTCGCGGCCTGCGCACGGGCATGGCAGTTTCTACAAGCACCGCCACCCGGCGCTAGTTGATGTGAAGAATGCGCCTGCCTACGGGTTTAGGTTCGATGGCATGAGACGGTTCAATTTCGACGAAGAAGAAGAAGAAGAAGAATAGATACTTAAATATCGTAATATATAATTTTTTATAATGAGTAGGTAATCAATCATTTGTCAAAGTCAATATTTTCTTCTTATCCTGTCGCAAAGATTTCCGCGGTAAATCGCGGGTAGCGGGTAATTATTTCGCTGGTTGCGGGAAAGAATCTCGATAGCGTGAAGTGGCTCATTACAACAATCAGGTTATGTGTACGTGGTACTGGTACCTACTGTTCCAAAAATTGTTAGTGAAATGAAAAATTGTTGGGATATGAAAAATGTTAATTAAAAGTATTCCCCCCCAACCCCAATGCATTTATGCATAAGGGTGAGCCAGCTTTCGAAATATTTAAAATTTTTATCTTGCGGTAGATCAAAAAATAACCGCCGAAATTCTTCGACGGCCTCTTCCGCAGTATTCGCGTTATCTTGGTGAAAAAGAACGCCACGGACACAGCTCCTTGGTCGCTCGCTATTCAACTCCCCGAAAGCTTTTGGCAGACAAACTCCGCAATACCATTCATTAGTAATTACTGTTCTACGGTCTTCTAGCGAAATTACTGCTACTGTTCTTCTGCGTCGAAAAAAACCGCTTTTTTTATTAACGCTCCGACCGCGTAGGTAAAATTACTTTTGTGGGCAACTCGTCTTCTCCAAACACCCATTGCATGGATTGTTGCTTCGTGAGAGGGTTTCAGCTGTAGATCCAAGTTTCGTCAATTGTAAGGATGTAGGATACGTTTTGCGAAGTTTTTTTTTGTAACATGAATAAGTCCGCGTTTGACCACCAACTCGCCTCTTGGTAAGCAACGATATGGTCGAAGATGAACACGCAGACTTAGAAGATACCTCTGCAATTTATTTAAGATACCTCAGCTATTTCTCTTTCGAACTTTTCCAGCATAAATTTGCAAAAAAAGGGATTTGTGCTCTTCGGTGAGAGCACGAGGCATCCATCGCGAAGCAAGCTTCCTAACTTTAAGGTGTTCTGCAAGATGGTGGAAACTGCATGTTTTCCAATATTCAGTTCAGCTTGAATCTCTCAATGTGTAATAAAATTTATCTTATCTCTCGCAATAGCCACTTTTTCCCTATTATAAGTCTTTGACGATGAATGACTCTATGCACTCTACCCTGATGATATTTTCATTAGCGGTTATATTCTGTTTGAATTATTGCAGTTGTAGGTTATAGGTCAAGCTTCCCGCGAGACGTACGTCCATTGTTGCAAATAAAAGAAGAGTGACAGATAATCTTTAAAAATATTTAAAAAATAACTACACATAGCTAGCCAATTTTTTTACTAAAGGAATTTGTATATTGAAATTAGCCGTAAAATACTTCCAAGAAAAATTAAAAATAAATATTCTGTGGCTAACAATTTTCGGAACAACCTATTTGTATTATGTCTCTATAATATTTATAAAAATGTCACAAAATGTACATACATAATGCATCAATTTTAAATTTTAGTAAGTGTATTTACCAAATATATAAGTAGATATTTGTTTTCTCATTTTACCCAATTTATTTTTGTGTGTAATTTTATACCGATTCAATAAATGACTAGAATATACTACCATACCTGATTTTATTATTGTATTTTTTTTTCTGTAGATCCCTGAGATATTTATCAGTCGAGACGAGTTCCCGACTAGTTTCGCCTTTACCTTTCTTAACTTACACATCATCATCATCATTTCAGCCGTAGGACGTCCACTGCTGGACATAAGGCTTCCCCACCCATCTTCAAAAAGGCCGGTTGGAAACGGCTTGCATCCAGCGTTTCGCTGCGATCACTTTTAGGTCGTCTATACATCTTGTGGGTGGACGTCTTACGCTGCGCTTATCAGTCCGTGGTCTCCATTCCATTTCAGGGTTGTTCCCAAAAGTTGTTCATCATGATAAGTACAATTCTCTGCTGTGACCTGTCAAAGGCGTTCGATGTCGCTGACCACGCCGTACTTGCTGCTAAATTACAGCATTATGGCGTGGTGGGCACTTCGCACTCACTTTTGACAGGTCTGATGCGGGAGAGATCACAGGTGGTTGTCGGCGGCGGTGGCAAACATAAGTCAGACCCCATGATGTCTGAAATGGGCGTAGCGCAGGGATCCTCGGTGTCCAACATCTTGTTCTCTCTGCTCCTGAATGACCTGCCAGACGCCGTGACTGCAGCCGAAGTACTAATGTACGCTGACGACGTGGCCGCTGTAGTTACGGCGCCAACAGTGGACGCTCTGGAGCAGAGGCTGAATGACACAGCTTCCCAGCTGTCAGGGTGGTTCCTCATAAACGGTCTGTCTCTCAACCTCTCCAAGACTCACTTCATCCAATTCTCCCTGTCGGGTAGGTCTTCACGATCTTTGACAGTGCTTGTGGATGGAGTGACAATAGAAGAACAGGAGACAACCACATTCCTAGGGTTCGAGATAGACCGTGGTCTAAAATGGGACGCCCACATTGACAAAGTCTGTGGAAAGCTCGGAAGCGCGTGCTTCGCACTGAGTCGGGTAGCGAGAGTGGTTCCGGGCGAGGTAGCACGAGCGTGCTACTTTGCAACAGTGCACTCTCAGCTGCAGTACGGAGCTGAGATATGGGCCAGAGCCGCGGACTGGGAGCGAGCGTTCCGCATGCAAAAGCGTGCAGTGCGGTGCGTGGCGCGCGTCTCATGGGATACTCCGGCTCGTCCTTATTTCAGGAAGCTAGGAATCCTTACGCTGCCTGCCATATTGATATTCCAAGTGGCAGTGTACGTGAGGGTAAACCTAGCAGAGTACGCAGAGCGAGGCTCAATGCAGAGGTGCCTCACCCGCAACAGGCACAAACTGCTGGCAGTGCCACGCTCTCTCGAGAAGTCCTCCAAGTTAACACACGTCATGGGTCCGACGGTTTACAACCGTTTACCGGATGAAATAACGGCAGCAACGAGTCTAGTCTTACAAAAATAGATTAAAAAAATGGCTCATCGAGCAGACCTTTTACAAATTTGACGAATTTTATAAACTTGACTTATGAATGTAGGTACCATATAATTTTAAAATTATTTGACATGTTTATTATGATTATTGTTATTTTTTTTTTAATTTCTTATTTTTGTAATCTAATTAATTAATCTGTTTGAAATTCAATCAATTAATTATTATTTTATCATGTTATTTTCTTACTTTTTTAAGTTAAAATTGTATTGACTTGTAAATTGCCATTTTATTAATAAATTTACTTATGACTTACTTACTTATGACTTATGACTTATGACCACCTTTTGGCTTAGGACAGTCTATATGCATAACCCTGTATAGGCCTGGGCCTGACCTACCACTACCATTAAAATAATCAAATACATTATTTATTTCAATCTTAAATTGTACAATATTGTCTTGATCTCTCATTAGGCGAGAAAGCCAGACAAAGTTCAATCTACGATGTTCTTGGGATTGCTGTACGCCTCCAGATTTGTACAAGAGTCAAAACTTACCCGGCGCGATTGTTGCGGTACAGTGCTAGGTTGACCGGCGATAAAAGTCTCCTCAGCCATCGGTCATTTTTTTCCTACTACGTACCTGCCTACTTAGGAACGGCCATACTAACTCCTAAACGAAACCACGTAGCCCCGTCGAGTTTGGGTTTGCCTTCCCATCACCTTGGTCCTAGATGATAAATTCAATATGGCGGATGCCCCAAGATGGCGGACAAAATGTTCTTATCTACCATCATGATATGGGCATCAAATGAAAGGGTTTGCTGAAAAAGCTTGTTATTAAAAAAGTATTAAATAAATAAAATTTATTTTTATTTTGAATGCTAACAAAGATTTTTTTTCTTCTAAACATTCATAATTACAGGTACCTTATAAACTGTTTCTGTGTGGAATTTATTTGCGATAGTGGCGTCCTCGTTATTTTTTTTTTCTTTCTGCGGAGCAGTACCTACAGACGCCAACATTCTTGTCAAAATAACATGTAGGCATTTATTTAAAGACTAGCGGTCTGCCCCGGCTTCGCACGGGTATAGATTATAGCCTATGTAGCCCGGGGATAATGTAGCTTCCCGTCAGTGAAAGAATTTTTCAAATCGGTTCAGTAGTTTCGGAGCCTATTCAATGCAAACAAACAAACAAACAATCAAATCTTTCCTCTTTATAATATTAGTATAGACTAGCAACGCACCCCGGCTTCGCACGGGTGTAAGTTTTATTTTTTTGGGTTACATTATTGGAGTTTTAGTAAGGACCCCTATTTGGCCAATTTTTTTTTGAAAATATTATATAGTTTATGTCACCCGGGGATAGTGTTGCTTCCCAACAGTGAAAGACTTTTTCAAATCGGTTCAGTAGTTTCCGAACCTATTCAATGCAAACAAACAATCAAATCTTTCCTCTATAAAATATTAAGTATAGATATAGACAACATAATCATTAACCTACCTATCTACATTAACTCTAGATATACCTTAATAAGAGTAAAATTGAAAGCTAGGTACTTATAATAGTAATATGTGAGATTATTAATTTCGTGGCATCATTTTGCTAAAGGGAGTTTTGACTACATGCTCTATCAAGTGGTTATATTATCTTTGGCCCATACCCATAGCCCATGGCATCAAATGGACGATGTTGATTGTTTCTCTTAATTTTATGCATGAGGGAGCATGACCAGTCGCAACGATGGAGGAAGGAGGTCGTAATGAATACGTCTCGATTCGACACGAGTGTCGGGCATCCTTCCCCTGATATTACGGCGCACCGGACCGCAGGCGCAGCCACTCTCCTAACAGTATTTCAGCTTTTATTTATTGATTATTGAATAATAATGTAATTTTATTCTTCGACCAAAATAAATTGAATGGACGGGCCATAACCATTAAGCTTGCTCAGTAAAAACGAGTCAACACCATCGGACATATACTTCAACATCTAATTATAACCACGTGTACATGGTATACTGTAATATACATTTGTTACAAAAACTAAATAGCGGTTTTTTGTGTTTTTACACTTCGGGAACGCACACGAAGGCATAACTTCGTCAGATGTTTCATTATCATGTAACAATAGTCTTGTGTCGCACTTCCTACGGCCAGAGATCGACTGAAACGAAGTGAGCGCCGGCGCTCATTTTGTAATCTTCAAAAAGCGCTTCTTCTGGTCCACTGTAAAGTTTCAGCAGATCACAGAATCAGAAAGGACCTAAGGTGATTAGAATCCTAAGCCTGGATGAAACTTTGCAGGATTTAAGTGGACATTTTGCCACAGAACAGCTTAGAAATAATAGTACCTACAAGATCGCGTTCATTTGCTTTGCTAGGGCTAAGCGACGTATATGAGCTAGTAATAGATAGTACCAATAGATAGAGATGTTGTCTAAAGTTTGGGTACTGTTTTCTGGAGCACCGGGATCAGTCGATCGTTCAAGCCGATAGACCAGCCCTCCAAAAAATCCATGTCAAAACACTTAAGCCGCTCCAGGGAAAAGTGTGAAATTATCTTAAGTGGCCTGTGTCTATGAAACTCCTCTTTAAAATCGGGCTAATATAACGGTACGTTCTAAGTAAAGATAGAAGTGTAGATAAGTTAATAAGATTATTATTATACCTCATGTTGAGGTCGGGGACCGGCTTTTAAGGACGGAATGTTTCTGAAATCGTGTATAAAAAACGACTGGACTCCAGGGATCGGCCATTCCGTGGTCGGAGTGGGTGCGCGCATCTTCCTTCCCGAAATATCGTGCCTTTTTATGTAAAGCCCCTTCATTCCTGGGCAGTTCTCAGTTAAGGATCGCTGGGGGTGAACCTTTGAGTCAGTTTTGTTGTATCACGAGTGCAATGAATCCGGATACAAACGCATCGGTGAGTGACCTAGGCTCAGATTTTAATTTCACTAATTGCGATTTCGTTCTGTGTTTTTTTTTATTTAAGATAGGCATAGTTTCTAATAGCTTTATAGTTTTGATTTAGAGTATTTGGCTGTAATAAAATGTTAATAAAATCATGCTGTGCATACAACGGTAAAATTTATAAGCAATTAATGCAATTTCGGATCTAAGGCAGCAGGGTGTCGATAATTATTACTGTTATTCGCTAATACAGTGCAAACTTAATACTTTCGGTTATTAGTAATTAGTTGATTATATTTAATGTCTATTCATAGTTAAATTGACTTGTTAGAGATGTTGTTAATTTTTTTCATGAACATGGATAAAAAATCCTTTAGTTGTAATATTAAACAAGTTTACATAGTCTTTTTAGCGTCAAACAAGTCATATTCGCAGTCAGGGTCAAGCAAAGTAAGTCACGGTCAAGTCAATAAACGGTGGTGTTACCCAGTCATAATTATGCAAGTCATGCCGACATCTCGCATAAGTATTTTTTTTTAAAGATTGTTTAGCAAGTGTCAAAATTAAAAGATTTTTTGGCGATTTGATGAGTTTGGGCATGAGTGAGCTGTCAATTGATATATTTATTTTATTTTATATAATTATATATTTTTTTGTGTATTTTTTTTTGTCATTCACGGAATTGGATTGTATAACTGTTCTATTTGTGAAAACTTTTAAGGCTTGTTTGTTCTTATTTTCCTTACTATGTTTTATGTTGTTAACGTTGTTTGTTTTCCGTATTTTTTTTTTTTTTTCTTCTAAGTTTCGGCTTTAGGCAATTCATATTTTTAGACAGTCAACTTAAAAAAAAAACGCTGGGCTAGCTCGTTAACACTGATAGTAGCTATATTATTGTACGAAAAGGCCTTATTATAATTTGTTGTTTGTTATAATTTTATAGAACTTTCGTTTTTGATTGCTCTATCATTATCATCATCATAATCAGCCAGAAGACGTACACTGTTCAACATAGGACTCCCCCTTTAACCTCCACACTGAACGGCAGCCTATGCCATCTGCTCATACTGGATGCCCGCGACTCTCACAAATGTAACGTGATTGCTCTATGCTTCTACGTTATAGTTGTGCTACAAATCTAAGAACGAATGTTTTTACATAAATAAATAAATATTCGGGACATTTTTTCACACACGGTCACCTGACCCCAAACTAAGCAAAGCTTGTAATATGGCTGCCAGAGACTGATATACATGCATATATAGGTTTTAATATATGTATTGGAATAGAATGGCATAATAATATTAGGTACGTAATGCGTTTCATGATAATTGAAGGTTTTATAAGTGTGTATAGATATCTATTGTATGTTTGATTGTTACTAGTTTTCTCATAAACTTCTGAAACGAGTTAAATGTATTTTTAACAGACTTCGAAAAAGGAGGAAGGTTCTTAATTCGGTCCGTATTTTTTTATTTTTTTATCATATTTTATCTATGTAAAGCAATTACGCCATCCGAATTCAAAATCAGTGTAAAATATTTTGTTCTTTGTATTGGCATATTAACTTGTTTGTATTTTGTGTGGTTTTTAAAGTCGGTTATTTTGAAAAAAAAAATTCATTATGATTTGAAAGTTGATTGAAATTATTTCGCCTTGTTTGGTTTCTGTGAACTGTAAGTAATGTCTGCCATTTTATTTGCTCGAAATAAAAAAACGAGTTTTGTCAATTTTCTTTTCACAAAGTGCTAGTTAAAATTTACAAATATTCTCAGTCGAGAACTAGATGACAATGTAATATTAACTTTCTTCCAGACATTTATTTGAGTATGTACTTAATTTTTAAGTTTATTACATTAAACAAATTTACATTACGCCTACCATGTTCACACTGCTGGGAGAGAGATGGGCCGTAATCCACCCTGCTGGCTCAGAGGGTGTTGGTGAAAGAATGTCCGAACAAATATCTAAAATGTACATTAAATAAATTTAAAATACATAAATAATATGAAATACCTAAAAACTACTTACTAGTTAGTATTACTACTAACATTTACTTTCTTTATTATCTAATAGCTAATAAAAATTGTTAATCAATGTTTATGGTTTTATAGTATAATTTTCACTTGTTATATTTCTAGATAGAATACTGTCAATGACCTCTGTGGGATTCAGAGAGTTAAATAAGGGGATAACTATAATTTTATGAGTTTGGAGCTCGCGTGGTCCATTTACCAATTAGTTACGGACAGAATGAATGCTCAAATCTCTTTATAATGTTTCTATCTAGAGAATGAGTGAGTCTCACTGAACGTACGTAATTGCTGCATGGTTTTTTTGTTTGTTTGTATCATGGGGTTTTACTTTCATACTTATATCGTTATTATAAAACTTGCAACTTTTAATATAGATATAGATAAAGATTATATTTGCACAAAACACGAGTAAATCATACACACATTTAAAAACGCATCCACAATAGGTGGGTTAAAATATTAGTCACTTTGTATCATGTTTTGCCTAGTTTGTAGGCGTAAAAATCTAGAGAGATGGTATAAAAATACCGTAGCTGTTTCAGAGCCATACTAATCTCGCACACACACAATGTTTATGTCCTAATAATTATTAAAAATAAATCATTTTTTGTTAAACAACTGCTCAAAATAAACCGATTATATTTTTGTACTTAGAAATACTTAAAATAAACTAGTTTACTAACGAAGGACGCCGAGTGCTTTATTGACGTAATAGTACCGATAATTGGCTGCATTTGTAACCCTGTTATATTTTTATAACAGGGTTGCAGCTAATTATCGGCACTATTAATCATCATTCTGCATCATAATTTTGAATCTCTTCTAGGTGTGTTTTTGTTCGCTAAAATACAAATTGATTCTGATACCTATTGTAATCTAAAAAAAAATGCTAGTAGTTCTATAGTAAATGAAAATGTCCCTTGTTACTATTAGTAGGACCATGGACAAATCATATTGCCCATACAACACAATTATTGCCCATAGGTAAGGCCACTGCAAATTATTTTCACCGTGGCTCTACTAGGTAGGACTAAGCAGTAAGAACTACGGGCAATCAATGGAACAATTGGCGAGATTGGCCTTCACATCAGAAATGTCATTGGCTACATTTTGCGGTTTTTATTTCTCTTTTGGTAGAGACAATATAATTATATTGTATTTAAAAAATGCGAGATTCGTGGGGAGCAACACTTTTCTAGTTGTTTTTCGTAATAACGCCCATGAATTTGAATTGTTGAGTAAGGGAAATTTAAATTTAGGATTAGGTACTTAATTTTTCGATTATTGGTGACGTTCCAAACGATTGAAGCTAGAGGTTATCGATATTATATTTAAGTTATCGATACCACATAAGAACAAATGACGTTCTAGAGCCAACGGCCAATTTTCACACAACCTTGGTATAACTGCAAAAAGTATACCTATTTTTCACGTAATTCAGGAAGGACGTACAGTATAACTCGTACCATGTATTTTTTTCCTTTTTTTCTGTTTTACACGAATCACTCCGATATGTTTGAACCAATTTATGTGACCTGAACCGATTATTTTTTTATATGTAGAGAAAGCTTTTGAGGTGATTCTACAAAAAAATCATTAACGTTGGCTTTGTCGTTTTTGAACCAGTTCTTTTAATACGAATAATATTGTTCGAGCGCTTGTTGATTTGGCGATATCAATAATTTTGTTACTTGTGAATTACTAGCAACTCGCCCGCCCGGCTTCGCACGGGTGTAACTTACGTGCAAAGCCGGGGCGGGTCGCTAGTTATACATATAAACCTTCCGTGAAAATGTATCTAATTCTAACTGATGGTGACAACCGCATCAAAATCCGTTGCGTGGTTTAGGAGGAGTTAGCGGCCATACAGACATACAGACAGACACGGAAAGCGACTTTAATTTATACTGAGAAGAGATGTTTTATTTGTAGGGGAAAAAATAACATGCTTAAAACTAATTTACCTAAAAATTCTTAATAAATCAAATATAATCAAACTAGCGATATCCTACTTGTGTTATACACAATCAGGGACATGTCATTGACTGACGAATATAATTACAAAAAACAAAAACCGGACAAAAAGGCTGAGCATCTCCAAACAATTGAGCAGATATCTTGAATCATAGCTAAGATCTACTCGAAAAACTCGATAAAAAAAACGGTCAAGCCATTTTGGCTATATATGGGAATATATATTTTTCCAAAAAAATACTTAAGTATTTTATTTATTTTATATTTGCCAATGTACACATTCCACGAAGTCCTTGACACATAACTCTACACGTCGGCACAAAGACCCTATTAGGGTACCGCAGCAATTAAATTTAGTCCAACACATCTTAAATTATAATAACTGTAAAAACAATAGCTCTTCTAAAAACAAAACAATATAAAACTATAAGCTTAATATTTAAGTCATCATCATCATTAATACAATATTTAAGTATCTATTGCTAAATTATTATTTTCTTCCACTTATCGTCCATATAGTCTTGTATATAATTATTGTAGTAGGCCTTTTCAATAAGTTAAGTGACAGTGTGTGTTGCCAGTGATGACATATGGTACTGAGACGTTGTCCTTAACTGTTGGCCTTTTGGAAAAACTCAGAGTCACACAGCGGGCAATGGAGAGAGCTATGCTCGGAGTTTCTTTGCGCGATAAAATCCGAAACGTGGATATTCGCCAAAGAACCACAGTCACCGACATAGCTGTTAAAATTTGCAAGTTGAAGTGGCAATGGGCAGGCCACATCGCTCGAAGAACCGATAACCGATGGGGAAGAAAGGTTCTGGAGTGGAGACCACGAACCGGAAGACGCAGCGTAGGGAGGCCTCCCACTAGATGGACCGACGACATTGTGAGAGTCGCGGGCATCCAGTGGATGAAAAAGGCAGGCTGTCGTTCAGTGTGGAGGTTAAAAGGGGAGGCCTATGTTCAGCAGTGGACGTCTTCTGGCTGATGATGATGATGATGAAGCGACAAATATTATGTCATTGAAAATACAAATATTTTTTATTGTATCTGGTAATTTATTGTAGATTTTAACCAAGGATTTGATTTTAACACATCGGTATTCGGGACTGCTTTTACATATGTCTAAATTAGTTTTTTTTTGTTTACATTACATTATTGTAAATAAGGGTCTACCCATAACCATATTTACAATAACCTTTATTTTTAAGCTGTTCCTGTGAACAGCTAATTTGGTTTCACGGCGCTTGTTTTTATTGTAATTAAATAAGTTTTTTCCTAAAAAATATGACCACTTCGAGTATATAAAGAGAGGGTAGGGTAAGAACTTTTTCTATCTGTGATAAAATGGGGCTTACAGCTTTTACTTTGTTTAATATTTACAATTATTCTTAGTCATTCCTTTTGTGTTATGAATAAATCTTTCGCGTCCGAGATAGTATACAAAATTATGTCATAAAAGTTATACCACAATTTAAAAATGTTCCCAAAATTATCAAGGCATTACGTGTTAGTCTTGTTTATGCTATTACATGTGATCTCGATGTAACCATTCTTGTTTTTCATACTTATTTCTTTTATGCCGACGTAACACGATTTGAGATTATAAAAGATAGTGTTCCAGTTTTTAGAATGAAAGGAACGCAATTAATAAATGGCGTTTAAAAATAAAACAAAGCCACACAATAAGCGCAAAAGTGAAGTGATTCTACAAAGCCAAATGATGTTATACGGATGGTGAATCTAGATAATTTCTACGGCGAGCGGACGAATTTCTTGAGCGGAGCCTTAACCTGGTCTAATTTTTTACACTCAGAATCGTGTAGGTACTGAAAACTCTCCCAAAGTCCGTTGTCTACCGACCTTCTTGTAGATAATCCTGCTCTATCTGATTGGCTATTACTTTCATATAAAATAAATACTAAGATAACTTCAGATACATTACCCTAAATTCATTTGCCTAAATTCAAAGACAAATTTAAGAAGCACTAAATATTCATCATTGTCATCATCATCATCAGTCAGAAGACGTCCACTGCTGAACATAGGCCTCCCCCTTTAACCTCCACACTGAACGACAGCCTGCCTTTTGCATCCACTGGACGCCAGCGACTCTCACTATGTCGTCGGTCCATCTAGTGGGAGGCCTACCTACGCTGCGTTTTACGACCCGGGTATGTCCTAAAACTGCGACCAGAACCACCAGAGGATGGGCAGCAGCATCCTCCTAATTTAATGGTGAACCTTCTGCTATCCCCAAGCCACCTGCCAAGCGTGGGGATTATGGCAAACCCCCCCCCCCCCAAGACTAAATATTATGCAGGTTTAATAAAAGATAGAACAGTGAGGATCCTAAATAAAGGGAAGGAAGGCTTCCTTATAACTTCCTTATTTTAGTTTCTGAATTTAGGCAAATGTGAAATTGGTGCCTTTCACGAAAGAAGTCCCACAGCAAACAGCGGAACTATATTTCCACGTTGTAGATGTCAGGTGTTATTCCTTTGTTTAGAGTGACATTTTTATTAATTTTTCATCGTTAGAGTCGTGTACGATGCCTAAAGTTGTTAAAAGTGCTGCTCGAGAAATGATACTGATAGTGATTGATACGCGATGACAGCGCCGTGTCTGGGAGACTTCTTTCATGAAAAACACTCCACACCAGAATTCTCACTTGGACATTAACTTATCGTGGCATTTTTGAAGTAATATTTCTTATGCGACTTGCAACAAGGTTGCGTTAAACGTTTAACGCTACCATGGAGGGGGAATTATTCTCCCTCGTATGGTTGCGAAATGCGTATCCTTTTTTCGCACTGCGACTAGCAGATCCGGTAGTGTAATTGTGTCGCTAATGGATTGAGAAGCCTAAGGAGCTTGGTTCGAATCTCGAGAAAAGCATGTTATTAAATTGTTGATATTTTTACCCTAGTTATAATTTTAGGGTTCCTTGTTGAAGTATAACTTCTTCCGCGCGGAGGGACTCCACGCACAATTTTTTTTTGTTTACATGATTATTGGTAGAATTGTGACACTAGTCGCAGAAGCCATAAACTCAAGATATCAAGCCATAACCATAGCGTTAGAGAATCTAGACTAACCAAGGACGTATTATACCTTATTGATGTACCATATTGGTATAAAACGTCCTTAAGACTACCAGAAAGCTTCTAAAGCTTGTTCTTGGAAATATAACAAACACACTGACAGAGAACAATCTTCAAATCCGTGATTGAATAATTTCTTTTGTGCAAGCGTGTTCTATCTTAACCCGCATCATCGGTTAACATCAGGCGATTTGGAAGTCAAACGCCAGACTATTGTTTAAAAAAAAACACAGTTTATCTATAGAATGAAATGTTTAATTATTGTTTCAGATGGGAGTTTTCCTGATTTTAGCATTAGTAGCATCTTCGGAAGCCTTTTTCCTCAAATGGGGCACCGACACGACGTAAGTATTGTGTTAACTAACACTAGACTCATTGAAATATATGGAACAGCCATCGAGATACAATAAATATAGAGTCACAATCGTGCCAAAATATGTCCGAACCAAAACTCGACACACGCTACGAATTGCGCAGACTTTTTGGTTAGTAACAAGGTAACCGCGATCCGACTACAACACCGCGCGATGCCAGAGCTACGATGACATAGCAGACAATTAACATTGAACACTATGCAAACCACATAACGTCTAAATTGTAGTAAATGTGGCATTGTGAAGTATATAAATGATAAAATGTATGTACAATGACACTCGGGCGTTTTTTGACTGTTTTCACTGAGAGATTGTGACTCTATAGGAATTGTATCTTGATGGGAACAGCTGTTTTTTTAATTACCCTAAAGCCCGTTGCACTCGCGTACTTGCATTTGTTCAAATGTAAGGAACATATATATGCGCACTTTTTTCTAAAGCTCTGGGGCCATACGGACAACTGCTAATAGCGGCACCTATCCGCTCAGTTGGAAAATCACGCGACCGCAAACCGTATCTGAGCGCGATAAGGTTCACGTTCGCGTGATTTTCCAACTGAGCGGATTAGGTGCCGCAATTAGCTGTTGTCCGTAAGGCCCCTGGTTTCCTAGGATAGCGGCGCCGTCCCGTAGCGTACGTAACATTACGGACGCAACGGCTGTCATGCAAATTGCAGCACCACTTTTGACGTTACGGTGCCAAATGCCGCTCTCTAAGAAACTGCGCCATTTTGTTTACATAGACAACGTTCTAGTGACGTCATTCACCCGCTGTATTACGGGCGCTTAATGTCGGCACCACTATCCTAGGAAACCAGAACTCGTCTGCAATAAATCACTAAGTACTAGTGAATTAAATATCTGTGTTTTAATTTTATTGCTGTTGCGATTTATTCTGCGAATGTATGTACGTACCGTGTAGAGCGTGCCTTAATATTATCTCATTACAGTATAAACAATGGCAGTCTAACGAGACGGCGGTCAAACCCAAGCCTATTATAAATTTTAAAAAAAACGAGGGGCAGCTAAACACGCGTGTCTATCTCGCTCCTGTGTTTCAACTTTTTTAAGGTGCAACGTTTCACAAATGACGGGAAATTCAAATTTCAAACAGTTTCCTTGTCCTTGTAGCTAGGCCGGGTAATTATTGTAAGCGATCATGATGTTTGCGACAATTGATTATTATTCTTTACAAAATCATGTAAAGTTATTTATCTCTAATGCACATTATTACTTACATTTGTCAAAAAACAATGTTTTGCTGTTTCAAACTGTTTATTGACAAATGTAAGTAATATGGTGCGTTACTAATAAAAAATTGTACATGATAATGTAAAAAACACCCAACTATTGTCGCAAACACTGTGTCATTTCAAAATAATTACCCGGCCTAGCTACAATGACAAAAAAAATCTTTGAAATTTGAATTTCCCGCCATAGGTAAAACGTTCCACCTTAATGATAAAAAATAACAGACTGGGAATTTGAAAAAAAAAATCTATTAGGAATCATCTTTAGAATAACATTGCAAAAGTTGCGCAAATGCCACTCACGATCTTATGTTTTCACCCATCTGAAGTTTTTATTGTTATTCAGTAATAGGCTTGCGTTTGACCGCCAACTCATCTGATATTAAGCGATGGTCTACGATGGAGCATGCTTGTATAGAAGAAACTAATTCACTCAAAGACTCAAACGGATCGTCCGTTCCTTAATTTCGGTGATCTTTTCGGAAAACATAGTCACACAATAATTTACTTTTTAAAGCTTGTTAATGTATTAAAGCCTATTTTGTCCTACTTATACTTGTTGGATTAACTGGTATTAATCCAACAAAGTGTAGCTAAATATTAGGCCTAGGCCTACGTGTTATTTTTGTGTTAAGCTGTGACAAAAAGCGTCGCTTCCTTTACATTGATAACAATATTTATGTGCTTTTTGCATTGCTTTCTATGTCAACTGTCGGCGGAAGCAAGTGATACATTTATTTCCTTGTGCTATAGCTGTATTAGACCGCATTTTCGACCTCGGGGGGCATCGGGGCGGCAATGGTAGCAAGGCGGTGATAGAACCGAGCTTCATTTGTATGGGCCACTTCCCGACAGCTGCGTTATTGTTATATCAGTGCCCTTAGTCCCAGATTTGATAGTTTACGAAAACTTTTTTAGTTTTCGTATTGTTCCATATATTGCTGGGCTAAAAGCTGTTCGAAAACTTTTTTCGTATTAGAGTGAAGCAATCTATACCGCCGATAGCTGGCAAATTTAGTTCCTCCACGTTTCCGATAGAGGCACTTTACTAAAATGTATGGAACAATACGTAAACGAAAAAAGTTTTCGTAAACTATCAAATCTGGAACTAAGGGCACAGTTCTATACAAATGAATGCGTTGTCCGGCCCCTATCGCTATCAGTACGCTGATACGCTGCCCGCTGCGGTAGAAAACGAGGCCGCAAAGCTTCTGCGTTCAATCAAAGTAGACGAGTGGTATATGTAGCGTTTCGTTCCAGCAGACAGCCGACGGCGCAGAAGTGGGTGCAGCCGATGTCCAGCGTTTCACCGTTCCGGTACCAATACGCGTACTCTCCATTCGACACTCGCAAGATGTACCAGATACAGAGCAACCAGTACGCGCAGCCGGAGATGATGCAGCAGAGCATGGCACCGATACCGATCAGCGTGCCGGCCGGCGCCTCTCTCACTCCTGTTTCTCTCCAACACGTACAACTTGTCCCCTGCATGTGTCCCGTGGCTCCCGAAGAGGCCGACAAACTGCAGGAGCAAGTCGGCCCAGGGCCTTACATCGCGCAGACCTACCCTCAAGCCTACCCTGTCCCTCAACAAATGAATGTCGCTGACAACGCGAAAACCTCTAACAAACAATAAAAACGTATCTTTATAATCCCACCAATGAATATTTTTATAATTATTCTTCATTATTTATAATTACATTCCAATAGATTGCGATGACGTCGAAGACTGATAGTGTAAGCGTGTGTTCACTCTAATAAATAAAGTACTTACTAACGAATTGTGTTTTATTCATATGTATTTTTTGTTCTAAAATGTTATCTACCTAACAGTACGTAATGTGCGTTATTTGATGCCGTAATAGAAAAAAGATCAGGTAAAAAGATTAGTTTTGTAGGCAGGTGCGCCTGCGCCTCGCCACCGCCGCCGTGGGCCGCTGGGCCGCAATGGCGTGCTCTTCTTTTTGCACGAGCGCCTCGGAAGCAGCCGGGAAGTAAAGTAACATTACGTAAAACACTTTCATTGTGTTCTCGATATCACTAGAACGGCACTATTCATTCATTCCAAATGAGAACTCAATTTTCACGCTCTGATGGTGAAGCATTGTAAACTCATTTCGTCGGATGGTGTCCCCATTTGTTAGGCGCCTGAGGGCAGACATTATAAAATACTTTGAGTGGTTTATTTTTCTAACATAATTGGGTGGGTGGCGGCGCTGTTTGTTTTTTGTTTGGTTTTGTAATGGGATATTTGGAAATTGTGTGGTATGGGAAGTAATAGAGGCGGGTCGGTTGTAATACCGAATGGTTTAGAACTATACGACGCTTTGATTATATATAGAACGGATTTGGTATTAGCCCAAGCTGCTATGGAAAAAAGTCTGGCACTTTTTGCGGGAGACGAAGTAAACACGCATAGCACACACTTGTTTTCTAAAGCCCGCCCATTCAAGTAATCGAATACATCTCTACAAGTGCACACATCAATATAACCTGCACTCATTGACAAAACAGAACACAAATACAAAATGCGCACCGCTCATTGGTCGCCTCGCTGTGTTTACTTCGCACACATTATACAAAGCTAGTGAAGTGATAAAAATACCAACTAAATATTGTGTTTTCACCAATAGTTACCATACCGATATCGGATACCGAAGAGTGTACTGGAGAAGTTTGATTTGTAACTATGGAGTTACTAATAAAGTATTGTATTATCAATACAATACTTTATTAGTTTCATTCGAAAATCTCACTATGGGCCTCATAAGCAAGCTCAAAGTCGCACAACGAGCTATAGAGAGGGCTATGCTCGGTGTTTCTCTACGAGATCGAATCCGAAATGAGACGAACGAAAGTCACCGACATAGCCCACCGGATTATGAAGTTGAAATGGCAGTGGGCAGGGCACATATCACGCAGAACAGATGGCCGATGGGCCGAAAGGTTCTGGAATGGAGACCACGAACCAGTAAGCGCAGCGTAGGACGTCCACCCACAAGATGGACAGACGACCTAAAAGAGACCGCAGGGAAACGCTGGATGCAGGCCGCTCCCTACCGGCCCTTTTGGAGATCGATGGGGGAGGACTATGTCCCAGCAGTGGACGTCCTACGGCTGTAATGATGATGATGATGATGATGATTGATAATACCGATAAAAAATACAGTGGGTAAATTACACTACAGGAAAAAATCTCTAGAAAATATTTATTAATGAAACTAATTAAAAGTCGTGGTCGTCGTTAAAACAAAAAAACACACTTTCGCATTTATAATATTAGTATGATGTACTTTGTATCCATTTTCAACCCACATTTATTATTCTGACACCATAACCTCAGAAAAAATAAATAAATGGAAGCGTTACACCTACACCTACAGTTTCTCCTTTAGCACTTACCTCCCCCTCCCCTCGGTCGTCCATTTGTATACATTTTGAGCACATCGTTTGCAGTTGTATGCGCTCAATATTGAAGTGTGCGTTTGTAGAACTAGTAAGAATAATTATGTCAATGTCTGCAATAGTTGTTTACCTCGCCTCCTTCAGTATTTGACAAACTTTCTTCGGTACTAGCTTGAGTTTAAAGGCCGATCCCAACTATATAATATCAAAGGCCATATACCAATAACACACGCACGATACCAATAATATACCTACTGTACTGGAGATTTACTTATTTATGACAGTAAAGTAAATACAGTAGACGAAGCCGTATGGCTTTAGCAGTCTTCGAAATGGGCGAAAAACACAAAAAAACGAGTATTTATACCTATCGAACTTCATTCAAACTTGGATTACGTCGTACGAGTAACTATATAAGTAACGAGTACGAGACTACGAGTAATAAATTAGCACATCACTAGTTCATTTTTTCGACAAGGTTGCCAACTTAGTAACTATTTGTGCTAGATTTGGCTCTATTTTCGTAAGTCTAGTCTAGCGCTGAAATCTAAGATAAAACTAATATAAATAATATATAATATAATAAATCTAGCTAACACTAAACAGCAATCACGCTGGTTTTTTTTTCTGGTCACCGTAGAACAATACGCAGCCACGCGAGAAGTAACAAAACGCTTTAGTTTTATATGTTGCTCTGCTATACTATCTTGGGGGATTTTCCGGAACTAATAAGATGACGATGTACCTACGTCCTACACTGATATGTTTGTCTGTCTAATTTTAATATGATAATCCTTTCATTGTAGCAACCTTATTATTCATAGAATTTGGCCCTAAAACGTTTTTCTGATAAAATGGAGGCGTGACATGCTATTGTGTTATCCTACTGGATCGGATGACTCCCCCGCGTTCGCTTGCGGGGGGAAGAGAATGTCTATTTGACCGTAGTGTTTTAGAGTAGCATTATAATTATATAGCTTAGTATGTTGATAGAGTAGTTCTAGTAAGAACTAGAATTGTGCTTGGAAATAGCTTGAAAACAATGTGTGTATTTGGCAAAAATGAATTTAACGCGAGAATATTTGAAGTTTATCAGCATTCGGAATTAAAGAAACCTATATAAAAACTTAAACCGTTTTTCTCGGGTGAGGCAATACGTTCCATAATGAAACTTTATAATTTTATTCCATGTCCAAACAAATTTGCTATATATTTTGTAAATTTATATTAGCTATCTAGCGCTATTTGAGATGTCATTTAGCGAGTATCTGTGATATCGAGTTGGCAACCCTGGTTTTCGATTAATATTTTCTTCTGTTCAATTAAGCTTACTTAAACTCGTTTTGTCGTGAAATTAGCACGTTATTTGTTTAATAAAATACTTACCTGTGATAAGAGACTCCGTGCGTAGTGAAGTTCGTAGTATGTGATCGAGATTTACAAAGGATTACTGCACATATGACCATTTTTAAGGAGCTCCGTTTCGTAACATAGTAAGAAGACAAATGGCGGATGAACGACGTTGAAACAGTTTTTATAAAACGGTGTGCTCGTTTGACATACGTTGGCGGAGCCAACGCATGTACCTCGGCTGAGGGGAAATTATAGGTATGACATATCCGTTCTATATATAATCAAAGATACGACGCGATTAATGTGCTTATTGAATACTGACCTCTTTTGTTCTAACAAAGTCAGTTGGCTACTTTCGTCATTGTTTGGCGACAGCTTGACTCTTGACCACAGCTCTTGACTGTCCAAGGACTGTCTAAGTAAAAATATTTTTTTTTTTACCGGGCAAGTGCCTTTATTAACTAAACAAAATACAAGCTAAAACTAAAACTACAAATACAGTTAGACTGCCCATAGACTGTTGAAGGTCTAAAGACAATCCAAATGCTCAAGCCCACCACCAGTGGGCAAAATGTCATTGTCCTTTGACAATGACAGTTTGCACAGTATGTTACTATTTACTATATTTTTTGTGCATAATTTTCTGTCAACTTTCTGTGCTCATTTGCGTAATATTTAATGAAAAATATATTACTTACTAGTACTTATGTAAAGAATAGGAAGAAATCTGTGGTTATATTTAGATTTGTGATAATAATTTTATTTTATGTACATAATCGTAGCGTAGGAAGTAGTTAAGCGATCATTAAGTTAACTGTGCATAAAATAATGCTCAGACTTACATCAAAATTAAACGCTCATACAAACCTTACCGGTTTTGATCTTCAAGAGAAAATAAACCAACTTCATCACGCATACATGCCTATGGACTTGAATTCCGCATTCCATCAAAGCAAAGTAGCCGCCATCAAGAAAATAAACTATATCCTGAAACATGCGGATAGAAAGAGCCTGCAAGACTCTGATTTCGAAGAGCTCTTGCTGTGCTCCCTGACCTTAATCTATTACTTCGGCATGCGACTGAAACTGAGCAGACTCACCTCGCGGTATTGGTACTGGTGCGGGAAAAGACACTTTAATAAAACAGAGACAGTCTTCCAAAAAACTATGGACCAATTAAACCCTGAGCGCAGTGAAGTCACCATTAAAATAACCCTTAAATTTTTCACCGACGTTGAATTGTGGCCATTTGAAAGTTTCGTCGGACAGATATTGGAAATAGTCCTCTATTTCCACAGAGGCAAAACTACTCTGTTTAACATCATGCTCACGGACATTCACTGTGTACTCTTCCACGACGTGAAGTCGGCCCGGCACCGCATGCGTATATTGTACGGCATGCTGAAGAGCAAAAACTGGGTAATCGACAAGCATAAACTGTTACCTTTTGTGACAAGGCTACTAGATTTCTTTGCGAATAGTATCAGTAAAAGCGACTCAAAAATACCTGCGTATAGCCATTTGAGAAAAGGTTTCGAAGTGTGTTTAAGAAGAATTTTTGAGCGGGTGGAGAACAGCCATCGCTGTCTTATCATTTCAACGATGCTGAACTGGTTTTCTATTACATCATCGATGACTGATGATGATATTTTAGAATTTTCGGCGTTGATTGATCACGTGGCGAAGCTTTACAAGGTGGAAGGGTATACGGAAAGTTTCCACGAGGGGGTTTTCGTTCATGTACTCACTAATTTGGTCGGATCGTCTCATGCCTTGTACAGTCTAGTTGGCTGCCGACTTTTAGAGAGATTCTTAGACAGAAAACAGAATGCGGGCTTTCTGATGGCACCGACAATTTACTATGAGTTCTCTCAGGTAAATACAAATTTGCCGATTTATTTTGTACATTATAAAGATAGCAAGAATTGGTTCTGTCCTATGCATATTAGTAGATGAATAAGAGGTGATGGTAATCATTGTTACCATTAAAGCCATATGCCATGATATCATTAAAGCTACCTTAATACTTAGTATTTGTCAAAGCCTTAATATTATTTGTATCGATTCGGGTGCGTCCATTAATACGTTACGTGAGGTGATTTTGACTATTTTTCGACTCGACCCACCCCTTAATCTCACGTGAGATTTCAAAATGCGTATTTTAGTGTAAATACGTCAACCTGTAATACGTTGTGTAGGATTTAGCCATATTATATTGGAGAAACAATTTTCACGCAATTATACACTAAACAGTGTATAATTGCGTGAAAATTGCGGAAAAAAATAACGTGATATTTTGTCTCGACCAGGGAAGAGATCCCCCTGGCTGCTCCCCCACGTGAGATTGGGTGAGATTCGGCTTGAGCAAATACCTCACGTAATTAACGGACGCCTTCACAGTTTTTTCGTGTATTGCCAGGTTCGATTGAGAGTAGGGGTCTACGCCAAAAACGATAAGAATTTCATCCGGCATCATAGAGAGAAGCTCCACGAATGCCTGATTCTAGCTGTAAAGTTACACTGCAATAATACCACTAACTTGAAATCTCTATTCGCGGTCATATGCTGCCTAGTATTGGAAGTGCCCTGCGGGCTGACGGCTGCAGCCACGGCCTGTATGGCCATGTCGATCCAGGACTACGCTTTGAATGGAGAGAATTTGACAGCCACTTGTAGATATTGGATGCACGCTTTAGTTATATCGATAATGTCCTTAATCTGCTGGGTTCACAAAGCTCCCGTGCTGTACCGATACGTGAACCAGATTATATCTCGTCGAGCGAAAGAAGCTCCTCAGTTGAACCCTCCACTCATGCAAGTTTATAGCATTGGAAGACATCACGTGACGTGGAATAAGCCTACACTGTTTTTTGAGGATTGGGAGCTGAGATACGGGCTTTGGAAGCATTTTCAGTATGCACCAATATCAGTTAAGGTTTGGATTATACTCGATTTCTATCATCAGCTAGTTTGCTTGGCTATCAAGTTTTGCTTGTTTGAATCGTCCTCATGATCGCATTTGTTTAATTGTACGTTTTGTCTCTCGTACGTTGTATTTTGACTATATTGTGTTTGCTTTTACTAAAACTGCTTATGGGCCTGAAAATCGGGTGCAGCGATTAGCTGTTTTATTTAAAGATATAATTTTTTAACGCATATAAGTCAGCGAATAGATAAATTGACTGTGATTATGTATATACTTTTCAAAATATTTAGAACTAATATTTTTTATAATGACCAAAATAAATCAGAAAAACTGTTTATCCCATTTTTTACATTAGAACAAAAATTTATTTTAAATATTTTGAAAAATTTGAGCGAAGCACATTTTTGAAAAGTAGTCAGTAATTTTATACCTTAGAAAACATAAAATGCACGAGTAAGATAGGCACGCCATATTCTGGGCCTTAAATGCAAATTAGATAAGGTCTAGAATGAAACAAACTTGGAGAGGATTTCGCATGTAACGCGTGTGCGGCGCTTGTGAGGCGCCACAGAGATGAACGCTCTCCTTTATTTTCAGTCAAAGCCTGGTTCCAATTTGTCAGCACTGGGGAAAAAAGTACCAACCATGGATTTACGAGAGTGATGCTGATTCTATATTAATAAAGACCTGCGTCACTCGATTGACTTATATGGTTTCAAGTGAGTATCGTAACAACAATAAATACTTAGTTATTAGTTATTCAGAAAGTATTCATAGCATGCATTCATGCATAGTCCTCTAAACTTTGAATTGCATTTACGAGTAGAAATTTTCGCTGATCATCAATTCAATAAAATATCTCGAAGATATAGAGAAAGGTTTTTAAGTAATACTGTAAGTGTAAAAATAAATAGCAGGATATTTAGTTATAGTAGTAAAAAAAAACATGCATTAGCAGGTAATCGTTTAAACAAATAAAATAAATCCCACCTTGGGCACCAACGGGCTATCAACTTATATAACTATTTCAAATCGAATCGACAATTAGGAGTAAGTTAAAAGACTCCCCAGATTTGTTTATATTGTTAGTTAGTTACCTAGTTAATTAGTTACAAGTAAAGCTAATACAAAACGTGTAAAATGTAATATTGTTTACTTTTGCTAATTTAAAATGATTATATTGCAATGCTTGCATTGTTTAACGATTGGTTACGTTTTCATTGGGCGAGCAAATGATCTTGTAATCAAATATAGGAAACGTTATGCAGTTTGCGTGGTTTTGGAGAAAATTGAAGAAATTGCACGCCTTTTTGTTACGTAGGAAAAAAATCATCATCATCATGATGATACCTGCATTTGAGTTATTAGAGTTTTAGTTTTACTAGTGTACGGGCATTGTAGGGTAGCTAAGCTTTAAGGTATTCCGTGCATCATAACCCTTCTTCTTGCGTAGTCGGGTAAAAAGAATCTGAATGCCGAATTCACCTCTTGGATGGATAGAAAGCTTTGAAGACAGTCACCTTAGTCATCATTATCAGTCCATCATATACCCACTGCTGGGAAACAGGCCAACTTTCAGAAAAAATGTTTGGGCCCTAATCCACCATGCTGGCCCAGTGCATATTGGTTAATCACTTCACTATCACTTTATCACTATCACTACATAGTATAAAACAAAGTCGCTGTCGCTGTCTGTCCGTCCCTATGTATGCTTAAATCTTTAAAACTACGCAACGGATTTTGAAGCGGTTTTTTAAATAGATAGAGTGATTCAAGGAGAATGTTTATATGTATAACTAGCGACCCGCCCCGGCTTCGCAAGTAAATTACACCCGTGTGAAGCCGGGCGGGCGGGTCGCTAGTCATATAATATTATACAAACCTGTGATCGATTAAGAGAAAACATACCTAGAACTTATTTACTCATATCTCGATTGTCGTCGAGTACCCATGAGACATCGCAATGCGATAATGTAGCTGCGCGATTCGCCACACTCTCATCATTTTCACTCCACTAACTAGAAAAGTCTATAATTACATTGTTGATGCAGAATCTTAAACAAATTACTATGGTAAAGGGAAGTAAACAAACTATAGGATAGTTGGTGGAACGAAAAGTTTTACTAGATGAAAAATACTGTGTAATATCTTTTGTCCCGTTATATAATCCAGACAGAACTAGTGGGAATATAAATCGTAATAAACAGGGCACATGAGAGATAAATAGCAGTTATTTTGTTTATTATAACTACGTATACTAACAATCGACTAAGTAATCGATAATAGACCTAATTTATTTAATTTAATTTATTTAAAGTTATTAAATCTTTGGTCTCGTCGTGATTTCGCACCCAACAATACTGTTGAATAATATTATGATTTCAATAGCAACTGTCAATCAATTTTATGGTTATCTTTCGCCATGATGTCGAACACTTCGAAACTAAGTTACTGACCGTGTAATGGTTTTATTATGCTAACTGTTTCAGACACGGCTTATGGCGATTATTTGGAAATTTGCTCACAATGTTTGGGAAATGAATTATGGTCACGCTGCAATAGTTCCACGTTTCCACAGTGCCAATACTAACAATGACTTTGTTGTACGGACATCTAAATTTGAAGATTCTTAATGGCTCTGATTTTCATACAATTTTGAATCAGTCAAAACTTGTAAATAGGTATTAGTACCTGTTTTGTTTTATTATATTACTTATTAGTTACACTTACTCAAGGTCGCTTCCGATTGAAAATGAATTTAAATATCATAGAAAGTACCTAAAATTTGTAAATAATATAAAATACTTTTTATTAGTTTTTATTTAACTTGCCTGTTAGTGTGGGACAAATCCTGCAACTGAATTTTAGACCAGTTATCCTCAACCAATTGAGTTGAAATTTGGCACATTTATGTAAGTCCGGTGACAATGCTATGTTAAGGTACCATTGAACTGGTCTGATGATGGAGACAGAAGGCGGCCATAGGAACTCCTAAACGAAACGACGTAACCCCGTCGAACTTGGGTTCGCTGGGTTTGTCTTCCCAAGCACTTTTGTCCTAGATAATGAATATTACTTTAAAAAAAGATGATGCTACTTCTAATATGGCCACTAGACGTCCAGCCTCTCTTCCCTGCACATAATAAATCTTAAAGAGTCCTCTACTCGGTGAGCAGTTTCTCAAACTGTTACTATTTAAAAAAAAAAACGAATAAGTAGTCTGGCTTAATCTTACGTGAGCAATTCCCGTGTAACATAAATAAAATTCCCCGGGTATGTCCTAAAACTGCGACCAGAACCACCGGAGGATGGGCAGCAGCGTCCTGTTAGTACACGGTGAACGTACTGCGATCTCCAAGCCGCCCGCCAAGCGTGGGGATTATGGCAACACCCCTCTCTAAGAGGGAGGCCTTGTTCAGCAGTGGACATTTAATGGCTGATGGTGTGTGATGCTACTTAGAACATGAAACCATTGCAGTGCAATGAGATGCTGCTGTTATGGGAAACATTGCATCAGCATCGAGTAGCATCACTAGCGGAGAGGGTGCGGGTAATCAACAGCATCCTAAAGCAGTGGCAGGGGAATACGCCTGTTCTGAGGCATTTAATACGGGTAATGATTTCGCAGGGAGCACCTCACAGGTACATGACTTACTATTCTTTACTAGGTACATATATCTTTAAAATAAATTACTTATTATGTTTCTCAGTAACCTTAGTACTGTTTATTGTATGTACTAACCAAAAATGGACCTTGTTGTCATGAAAAAAAATATATTTACACAATGTCACTTCATCAATGTAAAAAAAGTATATTAACATGGTTAAAGCAACTTGATTACGAGCAAACGGAGCACTCACTCAGTCATTGACATATGCACATAAACCACACACTTTAAAATTAAAACTACCTATTAAATACACAATTATAAACTGTTTATACATAAATGTGAAATTACGATGTAACAACGAAAAAGCGGTCTCTCCTAACACAGGTTGTCAAAACTTAACGGAGAGTCCAAACACCTGTATATTATAAAAATTCAGTTAATAAAGAATTTTTTTATTTTTTTATTTTATGATAATAAAAAAACGATACGGAGTGCATCACATGTGATTCAGGAGCTGCATTCGTATAGTGCATATAAAGGTATTGACAAGCGCATTTGCTTTCATTGTTTGTGTGCATTTGCGATCGAGCGCATCATTTTCGCGCGTGAGAAAAGCAATTTTCTGTATAGCGTTGCATCTTAGTCGCACGCCGCTCTCGGCGCTTTTTCGCTTTTTTATTATCTGTGCTTTCTACCACATTGTAGTACGAGCATGGATTGTCGAGCCGTGGTAAGTTTTTGCAGACAAATAATTGAGAGTGATCAATTAATGCCAGTGATTAGTGCTCTGTCTGTTAGGGTGTGTTTACAATCTAATTAGTAAGCGATTTAACGTTTAATTATTGAGGCTTTTATGGGAATTTTTCTTGTGTATACTGCGGATCATTTTATTTAATCTAGTAGGTATATAATTTATATGCGTCGAGCATGTATCGTGATTGTTTTATTGTGATGATCTGGGAGTTTGTCTGCGTTTTTATCTAAATTGTCATAGTCTAAAAAGTCTAAATGTATGATGAATAAATCAAATAATTGTATTTTATTCTATATAACTTTCTTTAACTGAGAAATGAGTATTGATTGAAACTGGGCAGACTAGAATGAATTGGAATCGGATTGGACCATGACTTCACTATATTGCCTTGATTGTTAGAATTCTTGTATTGTCCCGAATATCAATTTAAAAAACAACACAGTGCGACTCTTTGGAACCAGATTACCAGACGGTTTTTTAGGCAAATTTTAATCTCAGATGAAGAGATTAAAAAATTACAAAGTTACTGGTAATCAGCATACTCTAAAGCAGGGGTCGGCAACGCTGTGACCGCGGGCGCACGTGCGCCCGTGGTGGCCGTTTGGTGCGCCCTCCAAGAAATCACATCGTTTCTTTGGATAAACAATCTTTTGGCTTTCTGTACAAGTCGGCAAGTCTTTCGTGACGGCAACCCGTAATAAAGCGTGCAAACTACCTAAACCTCCCTCTGCCACGCAAGAGGAGTCAGCGCGCTGCGATACTCTGAGTTAAGTAGCCGCATTATTGTGTCGTTACTTTGGTTACATAATTTGTAGACCAATTGTTAAATTGTATTTTTAACATGAGTAAAAGACCAAGAACTTACTATTTATTTATTTAATACAGAGTGGGGAGAACAGCTTTTTTTGTTTTTACATCATGTTTTGTCTTTGTGTTACATATTATTTTCGGCAACCATTCATGCGCCCTTCAGGAGAAAATTATTTTAGAATGAGCCCTTAAGCTAGATAAGGTTGCCGACCCCTGCTCTAAAGGCTTCAATACTTCTACACAAACAACTTTTGTTCAACGACTTAACAGAATTCGCGGGAAAAAATCAGCTGTTTCATATATTTTGTCGGGAAAGAATATATTTTTTTTTGTATTGATGGAACGGCAGAAAATTTTTATTCATGAATTTCGTAAATTTACATAAGTTGTTAGAATTGATGTACTGATGCCGCCTGAGGTGGAAAACTGATTATCTGCAGTAGCCCTGTTTAACATTACTATAAAAATATACTACTAATAATTACCGACGTGACGAGGAAGAAAATTAGTAAGTTATAAAAAATGAATACGTGCATTAGTGTTTTTTAACTCCTGACGTAAAAGAGGGTTGTTATAAATTTAACGTGTGTGTCTGTCTGTCATCGTAGCTCCCAAACGTCTGAACCAATTTTGGTTTCGTTTTTTTGTTTATTTAAAAGGTGACTTGAGCGAGAGTTGTCTTGGCTATTTTATTCATGAAGCTGGTTCATTCGTTTGAAGTTTTTTTTTTATCAGGGTTTAAAAATACAATAGATATTCGCCAAAGAAGCAGAGTCACCGACATAGCTATTAAAATTTGCAAGTTGAAGTGGCAATGGGCAGGCCACATCGCTCGAAGAACCGATAGCCGATGGGGAAGAAAGGTTCTTGAGTGGAGACCACGAACCGGAAGACGCAGCGTAGGTAGGCCTCCCACTAGATGGACCGACGACATAGTGAGAGTCGCTGGCATCCAGTGGATGCAAAAGGCAGGCTGTCGTTCAGTGTGGAGGTTAAAGGGGGAGGCCTATGTTCAGCAGTGGACGTCATCTGGCTGATGATGATGAAAAATACAATGTATACTTGTTATTATTTATTAAATAAATAAAAATCCTTTTATTTCCTCAACCTATAAAAAACACATTAGCACACATGTAATTTTCTAAATATCTATCTCTACAGTATATTAATACCATGTCTCTACATAATTATCTCTACATAATATAAATTAAAGTAGCTTTCCGCGTTTGTCTGTCTGTATGGCCGCTAACTCCTCCTAAACCACGCAACGGATTTTGATGCGGTTTTCACCATCTGTTAGATAATTTTTCACGGAAGGTTTATATATATAGCTATCGACCCGCCGGGTCAATGACCAGGCCGGGTCGCTAGTTGAATATAATTGTAGTATTTTTAATGTCTTGGTTGCATTAATTTACATTATTATTTCCTATATTTATGTGTATGTACCAATTGTTATTTAAATATTGAAATTATGGTTATAATTAAAGAGTAACTAATGCATAATATTAAAATTAAATTACAATTAATGCATAGTATTACAATTAAGAAATTAAATTATATTTGATGCATAGTATTATAACAATAAAATTAAATTACAGTTAATGCATAGTATCAAATTACAATAAGATTCACGTATAGCATTGACACAGTTTTTTGTCAGTATTAAAATTAAATTACAATTAAAACAATAGTAGTCTTGTTATTGATTGAAATTTAGGACCCCTCTTCGGGTGAAGGCCTCCTCCAGAGCTTCCCAGTCTTGCCTATTCTATGTGCTTTGTCCGTCCAGTTTTTCCCTGCTATGCCAGTTATTTCGTCTGCCCATCTTTCTTGTGGTCTTCTTATTGCCCGGGCTCCCCATAGGCCTTGCTATTGTATAGCATGGGCTTTGCCATTGTATAGCGTAACGGTATTATACGGGATGTAAGGGGAACACTCTCGAAGCCAAAAGAAGGTAATCGTACTCATCATTATGAACAACTTTTACTATGGGACCAGCCCTGAAATCGCGAAAAAAATCAGCTGCTCTCTACAAAACGACACTCGACAAAATATATGCAACAGCTGATTTTTTTTCGCGATTTCAGGGTTGGTCCCATACTAAAAGTGGTTCATAATGATGAGTACCTTTACCTTCTTTTGCTTCGAGAGTGTTCCCCTTTCACCCTGTATAGCATGTTTATTTGTGTTATCGAAGGTTGTGTCGTTACAAACTTGTATTTATTTTACAGATTATATTATCCATGGCTGTATTCCTGGTTGTGCTCGTCGCCTGTACCGAAGGGTAAGCAATGTTATTATAACTACACTATTTTTTTACCCATTACTGTTTTCTAGGGTTCCGTACCCAAACGGACCTTATAACTAAGATTTCTGTCTGTAATTTTTTTTTTACGCTGATAATTCCGCGTTTGACCACCAACTCGCCTGTTGGTAAGCGACGATGTGGTCGAAGATGAAGCACGCAGACTTAGCTTAGATTTTTAGGTAGAATAGGTCTACGTTTGGCCACCAACTCGTCTGATGGTAAGAGATCCATACTTTCAAAATGGGATCCTACGAGAATTAAAAATCACAATAGATCCATCGAGGAACTACTAATAGATCTAGTGAGAAAAAAAGTTCTTGATAGATCCATAATTTTAAAATGAGATCTAAAGATAGAAAAAAATCTCTATAGATCCATTATGGATCTTAGCAATGTATCTATCGAAAATGATCTAGAGGATGGAACACGTTGATCTAGAGGAAATCTATTCACTCTAGCCTTGAAGATGCCTAGATTGTAGTTCTCTGGAAACAAGGAGGACGGCAGGTAGTTGAAAAATCTGCCAAACACAAAGAGGTCGATTTTCGAAAAATTACTACTGTTTATTTTACTAAATCCTGATTTCATACTTGTTTTAAGAGATATATGTGTGATCAAATTGACAAAAATAGCTAAGCAAGTGTAAAGTTCTTAAGAAGCCTGGTTCTGTTCAACGAAAATGACAACAAAAATGGTGTTTAGAACCTAGTGACGTAACAGTTTCTGATTGGTGTTCACATTCACGTGACTGAATGGCAAATTTTTCTGAATTTATTTTTCTAAAGATTATTATTTATTCTTTACATAATACTAGCGACCCGACCCGGCTACGCACGTAAATTACACCCGTGCGAAGCTGGTTCGGGTCGCTAGTTATATATATATAAACCTTTCGTGAAAATGTATCTAACTGATGGTGAAAACCGCATCAAAATCCGTTGCGTGATTTGGGAGGAGTTAGCGGCCATACAGACAGACAGTCGCGAAAAGTGACTTTAATTTATACTATGTAGAGAAGATAGAGATAGAGATATTTGTTTTATTGTAAACGATTTTGTTTTTTGTTATCTACATATCATAATTATTCATGGGGGACACAAGCCTATTGTTGGCCGTACTTATAAACGTTACTTAAGACGAAATATGCTTCAAATTTGACGATTCGTCCTCACGAAAATTCAATAGAAGACCTTTAAAATCGATTAATTGACATTATTTCTTTATGTGTAATAAATGTTCTTGAAATATTTTATTCGGATGTGTTCACCGATACACGATTAAAGAAATTTGTCTCGATAGAAAAAAAATCGTAAACTTTCCTAAAAACACTCGTTTTTACGTTCCCTTCGATGGATGGGACTAACTTCATTCGGATTCTATAGAATATATTTTTATTTTAAAAAATTGTGTGTAATCCTAACAATCATTCAAATACTTTAGTGATCGCAGTTTTTTGTAAAAGAGTAAGAATGTTTTAAAATAATAAAGAAAAAAAAATATTGAAAATATTTGAAAGCTCGCACGCCGAGTATGCATTAGTGTACGTTCTCTACCATTTCGCCTTAAGTTAAACATTGCTTAAAATTGCTCTGTTAACTTCTCCTTGACGGAAATTGTCACACATGAATACGAGACGGAACAATTTTAAGCATTGCTAAAGTAACGTTTATAAGGCAACATATCTTTACAAATGAAATTTCAATAGGGTCACACGAAGTCGGCGCAGACCACGCGTAACGAAGCAGAAAGCTCCTGAATTAGCTCAGCAGCGACGGAAATGAACTATTTTCTACGCGCTACTCATTTAACTCGGATGATCATAAATGTATTATTTATTACCAAGACTGTTCGAACACATTGTTTGTTACGCTACATGCCGCCAATTTGTGCTGTTCCAAATTGATAGTTAGCCCATTCATTGAAGGAGACTTAGTATGAAGGGACTTCATTATAAGTTAACTAACGAAATAAAATTAAAACTTTAGTTTAAAAAAAACTTGGTAGGTGGTGTAGACATTCGCTAAGATAGGACAGGGATGAATTAAAGGAGTCAGAAAGGGTTGCAATTGTATATGAATAAATTTAACCTTCGGAATTTAAAAATAAAAAAATTATATGATAAAAATGTAATGCTCTTACTAAAGCATACATAATTATGTATTTTCCTAACATTGTATCATCAATATTATATTTTTCAATTTATTTAATTTATAAGTATTTTCTGTTTAGTAAGTTTTAAAACTACCACTACCACTAGATGGACCGACGACATAGTGAGAGTCGCTGGCATCCAGTGGATGCAAAAGGCAGGCTGTCGTTCAGTGTGGAGGTTAAAGGGGGAGGCCTATGTTCAGCAGTGGACGTCTTCTGGCTGATGATGATGATGATGAAGTTTTAAAAGAGCCTGCGTGCCCGATAAAATGTTTATAACACATTGCACTGTACTACCAGGAACAATGTACACTGGTAATTGTACACATCTGTTACACTTATGATTAATAAAGATATTTTGAAATTGAAAAAAAATTATTGTATATGAAAGTCTACGGCAGAGGCAAAGAAAAGAAGATGCACATAACTTTTGCATTTATTCGTAACTTCGTCCACAGGCGCACGAAGAAGGTAGTGATCCACGTACCTTACAAGTTGAAGAAGATGAAGCACACGCACACGGTGTACAAGACGATCCACCACCACCACGCGATGCACGAAACTTACAGCGACCACGCAGGATCTCCGCCCGACGAGCATGAGCATTTCCACCACATGCACATCCACGAGGAGCCGGTCGGCGGCGCTCACAGCCAACCAGTGCCCGGTCTGAGCATCCCGGAGTTCCTGCCCGACGTGCCCATAGACATACCTGATGTGCCTCAGTTGCCGGCGCTGTCCGGTCGGCACCTCATTCCCCTTTACAGACGGACTTAAGTAAGTGTTTTTTTTTATAATAAATAGGCTTGCGCTTGGCCGCCAAGTCGCCTGATGTTAAGCGATGATGCGGCCTACTATGGAGCACGCTTGCCTAGAAGAAACCAATTCACACTCGACTTGAAGACACCCAGATTGTAATTATCGGGGAACACCCACTCAGGCAGCGAATTCCACAGACTAGCAGTTCGCATAATAAATGTGGAATCAAAGCGCTTCGTACGGGTTCTCAGAATATCAACCATAAAGCGGTGTCGATTCTTCGTACCCACTTTGGCAGTCCGATAGAAAAATGGGCAGGAGGGAATCAAATCATGCATATCTGTAGCACACTCTCCGAAATGTATCCGATAAAAAACCGATAGATTAGCAACTTTGCGCCGATGCTCAAGTGGTCTAACTCGGGATCTCCTCTGCCTTTTGCTTCATCATTATCAGCCTGTCGTATTCCCACTGCTGGGCTGGGACATAGGCCTTCTCTCAGAGAGAGAGGATGGGCCCTAATCCACCAAGCTGGCCCAGCGCATGTTGGTAAATATCAAATATCTTTGAACTTTATTTGAGGTTCTTGGACATACCGGTTTCCTTGTATATTTTGATTTCATCGAAACTGCACATAATTTATTTAAGTACTAAATAAGTAATTGGTGCAGGGTCAAAAATCAAACCGGATACCGTCAAATTGTAAAGCGCACATTTTGCTTACTTTATTTTAGCTTGGTTTTTTCAAAATTTTGCCGAATTTCAGTAAAAAATAAGTCGCCTAAATCATCGCGCATAATTATTTTAATGTATTTTTTTTTAAATAGCTTCAACATAATTGTGTTTTTAAAGTTGTAGTGCTGATAATACTTTGTGTTTTAGTCGGTTGCACTGTTTCGTAAAATACAGGGTTATATACATAGAAGACGGTCAATAAATTCATCATTTTAACAACTTTTATTATGAGATCAACCTTGAAATCTCGACAAAACAGCTATTACCTAAATGTTACGTACAGGTCACATCACTCGAAGAACCGGTAACTGACGGGGAAGTAAGGTTCTTGAGTGGAGATCACCAACCGGAAGACGCAGCGTAGGTAGGCCTCCTACTAGATGGACAGACGACATCGTTAGAGTCACAGGCATGCAGTGGATGCAAATCGCAGGCTGTCGTTCAATGTGGAGTTTTAAGGAGTCCTATATTCAGCGGTGGACGTCTTCTAGCTGATAATGATGATGAGGGTCGCTCTACACAAGTTTTTTCTAAATATTTTCATATAGAGCTGAGCAGCCAGCCCTGTTGTCAGTTCTAAGGCTGCCTGAAGGCGCTGTTTCGAGAACGACTGACACTTACAGTTTAACTTGTTATCCAACCCAGGGTAGCGTTCAGCTGTAAATGTCACATGCGGTCGCCTATCGCGAGACGTCCATTGCTTAACACCGGCAATCGGTTAGGAACGCCTACGAACGCTACATTAGTAAGTTGTTTACAACTGGTTAACCAAACACTGAAAAATAAACAGTTCGTCTATTTATATTTCTATGAACAATAACCGATCGTGATGCCGTGACTTCGCGGTATTTTTGAACAGGTTCGTTGAGGGAAATTGTAAGAAATCGTGATTGCTTACTTTACTTCTCTTGAATGCAATATTTTCTGTTGCAGGTGGCATAACCTCTACGGAGATAAAATGGAGGTGTATATCGCCATAAAATACAATCAATAATAACTCATTGTTAAGTTTTCTTGACGTGTTAAGATAATCCTTCTTGCCAGGCTGTACTTTTTGTGATCTTTCGGTAAGTGCATTACGTACTTTTCTAGTTTGAATAAGTTAAAATATCAGAAGCATACGTTGCAGAGTTTGGTTTGTATGTTTTGCCAGATCACTCTTAAAAACTTTGCTATGTTCAGCTTTTTATTTAGCAAGAAGTTAAGGATTGTACAAAATATAAAAATTTTTAGAATAGAGTTTCATTATCTGTAACTTCTTATTCTGTGTACCAAAGATTGTATGGACTGATTTATAAAATTACTTTTTTTCATGACGGCTTTTACTATTATAATTTTTTTTTGGAATGACAACTTCGTGGAGACAGATAATATTTTTTGCACTTATAGACTAAGAAGTTGTGAAGAAAGTGTTTTTGGTTCAAGATTATCGTATTGTAGTTTCGACATTAATTTAAGTTATTTGTTGTTATAATTATCGTAGTTTTATTTATTGTTGGTTTATGTTATGTTATAACTCTAAATTGAGTCCTCTTATAAATGATTTACATTTTTTACCTTAAACCTTATATTATTTACTATATGAAGCCAAAGTGGTGGTTTGATGTTACAGCTACTCGTAATTTAATATACAACATAAATACACCAAACATAATTGATATAAAACATAGTTTTGGGTTATAGTTATGGCTAAAACAGTCTTCAAGAAAGTGTAGGCGATAGAAGAAAAAAGAATACACCATGACTGGCAAAACTGTAGTGAGTTTTAGTTTATAAATACGTCTTTCTTGTAATTAAATAGTTATCATTATTTTAGCAGTTTTTGTTACAAACAAACTTAATTTATATTTGAAGTGTAATTACGAAATTAATAACGCGTCATTAGTTCAAAGATTTGGCTTTTATAAGTATAATGTATAAATTTATGTCTATAATGCTAAATTATTACACTTTAAATATAAATCTGTAGAAGGACGCCGAGAAAAATAAAATACCTGCTATGCTTATGGGGGTCGAGGGGAAAAAACCGTGATACTACAGTTTGAAACACCGGTAGTAAGACGGTAAACGAAAAATTTTACTCACACAAATAGTACTCGGAATTTAAACAGCCGGTGTATTTATATGGCGAGTATAATTTAAGGAGGATCCATCCGAATAAATATAAGATAGATATTAGGCTCTTAACGGACCGTTTCCCCAGGAAACCAATAAATTGGAATGAAGCGGATAATTAATTTTTAATAGGCCGAGTTTACACTAGGTGGAAGTATTTTACGGTTACCATCGAACGCCTACGACTAGCTTTATTTATTGGACGCCACTCTGCCTTATTGATGCAAGTACTTATATTTATTTATGTCCCTCGGTTCCTCTCGGACAATAAGTGGTATTAAAAGATCCTCATTTGTCATCAAGTATCGGCCGCGGGTCCGGGAATAAAAACATTGTGGATAAACACACACGGTGGGATACAAAACCTGATATAGAGATAGGGATTTTTCAAAAGTTTAGTTGACACGTGAAAAGGAATTTCTAATTTATTTATATTTGTGTTTATTTATAAAGGTTTGTGAGCGTATATAGGAGCCGTAGGAGTCGGTAGCATAGCGAACCGTCGTTGAACTAATGCGTGCAATCTGTGATTGTGTTACGCCATCTGCCCTGCCCACCGCAGCCCGATCGAATACGTTGTTTTGGAACGGTAGTGAAATACTTGTTACACACAAACAACAAAAAATATCCGCCACTTCCTCGTTCGAGAACCGAGCTCTGCTTCGATGGAAATTAGATTGACAATCGTTTCGGCGGCAACTCTGCGGCGCTCCGGGCCGCTCCGCCGACAATAGCGACTGTTGTCTTTTTGTTGATATTACGGGTTTATTTAAGTGAAATTGGATAAATGGTCATCTCACGATGTTTCGCTATTCAATCCGTGGCGGTGTGGCGACTGTGCGGTGCTAGTGGCGGTGCTCTTGTAATAAATAACAATCGGGATCTAATTAAAGTAAATAACAAAATGTGAAACGGGTCCTGCTCTGTGTTATTTGTTCTGCTGATTCAGTAGAGTTTTGTGGACAATTTAATGCCGACGGCGGTGCCAGTAGAACATGGATTTGGAGAAATATTTGCTGCTGTTGATGGTGTTGTGCCTGAAGGATGGAGAAACAGGAGGCCATGGAGAAAAACATCAGTGAGCGCTTTTACATATTTTTTTAAGTATAACCTTTTCCGTCGCAGTTTAGGCGTGTTATTTAGACCACTTACTCTAACATTTAAGGATCTGTGGTCAAATACCTATTCTGCCGGTAAATATGAACCCTGCCCCTGTATATTGCGATTACAAACCAGGGGCCTTACGGACAACAGCTAATTGCGGCACCTAATCCGCTCAGTTGGAAAATCACGCGACCGCAAACCGTATCTGGGCGCGATAAGGTTCACGTTCGCGTGATTTTCCAACTGAGCGGATTAGGTGCCGCAATTAGCTGTTGTCCGTAAGGCCCCTGGTAGTAAACAATTTATTAACAATACCTTCAACTATTTTGACGATAATTTACCAGGAGTGTTAGTGCGATATACAGCACTGAGCAGTTGCTTGCGAACTACATAGTTCTACTAGAAGCTATAAGATAATATCAACAGCATTATTTCCGTTTGAATCTTGGCCTAAGCGAATGAAATAAAAATGTAGGCTATGTGTTCGAGGAAAAAAACCCAAATAAGACTAGATTTTCCATCAATCCCGAATAAGCATATAATTCCCACTAATACCCCACTAATTGTTCAGCCGTGAGCATCTTCTGGCTGATGATGATGACAAAATTCCTAAAATAATAAATGCTGAGCATCCTGAATGCGAAATGTATCCCAAAGGATTTTATCGAGTTTACATATGCATCAAAAAAGGCAATAGAACTTTTCTACATACTCTAATTATTTCTTACAGTGATCACGTCAAGGTGCACGTCCCTGAGTTCATCCACCACGACCACCATACGAAGGTGATAACAATACATCACCATCACCACAAACCAAAGAAAGAGCATCACCATCATCACCACCACCACCCCAAGCCACACATTCCTACAGGCCATCATTATCATCATAAGAAAGCGCATACGACCACGCACACGTCTTCGAAGGGTCATCACGGTCACCATGGGCATCACGGTCACCATGGTCATCACGGTCACCACGGTCATCACGGTCATCACGGCCACAAGAGCCACGGCCACGGTCATCATCACCACGACCCGGTTAGCTACGATCCCCCGGTACCCCCTTCATTCGACGAGCATTACGGATCGTATTCTCCCCCAGTTCCAGCATACGATGGTGGTATTTCTGCGCATGTTCCTCAAATCCCCCAAGTTCGCGGCGTAACGCATACAGTGAAGCAGGTTAAGGTGTTCGACTCCCTGCCGGGAGTTATTCCTGGCGGTGGGGCGGGTGGGAACCACGGGTACGAGGTCACCGAACATGGCGACGAAGGCGAAGACGATGTGTTTACTTCCGTCAATAGTCTGCATCAGACGTACCCAGCGACTTACGGGTACCTTCGAGGCGCGGCGGAACAGCCATCTCACGACCCATTTGCTGAGCTAACACCCCAAAGCGCGGTGCAAGCAAATAACCACGACCCTTTCGCCGGAGCAATAGCGCAACCAACTGTCTCTTTAACTGGAGGTAATAGCTTCCCAGGAGTTGTTCAGAGTAACCCATTTGCTTCATCAGCTCCTTCACCGTCTGGTCTTCCTTCTGTACAACCAGCACATGAGTTTCCAGGCAATTTTCAAGGAGATGCAGGCTTTGATGAGCATTCAAGCTCTTTTGTAGGAGACGATGGAGGTAACACAGTTTTCCTTACTGGTGAGGGGGGCACAGAGGGTGATACACCAGTGAACTTCCACAGGGAGGCTGGCATACACCAGACTGTGAAGACTGGTGGCGTCGAAACTGTAGTTTACTAATTGTTTTTGTTTTTTAAGTGTTGTTTAATTTTTAAGTATTTTTAAAGAGATCCCAAAGCTTCTTCGATATTGTTATTGTTAAATCATTTGTTGAATACATATTTTTATAGTACAAATACCTAGATTTTGTATAGTTTGAAGTACTTTTTTGCTGTCGGGACTGATTTTTATTCGATAAGCAAATAAACGCATGATTCGATTGCGGACAAAATTTTTTCATATACTTTTTAGTTTTAGAGGTGAGCACCATTTGCTAGTGAGTGTTATTTGATTTGAAACATCTTATGTCACACAATTTCGTTAAAAAAACGTCTTCGTGATTCGATCCGCCCTACATCCGGAATTGCGCAAACAAAATAAAACAGTAAAAAACTGAAAAACGGCGTAACAACGAAGAAAATAAAAAGAACTTGCCCTCAAATTGACTATTACACAATAACTTTGAAGTCTGGTAATTGCCTATAACTAGGCTAAGTGCCATATTTTGAAATCTTTAACTTTCAGTGAACTGGACGAATACTAGTGCATTATATATGTTGTGTTGTCGTATATTTAAATTTTAACCGACGGTGCAAAGCCTATATCCAGACGCCTCAATTGATTTAGATAAATGGAGTGTCAATAGATTTCTCTAAGTTCAGGGATGGTCACTAGGCCAATGACATGATACATACAATTTCAGTTAAAAGTACTTTTTGTGGATTTCCGTAACATTTATACCACCCTCCCCCTTTAGACAGCTTGAATTTTTCTCAGGTTTGAATTAAAAAAAAAATATTATATTTGCATGAACTACTTTCTTGCAACATTTTATGTATCATAAGTACACAAGCTTTTGTCGGAGGTATAACTCATTCAACGAAATATGTGATACAGCTGGTCCCATTGTAAATAAATCATAATGATGAGTACAATGACCTCCTTCCGGCTTAGTACATCAGTTCGGTGGTGTTGTCTTAATACCCGTTGCAGACCATGTGAAGTAGCTTGCAAGTTCAAGTAGCAAGTACCTACTATACATCGTTTGAAATGCTATTGCACTTTTTGTTTAGTGCAAAGCCCATGGAAGATCATGGGAAGGACAAGTGGCAAGTACAAGTAGCAAGTAACTACTAGGCATCGTTTGAAATGCTATTGCACTTTTTGTTTAGTGCAAAGCCCATGGGAGACCATGGGAAGTACAAGTGGCAAGTACAAGTAGCAAGTACCTACTATACATCGTTTGAAATGCTATTGCACTTTTTGTTTAGTGCAAAGCCCATGGGAGATCATGGGAAGTACAAGTGGCAAGTACAAGTAGCAAGTAACTACTAGGCATCGTTTGAAATGCTATTGCACTTTTTGTTTAGTGCAAAGCCCATGGGAGACCATGGGAAGTACAAGTGGCAAGTACAAGTAGCAAGTAACTACTAGGCATCGTTTGAAACGAGCTAGACACTTCCACTGCCACTTACACTAAACACTACGTTTTATAGTATAAAACTGGTACATGAGTCGTCACAAAATACATAATTAACTATCACAGATCTTCCCTCAGGCATACAATATTTTCAGTTTCTTGATCAAAATGTATATTGTTTACATTGCTTTAAAAACGATGTTTTTTAGGATAAGGTAAGCAGCATAACATAGGTATCATTGAGATATATATACACTATGCATCAAAAACTATAAGTATTCAAATCATAATATTGCTAATTAATAATTGAAATATTCTTTCTATGTATAGGGCACTCAAATGTTAGCCAGGCTTTTAATTTACGCTTGAATTGTGCTACTTCTAGGAATTTGAATTCCAGCAGTAGTGCAACATTGTAAGAAACACGAGCCAATTCACCATATGATTATGAAAAGCTACCCGTCAAGTTATGAATTGACAAAAGCAACAAATTCTCTCTCAACAAACAAAGCTCCCACGGTTTTTCTCCCGCGATGTATTTAAACCATAGATATCTAGGAATAGTGATAGTTTCTTACACATTCTTTAAATACAGCTGATTCTCACAATTGATTAATGGAAAACGGAAAACTGGCGTAGAAGTTATAGGAAAAACATGAAAAAGACGTGGTTTCTAAAACTACCATGTTCACTTACTTGTTGTAATTATCTGTAATGTCAGTATTCCACATGTGCACGGACATATAATACAAAAAAGCTATTTTCAAAATATTCGGGACATTTTTGCACACACAGTCATCTGACCCCAAACTAAGCAAAGCTTATGATATGGCTGCCAGAGACTGATATACACACATATATAGTTTTAAATACACACTTAAATAGATATTAACAGCCAGATATAGAACAAACACACATGTTCATCACACAAATGTTTGTCATATGTGGGAATCGAACCCACGCCCCCAAGCTTAGAAGGTAGGTTCACTAGCAACTGGACCAACGGGCTATTTAGAACTAACTATTTTTTTTTTATAAAAACTTGGAAAGTCTACTTCATTCCTGCAGCAAGCTCACCTCTGGACTCCAGGCAGATAGCACATACCCAGCAGTGGAATAAAGATAATTATCAATAAAAAACTGACTTCTAAATTAGTAAAAAAGGCATTAGCGGTTACTTGGATGACATTATTATGTCACCCAAGTAACATATATTGCGTATTTCCAGTTATTTTGATTTAAAATGAAATTTACATCCACCGGGCCAGCATGAAGGACTCCATGATGGCCCAGTGCATGTGGCGATGGTATCAAAACTGCACATAATTTATCTAAATACTAAATAAGTTATTGATGTCGAAAATAGAGCGAAGTGGAGGAGAAAAGTAAGGAAGGCTGACCCCAGCACCATGTGGAATTCATAGTCGGGAAGAGAGGGACGATTTATGTTATTGGTGCAGGCCCATTCCGGGCAACGTCATAATTGTATTTTTTTTATGACAGTACAATTTGGACATGCTATACTTTTGTATTGCATGCATACATCGTGCATGCAATACAAAAGGTGCAATACCAATAAAGTTTGACCACGAGGAAGGGTTGTTCCCATTTGTTCTACCAATAGAACAAGTAGCCTCGTCGTTAAACCAGTTTGACTAATAGTTTGACTACGAAGAACCACCGCATTCTCTCTCAAAGAGAAGGCATGTGTCCCAGCAGTGGGAACATAATAGGCCAATAATAATGATTAGAAGTTGTGCTGGGAAGAGCTATCGCGCAGTGCTATGCGTTCCTTTGGAGATCCCGAGGCCCACCGTCACCCACCAAAGCAAGCCACCGGAACAGGAGTAGTTCTACTTGGTATGGCTACACCCTAACGCAACCAGGTAACTTCTAAGATTTCCTTAATTTTAAAACTGGTTAGTACTAAACTTTTAGGAGCAACCCATGTTCAGGCGAATCCTTATTTGCGCCTATGGTAGAGTAACTCAACACGAAGATGTAGCATCGGCTTGCCCGACGATGGCATGATGCAGTGAAACTAGTTGAATATTTTTGTCTATTTTATTATATCGACCAAAATTTTATAAAAACCAAAATAATAACAATACAACATATTTGTCCGTATGTCATCATAACATATGGTACTGAGACGTGGTCCTTGACTGTTGGCCTTTTGGAAAAACTCAGAGTCACTCAGTGGGCAATGGAGAGAGCTATGCTCGGAGTTTCTTTGCGCGATAAAATACGAAACGTGGATATTCGCCAAAGAACCAGAGTCACCGACATAGCTGTTAAAATTTGCAAGTTGAAGTGGCAATGGGCAGGCCACATCGCTCGAAGAACCAATAACCGATGGGGAAGAAAGATTCTTGAGTGGAGACCACGAACCGGAAGACGCAGCGTAGGTAGGCATCCCACTGGATGGACCGACGACATAGTGAGAGTCGCTGGCATTCAGTGGATGCAAAAGGCAGGCTGTCGTTCAGTGTGGAGGTTGAAGGGGGAGGCCTATGTTCAGCAGTGGACGTCTTCTGGCTGATGATGATGATGATGATATTTGTCCGTTCGGTGAACTACCAAGAACGCTGGCTGTATTCCCGCATTCAATTGCCAAAGAAATTCTCTGTGCGAAGAATGAGCCAGCTCTCTTATAACTAGCGGCGTCGACTAAATGTGGCGAAATTTGTACAAAAAGCTTTGTTAAATAGCCAAAAGTATCGATACGACGCCTAGCGGAATAAATATATATTCACTTGATAGTGCATGCATACTTGCGTCAATTGGCGTCTTCTGCAGCTTTCTCCGCAGCACTGGCCATTTGAATTGTCTCCCTGAGGTGAAAAGGGGCTAACGTATCGACGCATGTAACATCCCAAACGAGAGCCCTTCCCCGCTCCTAGGGTATTAGGGTTAATCCATCAAGCGCTTGCCACCATCCCGAACTATCCCCGCTGGCTCTAGAACACCAGGGATGTTGATGGTGGCAAGCGTCCACTTGAAGAAATCATTTATGGAGCCGTGGTGGCAAATTCTATCAGTTATAAGATTAAAGGTTGAATGAATCTTGTTTATTGAATGTCACCAACTATCCATAAAGGCGTTTATATTTTATTTTTAAAACTGACGAGATATATCTTAATTGTAATGGTAGAATTAAGTTGAATTAACAACGTCAACGACACGCCCGATCTGTTTGTCTTACGCTTGCCTGCGGATACTCAGGGCACGACCGCACGAGTGAGCACGCAGTTCCGCTGGTTACATGCTGCGTAGCGTAAACTACCGGAACTGAGCTCATTAATTTCCACTTATCCCTATAAGTAAAAGCAGCACCAGCCCTGGTAGAACAAAACGGAAAAAATTTACCTCTAGTTGTTCTATTGGTAGAACTAACAGTAGAACAGTTGGTAACGACCCCCTTTGATCATGGTAGAGCGAGATTGTCTTACAGCGCGTTTCATTTCTGAAAAATGTCGTTAAATATAAGAAGAAATAAGTCCGATAGAATGTCACAAGATTCCCTTTTATTACAAGCTTTTATTTTTAACATCACATGTTTGTATGTAGGTATGTATGTTAAGTACAAATCTTGCAAACCTAATTTGACCCTCTTCCCGGCGTTCAATTGAGTGGCACATTTATCGTATGTAACTTGGATGACAATGCATTAATATGGTACCATGGAACTTTTCTGATGATAGAGTCGGAAGGTGGAATAGAAATTACTAAACGCAACAAAATACCCCATTAAAATTTATGTCAAATGAATATTTAACATATCTCAAGGGTCGAAAGTCATACAGGGTCAAAGGTAACAACGCAAAACCTTTTAAGGGCAACTTTGATGCATCAAGACAAACAACTTTTTTCTACAAGTTTTCGAAATTCGTGATATAAAAATCGCCTGTTCCATACAAAAAAATCATTCATTCCCGCGACAAAATGTCTTTTTTTTTGCAAATGAAAAAAAAAACAAATACAAACAAAAGTCTACGAAAAATCAAAAGTGTTAGCCTTGATGCACCTAATTCGCCCTCAAGATGTTTTGCGTTAGTTACCTTTGACCCTGTATAATAAAGAAAAAATGTTTTATTTTTTATTCAGTTATTTCCATCGAGAAAGATCTAAAGCTTTAAATTAAGATATTTATAATCATTTCTATTACATATAGAAATGATTGGAGCTGGGCAGGACACGTTGCTAGGCGCAGTGATGACAGGTGGAGTAAGGTCTTAACAGAGTGGTGGCCGAGGCAAGGTAAGCGGAGCGTTGGTCGTCCAGCTGCAAGATGGGTCGACAATATTATTACAATCGCGGGTCGAACCTGGACTAGATTAGCACAGGACCGAGGCAGATGGCATAGCAAGAGAGAGGCCTATACCCAGCAGTGGGATAATGAAGGCTGTGGATGATGATGATAGAAATGATTATATACTATATGATTTATGATTTATGTGCCCGAATAAATGATTGGTATTTGTATTTATATTCATGAATATTTAATCGTGAAAAAACGTAAAAATGGAATGGATATCGTTTAAGTTTTGGTCTAAACTTTTGTGAAAATAAAGCGTTAAGTACTTTGAATACCTATAAAATGATTGGTATCAAACGTAACAGGAAAAAGGATACTAAAGGTACTAGAAAAACAATAAACAAAACTAAAACAAAAATTTTTAAATAACAAAATAAGTAAAAATTGTTACAAGCTTACACAATAAGTTAACAAATTCTCTATTAAATCGAGATAAAAAATCACAACATGTTCCTTATCTATTAATGTATAATGGATGTATAATAAAACCAGTTATATAATATAACTTTTATGTTTGTTTTCTATTTGAATTTTTGATACTACGTTTCAATTCAATATGATTTCAACGTTGCTTTTTGTTGCTTTTCTATATACATTCAATATTTCTTAATATAATCAATACTGGTCACACATAATTAACATTGTTATAATACTGCTATTATAAACATTCCAAGCATATTTTGAACTATACCTACTCACAATCAAACCAAGCATACATAAGACTCATACATAGTGTTGAAGTAATATTGCCACAATTACACACAAAATAAAATAATTGCTAAATTTTTCATTTACACGCATGCGTTCATTTTTGTACATAGGATACATTCAGCTCTTTTATAGAGCGAAATATCTTTACAATGAAGTATCAGTGTCTATCATGCCCTCTACTATTACAGGGTTGAAATAAAACTATGAGCCTAGTATGGAAATGATATTCCAAAAGTACTCCTGAGATGAAATTTGTAGTTATATTTCGATTATTTTTAAGAGACCGTTACCAATCTGTTCAGGAGAATTGCAAACATCTTGAGCATAAACCAGCGTAGTGGGGAAAAGTTGGCGGGCAAGCACATAACCAAACGCGCGGACTCGGGTGGTCTAAACTTCGTCGTACCCCTCTTCTCTCCGCCAAAGAGACTGAACTAATTTTTCAAGTTTACCAATATCTGTACTATAGATTGAGTCAAGCGTTACATGGAATCTAAAAACTCTCTAATAATCTCTAATGTATTTTGCATCAAGTATTTGGCTAACCTTAGTGTCAAAGCTTCGCCTCCTAGAGCTTTTCTTCGGAAGGCCACCAACATGGCATATTGACTGTTGATAATATATGGTTGCACCTCGTAAATGGTGGATCGTTCATTATTTATTAAGTTCTCTAATCTATTAGTTACGTAACCCTTAAATATTGTACAACTTGAATAGATGTGCGTGTATTGTAAATGTAGAGCAGGGTTTGTCAAGCTATCACACTAGAGATTATTCGAGATTTATAACTTACTGTTTTTATATAACTAGCAAGCCGTTTGCCTGTTGGTAAGTACCGCACTTACACAACAGTTCAGTGCAGTTAAAGTACGTGGCACAGCACGGCGCCTGACATCCCGAGATATTGGCTATATATTATCAATATCCTGTAATTATTCTGGAAATAATACTAATATTACAAACTACTTCTAAATCTGCGGCCGATGTTTAGTAGCCTTCGTGGTCGGAGCTGTAGTCTTCAGACCCCGAAAGAGCATAGCTGCCGTGGTCACCACCCTCGAAGCTAACGGGAGAATCTTCGTAGCCCTGGCCCTCATCAGCAGCATGCCAGCCGTGACCTGGAAACCATAATACAGGTTTTAAAACGAACTGCCGGAGAGATTTGTCGTGAACAACTTTTATGAAAACAATCTAGGTGACTTTAGCTTCGCTCTGTGTACAGCAGGATGTGGCTGATCCTATATAGTTTCAGTAGGCCTGTGAATGCATCTATCAATACCCGATCGATTCAATATGCTTATATTTGAAATATTTTTCAAATTTTTGTATGATATATTTTTTTTAGCAGTGGACAAGACTATAACGTTAAAGAAAAGATAGCGCGCTGAAGAGGAGACTTATACCCAGCAGTGGGTGGAATGTAATATATAACATTGTAATATTTCAGTACAATTGTGTATTTATAAAATTGGAAATCCATGCAGTTAGGGATCTATAGAGTTGGGAATCCGTACACTCAAGAATCTGTATAGTTAAGAATATGTAGAAAAAGGAATCTGTAAAACTGGGATGCTGTTGGATTTGGATCTGTTGACATTGGAGAATGTAATAAAAATCTGTAGAATTGGGAACAATTGAAATATTTGACATGATAATTGTTATTTGATGTTAAGAAACTCTAGTGTAGTCGAAAATAATGTTCGCGAAAAAACCTACACATTTGAATTAAAAATAGTATGTATGTGCACTTTCTCGCATGCACTCCCGAAGAGAACTAGCTCCCACAAACTCAGGGTATCCTACTGTGGGAGTTAGGGCCTCACATGAGTTATTTTATTGTCTATACTAAAATTATAAAGAGGAAAGATTTGATTGTTTGTTTCTTTGTTTGTTTGTTTGCATTGAATAGGCTCCGAAACTACTGAACCGATTTGAAAAATTCTTTCACTGGCGGGAAGCTACACTATCCCCGGGTGACATAGGCTATAATCTATACCCGTGCGAAGCTGGGGCGGAGCGCTAGTATTGTATAAAAAAATCTTTAAATAAAAATTATAATAATTGATCAATTGTTATATCAATTTCAATTTAATATAAGCTATGTCAATTACTGCCTTCATACAATAATTAAGATTCAATTAAATGCATACCTACTATGGGCCTGATAAGCAAGCTCAAATTCGCACAACGAGCTATGGAGAGGGCTATTCTCGGGGTTTCTCTACGTGATCCAATCCAATCAGCAATTAGGAGATCCGTAGACGAACTAAAGTTACCGCCATAACCCACCCGATTAGCAAGTTAAAGTGGCAGTGGGCAGGGCACATATCACGCAGAACAGATGGCCAATGGAGCCCAAAAGTTCTCGAATGGAGACCACGGACCAGTAAGCGCAGCGTAGTACGTCCACCCACAAGATGGACAGACGACCTAAAAGAGACCGCAGGGAAACGCTGGATGCAGGCCGCTTACAACCGGCCCTTTTGTAGATCGATGAGGGAGGCCTATGTCCATAAGTGGACGTCCTATAGCTTATATGATGATGATGAAATGCATATTCATGAATACTAATTAAATACAACGGATTGGACTCAAAAAAACGTAGTCGAGGTAACGTCGACTGACCCATCATTATCATCGCTAGCCGTTTTGATGGAGTAGCCTGACTCTACACGGTTGGCTTACGATATGTATTTTACCCAATACAAATAAACAGTCATACATGTTACAATTTACGTTGTTACGTAATAAAAAACCTATTAGAAAGGCAGGAAACGTAGAGCTTCCGCTTACGTGCCTATATTACTTTGCACGTAATGACCACCATCAGGACCTTTGCAATCTCCCATCAACTTAGGATAGATACAGTAATTATGAAGTGACTAGCATCTTATAGTGATAAGAAAGCGATGGTGGCCAAGCAGTAGCATGTGCGTTTTACAATCCGACGGCAGCTGGTTCGATCCTCGGTCCTGCACCAATGATTTATTTAGTATCTAAGTACATTATGTGCAGTTTCGATGCCATCGCGTAATAACGATGATAAAAACATCGTGAGGAAACCGGTCCTGTCCAAGAATCTCAAAAGTTCAAAGACATATGACATTCACCAACATGCACTGGGCCAGCATGGTGGATTAGGGCCCATCCTCTCTGTCTCTGAGAGAAGGCCTGTGTCCCAACAGTGGGAATATGATAGTTTGATGATGATGATGATGATGATATTATCTTATAGATCACGCGTTATTTTTACAAGTTTTTGTTGTTACCAATTTGATTTATTTTCTGGAAAACAAATCAAATTAGAAGATTAACATATTGTTTATAAAGTCACAAAGTTTATTAACAATGAATTGTTAATTTCAATATACTTATAAAGTTATACAAAATCTGACAAATAGTTTCCGAAAAAAATACTATTACGTTTCTTTGTAAAGGAATCAAACAGAGAGATAGAGTTACTTTGAAAATAAAATTATTCTTCATCATTATCATCATCCACAGCCTTCCTTATCCCACTGCTGGTTATAGGCCTCTCTCTTGCTATGCCATCTGCCTCGGTCCTGTGCTAATCTAGTCCAGGTTCGACCCGCGATAGTAATAATATCGTCGACCCATCTTGCAGCTGGACGACCAACGCTCCGCCTACCTTGCCTGGGCCACCACTCTGTTAAAACCTTACTCCACCTATCATCACTGCGCCTAGCAACGTGTCCTGCCCAGCTCCACTTTAATTTCATTACCGCGATTCCGACGTCTCGAACCTTTGTTCTTCGTCGGATTTCGGTATTACGAACTCGGTCTAAATTATTCTTAGTATACTAGAATACATATAATAGAGTCACAACCGTTCAAAAAAATGTTCGACCCAAAACTCGGCGCACGCTACGAATTGCGCAGACTTTTTGGTTAGTTACAAGGTAACCGCGATCGGACTATAACGCTGCGCGATGCCAGAGCTACGATGACTAACGTTGAACACTATGCAAGTGGCATAACGTCAAAATTGGAGTAAATGTGGCATTGTGAAGTATATACTTAATTGATACAATGTATACACAATCACGCAAATCCCATACCACATTATACACACGGACACACACACATACACGCACACACACTCACCACACTCCACACTTACAAGGATAACTGTAACTATAAATATTCGCTAGGATGCCTCCTAAAATAAAAATTTTGTTATATTGTGTTTCGTTTTGTTGGTCTCCATATTACGGGCCTTGAGCCTAGTGTGGGACCGCAGGAATGTCTGCTAATTGTCTACATGAATTTTAATATACCTTAACTATAATTATTTTGTTAAAATGTAGGTAATTCGAATTTTTGGAAATAAATTTATCTTATCTTATCTTATCTTATCTTATATATGTACAATGACGCTCGGGAGTTTTTTGACTGTTTTCACTGAGATATTGTGACTCTATAGGAATAATATCTCTATGCTTCAGACCTTACAGAGTAACTTAAGTAGGTACATTAACTAACACGGTAACCAATTTTGTAATTTTAGTGTTCAGTCCTATAACGAACTCTTATAAGTTTGTTCTGACCGTCCGTCTGTCCGTCTGTCCGTACATCCGAATTCTTTATAACCTTCTAACTTCTGTACAGAATTACAGCTTTAGTATAAGGTCTCAATTTAATCTCTATCTCTACATAGTATAAATTAAAGTCGCTTTCCGCGTCTGTCTGTATGTCTGTATGTCTGTATGTCTGTATGGCCGCTAACTCCTCCTAAACCAGGCAACGGATTTTGATGCGGTTTTCCAGTTTTTACCATCAGTTAGATACATTTTCACGGAAGGTTTATATATATAACTAGCGACCCGCCCCGACTTCAGAGATTTTGCGTTTGACGGGTTTCTCTGGTATATGGGATATGGGAATGTTTTTTTAGTTGCACCCTTTTTGAGGCGTATCGTTGAATAGGTCTTTGAAAATGAAAGTATATAAATCATTATTTTATCAAGTGTAATCTTTGTGAAATATGGCTCGCTAAAGTGGGAAAAAATTACTCCCTAGATTTCTAAACTATTAGATGGAAACTTGTAAATCGTCATGCTGATAGGATGTTTTAAAAACCTTTAATTTTGAACTATTTGTTTAAACAGCGGTAAAACTATAATAAATTCAAAACGTTCCAGCTCAAAGCTCATTCACAGTTTCGTAAAAAAATAATTTTTTTAAGTGGGTTTCTCTTTGAGGAAAACGTATAAGTTATGTCGGGGTGATACATCTCTAAAATTTGGCTCAGAGCTTCATTCACTCGAAGTTTTGAAAAATGTAATACGTATCGTCATCAAATTTTATTGAAGGCCAAAAATGGTATATGCGCTATTTTTCGAAAGTGCAAATGTGGATCCTTTTTTACTCTATAGTGACCTCCAAAGGATTAATCGAATTTCTTTAATTAGGTTATATTAGCATCGTTCCACTGCAGGGCAAAGGCCTCCATTCCCTCCTTCCATTCCTCTATGTTTTGGGCAATTTGAGTCCACTACTTCAAGTAGGAGTCCAGTTCGTCCTTTTATCTTCATCTAGGTTATGAATTCATGGTTATGGTTCCAGATTATGAAATGACATGGCAAATACTTATCCCATGGCATTTTAGCAAGTAAGTTTTCTACAGTTGCCACTTCTTCTTAAATTTTTGATTACTGATGATTTATAAGAGCGGTGGCTTAAGATGTACCTATTTACCTCCAATCCCATGGTGCGGCGCCGCCTTTGGTTCGCCATGCGTATAGCCCAGCACTTCGTAGTGGTCGTCGCCACCGCCGCCGCCATGCTTGTGGTGTACGTGCTTCACTATCGTGTGCTTGTGATGATGATGCTTCACGTACACCGGTACATGGATGATGACCTTCTTGTGGCCGCCACCATGACCGCCCGCCTCGATCAGCGACGTCAGAACTCCCAAGCACGCTACTGCCAACTGGAAAAGACGACATGGACAATATTAAGCTACTGACAGACATGTTCACAAAATATCATGCTTATTAGCATGCTCAGAACTAGCGTGCTCTTGATTTAGCATGTTAGTTTTAAGCATGCTCCTAGCAAATAACCAATTGGACACACTGGTGCTTATAGCCTATGTTTACCGGGGATAATACAGCATCCCAACAGTGAAAGAATTTTTCAAATCGGTTCAGTAGTTTCGGAGCCTATTCAATACAAACAAACAAACAAATAAACAATCAAATCTTTCCTCTTTATAATATTAGTATAGAAGTAACCAAAGTAAATGCGGCAACAAAAAAGTGTATCTTTGGGGAATAAATCAAACTAACCAGCCCTTTTTTAAGCTGCCTGAAATCTTTCGACTTAATTACATGCAGTTATTATAATCACATCATCCAGAAGACGTCCACTGCTGAACATAGGCCTCCTTTTGCATCCACTTGATGCCCGCGACTCTCAAAATGTCGTCGGTCCATTTAGTGAGAGGTCTACCTAGGCTGCGTCTTCCGGTTCGTGATCTTCACTCAAGAACCTACAGTTATTATATCACTGTGTTTACAACTTGAAATTACAACAAAACTACATTATAAAACAATCGCAACGCAAAGCACACATTATGAACTCGTTAGCGACAAAACAATAGAATTCATGTTAAAATACATAATTACACGCATTCGCCAGAAACTCGAACATTGATGGAAGACAACATAGATTGTATACTTGATATAACAATAGTAATGACCAGCTGTTTGTAAATAAAGAAAAAAATGCAACGCAACTTTCTAAGTCTGCATCAATCCTTACGTAACCGATACAAAAAGAAAATAACACGTCCAATGGTTCAGATGGACGGAAAGGCCCCACTGTACTACGAAATAAAGAGTCCGTTTTGCTTTTTTTGTAAGTAAATACTACTCGCAGAAGTATCGTAACTGTTCGTACTTGAGCTATGGTTTGAGCTCATAGATTTTAGTTGATTGTGATTATTTTACAGGCTTCCAGATGAAAAAGATCGTTATGGGTATATTTTTTAAATTAGTTATTAGCTTTTATATCTATTTACTAACAAATAGATGTTAGGCCTTATACGAAATTCACAAATAAAACCTACGGGTCAACTAGAAAACCATTTCCTCTTATTCGTCAGTTAAAAAGTCCCAATACACATGTATTATTTAGAGACAATGCATTTTTTTGTCGTGTTATTAAAATACAAACTAATTTACATTGTGTACTTAAAACACAATGTATCTAAGCTTGAAACAATAGACTAAATGCCAAAATAGTTACTATGGATTTGGTCTACTTTTGGCTGACTTTGTTTTTGGTTGGCTGTTTAAAGCTATCCTATTTTATGCTTGTATTGAAGGCTATGCTCGTTCATTATACTCGGTCTAATTATTTTTTGCTCTGAATACTGCATTAAACTTAAAATACTGAATGGAAACTGTAAATTCTAATCACGTTTGAGGGGGGGTTTAGAACATTTATGACTTGATAAGATTGGTGTAGCCGGTAGCCAAAAGGAAAATAAAAAAAAATAGAAAATATTCAGCTATTGTCAATGTCATTGCAGCTGTCAGATCTAAAAAAAATGACCGAGTATTAGTCATATACTCAGTATTCTCCCTCTACGGTATAAGTAGATGGATTTGTGGTATCTGAAAGCTAGTTTGATTGCGTTGATGCTCTGCTGTTTGCTTACACTTAATTTTTTTTACTTTACATTTACGATACAAGATAAAGTATGGGATGAATAGCATGCCATAGTTTTCCACTGTTTGGAGTAAAATATTTATTGAAACACAACAACTGCTTTCAAATTTAAATGGGACCATCCTCAAGATGCATTGCATATTTGCATATTTAGAGCAAGTAAAAAAAAATTACTCCCAATAAATTAACTGATAATCTTCAAACGCCTGAACAGATTTCCTTGAATCATTGCTCTCGATCAAGTCACCTTTCAAACAAAAACTAAATCAAAATCAGTTCAGCCGTTTGGGAGCTACGATGCCACAGACTGACAGATAAACACATTATATTTATAACATCCCTCTATTTGCGTCGGAGGCTATAATTTTTTTGTTAAATTGGTCCTAAATCGGTGGTGATATCATTTCATTTCATTTCATTTCATTTCATTTATTCAATAACATACAAAACAGAATGCAATAATATTAAAATAATATTGAATTTACATTTAGTTATTTATATCGCGAAACATACCCGCAAAAAATTCAGTTGAACTTAGAATCTCCTTTTTGAAGTTGGCCAAAAATCAAAATAACTATGCATTCGGAAATAAAATCCTCTCTTTTATAAAATAAAGGTATGACTTGTTATGCATTATAGTAAATAATAAGATAATGTAAGTCCATTAACGTGTAAGTATTGACGTGAGTGTATAGTGGGCTTAAGCATTTGGATTGTCTTTAGACCTTCAGCGGTCTATGGGCACATGGGCAGTCTAACTGTATTAGTATTAGCTTGGATTCTGTTTAGTTAGTAAAGGCACATGCCCCATAAAAAAAATACGTGATAGTAATTACTGAACAAGGAAAAAGTTTACAGTCCCCAATTGGTGTAGGCGTTTAAAGTGTAAAACACATTGCACCAAACACGATAATAAGTTGTATCTTGAATGAATTCTATCAATAGTTAATAAAGGTCATTCGAATTATAATTAAACTGCATTTCATAAGGTTTCACTACCGCGACAGATTTCGTTATGAAGGTTCAATAATAAAGAGAGATCCTGCGTAGATTGACCTACAACTGTTTCACAACACTAATATACGAGTAAATAGGCGGTATGGCCTTAAAGGCTTTAGTCTGCCCGATGGGCGAATTATTATTAAAAAAATATATACGAGTAAATAAACTACCACTACCCTAATATAATAAAATGATTGTTATTCAATGTTTCCCAACTACATAGGGGCGTGTTTATTTAATCATAATAAGACTATTTATCAGCTTTAACTTCTCAAAACAGTTAAAAAAACTACGACAAAAAGGAAAAGGTATATAATTATGCGCCAAATTATTTATATGTTCATATGTCTATTACTTACTAGAGTATAGCATTTTTTAGGAAATAATTACAGTCATACAAACAAACATAAACCCAAGCCCATACTCGTATAATATTGATATAACTTATCGTTTCCGCCATGTCATGGGTCCTGACGTTACGTCACGTTTTTTATACCATAATGTATTTAAATATTATTGTATTGATATAATAATTTTACAATATCACAGTTACTTAACTGCAATATGTGACGTCATATAATTATCTTTTCTTAACTAATTAATGTAATGTACTTACCAAAAATCGCGCAGACATCGTGTGAATGGAGAGGAAACGGGAGTAACCGAGCGCGAGAACAAGCAGCGGGTATGTGATAAAGAAATTATACTAAACTTGCTTTTATATCGCAACGTGGTCGCGTTTCGCGACACTGCATCTCGACCACTCCACTACCGTTCAACACAAACTAACTTCAACCCTAAAACAATGATACAACACTCAGATTCGAACAGCGTTGGAAATTTGATCAGATTCGTTTGATATTGGCGTATTTTCGACCTGAAAGACCCGAACACAAAGCTCATTTTTCACAAAAAGCCGTCTAGTTAAATGTCTATTATTAAAGTGAAAATGTAGTCTAGATTGGGGTAGAAGAGTAGCTATTCAATCGCGGCGAAAGAGATGAAGATAAGTTCTCGATCGATATCAGCTAAATGAGATGCGCATACGCACAATGCAGCCTACAGCCATCACACTTTACACACTGTGATTACGTTTCCATTATAATTTTCATTCGCTTCTAGCTGTCAAAGCCACACACACTTCTTCTGTCACCTTAAGCAGTTGTCTCCAATAAGGTAACTTTTAAAAAGTAACAAAGAATCAGAGTCGGTGCTACTTACGCACTTTAATATTTCTGAGTAGAGAAAGGAAAAAAATAAAAACAAGGGAAAAGAAAATAAAAGAAGAAAGCTAAAAGAATAAGAAAAGAAGAATAACTATGCTGCCATATCTTTCCAGAACGCTGAATGGGGCTGGCGCGGCGGTGAAATCAGCAGAAGACTTCAAAGGCCGCAAATTATAGTACCCTGGAGAGTGCGTAAATTTTTTAACCCTTTTGGGGTCAAAATAATTGTCATCAAGTCTAGTCTACGCAACACGTGACCAAAATGCTGCCCACTAAACTCGGTCTAAGCATTTATTTGCTCTGACAGCAGCAATAACAATTTTAAAAGTTGAATGAAAACTACGTGTTTTTATACGTCAGACTGTAGCAGGTAGGTACTTCAGTAAAATTTTAAATGTTATTATATAGCTTTTTACAGAATTATTGCAGCTGTCAGAGAAATAAATGCTTGGCCGGAGTTTAATTTGCTCATAGGGTGATTGATAAGCATCGCCATTAGTAATAAAGAAAAAAACAATTTTTAGCTATCTTTGTCTGTTTTTGTAAAAAAACCTACATTGTTAGTAATATGAATAATTATTTTTTGATTATATTAGTGTTAATTAGTAATAGTTAAGGCCTTTTTTTATTTTCTTTGTTTGTTATACCTACCTATGTACATAAATAAAAATTGATTTTTATATGAATAATTATCGATTTGAATAAACCAAGCCAAGTGCAGGTCGGGATTATGTGCTGCAGGTTCCATACCACTACAAAATACAGTAATTATCAATAAAAACCGTCTTCGAAATTAGTAAAATGTATTATGATTGTAGATAAGAACATTTTGTCCGCCATCTTGGGACGTCAGCCATATTGAATTTATCATCTAGGACCAAATTGCTTGGGAATACAAATCCAACAAACCGAAACTTGACGGGGCTACGTAGTTTCGTTTAAAATTTCCAATGGAGACCTTCTGTCTCCATCATCAAACCATATCGATATTACCATAACATTGCATTGTCACCAAACTTACATAAGTATGCCAAATTTCAGCTCAACCAGTTGAGGATAATTGATCTAAAATTCAGTTGCAAGATTTGTCCCTTAGCGACGAAAGAACATACTAACTGGGGCCGTACGGCTAGCTGTTTAAAGCAATGCAGTTTAGGTGATGAAAAAATGTTGCGCGACCGCAAACCGTATCTGGGCCCGTTAAGGTTCACGTTCGCGTGATTTTTCGAGCTGCGCGGTTTTAACATTAGTTTGAGACCGCATAAGGCGTTGGCCGTAAGGCCCCAGGAGCAAGTTAAATAAGAAAAACAAATTAGACATCGCGCGTGAATATCGATTGATGATCTAAATATATTAATTTCCATTGATTGTCCAATATCCAATATACAAGTATATACATAACACTTTTACACTTGCATGACTAAACAGTGTTAGTACGGTAACCTACTGACTCAGTGCAAGAATATATTGTGCGATTCAATTTATTACAAGAGTGTTAAGTCTGTAATCGTGGACATTTATTTGGTTCACTTAGTGCCACAATAGGGTATTTTACTGTATTAAAATATAATCCACACCACACCAGCAGCCATTAAACGTCCACTGTTGGACAAAGGTCTCCCTCGAGAGGAAAATATAATCCAAGCTGGTGTAATCCTACTGGACGTATTTTAAAATTATTATTTAAAAATATATATATATTTAGTTTGTAATTTTAATTTTAATTAGTAGTTTGTTTAGATTTAAGTTTTTAAGTTTTCGTAAATTTTCTGTTTTATAATTTATTTTATAAGTCGATTAAATTATAGTTCTAATTATAGTTATCGTTAATTTTCTGTTTTTTAAGTTTTAAATCTTTTTAACCGTCTTCTAAAAAGATGTATCTTATATTTGACTGTTAAAACTAAAAATTAAAGGACCTACTTAAAAAAAAAACATTTATTTTTCATTGATCACGTAACTTGACCGCAAACACACCATGTGGGTCGAATGTCCTTATGACGTCAGACAAAAATAAACAGAGGCAACAATTGTATGGCGAGAAGAACTCGTTTGCTTATGTGTGACGTCACTAATGTCACGTGTCGCCATAAATGCCAAAAGGGAGAGTTTACTCGGGAGTTTAATAATTTGAATTTTGATCTTCCATTTAAAACTAAAATACTGAAAATTATGAGGATTAGATCACAAGATCGCTTTATTATAATACTAGTAGGCTGCCCCTGCTTCGCACGGGCGAAGCCGGGATATATAGCCTATGTCAACCGGGGATAGTGCAGCATCCCAACAGTGAAAGAATTTTTCAAATCGGTTCAGTAGTTTCGGAGCCTATTCAATGCAAACAAACAATCAAAACAAACAATCAAATCTTTCCTCTTTATAATATTAGTATAGAGTATAGATAATAAAAAAATTAAGATGGTTTCGTAAAATCTGTCAAATTCCCAATTTTTTTTCCATATAATAAGGCCTATTATCAAAATCTTTGGCATGCCCAAAGTTACCGTTCCTTTATAGGGTACTAGCGGTCCGCCCCAGCTTTGCACGGGTATATATTATAGCCTATGTCACCCGGGGATAGTGTAGCTTCCCGTCAGTGAAATAATTTTTCAAATCGGTTCAGTAGTTTCGGAGCCTATTCAATGCAAACAAACAAACAAACAATCAAATCTTTCCTCTTTATAATATTAGTATAGATATAATTATAACATCCTTGGGCATACCCTACAGCCTACAGCGCAAACGGCTAAATAGATTTTGACATGTGGTGTCATTTGAATTTTGTACGTATCTTCGGTGAATATTATTATAATTATGTGGAGCTCATTCTACACTCGTACAGATTTCAAAAATATATTAATTTACTATGAAATACTCAGTAGTTTACGAGATAAAGGTATATGAAAGAGCTCTGTATTTACTAGGAATATAGGTATAGATAGGTACGCAGCGCGCCACTGTTACTTTTCAGTTACTTACCTACTATTTATACAATGCAGTCGGGTTATATTTTTTTATATTTACCTAACTTACTTTTTTTTTTGCCTGGGCAAGCGCCTTTGTAACTAAACAAAATACAAGCTAAAACTAAAACTACAAATACAGTTAGACTGCCCATAGACCGTTGAAGGTCTAAAGACAATCCAAATACCTAAGTTACTTGTTTTGTATTTGGGTAAGTAATATGCAAAGAGATGCATTCATATGCACTCGTATTCACAGATATAAAATGTATAACCGCAAAGTCACGCGTATAACGGAAGTACTCTCACTTTTGCTATCCGTCGAAAGGGAATGTGCTATGAGATTATAACAACTGATATACTTATTTATATTATAACTACTACGCTGCCATGATTCTGTGCCGGTTATTGACATGCATTTTTATACCTTACTAGCGACCCGCCCGCCCGGCTTCCCACGGGTGTTACTTACGTGCGAAGCCGGGGCGGGTCGCAAGTTATATATATATAAACCTTCCTTGAAAATGTAACTGATGGTGATGGTGGACCCGGATATGTCCTAAAACTGCGACCAGAACCACCGGAGGATGGGCAGCAGCGTCCTATTAGTACACGGTGAACTTACTGCGATCCCCAAGCCGCCTGCCAAGCGCATTATGGCAACACCCCTCTTTAAGAGGGAGGCCTGTGTCCAGCAATGGACGTTTAATGGCTGCTGATGTGATGTGATGGTGAAAACCCCATCAAAATCCGTTGCGTGGTTTAGCAGGAGTTAGCGGCCATACAGACAGACAGACAGACAGACGCGGAAAGCGACTTCAATTTATACTATGTAGAGATATGCACTATGCATAAGCATACACTTCGAAATATACAGTGTAAATATAGCGACACTTAAAAGGACTGCTCATCTTATGGCGTTATTGAGAGTTTTCGTTAAATAGAGAGAAGAAATATCAATACTATTTTACTATGTATTATAATATGTATTTACCAGTAAAGTATACGAAAGATACAGCCGTTTATTAACGGACATCCGTCCATCGTCCGTCTGTCCATCCGTCTGACGTCCGTCTGGATGGACAGACGGACGGACGAACGGACGGACGAACGGACGGACGAACGATCGGACGGTCGGACAGACTAACAGACAAACATCATACAGCAGCCATCAAACATCCACTGCTGGACAAAGGCCTCCCTCTTAAAGAGGGGTGTTGCCATAATCCCCACGCTTGGCAGGCAGCTTGGGGATCGCAGTAAGTTCACCGTGTACTAATAGGATGCTGCTGCCCATCCTCCGGTGGTTCTGGTCGCAGTTTTAGGACATACCCGGGTCCTATAGTTAGACAAACATCGTTGGCTTAGTAATAGGGTCCCGTTTTTACCCTTTGGGTACGGAACCCTAAAAATCCTCCCAATAGGAAAGAATAAAACAAAATGTCTAATTAACTTATGTTTCTAATTAAGGCCTTATCCACGGTAACAAACCGAAAACACGGAAGATTGTCAAGTTGTAAACTCATCTTATACCTCGTACTATTCCCGATACATGGTCCATATAGGCCCGTAGGGCAGAGACAAATCAATAAGTCACAGGACACGTCACTTGGCCTTTCTAGTGTAGTAAATCTGCTAAAATATACAAAACCATATTTTCTTAAAATACTTAGATGTTATACGTTACTTTTTTTTACTGGCCCAGCGTGTTAGGTTAGGGCCCATCCTCTCTCTCTCTCTCTCTCTCTCTCTGAGAGAAGGCCTCTGTCCCAGCAGTGAAAACATGATAGACTGATAACAAAGATTAAAATGTATTAATATATTGACTTGAGATAATTAGCTACGCATGGCACCCCGCAGTTTCACCCGCGCAGTCTCTCACGGGAACCGCTTTTTTTAAATATCAGACCACCAACTATATTAAAAAATGACATTGATTCGTGTATATATTTATAAAACAAAATTACAAACCAAACCCAGATTTAAAAAAATACAGAGGTCCAATTTTAAGGTGGTTCGATTCACCTATGGCGGGAAATTTAAATTTTATACAGTTTTTTGGTCCTAGTAGCCAGGCCAGGTAATTATTTTTAAATAACACAGTGTTTGCGCATAATGTTGGCTGTTCTTTACATTAAAATGTACAATTTTTTAACAGTAACGCACCATGTTACTTACATTTGAGAATAAACCGTTTGAAACAGCAAAAATTTGTTTATTCACAAATGTAAGTAATAATGGGCATTAGAGATAAATAGCTTTACATGATTTTGTAAAGAATAATAATCAATCTGCGCAAACATCATGGTTGTTTACAATAATTACCCGGCCTAGCTACAAGGACAAGAAAACTGTTTAAAATTTGAATTTCCCGCCATTTGTGCAACGAACCACCTTAAAGGCACAACTTAAATTAGATAGCTAATTAAAATTTCCAATTTTAAGTTTAACTTTCTATAATTGGTATTTTAAAGGCACTAAACGTAATCGGAAGACGCAGCGTAGGGAGGCCTCCCACTAGATGGACCGACGACATTGTGAGAGTCACGGGCATCCAGTGGATGAAAAAGGCAGGCTGCCGTTCAGTGTGGAGGTTAAAGGGGGAGGCCTATGTTCAGCAGTGGACGTCTTCTGGCTGATGATGATGATGATGATGATGATGAAAGGCACTAAATAAAATATTGACCAGAATTTTTATTACTTTCGTTCACCTATGTATCGTAGAATACACAGATGAAAAAACCTCAAAAAACCCCTTTAATTAAATAGCGACTGACCGATGTCGTTCTGGTTTCTTGATAATTTGTGGTTTCACTCGTTAGGCAAATAGAAAAGTGACAAGTTTATATATGGTAGCCCGTTGGTCCAGTTGGTAGTGAACCTGCCTTCTGAGCTTAGGGGCGTGGGTTCGATTCCCACCTAGGACAAACATTTGTGTGATGAACATTTGTGTTTGTTCTATATCTGGGTGTTAATATCTATTTAAGTATGTATTTAAACCTATATATGTATGTATATCAGTCTCTGGCAGCCATATCACAAGCTCTGCTTAGTTTGGGGTCAGATGACCGTGTGTGCAAAAATGTCCCGAATATTTATTATTATAGTTATAGCAGTGATTTGTATATTCCACGCCCAGTAATGTACGACACAATACGGTTAATGTTTTAATGTTTGTTTTTCGGGGTTATTTCGTTATTTGTTAAGCAAGGCAGCAAAGTTACTTTTTGGCGCAAGTACTTTTATTGAAACCTGAGCAAGTGAAAAATTCAATGATTGAACCACGAGCGAAGCGAGATCAAATCAATGCCAATAATCAAAGCAAATATCGAGCGTAGCGAGGGTTTCAAAGGTACGAGACGCAGAATAACATTGCTTCCGAGCCTAACACAACTTTTCATCTCGCCTTAGGGAGGAAAATATTGTATTTCTTCTAATTTAAGATAGGGAACTTCTTGATTAAATCTATTTGAGTTGCCATTCAACGAGATTGGAATGTTTTAAAACTGTTTTTTTTTAAAGGATCGACAAATTCATCATTTTTAAGTTTCGAATTAACTTTCACGCTAGCGGCCAAGAACACCTTTTGCGCGCAGATTTTAAACGGCAAAGAAAGCTTTTCTGAGCTGGTGAAATGAAAATGATATTCTTATGCCACTCTCCGGCTAACCAACAATATATTATATGCAAAAAATCACGTGACGCCTATTGCTACGTAAAAGAGAAACAAACAAGCGAACACACTCTCGCATTTACAATATACTAGCGACCCACCCGCCCTACTTCGCACGGGTGTAATTTACGTGCGAAGCCGGGGCAAGTCACTAGTTATATACTGATGGTGAAAACCGCATCAAAATCCGTTGCGTGGTTTAGGAGGAGTTAGCGGCCATACAGACATACAGACAGATGCGGAAAGTGACTTTAATTTATACTATGTAGAGATAGAGATAGAGAAGAGTGATATTTGGGGATGTTCACGTCTAGCAGTTTATTGGTTCAAGCAATAGACTCGTTTTTAGGTCATCACCCTTTACCGTTACACCAATTAAATAAATAAAGGTTTCTCAATAATAAAAGTTAATTATTTTAAAGTGATATCGATAGTCTATGGCCAACTTCCGCCCAGCCATCCGTGGCGGCCGTTCCACTCGATACAGAGTTCCTGTGCCCGCCAGAAGGTCAAGTGAAGAAATTGTTATATTACTACACAACTGATGAAAAACAAACAGAATAGTTTCACCTGTATTGTCACGCTATTATCTGGTCTACGAGTTTTTACGTTCATTAATTGGGCAGATATTTGGCAATAATAAACGACTACAAAACATTTTTAGTCATTGAATACAACCTACTGCCTGCCTAGCAAGGCTGCTGGTTGCCTAGTAAGGCAACCAGCAGGAACTGTTAATTTAAGTAATTTAGTTGGTAATAAAAAAAATTTTTTTTTTTTTTTATTGAATAGGGTGTTTGCTTTTCTTAACTATGGGCTATAAGTGTTTTTTAAACCAATACTCTCATCATCATCATCATCATTTCAGCCGTAGGACGTCCTCTGCTGGACATATTAAGCCTCCCCAAGATCTCCACAAGAGCCGGTTGGAAGGCCAATACAACAAACAATATTTTTATTTGGATAGTAGCTGCTCCCCGCGGTTTCAGCCGCGTATGTTACTTACTCCTTATAACATCAGCTATCCCCGTCAAAGTCCCGTCAAAATCGATTCGCCGTTTTGGAGTCCATATTTTGTGCATGGGATGCACATAGGTGTGTACATTCACACATCAAATTTACATAGAAAGATAGATATTGGTGTGCACTAAGACATTTTCTGGGACAATTTTGTAAGAAAAAGGAGTTTCCTGGTGATATCTCATTAGTTGTTTTTTTAAGATATAAAATGACTGCAAGTATCAACTTTTGAAAAAGAAGCGGTCATATTACGAAATAAAAATTTAAAAAAAGGCGTTTCAAAATATTTCGAATAAATATTGTTTAAATATATTTACTAGCTGCTCCCCGCGGTTTCACCCGCGTAGTGATGAAAAATTGTGATGATGATGATGATGATGAAAAGAATCGTATGTCACTCTCCCAACCTTTGAACTATACTATGCAAAAATCAGGTCGATCCGTTGCGCTGTTGCTGCGTGAAAGAGGAACTGAACAAGCAAACCAACAAACATACACACTTTCTCGTTTATAATATTAGTATGATAATGACCAGATAATAACTGTTTATCCAATTTCTGTGGTTATAATAAAAATACGAAAACAATTTTTTTTAATACAAACATTGTAAAATGACCAAAGCACATTTTTCAAAAGTATTAAGTATTTTAGTTTAGTAGTAAGTAAAAGTTTTTAATTTAAATAAAACAAATCGACTTCCAAATTTTTTGAAGTCGGAAAAATCATCAAAACGTGCGAGATGAGATTGCACCGCACCATATTCTTTTGCATACGGCTATCAGATAATGCTACAAATATTTCGGTAGCAGTATGTTTTTCGTAGCAGATTTGCGTAAAGCTTCATTAGACTTCAACGCGTTCCCAGCTACGAGCATGATTTTCATGAACAACTTGCAAACCCGGCGAACTCCGTTTCGCCACCAGATGACTTCTATAAACCTCACGGAGCCCGAGACCTTTCCAACGAATGCAAAACCGTGGAAATCGGTTCGTGTGTTCTGGATTTATAGCGTCAGGAAGGAAAACCCGACTTATTTTTATATAGTAGATAACTGGCTAAGAGCGTGTCGAGACTCGAGACACGAATAGGGTTCCGTTCCCGCAGCCAAAGTAATATAATTGTATACGCATAAGCATTGCCATTCAAGGTGGTCATGCCGCCAGCACGCTGGATACGCTGCCAACTGGTAGTGGGCTTGAGCATTTGGATTGTCTTTAGACCTTCAACGGTCTATGGGCAGTCTAACTGTATTTGTAGTTTTAGTTTTAGCTTGTATTTTGTTTAGTTAATAAAGGCACTTGCCCGGGAAAAAAAAAATATATATAATTGTGGTCACAATCATCATAGTTCAGATATTGGTGGACACAGAAAAAATCGAAAGAACGAAGCTCTGTGGACTTAAACAAATTTCAGAGGTGCATCATACCAACATAACATTTTTTTTTTATGGTTTAGTCGTAAATAAAACTACTTGAGGAATATTGTTTGACAAGACAATTTCACGAATAGGTCAATGACCTTCGAGCTAGAACTTCTTGAATTTATTACAGTTTTATCGCTATAACCAAAAAAGTTATTATCGGAAGATGCTCAAAATAACTTTGAAAAAAGGTTTATAATGTGTCCTTTCCACCAGAACCCTAAAACACAAAGTTATATTCTTTTTATACTCTTAAAATTGAGGTCTATACTAAATCTGTAGTTGTGCAAAGTTTCAAGCACTTGCCTTAATAACTATAGAAGTTACAGGTTTTAAAAAAAAAATACGGACGCACAGACGGACAGACGGACATCGTAGGCTTAGTAATAGGGTCCCGTTTTTACTCTTTGGGTACGGAACCCTAAAAACTTAAGCAAGCGTACATCTCTATCTCTTCTATTCTCTTCTCTTCTCTACATAGTATAAATTAAAGTCGCTTTCCGCGTCTGTCTGTCTGTCTTTCTGTGTGGCCGCTAACTCCTCCTAAACGACGCAACGGATTTTGATGCGGTTTTCACAATCAGTTATATTTTCACGGAAAGTTTATATATATATATAACTAGCGACCCACCCCGGCGGGCGGGCGAGTCGCTAGTGTACTAGCTAACAGGTGGGTGACCTGCTCAAATCGCTATTGGCGCTGACTTGATAGATACTTGCTAAGTTGTTATCATTGTAATATTTTATACAAAAAGTGTGGATATATAAAAAAGCAGATTTCCAGTATAGAGGCCTACGGCTACCTGTTCTAAGCGATTCTGTTTAGGTGATGAGAAAAGTTGCGCAACCGCAAACCATATCTCGGCGCGTTAAGGGGACTGTTCCCTGTTTTTTTGTAATGTTTCTTTGTTTGTAATGTTATACTAGACACAAGACATGATTTTGTTACTTTTTGGAAATTCACACTCATTGATTTAATATCTTCAATAATGTGAAAATGTGCGAGCGAGAGAGCTGCAGAGGGTATACAGGCCCCTTAAGGTTCACGTACGTTAATTTTCTAAACTGCGCTGTTTCAGCGCAAACTCGAGCCCGATTTAAGAGTTCGCTGTAAGGCCCCTGGTAAACCTTATGAGTTGGTACAAAAGCCAACACAAAGAGGGCCAAAAAGATTACACCAAAAGGACGTAAACCGGATATTACTTAACTTAAGGTGGTTAGTTGCACAAATGGCGGGAAAATCAAATTTCAAACAGTTTTCTTGTCCTTGTAGCTAGGCCGGGTAAGTATTGTAAGCAACCATGATTGATTATTATTCTTTACAAAATCATGTAAAGCTATTTATCTCTAATGCCCATTATTACTTACATTTGTGAATAAACAAATTTTTGCTGTTTCAAACGGTTTATTCACAAATGTAAGTAATATGGTGCGTTACTGTTAAATAATTGTACATTATAATATAAAAAACAGCCAACATTTTGCGCAAACACTGTGTTATTTAAAAATAATTATCTGGCCTGGCTACTAGGACCAAAAAACTGTGTAAAATATAAATTTCCCGCCATAGGTGAATCGAACCACCTTAAAAGAATAAATTGGCTTATTATAACATTCTTCATTACGGTCATATAATATTGAGAACGAATTACGTAATACTTAATGTATGAACTGTTGTAATATCTTCTCGTTTTTTTAACCTACATCTGAAATGAGGAGTTGTAATTTAACATATTTTTTTTCTATTTTATAAGTATTCAGTTCGCTGACTGCATACTTAAATACTCGTAACAATAGAACTCTAGAATGGGAAAAGCAATTCGGACGGCTAGTACTTTCGATCCAAGGACCTATTTTAAGAAATGCAAAGTTGACGACCGTGCCTTCTTACCATCAGACAGTCCGTCTGCTTACCACCGATGGCATAAAACGACTAGTTACTAACCGACTTCAAAAAAGGTGGTGCTCAATTTTTATATTTTTTATATTTGTTACCTCAGAACTCTGCCATAATAATATAAACCGATTTGAAAAAAATATTGCAAGAAAATATATATATACTCGCCGATTGGTTTCATAGAAATTTGATCAAAATCAGTTCAGTAGTGTTTACTTGGATGACATAATATTATTGTCAGCCAAGTAAACGAAATTGCGTATTTTACTAATTTTGAAGTCGATTTTTTTCATTGATATATTATATATTGTTTTATTAAATTTAGATATCTTGGTACTTTTTTATTTTTTGTACTTTTGATTGCAAAAATGCAGAAAATGCTCTATAGGAATTTACGTTAATCCACTACTCTCAGTTACATAACTTAAGTTCTTCGAAAGTACACAAAAAATAGAAACACTACCACTGCCTGCCAGAGCGGGCACAAAAAATCGACACCGCTTTATGGTTGGTATTCCGAAAACCCGAACGAAGCGCTTTGATTCCACTTTTATTGTGCGAACTGCTAGTCTGTGGAATGCGCTGCCTGAATGGGTGTTCCCCGGTAGATACAATGTGGGTGTCTTCAAATCACGAGTGAATCGGTTTCTTCTGGGCAAGCGTGCTCCACCGTAGACCGCATCATCGTTTAACATCAGGCGAGTTGGCGGTCAAGCCCAAGCATATTATTTATTTAAAAAAAAAAAAAAAAGTACGTAGCTAGAGTACTGAGCTCCACGACCACAGTGCGGTGGGGCCGCCAGACGTCCGCACCGGGCTATGATACCCATCTTATCCCCTATCTCTTGTAACTACACCAATTAATTAAGCCCCTCGAGCTTAACTCCTGACGGTAGTCATTTTATGAAGGAGAGTAATTAATAGCACATCAAATTTATAAAACGTGCATCATAACATGGGGTTCTAAAGTAACGTTCACGCCTAAAGTATAAAAAAGTGTTGAGTTGGAAATAAAAGTTGAAGAACTTAAGACTCATCGCAGATCTTACCCTTAGGGCTGTTAATGGATGAACATGTAATATTTTAAGACCTTTTATACCCATTGGCAAGCAAATAAAAAACTTTGACTTTGACTTTGTGCGAGGACTCCCATGTGTAGTTGAATGTGGAATTGAGACCATGTTTTATAATACAAAATTTATGTACATATAAATACACATGTTGAAAAATCCTACATTGTCTGTCTGTCTGTCTGTCTGTCCGTTCTAACTTTAAAAGGCTGTATCTTCCGAACCGTAATATAGGTAGCTAAAATTTTCAGGGAATATGTATTGTAATGTTACGGCGGATTAACAGAGAAATAATAAAATGACAAAAAGTAAAAACTAAAGCGGGGTCCCCATACAATAAACGTATTTTTGTATTAGCTCTAATGTAAAAATAGGAAACGTCAAACTTGGCACGATTATAGTACACACTCTAAAGTATAACAACAAATAATAAATGATGGCCATATGAGAGTCAATGATAAATGTTTGTACATATATTCATTACCAAGTTAAGACTGGTAATTTCGTTATTGAATTTTGTGGTGGTACGAAACCTTCAGTACGCGAGCCCGACTCGCACTTGGCCGGCTTATTTATATATTTTTTTAATTACAAACAATCTTGTTTCTTTGTAATAAAATTCTGGTTTGAATTTAGCACACTTCTACTACTACAGAAATGTTCATGTATTTAATAATTATTTTAAGGCGAGGTTTTCCAGACACTTTAGGCAAAAAGCGCTCGAACGTATAGGTATAAAACTAGGTAGGTACGCGTGCAGGTTGTAATTTTATTTGGTACATATGAGTATGAAAAGTGTGTATTTTGATGAACGCTTAATTTTTTTATGGAACTTACGGGTATTGGTCTGAAGAATGTCTCCAGTAACGGGACCGAGCGGTCCATTCGTAAAGTTAATATTAATTTAAGTCCGTTTTGTTTTTAATCTGATCGTTAAGGAGTACTTATGTGTATTAAGTGTCTAGTTATTCTTCTTTGATGCATAATTATGTTATTAAAATATATTTGTTATAAGCAGGAATATATTTGTTAATTCAGGATGTAGGTTATTTTGGTTAAACTACAGTTATTGAATAAATTAACGTTCTATTTACCTACCATCTATGGGACTATAGCTAATTTATAATAATTTTAATAATAAAAGTACTATATGCGTGAATATCTTTATGGGCTATTTTACCGCCTTTACATTTTTACATGAAACCACGCTTGAACACCTCTCGTATGTTGGTAAGCACTGATGTGGACACTAAACCTTGAAGATACCTGGCTGGCGTGGCACCAAACACTAGGGTGCTAGCCCATGCCAGCCTCGGCCAGGCATGGTGGCATTCATAGACAATTTCAAACTGGAAATGTCAGTGAGGCAGTCCATTTTACATACAATCATCATCATCATCATCAGCCAGAATACGTCCACTGCTGAACATAGGCCTCCCCCTTTAACCTCCAAACTGAACGACAGCCTGCCTTTTGCATCTTCTGGATGCCAGCGACTCTCACTATGTCGTCGGTCCATCTAGTGGGAGGCCTACCTACGCTGCGTCTTCCGGTTCGTGGTCTCCACTCAAGAACCTTTCTTCCCCATCGGTTATCGGTTCTTCGAGCGATGTGGCCTGCCCATTGCCACTTCAACTTGCAGATTTTAACAGCTATGTCGGTGACTCTGGTTCTTTGGCGAATATCCACGTTTCGGATACATACAATATTATTACTCTATCGATATTAGACACTGCCATAATTAAAAGCAGCTCCATCTATCCGAAAGGTCTTAAAGTGTTAAGGCCTTTCGGATAGATAGAATCGTGCGAAATACCGCTAATCAAGCCACCGAGTGAGCACTTCGCTACTTTCCATCGAAAGTTAGCAATATTTTGCAGTGATAGTACAAACATTCAGCAAAGATGGCGACAGCGGATATCGTGATACGCTAAGATGAAGGATGTGACGTGATTAGTAAAAACGAAACTACAATAAAATTTACATCGATATGGGAAGGATACGGAAGTACCTACGCCATTCTAAACAACGAGCCAAATTGTTGAGTGCATATTGCGATGTTTACCTCACAAAAATCGCCTTTTATATATTATAAATAAAAGGCGATTTTAACAACGCATAAGCATTATCATTCAACGTGGTAATGCCGCCAGCATGCTGGCTACGCTGCCAACTGGTAGTGGGCTTGAGCATTTGGATTGTTTTTAGACCTTCAACGGTCTATGGGCAGTCTAACTGTATTTTTAGTTTTAGCTTGTATTTTGTTAAGTTAATTTTCTACTGTAAATTATAAATTTTTAATTGTACAATTGGCTTAATGTAATGGTATGACAAAAATATAGTGTATAGAATCACTGTGATTTCATCGATACCTAGACGCGCGGTACCGAGATAATGAGATAAGGCAGTAAGATGATGTACCTACCCAATTATTATACGCGAGTATATTTTCATACGACAATGTTAAACTGCCTGAAATACATAAATATTTCAGGTAGCTGCGTCAATAAATAATGAATTAATTTGACATATAGAATTACTGACATTTTTTTTTTTTTTTTTTTTTTTCGGGACATTTTTGCACACACGGTCATCTGACCCCAAACTAAGCAAAGCTTGTGAAATGGCTGCCAGAAACTGATATACATACATATATAGGTTTAAATACATACTTAAATAGATATTAACACCCAGATATAGAACAAACACAAATGTTCATCACACAAATGTTTGTCCTAGGTGGGTAAATGTATTGTAATACATTTTTGCTCATAATATTTTTAATTGAATAAGTTATTATTTAATTTGAATTATGTATACATTCTAAGCAACGAGCATAATAATATTATTAAAATATATACTGTTTATATAAGTTTATACACATCGATGTAGAAAGTGTACTGGAGAAGTTTGACTTGTAACTATGGGGTTATTAATAAAGAATTGTATTGTATTGTATCCTAATGCAAATTCCTTTTTAGACGCTGTACAACAAAGGCAATTTGAGTTTTAGACATTATTTTATAGAATAAGAAAGTGTTCACCGCTTATCGATTTTAAAATTGAGACAAATTCTTTTCAGCAAATTGGGGTTTCAGTATTTTACTTGCTAGGCAAGTTATTATTAAAGACACAAATTTTAGGCGCTACGTGGATATTTTGATTTATAAACATCGCGCTCATTTTGACGTTGCAATCTAAGTGTCTTCAAATCTAGAGGGAATCGGTTTCTTCTAGGCTCCATCGTAGACCTCAATATCGCGCGAGTTGGCAGCCAAACGCAAAGCCATTGTTGAATTAAAAAAAAAACCTTAACTTCAAAATTGCATAAGATATTGCTTTGGACCCTTTAAAAAAAGGAGGAATGTTGCAAATCGAAATTCAAGTAATAGTTAGAAAGTTCGACAATGTTTTAATACTGTACTCTGTACTCGAGAGCTTCCCAAACGATTTACCGTAACACAAAAAATTTAAAATGCACCGATAAGCCGACTTTCTAATATGGCCACTAGACGTCCAGCCTCTCTTCCCTGTACATAATAAATCTTAAAGAGTCCTCTACTCGGTGAGCAGTTTCTCAAACTGTTACTATTTTTAAAAAAACACGAATAAGTAGTCTGGCTTAATCTTACGTGAGCAATTCCCGTGTAACATAAATAAAATTCCCCGGGTATGTCCTAAAACTGCGACCAGAACCACCGGAGGGTAGGCAGCAGCGTCCTGTTAGTACACGGTGAACGTACTAATGATCCCCAAGTCGCCTGCCAAGCGTGGGGATTATGACAGCACCCCTCTCTAAGAGGGAGGCCTTGTTCAGCAGTGGACATTTAATGGCTGATGATGTATGTATGTATAAATAAAATTAATAAGTAGTAGGTACAATATGACTAGATTAACTAAAGAACTGAAGATATACGTATTTAACAATACAGTTGAGGTAATACAAAATATTTATATGTAAAAATATACAACTAAAATGTCACTAGGGCTGTTAATAGAGTCTTTAAGGGTCGGCAACGTATCTGTGATGCCCTGGTATTGTAGGTATTTATATTATATTATAGGCGACTGTAATCGCTCACCATCAGCCGGCCCGTCAGTTTGTTTGCCACCTATGTCTTAAAAAAAACTTGTTATACAGAGTTATTGACAATTTAGCTAACAACTTCTCGCAGGTGGCTTCCCTACGTCACACAACAACTTTAGCTCCACGACTTTTCTAATTCATATTATTTTTCTTTAATATAAAAATATTTAAATTCGGACTCTAAATGGCTCTTCTAATGGCTCAATTTACGTGCATTCAAATTAAATGAAACGTTACCTAGCCGATGCTTATATGCGGATTTTTGATGAGTTTCAACAAAAATTTGGTGAAAGTCATGCAACTAAAGTTGGTGTGGCGTAAGGAAGCTATACCATCAAGAGGTTGTTAGCTTATTATCAATAACCCTGTACAGCAAATGACATATTAGAAACTTTTAATAATATAAATGTACAAATTACCTCAACTGAATTGTTAAATATGTATATCTTTTGTTATTTATTTAAACTGTCAAATTTACTATAGGAACTAGTTATCGGAACATGGATATTCAACCACAAAGTCCTTTATTCTGTCAATTATACACATGTGTATAATTAAACTTTAATTATACACACTTTAATTATTAAAGTAAAAATCACATTCCCCTGCAAAATAAACAACACTCAAAAAGGTTGAAAGTCACTGTCTGACATTTTAATGTGGCCTAATAATCAGAATGGAAATAAAAAGAGTCGAGTGCTCCGGTGGGCTTTAGCAGGGCTGTAGATTGATGCCCCACTCGAAGGGACAGCGGAGGCCCTTATCGACTCACTTTTTACCCTTTTTATCTTTAGTTTGAATATTACCGCTCGTAATAAGGCCGTGGGCAGTAAACCTGCGTTTGTTGCTGCGACCGCGACCAGAAGCTACGACCGATTCTCGAGATTTTGTAAACGTGGTTTCCGATTTTTTATTCATGCTATTGAATAAAATTGGTACACACACATAATCAACCAGTAAAATGTCCACTGCTGAACAAATGCCTCCCTCTTTAAGAAGGGTGTTGCCATGAAAATTTACTAGATAAAAATTGGTGACGACGACGCGACGTTGAAAAATCTGTTTACGGTAGGTTGAAATTTTTGTGATTTCGTAGCAAAGAAGTAAAGCTTTTCACCCGCTGTTGTAGTAAACATTTTAAACCAGGGTAGAACTACGTCCATACCAAATTTCATCCAAATAAGTTGAGCTGTTACAGAATTGAGTGCTGTGAAACATATCCACATACAAACTTTTTCATTTGTAATATTAGTGTGAAATTAGGTAATTAGGTATTTAATTCGAGTAAGCTAATTATTATTTGGATTCAAGTAAACCAAATAACTGATCATCATTATCATTTCAACCATAGGACGTCCACTGCTGGACATAGGCCTCCCCCATCGATCTCCAAAAGGGCCGGTTGGAAGCGGCCTGCATCCAGCGTTTCCCTGCGGTCTCTTTTAGGTCGTCTATCCATCTTGTGGGTGGACGTCCTACGCTGCACTTACCGCTCCGTGGTCTCCATTCCAGAACCTTTCAGCCCCATCGGCCCCAGGGGCATGGGGGCCATGGGCATGCCCCCCCCCCTGGATCTATGCCAAAACACCTAGCAATTCCATACATTTGACTCAGTTTTTCGATTTGATTCAGGTGCACTTTTACACAGCATACCTATACTTGTCAGAATGCCCCCTCCCCCTCCCCCCAAATGAAATCCTGGATCTGCCCCTGGATATATGCCCTGCCCACTGCCACTTCAACTACGAAACCTTATAAACGACAAACTTGACAGTTTTGTCGCACTACCGTCACAAGGTATCGTGTGGCCGCACCGCGACTGCGTCATAGCACAGAATAAATAATAATTACCCGGACGTGGAATCGTATCATATATGTTACTATACACAGGGAAAGCGCGATGAAGTGAACGAACTTCCACATCCACGTGGACCAATGGTACAGTTGTTCTTTTTCATGCTAGTTTCTGTGTGAACTGGCAAGAGTCAGTAAAAAAACTGGACAAGTACGAGTAGGACTCGCGCTCCAAGGGTTCCGTTGGATGGAATCCTCAGAGCGCGAGTCCAAACAAAAAAAAAGTTGAAATATTGAAAGACAAACTTAGCTTTTTAGTGGACAATAAGGTTCTTCCATACATTCCAACTACAAAATGTAAGTTAGTAACAGCAAAACAATTATTATTAAATGATGTAACTTCAAATTTATGACTTTCAGATTTATTCATTTATATGAGTTGTGAGACCTTGCCTCTTGTCTAATTTCATGATTGTAGGTCAACAGGAAGTAAACAGGTAAAAGTCAACAGAGGTTTTGATTCCCTTGTGAAAATGCAAAATATGCAACATAAACGGTCATATCTTTTGATCGCGTAAATATACAAGTTTGATTTTTTTACAGATGAAAGAAATCGTAGATTTGATATAAATTTCAACTTGATATCTTGAGAAAAGGGGTCTTGACAGATGGACAGACGGACAACAAAGTGATCCTATAAGGGTTCCGTTTTTTTCCATTTGAGGTGCGGAACCCTAAAAAGAAAAGCAGAAATCTGCTTTTCTTTTTACAAGCTTTTATTTAACTGCCCTGTTATAGTATGTTCGTTTATAAGTGTGGGACAAATCTTACAACTTATTTTTTTTTCAATTATAAATATGCTTGCGCTTGGCCGCCAACTCGCCTAATGTTAAATGATGATGCGGCCTACGATCAGCACGCTTGCCTAGAAGAAACCGATTCAGACACCCAGATTTTAACTATCGGGGAACACCCACTCAGGCAGCGAATTCCACTGACTTGCAGTTCGCACAATAAATATGGAATCAAAGCGCTTCGTACGGGTTCTCGGAATATCAACCATAAAGCGGTATCGATTCTTCGTGCCCACTCTGGCAGTCCGATAGAAAAATGGGCAGGAGGGTATCAAATCATGCAGATCTGTAGCACACTCTCCGAAATGTATCCGATAAAAAACCGATAGACTAGCAACCTTGCGCCGATGCTCGAGACTAAGAAGCTTAGTTTGAACCAGGCATCAGCTGATGAGCCTCTTGGCACGTTTCTCAATAGACTTATGCTTGGTAGAGTTAAAGCAACTGTTCCGACTGAATTTTAAACCGCAGTTATCCCCAACCGATTGAGCTGAAATTGGGCATCTTAGGTGTACCTAATGTATAATACTTGAATATCGGAAATACGCTAACTTCTTCCTCTAATTTTACCTCACATGCTGTGAGGTAATTTTTAACCATATCCAACTGGAAAAAGATTTTGAACTTCATCGATGATGTAGAGAAAAGTTGATCATAGTTTGAGAGGCTAGTGAAATAAAAAAAAACATCTGTAGTATAAATGTAAAAAAAAAACATAAAAAACAACATAAAATATCTTTAAAATATGAAATTTCCAATTCGGGTATTTTATGGGCCACATGCCCTTATTTGTGACCTGTAACCCTTAGTACAAGTTTTGATAGTATTCGATAACTGTTTTCGTTTCCGTATTGTTCCATACATTGCTGGGCTTTTTTCGTATTAGAATGAAGCAATCTATACCGCCGATTACTACCAATTTTAGTTCCTCCACGTTTCCGATAGAGGAGCTTTACTAAAATGTATGGAACAATACATAAACAAAAAAAGTTTTCGAAAACTATCAAATCTGGGACTAAGCGTACTGTATTGCTCACTTTACCCCCTTTAAAAAGATGTAGGTACGCAGTCACTCAGTTTTTTAGTTATCTGTGTTTGCTAACACAGATAAAGTACAGGCGTTGACATATGGTATTCAATTTGTAATGCATCGCCAAGTGCACATCACCGACTCATAGCAGTATCGTAGTACGTAATAATAGTTGCGTGTCGAATGCCCGTATTTCCTGTACTTACGCTGTAGCGGTGAAACTCATGAAAATTCACCGATCAAGGAAATGCTATCGAGAAAGTGATTTATTAATTCAACCGAAAATTCAATTGCGCCATTAATTTATAAAGAACTTGTTGAATCCCGCGGTGTTACCTACGATTTTCCAGTTATTCCGCATATTTTGGGGGGAAAAGTACTCCCATGTTCGTCTTCATGATGTACACATTATCTTCCTGCCAAATTACGTTAATATCCGCTTAACCGTTTAGTTTTTTTTTTAATGAAAAGCGAACAAACATCCAGACAGAGAAACAGAGTTACTTTTGCTTTTATAAGGATATATCAACGATTTCATACTTATACTACGTATGTCCAGATACCCTGTTCAATGAAAGCGCAGCGTTCATTTGTGAAGCCAATCTTGAGTGAGTGACGTCATCGATACGTTTCCGCGTATGCGCGCTGTATTACCAGTGCATAGAGATTACCGCAAAAATTTTATGAAAGAAAAACCGGGGTAAATGAACTTGCAAAATACAGGTCTAAAATGTTAATACGGAAACAAGTACCTCCTTAATTTTTTTTGTATTAAGTAATGGGAAAATTCAATAATTAATGCAGATGGGCGTTACTTTGCTAAAAAATTAATAAAATAAATATCTGGGACATTTTTGCACACACGGTCATCTGACCCCAAACTAAGCAAAGCTTGTAATATGGCTGCCAGAAACTGATATACGTACATATATATTTTTAAATACATACTTAAATAGATATTAACACCCAGACATAGAACAAACACAAATGTTCATCACACAAATGTTTGTCCTAGGTGGGAATCGAACCCACGCCCCCAAGTACAGAAGATAGGTTCACTACCAACTGAGCCACCGGGGCAGTCAAGAAAAGTAGGTGGCTATAAATAAGAGAATTTTAATTAACGCAAAAGTTGTGTCATACCACCGGTGACAGTAAATAGTCACGGACACTGGTGCCCGTGGAGTTACAGTTTAATTTAAAAAACAATTGTACTTCTATTTTGCTACAGCAGACGCGATCAACCCAGAAAATAATTAAATGTAAAGCTTCCGAATATAAACAACTGTAAAACACTCTTAAAAATTAAATAAAAAATTATGTTTACAATAAATATTTGTTTCCACGTCGCGTCGGTTCACTTATAATGAGTATGTTAGAGGCTAAAGGCTTTTTGATGGGTGCATTAAACAATGACGACCGGCCTTTTTACGGCGGCTAAAGTGGCGTCACTGGAGCATGGCAGCGATCTCAGCTCACAGAATATATAACAGTAATTTATTTAAGGGGCCAATCTCAATCCACAGCTGTGTCGCTTGCATATTTCTGCATTTTGTGGTACAAAAATAAAAAAATACAAATATGTTTATTTCCTGAAAAATTACATGGAAATCTTACGCTAAGAACAACAGTCCCTGAAACCAGAGGAAAGTGGGCTTTACATGGTTGGTCACTAGGTTACTATTTCAATGCCAAAGTCATGTAAACTTAGGTATTGAAATAATATCCGGTTTTAAGAACCGACAGAACCCTGCACTAAGCTAGGGTTGTGTCGCAAGAATCCCGTCGGCCAAAGTCAGATAAGTCTATATATAATATAAATGAATCTCTATTTACTTTGGTCACGCTATGGCGTAATGACTTGAGAACGACTTTACCGATTTCATTCACCTTTTTTTTTTAGTTTTCTATTAATTTGTAGAAGTTTCTTAACGAAAGAAAATTGCGCAAAAAATTGAAAAATTTCAGAAAACTTAACAACAATTGTAACTTCGCGCATTTGACTGTTCTAAGACAGGACAACGTCTGGCAGGTCAGCTTTGTAGATGGTTCTTACGGAAAGAAAAACTAAGAAATTGCGCTGAAAACTGGAAAATGTAGGTAGCGATGATTTTAACTCGCGGGTGAAACCGCGGGGCGCAGGTAGTACTTAATAGATTAGGTATAACACGAGCTTGATATCTTAGCGCAATACTTCCTAGGCAATTTTGCAAAAACGATTACATTGAAGACAAGTGCCTAGTGTAGAATCCATTTCAACAAGTATAATATTTTTTAAACACCGATAATTGAGCTGATAATCTTCAAACGGCTAAACAAATTTTCATGAATCATAGCTAAGAACACTCTCGATCAAGTCACATATCAAAAAAAAATACTGGCTAAGTGCGAGTTGGGCTCGCGTTTTATACCTACAACATTTTAGTCTACAAAAATTTGTCATGTGGGATACCTGTGAATATAGAGAGGACCCTTAACTAGCTTTGATAACAGTTTGATAGTTGCATGGGTAATAAAAGCGTTCAGAAATTGGTTACAATTACTCTGGTTACAGGCTCGTAACTTTTTAATAGCCGCTTCCCGCCAGTGTGGGAACTGGGAACAAGCAGAAGAGAGGCTCGTTTACGATGGAGCATGCACTTAACTCAACTAGCTGAGACACGCGGTTTTTGTCAATTTTTTTTTTTTTTACTAGAACGGCTGTCAAGGTATTTTCGTAAGAGCCAGTTGCATCCATATAAATGAAACGTCAGTCATTTGAAATCAGTTAGCAACTGTGATGCGGAGTTCGACGCGTTGATCTAAATAAGAATAAATAAATATTTGGGACATTCTTGCACTCATCTCATCTCTTGTCATCTGACCCCAAACTAAGCAAAGCTTGTTGAATGTTCAATTAAGGTTCACTCATAGTGCCTGGTAATTCCTTCTCTTAACCGTTCTACTTACTTCTCTTTTCTGTGGTTTTTGTAGACGGTGGGTGAAAATTTATATTATTATGGTATTTTAATTTGGTTAAATTATTATTGTTACTGATTATGACATAGTGTATTTTTTTTACTCTTGCAATTTAATGTGATTTTCGATTCTAATATGGAGCTAGTGTCTGCAATAAAGTTTTATTATTGTTTCACTTCATTTATTTATACTCATGGAGCTAGCCTGGACCTTGCGGCATCAGTCGGCATCACCCACATAAAAGAGAAGTATATTTTTTTTTCTCTTCTGTGGCATTACCTGTAGACCAGCCTAGATATCGCAGGATGCCGTAGAATCGGTCTTACACGAACTCCAAGTCACCGTCTGGCAAGCGTCAGGGCGAGTCCGGCGGGACCGATGACGTTATCTTGTGTCGGAAGCCAATACTCACTTCGGGTCGCTGCTCGCCAAAATAAAAATTACTGCAATATTAATCCAAGCATAACTCCCATTCCTTTTTGTTATTTTTCTTCTAAAATGCTGAAGACTACATAACTAAAACCGTGCGGAGCCGGGGCGGACTGCTAGTAATCTATAAGTTCAATTGGATTTCTGTTTGAAATCCATGTGATCTTTTTATCATAACTACATACCTACGAAAAACTACTATTTTGTATGGTCACGACTCAGAGATTAGGTAAGTACCAAATATGTAGATAAAAACTTCAACAGTTGAGCCATTTCGGACTGCAATAGGTACTGATTGCCGTACGTAGTGCAGAAATTACAAATTTCTATATTCGAAAGAAGTATAACATAAACTATCATTACCGAAATTAAAAAGTGTCTAGTGAGTTTACAGCTAGATATCTAGAGAATAAAATTTACACAATCGTATTATATTCAATAAAATATAAATCAAATGAAATAAAATACGTATTTGTTGTTACTGTAGCAATCGTATTACAAATGCATTAAAGTAACAAAAGCAAAGTCTGGAAACAAAAGGCTCAGAGGTCGTTCAACAATAACATGAGAGTAAAATAAGAATTTATTTGTTGAGTAGTTATTGCAATTGCAGTAAATAAACAATAAAATATAATGCTGTTTCTTTTTCTTGCTTTCTTTGTTTTTCTTCAGCAATGAAAGCCAAAAATGCGCAGTTTGTGAATTATTTGATTTAATTATGACTTAGGCAGGCACGTGGTTGGATAACTTCTTTTTCACACCACCTGCTCGACAATGTGCAATCATATATGATGCAACCTCAACGTAAAGTAAAGCATTATCTCTTAAGGGATATAATGTTGTATGAAACTCCCTAGGGAATAAAGTGATTTTAATTTGGAACGTCAAATTCGTGTGGAAACTCGTGGAAAACGCAAAAAATGCCTATATGGCATTGTAAAGAGGTTTGTTCGAAAATCGAACGGGCCACCATAAACAGAACTCAAAAAAAAAGGTGAGTTGACAAAGAATGAGAAACAAAAGTCGGTGTTTGTTGCAGTGGTTTTCAGTGAAACCTGGCTTTTTATTATCTCGCAGAAGGTGTGAAAAGTAGAGTATGCTCCTCTGGAATAAAGCCTGTCTTCGTGTTGGGCAGCTTGAACCCCTCGCTTCACTCAGGACTCTATATAACTCTAGAGTGCCTCGTTACGCTCAGGGTTCAATATGCCGCCCGCGACGTAAGACACTGCTTTATTACCTTAGTGAATAATCTACTATTAATAGATTTTCTACTAAAATTAATAGTTAGTAGCATGTCCACGGGTTTTAAATACTGCTTTACACCGGCGAGGCATTGACTCGATATAATTTTTTTACATTTCTGCAAGAGAGATAGAGGGTCATTCTTCGAAAAAAACTTCGTGCCTACAGCTCTCTTGAATTGCCACACGGTCATTGGTCATTTGAAACCTTTATTTTTCTTTTTTTATGTTATTTTGTCACCAAAACTATTGCCCAGTAATAAACTACTAGCCATAGACTTGAAATTTCTAACATTGATTGAACATGGCTAAATGGAGAGGGGAGGGGAATAGAAAAAGCTCCGACACCAAATGCTTCTGTAGTGTGCCCTCAAACAATGTCACACATAATGGACTGTGCAACGAAATCCACAACTCGGGGGTTTGTATTCACGGATCCCGTATCGGTTTGAATTAGCCACAGATATTTTTTTTTTTTTAAATACCTGTCTGTCAGCCTATTGGGTGCTACTTTCGGTCGTTTTCCCAGAACAACAAGCACTAAACCAGCTCTGAAGCCTTCAAGCCGTCTAACCTGGTAGCGGGTAAGCGAGCACGCCTCTCTATCTAAACCAGGGGTGCCCAACAAAATTTTGTGGCGGGCCGGATTTATTAACTTTGTAACTATGGCGGGCCAAGAGATGTTTTGTAACTGAGCATATCAAGACTATTATAAGTAAAATGGTACAATGGGTATAATTAAAACTTTTTGGCGGAATTCACAGCAGGTTTCACTTGTAACTGCATGCACATGCACACTGATATAGATGATATAGATATGAATCTCCGTTCTTTACAAAATTACGTCTAAAAAAAGACAAAAGTTACCCAACTTTTAACTCATTCGCGAGCCGGATTAGGAACCTTGGCGGGCCGCATTGTTACCGCGGGCCTTATGTTGGACACCCCTGACCTAAACGGATCAACTTACTTTCCTTATCGAGCTTGTCTATCCATTACTCATATTACATAATAGTGTAGGAACTGAGAGAATAAATCACGTTTAATGATGTACAACCGCGTATCATTTAAATCGTAGTCAAATTACTTTATAGCGCATTGAAGCGTGTGACAATACCGCATAACTGCATTTATCATTTTATTATAGCTAGGAAGGAAGATTATAACAATAAGTAATTAATTATAAAAATTATATAATTATAATAAATAATACTAGCTGCGCCCCGCGGTTTCACCCGCGTAGTGATGAAAAATGGTGATGATGATGATGAAAAGTAGCGTCAATCTCACCCTCCGGCCATTGAACTATACCCATATAAAAAATAAGTTGATCCGCTGCTGTGTTGCTGCGTGAAAGAGGAACAAACAAACCAACAACGCAACGGCACAATATCATAATGTGCGTTGCCAAAGCTGTTAATTTTTTTTTATATTTTATTGTTAATGTCATTAGTTAAAGATACCGCAGGGAAAAGCTGGATGTAGCAAGATGTAAGCCGTTTCCAACCCAACCAACCGGAGGTTTCTCTCTCCGAACTCTAAGCAAAAAATCACGTCTATATTGCTCACAGAAAAGAAAAATCGTTTAAATCTTTTCTATGATGTTGCTACGGTAAAGATGAACAAACAAACCAACAAACACACTTTAGCATTTATAATAATACTAGCGGTCCGCCCCAGCTTCGCACGGGTATAGATTATAGCCTATGTCACCCGGGTATAGGGTAGCTTCCCGTCAGTGAAAGAATTTTTCAAATCGGTTCAGTTGTTTCGGAGCCTATTCAATGCAAACAAACAAACAATCAAATATTTACTCTTGAGGATGGAGCATTTTCTTTGTCCATATTTGTAAACACTATGTAAGGTGAAAGAGGGAAACATTTTCTGCAATCTTTTCACTATTACATGAAAATTCCAACGTTAATATCTTACGCGTACTGTTACTGAGTATATAATTACCACAGAAAAAAAAAATGTTTAAATTAGAACGGCTGTCAAGGCATTTTTGTATTTTTTTTTTGTAGCCTGTTGCACCCATATAAACGAAACGTCAGTTATTTGAAATCAGTTAGCAGCTGTGATGCGGACAAAGAACTTTGAGACGTAACCCAAAAAGGTAAGGTCCAAGTTCTTTGGATGCGGAGTTCGATGCGTTGACATATATGAGAATGTTCAAGCAAGATTCTGTCATAATGCCTGGCGACAGATTTTCCTTCTCATTTCCGTTCTATTTACTTCTCTTTTCTGCATAGATAAACATATATACTAGATTGCGTTCTGTCAAAATATTCCCATACAAAACTAAACCTTAACGTCTAAACGTAAGGGTTCATAATAATGTGGCTAGGAACATGGAGGTAAAACGAGCTCACTGAGATAGCTACCACGGAGGAAGTATATCCCTTTCTAAAGATTGCCATTACATAAAACATATATTTTAGTAAAACTCTGTTTTAAACTATCTCGGCTGTTCACTAAAGTTATAAGATGTTGTGGAATCTCATTCCACAACCACCACGGTAATTATCCCGTAAATAATCACAATTATATTTTAGTAGTTTTACTTATTCAATAGGACATACCAGGCAGGCCCTATTTTGGGGTGTAAACATAAAATTACTATCAATAAAATAAAGATTAATTTTTATTTCCATTTTCTAACGGATATTAATGTAGATATATCTAAAGTATCATGTACCTATTTCAATTTGATTTTTAAGTAACCATGTAGTTTCCAAGTATAATTACTAGGAACCTTCATGGTTCTTCTGAACCATGAAGCTACTGGCAGCATTAACGACATGGCGTTTTTGATTGTTTGCTTATTTTGTTTTTTCATGCATGATTTTTGAATAATTATTTTAAAATGGTGAAAAATTGCTGTATAAGAAACTGTGCTAGTGAATCATTCGGTGGCTGCGGCATATCTTTTCACAGGTAGGTACACAAAGCTTGTAATACAAGAAAATGTTTATTAGGGTGTCCATACTCGTGTGAACATGAACAAATATTTTTATACATTATGTTTTAGCATGACCTAGGGATATTTTAAAGTAATTCGCATTTCGGCGAGTGTGCGCAAAAGCTTCGAGCCCTTGTTCCACCCTCCCCCTTTTACTTAGGAAAAGTAGAACGACTGCTCACTACCTAGTGAAAATTCCAAAGATTTGAACTCAACGATTTGGGTCTTCATTTATGATACGTACTGCCCAAGAATGGAACTCCCTGCCGTCCTCCTTATTTCCTGAGAACAACAAACTAGATATCTTCATGGCTATAGTGATAGATATGTATAGATAGATATGAATAGATTTCTAGATCAACGTGTTCCATCCTCCGCCACATCGTCACGTACCATCAGGTGAGTAAGTGGCGAAACGTAGATCTAGTACCACCATCCAACGGTGAACCGAGCTTTTTGTGTACAGTTGTATCGTTCAAGGGTGTTTCGACGAATCGTACGGGAATCATTCTAAATATTACATAAAAAATGAAAGTACCTAAATTCATCGCTGAATATATTTCATGTTACAGTATACCAACAAAAGAGGATGTAAGAAAAATGTGGTTGGACGTAATTCTTAGTCGAACAGCAAGTATAACAAAAAACTCCAGGGTGTGCAGTTTGCACTTCAACACAGAAGATTTTATAAAGACACTAGCGACCCGCCCCAGCTTCGCACGGGTGCAATGCTAATACTAGAATAATATACTACAGATTTTCTTTATATTCTACGTTCACAGCTTTATTGTCATTAGGCAAAACAAACTAAACATGTTGTTTTCATAATTGGCCATGTGAAAAACACGCCGCCGGTACGGGCCTGTAGTGGTACTGGGCACTGGCTGAGGGGCCGGTACCGCCGCAACCGCTATGTCCCTGCATTTTAAATCTAATATCTTAGAAAATGTTCATTTAAATTACAAGCTGTAAACGGCCATATAATATTGGTCTATATTAAATGCACAATGTATTTAAGGTACTTAATTGGATAAAGATTAATGCTGTATTGCTTAAAATCCCCACGTAAATAAGCCATTATTTCTCGTAAAAAATAAATAATATAAAATGGTTATTGTGGGTTATCCCTAAGAAATAGACATATACCATCGTGGACTTTTTTGTAGACCTTTTTAAGGTATACAATATTGTCGTACATTATTTTGATCTATCTCGTAGGGTTCAGCCAGCGTTTGCAATGTAAAGCGCTAAAAAATGTGTTTATTGACGACATCACATTAGAAACCTCTACAATTATCAGTGTTTCTATACTATATTATGCATTTATTATATATATAAACCTTTTTCTTGAATCACTCTATCTATTTAAAAAAACCGCATCAAAATCTGTTGTGTAGTTTTAAAGATTTAAGCATACATAGGGACGGACAGACAGCGACAGTGACTTTGTTTTATACTATGTAGTGATGATAGTGATAGTGATGTAGTGATGCTCTCGACAAACTTTGAAAACGAATGTAGTTCCATGTAATTTTCCCGCAGTAAGTAAAATATGCCAAATAGTTGTCATGCCAATCTTCTATATTTATAAAAGCTAAATTTACTCACCCACTCACTGACTTGTCACGAAATATCAAAAACTATTTGACTTACGAAGCTGAAATTTGGCACGTAGATTCCTTATGGGGTATACCTAGAGGTCCGCTAAGAAGGATTTAGCGAAAAAGCCGAATTAAAGAGGGCAAATGGAGGTTGAAAGATTATATTAAAGTCCTTTGTTTTTGACGATACTTAGGAATAAAATTTGGTATTCAGGCTAATAGTTTAAAATAAATAAATACTGTTATAATATTTTTACAAAAAAGAAGGATTAAGGAGGTGGAATTGGAGTTTGTATGTTGTGTTGAAAGTTATGTAACTACGAATTTGTAATTTGACATGTGGGTGTAAAAGTTCATCTATACTAATATTATAAAGAGGAAAGATTTGATTGTTTGTTTGTTTGTTTGCATTGAATAGGCTCCGAAACTACTGAACCGATTTGAAAAATTCTTTCACTGTTGGGATGCTGCACTATCCCCGGTTGGCATAGGTTATATATCCCGGCTTCGCCCGTGCGTGTCTGCATGTCTTCGTTTCCTCAAAATCATGAACACCCTACAAGAAAAGGACAAATTACTCCGTGCTCGCTTCTTCCTCGGACCGTTTTTTTAGCATGAGTACTCAATCCAGGTCCCTTTAGGGTATATATAAAATCCTTGCTTTTCTGTGATAATTACAATGGACTCTGTGCGGAACCAAGACGTTATGTTTATGTTTATGTATCCCAGTTATGTTTTTTTATTTCTACTGAATATACTGGTTCTATCTTTAGACGACGGAAATATTCAAGGATATAATTATTACTCATTATTATAAACATCTTTTACTTGGACCAACCGTGATATTGCGGAATGCAACAGCTGTTCGTTGAGTGTTAGTAAATTTTTTTCTATGGAACACTGATTTTGTGGTTTTAGGTTCGATCCCAAAATAAATGTTGTATACAATGATGAGTACAATGATATATTATGGCAGCATATCCAGCATGCTGGGTACGCTGCCAACTGGTAGCGGGCATTTGGATTGTCTTTGACCTTCAACGGTCTATGGGCAGTCTAACTGTATTTGTAATGTTAGTTTTAGCTTGTATTGTTTGTTTAGTTAATAAAGGAACATAAAAAAATGATATATTAATACGTCCGTGATCTAGAGATACATCCTAATTTACCGAGCAGGTCTTATCCTAAATTACCAAGCAGAGCGCGAAGGTTTTAAGTCTACGGGAATAAATCAACATTTGTATACATGTTTGTTTGTTCGAAGATAACTTACGAACCGTTCGATATAATCCGATCTTCGAGAAACCACATTATTACTACTTTGCTATAATTTATAAATAACAATGAGCCACACAATCGTTAACGCAATATATGTTGTTCTTCTTTGTAGTGGAAGGGCTCTTTTACAGAGTCCACCTGGGGAAATACCACACTTTTGTCAGTGTTTTTCAATTGTAAAGCAGTAGTGTGCTAACATTTCTGCGTTCCAAAGTAAAGGCAAATATTTCGAATGATATTACTCTGCTACGAACTCGTAATCAAACTTGACAAAGAGCCCGCTATCATGTTGTACTGAATAAGTGAATACCAATTTCACCGACAGCGAGGAATCCACGCTGTCGCTAGAAGCAAGTATATAATCGCACTGCTGGACATAAAGCGATGTAGCATCTAATAATCTTAGGATGATGAGCGCAGTGCATTGCTTTTTATATTTTTCTGGGTTACAGGGGAATTATAGAAGTTCTAAATTCTAGGCAGAACTGACTTGTTGCAGTGTGACGCTTAACATTCAGTCGAATGACTTTCTCGTCCCTCTGTTGCTTAAAAAAAAGAAAAAGAAAAGTTGGCCGTCATGGGACGCCTATCAGATGTGAAACATGACGTTACGTCCGTCACGGCATACCAGTCGGCACGAGGAGGCTAAATTTTTGTACCCCACCGAGTTTACTCAAGCATGGCCTAGCGAACCATAAACATCAACCATTAGGCCTATCTTAATCATCTAAGTCCATCCGGCAACAATGCACTCGTCCTATAAAAATTCCAATTTTACCACAAGTATGACGGAGAACTCTTAAAAAATCCCATTGCATTAAAAAAGGAGATAGAGGGAGTGATTACGATACATTAGTAGAATTAACTATATCAACTATCCATGACCGTTGCCTTGTACTTGGTTGGGTGCATCTCTGTACTGTAGATATCAGGGACTTGATACTCTGTAGACATCCACCGTGATCTGCCTATCTTGGTCCACTTGTATACATGGACCTCTCCCAAGGTACGCCAGACAGACAGATCTACAATTTTTCTGAACTTTTAAAATTATTTCGACTGTTAATTTAATATATACTTTTTTAATATAAATAATTCTTACGGTATTTTTATACCGTCTCTCTAGCTTTGTACGCCTACATTTAGGCAAAACATGATACAAAGTGACTAATATTTTAACCCACCTATTGTGCATGCGTTTTTAAATGTGTGTATGATTTACTCGTGTTTTGTGCAAATAAATAATCTTTAACTTCTCTGACGGATAGTATCTGTAACGAAGCAATCTGCTAGACAATCAAAGGCACAGTGAAACAAAGAGTGTGGCCCATCAGCTTGCTAATAAATACAAAACAACTGAGCTTGGTCCCGATATTAGCGTGCCATTGATGGATGGAGTATCTATGGGTATTTTTTGTGCCAATGTGTTGCCTGAAGCTGCTCGCTCTATTCTATGTGTCAATGAGATAGGAAGTCGTTGGCGCGTACTTACTAACGTACGATAACCAAATCCATCGTGCATAATATACCACACTTGTACGATGTTGAAAGTTGTAATCTCATAACTGTACTTAAAAGTTAGTGACTGTGAGACTTTTATATTTTAGTCTTTTTGAATCGATGATAGCTAGCTTGGTGGTGAACGGGTTCAAATTCCAAGCGGCTGGCGTGGGTCCAAATACTAACAATCAGCTTGAGTTGCCGGTGATGGAAAACATAGCATAGTGGTAGGACACTTTCTAATGTCCGGCTGGCTAGTTTCCACCCTAAAATGAAAAAAATATTTCACCAAAAATCTAACGGTATATTCTGGAAACATCGATCATTTTTTGTTGACGGGGACGGGGGTACGGGGACGACGGGGACGACGACGACATCTTCCAAACATATCCAGCTGCATTGTGGTGGACCTCTGTGCCAGACGAAGGGATCAGGGATCTCCATAGGAACGCACCGGTATCCTCCTAGCACGCTGCCTGAAGCATCGCTCCCGGGATATGCTCAGGGCATTTCCGTTCCTTTCCTATACAACGGTGTGGGCCACACCGCGCCGTTGTCTTCCCTGGGCTTGCTGATTGGGAGTCAAATCCCCAAATCTCCAAAAAGAGGTACCAAACGTAAAAAAGTAAAGTCTCTACACTTTACTCTAATACAACTTAAAGTCTCTACAACTTTAATAGGGCATGACTTAGACTTGGCCGTGACTTTCTTTGCTTGACACTGATTGTCACTTGATTCATGATCATACTAATTCATAATCATCATCCACAGCCTTCCATATCCCACTGCTGGGTATAGGCCTCTCTTTTGCTATGCCATCTGCCTCGGTCCTGTGCTAATGTAGTCCAGGTTCCACCCACGATAGTAATAATATACATATAATATAATATACCTACTAATTATACTAATATTATTAATGCGAAAGTGTGTTTGATTGTTGTTTAGTTAGTTTGTTAGTTCCTTTTTTACGCAGCAACAGAGCAATGGATCAACCTGATTTTTGCATAGGTATTTCAAGGGCTGGATAGTGACATAGGCTACTTTTCATCATCGTCGCCGTTTTTCATAACTACGCGGGTGAAACCGCGGGGCGCAGCTAGTATTCAATAAAACTTGATAACCTTTCAAAACGACACTGGCAAATACACAAGACGTGCGACGTTACGCCAGTATGCTCTCTTGGGAAAAGAAATTTATATTACAAAGTATATATTTACCAGAAGGAGCGCATTTTTTAACATTACAAAATAAGCGCCAGCGCTTACTTCGTTTCAGTCAGTCTCTAGCCGTAGGAAGTTTGACACAAGACTATTGTTACATGATAACGAAACATTTGTCTAAGTCATGCTTTCGTGTGCTTTACCAAAGCGTAAAAACAACAAGATACCGCCACCTATTTTGTGTAACAAGACGTGTACTGTACATTGTTATATAATTAGGTGTTGAAGTGTTATTATGTCCGACGTGTTGATTCGTTTTTACTGAGCATGTTCAATGGTTATGGCCCGCCCATTTTTTTTGGTCGAAGTACAAGTAGTGCAACGCGGACAAGTCCGCCTTGCGTGGATTACTCGCACGCGACATCTACTGCTTGGTGACTGCTTGTGTTACACTCCTGTCATTGAATACAGAATACAGAATACAGAAATGTTTATTTTGCGATAATGAAATTTAGAGATAAACAAAATGATCCAAATACAAGTAGGTACATTATCACAAAAACCGGCCCCAACTCAGCATGTTGCTGGTTGTACACAACCAGCGCTGGTATTCTGTTGGACCCGGCAAGTGACGTCACGCTCAATATGAATGAATGTGCATTCGTACGTTTTACTTACGCACTACAAGTTACGTACTAGCAAACAGCGACATATCGGGAAAATAGGACAAGATGTGACTTAATTATACCTACTGGCAAGCTTTATAGAAAGCGTTGACTTATTGATTAGTTATTGAAGATTAACTATTGAAGGAGCTCACCTCATTTTCAAAAATCTTTCAGAGCGTCTGGTTAATGCGACGCGTGATCAATATGCTGGCGTGTTTCTGGCTCAACGCATAAGCATTGCCATCAGCGTGGTAATGCCGCCAGCATGCTGGGTACGCTGCCAACTGGTAGTAGGCTTGAGCATTTGGATTGTCTTTAGACCTTCAACGGTCTATGGGCAGTCTAATTGTATTTGTAGTGTTAGTTTTAGCTTGTATTTTTTTAGTAAATAAAAGCACTTGCCCAGAAATAAAAAGTTATTGTAAGTAAGTATATGCGGGAACAATTTTCACTAACGTACATAATATTTTATAGATTTGTTTATATAGACTGGGCAAAAATGATAAGTGTTTTGCAAATACAGTTAGAATGATCTGAAAATGCAACAGTAAGACTTCGACCAAAATAAAAGTATAAGTAGCTTCCCGTCAGTGAAAGAATTTTTCAAATCGGTTCAGTAGTTTCGGAGCCTATTCAATGCAAACAAACAAACAAACAATCAAATATTTCCTCTTTATAATATTACTAGTAGGCCGCCCCTGCTTCGCACGGGCGAAGCCGGGATTTATAGCCTATTTCAACCGGGGATAGTGCAGCATCCCAACAGTGAAAGAATTTTTCAAATCGGTTCAGTAGTTTCGGAGCCTATTCAATGCAAACAAACAAACAAACAATCAAATCTTTCCTCTTTATAATATTACTAGTAGGCCGCCCCTGCTTCGCACGGGCGAAGCCGGGATTTATAGCCTATTTCAACCGGGGATAGTGCAGCATCCCAACAGTGAAAGAATTTTTCAAATCGGTTCAGTAGTTTCGGAGCCTATTCAATGCAAACAAACAAACAAACAATCAAATCTTTCCTCTTTATAATATTACTAGTAGGCCGCCCCTGCTTTGCACGGGCGAAGCCGGGATTTATAGCCTATTTCAACCGGGGATAGTGCAGCATCCCAACAGTGAAAGAATTTTTCAAATCGGTTCAGTAGTTTCGGAGCCTATTCAATGTAAACAAACAAACAATCAAATCTTTCCTCTTTATGATATTAGTATAGATTAGTATAGAAGTATAGATTTATGATAAGTATGAGTTTGTCCATCAGCTTCCAGACTAGAACAGAGCACTCTTGCTCTAGAATAAACATGTTTACAGCTTAGAATATTTAATATTCTAAGGTTTACTGCAATTTTTTGCCGCAATATGCTATGATCTGCTGCTAATTGTCCCGAGGCCCACACTGTTCTCTCGGTGGTAATTGACGTAGCAGGTGATTGAATTGTTACACAAACTTATCTAAGAGACACCTAACATTCTAACTCTACCTATCACAGTAACGCACATTGTAAATTGAACGCACCTCACTGCAAGTCGAACAGTAATTCCTTCAGGCGTGAAAATGAATGTTATAAATTTGCTCGCGCGCGGTTGCCATTATCATATGAGCTTGAAGGCCATTGCGGTTCCACTTGCACTGTTGAAAATATACTGAAAATAAAGTTTCCTTTTCAAGAGTTTCGTCCTGTCGTCGTCAACAGCAGAAGGCGACAATGGATTTGATGAAATTGGTCGGTATCTTTGAAAATTACGGTGTTTGTGATAGTGTTAAGTGAATTGTGACAGTGAAGGTGCAATGTGTGGGACCAGCTACTGAGCAGTACCTTCTAAGAGGATTCTGTGGAGAGAATTATAAGCGGATTCAAGTAAACTATTTAGCATAAGAAATTAGGAGGTTCAACTCTCACAAAGCTCAAAAAGCTCAAAAAGATCTACCAGGCTAACATACCTGGATGCACCGCGACAAATTCTTGTCGACACTTTGCCGAGCGAGAATGTGATAAGGTGCCTACGGTTTCGTATACGTCTGTCTCGCTTTGGAACGTTAACAAGAGTCAACAAAAAAAAATTGTAGCCTGTTGGTCCTGCTGGTATGACACTGATAAATTTTGAAATATTTATAATATTTAACCAGTTCAGCTGAATATGCATGTGTCCGATTTTTCATCTATACTAATATTATAAAGAGAAAAAATTTAATTGTATGTTTGTTTGTTTGCATTGAATATGCTCCAAAACTACTGAACCGATTTGAAAAATTCTTTCACTGTTGGGAAGCTATTCTATCCCCAGGTGACATAGGCTATAATAATATTTTCATAAAAATTAGGGATCCTTACTAAAACTCCAATAATACCCGTGCGAAGCCGGGGCGGACCGCTAGTTATCTCATAAAAAAGCTAATCAAAAATAGAGCACATTAACGAATCAAAGTTTAAATTAGTTTAAAAATAAATTAGTTACAAGTATTTTATTTTCATATAGCACGTTATGACGTCAAATCGTTCGCGAGCAATGCAAATGCTATAGGTACTAACACGCACTTTATGGGAGAAGTACAGAGCATGCGCTGTCTATCTCTACCAAAAACTTTAAACGCTTATATCTCAGAAATGTAACAGTCAAATTAAAAAAAAACTGTATGTGTAATGTGGTATGTCTATACAGTAGTACTAATTTTAGGCAGTACACTAAAAGTGCACATTTTCATTCCCTATAAAATGACCTTTATTTCGAAGCTACGTGGCAACCGATTCATATGACTTTTTCATCCTAAGTTTTCTATGGAACTTGTGGCTAATCCTAGAACCCCAAACTAAATGATTCCCTAATTTTTTTATTTTCTCTAGATTTTTCTTTCAAAAACTATAACGATAAAAGCTATCGATAGTGATCATTATAACGATCAGAGGCCTTACGACCAACTATTTACGCGGTGTCAAACTAACGTTAAAACCGCGCAGTTCGGAAAATCACGCGAACGTAAACGGTAACGTGCCCGGATAGGGTTTGCGGTCGATCAACATTTTTTCAAACTGGATTGCATTAAACAGCTAGTTCATCATGATCCAAGAAAACAAGGTCTAGCGCTCTGGGAGTTGTCCCGCAATAACGTCACTATCTAGTTGCCACTTTATTGTAACAAACGCAGATACTGGTTTTTTTTTTTAATAATCTACTAAATAAAATACAAAAAGCATTTCAATTGTCATTTGGTTTAGTTAAGCACGAATTGAATATATTAAACACAATTTTATCAAAACTACATTGATTTATTGGATTCCCACAGGTAATATACCTACGTATATTGGGGAGTTATACTTTCACGCTACTGTTAACACAGAAAATCATAGAGAGTCCGCCATTGTTTCGTGTATCGTCATCTCTCTCGAACTTAATGTAAATTACTTATTCTGCTCTTGCTTGTGCACGTGTACGTGTATCCATGACATTGATGACATCATTGCGGGACGCTCACGTGACATTTTTTCTCGGAGCGCTATACCTGGCGGAGTATATTATTATACCATCATAAGGCGATATCGGTACATATTCCTACATTAATGTATCAAATATACGTGTATATCAAATACTGTCGTACATAATTATCCAAATAGAAGAAAAATATCTAATATTGGTTCAACTTGCACAGAATTGCTGTTTGCGTCAATCAGGTAAATACCTAACTATAATAAAAGCATTTTGGATATTTTGCTCTACAAAATGCTTATAGGGTTGGTGGCCAAACGCAGGCCTTTTCTGTATAAGATAAAATAAATAAAAAACTAATTATTTTAGAAGGTTTTGAATGCAATATTTTAATAGTATAATTCTTAAGGTAACTTTTTTTTTGTCATAAGCATACTTTTTTGTACGCCATCTATCCGAATACGGTCTGTCTGTCCGCAATAAATCCAAAACTATTGAACGCAATGACCTTTACTTACATCAATGATTTAACGTTTTCATGTAGTAGGTATATGCTTAAAACCATGGAATAACATAATTTTTTAGATTAGTAAAAATAGCCTAGTACCATTGATATATTTGTAGTCAAAGATTTTATATTTATACTACGTATATAATCTTAGTTTGTACTATTGCTTACATATTTAAATTATTTTGTTATAATTATTTCCTCTAGATAAGATTTAAGCGTCGCATGTCGTGCATTTGTCAGTATTTATTAAATATCATCAAAAAAGTCCAAATCATGCCCTAGTAAAGCGGTGGATACAAAGAAGGGTGGATACAATAATAATAGAGGCTTCTGTGGAGTTTTGGAAACATCACGAAAATACATTTTTCACCTCCTTATATCACTTAACTACGCTCGAGCACGTTTACAAACACTTAATAAATAATAATCCACCATTATTACCCATTAACACTAGAAATAATACAAGTTTAGGAAATTCATATAATGGGGTGACATGTTTTTTTCACTTTGGCGCCAAAACACATCATTGTCATTTCTTCTTGACATTAAAATGTATGAATTATTTTATTATTTCCTCTGTGAGGATTTTGGCGTCGCACTATTATGCATTTGCCAGTGTAAAGTATTTTTTTTTATTTTTTTATGAAATTTATATAGTCAAGCAAAGTAAGTCCAGTCATGCCCTAATAAAGTGGTGGAAACAAGATCCTTCTATGGAGCTTCGGAAGCAACACGAAAATACATGTTTCACCGCGTTAAGTCTTTATCACATTTTTCAAAAGAGCGACAACCCTGATTTAGTCTATTACAAAAACAAATGTCAACTTTGTCGAACGATAAATATCATACTTAATTGTAATACTTCCAAGGCACGGTTACGGTCAACTAAATCCAACTTTTCCTTTACAGTTCGCTCTTCTGGTTGCTGTTGCTACCGTCCGGATCTCGGCAGAAGGACCTAAGTAAGTGGCATACAGAATATAGGTCATTACAGACTTTTCGGAAAGGGTATGCTAAGCCTAATACGTAGTATATGTAAAAGATCGTTGCCTAAAGGCTTACAGTACCCACCATCATGAACAACTTTTATTATGGGACCAAACCAGAAATCGCAAAAAAATACTTTTATGGAACAGCTGATATTTTTACGTAATTTCAGGATTGAACCCAGAATAAGAGAGCAAATTATAAATCCGTAGTATAAGTAAAAGATCGTTGTATAAAACTATTCTAAAGGAAGTTATATAATTTTATTGCCATTGACATTTGTGGGGCAAAAGTATTGACAACACCGTGAAAAAAAAGTCTCATTGTATTATGTTCTAAAATGAGACAATTTCTTTTGTTTGGTAAATAGGCCCACCACAAACTAATACCGTATAGTAATGAAACTCATGTCGATTTGTTCCTCATAATCTCTAAATTTAGTGGTAATATTAGCCATATCCGATCAAACCGGAATAGTGACAAAAGCCGATTACTATGGCCACTGTTGTAAAATATGGTCTATTTATTTTTGTATAAAAATTCCTAAGCATGCATCCTTTTTCGTATTAAAAACGTTCCGGTCAAGTGACTTTATAAGGGAAATGAATGAATTGTGGCTAAAATCAAAACAACACATAATTATGATTCTTTATATTATTATTCCGGTTTCATTTTTACCTTATCTTTCGTCCGAATGGTACAAAAAAAAACTATGCATTTTATAGTGTTATACCCATCAATATACGGTAAATTCGGTGGGCCTAGAAAAAATTGTCTTCTTATTCGAGTGTTAATGTGTAATGTTTCAAATGGTAATGTATAGTAAGCAAGGTGATAATATAACGCGATGAAATATGTCTTTTTGTGTTGTTCCCAAAACTTCGTATATAGATGCCTTATTCGAAAACTTTTTTCGTTTACGTATTGTTTCCTACATTATAGTAAAGCACCTCCAGCGGAAACGCGGAGGAACTAAAATCGGTAGTAATCGGTGGTATAAATTGCTTCACTCTCATACGAAAAATGTTTTCTAATACCTTTCAGCCCAGCAATGTATGGAACAATACGAAAACGAAAAAAGTTTTCGAATACTATCAAAACTTGTACTAAGGATACTGTTGATTTGACGACAATATTAATAATTTTGTTTCGAGTGCCAACTCATTACGAAGTAATTTTTTTAAAGAGATAATTATATTTCATAGCTAGTTGTACCTATATGTAGCGCAAAAGTTAAAGATTCAAAATTTAGCAAAAAATCTAAAATATAAGGTATATCTTTTATTAATTATTTCGCAACTATAATAGTTGTATCCGTTTCAGTTGGTCAGTTTAGTTGGTCGGAGTAGAATGACTAATATAAGAGATATTTTTGGAATAAGTCAAAATACAAGTGTGTTTTAAAAATACAGACATCAAATTGTATTCAAAAGCCTTCTGTTTTAAAACATGTTCATAGTACATAATAGGCACGTGTCCTAATGTTTAATTTATCACAAATAACAAGCTTAGCGATGAATATAACTAAATTCATTACACATACTGAAAAAATAAATTAAATTTGCTGAAAAAGGAAAGGCTGGTTTAGTTTTCATGTCATTAGTCATAGTAGTTAAGGGTGGTTTAATTTTCATTGTCATACAAAAAAGATTATCATAAATAAAACGAATTACAGAAAACAAAATCAAAATGTGTTCAATAAACATTTTAATGTCTTGCTAGACAGATAGCGCACTATACTTACTAATGACGTCACTTGTGTGTACGCCATACAAACTCCATAGGTACTGACAATCACTGTGTGGGTAACGAACAGAGAATCCCTTCCTAATCCAAACAAAAACTTTAAACTCATATATCTCAGAACTTTAGTAGCCGATTTTAATATTTTTTCAGTAGTAGTATAGCTTTTAATTTTTTGTTATATTTTTTTTTTTACCAAGCTTGTTATTTTTACAAATCATACACCTGACCTATAGTTGCGTATAGTCTACAGGGCTGATGCCGCAATGGGAAAGCTAGTAATTTGTATTTCAAGTTTTTTTCTCGTTAGACTTTTTATTCTGTTTCGTTTAGGACTAATGAGTTTCGAAAGAAGAGTTGTCTTTTTTCAAAATGAGTTGCGGAAATAGAATTATAATTCCTATTTGGACACCAGAAGCAGAATAATTTTTCGTTTTCCGAAATTTGGTTTCGAAATGGTCGATGCGGTCCAATAGCCTATTATGGTTTCTGAGTAAATCCGTTAGTGACTAGTAATGTCCTTTTGAAATTCCGGTTATTCTTATTTGTCCCCAAACGTAACCGCTTTCTCGACACTTGCAGACAACGGCGACGATCCCGATTTTATACCGGTGTTTTCGGGACAGGGGCACGATTTTTGAATCGCTCGTATGATATTTCGCACGAAAATATCATGGGAAATCATGTGAAATTACAGACTTTCGTACGAAATTCTAAACAAAAATCGCATATTTTAAATAAGTAATAATATTACTCACCAACGCAACGTGTGGTTGGAACCATTCGAATTTGCTCTATATAAATGGAAATTCTATCCTTTCCCATGATATTTTCGTGTGTAACAAGCGATTCAAAATCGAGCCCCAGTCCCGATTCACCGTCTACTCTCGCTGGCGAGTCTTCACACGCGAGAAAAATCTCCTGTATAAATTATATACTCACTAGACTTAGTATTGGAACTTGATCAGTAAATGTTGTCAGTAAAAGCTGCATCTTATGACGATCTGAAAAATTTGTAAGTGTGGGGTTATCTTTTCCCGTTATTTATCTCAAACTTTTCGTTTCTGCCATTTTCTCTGGATAAAATAGTTATTCTGCTATTATAACTACAAAAATATGTATCTGATCAGTAGATATCCGCGTAGATTACTGATTTAGGACTATTAAGCCACTAACGAAACTTGTACTTGGGGATTGTTTTACCTCCATATTTAAAAACGGAATAAAAGTACCTTAAATCGTCACCTTTAGTGATCACGTTCCTAAGGTCGTTTGTTGTTCCTCCAAACCTCTCATACCTATTTGGTATTGTAAGTCGTCTCTCAAGGTTCCCTTATTCCATCTCAAATGAGGACAAATTGAGAAATGTCTCAATTTGTCGACTGATGACGACATAGATGGCGTCATCAGATCTGCAGACATCCTTTATTGAGGTAACCTTAATAAGGGAACCCTAAGCTAACATTGTCGCGGGCATCCACTGGATGCAGATGGCAGACTGTCGTTCAGTGTGGAGGTTAAAGGGGGAAGTCTATGTTCAGCAGTGGACGTCTTCTGGCTGATGGTGATGAAGGTTACATTATGCTATCAACTGAAAATGCTTAAGCATGATTTAGGGGACCTTAAGAATAAGGATAGGGAGAGGTAGCGTCTATAAATATGAAGGTGAATCTATCTGACGCATTATTAATCTAATTAATTGCTGTATCGAGTAAACGAGTAGGCTCTTTCAACCCTTACGAGTGTGCGAAAGTACTTTCCCTCATTATGTCAATGCTATGCGATGGAAACTGTAAGCATTGTCAATGTCAGTGTGCCGGCCGCTGCGATTATTTGCTATGCGTTAATTGGATAATTGGAGTGCCGCCTGCCGCGGACTGGCGTGGCGGTGGATAGAAAGTGCAAGTAGGTATATCTTGCACGGTGTTCCTCACTCTGACGTAAAATATATGATACAAGTTATGAAGTCATATATCGAGTGTGACGGCGACGTCGCGACGCCTCCGAGAGCGAAAGCCGCACGCGCTACCGCGTCACGCGCTCTGCCATTGACACCGCGCAGGTGCGGAACAGCTGCGATTATATTAAAAAACGAGCGCATGCAAGCCACTTCAAGCAGGAATACTGCCATTATAATTGTTCATTGTTGCAGGAAAAAGATCCGCATACATCTACCACAGAAGGTGAAGCATATTCATCATCACAAGAAGATATACATAACGAATCATTCCGCCTCGTCGCAATACGCCCCAGCATACATGCCGAGTGCGGAGGGAGCGATGGCCGTGCCGACCAGTGTAGCGCTACCGGCCGTCAGCGGCCTGCTACCGGTCGGCTCTGTAGAAATGTACGAAGAACCCGCAGCGCGCATGCCTGCAGGCTCCAAGCTGCTGCCGCTATACCATGCACGCGGCTACTACGGCCCCAATCACGCCGAGTGGGACGACCAGGAGTACGACCTGTCGCCACCGCCTGAACCTATGGACCAATCTTACCCCACGGCCTTCTCGGGCCCGCCGGCGGTCGCCGCACCCATCTCACACTACCCACAGAAAAAGGTCAAGGTCGTCAAACTAAATGAGCCTCCGAGAAAGAAGGTAGTTCGAAAAGGGAAAATGAAAAGAAATCCGACGCGGACAAAACCCCAGCTTGATGAAGAAATTCCAGTTTCCACCTTTCATGAACAATTTTATTCAGATTTAGATGGGTCAGCGACTCTAAAAAAAGTTAAAAAACCGCAACGTGTTGAAAAAATTATCGATGGCGATACCGAACACATTCACACTTACAGTGAGGAACATGTTCACAAACTAGTTTACGACGACGGCACTGCTAAGCTGATCGGCGTTGATCCGGCCGGAAGTATGTCTGCTCTTAGTCCTTCACACCAAATATTTCCCATTAAAAATTCACTACTAGCCTTGTCACCGGAAGCTCTGACGGGATTTGCATCGATCGGTTCAATGGGAACACCGTCTCATTTAGAATATGCCGCTTACAATCCTCGCGACGTCACTCATGACCATGTTTTCCACGATCACGGTGAAATACCATTCAATGCAGATGTGTCAAAGGAAAACTTGCCTTATCTACCAAGAGTTTCCTATAATAGTCAAGGAATTCGAATCGGTGGCCTTGGTGCTAAAAGTCATAAAAACAAATTCCCGTTACAACCATATTCCAAACCTACTAGACCGACAGCTCTAAATGATTACGCCTACTATGAAAACATGTATTCACCTTATGCTAGACCTCGACTGCCAAAACCTACGGATCCGCCGTCACTTTACGCTCCCACAACCGAAATGGCTTTGGAAGACTACAGGCCAATTTCATCATTTAAATTGAGAGAGAAGGGGAACATAAAATCCCGTAATGTGCCCGCCCAAGTACCAGCGTTATATTTCGGCGGGAAGCAAGCCCCTGACTACCGCATGCAGCAGACCAGCGTTCCATCACCATTTGCTGTATCTTCGACGATTGTCCACGACTACACGCCTAAAATCTACCCAAGCCAAACGTCTGGTGCCTTCGGATTTAACAGACATAGAGACCCTTTACAAAATTTCAAGGACAGTAGCTACACGAGCAACTTTGATTTCAATTCGTTGGCTTCAGCATCATCAAATTTGTATACACCAGATGATAAGTTTAATCCGTCACCAACTTATTCAGGGAAAAGAGGTAAGAAAAAGTCTATATCGACCCAGAATATCAGGATAGGTGGATTAGACCACCAAACTACTGTGGATCATTTAGGGGACTCTGGGCTTTCGACATTTTTGCATGATGGACTTCCAACCGCTTTGGATTTTGGGCAAAATAAACCCATAGATTCAGCTACCTCTACGCCTTACACAATACGGGAGTCATCTTTGATGCATCCGTATTATTCTGCCATGGCAACAAAAGCCTTACACGGCGGAGACCATATGCAAGGAGAGGCATCCAACACAAACTTTCAATACGTTGAAGCGCCCACCACAGAAATTACCCCGGTAGCAACAACAAATGCTCCACTTGATTATTTTGAGCAAGAGAGTACAGATAATTTTCCCATCGAATCAAAAGAGGAGTCCATCGAAACAAGACCAAAATACAGTACGAAAGATACAAAAGTGAACGCATCAAATATTTTGAAGGATACAAGGCAGAGGTATTCAGAGTTAGAGGCGAAGGATTACAAGAGTGCCCACGGGGCTGTGGGCTCATCACTTGCGCCATCACGCACAAGGCACTGGCACTCACGTGGGTCCCAGTCACCGCCACCGCCGGGGAACTCGAGGACCCGGAAATATGGTGACAAAATTTAAAAAGTACGAACTTGTACATTTATTTAAGGTGTAATTTATAGATGCTCGTGATTTTAGATCTACAAAGGTACGTTTGGTGTTGTGTGACATGAAAAGATAGAACATTTCTCTTGTTATTTATGAAATGCTATTTAAGTATAGCCGTCGTAATTAATCTCGATCATAAGCTAAGTAAAGCGAACGACAATGATATTCATGCATTTTACACGAACTATAAGCGACGATGTAAGTAATAAATAAAACAAAATTTTTGAAACTTTTTATTTGCTTACGACACCGAAATATGGCTACAAACATAAAAAAGTTAATTTTATCATGGTAAGTAAAGGGTACGTACTAATATTATAAATGTATCAATTAATAATTGATTGATTTAAGACATCAATACATAATACTACAAGAATCATTAGTGTTATTTTTTTCTATACATTTATATATAAATAATATATGTTCTTAAATACAAGTTTGTCAAAATGACATAAAGTGCTGTCTTTTCATCCGAAGTTCACAAATACCTGTGCAAATACCCAAGGTCGTTTCATAACCTAATTGAAACGTCCTTGCAAATGCCTAACTCATCGATTTCAAGCAGCAATGCTGGGCTCGAACATTGCTATTGACAAACTTCTAGGAGAAGTAAGTAGAGTACTTTATCTTGAGTATTATAATTTTCGTGACTTTCCTTCGACCCTACGAATCCCATCTGACTGAGTCATAGCACTTTTCTTCAGTTCAATTTACCCAACTTTGGGATGAATGTTGGTATAAGTGATTATAATCAAAATAGAACATGTTTAGCATATTCCATAAAAACAGACAAATAAAATCACAGAATTTGTGACACAAAATGTATGAGATAATTAGATAATAATAATTGTAGTGCGAATTAAATAGGGTGCATAAACATTAAAAGTACCGTTAGATGATTATTTTTTAATTTTTTTACGGAAGGAACTCCCGAAAACATCATATAACTGTAGTGAACAAACGTGATAGTTTAAAACGCTATTTTCAAAGTAGTAGATTACGTATTAAAATACTTAGAATCAGCTTAACGATAAGACAAAATGTTTCATTCTTCACTTTGCGAAATATCATAGAACCCTAGGACACAAAGCATCTTATATCCTACGCATTTTATCCATGGAGTTACCGACTCTTCGTCATCTACGAATGATTGATGCTTTGCTTCAATTAGCTGATTCATCCTAACAAATCCTGGGAGGCCTAATTTCTCAAGCAGTGAAGTCAGAATGTGTTGCAAACGATCATTCGTAAGTTTTCCATTAGGTTTGAACGACTGGATTATCTTATTTGTCGTACGTAGTATTTCACTGTCATTGGGCATGGTATTAACAGTTGGTTCAATTGTAGCTGGAAAGTTTTCCACGGCGTCTACAACCTCTGGTTGACCCTTATTGTCATTAAAGTTATTTAGGAGCTCGGTGGTGTCCATGTCGTTATCGTTCGTTGTATTTTCATTCGTAACTACATATGGAGTTTCAAGAGTGGTGGTTGTAACCATATTTTTATTGTCTGATTCGAGATCAACATACTCAGATGTCTCTCTTAGATCAATAGTTTTGGTGCCACAATACAGATTCACAATATAAGATTTAACGCCATGCATTTGAGGCCATTTAATTTTGGACTCTGTAGAATGGTCAGGGAAATCCACATCATCATCATTGGGACTTGGAATTTGGGTAGTAAAAGCATCTTCCATAATTTTTTCCTCCGATTCAAATTCAGCTGTAACCACGGATCCTGAAAATTAAATAAAATATCCAAATCCCGTTTCCTAGCTTTCAAAAAATACAAAATCATTGGTAGTACTATTTATTGAAAATGCTAAATATGAAAAAAAATATGAGTCGGCCCAGGTCCTTATTTTCTATCTTACATGACATTCATTAGCATAAACGCGTGACGTCACAACATGAAAATTTAATTGAAAATGGATAAATTGAAGGGAAAAAAATATTACACCCGATATAAGAGCTCATAATCTTCAAACGGCTGCACTAATTTTCTTTAATCTTTAATCTCGATCAAGTTAGTTTTTTTTTGTTTGAAAGCTCAAACAAAAAAAAACTAAATACGAACTGTACAGTATAGCTTCATCATCATAATTTCAGCCCTAGGATGTCTACTGCTGGACATAGGCCTCCCACATCGATCTCCAAAAAGGCCGGTTGTAAGCGGCCTGCATCCAGCGTTTCCCTGCGGTCTCTTTTAGGTCGTCTGTCCATCTTGTGGGTAGACGTCCTACGCTGCGCTTACCGGTCCGTGGTCTCCATCCGAGAACCTTTCGGCCCCATCAGCTATCTGCTCTGCGTGATATGTGCCCTGACCACTGCCACTTGCTAATCCGGTGGGCTATGTCGGTAACTTTCGTTCGTCTACATCATCATCATCATCATCAGCCAGAAGACGTCCACTGCTGAACATAGGCCTCCCCCTTTAACCTCCACACTGAACGACAGCCTGCCTTTTGCATCCACTAGATGCCTGCGTCTCGTCGTTCGTCTACGGATCTCCTCATTTCTTATTCGATCTCGTAGAGAAACCCCGAGCATAAATTTCAAAGAACAGTTCAGCTCCATACTTAACATGAAATTAAATGATCAGTTTATCTTAAATTAAATTTAACTTAGGCACAGAATTCTCCCCATTACATTATCTCAAATAGCTAAGTAGAGTCATCTTTCAAACAGTTTTTTTTTTAAATTAAATACGCACACATATACACACGTTAAACTTAACACACCTATTTTTGCCTCGTGGATAAAAATGAACTTTGTGCAATGTATGAAATTGAAACACCCACTGTTTTAGTACTTTGTAGAAAGCTGACCATCTGCTCATATTCATGTCAAGTGCGGATATTATATAACACGCAGTAAAGTAACTGATAAACAGGTTAGCTTGTGAATGCAGCGCATCTAGTACCCTTTCCTTTCCGGGAATGTTTTTTTTTTTAATGATGAAATGGGCTAGCGTTTGACCACAACTCACCTGATGGTAAGTGACGATGCAGTCTAAGATGGAGCACGCTTGCCCATGAAGTGCCTATTCACTCTTGTCTTGAAGAGACCCAGGTATCTTGAAATGACTAAACTTAGTTCACGCCGCGCCGTCACCAGCGCCGGTACAAAAAGCTTTGCATGCTTAGATGTTACATCGATCTTACAAATCTTCAAAGATTCAAAGTTTGAGTTCATCACATAACTTCTTTCGTTGCAAAATCAAGATAGATAACATTATGTGCTGACTTATGTTATGATTAGTCGTATTCCTATTATTAGTAACACAACCTAAACAAACTAACATAAAATCAAAGTTTAAAATTGGGAAATTCACGATATTAGTTCGTCTTAAATAACTTTTTTGGTTGGTAAATAGTTGTAGTTCTGGTTACAAAAATAAAGAAACCAAAACCATGTATTGTAGTTATACGGCCAAAACCTTAAAATTGTATTTAATTATAACCCCGTCTATCGTTTCTTTGCTCTTTGACATTTACGCTTTACATAATCAAAGCACTTCCACCACGATGACCACGTTACCGTAGCAGAGAAACCGCAACTCGTTGAAATATGAACCTTATGTTATGTATTTTACAGCAGAGTTTCAAATACGCGTGGTAGAAACGCCAAACGTGGCGAGCGGCGCTTTCGTTCTAAATTTGCTGTTTAACCCTACACTGCATTCAGTGCCATAACTGGGACAACCAATAAAATTGATCATATTTTTTATTAGAAACAAGCAGAGACATCTATGTTCGTGTAAAGGAAGTCTCAACATCCATACCAACCCATTAATGCAAAAATTTGCTACTAGATGTCTGCGTCGTCTCACTCAGCAATTAATTTGATTTAAAAAATTGTCATCGCCGTGCACCGTGCGTTTATGCTACTTGGAAATTTCGCAAAAAATATTATTTGTAGTTTTGCTGTGAAAAAAATGTTTTTATACCAGAAAAACTGTGTACTGAAGATATGTGAGTATATTTTTTTTATTAAATAGTGATTTGATACCCAAAAGTTATAATTTTCAAATGTTCCAGATATGTCACTTCATGCACTGATGCTTTTATTTGAGGTATGTTTACTAATAACAAATGTTGTTTTTATTTCAGATAATGCGGAAGAAAATTTTATCCCACGTTCAAATAGAAGTGTATTTGTCCATACCATTAGAAATTGAAGATGACCAAGACTCATCAGGCGCTGAAAGTGGTGATGACATGACCAAAATCCGAACTACAGTCAGCCATTTTTGTGAGACGTTTAGCGAGTCGGATGAATCTATTTCACCTACCAGGTATGAACCTCTTCCATCGTTATTGGAGTCCCATGATGGCTTTGTTGCAAGTACTGTCATAATTGATGCTAATATGCAGCAGCAAACATCGAACCCTGGTGATCCAGACGCTGAAATTCCGAGTACATCTGGATCCACAACTTTACGAGCAGGTCAATCAAGAATTTGATCTGCCACCTCCACTGCAACGAAGGGAACTGTATCCAGATGTCCTTCATTCGTCACCAAGAGGAAAAAACGGAATTGATTATCCCACCTGGCCAAGAAAGGTATAAACTGGTATAAACTCTATGTAGACCGTGAATAAAGGAAGATTGGGTAAATCTTTACAAATCCCATCATTTAAGGATCTGAAAACTAAAAAAGAGGAAAGAGTGAAAGAGCATATTCAGAGGATGAGTAGCTAATGTAGATGGAACTGTAATCGTGAGGGTAATGTGGTACGACAACAAACTACTGGTTGTTTTGTCGTCATCTTTCGTTAGAAAACAACCAACTCAAAAGGTTTTGCAAGAAACTAAAAAAGATATATGGAAATTGATATGGAAGTTGATTGTCCTCAAATTGTACGCAACTACAATCAACACATAAGGGGGGGGGGGGGGGGGGGTTGAAAGATTCATTCCTAAAGGACGACGCTAGAGGACGGTAAGAGGACAATGAAATGTTATTACTAAAGAAATAGTTGGTGCAAAAGAGTAGGAGGAAGAAGAGAGGGAGCTGCAACAAAAACCACGGCCGCTGAAGTTGAAACAGTTCAAATTAAAACTAGGAAAAAGTTTCAGCATGTGTAGTCCATACATGAATAAGAAAAGAAGTCAACCATCTTCTGCAAATGATGGCCAGCTTGAGATGAAAAAAAAAGGGGCCAACCGTGGTGATCCTTCCTCCTCGCGATATAAGAAGGATGATGGCATTTTCTTGTGTGAAAACTGATTCGTCAGCGCTACTGTCAAACTTTGTTTGAACAAAAATAATTAGTTTTAGAAAGTGACATCTATAGTTAATTAACAAATAAAATATCTACCCTATTGCATGTTGTACCACATTTGGAACAGAATTAAAAAAAATGATTCTACCAATTTGTTTTGTTTATGATTTTTTTTATTATTTTTCCCGCAATCTAGATCATAAATAAGCACAAATAAAATTTATTTTGAAGAAAAATAAAAAATCATGCAGTGTAGGGTTAAATTACTGCTGTATGTTACGCAATATAAGGTTAACATTTATACTATAGTATCGGTATATGGGCATTGTCATCGACCTTGTAACAATGGTGTGTGAAATCGCAAGATGCAACTGTATTTAGCTGATCAACATTAAATTAAAAGCCGAAATTACAAAAAAAAGGCTTGCCACCAGCTTAAAAAAGCGGACAGATCAGATGCTCTGCGGTAATTTTCTGTTTTTTTTTTTTTGAGTAATCGTACCTATTGATTTTATTCGGGTTTGTCTGTTATACGTGAAAAATATTTTTTTACTTGAGAGAAATGGTCATGTTCTCTACCGTCCATGGACTTTACCGTCTGATGAACGCGGAATCTAATAATATGTTACAATTTCATGCTCAGACAAAAATATCTGATTAATGTAGAAAAACAAATTATCTGACGAAAGTAGAATATGGCGGATGTGATCTATATCATATGAATTGAAGCACTAAAAGATTCTTGAAATTATGTGGGATATGGTAAAACAGAATTGGTATGTAAAGACTGAAGGCGGTAATTATACCTACTCATAATAATTGTGAACAACAAGATTGCTGTTCTATAAATATATTTTTTTCAAACATTAATGCCCTTTTTCATTTGAATATTGTTTTTATAAAAAAAATTGGTTTTTAAATGCTTTTATCAAAACCACAATCTTTTCAGACACAGACACTGATATACATGCAAGAATTTAAGGTTAGGTAGGATTCTCTACCGTCATGAAAATAACATTTTAACGTTTAAACAAAGTACGACCGCACGGCTTGGGCTACTAGACATTACACTGGGTATAGAAACGTGAAATTTTGTGGTTCTCTACCCGTGGCTCATCTAGCTAGTTCACCTGGGTGGACTAACAAGAAGCTTGGTGTACCACGGGGAATACTATAAGCTTATTATCCGAAGACTCCAGAAAATAACGAGGTATAAATTAAAAAACACATCAAAATAAAAACAACAACAAATAATAAATTAAACATTCTTTACAAACAACAAAAGTTAACAATAACTTAAAGTAAACCTGTTTACATAACAATACTTGTACCTACTTTATAATTTACTAGATAGAACGATATGACTTAGTAGGCGAAATACAACACAAAACACGACACTCATGCATAGGGTGGTTATTATTTATACGGACCTCCGCCGTGGCCTGCCCCGATTGCATTTGTGTAACTGTCTCCCTGGAAACCTCCGTGACCTCCAGCGTTGCCCAGACCCGAATAGCTGTCATATCCTCCACCCCCTTCATGACCGATATTGTAACTGTCACCCCCGCCATTGCCTCCTCCGAAACTGTCGTGTTTTAAACCATCGTTACTGAAGCTGTAGCTGTATCCATCGCCGTTACCACCGGCGTAGCTTGCATGATTTCCGATAGTTCCACCTCCTTGCTGTGTATACTCAAATCCACCTCCGCCTCCATTTACGAGACCGTGATCGTAACCACCTCCTAAACCCCCATGATATTCGTCTGCGAAAGAATTATATCCTGCACTATTACCACCGGTTCCGCCCTCGCCATGGCCGCCGCCACCACCGCCCCATTGTCCACCTCCCGACTCTTCGTATCCTCCATGGCCGTGGTCACCGCCACCGCCGTGGTCGCCACCACCGCCGTGGTCACTGCCACCACCCCAGTGTCCACCTCCCAATCCGTATCCTCCGTGGCCTTGGCCGCCACCACCGTCATTGTTATTGTGGTTGTTTAGTTGTTCCACGAATCCGCCGTGCAAGTGCTTAACGAACCCGCCTCCTCCGAAATCACTGCCGTGACCATATCCTCCCCCGTCCCCGTCTCCATGATCATCATGCACGATCACTTGCTTTGATGAATGATGTTCTTCAGGAATATGTACTCGAATGTGAACTCTGTAACATAAAGAAAACCAAAATAAGTGCAAAGTTTCATGACTCGCGGTAACAACAGGGCGTCATTGCATTTTCACTAACAAAAAAAGACACAGACTGTATAACTCCAATAGTAAACGTTAGTTCGCGAAGGCTGTGAATGCTCGGGCAACAATTGATGCCGGTGAAAATAAATTACAAAGATGAGAACATAAACAATAGGCAAATTTTCTCCATTTACCGCAATGAAGAGGCGCGTGAGAATCTCTTGTAGAAATTTTATCCAAATTGCATTTACTACATCTTTTTTGTGATTTCAGAAGAACTGTGGGACTGTGACTAATCTTGCACTATAAATAATTGAATTACCTACCTACACGACACGATGTAGAGTGAAGAAATATTGGTTCAATTAATGTAAATACTAACCTCTCATTTCCGAATGTCGCATGGTTGATCTGAAAGCTGGCCAGAAGAAAACACAAAAACTGAAACAAAGAATAGCATTATTATTTTTTATTCATATGAGATTAACGGTTCGCCGCACATGCGTTGTATGAAACTAAAAGTGGTACTACGGGCTAGCTAGAGCAGATCTATTGTTCTGAATGACGTGATAGCTGAGTTCAGACGATCTGAGACTTATCTAAGGCTCTTGCAGACGATGTGTAGTACATACAAGTAGCAAGTAGAAGTTCTATGTTGCTACCACAGAAAAGAGAAGTCAAAAGAATGGAAATGAGAAGGAAAATCTGTTACCAGGCATTATGAGCGAACCTTGATTGAAAATTCTTATTTAGATCAACGCGTCGAAGTCCGCATCCATAGAACTTGGACCTTACCTTTTTGGGTTAGGTCTCAAAAGTTCTTTGTCCGCATCACAGTTGCTAACTGATTTCGAATGACTGACGTTTCGTTTATATGAGTGCAACTCGCTACAACAAATTTCTTACAAAAATGCCTTGAAAGCCGTTTTAATTTAAACAAATAAAAACTACAACGTTGTGCTTATTGCAAGTGGCAGTGGAAGTACGAAGTAAACACTACCGCTGCCATTTGCACTGAGCAAAACGTTGCAGACGATGCGTAGTAGCTACTTAACATCTACTTGCTACTTGTACTACGCATCGTCTGCAAGCGCCTTTATAATATGTAGGTACTTAATTTAGCTTTGTATATATTTATTCAGTGCTATAAGTACTATCTAATAACTTTAAAAAAGCAATTCTTGTATATTAATTTATTTTGCGTATCTCGGAAATGGCTCTAGCGAAAGCCCGAGAGGTGTCGTGGGACACCCGATTAGGAACGAAGTTTCTTGGAGGAAGGTAGACCACCTTGTTTTATCGATAATCAACAGTCGATCTCTACCGTGGTGTCACCACGGAGGAACAGGTTCCTCCTCGTCGTTACGCCGGTGAAACCATGAGAAACGAGTGATTTTTTTTTCAACTGCTTCGGTCATGGAAACGGTTATTTTTGTAATCTATTGACAAGATTCCTTCAATGTCCCAAAATACCGCCACCATGAGTTTTGATGACAGTGACACCTTGAACTTCTTGGTTGGGGCTGAGATTCACAGATACACAAATTAATCTTGTTGTTTTGGTTCACTTAGGTCAGATTTCGCTTTAGTCAGAATAAATATTAGGCTGTAATTTTTTCAGATATAAACGGAAATCCTTCTACTTAATTCCTATTTTTTTTGCGTTGGGAGCTACTAATTAGAAATTAAATAATTATTTATACACTAAAAGTATACGTCATCAAAGTGAAGCTTAATTCTCTTATCTCATATGTAGAAAACCTTCTTAATATACGAATCATTGAAACCCAGACAGATACCGGTACGGTATACCGGTCGCGGAACCGGTAATCGAATAAAATTTAATCCCTCCTCTTTTGGAGTCGGTAGATGTAGCAACACGACGGCTATTCGACTCTACCATCTTCCCAAAACACAATAATAAAATAATTATACTGAAAGCGCATAATAAAAAAACACTATCTAATAATCGTACGTTATAAATCATAAAACTCGCAATGTAAAATTATTATCGCATCACCTATTATATACTGAGTAAATAGCCAGCTAGCTACGTAACCGCGGATATTTTATATTTATACATTTCAAGTGTGGATATTTTTGAATTTCACGGGAGATTTCGATCGTAACTAAGTCACTTTAGCGCGTTAACACAAACTTACCGTGATCTTGTGTTTGTATGCCATCGTGCTCAACTTGTGTATCGGTAAATGTAACAACTAAGAAACTGTTTCCCGCTCAGATGTCAAGTAATTTATAACGCAGCTTCCCACCTAGCGGCTTTTATATCTCAGAGAACGTCCACGCCACCCCCGCCTGCCATTCCCCTTGCTTGCCAATAAACCTCGGGCTCTAGGCATTATTTTCACAAAACTATTTAGCTCCATATATCTTAACTTACACCTTACACACCCTTACTTATTAACTAAAGTGACTTAATGCTTAAAATTGCTCTGTCTCTTTTTCATTTGTGACATTTTCAGTCAGCGAGAAGTTGACAGAGCAATATTAAGCATTGCTTAACTTAATAACGGTCATAAATAAGGCTGTACATTCATTTTTACGACAAATTATTTCGATCGAACAAAAAAAAGGTTTAAGGATTGAAAAGATTTGGTGAGATTTTGTGAAATACATTTTAGACGACAAAAAACTACACTTTGCTCACACTCCACTAATAGTCTTTTAGTTTAAGTTTTTATCAAATCAAAATCAATTTATTTTTGAGAATATTGTCTGAGATGATGGTATACACTTGTGGCACTAGCTCGTAAGTGTTTTCTATCGTGTTGTAATTTTTATTTCTGGTGTACACAATAAAGAGTTTCTATCTATCTATCTATCTATCTACAATAATGTGTGTTACAAATATTCTACCTTATTAAGGTGTACAATTTTTTTGTTGTCAGTCATGGTCTCTAAATTAAATAAACTAAATTAAACTCTAAATTATATAATTTGATTCAGCCTGTCTTTTAAAAAATCATTAACTTTATAATAACAATAGTCAATTAAAAATTTATACAATTTACATCTCATTATAATTCAATTCCTTAAAACTATCTGGAAATTTATTATAAATGGTGATAGCCATACAGTATACATTATTACTTATACACACACTCTGATTGGGAATGAGCAACCTATGTTTTCGTTGTTGTTGTTTGTCCCTTCCCGCTATGTCACTGTTCAGCGGGAACCAAGGAAGTTAGGTCACTTTAGATCATTGGCGGGAACAGAGAATGATTTCTTCAGACAAATAGACACATTTCAAATATATAAAGGCAAGGCAAGGGCAAAATGTTACATTTTATAAAAGTGGCGTACAGTGTGCAAGAAAAGTTACGCGACATAATGATCTGATGCACTTTTTTTGAACTAAAAGGTTCCTCCCAATATACTGAGTTGGCCCCTATAATCAAACCATAACGTAACAAAGATGACACATAGCCATGGTAAGCGCTGAGTGCAGCTTGGGTCGTAGCTACTCTTCGCATGCGGCCCAACACATACACATAGCGGTCTAGTTAAAAGCACAGTTTTTTTATATGTTCTTTCCAATTGCAATGCTTGTCCATAATTATGCCTAAGAATGTTGTTGATTCTACCTGATCCAAAGAATTACCATCATAAAAAACAATAAGTTGCAAGGGGATGCTGTTATACGTCTGAAAATGTATCAACTTTGTTTTATTAATATTTACACACAGGTCTTTATTTTTAAGCCAAGTTATAATGGAATCAGAGCCTCATTTATATCATTTTCCAATTGATTAATGTTCTTTTTGTCACCTTCCATGAGCAGAGTTGTGTCGTCTGCATATAAAATACATTTATGTTTAATCACGTTGGGAAAGTCATTAATATAGCAAATAAAATAAAGGGCGGCTACAGTACTTCCTTGTGGAACAGGTTTAGTTTTTATTTAGTTATTTTAAGTTTTAGTTTTTTGTTATTATTATAAGTTTTTGTTAAATTTCTGTTTTTTAAATTGTGCAAAATATTTTTTTATAGTAACACAAATATTTTTTTACATCTTAGTTTTCAGATTAAATTTGCAAATTTTTGATTAGACATAAATTTATGCTCACAGTTAGGTGCCTGTTTCAAGTAGTTGATAGTGGTGGCATTTAGGCAAATAGCAGGGTCCCTTCTCATAGTAAACAAAGCTAAGAATACGTGCGATTTGGAGCAACGAATGCGTATTTTACGTTCTCAATAGTGATGATGAATGGTGACGATGTCATCCATGCCGGTTTCGTTGGATCTACCCAAAATCCATTAATATCGAATCACAGCTTAAAAATGACCAAACCAAATATAATAACATTAATGCTTGTAAGTAATAGGTTAAGATTATTTAATAAACTACTAATGGATTTATTGATTAGAGCTAATACAAAAATACGCAAAAAAATACGTTTGTTGTATAGGGTATTTTTTATTGTTTGTTAGTTAATCCGCCGTATCGTTACATATAGAGTGAAAATTTAAACAGGCTATCTATTACGGTTCGAAAGATACAACCGTTAATAGATAGGACAGACTGACGGACAGACAGACAGCGTAGACTTAGTAATAGGAACGTTTTCACCTTTTGGGTACAGAACCCTAAAAACTAAACAAAAATAGTCTGGGGTGGAGAGTGACTGGATAATTTTTCGCAGAAAACTTGTCCGGTTCTTTAGGTTTTGTTTGAACTAGAAACTTCCAGCATTTTGGTCACGCGTCGCATTAATCAGGCGCTCTGAAATATTTTTGAAAATGAGGTGAACTCCCGGTCCCCTAGGGCCCAATGTCTCGACCCCAAACTGTCGACTGCCGAGGTTAGCATATTTGCGGCGGTTGTGATGCATTCTCAGTATACTTCATCCATATTTGACCACACTTTGAATTGGTGTCAAAAGAGTCGTACATAACTAAAGTAGGTACCTATCTAACTATAGGTGACCTTTTCCTTTTGCATTACGCAAAAAATGAGTACAATATGACTGCACAAACAGTATGTATACAGGGTTACTTATATAGACGGTACTAAGCCAAAAGAAGGTAGGTAATTGTAATCATCATTATGATCAACTTTTACTATGCATGGGAACAACCCAGAATTCGCAGATAAAACTGCTGTTTCACACATATTGTCGAGTATCAATTATCGTTTTCTATGAAACAGCTATTTTCAGGGTTCTGTACCCAGAGAGTAAAAACGGGACCCTATTACTAAGCCTACGATATCTGCCTGTCTGTCCTACCTATTAACGGCTATATCTTTCGAAGCGTAATAGATAGCCAGTTGAAATCCGTTTGCCGTTTGTTCATCTTTCACGCAGCAACAGAGCAACGGATCGACCTCTTTTTTTGCCAAATGCCGAAGAGAGACATAGGCTACTTTTCATCATCATCATCTTCACCATTTTTATCACTATACGGGTGAAACCGCGGGGCGCAGCTAGTAAAACACAGTTTTAAACTATCACGGTTGTTCACTAAAGTTATATGATTATTTATGGGATATTTACCGTGGTAAGGTTGTGGAATGAGCTCTCGATATTTAGGCGCAGTTACATGCACCATGTCTTCCCGTGAACATGGTGCATGTAACAAGTTTCGAAAACATTTTTTTTTCATAGCCTGGATTATTGAGTAGAATGTTTTTTTTAGGAAAAAAAATCCGGTTTTGGTTTATACAACTCTTCGGGATCCGTGGCTAATTCAGTCTGATACCGTGATCCGTGGATGTATAAACTCCTTCTAAGTCTGCGTGCTTCATCTTCGACCACATCGTCGCTTACCAACAGGCGAGTTAGTAAAGTTTACATATTCGCGATAAAAATATATTTTTACTTCAAAGCTAGAGTTCAGAAATTTCCGTGACCATTTGGTAATATGACATGTAGTCGATTATGCCACAGACGGTGAGACAGTCCGGAACTAAACAAACCTGTTTGATGATTGGTGCTTTACAAAGATAAGTGCTATACCGTGATTGATAGAGTGCATTACATATTACAGCATCTCTCTCTTCGTGCAGGCTATATTACCTGGACCAGTCCAAGTTGATCTCCGATACATATACATCTATATATATATAAATTGATGTGTACCCTATGTACTCCAAAACGGCTGGGCGAATTTCGACGGGACTTTCACTGGCACATCGATTTTTATATATACCTATAGATTACATTTAAATAATTTACATTACATATACACATCGCCTTTTATACGGGGTGTGAGGGGAACACTCTCGAAGCCAAAAAGAAGGTAATTGTACTCATCATTATGAACAACTTTTACTATGGGACCAGCACTGAAATCGCGTAAAAGATATCAGCTGTTTTATAGAAAACGGCCATTGACACTCGACAAAATGTATGGAACAGCTTATTTTTTTTCGCGATTTCAGGGTTAGTCCCATACTAAAAGTGGTTCATAATGATGAGTACAATTACCTTCTTTTGGCTTCGAGAGTGTTCCCCTTACACCCTGTATACAGGGTAACTACATGGTAATCTCAACACATTCGGAAAAATAAACCGGTCAAGCGCGAGTCGGGCTCGCGCACTGAGGGTTCTGTACCACCACGAAAATCAATAACGTAATTACCAGTTGTAACTTGGTAATGAACAGAAACTTGTTTTTACATTTTTCATTTCTTAGTTAATCCGCCATAACATTCAAATCAAATATTTATTTAGTAGCTAAAAATGTATAGTTAAACAACCAACATCCAACATTACATATTCTATGAAAATTTCAACTGGCTATCTATTACTGTTCGAAATATACAGCCGTTTAAAGGTAGGACAGACAGACGGACGGACAGACAGACATCGTAGGCTTAGTAATAGGGTCCCACTTTTACCCCTTGGTACGGAACCCTAAAAACAGCTGTTTAATTTTAATTTTTATACGAATTTCTATCTCGCACCTGTGGGCAGAGAAGACCGCAGCATCGGCAGACCGTAGGGCGCGCGCGCCACTTCGTGCTCTCTACAACCTACAACCTAAGAAACACTCTGAAGGAAATGTCCAAAAATTTCATTAAGCGACCGGGATTTTATCCGGAGATTTTTTTTTCTTCATCTGTAACCCTGATTAAAATAGAGTGGAATTCCACTTTTGATCACGTTCAGTAGGTACCACAGAAAAGTTTTTTTTTTTTTGTTTAAATTAGAACGGCTGTTAAAGCATTTTTGTAAGGCATTTGTTGTAGCCAGTTGGAATTATTATAAACGAAACGTCAGTCAGCAACTGTGATGCGGACAAAGAGCTTTGAGATCTAAATCAAAAAGGTAAGGTCCAAGAGTTCTTTGGATGCGGAGTCGACGCATTGGTTTAAATAAGAATGTTCAATCAAGGTTCTGTCATAATGCCTAGCGACAGATTTTCCTTCTCATATCCGTTCTATTTACTTCTCTTTTCTGTATTCAGTACCATGTCGCAAAGTGACATGGAGCTTGCCAAAAATTTTGGCGCGCATTCTTATATTTCAATGCGTGGATTCTATACAACGATTAATGTCTAATCGATCGCTTGGTTGTCGCACTTCCTAGCTTCGTGGAGGAACTTTCTATACGCACTCTCCGTCTGAGACGTATATCTGTAGGTACCTATAATAAATAGGTAGGTACGAGCCATAAGCAATGTGGTGAGGAACATTGCCGCGACACAAGCTAAGCTTATAACTGCCAGTCTGCCTATCAAGATAATAGACTTTCCCTTTTTAGGGTTCCGTAATACTACAAGAGACCCTTAGAAGTTCGTTCTGTCCGTCTGTCTGTCCGTCCGTCCTAATATTTTAGAACCTTCTAACTTTTTTAGTTTTTAAGGTGAATGCATGTTTTTTTTCACAAATACAGTATTAAGACATTGTGAGAGTTTTTGGCATCCAGTGGATGCAAAAGGCAGGCTGTCGTTCAGTGTTGAGGTTAAAAGGGGGAGGCCTATGTTCAGCAGTGGACGTCTTCTGGCTGATGATGATGATGACAATGTTAACGTTATGTAGATCTAATTATATTATTGTAAAAAAATAACCCGGACCCTGGTATGTCCTAAAAGTGCGACCAGAACCACCGGAGGATGGGCAGCAGCGTCCTGTTAGTACACGGTGAACGTACTGCGATCTCCAAGCCGCCTGCCAAGCGTGGGGATTATGGCAACACCCCTCTCTAAGAGGGAGGCCTTGTTCAGCAGTGGACATTTAATGGCTGATGATGTGATGTGAAAAAAATAAATTAAAAAAGATTTATTATAGGGATAGGTCTGGCTGGTACATGAGAAATGGGAATGTTTTTTTTTCCACTTGTTTTTTCTTAAGGCGTAACGTTACAAAGGTATTTAAATAAAGGTAAGGTTTCATAGTAAATTTTTTATTAATTGTACCTATGCTTTGCAAAGTATAGCCGGCCAAAGTGGCAGAAAGTTTTCCCCCAGTATTTGTAAACTATTAAAAGTAGAACCTTTTAACTTGCCATGCTGATCATAAAAATTCCAGGTTATCATAAAAACCTTTATTTAAAATTTATTTTAAACATTTTGTTTTCCCAACTATTTAAGTCAATCTTCACAAAGAATTTTTCCCACTGTTTCCCAAGTAGTTTTCTTTTAGTCTAAACTAAACAATAAAATAGTATATTATGTTATATCGGGATTGATGAAAAATCTCTAAAGGGTATAAAAACGATCTTACCGAGCTTTGGTTGAAAAACACACAAAAACAGTATATTAAAAACACAACAGTACCTTTTTTTATGGTTGATAGTAAAGTTGATAGGCATGTAACTAAACGATGGTGGCCAAGCGATAGCAGGGGGGTTAGACAAGTCCCATTTTCTGATAGCGTTAACGCCTGTGGAAAGGAGAAATTGTAGGAAAATTACATTGACAAATGCTTGAGAGATGTTATCTCAAGCTAATGTCATTTTCATACAATTTCATCATTCCGCAGGCGTTAACGCTAACAGAAAATGGGACTTGTCTAACCCCCCTGGTGCGCTTTACAATCTAACGGCATCGGGGTCGATACGAAGCGCAATACCTGTGTGATAAATTTAAATATTTGGCATAGCTTAACAATAATTGCATTAAGCATAACCAGCCTTCTAATAGGATCCTGCTGGACTTAGGCCTACTCCCGGACGGACGATTGGGCCATATCCACCACGCTGCCCCAGTTGCGGGTTGGTGCATTCACATACGCCATTGAATTTCTTCTCCGTACATATGCAGGTTTCCTCTCGATGTTTTCCTTCACCAAAAAGTCAGTGGTATGAAAATCTGCACATACCTACACTCCAAAGAGCTCATTGGTACGGGCCCGGCATTTGAACCCGCGACCTCATGCTTTTAAGTCTAGCGGTCTCCCAAATAATATACCTATATATTGCATTTGACATTATAACCTAGATACAAGAATCGAGGTTATTATACCATGTGCTGTAAAGCACGTTGATTGCAACCTAATGATGTAGAATAATGTAGATAGTTTATTTCATGGATTAGCACGATGCAAGGACTACTTTCATCCCAGGAGATTGGTTCCTGTAGGATAGCTCTTATCATCCTGGAAAAAGTAATGATTCCTGTGGGATTGTAAGAAAATCGCCTATTTTACTACATAAACATGCCACAGGGCCGGGTTATTATGATATGAAGTAAATTCATCATTATCATCATTTCAGCCATAGGACGTCCACTACTGGACATAGGCCTCCCCCATCGATCTCCAAAAGGGCCGGTTGGAAGTGGTCTGCATCCAGCGTTTCCCTGCGGTCCCTTTTATGTCGTCTGTCCATCTTTGTAGAACGTCCACCCACAAGATGGATGAAGTAAATTGTAGGTATTGTAAATATTCAAGAATAACTTTCGTGTCGGTGGGTGGCCTAAAAATTCTGACACTAGGGCTGGCTGGTCAGCCAGTTTAACTTGATTACCGTAATTGTTGACTGCAGTTACACGGGTCACAGATCGGGGCCACGCACTACGGGGCAAAGTTACACAACATCACCGGAACATGTACCTACCTACTCTCAAAAATAAAAGTGAGCGCTCTGACGTAATCGGTGCTCGTATTATAGATACGTAGCTAATTATTATTGTAACGATGAGAAAGATGAAGATGATCTTCGACAAAATAAAATGAATGGACCGGCCCAGAAGAAGCGCATTTTTGAAGATAACAAAATGAGCGCCGGCCCTCACTTCGTTTCAGTCTGTCTCTAGCCGTTGGTGCGACACGCGTCTATTGTTACATGATAACGAAACATCTGACAAAATTATGCCTTCGTGTGCTTTCCCGAAGTGTAAATACACATCAAAAAACCGCTATCTACTTTTTGTAACAAATTTACTGTACATGGTTATACCTAATTAGGTGTTGGAGTATATTGCCTCGTTTTTACTGAGCAAGTTCAATGGTTATGGCCCGTCCATTCATTTTATTTTAGTCGAAGAAGATGATCACAGATCGGTTACGTTACGTATCACAGACACTAATACCACTAAAACATTTTTTATAATAACTAGAATAGAATAATGCTTTATTGTTCAACCGTGTACAAAGGTCTTAAACTTATTAAGTTATTAGTCACAACAGTTGTGTTCAAGTAGAACATACAATAGAATTATTAGAAACAGAATCATATTTTATTAAAATACTACATAAAATATTAACTACAATTATTATAAGCGCAACAATCGACCACGGGGACTAGGTAATACTACTAATAACTACATAATTATATTATTTTTGCACTCTTAGAATTGAAACTCTATATTATAAATAATTGTTTCACGGGCGGTTATCCGAGTCGCGTAGGCAACAAAACGCTCCCTCAGACCCCGCCAAGTTATAGCGACGATGTATTTTTCCATGCTAGAGTCAGGACGCCCGCGGGGGGAGTGCAACGACAAAAACGAGCATAAGTCCGACCTCGATGACACCAGCTGGCACGGTACTGAACGCGGCGCGCCAAAATTCTCGCGTCCTTTTAATTTTTATAAAAAACGACACTATTCACTATCAAAAATCTATCCAAATAATATTTTTTTGAATAAAATTGCCTTTCAGTACATGCAATTTCCAGGTTGTTACGAGCTTTCATTAGAACATAAAATGAAAAAAATAAACTAAGTCGATTTTGTTTCGGATTTTTTTTTTGATCGAGCAAAGTTTATTCTATCGTGTTTTGAACCAAATCATAAAGTCTAACACAGATGTATCTGTGACATATATTTTTTTCCAGCTCAAATATTGTAATTTAACTGAATAAAATTGATTTAAAACCGTCAAATTTGGTATAAGAAGCTCTTCATTAGTAACTAATACTACTTTTTGCCATAGAAGTTAGAATTTATAGAACAAGCTGCGACCCGCGGTTTTACCCGCGAGTTAAAATCGTCATTATGTTTTCCGAAATATTTCCAGTATTCTGCGCCTTTTTCTTAATTTTTTCTTTCCGTAAGAACTTTCTACATAGTATAAGAAAACTTTGAAAAAAAAGATGAGTGTAATTGGTAAATTCGTTCTCAAGTAGTTGAAACTTGAGAACGACTATACCGATCTCATTCATCTTTTTTTAAATAGATTAGGATAGCCGTCGCTTATCATCAAACGAGTAGGTGGCCAAACGCACATATTAAAAAATGGACAGACAGACAGAACAAACTCATAGTAGGTATTACTAAGGAACCCTAAAAATGAATATCAGATTCGTAATTGGTCAGGTCAAAAACGCCATAATTACCATTATGGCGTTTTTGGCCTTTGATTGATGAATTGACGTTTAAAAAATATTTTTCTATATGTTTTAAGACGGAGTAATACCAATAGCAAGTTAGACCTCTACCTACACTGAACGATAACCTGCCATCTGCATCCACTGGACGACTACGCCGCGACACTCATGATGTCGTCGGTCCACCTAGTGAGAGGCCTACCTAGTCTACCTACGCTTCATGCGTCTTCCGGTTGACGGTTCGTGGTCTCCACTCAAGAACTTTTCTTCCCCATCGGTTGCCGGTTCTTCGAGAGATGTGGCCTGCACATTGATACCTACTTAAAATTGCAAATGTCTATAGCTATGTCGGTGACTGGTTCTTTGGCGAATAGCCACGTTCCGGATTTTATCACGCAAAGAAACTACGAGCATAGCTCTCTCCATTGCCCGCTGTGTGGCTCTGAGTTTTTCCAAAAGGCCAACAGTTAAAGATCACGTCTCAGTACCATAATATGTCATCACTGGCAACACACACTGTTTAAAGACCCTTGTCTTTATGCCCTGTGATATTTTGAACCAGAAGATGTCACGGAATTTTCCGAACGCTGCCCATCCGAGTCGGAGTCTTTGGGCACCTTCGGGCGTGCTCTTTGCAAAGTTGCAAGACTTACCTAACTGAACAATCTGTCCAAGATAGGTGTACCTAATGGTCAACAACTTCGAGAATATCGTTCCCAACGACTACCGGGCTCACCGGCACGGGTTCAACATGGACATTGGATATGATTTTCGTCTTGTTTATGTAAATTTTATGTATGCTTGTATGTTCCTAAATATAGCCTCAACGGCTTGACCAATTTTGATAAATTAGGATTATGGTACATTACAAGCCATAGAACAAATAAATACAATCTATCCACACCCTAATTCATTCAGTACCTACCTATGGTTACGAGATTGGGCAACAGATAAAAGCATATTTAAAAAACATTGCACATTGGTTCCAGTAAGTGCTTGCCTGACATGGTAGGTAAATGTGCAAGGGAAGCACAAAATATTACTACATCTTTGGTTTAAGCACCAATATTATATTCAAAGCGTGTTTTGTTATACCTACTTAGTAATGCAATAAGTAGATACGTGCTGACTGCAGTCTCGACCATTAGACTAGTTAGGTAGGTGCCTACTGTATCGAATTCTACAGGGTTATACATAATAGACTGTACTAAGCCATAAGGAGGTCATTGTACTCATCATTATAAACAACTTTTACTACGGTAAGCTCGCGCATTTTTAGATAGTTTTAAATTGATTAAAGCAGTTAGCATTTTGTTTTTTAGTTGACATACAGCAGGAAAATCGTGCAAAAAAAATACGGACGAATCGTTGACGAATCGCAACCGCTCCACAACTTTTGATCGATTTCGTATCGCGTTATTGATTTTAACCCATTTTTAAACAGAGAGGAAACGCCAACCCGATCACAGTTGGAACGTAGACGCTGTCAAGCGAACGTTTGTGATAAAGTTGAAAATATCAAGTTTTTCGCGCCGCTATGAAATCGACCAAAAGTTGTGGAGCGTTTGCGTTTCGTCAACGATTCGTCTGTAATTTTTTTGCGCGATTGCCCTGCTGGCTTCATCCCTCCAAACCCAACCAAATAAGAAGGTATCTAGACGAAGTTTTGAATTTTGCCTAAGAATCGAATGCACAATGGTCAGGGAAATTTGCCAAAGGGGTCAGGGGAAGATAGGAAATTTTCAGGGATTTTTTTTGTATTTAGTGTGGAAACCTTGTGGACACCTTGGAAATATTGGACAGATGGCACGGATAATCTGTCATAAAATATTATGTGCACGCGCTGCTCGGTTGTCATAGCAACAGTTCCTTGCAATGACAGCAAACGATAGCTATGTGAGAGAAGTGCTTATAATTCTGCATTTTTCTACGTGAAGTCCGGTCAAAAATATTGTAAGTAGGTACCTGTACCAACCTACTACAGTTTTGTATCTATGCATACCTACGATTCAATTTCAGTCTCAGATGACATGTCGTGAATTGCACCTGAAAATTAAAGACAATAAAAAACTTGTACCTACCTATAACTTTTGTTGCCTTAACATGTCTGTTTATGCTAAAAAAATATGTGTAAAAAGATTCGTGTATTTTTTCGTCCTTGAGGGAATATGCATGTGTTTTTTTTTATATTTTTAATCAACTGTTTACATCGTTATATCATAGTGAAAAATATAATTACAGTTGGAAATGCTCAAATTAATTTTTTAAATAATATTTAAAACGTCGAATAAATTTGAGCTGTTTGAACGCCGCAATTTTTCGCCGGCTTTGGATGACGTCATAAGCCATGTCCTGTGTTTGTTTACTATAGCCGATACAGTTATTTCACACAGATTTTCAGTTTTATAGAAATTCAGACCATGGAAGAAGCTAAAAAACAATTTTATAGGTATTGTCTTGTGCCAAAGTGTACAAACACTATTAGAAATACACCCGATAAAGTGTTTTTTTTTTCCATTCCAAGAGATGCGAAAATACGTAAACAATGGTGTATGGTGTGGTTATGAGAAGAGATGAAGTATCTCCAACATCGTGTTTGCATTGTTGTGAAGATCATTTTGTTGTAAGTATGTTATATTTTGATAGCATGGTGTGATTTAGTCAGAAGTGTGTTTTGTAATATGCACTCTGTACACCTAACCTATAATAACAAAACCTAAAACTTCAATAAAGCTTTTGTCTACAGAACTAATACTTAAGTAATTCTTATCCTACCTGTTTTTCCATCGAGGTTTTACAAAATTTTAATTTATTTCAGGTCGAGGAGGATACAGTAAATTATGTTCAATACAACATAATGAAACGATGAGGAAAATTTACACTACAGTTAAAGAAAGAAGTTGTGCCTTATGTGTTCTAGTGCCAAAAACGAAATACATATGTGGAGAGAGTGGATGCTATTAAGAGACAAAGATTAGCACTGATAAACGAAGCTCTCAGAGTTTACTGTCAAAAGTAGTAATGTTTTACAAATTTCTTAACTACAAAGAAGTGATTATGAAGCCAGGTCTAGTACTTCCCATATTAGAGTTGGTGATTGAAGACAAATTACATAGTGACAAAGCTGTGCATGTGAATATTAAAGCCAAGTACAGAAGTAAAGGTGTTAATGTAAATTTGACTAAGAAATATGACTCGATGAACTTCACCAATAAAATCAGCTCTGACTACAGTTTCAAAAATAAAATTATTTGCCGGTAAACCAGTTGATGGTATATCTATTTCTTCTGGAGTGTTTACCCCTTAATAAAGCAGTGATGGCCTTCGACCAAAATAAAATGAATGGACGGGCTATAACCATTGAACTTGCTCAGTAAAAACGAGGCAAAGCCGTTGGACATATACTTCAACAATTATAACCATGTAGGTACAGTAGTTACAAAATAATGATAGCGGTTTTTTGATGTGTATTTACACTTTGGGAAAGCACACGAAGGCATAATTTTGTCAGATGTTTCGTTATCATGTAACAATAGACGCGTGTTGCACTTCCTACGGCTAAAGACCGATGAAGTGAAAGCCGGCACTCATTTTGTAATCTTCAATAATGCACTTCTTCTGGGCCGGTCCATTCATTTTATTTTGTCGAAGGTGATGGCTGACAGATGATTTAAAGACTTGTCATGTTTGTTAGGAGCTAAAATGTACTTTCTTTCAACCACTTTCTGTTTCAAAGCCCTCCTCCAGCAGTAAAGATGAAGTAAAGCAATCAAAATGTATAGCAGACCATAATTAAATTCCTATCATAGATGACGTAATGATAGTAGCTTCTGGTTTAATAATATCATAATATCCAGGATGTATTAATAAAAAAATTACTAAAATTTACATAAATTTTATTTAAACTCAATGTACATTTACTTATTTAACTAAGGAAAAATAGCTTTACTCCAAAACAGGATACATTTTTCCAATAAATTTTCATGGAGTTGTCAGTCATAATCCACCTCGTGTCTCCTGTGATAATACTTACTAGGTATTTTAGTTGTTTCATAACCATTATGAGCAAAACAAAAGAGGGCCTTAGCTTTATTGGAAAAATGCATTCTGTTGATGGCTACAGTTGAAGGATCTGTCATACTGCCTGCATTCTCCGTCCTGCGGTCCGATCAAAGCGAATGCTGCCCGCATCATGTGCGAATGTGATTATTATGATTATGATTATGCCTTTGCGGTCACGTGGAAAGAACAGAACGCACCGGGCTAGCGGTCGGGAAGAGAAGTACAAATAGGTTAGTTCAGGTTCAGCCTTCGTGTCCTGCCCACATCGCCTGGACACTGTTGACCGGTTGCCCTGCCTCGGACAGTGGATAACCGCCAAAGAATGTTCACACATGATGTGGGCAGCGTTCGTTTTGACCGGACCGCAGGATGGGGAACGCAGGCAGTGTAAAAGATCCTTTATTGTTCTAGAGCAACACTCATACATACTAGCCACTGATCGTTTTCAAGAAGAAATGAAGGATAACCTAAACTGAAGAATTATTTCTTCAGTTTCATTGCAAACAGCTGTTACAACATAACATTTCGGTCGAACATTATACTCTGGTGTAATTCGAGCTTTATCCAAACATGTCCTCGTCTTGTTTTACTTGTACATAATTATCTTCTCGTTCAGATCTGAAACAAACGAATAAGTACACAGGTAAGTATTTAAAGGAAATTGTATTCACATCAATATGTTTTTTCAAAATTCACGGAAAATTACGGAACATAAGTAATGTTAGGTATAAACATATATAGGTACTTATAAATTATTATAACATAGACAGTAGAGCAGCAGTTTCTTAGCAATTATAATGACCAAAGATTATTTATCTACACTAATATTATAAAGAGGTAAAGTTTGTAAGTTTGTAAGTTTGTTAGTTTGTAAGTTTGTTTGTTCTGTTTTAACTCCGAAACTACTGATCCGATTTTAAAAATTCTTTCACTAATAGAAAGCTACACTATCCCTGAGTGCCATAGGCTATGTTTTATAATGGTAAAAGTTTATTTTCTGCACTAAATAACCGTATTAGTAAAACATGTTGGAGAAAAATAAGCTGCTTGGCTTCTTTATCGGCGTACGCTGACCTAACGGTTTGAGATAAGTAAATACAATGTTTCACAAAAATGTAGATCTTAAGTAGTTTTACAAAAAAGTTTGCGATAGCATATATCTATCTTTTATAAGAACACCACAATAACGATAATAACCGGTTATTGTGTTCAGAATAAAAATTAAAATTAAAAGGTCATGTTTAGATGCAGTTTTGTTATCTAATTTTTGATTCTTTACAAAAATAAATGAATTCATTATTAGGAGTACTTAATGTAGATAAAGTTTGCCGTTTACAGTTTGTGATTTAGTCGCACAGTTCATGAGATAATGTAAAATTAAAATAACGCGACCATAATAATCCGCGCAGCGCCTCAATACTGCACATAATAAGTAGGTGATATAATAAAATAACTGTTTATCAAAATTACATTAAATATGGGAACAAAAAACGGCCTTATCGCTATGAGCGACATCTTCCAGACTACCTTTAACAATGGTGTGCTGCGGTGGAGTGGTATCACAGGTATTTAATTATTAACCGACTTTAAAAAACGTTCTCAGTTAGGTGGGTTTTAGGATTCCGTACCCAAAGGGTGAAAACGGGACCATATTACTAACGCTGCCTGTCTGTCTGTCCTACCTTTTAACGGCTGTATTTTTCAAACCGTAATAGATAGCCAGTTGAAATTTTCACAGAGTATGTAACGTTACGGCGGATCAACTAAGAAATGTAATAACAGTAAAGTTTCATATAGTAAAAACGAAAGGAGGTCATTCTTAGTTCTTAGCTCTAATATAAAAACGGTAATACGTACAAGCGTCAAACTTGGCATGATCATAGTACTCTAAAGTGTAACAACAAATAATAATTTATGGCCAAGTGCGAGTCAATGACAAATTTCTGTTCATTACCAAGTTATACTCGAGCGTCACTGTAGCAAAGAATTAAATATGTGACTGCGTTGCAACTACTTCGACTATTTTGGAAGGCGTTAAGCCTGAACAATAACTGGTTGTATTTTGTGGTGGTAAAGAACCCTCAATGCGCGAGCCTGACTCGAAATGCGTATTTTAGTAATTTTGAAGTCAGTCTAATCCCTAATGTTTTTAGCTTTACATAGATAAAAACTATGGACAGATGCGGGACTATAGCTACGATATAAGGGCGCGATAGGAGTAGGTTGAATTACGGTATGGGAGTGGAGTGGAGCGGACGGCTACGGGACTAGATCGGAAAGAGTGGGACTGAAGTAGATAGGATTACGGAACGGATGCGGGGCTGGATTGCAAAAAGGTGGAAAGAGAGTAAATTGGATTACGGGACGGATGCCGAGTTGGATCGGAAAGGGCAGGCCTGTATTAGAGAAGATTATGGGACAAATTCAGGACTGGCGCCGTAAGGATGGGGCGGAAGAAGAGTAATTTTACGGGACGGATTCGGGCCTGGAGCGGAAAGAGCGGAACGGTAGTAGAGTGGATTTAGAGGCGAATGCAGAACTGGAGCAGAAAGGGTGGTACAGGAGTAGAGTGGATTACAGGATGGATGCGAGACTGAAACTAAAAACACGGGAGGTAGTAAAGTAGATTTCAATACTACGCGAGCGAAGCCGCGGGCAACGGCTAGTAGGTTATGTTTTGGTAAGACTGCTGAGTGTATTTATGCGTAAAAACCTATGTAATGGATTAAAATATATCATGGATTATAATAATTACCTTGCAGCTTTCACTCCTTTGCCCTCAGCAACCGTAAAATCTGGATTTGATGCAAAATATGCTGTCATCATGAATGTATCTATTTTTGGTAGATTGTCCGATTGTGTTTTGACAAAACCAGTCTCAGTCATCGTCCTAATGATTCCTAGTTTCACGAGAATGCTAAAATTACACTAGCTAATGGGAAACAACCACAGGAACTCAACATAAAACTATTTTTCTATCAAACACTACTAAACACGGAACACTATTACTCCTAAAACTGTATGAAAATCGACACCAAAATCGACACTCGAACTCGATCGTTATAGGCGATGTTATGTTGTGGCTTTTGACGTCACGTTTCGTTTCGACCAATGGTGAAGCGTTTCGCAAATTTGAATTTCCCTCTCATATTTTGCACTTTTTATTTAACATTTTAAGCAATAATAATGCAACTAAATAAAAAAATATTTTTAAGATATAAAGTCAGAAGTATAAAGATTCGGAAAAAAAATATTTCAACCAAATTTAAACCACATGCCTATTCCCTAAAACAAATCTGGCAACCCAGACGGAACAGTTGCCAATAAATTATTTAAAAAAATAAGAGTTTTGGCGCCAACGTGGAAAAAAACATGTCGGCTCGTTGGATTATTTTCCTAAACTTGTGATTTTTCGAGTGTTAATGTGTTCTAAATGGTGAATTATTAAACGTGCTCGAGTGTGAGGAAGGGTTATAACGAGGTGAAACGTGTATTTTCGTGTTGTTTCCAAAACTCCATAGGAGCCTCTTGTGAAGTCTCCACCACTTTACAGGGGCATGAGTTTGACTTGACCGTGACTTACTTAGCTTGACTCTGACTATGACTATGACTTGTTTGACACTTTAAATAGACAATAGACAATTTTTTATTTATAGAAGAAAATAACACATTTTAAAGAATTAATAGAAATAAATACACACATTACAAATTGTTTTCCTCCACAAACCGGTTCCAACTCAGCATAATGCTGGTTGCGAACAACCAGCGCTGGTCTTCCGTTGGAGCCGCCGGTGACATCACCCATGGCCAACATTACACCCAACAGTACACGACAAATTGAATAATAATATAAGAACAACAACACATAATACATAACAAACTAACATTTAATATAAACAAAACCATAACATAATACTAAGTAAACATGTTTGATATTACGACTAAAGGACTTTGAATCCACGGTCATAATAAAATTTAGCAAAAGAGCAAAACAATCCAGACGGAACGAGTTTTTGGCGCCAAAGTGGAAAAAGACATGTCGGCTCGTTGGATTATTTTCCTAAACTTATGTATTTTTGAACGTTGATGTGTACTAAATGGTGAATTATTATTCATTGAGTGCTCGTAAACGTGCTTGAGTGTGTGGGTAAGTGATATAACGAGGTGAAACGTGTCTTTTCGTGTTGCTTCCAAAACTCTATAGGAGCCTCTTGTAAAGTCTCCACCACTTTACAAGGGCATGAGTTTGACTTGACCGTGACTTACTGTGCTTGACTCTGACTGTGACTATGACTTGTTTGACGCTATTATTAAAATGTAAACTTTTTAATATAACGACTAAAGGACATTGAATCCACGGTCATGGAAATTTTAACAAAAAAAATACCCAGACGGAACGGAACGACTTCTTAAGGATGAGTTTTTGAATACATCGTTTCATAGAAAATGTGCTTAAACGATAGCCTATGACAAGGATGTTTTAGACTACATTCATGGCCTATGATATTTTACCTCACTGCCGACAGCGCAAACACCACGGGTGCACCTACGAGACGACGATGTGGCACGCAAGGGGCAGAAAGTTAACGTTGCTGACAACACATTTTCTTAGGTTGCCGCATTGCCGACGATTTTTATTTAGCACGTCCCGCCCCGCGTGGACCAAAAGAAAACTCCATAGAAGCTAATTTTAAAGCCTCCACCACTACGGCATGAGTTTGACTCAACCCTGACTTACTTTGCTTGTCTCTGACTGTGACTATAATTTTTTAACGCTATTTAGTACAAAGTTAAAATGTTTATTACGACTGAAGGACATAGTATCGAAGATCATACAATAGAAAAAAAAATTAGTAGAATAGTTTTAAGACCATGATACCTACTACCCAAAGGGACGGAACGCTTCAAACAGAAAAAACGAGCAGTGCGAGAGGTACCACGTTTAGCCATTTGTCCCTTTCTAGTGTTGATATAATCACTGATACTAATTCCTCATTACTTTTCATACTTTTTTATATTTTTATACAGAATAGATCTACGTTTGGCCACTAACTTGCCTGATGGTAAGCAACGGTGTGGCCGAGGATGGAACACGTTGATCTAGAAGAAATCTATTCATTCTAGCCTTGAAGATGACTAGATTGTAGTTCTCAGGAAACAAGGAGGACAGCAGGGAGTTCCATTCTTGGACAATACGTATCATAAAAGACAGCCCAAATCGTTGTGTATGAATTTTTGGAATTTCCACGAGGAAGGGGTGATAGTGTGCTGTCCTTCTACTTGTCCTGTAGTAAAAGGGGGAGGGTGGAATAAGGTCATGAAGCTTTTGCTCACACTCACCAAAATATATCCGGTAGAAAATAGACAGACAAGCTACTTTACGGCAGTGCTCAAGGCTTTGTAATTTATTGGCGACTAGCTTGCTGTCACCAATCAGCCTCATAGCACGCCGGTCTACGGAATCTAAAGCTTCCAGTTGGTACTTGGCTGCTCCGTCGAATAGGTGGAAGCAGTACTCAACACACGTACATACTAATTTATTCCTTATTTATATCACTACAATAATAAACGGATACACCCTAAATAACCATGAGAGTTTTCTTTTAGATATTATGTTTCACAAATAAAAATATAAATAATTAAAAATGATTCTGATAAAATCATGTACGGACTACCCAAATTAATACCAAATTTACGGTTACAATATTTTTCCAAAAGTGGCAACACCACACACTAATATGTGTTCAAGAATGTCATTGTATATAAGACATGTAGTTTGAAAGGGACAAATGGCTAAACGTGGTACCTCTCGCTCTGCTCGTTTTTTCTGTTTGAAGCGTTCCGTCCCTTTGGGTAGTAGGTATCATGTTTAAGACTAATTAATTAATATGTTTGTGATGGACAAAACTGTTGACTTATTTAATTTATGAATAATTTTATGAAACTATTGATTCAGTAGGTGTACTTTAAATAAATTCAATTAATTAATTAATTTCTTTCAACGTTCTCAAGATTTAGTCTATATCCGCTCAAAGCACTTTGGCGATAATTGATTAAGAAAGATTCCTTATAAGATCCAATCATAGAACTACCAGCTAAATACTTTCGACCAATGACGACGCGATGCTCATTATTCACAATTGATTTGAATATCATAGTTTCGGCGCCAACGTAAAATACATGTCGCTTATTGTATTATTTCCATAAGCTTGTGTTATTTCAAGTGTTCATGTATAATAATAGTGGATTATTATGGTATTAAGTGTTTTTGAATGTGCTCGAGTGTAGACAAGTGATATAAAAACATATATTTTCGAGATGATTCCAAAATTCCAAGAAGCTTGTAGTAAGTCTCCACCATGAGATATATAGGATATGACTTGGACTTAACCGTGATTCACTTTATTTGATTTATACTGTGACTATGACTTAACTATTTTGATGTTATTTAATACCATATAAACTTGATTATTATTCCGACTGACGGACTTTGTATCCATAGTCATAAAAAAATCATTTGACCTTGCTTGCTAATTCTTTTGACCGTTATTTTATTTGCTTTCAAAGTTTCAACTACAAACTTAATCTCTGTGTCTGTTCTAGAGGTGTAAAAGTAACGAAAAAATCACGTACCCGTATGTATTCGTTACTATACATTCAGTACTCGTTACTATCGTATCGTTACTCGTTACTTTCGTTTATTTCATACGATTACATAAAATTTCTTCTATAGTGCGTAAGTACTTATATCAAATTTGTAAAATATCTTTCTTACCTTGTTTCTGTTCCACACACGAACACAATACCTCTAATGGATATTTAAATATTTAAAAAACCTGGATAACGAATCTCACAAATCATCAAACAACGTTATTTTCTTTGTACGTCCTTAAGTTTACATTACCTTTTTAATTCGCGGAAAATACGCACGCATGCGCAAAACGATCAGTAATAAACGTTTCAATACACGCATCAACGCAGCGTAACATTGGGTCATTGAAACAGCGTATGTAACCATGATACGAAACATGCGAGTAACGAAAAGTATTCGTGAGTAACGTTTCGTTACTCGGTACTAGATGGCGTACCCGTTACTTAGTAACGAATACATACGGTTTGCTACAGCTCTAGTCTGTTCTAACAAGTTCCAAATGGTTCCAAGGACTAGGACTACAATACAATTAAAAGTTATTCTTACTTTACTGTTTGAGATATTCTTAGGTCGTAATAGATAAATCGGTGGTTCGTAATCGTAACGCTTTTCACAAATTTAATTCAAATCCAATCATCGATATTTGTACTACGTTTCGTGGTTTTCTCCTGCACTTGAATCTATCAATTCAAAATGGAGGATGAGAAAACTGGGAAAGTTGATATTCCGACATGCAGAAATAGAAGACGCAGACGTAGAGTGGTGAGTTTGCGTGTGATTTTTGTTCGAATACATCAGCAGGTATGTATTTCAATACTTTTGCATATTTTTCACAGGCACAGGACCAGAACCAGGAAAATGTGCACGTCATCCCGAATGTGTTTGTGTTACCGACTAAGAATCGCACGGCGACTATGCGTGGTCCTCTCGAAGACTTATCGAATGCCAAAGCCCAGCCTGTGGTCGCTGCAGCTAAAATTGAGAAGAAACCCTTCTTGTCCTTTTCTAAACGGTGAGTTTATTCTATAATTCCATGTCAAATTCCCACACAACACTTAAGAAAAGACATTAGTACAAGTACAGAAGATTCCAATGGTGGATTTACCAGCAGGCTGAGTAGTCTGGAGCCTAGGGCGGCAGATTTTAGGGGCGGCAAATTTGGGGCCAATCTTTTTGTCTTCCAGAAATTAAAAGATTCATATTTATGTACCGAAATGTTAACAAATCAATTCAACATGTAATATATTTCAATACTTAGATAATTTTTTCTACAATTTGCGTAGTCGCGTTTCGCTTCGATGAGTGACATGACCGTTCGCTACGTGTGTCTGCCGAATTGACTGAATAACCTAACATCAATCCCCTTGTTCACAATCATAATAACTATGGGAATGTGAACTAAAGTATCGAATTCTAGAGGTCGGAAGGGGCGGCAAAATTTGAATTGCCTACTGGCGGCAAATGTAAATCCGCCACTGGAAAATTCACTCCGCATAATCATTTAAATAAGTAGTGACTCTTGCACAATAAGCTAGGTGCTAGGTGCCGTCCGGCGTTACGGGACTTCCCCCTACCTGTACCTGTATGTGAAATGACCTAAAGCCTGTAACCGAACCTATTTCAATAAAATAAAATAAAGTTCAATTCAGGATGAGCGAGCGCTAACTAGCTACAGCTATATTAATCTAGAAGTTTCTGTCATTGCAACTTGAATAATCACTTGTATAAGCTAGGAGCCACGGGCAGTCCACTGTGTCATGGCTGCATGAAAGAAAACGAAACTGTAGAGCATGTACTGTGGCATTGTGAAGCCACAAAAGAAACTAGAATCGTTACCGGGTTGCATGAGGCACCATTGCCTTCTTCATCCACGTCACCACAACAGCTAGACTGCTTTTCATCATTATCATTTACACTACCATCTACGCCACTGGAGCAACTGTGCCAGCTCCCCAGAGCTCACTCCGATATTTCAAGGAGTTGAATTGGCTCGGGTAGGTGCCGGTAGGAGGAAATGCACAATACACCCCAAGCTAAACGTCAGTGCAGGACTTAACGCCCCCATCTCGAATTAGGTGGACCACCGAAGTTTTAATTTAAAAGCCCTGAGGTGTGTTGGTATAAAACACTGTTTTAAACTATCACTGTTGTTCACTAAAGTTATATCGGGAGCTCATTCCACAACCTTACCACGGTAAATATCCTGTAAATAATCATATAACTTTTTTGTGTTGGTATAGCCTTCAGCACTGCAGCACTATCGGAGAGTATTCTGATACTTTGGTCAGTTACCTGTCTGTGTAGCCTTTGTCACCTGGATGATACCTACACATTCTGCTTTGAAAATGGAGTTATATTCACCCAGGGTCATTGCATGTTTGTTGAGGTCATCAGAGAATATACCAGACCCAGTGCCCCTCTCTGTTTTAAACCCATCCGCATAAATCCTTACTTCCCTTATACCATTGTAGCACCTGGTGAAGATATATATCTTTGGCTTTTCTATATTTTTTATAACACTGTGTATCTCTCGGAAGGTATGAATCCAGAACCACCGCAGGATGGGCAGCAGCATCCTATTAGTACGCGGTGAACATACTATGATCCCCAAGGTGCCTGCCAAGCGTGGGGATTATGGCACCCCTCTCTAATAGGGAGACTTTTGTTCAGCAGTGGATGTTTACTGGCTGATGATGTGTATCACTCTGGGCTAACATATTTTGTTCTCGAGTGGTGTATATTGAATTGCCTGCTATTCTCAGAATACTATAGAATGCTTTGCTTCGCTGTAAATTCAAATGAATACGTTCGAAGAACAAAATATTATGTTGTCCCCTTGTAACACAAATAACTTTTATATTTTACTGAAAATCAACCCTAAAATTGCTAAATTGACCCACTGCAAGGTCAAGACCTAGTCAAGATTCAGAGATCAACACGATGGTGATGTTAAAATTGTGATTCAATTAAAACCGATTTATAGGTCCGCTCAAAAAGACACGAGCTTATTTAATGCCTTTTAAAAATCTTAACTAACTTAGGTGTAGAACGATTAAGAGGTCGGAATCTCAAGTGGGTGCAAGCCCATGCCGGCCGTTTACCGGCTCGGGCTGCTAACATAACTACCTAGTACCTACTAAGAGAATAATAAAAAAAGTATTATATTATTCTCAATATTCAAAATTGACCACATGAGCAAAACCATGGCCACAAGCTGGTAGTGTATAATCCAAATAACAAATTTTGTATGTTGCAGCTATTGTCATGTGCAGGCTAAAGTGAACACCGGGCTGGCTAGGAAGAATGCGATCCAGCCATCTCTTCTGCGGAGTCCGCCGCGGCCTCCGCCGCGGACTCCGCTGCGGACTCCGATCCAGCCATCTCTTCTGCGGACTCCGCCGCGGACTCCGCTGCGGACTCCGATCCAGCCATCTCTTCTGCGGACTCCGCCGCGGACTCCGCTGCGGACTCCGCCGCGGACTCCGCTGCGGACTCGGATGCGGACTCCGCTGCGGACTCCGATCCAGCCATCTCTTCTGCGGACTCCGCCGCGGACTCCGCTGCGGACTCCGATGCGGACTCCGATCCAGCCATCTCTTCTGCGGACTCCGCCGCGGACTCCGATGCGGACTCCGATCAAGCCATCTCTTCTGCGGACTCCGCCGCGGACTCCGCTGCGGACTCCGATGCGGACTCCTCGCAGACTTCAAGAAAGTACAGATCAAGCGGTAAGGGACTGCGCATTTAATGAGAGTTTTTGTTAAATGGAGAGATGAAAAATCAACACTGTTACACTATTACTAACACGTATTTATGGCTTAGTCTACTGAGAGTTATAGTCAGATGACCTCATCTCTGATAGCTCACCTTCTGTGAGTGTGCGCAAGAGCTTCAAGACCTTATTCCACTCCCCTTTTTACTACAGGTAGATAGACAGCACACTATCACACTATCCCTTCCTAGTAAAAGATTCATACTCAACTATTTGGGTCGTCACATACTGCCAAAGAATAGAACTCCCTGGCATCCTCCTTATTTCCTGAGAAATCTTCAAGGCTAGAGTGAATAGATTTCTATTAGAACAACGTGTTCCATCCTCGGCCGCACCGTCGCTTACCATCAGGCGAGTTGGTGGCGAAACGTAGATATAGTCTATATATAAATAAACGGCATGATACCTTTTTTGTGTTTGGTTCCTCCTCCAGGGTCCTTCGCAAGGTGGCGAAGCCTGTGAAGTTGTGAACACAATATCAGTGGTCCAGGAACTAGAAGTATATTACAGAAAGGTAAGGGATTTTACAGCTCTCAGTCTTCACTCTCCTCGTACAAAACAAATAGCAAACATTTATATATGTGCCAAACCCTTTCAAAGCATCGTTGGTAACACATTTGTGTACCAACGACTTTACTGTGATTAAACTGGAGGCCGGCCTGCGAGGCAGGTTGAGCTCCATAATCCTAGCCTCGGCATAAATGGACGGAACGCTCGAAGCGCCACCGCCAGAAGTGAAACAGCTAATGTGGTTCTGCACAAGCAACAATTTAGGATGTAGCTCTTTGATTCCACCTCTATTGTGCAAACTGCTAGAAAGTGGAATGCGCCTGACGGGGTATGTTCCCCGATAGTTACAATGTGGGTGAATTCAAGTTGCGAGTGAATCAGTTTCTCCTAAGCAAGCATACTTCATTTTAGACCGCATCATTGCTAAACAGGCGAGGTGGAGGTCAAACACAAGCATATTAATCAATAAAAAAATAATATAAGGTTACATAAATGTATGCCTGTTACCGTTTTACTTCAAAACGGCTTTGAATTCGGCTTCTGAAAGCAGGTTTCAGTTTAGTCTTTCTTAGCTATGTTTCTAAAGGACTAACCAAATTTTTCAGAAGAGAGGGCAAAAAAACAACCAAACTGCATCAAATAAAAAACCAAAGATTCCTGAGCTCCCAGCTGATGTAGTGGATATAGACGCTGGAGACGCCAACCCGTTGTCGATTTATAATAAGTACATTTTTAAGCATCTCAAGGAGTTGGAGGTGAAATTTAAAATTGAACAAGACCATATGAAGAATCAGGTATCTGACTATTTCTATATATATCTGTGTTACGATGTTATGTGTTTGTCCCTTGTAGTCCCTTGAAATACATCAAGAAGACTAAAGCAATAACAGAAGATACTAAAGACTATCGATAATCTGCACAAATTTAGATCCCATTAAACGGGAATATCTTCAGAATAAATGTCTCGCTGTGATGCTACACAAGACATTGACGAAATTGGGCCAAATCTACAGAAGTCACAATGAAAATTAAAGATTGATTAGACTATTTTTACCCGACAACAAAATCAAAAAAGATATTGAGATTAACATGTATGTATGTATGTTCCAACACCTTTTAACCACAACTTAATTAGATGAATCAGTAATAAGTGCAGCGATGATCACTATAGGTGTTCATAAATGCAAGATGACCAGTGGGCTTACTCTTGACACTCGATTTCAATCGAATTTGGGATTGGGATCGAAAACATGCCATGTTGGTACTCTGGAATTCTAAACTAGCGCACGATTGGAACCGATAATGGTGGAATTTTATGGAACTAAATAAAATCGACTCAACTCGACGCTTTCAGTACTCTTGACGCGATTGAAGAGTACCAAATGGCATGGTTTCGATCCCAATCCCAAATTACGATTGAAATCGAGTGTCAAGAGTAAGCCCACAGCTCTCATATAGGTTAATGATGATGATTTTTATGATTTTTAGTAGTGTTTTTCCAAGACATTGTTACTACCATTATTATAGACCTATTAATGGCTGTACTTTAAAATAACTAACTAAAACTAATGTATATATATTTTTGTGCTGTTGGTCTTAAATAAAAATAAAATAAAATGATTACTCCACTCGCTCATGTGTGGTATCATGGGATAGATATTATAATTGAAAAAGAAATAAAAAAAACAATAAGAATTTAAAAAGACAATTCAAATATATATATCAATGTTTCAGTCATTTTAGCTCAAAATTTGGCAAAATATGTGGAGTACATTTATCTATTAGAATAATAATATGCTGTCCTGTATCTGTCTGTCCATCCTACATTTAAAAGGCTGTATCTTTCGTTTAATATTATATAGCCAGTTGAAATTTTCACAGAATATGTAATGTTACGGCGGATTAACTAAGAAACAGTAAAAATAAAAAATAAAATGACATAACTTAAACTCGCACAAAAGTCTATTCACACATGTACATGTACATATTTTGTTTCTTACAGACTGAGATCAATCCCGCGATGAGGCAAAATCTACTTATCTGGCTGCTACAGGTGCACAAATGTTTCCAATTAAGTAATGAAACTTTCCAATTGACTGTGGGCATCATTGACCAATTTTTACAGGTATTATATTTTGGGCGCATTTTAAAACACGACAGCAACGCTTACGATGCCAATAACCACACAAAAGAGAAGTTAACAAAACGGAAATGAGAAGGAAAATCTGTCGCCATGCATTATGACAGAACCTTGATTGAACATTCTTTAATGCGTCGACTCCGCATCCAAAGAATTCTTGGACCTTACCTTTTTGAGTTAGATCTTAAAGTATTTTGACCACATCACAGTTGCTGACTGACGTTTCGTTTATATATGCAACTGGCTACAATTTTTTTTTTACAAAAATGCTTTGACAGTATTTCTAATGTAAATTAAAAATACTTTTCTTTGCCAATAGCACTAGAGATCCAATGCTGAAAAGATAAAATCAGTCTTATTACCAATGTTGGCGTGATTTGAAATGCATCCTTTTATGTACATTATGTTATTTATTTAAAGGTGTGTATTTATGTAAACAAACAAAGCAGATAGATAAACAGTAATAATCACTAGTGAGAAAATGCACAGCTGTTTTCGGTAAAAAAAACGCCGTATTGTTTGTTTACATAGTTGGACAACTAAAAAGAGACATCAACAAGGATATTTAGGAACTGAAATGGCACATTCAAGGGTTGTGTGAAGTGAAGGCCTAATTCCAAGACTATAGTGTCCTCTCCTGGGACACTATAATCTTGGAATTGGGCCTTACGTAATACAGAATAGGTCATCAGCTATCTCAAGGCGATATTGGATACCTTAACTTTAAAACACTGGACAAAGTTCTGGAAATCGTAAGAATGATGTTGATAGTCAGCTGTAGCCTCAGTGTAATTATATCATGGTTCATATTTTAGGCGGGCTAGACTAGGGGATGTTATCTTAAAACTAACTGTAGGATGCTAATAGCGAGTACACTTCTCACCTATGATTTATTGTTTGACAACATAGTCCTAATAGCTGAATCACTGGAAAACTTAGCAAATTCTTCTCAACACATCAGTTTCCGGATGAACTTTGATAAAAAATTGTCATGTTCAATGAACCTGTGTTAAGAGCCCGGTTGCTATTAATAGCTTTACTTTAGAGATTGTTCCACTATCCAAAAAACAAAGTGAGGCCATGTGAAGTGTACATGGGCTGAGCAACATTCGGAAAACACCATCTGAATATGACCAGACTTGAATTTCTCTCTTGTTTAGTGCCTTTTCAATACGTGAAAACTCGCCATATCTTTTCCCCTAATCTCTTAAAGCCAGAGTGCCTGCCCCGGATTGCCATCAGTGGCGGCGACTGAGATATGTTGGTGGCAATCGGGAATAGAACCACCCCTAATCCTGCTTGGCCCATGGCAAGGAGCACTAATATGGGAAGATTTTGCCTGGTTTGGAAAATACGTAGATTTGGGGTTTATCTGGATGATGTTGCAGTTTTTTTAATGGGTTTGACATTAAAATAAAGTTAATGACTGTTAATAATTTCCATCAATGTAATATTATAGGTGGTGCCGACAGTTAAACGTGAACGGCTACAACTGTATGGAGTGGCGGCTCTATTTATCGCCAGCAAGTACGAAGAGCTACAGATGCCTTATATAAGCCAATACGTAGCAGTTACCGAATACTCGAAAAAACGACTGCTCAAATGCGAATGGGAAATGTTGAACAAGCTAGGCTGCTGTCTGGCTAGACCGACACACGCGGTCTTTTTATACAGGTGAATACTATTATTAGTTAAGTGTTGGGGCTAGTTTTGCGAAGACCGTATAGCATTTAGTATTCAACCGCCTAGCACTTTTTCGGGGTCAAAAAACGGCCGGAACCTCGGGATAATGTTATCCGTATTGTATTCTCTGGTCAAGACATTTTTATTCAGGAACGAGTAAAGGTTTCAAGTTGAAATTAATATAAAATACTAAGGTTCACGGCCACTTGGAGCTAAACGCAACCAAAAGATATGTCACTAATTATGATTGCAAACTCACAAACCGGGTACTTTTAGTTGACCCAGAATAATGAATTTCCGTCCCGCGCCTTATCCGGGGGCGAAAAGATAGACAAGACCAAAATATCGCCTGTCCTACTCGCTTTCTCTGTCTACTTCAAGGAGATGGTCAAACTAAGAGAAGGTCAAACCCAGCAAAGGCTCGGGTCGTTGACGATTATACAGGTGTTCTGAAAATTTAACAAATCTGCAGTGCAAGTACCGTTCTTTATCGATCGTCAAATTATCGAGCATAGCGAGCACTGATCAAGTGGCATTTTAACGACTCGCCTGTCAAATTTGATGATCGATAAAGAAAGGTACATGCACTGCTGCTACATAACTGTAACCTCATCATCATCATCATCATCATCAGCCAGAAGACGTCCACTGCTGAACATAGGCCTCCCCCTTTAACCTCCACACAGAACGACAGCCTGCCTTTTGCATCCACTGGATGCCCGCGACTCTCACAATGTCGTCGGTCCATCTAGTGGGAGGCCTCCCTACGCTGCGTCTTCCGGTTCGTGGTCTCCACTCCAGAACCTTTCTTCCCCATCGGTCATCGGTTCCTCGAGCGATGTGGCCTGCCCATTACCACTTCAACTTGCAAATTTTAACAGCTATGTCAGTGACTCTGGTTCTTTGGCGAATATCCACGTTTCGGATTTTATCGCGCAAAGAAACTCCGAGCATAGCTCTCTCCATTGCCCGCTGTGTGACTCTGAGTTTTTCCAAAAGGCCAACAGTTAAGGACCATGTCTCAGTACCATATGTCATCACTGGCAACACACACTGGTCAAAGACCTTCGTCTTGAGGCACTGTGGTATCTTGGACGAGAAGATGTCACGCAATTTCCCGAACGCTGCCCATCCGAGTTGGATTCTTCGGGCGGAACTGCAACCTACATTTTGTATAATAGTATTATTAATTTCACAGATACATGATAGCTGCGCACGGTATGCGAATGAATGAACACTTGGCGAATTACTTCATCGAGGTCAGCCAAGTGGAATATGCAATGGCGTCCCACAAGCCTTCAGAATTATCAGCCGCTGCATTCTGTCTCGCCCTGCACCTACAATCGCTAGAGATGTTGAAAGATGTTTGGACCCCCTCGCTCCAGTACTACTCAAGCTATACATTAGAGCACATCGAACCTATTGTAAGACAAATTGCGACGATAGTATATTATATAAAGGACTCACCCTCCATGTCGATCTACCTCAAATATCGAACCAGCTCTTTTGATAGAGTGTCAAAAGTGCCACGGGAAAGACATGAATTGCTGTTAGAGCTGGTAGGGATACCTTCGAATCCAGGACCTTCAAGGAATGATGACTAATTTTTAATTTCTTTTATTCAATGATATGCTTGCGTTTGACCGCCATTTCGCCTGATGTTAACCGATGATGCGGTTTACGATTGTAACTTACTACAGTTTTAACTTTCTCGCCAGGACGCGATCTTGGCTGACTTATTTTTGATACATATTTATTTTAAGAAGTCTTTTATGTGCTTCCATTGTTTGAATTTTATTACTAGTCATTGTTGCTGTTAGACATGTATTTTTTTCATGTAGTTATCCCAGAAAACTGTTGTATAAAGTCGCATCACAATAATATGTTTATAAAACACAAAGTCACATTCGTCGTTAGTTTCGGCAGGCTATGTGCGGCAAGTAGTATGTAGAACAATGATTTGTACATACCTGGCTCTGACGAGCAGTGAATGTAAGTTCAATATCCTGTGCAGCAGAATTAAGGAGACTGTTCCCGTCTGCAGCTCTCTCGCTCGCACATTTTCACATTATTGAAGATATAAAATCAATGAGTGTGAATTTCCAAAAAGTAACAAAATCATATCATGGTGTCTATCGTAACATTACAAACAAAGAAATGTTTGTTTCGATATCTTGTAATTTGACGTAATAACATGACACGAGAAATAAAAATCACTTGTTACCATTTTACTGTGTCAAATTAAATTATATCAAATTGACAATTTCTTTGTTTGTAATGTTATAATTGACACAAGACATTTTGTTACTTTTTGGAAATTCACACTCATTGATTTTATATCTTCAATAATGTGAAAATGTGCGATCGAGAGAGCTGCAGACGGGAACAGTCCCATTAAGCATTTATTCTGTTGTACGTGAAGCAAAGCATAAAAACGACGTATTCAAAGTTTGTTACGTTGTTAAATCACAACATAATTTGCCTAGTCATGGTCTGCGTGGAATGACTTAATTTGCCTTATAACTCTGTTGTGTGACGCGACTTCAAATTTGAATGCGCTTCAGGACCAGGTTCAGTGGTCTTATTTCGCAAGTCTGAATCCGATTGTCACGTGTCATCCCGCTCACGCGCATAGTGCCGGACTTGCACGAGAAGGACACTGGTGCGACGTAAGCATAGCAAGCATATCATTATTTAATTAATATCGACTGAACACACCGACTGATTGTTTATAGGTTAATTTAAGGTACCTGAATTACTAGTGATTAGAAATAGTTTAAATTGTATTTTTAGTTATTATTGTAAGAGATTTTAATCTACGCCTGGACGCGATCTTTAATTATTTTATTTTTGATACATGTTGCCTTTATGAATTGTTTAAACTTATACGCTTGTGATTTATACGCTTTATGATTATCTTTGTTTTAGTAGTGATAATACAAATAATTTAAGTTTTATACTGGAAGATATTTTAACCAACTGTTTTTAATTCAATGATGTTCTTGCAATTGACCGCCATTTCGCTTGATGTTAAGCTATGATGCGGTCTACGATTGTAAGTTACTACAGTTTTAACTTTCTCTCCAGGCCGCGATCTTGACTGACTTATTTTTGATACATATTTATTTTAAGAAGTGTTTTATGTGCTTCCATTGTTTGAATTTTATTACTAGTCATTGTTGCTGTTAGACATGTATTTTTAAAATGTAGTTAAACCAAAAAAAATTATATAAAATCGCATCACAATAATAATGTTATCCATTGACTTTCATTGTAACTAAATGAATTCTTTCTGAAAGCATTGTAGCATGCTTTTTGGCTGTTCGGCTAGCCTATTTTATCTTATTCGAATTTCTTAACCTCCCACCTACTTGCCGTTTTAATTACTTTGATTATTTTAAAAATTATTTCTTGTTATATTCTTCTTCTTCTTCTTATGTATAAAAGGCGTATGTAAGAATTTTCCCTATTAATTTAATACTGCTGGACATATTTTGTTGGGAGTTTCACTGACGTAATTGATGCTATAATAAGTAAGAGTTTGATATTAAAAAATAAACAATTTTAATGTAGGTATTCATATTTTGTAATGTAATTTGTGTAAACTGACTTTTGACCGACAGACCAAACACCAACCAAACCATTGAACCAAAATGATTATATTTGCTATTGTTAACTTTTTCTAAGACTCAATAATAATAATTTGTACTTAATAATAATAATTATGTGGATAACTATCAGTTCACATAAAGGACGTTTCATGAAGGTGCTAAATTCGTTATTTTAAAAAATATACACCGTAAATTGCAATCCAATTTGAATTTTGTAATGTAATAAGTGCAAACCGACGTTTGACTGATAATTGAACCAAAACAGTGATATTTTCTATTGTTAACTTTGTGTATTTAATTTCTAAAGTTTATATTTGTACGTAATAAAAATAATAATTTTGTTGTGATTAAATGAATTTTTGTACAAAATGTATGTCGTTTAAACTATCAGTTCACACCAAGGATGTTTCATAACATGAAACGTCCTTGGTTCACACCAAGGCGGATGGTCCAAAGCTTGGTTGTAAAGAATTGCCGCTAAAGTCGTTATTTTTTAAAATATACACCGTAAATTGCAATCCAAATTGAACTAAATCTTAAATTGTAAATTGGCTACTATGGAATTTTGCAAACGTCACGATAATACCACCACACCTCACTTTGACCTCCCCTTCCTTTTCACCTTGGTGTATAATTAACCCATACTCGAGCACGTTCACGAAAACCGTTTATTCCATTCTGTCCGACTATTTGTCCGATGATCGGACTGTTTGGACAAAAATATTCCAATCTGTCCGACTGGGCAGTCGGACAGATTGGACACGCAAATTTTGTTCCAAATAGTACTACTGGCAGTAAAGTACAGTGAAAACAAAAATGTTATACTTATTTATTTTTTTCCTACTATTTTGACTTTGAGTGTCGGCTAATTTCTATGTGCAATATAATAATTAAGAATAGTTTTTTTCACCAAGTCCCAAGTACCAGGAATGTATAAACCATGAAGACGGTTTCCCCTTCGCGACCCATGATCACACTTTTTATGAATCTAGAGTGAAATACCTCTCCATCGTTTCTGTTATCCTGGTATGTACCTGGTATCAACGTTTTCCAATAATTAACGTTTGTTCTACTTGTGGAGGAACACAGTAGAAACTACTCGGCTGTGGAGAGTGTGATCACGGGTCGCGGTCGCTTCACGAGGTGGAAAACCTCTTCATGGTTTATGCATTCCTGGTACTTTGATTTGGTGAAGCTTTTTGTTCGACCTTGTGAATGACAGCTGTCATCGGAAATGAAGATCTCGACGAGATCTATCACTTCTGCAAAGAGACTGCTAGTCCAGGATCAACAGTTTCCGAGATATCACCCAACCAAGTTTGACAGCTGTCACACTGATATCTGTCAACGCCCACATTAAACCATGGAGAGATACCCAAATCCAGAAGCAGTGGTCTGATAAACGTAGGCTAATGATGGTGATGATGTCACTGACATCTGTCAACGCCTACATCTACCCTGAGACAGGCCCAAGTCCGTCTGATAAGAGTAGGCTGATAATGATGATGATGGATTAGGACCCATTCTCTGTGAGGGATGACCTGTGTCCCAGCAGTGGGAACATGGTAGGCTGAAATGATGATAATGAAATTTTAAATTCAGGATACTTTGCGAATGATGATAATGATGGTGGATTAGGGCCCATCCTCTCTCTCTCTGAGAAAAATCCTGTGTCCCAGCAGTGGGAACATAATAGGCTGAAATGATGATGATGAAATAACATACAAATGATAATTACGATAGATTCATATTAATTATTTTGCTAGAAGTGTTTGGTGTGAAGTACTTACTTCAAAGATAATAATCCTACAAAAAGTACCTAATTACTTTTCAGATTGATTGTATCGTAATATTCTTAGTAGTACTATTTGGAACAAAATTTGCGTGTCCAATCAGTCCGACTGACCAGTCGGACAGATTGGAATATTTTTGTCCAAACAGTCCGATCATCGGACAAATAGTCGGACAGAATGGAATAAACGACGAAAACTTAATAAATAATAATCCACCAGCCATAGACTTATAATTGAAGAGGTGAAGAACAAAACCTCACATTTCCAGTTTTTCAAATTTTAGAGAATACATAAAAATGTCTCGACGGAATTTCTCTTTTTCAACGGAAAAGTGTGGTTTTGTTCGAAACTCGATTTCAAATGAAATTTTATATAGGAAAAGAGGTGTTTTTGACAATGTTTTACTTACATGCTTCAATCAATTTATAATTTATTGCCCAAAGAAAAAAAAACGAAATTTTCAAAAAAGGAAAAGTGAGGTTTTGTTCTTCACCTCCTCAATTATGTAGTACATTTAGATCAATGGTAATAGCGATAAAACTTATAAATACAAGACGATCTAGCTCAAGGTCATTGACCTTTTCGTAAAATTATCACAAAGAATACTGTTAATCCCTAGTGGTTTTCTTATTGACTAAACCATAAAAAGTATAATTATGTTATGTGAGGATGATACATCTTTCTCTGTTTGGCTGAACTTTCTTTCGAATTTTTGGATTCTGGATTTTGGATTCTGACAAGATTCGAAGGAATCAAATCGAAAAATTGAGTCGAATGTATTGAATTGCTAGGTGTTATTTAGGGGGCCATGGCCCCCACGCCCCCCCCCCTGGATTCGCCAATGCCTTGAAGATGCCTAGATTGTAGTTCTCAGGACACAAGGAGGACGGCATGAAGTTCAATACTTGGACAGTACGTATTAATGACGACTCAAATCATTGTGTACAAATCTTTGGAATTTCCACGAGAATGGGGTAGTAGTATGCAGTCCTATTCTACTGTAGTAAAAAGGGGAGGGTGGAATAAAACGGTTTTTCTCCTCTCGCACTAAGATAATATTCCCTATATTATACTATACACTTTGTAATATCTGCTTCAAAGAGATTGTACAAGTCAACGGTTTATACAAAGCTCTATCCTAATCAAAGACATCGTAATTTTTAGAAGAAAAAAAAACTTTATAAACCTGACATCACAGCCTGACATGACAAATGGGTAACCTGGCATGACAAAGACAAAACAAACCAAAGAGAATATGTGACAAACCTTGATACATACCCTATTATATTCTCTTTGCCTTGATAATTGGGTCGCAAAATCGCTAACAAGTGGCATTTTTCATGATTATAGGTTTCTCAAAGCTCACACATTTGTTTCGCACATTTGTTTTTAGTATATTATTTACCATGGTTTTTGGTAAGTAAATATACTTTGCTGGATAAAACATAGATACCGACCTACACGTAACGTATGAACAGAAATCATGTAAGTAAGTATGATGGATTCGAACCCAATCTCTACTTTCCAGGCAATGAAACGGGACATAATTCGAGACATAAAAAACAGCAACCCAAATACACTGACTGAAATCTTGGTACGGATCGTCCTCTTATTAGTGGTGTGCATAATGCACGCGAACCTGCACCCCCACGTGCAATACATGACTGAAGCACAGCTGCTGCAGGACTACAAGAGACCTAGAAGAGATTCCATCACGTCCCCGTGGTTTATGATACTTCTTATCCTCTGTGTTCCCGTAGTCTCTTTCATGATACCATATTTACATGCTAGAAACTGTGCAGATACGATACAGGCGCTACTGGCGTGGAGTCTAGCCTGCGCCATCACAGCCTTCCTGACTGAAACAGGGAAATTGATTGTCGGCAGACCACGACCAGATTTCTTTTACCGTTGCTTCCCCAACGAGAAGGTGACGAAAGATCTTCGCTGCACCGGCAATTTGAAGGACGTGATAGAGGGGCGGAAGTCTTTCCCAAGCGGGCATAGTAGTTTCTCCTTCTGTTCCTTAGGATTTGTAAGTGTTTGGTTGTGTGGGAAACTAGGAGTGCTGTCGAAGAGTCGCGGTCACGGGGTGAGAATTCTCGCATGCTTGGCGCCGTTGGTCGTGGCTGCTATGGTGGCCATGAGCAGGTGTTGCGACCACCACCATCACTGGGAAGACGTCATAACCGGCTCCATCATCGGTTTCACATCGTCATACTTCTGCTACCGACAATATTACCACCCGCTGGACTCTGAGGAATCTGGGACGCCGTACATCATCGACACGAGACAAATGTGGTTTGACTCAGTATCTGAAGCCGAGTGTTGTACGAGAGATTTGGATACCGAAAGTATAAATGATAAGGAGAAAGAAATATAACTGATTTATGAACCTTATTGTGCCTTATTACATAGTTACAAAGGAAAGAAATTACAAACGTAAAAACTATATAGATGGTACCTATATTCCTCCTCCTGGCATCGTGCTCCTCATGTCTGAGGCTCGTGACTCCCACCTCCCATCAGTCTCTCCTTTAGGATCTTACGCCATCTTCCCCTATCCTCGGCGACATGCAGCACATTACCAATCCTTAAATTAGGGACTGATTTGTGCGACTGAGGAACTATGGCTTGCATAATTCGTTATAGATCCTTTGCTGTTGCCATTTTCGGCGCGTCGATATTAAATATATACCTACGATTTACCTAGTTTGAAATGTATATCTTTATCTACATCATGATCAAAGAAAACAGGGTCTTCTACTCTGGCAGTTGTCCCAGAATGACGTCACTGTCCAGTTGCCACTTTATCCAATCAGCTGTTACATGGTGTATCGTCATCTCTTGGTAAATTGACATCATGACATCATTCCGCCCACGTGGAATTTTTTTCTCGGATTGCTATACCTGGCGGAGTATATTATTATACCATGATCGACATAAATAAGTAGAATGTTAAAAATAAGTAGGTACCTATTTCGAAGACAAAATTCATACAGAAATATGCAAAACCACGAGTTCTGTAGTGTACACCTTGGACTAATCATGATGGTTTGTCCAAGGTGTACAGCATTAGGGCCGGCGCTGAAAAAAAATTTTAGAATAGATGTTGCAAGTACTCCGTGCTTCACCCAGGCGGAGAACATAGGTGGAGCACGGTTCCGCACCTGTGGTAACGACCCCTCAGACAGCGAGGCACGGTACGGCAAGGCTAAGGATTTTTTTCATTAACAAATGATTTTACTCTCCTCTCCTCCCTATTTCAATGAATTAAGCACTGACATTCCTTTATTTGATCAAGAATAGACCAAAATGTTTCACGTGATGCCGCGGAATGCCGCTGTATCACGTGAGACGCATAGGTGACTTCATGTCGTAATGGAATGTAAGTGCTAAATAGTTCAAACAAGGTTGATTTTAGCTTTCGTTGCGTGGGATGCCATAGGATCCTTCGGCATGCCGAAGCTTGCCGCGCCGCGCCGTCTGTGAGCGGGGGGATGCCACAGGATCCTTGGACATCCATTGGCATGCCGAAACGTGCTGTGCCGCTCCATCCCGTGGCCCGCAAAAAACTTCCTATAAGTTTGATCCGAGATGCCAGGCGCATTCATATCTCCGTCATGTTATATCATTTACTAGCGGTCCGCCCCGGCTCCACACGGGTATAATAGTTATATAGCCTATATTAATCAGTGATAATGTAGCATGGTGGTATTCAAATGGTGAAAGAATTTTTATAAGCGGTGCAGTACCTACTTTTTGAGCCAATTCGTTACAAACATACATACAAATCTTTATAATATTAGTATAGATGTATATATTGGCCCGTATCCTAGTCAGAATTATGGTATCATCATCATCAGCCTTTACAGTCCCACGGACATAGGCCTATATAATTATTGTATGCAAACACTTTTTCCTAATCATATTAGATAATACCATGAATAAGAAAGTGTGTGTTCCTTTCTCACGCAGCAATAGAGCACCGGGTCGACGTAATTGTTCAAAGATCAGAGTGACATGACATATTAGGCATTTTTATCCCAAAAAAAGTTAATGTTCCTGAAGAAATAGCCACGCGGTGAAACCGCAGTGCGCACCTAGTCTATACTAATATAATAAAGAGGAAAGATTTGATTGTTTGTTTGTTTGCATTGAATAGGCTCCGAAACTACTGAACCGATTTGAAAAATTCTTTCACTGACGGGAAGCTACACTATCCCCGGGTGACATAGGCTATAATCTATACCCGTGCGAAGCTGGGGCGGACCGCTAGTTTCTTATAAGGTATTTAATTAAAACCAACAAATTGTTAAATGATATAATTTATTTAATTCTTCTATCTAACATCAATCAAAAATCACTATTATGTATGGTAATGTACTAAATTCCACAGCACGTGTAATCTGTAAATACAACGATAAGTACTTGTATAAAAATGGCGCCATTTCCATCGGTAATATAATTACTAGACTAAATAATAATCTCAAAAACTCCAGTGGTAATGGAAGCCCTTTTTAAAAAACCGTTACGTATTTGTTCTACTTGTCTAGTTTCGCTGATTTTTGGGAACAAGCAACTTTATCGTTTGGTCACCTGCTTTGGACATCTGTCGCCGACAAAATGTGGTATAAAGTTGACACATCACCGGAGCAAAGTCGATATTTCAAAGAACACAATATAATAAACCAAACAAGACGCCTTTTTCTATAAAAAAAGGCGCCAGTTTCGGTCTGCTTTGGTCAAGTGCCAGACTGTTTTTGTATCGTATGACAAATAACGGTCCGAAAGGGTGTACCTACTAAGCCAAAAAAGATCTACAGTACCCATAATTATGATACATTTTTACTCTGGGACCAACTCAGAAATCGTGGGGAAAAACAGTTCCATAAATTTTAACGATTGTGAATGGCCGTTTCCTATGGAAAATCTAATATTTTTTTCGCGATTTCATCTTCGCTTCCATAGTAAAGTTGTGACCCTTTTCGGTTTAGTACACCCTGTCCTTGTAACTCAGTATACAGGATTCAAAACCGATTCGATAAGTAATAATATACATAAATATTAGTACCCCACCTACTGATCTAAGCTGTTGGATTTGCGGTGTGAATAGGGTCTTATTTGGGTGATCTACTGCCCCACTGGAGAGAAAACTGCCAACGAACCCACGAGCCAGAGTTATAAAGAGTGAATGACGGATTAGCATATGGGCGAGCCAATGTAGGCCCACTATACCGCCGTCTACATTGGCTCGCCCGTTTTTTGAGTATATTTGAAATCCTGGTCTGTGTAAAGATAGACCGTTGTCTAGCCCGTGGCCATACGCGGCGCTTATTTGGCGAACAACTTGCAAATAATGTTCTAAATATACATAATTATTATTAAAATGAGTTTTCAGATCTTGCTAGTGAGAAATTTGCTGATTGCTTACCACATAATGTACAATATACTCCAAGTCGGACCAATAGTCGTCAATCGTTTTATTACTTTCGATCACTCTTCCAAATTTTTTCTATTACTGGAAATTAAAAATTCACAATACTAAAAGTACCCTTGGTACTAGTCTTGATAGTTTTCGAAAACTTTTTTCGTTTCCGTATTGTACAAAACATTAATGGGCTGAAAGGTATTCGAAAACTTTTTCCGTATTTGAGTGAAGTAACCGACCTACACTGTCGATTACTTGCGATTTTAGGTCCTCCGCGTTTCCGCTGGAGGCGCTTTACTAAAATGTATGGAACAATACGAAAACGAAAAAAGACCAATCTCCAAAATCATATTCACGTTCACATATCGTGTATCTTCCTAAGATAGTTAAACATTGTTTTGATGATCTTAAATATGATTAGTCTTATCGCTAAACATTACTGAAATTTTTCTATATTATCAGAATAGGATATTTTACTAGCGCACTGACTATTACGTAATAAACTAGAAAATGCATGTACATTTCTTAATTATATATTATTTTAAAAGCGGTATAGGATACAAAATAGTGGAATTTACAGTATATTAAGTCACTACGCTAAAAATAATAGCGCCAATTCTGTTGCACCATTTTGTACTAAACTAATGTACCAGCACTATTTGCATCTCTTTTTATTTTGAAGAGCTGTCAATTGTATTTTAGTTAACAAAATGTTACAACGAAATCGACGCCAATGATTCTAAAATTACATTAAACTGGTTGCATATACATACGTCTAATGATATACTTCTTTATATAATTATGTATAATAAAAACTTTAGATTTCAACATTCTTGTTTAAGTTTTATAAGTACATAGTAAACTTTTTTTTAATTAATATTATATAATGATTTATTTAAATATGATTATTGTTCACAGATCACTTACGATTTGTAATCGTGTTAAGTCCTTAATTTACGTACGTAAAATTTAGATTTCAGGAAGCTGTCATTGGTCAGCTGCCTACCAATGACAAGGTTGTAGCTCATGATTTCCTACAAACTATTCGTACCAATCGTCGATTTTAAATCAACTCGCTGTGTGTAATTCAAATCGACAAAACCTGACATAGACTAAAGGCATAGGCTTTTAAAAAAAAAAAAAAAACTCGAATAACGCAATTTTGAAGTTAAATTAAATTATTAATTATAAATTTATTCCTAAAGCATTTCCTGATAAATAAATTTTATTATTCCATTGACGAATACTTAACAGATAAAAAAGATGTCATCGCGTTTGGTAACGTGCCACAAGTGACCAAAATTCTACTATGGTTGCCACGGTGCCCCATTAATTCTGTACATCGTGTTATTGGGGGTCAGCATTTTGGGAATATTTCCCACTTCAATTATGTTTATATTTTCATTAGATTTTTTTTTTTTTATCAGTATTATACCTTATTTGTTAATTGTAAATAAACTTAAAACGCTTTAGTATGCAGAAAAATACTATATATTTATGTGTATATATATATATATATATATTCATTATTTGATTCAAAATACACACCAAGTTTCATCAGAATCGAACAAGATGTTTCCGAAAATTTCCAACTAAGTTTGTATGGAAATAGATGAAACCGTGAGTACTACAAATTGTTGTTAAATTTTCTTCAATTGAAGACTAAATACTACATTTTTTTTTCTAAACATGCATAAATTTCTCAATAATAATTAAAACGTGTAAAACGTTATAAAACATCAATAAAACAAGCTCAGTACATAATAATATATCTAAAAACAAACTAAGTAATAGATTTGCGTATGTGGTAATAATTATAAACAAACAACACAACGCCGCCGCTATTCGGCATGCCGATGGATGCCGAAGGATCCTGTGGCATTGCCGCTCACAGACGGCGCGGCACGGGATGGAGCGGCACGACACGCTTCGTCATGCCGATGGATGCCGAAGGATCTTGTGGCATCCCACGTAATCAAAGCTAGATTCAACCTTGTTTCAACTACTTAGCACTCACATTCCTTTACGACATGAAGTTAATTATGCGTCTCACGTGAAGTCGCGACGTGCCGCCGGATCCTGGGGAATGACGTAACGTGCCATGGCATCCCGAGGCATACGTTTCGGCCTATTCGTGTTGACATAGGAGAATGCCAGTGCTTAATTCATTGAAATAAGGGTTGAAATCAATTGCCAATGAAAGAATATTTTGCCGTACCGTATCGCGCCCCGCCGTCTGTGAGCCGACTTTAATTTAAGATTGAAATAACAATGCCTCACGAGAGGTAGCGATAGGCTTGCTAGTTTACTTTACCGATCACAGTTCATCTTTCACCTTGATATGAGTTTGGCAGAACTTGAGCATGTCCTCCATAGACCTATCCCCGTCGTATAGACCCATCTCTTTGCCGTTGGCGAATATTTTGAAGGTTGGTAATGTTTGAATGCCGGCTATGTCGGCTACTTTAGGATTCTCTGCGGCGTCGACGGCTATCGTTTTCACGGAAATATTGCTCTCCTTGACCTTTGTGGCTAAGCGACTGAAGATAGGCTTCACTGCAACGCAGTGACCGCACCCTGCGAACAAGACAAAACTATTTTATTAAATTGTAACACCCGACATAAAAACGGTTGAACTTATTTTGGTCTAACATGTTACAAATTGTATAGTAATGGATAGTATTTAGAATAGAATAGAATCATTTATTGGCTTTATAACATACGTTCACTGGGCAAGTCAATTTACAGTGCAACGCTTAACTTAAAATATTACACAAATACAATTAATTATAGTAAAATCAATAAACAACAAGTAAATAAGAATTAGCACAGGATAATAGGATTGGAAATAGAATAATAAGATTAAAATGTCAATATTAAATTATTATAAATGTCAAAATGTTGTACCTAATTATACTCCGTTTTTTAATCTTAGATATGTTATGTAAACAAAGGGGGCTACCAGTGCAAAAAATATCTTTCATAATGGTAGTTTACAATATTTGACCAAAAAAGTATTTTATTACGTTTTTTTAGTTGTAATATGAACAATTATAATATAAAAATCGTGTCGTACAATTTATTTTAACGTAATATCTGTTCAATACAATGTTATGATAACAAAAATATATTTTGGTAGAAAATATTTTATTAGACTGGTAGGACAGTAGGGATTCTAAACATTTCTGGCCAACGTTTGATTTGCCCTCTATTTCCTCTATCTTATTAGTCAACGCCTCTATAATAACGCCATCTATTACAATGTTTTTATAATTTTTTTGAGCTATCAGTATAACCCCCATTGTACCGCGCGAGAGAAAAATAGAGAGTAAAATATTGATCATAGGTGAAAAATGTTTTGAGCAAATGGCATGTAACTTTGACAGTGACATTTCGTGACATTTCTTTGTTTACATAAAATATCTAAGTTTAAAAAACGGAGTTATAATTCAATTATTAAGTCAGAAATAAAAATGAACACCATGTCAATCTCATTATTCCACCAAAATTATGTCCTATCATAATACAATTATATTTAGTACAGATAGTTCCCTATTCCATCAAGAACGAGCGAATATATATTTAAATTAAAGATGACAAAAATACTGAATACGACTTACTGAAATACTAAGTAGGCGAAAGACTGGGCAAGTACAAACATTGAAAATGACTCGCATTATGTTTAAGATTTTGCGTGTAATTTATGTCAAGAATTTAATGTTGCGTGATATCCTAATCGGGCATATCTCCAGAAACGTGAACTCGATGGATAGCTTGTGGTACAGGGCCCAGTAAAACGCAAGCGTAGCCCTGGTCGGTCACCAACTCGCTGGACCGACTCCTTCAAAATGCCACGCAGACTACCATGGTGCAGTGTACTCGCAATGCAACCAGCCGCCAGAAATGGAGAAACATTGCGAGACGAGCGGCAGCCCTGGGATGAGACGAAGGCAACAGCGAGGAGCCTCGCTGTACCATCACCGCAATCACGACCACTCTGCCAAGAGTGCACGACTAAGAGGAAGATATCCTAATCGAGGTAACCTAACTGACAGTATTCGGTTCTGCCCTGATCTTCAATTTAAATTCATTAGATATTAGTCGCCCACTCAGTAGTTCCAGTCGGCCACTTGAATTTTTAAAATGCATCATTTTCAAATTTTCTATTCTCCGTCTGAATCGGATATAGCGAATTAAAAAAACAAGATAATTTAGCTAAAAGGTAATCAATGAAATTTTTGCAAAATTATGTATTTTTTTTACTATAAATTTAAAAAGATAATAAATATAAATAAATATTCGGGACATTTTTGCACACACGGTCATCTGACCCCAATCTAAGCAAAGCTTGTACTATGTCTGCCAGACATACACATAATATTTTTAAATACATACTTAAATAGATAATATTAACAACCAGATATAGAACAAACACAAATGTTCATCACATGAATGTTTGTCCTAGGTGGGAATCGAGCCAAGCGCAGAAGGCAGGTTCACTACCAACTGGGCCAACGGGGCTATCATCGATCGATTAAAAAGATAATAATTTCAAGCGATAAACTTACAAGAAGCGTAAAACATGACGAACGTGGGTTTGGAGTCTGCGATAATTGTTTCGAAGTCGGCGTCGAAGGAGAGCTGCACGTTGCCTCCGAAGCCGGCGGCCTGGGGCGTAGTCGCCGGCGCGGCGGCTTGGTTCGTCACGTGCTGACCCATCTGGCTGTGGATAAAGGACACGAAGTCCGCCTCCTGCCACCGAACAAAAATAAACTAGTAAGTATTAAGTATTAACAGATTTGTAATAGGCTGGTATTTGATTAGGATTCATGCTACCCTCCGAACTAGATTAAACTGTGACTCGGACGGCAGTTTACCTCCCGCTCGCGTACATACCAATGTGTAATGAGTATAACAGAGACAGGTATAGTCTTCGCAAGTGGTAATTAGTAATTAGTTAGTAAACGCAAAACATACAGATAATTGTTTATGTTCACTATTAGTTATTTTTCTTTTAATGTAATTAATAGAAAATTAGACAGACGACCTAAAAGAGACCGCAGGGAAACGCTGGATGCAAGCCGCTTCCAACCGGCCCTTTTGGGGATCGATGGGGGAGGCCTATGTCCAGCAATTGACTGTTAAAAGGCTGATTATGACGATGATGAAATATCCCGCAAATAATCATATAACTTTAATTTTCAACTGTTTTGAAAATAATTATAAGATTATTGTTTTAGGATTTAATTATAGCTACTCGGGATTACTCCTTATAACATCAGCTATCTACCAGTGAAGTCCTGACAAAATCGGTCTAGTCGTTTCGGTGTACATAGAAAACATACATACACACAAATATCGCCTTTTATATATAGATAGATACATAAAAAAATAAAAAAAATACATTAAAAATTTCTTGTACCTATAAGAAAATTTTCTGCTCGTGACCCTATAGGGTGATTGGGCCATATCCACCACGCTGGCCCAGTGCGGATTGGTGGATTCACATACGCCATTGAGTTCCTTCTCCGTACGTATGCAGGTTTCCTCACGATGTTTTCCTTCACCGAAAAGCCAGTGGCAACTGGCTTTTCGGTGAATGTTCGGTCGGTTATGGCTGTCAATCCATACATAAACTCCAAAGAGTTCATTAGTACGGGCCCGGGGTTTGAACCCGCGACCTCACGCTTTCAAGTCTAGCGGTCTTCCAAATAGGCTACCACGGCTTACGGTTTTTTTTTAAAATAAATAATAGGCTTGCGCTTGACCGCCAACTCGCCTGATGTTAAGCGATGATGTGGCCTACGTTGGAGCACGCTTGCCTAGAAGAAACCGATTCACTCGTGATTTGAAGACACCCAGATTGTATCTAACTTTAGTGAACAACCGTGATAGTTTAAAACAGTGTTTTATACTCCGTTTACTAATCTTAGATATTTTATGTAAACAAAGGGGTTACCAGTGCAAAAAATATCTTTCATAATGGTAGTTTACAATATTTGCCAAAAAAATATTTTTATATGTTTTTTTAGTCGTAATATGAACAATTATAAGATAAAAATCGTTTCATACTATTTATTTTAACGAAATATCTGTTTTGTGCAATGTTATTATAAAAAAATATTGACAGAAAATATTTTATTATACTGGTAGGATAGTAGGGGTTCTAAACATTTCTGTGCAACGTTTGATTTACCCTCTATTTCCTCTAACAGCCAACGCCTCTATAATCAACGCCATCTATTACAATATTTTAATAATGTTTTTTATTTTATTTTTGAACTATCAGAATATCCCCCTTTGTACCGCGCGAGAGCAAAGCCGAGGCAAATAGAGAGTAAAATATTTTTCATAAGTGAAAAATGTTTTGAGCAACTGGCATGTCACTTTGACAGTGACTTTTCATGACATTTCCTTGTTTACATAAAATATATAATGGCCCATCTAGACTCTCGGGAGGCGCTTCCTAGAGGCTCTCAGCACGAGTCTTAGCGAGTGGAGGGTGCAGGAGTGCTAGCCATCCACACTCGATTTATTCAGTTGCTCCCTACGTCTACTTCAAGATGGACGTGATTAAAGTGACTGCGTTAGCTACTTTATGTGCCCACCAATATTATAATGTATTGCGTCTATATCAATAAACACCGTTCACTTTATTTTTATCCTTCTAGTGCTCATTTTTCGGATTCCAAATTATTCGTTCCATTTGGTATAATTCCATAAACGTGGTACAAAAATCGTTACTCCACTACATCGTATCGTAATAAAAAAACGCACGCGTCCTTACTCAGCAGCAGTTAAAAACAAGTGAGCGAGCGCGAGAGTGTGGTTGATTCCCTCGCCTCACTCCCTCGTGTCCTTTGACTCGCGTCCGAAAAACCGACACAAAGCGGAGCGATAGCGAGGCGAGGCGAGGGAAAACGAGGAGACACGAGCGCACCGTCCTCACTGTCGGACTCGCGTTCCCTCGTGTCGCCTCGTGGAGAGTCTGGATGGGCCATAAGATTTGTGAGCGGAGTATAGTTGAAAATAACTTGAGGTCAGACCCACCTTCCTTCCTCCGCTATAGTCGTTGATAATCTTATCAAAGTAGCTGAAGTACTTGATGGTGGGGTATCCCTTGACGTCGTAGTTCTTGCAAAGCTCCACGGCGGTGGTACAGTCGACGGCGCCGAATGCCACCATCAGTTCGTCGGCGAACTTCTCAGCCGCTTTCACGAACTCGGGTTTGGTGCTCTTACAATGTCCGCACCCTGTTACAATAATTTTATTATCAACTAGCTGAAACCCGCTACTTCGTACGCGTAGAGCTCGGCCTTGATATAAATATTTGGTACATTTTGCACACACGGTCATCTGACCCCAAACTAAACAAAGCTTGTAACAAATGGCTGCCGGAGATTGATTGATTAACTCTTTATTGTTCACACCATTAAATTTGTTACAGAGGACAAAAAACTAGTATAACAACTGGCGGCCTTATAGCTAAAAGTGATCTCTTCCAGGCAACCTTATAGACTATATATACACATAAATATATTTATATACATATATATTTTGATATTCATACTTAAATAAATATTAACACCCAAATATAGAACATACACAAATGAATGTTTGACCTAGGTGGGAATTGAACCCACGCACCCAGTAAGGCAGGTTCACTACCAGTGGACCAACGGGGCTATCAATACCAACCAACGGCGATATAAAATAAATAAATATTCGGGACATTTTTGCACACACGGTCATCTGACCCCAAACTAAGCAAAGCTTGTGATATGGCTGCCAGAGACTGATATACATACATAATATAGTTTTAAATACATACTTAAATAGATATTTACAACCAGATATAGAACAAACACAAATGTTCACCACATAAATGTTTGTACTAGGTGGGAATCAAACAAAATCAAATCTCGGGTGTTACAAGTATCCATAGGCGACGGTGACTGCTTTCCATCAGGCAGCCCGTCTGCTTGTTTGCCACCTATGGCATAAACAAATTAAAAAAAACCCACGAACCCAAGCTCAGAAGGTAGGTTCACTACAATACGATACAATATTTCTTTATTACACACCGAAAATACAAATGAAACTTAAACTAACATAGAAAACAAATATACGGCAGTATAATGTGCGGCCTTATCGCCTAAAGCGATTTCTTCCAGGCCACCCTTGGGGACGACAGAACTAAAGAAGTTGAAAAACGGAAAACTACCAACTGGACCAACATGGCTATCAAATATATATCTGTGATTAGCGTGTTATCTTACATGGAGCGTAGAACATGACGAGGGCGTGTTTGACCTTTCGCAGGGCGTGGCGGAAGGTCGCGGCGTCGAGGTGGCGCACGGAGGTCTCCTCCTCGGGCCAGGGCTTCTCGGCCGGCGGCGGCGGCGGTGGCTCGCTCGGGGCCTGCCACACAACGTGTTCACTTTAGGTCACACTAGTCGTAAACATTACGTAGGACCAAGGAAGATTGACTAAGAGGAAAGACAATCATCTTCATCATCATTTCAGCTATAGGACGTCCACTGCTGGACATAGGCCTCTCCCCCATCGATCTCCAAAAGGGCCGGTTGGAAGCGGCCTGCATCCAGCGATTCCCTGCGGTCTCTTTTAGGTCGTCTGTCCATCTTGTGGGTGGACGTGCTACGCTGCGCTTACCGGTCCTTGGTCTCCATTCCAGAACCTTTCGGCCCCATCGGCCATCTGTTCTGCGTGATATGTGCCCTGCCCACTGCCACTTCAACTTGCTAATCCGGTGGGCTATGTCGGTGACTTTCGTTCGTCTACGGATCTCCTCATTTCGGTTTCGATCTCGTAGAGAAACCCCGAGCATAGCCATCTCCATAGCTCGTTGTGCGACGAAAGACAATAGCGGAACATTAAAGCGTAGCTCGGAAATTTGCCTATAAACTTAGATGGCAGCGTAATTTGAGCGTGCTATAGGTTGTCTCAATCTTCCATAAGCGCTGCAGTCAGATAGCGTACGAAAGGGTTCTACAAATTACCGTAGCGCTAGTATCGCAGTCACAGTCGCTAGTGTCTGTGAAATGGGTGTTCCCCGATAGCTACAATCTGGGTGTCTTCAAGTCGAGAGTGAATCAGTTTCTTCTAGGCAAGCGTGCTCCATCGTAGACTGCATCGTCGCTTAACATCAGGCGAGTTGGCGATCAAACGCAACGCCACGCGCGAATTTGTTATAAGGCGATTTTTTTTTATTAGCGCTATTTTGCCCCATTTTCTTCGCTTGCATTGATTACTCCATTTGCGCGTTTAGTGGCGCGGCGATTACATTAGCCAATAGGAACCCTTAATATATATAATATAAATAATAGCTTCACATTTTTTTAACACTGTGATGTAATTGCCTCGTTCGCTACCAGTTGTGTACTTACTTAAAATTATTATATAATAAATCGGCGTAGACTGAAACTCTATAATTATGGCTATAATAATAAACCTTAGTGGTTTTTAAATTTTTGACTAGATAGTTCCAGGGCCGGAGAGTGACATAGGCTGCATTTCATCATCATGATCATCACCATTTTTCATCACTACGCGCGTGCAACTGCGAGGCACAGCTAGTAAGAGTTAATTTTCATTTCGACTCACCTTAATAAAACTAATAATCTGCTCCTCTTGCCTGGCATGCCCCGCGTCGTACTGAAACTCTCCCTTGCTAAAGTACTTCAGTGTCGGGTAACCTTTCACGCCGAATCGTGTTCCCAGCTCAGGTTGCTTTGTGGCGTCCACTGCTGCTAGGATCCCGTTTATCTGCGTCAATAATTATTATGGTGAAAAACATATTAATACAACATGTGGCTTGTTTGAACACTATTCGTATTTAACGATTTGGGTCGTCATTTATGATACGTACTGCCCAAGATTGGAACTCCCTGCCGTCCTCTTTGTTCCCCGAGAACTATAAGAGGCATCCTCAAGGATAGAGTGAACAGATTTCTTCTTGCTTGTCGTTAAATAACTTAAAAGGTATTTTAGAATCCAAATGTTATTACGACTTAGAAGAAACTTTCGACGAAATTTACATAGAACGTTCCATTCCAACTGTTGCCACACCCAAATTGGGTAATATGTATTACTTTATATTTAAACATGTTAATTTAAGAACTCCATGTCCCTACATATGTTTGCAATAAGATATTGAGAATTGAGTATTAAATTGCAACCTCAGGGTAGAAAGCATTCATAGAAGAGGTGCGGTTGCATTGATTGTGGGAACTAACCTTTTCCTCTTTTATTCTGGTGGCCGCCTTTTCAAACTCTGGCTTGATCCGCTTGCAATGGCCGCACCAAGGTGCGTAGAAAACCACCAACGCGTTTTCCGCTTTCGCCAGCACGCTATCAAAGTTTGTTTCTGGAAACAAATATACTCATACTAAATAAAACTACTTTGCCAAAATACCAGCATAACCAAAGAAAAATAAAATATGTTTTGCCTTATCGTTAAAAGCGATCTCTTCCAGGCAACTGTGCTTAAACGAGCAATGCGGTTATACAATTCCTGTCAGGTGGGTCGGAAGCACTACGATTGCTAATAACTGTGGCATTGCCACCCAAGTGCTAACATGTTGCGGCGCTCAACATAGCTTGTTCTACATATATTAAAATTAGAAAAACAGGAAGTAGAAAGCATTTACGTTTTAAAAGTCATTACAGGACATATCACCTAGGTGAAGAAGTAACAAATCGGCCCAACTCAGCATAATGCCGGCTGTGAACCAGCGCTGGTCTTAAATTAAGCTGCTTTTGACTCGGCCAGTCTTTGGACGCCGCGGGTGACCGTAAATGGTGGCGGCATTTTATAGGCTTCGCCTCGGCTGTTTGTTCTAAAATAACAACCTTTTGTTATGGCCACCCAAAACCCACTAACTTCATACTGTAGAGTAAGAAGCAATTGTTACCTATGTACTTAAACATGCCAACAAAAACTTTACCTCGAATGAGTTTCCTAAGAAGGTATGAAAATAATTTCATAATGACAACAGAAAAGATAAAAAATTACATTTTAACAAAATGTAAATAATAAATATAGTTTCTTGTAAAAATCAATCAAAATCTAGTTGTCATTTTGACAGCGTCAGTAGATAGTAGAAAAATAAAAATAACGAGTATCAATACTTCTTAGGTTACTTTAGAGAATGCATTAGAAATTCAGTATCTCGCAAAACAGGTAAGAAACAGGTAAGACAGAAAGCAGACACACCAAACGCGTGTTGCCAGCAACGCAGTTTGGTGTACGAACCTCATCATTTCATCACGACATATCATTTGGTGTGCCGTGGTTCATACAGTTAGCAGCACAGCTATGAAACATGTATTTTTGCATTGTTTCCAAAACTCCATAAAAACCTCTTGTAAAGTCTCTCAAATTTCCGCATGAATTTGACTTGAGTGTGACTCGTCGACGGCTTGCTTCTACTTCGTTTGCTGATACTTTGGGAACTTGACCCGGGGGCCTAGTACGAAGAACTATAGAGATAGTCGATCGATACCCAAGACTAACCTGTGAGGTGCACGACATCGGAGTCCTCTGACCAGCTCTCGTCGACGGCTTGTTTCTTTTTCAATTGCTGAGACGTCGGGTCCCTCATGAAGTCCACTATGGCTTGCCGCTTGTTTTCGCCGTTGTACGGGAAACGGAACTGACCCTTTCTGGATACACACAAATTACATCTTACTGTGATATCACACTAAAATTTATACTCGTATATGCAGAGTAGCAAGCACTTTTGTCTGAGATTTTAAAAGCCGCCTCCAGCACGGCTTTACTTTATCACACTGATATTGTAAATTTTGTGTGGAGGAATTTTACAGCCGGGTCAACACATAAGCCTATGTGTTTAACCCGAGTAAAAGATTCCTCCTTGCATCTCGGAAAATATACAATTCGTATAGAATAAAACTACGGATACTGCTGGTCATAAAATACACACAAAAAGATAAATAGCGGAATCAATAGAAACTATTCTGTCTCTAAAAATTATGGGAAACTAGAACTAGGTCAAATAGGGCCTTTTCTGTCCATAAAAGCTTCGAGCAATCTAAAATGTCAAACCAAGCTTACATAATGATAATGATAACTTTACATAATGATATTGTACAAAAATCTTTTCTACTCACTCATAATAATACAGGGTGGGGAATCCAGTGATGTTATAAAGTTGTCTTATTTTAGAGTTGACAGGTTTGGCCATATCTATAGCAGCTATTAACGCTTCGCCCTGAAACACGTAAATTATAATTTAACGGCCGACACAAATGAAGGCTGAGGCACGCATACGCAAGCCCATCCTCGGTAACTTAAGGAAGTATAAACTGTCCAAGCTGTGCGAGTAAAGCCTGTTGCAGTTTGAGTAGTTTGCAAGTACAAGTAGCGAGTACTCGCGCCGGCCTTTAAACGTAAACAGCCACACGCGTAGCGAGGCACAACTCGCGCGAGTGTTCGAACGAGACGAACAATGCGCAGTGTGCGTCGTGTGAGTAGGGCGGGGAAATAAAACTTTACTTGCACACTTGCAAAAAAGCACTAAGCAAGTGTTGTAGCTTATTGCAAACTATGCGTACTATTACTCCGCATGGTGTGCAACGGGCATTAGTGGGAATTACACAGCTCATGTGAGCGTAGAAACGGCGACGCGACGCCAGCCTATCGGCTGTATGTCGTCTCTCTAATCAGATTGCCTGTCACGTCACTTTGATCAGATGGCTTTCGGGTAGTGTTACTGTATGTCCGGAATTTTCCGGACATATCCGGGAATTCAGGCCGAAAAAGACCGCCACACGAGTTCATTATGCCGCAAAATATGAACTTTGAAGGAAATGTCCGGATATTTATTCAAGCAGGTTATACCTAGATAAAAAAAAAAACTGGTATCCCTAGTTTCGGGCTACAATTCAGTACTCATCACGTCACCGTCCTATCGTGCAGCGAGAATGTGTGCAGCAAGGCTGCAGAACTGACCTTCAAATCGCCTGCTGCTTGCACGTAGTCTGGCTTCATTGTCTTACAGAACCCGCACCAAGGCGCGTAGAACATTATCATAGAGTTCTTGTGTGCTCCTGCTCCTCTTTTCAAGAACTTTATTAATGCCTGTAACAACAAAAATAACAAATTAGTTTTCAGCTAGTTATGTTTTTTTTTTATATGAACACCTTTATAATTCCAACCATTGTATAACAAATGATTAGGAACAGTTGTTATCAACAGGGAAAACATTCAACAAGCAGTCACCAAGCAATGTTTTCAAAACAACAATTTCATGGTAAATTTTACATGAGTACCCATGCATATAATAAGAGTTGCTTGTTTATACAAGCAACTCTTATTATATGTAGTTATTTTATAGCTTCGGTGATTTCTTAGGAACACCTAGTCAAGCTACAAGCACTTTTGTGTAGTAAAAAGTATTCTATCCATCCTCATAATGTACAAAATGTCATTGCCAAATTTTAGTGAAATTTGTGTGTTTTAAATGTTTCATTTATTAGAAACTAGCTGCACCCCGCGGTTTCACCCGCGTAGTGATAAAAAATGGTGACGGTGATGATGATGATGAAAAGTAGCCTATGTCACTCTCTGGCTTTTGAACTATGCCCATGCAAAAAATCAGGTCGATCCCTTGTTCCGTTGCAGCGCGAAAGTGGAACAAACAAACTAACAAAAAAACACACTTTTGTATTTATAATATTAGTATGATAACAGGCTTAGCGAAGGATATAACTAAATACATTTCACATACTGAAAAAATTAATAAAATTGGCTGATAAATATCTGAGATATGAGCGATAGAAAGTTTTTGGTGGGGATAGAGAGCGGATGCTCTGTCCCTTTCCAGCAAAACGTGTTAGTATAGCATTTTGTATGGCGAGCGCACGGCATGACGTCATCACATACTAAAGTGTGTAAATTAAAATACTTATAACTTATTTATTTTTGAACAAATTTTAATTTTGTTTTCTTTGATGGCCTCTATTTATGATCAGTTTTTTTATGAGATGTTAAATAAAAATGAGGAATCAAGCCTATTATGTACACATTTATGATAATGTGACAGTGTACAAGAAAAGGTACCCTAATGCCTTGCTATAAGGTGATCTTAAGAACCATCACAATAGGCATGATGACTAATATTTTTTTATTACCTCATTAAAAAGCTGATCATAAATAGAGCACATCAACGAAAACAAAATTAAAATTAGCTCAAAAATAAATAAGATATAAGCATTTTAATTTCATGCTAGACAGAGAGCGCACTATACTAAGCCGTGACGTCACGCCTCAGGTGCGCCATAAAAATGCTATACTAACACACGCTTCGCGAGAAGGGGATAGAGCATCCCCTCTCTATCCCCACCTAACACTTTGAACACGCATATCTCAGAGATTTATTAGCCAATTTTAATATTTATTTCAGTATGTGTAATGTATTTAGTTATATTCATCGCTAAGCCGGTTATGTGTAATAAATTAAACATTGGGCATGCCTATTAGTTCAATCTACATGTGGATACCGACCTCTCCATCTGCCAAATGGAAGATATCAGTTGCATCAGGATCTTCTTCCCACGGCAAATCTCCCGTCGGGTCACGTAAAAAATTTGACATGGAGCTGACCGACTCACTTCTGTCATAGTCTTTGTGGAAATCTCCATCCTTGTAGTGTTTTATGTGATAAGACTTGTCTGACCCCACTTTTAACTTAAGACAAAGTTTCTTTCCTTCACTGCAATAAATGTACACGTTTATTAGGCCAAATGAAGTAAAAGATAGAGATAAGGGAGTGTCTTCAAGTGTGAATCAGTTTCTCTCGACAAGCATGCTCTATTTTAGACCGCATCATCTCTTAACATGAGACATGTTAGCAGTTAAACGCTAACATTTAATTAAAAAAAAAATATGAAGCCTAAAAGAAAACTAACACGACTTGCTACCAGGTGCACAATTTGCTTATCCTATAAGGCTCTTTCTTGAGTTGTCGGTGCAGCAACAGTACGGTATCGACATGCTCAGTACACGCAGTATGGAAAGCTTACAGAGCGCCTATATTTCAATAAGTGCTTCCTGATTAGCGCAACATGCGCGTAAGCAGCGCGAGATCGTTGCTGTATACCGCATGCCGCCCCAATCAAGAGGCACTTTGAAATATAGGCGCTTTGTAAGCTTTCGGTAACGCGTATACCAATACCGTACCATTGCTGCACCAACAACTCGGGAAAAATTTTGATGTACCCACTGACAAAAATCTGAATCAAAAAATTGAGGGAGGAAGTTATTGCATGGTAGAATTTATTCGAAATCTGCTTGTTCCGCTTGAATCCAAATTCCACAAATTGATTATTCGCAATTTCAGATATTTTCTAGTCATTGTAAGATTTGTTTTCTGAACACTGTTTTAGCAAGTGTTAACTAGGTTTTAGCATGATAACATACCTGTTACCGCAGTCTATCATTACTAGTGTAGCCTGTCCTTTCATAACCTCTGCAGTGTTTTTAAAAACCTCAATCGTAGGTTGTGATGCCTTTGCTTCATTTACTAACAATACTAAGACGTTTGTTTTAGTACGCAACAGTTTCTTGAATTCTTTTATGTTGGTGATATCAGACACCACGGAAGACTTCTGCTTTTTGGCTTGCATAGATAGCTGTACCAATATTATAAGTATTGGTAAAAGTACCTGAAACAGAACAGATCTAATTAGTATCACACAATAAAAGCTGCACTCCACGGTTTGGCAGTTTTTCAGTATAGAAGTGTACCCCATGTTTACGCTTATAAGAAGTGCTTATACACTTAAGCGGGTCGGTATATTCGATTCGGCATTAATTGTTGTAAAAACAAAGCTGATCTGCAGCAATTACTACATATATTCAACTTTTGACTGTGAAGCTGCGGAATGCCCTTTTCCGTAAACCACGAGACTTAAATATCGGCTATCGCATAGTCAAGGTTATATTTCAAGATGTTTGCCGGTCACTAGGTATATCTATATACTAGTAATACATAAATGAATTACTTTCAAAAAGCTAACAAGTAGATCCGAGGCGAAGGCGAGAACTTATAAATAGTGGATACCGGTGATTGACATGCGTTTTACATAAACGGAATACAGATATAATACGTGTCACAAACCCACGCATCTTTGCTGTTAGATTTAAGGGAATTTAAATTACTGCTAAAATAACCACATACATGCTTCGACTCAATAAATGCAGCGAGCGTAGCCATATCCTTTACTACTAAATTTACGTTTTAATAACATTAAAGCTTTAAAACCGGCATTTGGATTAGTAGGTACCTATTTTTTTCAACCTTACATACCTTCCAAAACATTTTGCAATGCATAGTAACGGAGCCGTTTTGTATCAGCAGATCAATTCCTACAGCACTGAATTTTCTTTCTTATTGTTAGGATGTAAAATAAAATAGAGAATTATTTGAAAATAGTGCAAATTGGTAAAAATTAAGTACAAAAATATATGGTAGGAACGTAGGATAGGACAGCAAGACAGCAACCAACACAGACAGCAACAACTCCCGTAAAGCGTAAGTAAACTCCCGTTTGTATGACAACTTTGAACTTGTGAACTTGACATTGACATAGCAAATCGTTTTTTTTTCTCCATTGGACATGGTTGTTTTTTTTTTCTGCACCCTGGACAGACTACAGTTATTAAGGTCATACCGCCTTGTCTTATGAATATAGGTGAATTAATTAAAAAAAAAATATGTAAAAAATTATCAAAGGATTGAAAGGTGAGCTATTACCATCAACAACAATATAATACGCATATAGCTCACTGGCACATAGTACGGATTTCAATATGTAGTAGCTGGCAAGATTTATTTTTTGTCTTTTTCTTTGTGTATTTCCTAGAACGAGATAGATAATCGCATCGTTTATTTATGGTATAAACTACTATAAACAAAAAATGCTTGTCTATGTTCATGCCCATTTTACAAAAATAATTATTTTTTATTATTAAAATAATTTAAATCTTAGCACTATGCCTAGTTACGTACGCAATGTATAAAATTAAATAATGGACAAATAAGTTCTGTGCATCTTTACGTAAAAATTTCGCACAATTTCAGTTTTTCATAGCTATTTCTGACATGACGTTACGTTGTTTGTCGGACAATGAACGGTGCATTGTGAAAAATTCGTGAACAAAACCAAACCAAGCGACATTTTGATATTTTATCGCCTCGATTTGCGATGCCAGCCAATAATAACAGTTTAACTTGAAACGATCGAAGTAGAGTAGAGTGATGCGTTAGTTTTTACAAATATGTGGGTATACAATACTAGCGAGTTCTAAACGTATACGTAGGCAGTTATTCTTGTTTGCGTTTTCAGTGATGTATTATCATAGAGACGCGTAGTAAGTCTGAAAGTGATAAAGGTAGCTTTAGGAGTGCTTTGGCGGCTTATTCGCGGTGTTTATTAGGGATAGTTGGTTAGGATGGCGATTCCCGAACAGTTTTCGTTGAGATGGAACGACTTCCACTCAAACCTGTCGCAGTCTTTTCACGCGCTGCTGGAGGGAGAGGATCTGGTGGATGTCACCCTGGCTGCTGGGGGACAGTACGTGCACGCACACAAGCTCATCCTCTCAGTTTGCAGCCCTTACTTCAAAGAATTGTTCAAGGTATGACTCATTGTTTTTTATCATATTTCTTCGTATTTTATTAAATATGCAGACAACGCAGTATTGGCACTCGCATCGCATACCTGTTTGTTTTCAATTCGGACTGAAGGACTGACCTTTGGTGTCTGATAAGTCGTCTGTGAGCTGTCAGAGATTAGATAGTTCCTAACAATATTAAAAGTATGAAAGTACCTTATCTTTTACCTACTTGAATCATCCTGAGACAAAGGTGCATTGTTATGGCTACTGAAATGTATTGAATCTATATATATAAAAGCGAAATTCAATCACTCACTCATCACAAAATCTCAAAAACACTTGACCTACGAAGCTGAAATTTGACAGGTAGATTCCTTATAAGATGTAGAGGTCTGCTAAGAAAAGATTTTGCGAAAGGGCGGAATTAAGGGAAGCAAAAGGCGGTTGAACAATTAGATGAAAGTTATATGATTATTTACGGGAATATACCGTGGTAAGGTTGTGGAATGAGCTCCCGATATTTCGGTCTTCCCGTGAACATGGTGCAAGTAACTGTGCCGAAATATCAGGAGCTCATTCCACAACCATACCACGGTAAATATCCCGTAAATAATCATATAACTTTAGTGAACAACCGTGATAGTTTAAAACAGTGTTTTAATTATACGAAAGTCTATGCGTACGAAGTCGCGAGCAACAGCTAGTATTATAATCCTACTGATATTATAAACACGAAAGTTTGTATGTATGGATGTTTGTTCCTCTTTCACGCTGCAACAGAACAACTGATCAACCTGATTTTTTGCATGGGTATAGTTCAAGAGCCAGAGAGTGACATAGGCTACATTTCATCATCATCGTCACCATTTTTCATCACTACTCGGGTGAAACCGCGGGGCGCAGCTAGTATTAATATAAAGAGATGTTGTTTTTGTACTACAGTTTGAAGTTTAAATGTTTTCTAGTACTTCTAAATTATCCTACACAATCCTATATTTTTTTGCCATACAGCTGTAAAGCAAAACATGGTCTCTCACTATGTGTCTTATAAGCAAACTCAAAGTCGCACCACGAGCTATGAAAAGGGCTATGCTAGGGATTTCTCTACGAGATCGTATCAGAAATGAGGAGATCCATAGATGTACTAATATTACCGACATAGCCCACCGGATTAGCAAGTTGAAGTGGCAGTGGGCAGGGCACATAGCACGCTGAACACATGGCCGATGAGTCGAAAAGTTCTCGAAAAGAGACCACAGACTGGTAAGCGCAGCATAGGACGTCCACCCACAAGACGGACAGACAACCTAAAAGAGACCGCAGGGAAACGCTGGATGCAGGCCGCTTCCAACCGGCCTTTTTGGTGATCGCTGGGGGATGCTTCTGGCCAGCAGTGGACATCCTATGGTTGCAATGATGATATCATATGGTTTTTATTTAATACTCAATTATTAGGTGAAATATAAAAAAAAAATATCCTCTTCCTCCTGAGACTATTTTGGTGTAGCACATCTTATGCAGCAGCCAGTATCAAGTATTTAAATATTATAAAATTTCTAAATCGGAAGGCGTAGCGTAGGTAGGCCTTCCACTAGATCAGGGGTTCCCAAACTTATTTTGTCTACTGCCTACTTTGAGAATAAATAATTTTTTAGCGGCCTCATTTTTTCAAAATGGGGGCGCTTAAAAGAGAGAAATATCGAACCGAGTTTGAGCAATCTCTTAACTAATATTAATTGATGTTCACAAGTTGTAGTTGAGAGTTGAGAGCTCATGCAGTCGGTGTCTAAGAGGCCTCCTCATCATCATCATCAGCCAGAAGACGTCCACTGCTGAACATAGGCCTCCCCCTTTAACCTCCACACTGAACGACAGCCTGCCTTTTGCATCCACTGGATGCCAGCGACTCTCACTATGTCGTCGGTCCATTTAGTGGGAGGCCTACCTACGCTGCGTCTTCCGGTTCGTGGTCTCCACTCAAGAACCTTTCTTCCCCATCGGTTATCGGTTGTTATTCGAGCGATGTGGCCTGCCCATTGCCACTTCAACTTGCAAATTTTAACAGCTATGTCGGTGACTCTGGTTCTTTGGCGAATATCCACGTTTCGGATTTTATCGCGCAAGAAACTCCGAGCATAGCTCTTTCCATTGCCCGCTGAGTGACTCTGAGTTCTTATTCTTATTCTTCTTATTCGAAATGGGGGCGATGAGTCCTGCACTGACGTCCCGCTAGGGGTGTATTGTGCATTTCCCCCTACCAGCACCTACCCGAGCCAACCCAACTCCTTGAAATACCGGAGTGAGGCTCTGGGGCGCTGGCACAATTGCTCCAGTGGTGCAGATGGTAGTATAAGTGTAAGTGATGATGATGATGATGAAAAGCAGTCTAGCTGTTGTGGCGACGCGGATGAAAGCGGCAGCGGTGCCCCATGCAGCCCGGCAGCGGTTCTAGTTTCTTCTGTGGCTTCACAATGCCACAGCACATGCTCTACAGTTTCGTTCTCTTTCATGCAGCCGCGACACAGTGGACTGTCCGTGGCTCCTAGTTTATACAAGTGACTATTCAAGTTGCAATGGCCGGTTATAAGGCCTACTATCAGGCGGAGATCCTGCCGTTGCAACTTCAATAGGCTGTTGGTGATCTTTTTGTCAAGAATTGGGAAAGCGGCCTTAGCATGCTTACAGTCATCTTTCTTGTCCCACAGATTCTGTTGTTCTTTTTCGGTGTGACGACGCAGTAGCTCTCGCACTCCCATCGCTGATGGTTTGCAGCGATGGGAGTGCGATGACTCTGAGTTTTTCCAAAAGGCCAACAGTTAAGGACCACGTCTCAGTACCATATGTCATCACTGGCAACACACACTGGTCAAAAACCCTCGTCTAGAGGCACTGTGATATCTTGGGCGAGAAGATGTCACGCAATTTCCCGAACCCTGCCCATCCGAGTTGGATTCTTCAGGCGACCTCTTTGCTTAAGTTGGACTTACCTAACTGAACAATCTGTCCAAGATAGGTGTAATGGTCAACAACTTCTAGAGTATCGTTCCCAACGACTATCGGCACGGGTTCAACATGGACATTCGGCATGATTTTGGTCTTGTCCATGTTCATTTTAAGACCCACCTGTTGGGAAAGGCTACTGAGGTCGCTGAGCATGGTATTTAGGTCCTCCAGCGACTCTGCCATGATGACTATATCATCGGCAAAACGAAGGTGAGTGATGTATTCGCCGTTGATGTTGATGCGTAATCCGTTCCAGTCCAAGAGCTTGAAAACGTCCTCCAATGCGTTCGTGAACAGTTTCGGAGAGATAACATCTCCCTGTCTCACGCCTTTCTGCAATTGGATTGGTTCCGTGCTCTCGTCCTGTAATCGGATCGACATGGTGGTGTTTCTATACAAACACTTCAACACTTCGATATACCTATAGTCGATATGACAACGCTGGAGGGACTGCAATACTGCCCAGGTCTCCATTGAATCAAAGGCTTTCTCATAGTCCACAAACGCTAGGCATAATGGCCGATTATACTCCTCAGTCTTCTGTATAATCTGGCGGAGTGTGTGTATGTGGTCTATGGTGCTCTAGCCTTTACGGAAACCGGCTTGTTCGGGAGGTTGAAAGTCATCAAGAGCCTCCTAGCTAAATGAAATTACAAATCACCCCCCAAGCCTCTCCACAACGCCCCCATTTTTTTTTGGGTCTCTTACTGCCCTCCTTTAGGCCTGCAGCGCCCACAAGGGGCGTTATCGCCCACTTTGGGAAAGACTGCACTAGATGAACCGATGACATTGTGAGATTCGCTGGCATCCAGTGGATGCAAAAGGCAGGCTATCGTTTAGTGTGGAGGTTAAAGGGGGAGGCCTAATACCCATGCAAAAAATCAGGTCGATCCGTTGTTCCGTTGCAGCATGGCAGCAGCAGCATACAAACTTTCATGTTTATAATATTAGTAGGATTATAATACTAGCTGTTGCTCGCGAGTTCGTATGCGTAGACTTTCATATAATTGTTCATACATCTATACATCCATACATACAAACTTTCGCGTTTATAATATTAGTATGATTTAGAGCAGACAACTTCAAACAAATAAGTTTGTGTGTGTACCCAGAGCACTCACGCTCACTTAAAGGTTCCTTCTTGCGGCGGCGTCGTGTGGCGGGTCGCCCTCTTCCCTCAAACATGGCGAGGAGAGCGATGGCTGGCACACGCGTCAACTCGTGAACGGGTGCTGCTTGCGGGAGCTGGACTGCTCGGTGTATACACGCAACATAGTCATAAGATTTTATAATTTGTATATTCCTTTTGTATAGTCATTAGTTATATGTTATATCAAATATAGTTAAAAAATATATGTTAAAAGTTGACAAAGGGCACGGACCCAGGAGTCCGTGGAGAATAAATAAACAATTAAAAAAAAAAAAAAAAAAAAAAAAAAACAAATAAGTTGGTGGCCAAACGTAGATCTATATTATACATTAAAAAAAACTTTTACTGTGTTTCTTTGTTCCAATTATGGAACAGCTGGTTTTTAGGGGTCCGTACCCAAAGAGTAAAAACGGGACCCCATTAATCCTAATAAGCCTACGATGTTTGTCTGTCCGTCCGTCTGTCCGTCCTACCTTTAAACGGCTGTATTTTTCGAACCGTAATAGTTAGCCAGATGAAATTTTCACAGAATATGTAATGTTACAGCGGATTAACTAAGAAATAATAATAAAGTCACATAAAAAACAAATTTTTTTAACTAATTTTTTTATTAGCTCTAATAGAAAAATGGTAATATGTACAAGCATCAAACTTTGCACGATTATAGTATCACACTCTAAAATATAACAACAAGTCGGTGAGAACATACTGTTCATTAACAAGTTATAACTGGTAATTTCGTTATTGAATTTTGTGGTGATAAGGAACCCTAAGTGCGCAAGCCCAACTCACACTTGGCCGGTTTATTTGGTAACGCTGACCCATAGGCAGACACGCAAAGTAGGAGAACTCGTAGCATCTAACTCATTACAGATTTGAACCTTCACTGATGTCTAAGTAATTTGGCTTAGAATGCTTGATTCACAATATTTGCTTACAAATGTAAGCAAAGAATCAAGCATTCTAAGTCCCCAAGTTCCATCCAATAAGATAGTGAAATTAATTTAGAAAAAAGTGTGATGTCATTTTGATTTTATTGTATTATATATATTGGACTTGTAGAACATGGAGTATAATGTCAGCTACACACACCGGTCGAAACACAACGAGACAGGCTGAGAATGACTGTGACTAAATGTTGTTGATTAGTCTTGCTCCCCCTAGTTATATTAGGTTATTTAGTACACACAGACACTGCTGGTGATAGGTCTTGGTACTCTCGGTTTATCTCGAGTTTGATACTCTCAGTTTGTTTCATTCTAATGATTCAAAGAGTGATTTATGATTGATGGTGAGATCTCGCAGTTTGTCTCTGGACTCTCAAATTGGGAAACTCGACTTGAGCGTGTACAGGTGTCATAAAATTTTGGTGAAAAGAACAGGTTACAAAACTTGGGGCACTCAGACAACAAACAAGTTTTAAACCTATCACAATAAAATAGTGAAACCAAAATAGAAATAGAACAAAATTATAACGTTGAATGAGAATGGTCAGGTTTTTAGGGTACCATAGTTACAACAAGGAACCCTTATGAGATCTTTGTGCCCGTCTGTCCGTCTCAGTTTGTTCCAGCATCATAACTGCTACATTTATAAACCAAAGTACATGAAATTTTTTACCATGATATTATAGACACAATCATAGGTCTCTCAATAGGTAGCCCCCATACATGTGACGACCTAAAAGAGACCGCAGGGAAACGCTGGATTCAGGCCGCTTCCAACCGGCCCTTTTGGAGATCGATGGGGGAGGCCTATGTCCAGCAGTGGACGTCTTATGGCTGAAATGATGATGATGATGATACATGTGAAGTGGGGATGAAAAAATATTGATCACTGTATTAGATATCAATTTATAAACTTGGTAACATCCCATGTCATTCAATTACAGTCAAATTTTTCTTGTAAAGTTATTTTGAGCACACTGGAATTGAAAGTTATTGAGAGAAAATTGCAAAATGCTGCATAGTTCAGAGGTGATTGACCCTAGAACAAAATTTAAACAATTTTGTTACACAATAATGTTCTGCTAGTTTTCTATCCAATTCATCATAATAAACTGCCAAAGTGCGAGTCGAGCTCTTATCGATTATCTATTTTTAGGGTTCCGTACATGAAAAGGACAAAAACAGAACCCTTATAGGATCACTTGGTTGTCTGTCTGTCCGTCTGTCAAGACCCTTTTTCTCAAGAACGCGTAAAGGTACCAAGTTGAAATTTATACTAAATACTTGGGTCTACGGTTTCTTTCGGCTGTAAAAAAATAAAAGATGTAAGTCAACGCAATCAAAAGATATGAACGTTTTTTTCACAGGGGAATCAAAACCTACAGGGTACTTCCCGTTGACTTAGAATCATTGAATTTGGCAAGAGGCGAGGTCTTACAGCATATATAAAGGAATAAATCTGAAAGTTGTTAATTTGAACTTATATCATATAAAAAATATTGTTTTACAATTACAAACTTACATTTTGTACTTGTTATGTATAGAAGAACCTTATTGTCGACTACAAAGTTAAGTTTGTCTTTCAATATTTCAACTTCAGTGGGCTTTTTTCGACTCGCGCTCTGAGAGTTCCGTCCAACAGAACCCTCAGGGCACGAGTCCTACTCGTACTTGTCCGGTTTTTGTTTTACATAATCTATATATTTAAAAATGAATCCCTATTTACCTTGGGAACGCCATAACTTGAGAACGACTTTACCGGTTTCATTAATCTTTTTTTTAAAGTTTTCTATTAGAAACAAAGGTTTCTAATAGAAAACTTTTAAAAATAGAATGTTCCGACGGTAAGAAAAATTAAGACAATTACGCAGAAAATTAGAATATTACAGAAACAACAATACAACACAATTAAATACAAGTTATCAAAACTTTAAACAAAAATACAAATACATATAACTAAATGTCACAATAATTACAGGTGAAGACAGCATGCAAAAATATTGAGCGATAAAATTATGTATATATATATATATATATATACACACAAAAGTAAAACAATATAAATATATATATATATTTATTTATACTGTTTTACTTTAGTGTGTGTACTATAATTATCCCGAGTATGATGCTTGTATCTATTACAATTTTTAGACTAGAGCGAAGACAAATATATGTTTTTGAATGGGGCGCAACATGCGCGAGATCGTTGCTTTATACCGCATGCCGCGCCATGCGCCAATCAGGAATCACTTTGAAATATAGGCGCTCGGTAAGCTTTCCGCACCGCATATACCGAGCATGTCGATACCCTACCGCTGCTGCACCGACAAGTCAGGAAAGGGCCTTAGTCTAAAAAAGTTCTAAGTAGGAAAGGGGAGTCTTACGATAGTGTTTTCATTACCGCAGAATGGGCTAGTTGATTGGTGTTTCATTTATTACATATAACAGGCTTAGGGAAGAGTATAATTAATTACATTACACATACTGAAAAAATAAGTTAAATTGGCCGATAAATTTCTGAGATTTAAAGTTTTTGGTACCGCTGCAAGAGCCTTAAATGCCCGACCGAAAGTTTACAAAGGCTGTCTAACTAAAGTAATAATAGTATAATAATAAGTAATAAGAGTACAATATTTTCTTGAATATAGCTAGGAACACTCTGGATCAACTTGCTTAAGTGCACCATAGATTGTAGTTCCACCACCCCCTCCCTCTTTTTCCAGGTATCTGTAACAAATCCAATAATCTGTTAGTGTGGGTGACGCGTATCGATATAAACTAATTTTGATTCTGCACCATTGCATTTGTGTAGTACTAGTTAATTACTATGAATTTGTGTCTCAATACAAACATGTCCAGTAACTCAACACCTGCCAGGCGGTACCATTTACCCGACAACGGCAAAGCCAATATGTAACCAGCCAAAGAGCGTGTCGAAACACGCATATAGTAGTGGTTGTAGCGTAGTGGAGCTACGATGTAGACACATACACACAAACAATGTATGTTTGTGTGTATGCAACACACACGCCACAGCTTATAACACCCTTCATTTTGCGTCGGGGGTTGAAATATGATGTATTGAACTTTAAACACAGACTGCTGTATTTCTTATTCTGCCTCCAGCCTGCTGGAGAAGCTTAATAAGAATATCATTCACACAGATTGTACGAGTACATACGAAATCATTTCGTAATTTCCGACTACGAATATTTCTTTCGTGATAAATGACCACAGCATCAATACTGATATTCGAAACATCCCTGTATAATAAAGTAGGTACTATTAACTAGCTGCGCCCCGCGGTTTCACCTGCGTAGTGATGAAAAATGGCGATGATGATGATGAAAAGTAGCCTATATGTCACTCTCTGGCTCTTAAACTATACACATGCAAAAAATCAGTTCGATCCGTTGTTCCGTTGCAGCGCGAAAGAGGAACAAACATCCATTCATCCATACATACAAACTTTCGCGTTTATAATATTATATAGTAGGATATAACATCATCACCATTATCACCTTTACCTTTCATGTGCCCACTGCTGGGACACATGAGCACACATGGACTCATTCTCAGAGAGAGAGAATGGGCCCTAATCCACCATGCTGGCCCAGTGCATGTTGGTGAATGTTATAATTTATTTTATTCTTGTTTGTTTGATTAGGTTTCTTGGACATACTCAATAATTTATTGCATATTATGAAATTCACATAAAGAGCTCATTTGTCATGTGGCCGGTTTCCTTACAATGTTTTCCTTCACCGATTTTGAGCTTCACCTTCATCGTGACTGCACATAATTTATTTAAATAGTGCACCAAGTCTTATTATCGGTGCAGGGCCAAAGATCGAACCGGGTACCGTCAGATTGTAAAGCGCACATGCTCCGCTCAGCCACAATCGCTCTTCTTAATAGTACAATGCATGTGGAACTGATATACTGGTCCCCCATGTAATGCGACCAGTAAATCAGCGACGCATGCGCGATAAACGTGGAGGAGAAGCTGTAGAGAGCGTCTCATTTTATTACGGCTCCCGTGGCACATCCTGACACACCTATACCAATAAGTTGTGAGCAATTTTACTAAATATTCGTGTAGTCTTATTTTATTTTGTAGTTTTACTTAGTCCTTGATGCGTGCTTGTTATATTTCCACATTTTCGATGTTTTGCAAACGGGTATCGGCGCCGGGAAGTTTGAAACTTTTGCGTCGTTTTTAAGTGTTATATGAGTTACTACAAGTTTAAATCATATCACTGCATTGAATGAGCTGCAGTTAGGACCACGACTTTGTGAATGCAGTGGTAGTCCAATTTTCCATATCGCACCTTCGGTGCAACAACGACACATATAAAAAAAATATTGCTGATTAGAGATGAGTATATATCACAAGTACCATATGATACCGTTGAATAACTATGGTTTTGGCGCGAATCAAGGGTACGTTGGGAGCAAAAAACGTTTATAATTGTAACGTTTTATTTTTTCTATTCTAAAATAACAATTACCTAAAATTTATTTTTTTAACAATTGCAGGGGTTAAGGTGTTAAAGAAAATTGACAATTGGTTAATTAAGTATAGTTTAGTGACCAAAATGCTGGCGTGTTTCTGGTTCAACGTATAAGCATTGCCATTCAACGTGGTAATGCCGCCAGCATGCTGGGTACACTGCCAACTGGTAGTAGGCTTGAGCATTTGGATTGTCTTTAGACCTTCAACGGTCTATGGGCAGTCTAACTGTATTTGTAGTTTTAGCTTGTATTTTGTTTAGTTAATAAAGGCACTTGCCCAGTAAAAAAAAAATTGGTTTATAATTCAATATGATTCAGTTAGGTATTTGATTAGTTTGTTTAAAAATAACATATTTTCATGTAAATATCATTCAAAAAACAAATAAGTTGTATCAAAATAGTTAGGTATAGCCTGTTTTTTAAACTCTAGCAAAAGTAGAAGTAACAAAATTGTATAATATTTACTTTGCCTAAATCATAAAGATTCTTGACTTGTTGTTGCAGTGCCGATGTAGCACCGAAGGTAGGTGTGTTAATAAATAATTAATATTATTGATACAAATGTGATCTCTTCAAAGTGAGGTCCAAGGTTGGTTAAAAATTCAAATCGAACAGTTGTGCGATATGCGTTTTGAGTGTAAGAAATGTAACAAATAACTGTGTTACTTATATAATGTCTGTGATATTAGATTTAATGGTAGTTACGCACAAAGTTTTTTTTTTTTTTATAAATTGAATGCTATATTACTATACTAATATAAATAAAGCTATAACGTATTCTATGCCCATAGCTTCATAGCAAGATATTATGTTCGCGCACACATATATTTTTTTGAAGTAAAAGCTACATTAGGCACGTTAGGAACTTTCTTGGATGGATAAAAAGCACCGAACTCGCGATACCGTCACGCTCAGATACTCGTTCTGAAAAGTCAGTTCGAGTCGACTAGGGGAGCGAGAGAGATATAGTCAACCTTCGTCGTGTGGTCTAAGCACACACTTTATTTTGTATGGATACTTCGCGATATACTGTCCAAAGTCCAATGTCACCGGGCAGGTGGGTCTGACTGGCCCGTCGAGTAAAGTTCATTTGTATTCAGTACACATCATATCGAGAGTCTGCTGAAGCCTGAAAGTGGCTACTGGTAATTCCTGATGGAAAACCGTAGACCCACCGAGTTTTAGCTCATTTGTTACGTTATAATAGGCACTTTTCATGACATATGGTAGCAAGTCAATAGCCCGTTTCAAAACAGTTTTTTTTTCTTAGAATAAAGACCAATCAATGAAATTAGGCGATCTTTATAAGAAAAAAAAACGGCGGCAATTTTTTTATTTTATTTAATCACTCTTTTTTTTCTGTGTATGCCAATCAATACGTCACAAACATACTGTAGCTATAGTGGTTAACAAAGCAGTCCTTTTGTCTTTTTATCTTCTCTACACAGTATAAATTAAAGTCGTTTTCCGCGTCTGTCTGTCTGTAAGTCCGCTAACTCCTAAGATATGTTACATTTTCACGGAAGGTTTATATATATATAACTAGTGACCCGCCCCGGCTTCGCACGTAAATTACACACGTGCGAAGCTGGGCGGGCGGGTCGTTAGTAATTGATAAAATAAATTGTTAAAGTTGACAAAGGAGTCCGCGGAGAAACAAAATAAACAATAAAAAAAAAGTTGTATTTTTTGTCCCTGATAAATGCAAAATTTTTATACTAAATATAGAATTCATTTCGGGACAATAACCAAGAAAAAAAGTGGATCAGAAAGTCACTGATGTTTAATATACTGTCGTTCAATAATCTTATTGCTTATAGCAAGGGACAACTGAAGGGTAAACAGGCTGGATAAATGTGGGGGTAAAGGGGTTGTCTGTCACCGTGGCAACGGGAGCTGTGCGCTCGGGACTGCGCTAGCTAGCCTAGCTGATTATATGACCTATGCGCCCTGCTTATATATATATATGTAGGCAATCGAATAAGAGCAGACATGATGTGGGGGTGCAGAGCAGTACAGTAGCAACACATCTATATTCTATCTATACTAATATTATAAAGAGGAAAGACTTGATGGTTTGTTTGTTGGTTTGTTTGCATTGAATAGGCTCCGAAACTACTGAACCGATTTGAAAAATTCTTTCACTGACGGGAAGCTACACTATCCCCTGGTGACATAGGCTATAATCTATACCCGTGCGAAGCTGGGGCGGACCACTAGTTCTATATCTATACTAATATTATAAAGAGGAAAGATTTGATTGTTTGTTTGTTTGTTTGCATTGAATAGGCTCCGAAACTACTGAACCGATTTAAAAAAATCTTTCACTGTTGGGAAGCTACACTATCCCCGGGTGACATAGGCTATAATCTATACCCGTGCGAAGCTGGGGCGGACCGCTAGTAGTTATATAAAAATGAATCCCAATTTACCTTGGTCACGCCATAACTTGAGAACGACTTTACCGATTTCATTCATCTTTTTTTTTTAGTTTTATAATACTTTGTAGAAGGTTCTTAAGAAAAGAAAAATTTAGAAAATTGCGAAAAAAATTGGAAAATTTCAGAAAATTTAACGACGATTTTAACTTCGTGCGTTTGATAGAGTTCTAAGACAGGACAACGTCTGTCGGGTCAGGCTGCGAAACTACTGAACCGATTTGAAAAATTATTTCACTGTTGGGAAGCTACAGTATCCCCAGGTGACATAGGCTATATATCTATATCCGTGCGAAGCTGGGGCAGACCGCTAGTAATTATATAAAAATGAATCACAATTTACCTTGGTCACGCCATAACTTGAGAACGACTATACCGATTTCATTCATATTTTTTTTTAGTTTTCTAATACTTTGTAGAAGGTTCTTGGGAAAAGAATTTTTTTTTAAATTGCGCATAAAATTGGAAAATTTCGGAAACTTAATGACGATTTTAACCTCGCGCCTTTGACAGTTCTAAGACAGGACGTCTGTCGGGTCAGGCTCCGAAACTACTGAACCGATTTGAAAAATTATTTCACTGTTGGGAAGCTACACTATCCCTATGTGACATAGGCTATATATCTATACCCGTGCGAAGCCGGGGCGGGCCGCTAGTTATATATAAAAATTAATCCCTAATTACCTTGGTCACGCCATAATTTGAGAACGACTTTACCAATTTCATCCATTTTTTTTTAGTTTTCTAATACTTTGTAGAAGGTTTTTACGCAAAGAAAAATGAAGAATAGTCCGCAAAATAAATAGATTTTTTAGAAAACTTTTTTTAAATCGCGGGGCATTTTTTTTTTAACCTATTCTCTCCCACTGCTGGGCAAAGGTCTCCCCCATCTCCTTCCATAAATCTCGGTCCTCCGCGACCTCTTGCCAACCTCTCCGGAATGAGTCAAGATCGTCACGCCAGCGTTTCTTGGGCCTTCCTTGACTGCGCCGTCCATCTGGCACCCACTGTGTGACGATCCTGGCCCATCGGTCGGGATGCATGCGCGCCACATGTCCCGCCCAAACTTATTGACTTATCGACATGTGTATTTTGCCCGTCCTAACCTACGGTGCTCAGACCTGGTCACTGCCCGATTCTCAAAAGTTCAAACTTGGGGTTTGCCAAAGATCAATGGAACGCAGCGTGCTGGGTATCAAAAGAATGGACAGAGTCCATAACAGGTGTGGTCGACGTTGGCCAAAAAGCTGCCAGACTAAAATGGGATTGGGCGGGACATGTGGGGCAATTTATATAATTTTAAATTGTTTTTTTAACCCACGATAAGAATAAGCTGATGTTCAAATGGCTGATCAGATTTTCTTGATCAGAGCCTTGATAACAACCTCGATCAAGGCTCAGTTTTAACAAAAAAATAAAAAAATTGGGCTACAATGACACAGAGAAACCACCCGCTTTTTGGATCGGGAGTTAATAACGGTTTTTACTGGCTTCTTCTAAATACTAAATGCGTTCACGTACATTTTTTTTATCGTTTTTTTATTAGGTACCTTCATAATGAGTCGTAGAAATTAGTTGAAATATTTTTAGGGTTCTGTACAAAGGGTGATAACAGGACCCTATTACTAAGCCTATACCGACTGTCTTACCTTTTAACGGATATATAATTTGCACTGTTATAGATAGACGCAGTTTAAAAAAGACATAAAGCATATAAGCATACACCGTAAAACGAAAAGTCCTGCGAAAACTTCTACTTCTACAGAGTGCTCGCTTTGACCACATTACTTAGTAGGAAATAATTTTATATTTAAATCATCATCAAGTGCGAGTCGGGCTCGCGCACTGAAGGTTCCGTACCACCGAGGTTATAATATACTATGATCACGTTCCGACTCAAAAAATTTAAACATTTCAAAGTTTGTAAAACGTGATAAACGACATGATCTAATAAAATAAGGTCTTCTATTCCGGAAGTGACACAAGGCTACGTCACTGTCCAGTTGCCACTTCATTGCAACAAACACAGAAATTCTAATAATCTTTTAAATTACATAGAATAAAAGCGGCCAATTGCGAGACGGACTCGCGCACTGAGTGTTCCGTACTACCACCTAAATATAAAATACAGAAAAGTAGTGAAAAGAGACATTATGCCCAGGCGGTCACGAATCCAAGTACCGACCGCGCCCGACGTTGCTTAACTTCGGTGATCATACGAGACCGGCGGTGATTAGAAATTTGTTACCGACTTGCACTTGGCCATTAACCAATATTTGTTGTTTGACTTTAGAGTGTACTATAATCATACCAAGTTTGACGCTTGTGCGTATTACCGTTATACAATAGAGCAAATACAAAAATACGTATACATTTTTTTTTGTTGTATGGGGAATTGGGGACCCATGTGCACTGTACAGTTTCAATGCCATAGCTCAACAACGGTGAAGGAAAATATGGTGAAGAAACTGGTATGTACAAGAACCACAAGCAATAAAGGCTTGTGACATTCACCAACATGAACTGGGCCAGCAGGTTGGATTAGGGGCCATCCTCTTTCTCTGATAGATGCCCTGTGCCCCAGCAGAGAGACCGACTATGTTTAGTCACTCCTACAATAAAACGAATGATGCTATCCTTGTTGCAGACGAACCCGTGCGAGCACCCAATAGTTATCCTGAAAGACGTGGCTCATCAGGAGCTGAAGCAGCTACTCCAGTTTATGTACCAAGGAGAGGTGCACGTGCGACAACAAGAGCTGCCAGGGTTCCTTCATACAGCTGAACTGCTGCAGGTCAAAGGGCTCACCGGAGGGAGAGAGGTGAGTTCTTGTAACCACTCTTGACTCGAAGCGTAGCGTACCTTGACTGCGTAGTCTTCTTTCTTTCCGAGTTAATAACATGGGGTTCTTCAAAAGGGCTGTTAATAGAGTCTTTAAGGGTTGGCAACGTATTGATGGCCCTGGTGTTGCAGGCGACGGTGATCGCTTATCATCAGGCGGCCCGTCAGCTTGACGGGATCATTAAAAAAAACGTAGTATGTCGTATTTATCAGTCTGTGACCTATTTATCAGTTAAGGCGCGGTCTGATCACGATTTCAAATTCGTTTTTCACCCGCTCACGCCATGATCTATTTGCTATCTAAAACGGCTTTGCTTAAAGTCGAAAATCGTATATCATCATATTTGATGATGATGATGACTTAGTGGTTGTGTATATATTATTTTGAGGGTTTTTATTTAATTTACCAAAATATATAAATGAATTTTAACAATTAACTGGTTAAAGTTTTAGAAGACTAGTCTGGCTATACATCACATCACATCAGCAGCCCTTAAACGTCCACTGCTGGACACAGGCCTCCCTCTTAAAAAGGGGTGTTGTCATAATCCCCACGCTTGGCAGGCGGCTTGGGGATCGCAGTACGTTCACCGTGTACTAATAGGATGCTGCTGCCCATCCTCCGGTGACTCTGGTCGCAGTTTTAGGACATACCCGGGTCCAGCTATACTACGATGTCTGGCTATACAATTAGTACAAAAAAAATGTTGTTGTCGCTGAAAATTCAGAGTACTTCAATTCAGAAGCTATTTTTATTGCTCAATTTGTAATATGTTTTTTTAAGAATCTAGAATCTGGTGGTCAAACGCAAGCCAATTATTTATAAAATAAAATATATGGTAATTAATAAAAAAAATATTCGGTTAAGATTATTACCAAGGGGTTTTTTCTACTTGTAGTTTTTATTTTTTTGATCAGTTAATTTTGTCACATCACACTAAGCGTTTAAAACACTTCTTTTGGTTAATTTTGCGATTGTACCGCGTCTTAAAGTCCTATTGAGATAGCCCGTTGGTCCAGTTGGTAGTGAACCTGCCTTCTGCGCTTGGGGGCGTGGGTTCGATTCCCACCTAGGATAAACATTTATGTGATGAACATTTGTGTTTGTTCTATATCTGGTTGTTAATATCTATTGAAGTATGTATTTAAAACTATATATGTATGTATAACAGTCTCTGGCAGCCATATCACAAGCTTTGCTTAGTTTGGGGTCAGGTGACCGTGTGTGAAAAAATGTCCCGATTTTTTTTTTTTTTTTTTTTTTTTTTTTTATTATGTTAAAATAGGTGAGCCCTACCTAGCGTGGTAGTAATAAGGTAAACACAGATATGCGATACAATTATTTATTTAGTATTTAAAAGTTACAAGATTGTGCCTGAAGGGCGTTGATCTAAATTAAGGTTGTGCCTGAAGGCTGATATGAGAGCAAAGATAAGATAAACAAGTGGCTGGCGCTTATTCTTTCAACCTACGAGGGACAGTACTCTCCTGGTAAATGAGGTCGCCGTGAAGAGGGCGATCTGGTCCAGTCCCGGATTCAGACCATCTAGGTAGTATCCAGGTCCTGGATCAACGTCAAGTGCGCAGCGTATTAGAAGGGGGACGCAGTGATCTCCACTTTAAGTTTGAAGTTTGTAGTATGTAGCGGAGGTGGTGGTATTCAGCCCCACCAAAGAACCCTGAACCGTACCATGGCTGGAATTAGTAAATTATCCAGAATCCTAAACGCCCACGGCGACAAGGAAATCACTAATAATAAAATAATAAATATTCGGGACATTTTTGCACACATGGTCATCTGACCCCAAACTAAGCAAAGCTTGTGATATGGCTGCCAGAGACTGATATACATACATATATAGGTTTAAATACATACTTAAATAGATATTAACACCCAGATATAGAACAAACACAAATGTTCATCACACAAATGTTTGTCCTAGGTGGGAATCGAACCCACGCCCCTAAGCTCAGAAGGCAGGTTCACTACCAACTGGACCAACGGGCTATCAAAACTGCGAGATATGTAACGCTCCTGGCCGTTCAGTCATATCGGATTTACAGTTTAAGGAGATACAGCACTTGTTCACCACTTACCCAATTTTAGGGGTAAAAGTACTTGTTTATTCATATAAAAAATTACGGAGTGCGGCCGAGAGTTGCGTGCGCGCACTCTAAAAGCAAATGACTGAATGAGGCATCGCAGCGCGGTGATCTTATTTTTATAAACCGCACGGAAAGCTTCTAGAAGGCTTGCTACGAGGGTATGTACCTAGTGTACCTACGTATCGGAGTCTTCGGAACATAAATAGGGTAAAATTGTTATATTTATGTAAGTATTTATACTTATTGAGTATTTTTTATATTACCCGGGTTGGACCCGAGTATGTCCTAAAACTGCGACCAGAACCATCGAATGATGGGCAGCAGCGTCCTGTTAGTACACGGTGAACGTACTGCGATCCTCAAGCCCCCTACCAAGCGTGGGGATTATGGCAACAGCCCTCTCTAAGAGGGAGGCCTTTGTTGAGCAGTGGACGTTTATTGGCTGATGATGTCATGTTTATAATTAATCACTATTTATTTTATATTTATATTTCTAATTTAAGTTAGGTACTTTATAATAGTTTTAAGTTTAGACATGGAAAGCACAACGTTACAAGTACCACCTGATTTAACTTTAACACAGGCACCGTTATCAAAGGCTCTTGCTTGTCACGTCCAACACAGACTTCGAGTAGGAGAGACTGCGAGTGACATTTATGACTCTGACACTAGGGCTTGCCGCCTAGCCTATACGATATACGAACTTACAATATAAATTTTGTAAACTATAATTTTACCGCCTAAAAGCTAATCTACATATCATAGATCTGTGGAAATCGCACACTATGCGTTTTACGCGATCTTTTTTGCAATATGTGGAGTGAGTTCGATCCTGCGGCATTTCCGAGTAACTATAACCATGTAATGACCCAAGAAGTGACGTCGCTTGCATTGTTTAATTTGTTTAGCATTCTATACACTATAAATTCATACTAAGCAGTTGGTCGCGCGACGCAGCCGCTGCCGCCGGTCGCGGTCGCCATGATCGGGATGCTACCCTAAGCGTTTGTGATAGCTGGTCATATTTCAGCGCAGCGAGTCACCGCCTCCAGTGAAGCAGCCGAAAATGGAAGAGTCACCGAGGTCGCCCGCGCGCCAGGAGTTGTCCGACAGCCAGGCGGAGTGGGTGCCGGGAGGGGAGGACACTATAGCCACCGAGTCCCCGCCGGAACTCGAAGTCGTCAAGGAGGAGCAACGGAGCCCGCTCAAAAGGTTACACAAATTCTAACCCTCTTATTCATAAATACGCGATTAGCTAATTTTTTCTCTTTCTCTCTCTTCCCGTTGACGAGGAATCTTACCGTCACGCGTAAAAACGATACAAAATAAATTAAAAAAAAAGATAACCTTTTTTTGTCTCATCCGGTCTCATCCTACTAAAATATAGAACAGATTAGCATATCGCGAGCGTTTATGAATAAGGGGATATTTTGAAGTGGAGGCGATGAGGCCTGCAGTGATGACCCGCTATGGAAGTATTGAGCAATTCCCCCTGTCGGTCTGCAGGTTAGGGTTAAACGAAAACCAACAAGCGTGCTTCGTACGGACTTTTTGCGTAATACTTCTCAACTATAGGTGGGACCTATGGGCGGCACAAGTAATCCTAGGAAATACAAGCTTAGCCTAAATAATACATTCATATACAAAAACGATATGAAAACTTTATGTAAACATTTAGTGGCTAGCGAGGCCTGCACCGCTTCAAAGGACGCGAATAAGCGTTTTTCATATTTTTTCCTAAGATTAAATGTACTGCCACCTGCAGGCCTAGCACGGGCCGTGGTCTAATTGTCTTTCCACTGTTTTTATCCCGCGAGAAAAAGACAAACGTATCCATATTCTAGCTTTGTCGCGTCTAGGCGTGTATAAAAACGGTGGAAAAACGATATATAGAGGTGGATATCCACAACCCATGCTAGGCCTGCTGGCTGCAATTCATCTTAGAATGACGACATTACCACGCTGTGGCGTTCTTTCGTAGTGCCATCCTTTCTTAGAAAGACGTTAAATTACCGCTACTTGGTGGCACTGCCATCTTAGAAACGTTTACAACTGATTTCAAAACAGTTCGTACGGAGCTTGCTCTTATTTATAAGCTAGGTACACTGGCACATTATCTACTTGTAATAATTCATCGTGTGATCGTGTGAGACGAGACGCCAGTTATCGGGTAAATAACTTACTGGAAATACTAGAATAGAATTCTCCTTTTTGTTGGTAGTTGTAGAACATTATTTTGGTATTATTATCAGATATTTATGTTGACTAATGCATGCTTCTACGCTTTAAAGCCAGACATACGGAGCCAGGTGACGTGTATCATAATAATAATCAAAGCCTTATTGGTATCGATAGCTGATGAACAAAGACGCCAACAAAGAAACAATAACTCATTTTAAACTCTATCTTATGCAGGAATCTACACTTCTAAACTTATTTTATTACAAGCAGCTCGCCCCGGCTTCGCACGGGTATAGATATATAGCCTATGTCACCCGGGGATAGTGTAGCTTCCCAGCAGCGAAAGAATTTTTCAAATCGGTTCAGTAGTTTCGGAGCCTGTACCCCAATGCAAACAAACAACCAAATCTTTCCTCTTTATAGTGTTAGTTTTATTATGAAGAGGTAAAATTTGTATGTATGAATATTTTTTTTGTAATTTATATGTATAAAATTTGTTTAATTCGTATCTTTGTATGTTTGTAGGAGCTAATTGCAGATTCTGCAGAACCGATATAAAAAAATCTTTCACCAATAAAAACCTACACTATTCCTAAGTGCCATAGGTTATGTTTTATAATGGTAATAGTTATTCATACTAAAATCAGTATTAGTAAAACATGTATAGAAAAATAAGCTTTTGTAAGTAAGGCACAATAACGGATTGAAACCGTGAGACGGATGCTGGACTAAAACGGAAAGAATGGGATGAAGTGAAAAGAGGGTTGATTGGAGTAAAGTGGATTAAGGGACACATGCGTAACTGGAACAGAAAGGGTGGGATGGGAGCAGAGTAGATTACAGGACGAATGCGGAACTGGAGCCGAAAGTGCGGAACAGGAGTAGTGTAGATTCCGGGACGGATAGGTACGGGACTAGAGCGGAAAGGGTTAGATTCGAGTATAGTGTAATACGTGACAGATGCGGGACTGAATCGGGAAAGGCGGGATGAGAGTGTTTTAGCACAAATATGCTTTGTCCCGTTTTCGCACGTTATATTTCACGTTAGCGAGAAGTTCTCATAGAACTTTAAAACATGTGTACATAATTAATTATTGTTGGATAGTGTGGTAACAGTTGAGTTTTTAATGAGTATCAGGAAGTATTATGACATAAGTCTTTCAATATCCGTAAATAAACAAAGGACACGGAAGTTTCTATGTCTAGTTGAACAACATAAAATAACAATCATTTATAGTTATCGATTGCGAACAAAAGGCTTTGATTAACGTTAAGGCTGGCTCTGTACTGAAAAAGGCATATTCCAAGCAGGTTGCTGAAAAATACGCCCAACAAAAACAACTACAACATGAAGAAAAAGCCCCGCCCTGTGAACGATAATACGCACAACAGCCCTACGCATGCTGAGAACGCCGAGCAAGGATATGACAGGTTTGTCTCCCCACTTACAAACTGAACTCAAGGATTCCATTTTAATTTGACTCGCTGGATGTCACCACTAACATGTCTGTTGTATTTACATTTTTTTTTTTGTTTAAATTAGAATAGCTGTCAAGGCATTTTTGTTGTAGTCAGTTGCACCCATATAAACGAAACGTCAATCATTCGAAATCAGTTAGCAACTGTGATGCGGACAAAGAAATTTGAGACCTAACTTAAAACGGTAAGGTCCAAGTTATTTGGATGCGAAGTTCGACGCGTTGACATAAATAAGAATGTTCAATCAAGGTTCTCTCTGCCTGGCGACAGATTTTCCTTCTCATTTCCGTTCTATTAACTTCACTTTTCTGTGGTTGAATTCGACGACGCCAGTTTATAACCACTTAGTCCCCATGAGTATGTCTTAGCCTAACCTATAATTTCTCAGTCACACATTCTGTCCGACCCAACTCCAACAAGCAGTTACATTTGCACCAAAATTCAATTACTAGATATATATCTCATTCTTATTAGATGCCAAAACCATCAGTATCCCTACTCGCAGCACAGACTTAGAAAAAAATGCCTAATTTGAAATTACTATTGATCGTAAATTACATTTTAATTCGGTTTTAGTTTTAATATTTCAATATTAAATTAGCTTCTAATGATAGAATCCTTATTTCCTGTCTATGCAGAGGGTGTGGATATAAAGCCAAATTTTATTCATTGCACAGTTATGATTTATTGATTATTTTGTTGTGTTTAATATTAGTTTCTTATTTAGTTTTTTATCTTGCACTATTACAGTGAACCGCTAATCGATTTTGACAACGATCTATATCATAGCGTGCTTGTGTTGCCAGAGTCCGCCAAGGAATCCGGTAAGTGTTGCTTGGATATTTTGTTATTTTACGTCGACTTCTTGTATTGTTTATTTGATTTGTTTTGTGATATTAAAATCAAATATATTTGTAATTTCGAAAATTATCATTTAACTTCAAAAGAAGCCCCCCTCTTTTTTTAACTCTGTTAGAAAACTATTTTATGAAACTTAAGTATGAATGCTTTGTTTGGTAGCTTAAAAATATCAGCTGTATAAGTCAAATGCCTAACACTAAATGGAAGCTATAAGACCTGCAGCATTGTTATCCCGTTCGGGGTTTATTGTACATAACAAACGCATATGCTTATGTATATATTCAAATTTACTTATATTCTAGAAATACAAATATATTTGGTCAAACGTGCTGTTAACCAGTTCATCAGTTAAGACGAAATGAGTTCCAAAATGTTTTTCAGTAAGTGGGAAATGCTTGTACTATTTCTTTAATATAGCGGTCCTTATTATTCTTATTCAGACCTTGATCTAAGGTTCTATGGGAGTCGAAAAATGGTTTTTAATATTTCGCTCGACCGAAAATGAATGAATGAATGATAAAAAGTCACAACACGTTCACATGCGCGTTGTGATTTTTTATTATACATTTACGGTTGCATTTAACCAATACCTTCTAATTTGTTAAGAAATAATACCTAAATAATTGTGACGGATACTTTCTAGTAATCTATGAGACTCATTTTATACTTGTTAGGGGCGAAATATAAATTAAAATCCGACAAAAATCAGTTTTCGCGCGCATTGTTTAGACCGTCTCCGTCCCGGGACTGAATGTACCCAAAGTGTCTACGAAGTTACGAACGATGTTTCTTTCAACACGTATCGAGCTGCTAATTTTGGGACTCATGTCGCCATTCAATGTCCATCATGTGTCGCTTAACCGCTTACCCCATTTTATGTTGTTTATGTTGTGTTCTGCCCGCCCCGCCCTCAAGGTTGGAATTGCAAAACGGGCGGTGTGAAGTGCCCATCGTGCCACCGGTTCTTCGCGAACCGGTACAACTTGAAGGTGCACATTCGGGACAAGCACGACACGCGGGAGGGCACGCTGCAATGCGAGATCTGTCAGAAGCGTATGCGCAACCCTTCCTGCCTGCGCGTGCACATGTATCACCACCGCAAGCAAGCCGCCTACTTGGCGCAGATTAGCACGCAGGGCGAGCAGATGAGACTGTAAGTACCATTAGTACACATAGGCTACCGGACTCATTATTTTTTATTTATTTATGACCACAAATAAAGCCGAACAACGAAAACAAAAAAAAAACACTCACCAATGACGTCAGTTTTCACGCAATTGCGATACAAACTCTATACCGATACTCTGCGAGAAAGGGATAGAGCATCCCTTCGTTATCCAACCAAAAACTTTAAAAGCTCATATCTCAGAATTAAATAAGCCTAAATAAAATAATTTATTCAGTATATGTTGTACATATAATTATATTTTTCACCAAGTCTGTTAATTTTAATAAATCAAAAACCTGTCCGATAGCCTACCATACAAAAATATCCCACCGGGAGACTCGAACCCGTAACCGCAGGAAACTGGTAAGTTTATATATTTTAAGCTAAATCTGCGAAACCTCTATATGCCATACACTTAATTGCATATTTAGTAGAAGGGTGCGCAATTTAAGCTTAAAAGAAGCCTATCATATTTACAGCGCAAAAATCCACCAGCAAGCCTAGCATGCTTGCGGTGATATTATGATTTATTTTAAAACTCCGCCAACACCAGTTCATTTCAGTGTTACAATTAAGCAACGGCCGTCACTAAAAACTGAGATACTCACCTACTGTTTAAGTGAAACCAGGCTTTCCCAACACTTGAATAAAGATTACTGAAATTAATCTATTTATTTTCGCTTATTTCCAGCGTCCAGAACATAGTGGGAGGAAAATGGCGCAGCGACGGTGCTCTTGGATCCGGCGAATATGAGAAGTGAGTATGTCCAAAGTTAAGGCGCTTGCAGACAATGTGTAATAAAAAGACAAGTAGAAATAGCAAGTACAATTAGGCGTTCAAACGATAAGTAGTCACTCACGCGGTGGCGCCTCAACTTGCGAGCGAGTACGTACTCGTACGTACGGGCGTACCAGCGCGAAGTACCAATAGTTTCTTTTGCCACAATGAACATAAAACAAACAATCAATTCGCTTACCCAAAGGCCACTTGGTGGACAAAAGCGGACTAAAAATAAAGTTGGATAGACTAGGGTAAATCATACTAATATTATAAATGCGAAAAGTTTGTTGGTTTGTTTGTTCCTCTTTCACGCAGCAACAAAGCAGTGGATCGAACTGAGTTTTTGCATGGGTATAGTTCAAAGGTCGGAGAGTGACATAGGCTACCTTTCATCATTATCATCATCACCATTTTTCATCACTACGCAGGTGAAACCGCGGGGCGCAGCTAGTAAATAAATATATATGTCGGAGAGACAGCTCGCCGGCCATCATCATCGTTACCAGACACCTCGTGGGCGTACGGTGGGCAATAGTGCGATGAAAATGAGGAAACACAGTTGTGCTTATCACGAATTCACAAGGTAGACACGAAACGGTAGGACAGTTCCTGGATATCACTTTATGGGCGTCGGGTAGTGAATGCCTAACACCGAGTCGAGCGATAACACTATGGCTCTGTCGGAAGCGCACCGAAGTGAAGTTGCGGCTAGTTGCCGACTGACGCGACGTTGGCGCGCTTCTCGTTTCGTTTTATTTTAAGCCTGATGGTGTCCAGATGCGACATATAGGATATTGTCATCTTCCAGCTTCCCGTCCCCGACGCCGAACCCAGATGCCGCTAGCATGAACATGGCAGACCCTTCGTTTCCCGGACCCCCCGAGGCTGTCATCCCCAAGGGGGAAGCGGACCTTGAACGTGCATGATTGGCGAGGTTCATAGTCCCCCAGGAGGACTATGTCGACCCCGGAGTACTGGTCGAGGTATTCACTAGGCGCTCCTACTGGGACAACTATGTTTGGACTCTGTATTGAATACTCAATGCTGCCCACAATGAAGTGGACCGGAGAAACATTAAACAAAAAAATTATAGTCGGAAAGATTGCAGTCGTAAGCCTATTTCTTATGCTAGTGACTTTTATGACGATGCGGAGGCTATAGCCCTGTTTTTTATAACAACAAAAAAGTGTTAGCATAATAACTAGAGTTTCATAATTCGTATAAACAAGTACAAACAAAAAATATTAATCAAAACGTTCTCAATTTTTGGCCACTACTGTTCTCTTTCCACAACTATCATTTCTATTGCATCCCCGTTTACGTTGGGTTCTAAAATTAAACAAGCGACGGTACATTTTTGCAGTTGATGAAATTTCTCCACTCCACTTCTGTGGGCAGACAACCAAAAACACCCCTTAGCTAGTTTTACCGAGGATACTCTATTATGGATATAAAAACAGGGTCACTTGAAGTGCAGTACGGCGATTGCACAAAATGGTGTCTTTAACTAGGGATATTATTTTTGACAGCTAATGTAACGCTTGACAGGCTTGCAAACATGGCCGACGTGCTACAAGTATAACCGAGGTTATGTTACCTCGTGGCACGTCCTCTATAGAGCGTCCTTTGGTTTTACTGATGAAAAAACTAGTCAATGTCGTCGATTCTGTCTAATCTAACGGTACTAAACATATCTGGGTTTTTTACCCACTTTCGAACTGACAAAAATTGTTCTAAAATTTATAACAGAATAGACGTCATTGAGGATAGTTAGTGTCAGATTGTTTAGCAGCGCCATCTCTGGATTATTGTTTGTAGTTTTGTTAGTCGTTCGTTTATTAACCGAAGGAAATAGACTCTTAAACAAATTGTTAATCATTTAAATTTTCGAACGACTTTGCTGACTTTCTTATTATTATCGAAGATCTAAAAAAAGTAAATTCAACGCGGCGCATTGTTAGGAAAACAACACTTCTATAGGAGCAGTAATACATGTTTATTAACCGTTATTACGCATGCCTATTCATTTAAGATACACTAAAGGAGACTCCATTGTCACAAATATATAGGATCAAATAATATTATAACTATTATAGAGTAAGATCTCTATAATGTTATTTATTTATTTAAAAGATATACGTGAATCACAGTGGATAGCACATGTTATGGAAGGGAGTTATATGCCCTTGGCCAAAATCGGGGTTGCTTAAGGAGAAATGCTCGGTGCATATATTATCTTCTTTAGTATGCAAAGCATACAACAAACGAATGATGGCTTAGATGAAGCACCATTTTCTTTATAATAATAACACTTCTTTTTAATTTACGAGTAACTTTCCAGAACACAAATTCCAAAGACTGAAACAATGTTTTAATTACTTTTACGTAATTATTAAAATATATACTTTTTTCAATAGTAGTGGCTTAGATTGCTTTTGAGTCGCTTTTTTGTACATATGAAAATGAATTAATCTACATTTTTTTACAAGCTTTTTACATCTTTTTTTATACTATATATATGATATTATACCGTCATAAGATTCGGCCGACGGGCCGTCTCAAGAATGGGGGTGGATAAAACTATCCACCCTCCTGTAACTCGGACTCAAACCGAAGTCCAGTTAAACACACACTCACTGTGTATTGTATTTTCAGAATGTTTTTATATGAACTTTTTTTCATTACTGGCTTATTGAAAGCCAAACATTCCATTACTGAAAAAGTGAGTCAAAAGTGAGTACAAATGAAATCATCTCACGATATACATATTGTCAATCATGATCCAAGAAAACAATGTCTAACGCTCTGAGAGTTGTCCCGCAATGATGTCACTGTCCAGTTGCCACTTTACTGTAAAAAACACATATACAGTTTTTTTTTTTAAATATTCTATTAAATAAAATACAAAAAGCATTTTAATTGTCATCTGGTTTGTCATCAAAACCACATTGATTTATTGCATTCCCCCACAGGTAATATACGAATATTGGGGAGTTTTAATTTCACGCTACTGTTAACACAGAAAATCACCTGTTACGTGTCATCTCTCTCGAACTTGTTGTAAATTACTTATTCTGCTCTTGCTTATGCACGTGTACGTGTATCCATGACATTGATGACATCATTGCGGGACGCTCACGTGACATTTTTTCTCGGAGCGCTATACCTGGCGGAGTATATTATTATACCATGTTGTCAATCAAGTACAAGGTTATTTAGGCAGCTCAGCCGAAAAATTTTAGATTATAATTTTAAATACAAAATGTTGCCATTTCCATGACGGATGTACAAAATGAACTGTTTTATTCATTACAAATTGATTATGCTAAAACGATGCCCGGTGTTTTTATCACCTATACAACAAAAAGCATAACCTTACAGTACAAAATACTATATTTTTTTGTATGTTTATCAACAAACACGTGTGCTTTATTTAGTTTTTAAGTTTTAATGATAAGCAATCTCTCTTTTTTTAAGGACCTACCGTTTATATAATATCAAATCAATTTTATACGTACAATATTAGTCGAATAGTTAAAGACATTATATTACACGGTTTTTGAATTTATAAAGAAGGGTAGTATAGATTATGTTTACTTCTAAAGGTTATTAAAATTATACCTCAATATAACTTTTTTGAAACGACTGCAATTATGTAAGATATTATTGTGGTCTTTTTGGTTCACCGTATTGGATTGCCAAATCATAAGCCACGAATTTATTATGAAAAGGAGGGTATTTATCATAATAAAAGAGTTTTTAAAACAGACATTTTTGAAATGTATTTGTCAAGTTTTAAAATTTGAAGTAGTTAAAAAAAATATTAAATTTTTTTCTGGTCTTGTCTCAAAAGACGAGCTTACGATAGCTTTAACGTAAGGAAGAATGATCCCATCGTATCGAAGTCGAAATATTAGTCACTAGCTCTCTTAAAGTAACAATTGGTGAACCTGTGGACAGTTAGACGTGAACCCCGCAGTACAGTATCCACTGGCGGCTTGGACTGGACGGTGCACTGCGCCAGGGCCAATCAACGTTTCACTTACATATCCGACCTTTATATTCGGACCAAAATATATATTTGTGTACGGGCTCTGCAGTGCTGTGCACCGCTTAATAAGTAAGACAAAAATTATATAAATAAAAGGATACGTCCATAAGTCGATGTATTTTACAAAGGTTTGGGTATTTAACCATTAATGTAAGGGGTAGTAAAACTAACATTAAAAAATAATCTGATTATTATTACATTCCACTAGTTGATAAGTATGCATAATCACCTGATGTTAGTTTTTTTTTCTCTAAATATGATATTTATAAATTAAGTGCATAATAAGGTATACAATAAGCATAAAAAGGAGATTAATGCGTAACATTATGTAGATTTGGTAGCTGCCTAGTTTTTAAGCATTTGTTTATAGTATGTTTTTACCAAATTTGTTTCATACCAATGCTGTAACATATAGTTTGTATAGAGGGAAGATGCAGACTGCAGCTAACTCGAGCAGGTTCGAATGTGACGCGCGCTCACTATCATAATATATACTGTGTAATATTTAAACAAGTACAAACAAGCGTTCTCATAATCATTCCGTAATAGATACTGATATTTGATACAACTGTTGTCCTTCTGGATTTAGTGGCCGTGAAACTGAGCGCGTTCACATTGTCATAGCAGGGGCCATTTTTAGCCCGACATTTTTATATTTTACGTCTGTTTTATTATATTAATACTCAGTACATGTGGCCAAATAGATATTGTAACAGTACTCGTATTAATTTTTAGTTTGTATGGAATGACCGTCGTTATAATATGTACTTTAGGCCCTTCCACGCCCGAGGAGATGAATACGAAATCTGACTAAAAGCAATGAAATCTATAACTTGTATCATACAATAAAATGTTAACCATTATCGACGCTTATACACTATAATATATTCTATATTCATCACTTGTTTTTTTTTTATTGAACTAGGCGGGCATCGTAATTTTGTGGAAGGCGCCTCGTCAGACGGTCCCTCCTTTATGTTAGTTTTTGATACTTTCTTTACATTCCTTTTACAACGTGAACATTCCAGAGTTTATATTTATTTTTAAATAAGTATTTTTACTAAAACTCGTGCTCAAATATTGTGTACTTTATACCAGATCTATTTCCATGACAAATTCTAGTGTACTCTTTTAGTTTGTAAGTTTATTATTACCTGGTTTTTTGTTTGGTGCTCTTTCGAGTGTATTTTTTATTTTATTTAAATTCTTAGCAGATTCCGTTTTTGGGTCTTCAATGATTTTAATCGTTCCTTTTTTCAAAAGGTGTTCTGTTTTATTCTTTTACTTTTACTCTCTGTTTTACTGTAGTTAATCAAGGCATCAAACAAAAATATCTAACATTTCTTACAAGAATATGACCACATCTAATATGGTCGTTTTGTTTAGATCTTATTTCATTCTTATGCCATACTTTTGTTCTCCAACAAATTGTATTAATATTTTTACTGTTTTTTTTTAACTGTCCGTCTTTTATACATAATTTTTAAAGTATTTTTTTTTATTAACGTAACCTTTATGCATTTTTTTTTACATTATTTCATTATTATACATACAGTACCTTTTTTATATTGAACAATCAAATAAAAGCATTTATGTACAAACAAATTAAGTAAGTAAAAAAATTATGATATCCCGCAATAGTTATAATTTTAATAAAAATGATCGAAAAAAAATTGCATGTTATAGGGCCCCACATGCACATTGTCTCGATTATTATATAGCCATAAATTACAATCGAGATAAGCGCATGTGAAGCAGTTGCATTATTTAACAACCAAAAACTACAACTGTTTAAAAAAACATACCTTTTCGTGTCCCTTCTCGAATTTTATATTACGCAACCGCCTTTGTTCAAAAAATCTAATTAAAATATACTTTCTGAAAACCCCAGTAAACAAAATTATGTAAACACTCTAAAAGTATAAACATTGTAAAAGTGTCTGATAGTTTAAGTATTACACTGAATTAAAACATGCATTCAAGATAATGAAATACATTTTATACAATTGGCCAGTATTTCTTAATAGCATAGACTATTTTAGTCTATAAACGATTTTTTACAATCACCGGATATATATTTTCGACAAATGCCTAACTATATTTAAAAAATGTATTTTATATGTTTGACAAATTTTTAGCTGTTACTGATTAAATATTCTCGGCGCTGCATTACATATTTTTCATGTTTTTTTAAATTAATTCATGATCATTATGAATTGTAAACGTAGAGGTGCTGAGTCTTTTAAGGGGAAGTCGGAATTTTGCAGTGATAGTACATTCGTCCCAAGAGATAGAATCTCTTAGAATGCCGTTTTTGGCATTAGGCACTTCTGTAAGATTGTTTCGTGTTTTATTGTTAAAAAATCCACACCGTATACAAATTTTGATGTGGAACGTAAACTTACATTACTTAAAATTTGTTACGTAAATATAACAACGAAATATGAACTGTACGCGCTTATTAGAATCGCTTAAAACATGAAATAATGTTACAGAGGATCAAAATGTAAGGTTTTGTGATACGAAAGTCGTAAGTTACGATATCCTTACGATATCGACCTTGATTCTGTTGTACCATGATCTAAAATTATCTGTTTCTCATTTCAAAAGAAAAGAATTGCGCCATTTTAAGAGCTCATTTAGTTTAGTAAATGGTACAGCGGAATAGACGTCATTGTAACTAGGGTTGTGTGTAGATTTGTGACACGTTTACAAAAATAATACTACGAGTAAGTTAACTGCACGTGTGTGTGTGTGTGCTAACGATACAATCCATCGAATATTAGAAAAACGTGCGTCTAATCAGTTTACTCAATCGATTCTGTTGCATCATTCTCGAAACTAATCTGCTCGCAGTACAATAATCTGCCTCTCTTTTTATTTCAAAGTGTAAGAAAAGGTAGCAACAACTTTAGTGCTGGCACGCACACAGAGAATGGAACATCAAAATCGATTCAAAAACCATACAGCGAGCCATATCCTTGTCTGGCACTTTTAGCTTAAACTTGCGACTCTTTTGATGAATGCGTGAAAAGCCATATTACATGCGCGAAGCATGCTTTTTACAGTTAGCTTCATGTGTCATTATCGCATACTATTAGCTAGATGCAATTAACATCGCAAGTTGAAGCTAAAAGCGCACAAGCGTGGAGTTTGCTAAGTATTGTGGCCAGCCAGCACTCACATCGCACTGTGCAATCAGTCAGAAAATTAAAAATCTCTCGAAAACAACAATAAGGGTGTGTTAAAAGTAAATGTTGAAAATTTTCGTATTAGAAGACGTTTAATAATTTGAATATATAAGATATTAAATTATTACGAATAGTAATATCGCTGAACTCTCAACACATCACTAATTTTATCTTTGTTGCATAATTGTTTAATTGAAAAAGTACATTTTACTTCACAATTTTTTTAAATGTTGCAAATCGCGTTGCAGTATATCTGATATTAGTCACTAATAAGACTAATATCAGATCTTCTTTTATCAATTATCTCGTTGGAATAAGTTTGTGTTTCGAAATATTTTGGAGATTTGACTGTAATTTTAATCGAACGAAGGGATCGATTTTAGTTTAACAACGAATACTTTGGGCGTTTTGAGTGATGTGATCAATCTGTCCTATGCTCTCTAAGTTGTGATTTTCTTAAGACTGTAGTCACGAGTCGAATAACATTATTTTGTTATTATGCTTATAAATTTGAAAACAGTTGTATCTATTTATTTTGTAACACCAATATGAGATTTTAGCTTTACCCCAACAACTCTCCAAAAGAACCGAGAAAAACAGTTTCTAAAATGTCAGACATTATTTTTCATTTTGCCTGTTTTACTGTTTCGTTTTTATCTTAAATTGGTGGATTACCCATTGATTAACTTTCAATGGGTATTACTTATGAGAAAATATATTAATGCCAGTATAAACACCTAAATTGTCATTACCTTCACCGAAAAACGTTTCATCTGCAATGTTGTTTGTTATCTATCGTCTTCTATTTCTTTCTACTAAATAGCTATAATCTGTTAGGTTCAGTAAAATTGAAGGAAAGTACTTAAATAAACTCTTCTCTGATCTAATAATTTTTCCAAATTCTGATGATTCTTTTTTCGTCTGTCAGCTTTATAGAAGGCCATTGTTGGGAGAACCAACGAAATGTTCACACTTACTGAAATTGTAAAGATTTTTTACTTGGCTAATTGTAAATTGTCTCATATGTTTCGAACAATGTTTATACACTTAAAACTGTTCTGAGTTTCTGGGCATTCGCTCATGGATTTCATAATTTATTTATTTTCTATAGTATAATGAATTACTCAATGTATGTAGGTATATATTGTAACACTTATTGACCCTACGTCGATTTTCTTATACTCAAACACCGTTTTATATTTTTTTTATTTCGTAGATTTACATGAGATAATAAACTTTAATTTTGTAAGAGTGTAGTTTTATTGTGTCTCTTCTTATTTTTAGTATGACGTTTTTATGCCTTTATGAAATAGATTATCATCAGCTGTAAATAGATTATTACAGCTGATGACTGCTGGCGAACAAAGTTTTTAATAATTTTTATCTCTGAATTTTATGTCCCCATACAACAAACGTATTTTTTAACGTATTTTTGTATTAGCTCTAATGTAAAAACGGTAATACGCACAGGCGGATCATCATTCATTTTTGGTATGATTATAGTACACCCTCTAAAGTAATAACAACAAATAATAAATAATGGCCAAGTGGGAGTCGGTGACAAATTTCAGTTGATTACAGAGTTCTGGTAATTCCTTACCTGGATGACCTCATCATTTCATCGAATCAAAATGTCATCTATACTAATATTATAAAGAGGAAAGATTTGATTGTTTGTTTGTTTGTTTGCATTGAATAGGCTCCGAAACTACTGAACCGATTTGAAAAATTCTTTCACTGTTGGGAAGCTACACTATCCCGGGTGACAGGCTATAATCTATACCCGTGCGAAGCAGAGGCGGACCGCTAGTATTTTATAAATTTTGAAGTCAGTTTTATTTAAATTGACAGTTACTGTATTTTGTGGTGGTACGGCGACCTCAGTGCATGAGCCCGACTCCCACTTGGCCGGTTTATATTAATCTAAATAGGCAAAGGCTGAAGCACGTTTAACTGTATCCAACTCCTGAGGTCAACAGAGTTAAGTAGAAATAGGCAAATCATTTCCGGGTCACGAAGAGATCGGCCTAGCCGAGTTTGAGGCCCAAACTCTGCTTTGCTAGTTCAATGTAACCTATTTTAGATATAATTTGTAGCTTAAAATTATAGCATACATATAATTATGATAATGTTAAAGCGTTTCAGAAATAAATGTTTACTTTACATAATTTAGTTTTTATAGTACCCTAGTACCCATGCAATGTACCCACCTTGTCCCCGGGAACATCTCGTATCCAATATACAGATATCTGTCCGATATTTGTCGAAACCGTTTATGTAGCAATAATCATAGGACATTTAACATTTGTACTGCAACGATAAGTTAAGATTTCAGATACCGTTATAAGTACCAATAAAGGTTTCAATTATAATCGGAGCGAATACATGCCGGCCCTGATACGGGTGTAGTCTGGGAGTCCTTCTGTGGGCCCTATAGCGGCCACAACGGGGCACTTGTCGTACACGTAGTGGCTGAGCACACACCGCACGTCTGGCGCAAACACGCGGTCGATGGCACACAGTCGCTCGTCCAGCGGCGCGCGGAATCCCTGGTACATCATCCACTTGCCGATATCGTGACAAGTCCGCGTCATACTCTCGCTCTTAGACAGCAGTTTAGTCTTCAATACCCGCTTCGCCCGCTCCACTTCGCCGTCAGTCACGGTGTTGCAAAGGTGCATCCACTCGGCCTGCACCTGTAACACCATGTCGTCCAAAGATAGCGAAATGCCCATGAACTGAACGCCAAACAGTCCCGTGTCCCTGTAACTGATCATGAACCCTCGGTACGCGTCGCACAAGGGTTGCGCCGATGTGGCTTTGGCGATGTTCCACGCGTGTTCGGTGCCGCCGGGCTGGGAGCGGTCCCAGCCGCCGACCAGCTCCGTCGCGACCTCCATTACCACGTGGTCGTCGTCGCACAGACTCGGACCCTCCACCGCTATGGCGACGTTCGCGACCGGCATCGAGTCGTTTCGGTATCTAACTTCTGAACCGGTAAATCTGTACGTGTTCCTGTCCATGCACTTAGTCGGCTCGAGCTTGCCCATGTATGTATTGCCCAGTGCCACCAATTGCTCGTGCTTCACTCCGCCGACGCCGACGAGGAACGTGCGATCGGCATCGTAGAACCTGTTCATATACGTCGGTATGGTATTACAGTTGAAGTTATATAGGTTGCAACTGGGCCCCATTACGGACCTAGCAAGCGAGGTGCCCTGGAACGCCGACGCGTGCAAGTAGTCGTCCAAGATTTCATTGGGATCTTCATCGTGTTCTAGCATCTCGTAGTAGACCACGTTCTTTTGCAGTTCTATTTCGCATGGGTTGAAGGAGTTATTAAACACGCCGTCTGAAAGTATATCAACGATTAGGGTTACATCTTGGCTGAGAAACTCTGCGTAGTAGGCGGCCATGTCGCGGTGCGTGAAGCACTTGAACCGGGCTCCTGTGCACGACATCTGGTCTTCGATGGTGGCTCTGTTGCGCGCGCACGTTCCCTTGAAAGCGATGTGTTCGAAGAAGTGCGTGATGCCGCTCTCGAAGTCGCTCTCGTACACTGGCCCGGCGTCCACGTAGATGCCGACACACGCGTTACAGCAGTCGCGCTCCTCGGTCGCGATGGTAAGCCCGTTACACAGCCGCGTCGTCTGGAGACTCGCGGATGGCATGTTCCGAAGGTAATACAAAAATGACGCTGGATATGGATTGTGCCTCACGCTTGCTTTGGATGGACTCCATGCTGATTTAAGTAATTTCTTAGTTACCTTTAACATCTGCCGTTTTTACTTATAGATATTAATGTGAACGTGCAACAGTTATCTATTATTTGTATACGATTCTATAAAAGTCGATTTTATTCTGAAGTCTTATTGTATACGTAGTCAAGAACAAGTCAAGAAGTGCATTGAGATCATTATTTACGTCATTGATTGAGATTTACTGAGATTTACACATGACGTAGTATAATATGACATATTTGCTTATTGTATTCTCTTTGGTCTCCCAGTTATTTTGGTCTGATGTATAAGGATATAAATTAAATAAGGAGTTTCAATAAAAAAACGCCAGAACCTGGCAGTTTTGCCAAAGATTAGTTTTCCTAAAATTATACATACCACATCCAAAGCCTACTATATCTTACTCAAAGATCTTATATATACCCTCTTACTATATATTATATACAACATCGGGTCAGGGGCCCAAGTCTGCTGTACTCTAAGAAAAGGGTTTGACGAGATCTACCCGATAAAAGTGTCAAAACTTTAATGGCCTATATCTCCTAAGCGGCTGAAGCTACCCCCACCGTTATACTGAATCTATGCCCCACCGTCATGGTACTCTAAGAAAAGGGCTTGACTTGAGATCTACCCGATAAAAGTGGCAAAACTTTAACGGCTAGCTTTATCTCACAAACGGCTGAAGCTACCCCTATGTAAAAACAAAAGTGCTATTATAAAGGAGTACAAGATACCTATAAAGTAATGGACATCATTTCATTTTTGCAAAGAGTCAAAATATTCGCAAACTATTTGGAGATTATCCAATGAAAACACAATAAAAAATATTTGAAATAAATCTATCCGCTATTTTTCAAGTTATTTGAAAAATAAATAAATAATGGACAATAGTTAATTTGCCAATAACTCGAATTAATACATATGAATCTATCTTGCCATCTATTTCCCTATCTATCTTTTACCCCGTATATGTTCAAAAATTTAAAATTAACAGGTAGTCATTAATGGCATAACATCGTGTTCCATCTACATAATATGAATAAATAATAAGCGTAGGTGTTTAAAAAAACATTAGGTTGTGAAAGGATCATATGATTAAATCGCATAAAATACTTACGCCATTATTGCCTAATTTTTATAAATAAACTAGCGGTCCGCCTTAGCTTCGCACGGGTATAGATTATAGCCTATGTCACCCGGAGATAGTGTAGCTTCCTAACAGTGAAATAATTTTTCAAATCGGTTCAGCAGTTTCGGAGCCTATTTAATGCAATCAAATAAACAAACAAACAGTCAAATCTTTCCTCTTTATAATATTAGTATAGATTAAAGCCGTGGTAGCCCATTTGGGAGACCGCTAGACTTGAAAGCGTGAGGTCGCGGGTTCAAACCCCGGGCCCGTACCAATGAGCTCTTTGGAGCTTATGTACGGATTTTCATACCTCTGGCTTTCGGTGAAGGAAAACATCGTGAGGAAACCGGCATACGTACGGAGAAGGAATTCAATGGCGTATGTGAATCCACCAATCCGCACTTAGCCAGCGTGGTGGATATGGCCCAATCACCCTTTCCGGGGTAGGTTAAAAGTCCACTATCAAAACTTGTACTAAGGGTACTGACAGCACCCCACAGATATACAGATCTGTGCGGCACCCGGTTCGATCCTCGGCTTAGAACCAATGACTTAGTACTGAAATAAATTATTTAGGTATACTTACGAAGCCATCGCTCAAAAACGGTGAAGGAAAACATTGTGAGGAAAATCTTCTAAGTTGTTAAGAACTTCTAAAGGTTTAAAGGTTTCATAAAGTGGCATGCACTGGGCCAGCATGGTGGATTAGGGGCCTATCGTGCCTTATCTGAGAGGAGGCCTGTGTCCCAGCAGTGGGAACATGATAATGACTGTCCTACGACAATCCAAATGCTCAAGCCCACTACCAGTTGGCAGCGTACTCAGCATGCTGGCGGCATTACCACGTTGAATGGCAATGCTTATGCGTTGAGCCAGAAACATGCCAGCATTGAAAATGAGGTGAGCTCCCGGTCCCCAAGGGCCCAATGAACTGTTTTTTATATATCCATGAACATGAGGACGGAGTATATAATTCTACCATGAACATGAGTAACTAGAGAGCAGTATATTCCTTGTGAGTAGTTGCACGGAACACTATTACTCCTAGAGGAGGGTCAACTTTTAACCCTTAATCAAATGGAATACTTTTTGTGAGATAAATAAAAACTGAGATCGGTTATTAGGTGAATTTTGCGAGTAGATTTCAAATCTTATGATAAAAACTTGGAAAAGTGGGGGGAAAGGGGGGTTTTGCGGTGGGAAATAGTTTCCCCTTGTTCATAACGGCATTGCAAAATATCACCAAGTGGGAAATTATTTCCCATTATCCGGCATAGGTTACGAGTTTTTCAAGAATTTTAGTACTGTTTTTATACTAGCTCCTCACCCTGCTTTGTTTTATATTTTATGAATACTAAATATAAAATTAAAAATTCCAACATGAAATTGCAAAATTAAACAATAATGTTAGGGTTACAATGGGTTTAATGAGAAAAATACAAAAATACAAATACCTTATAATAAAAAACTTAATTATGAAAATCTCTATGACGAAAATTAGACGATCTCTATGACATAATTGAGTTACCAGATATTGAACCAGAGGCATTTTTACACTTACTGAAGTTCCTATATTCTGATAAAGTATGTATTGGACCGGAGAGTGTCATGGCAACATACCGCTAAGAAGTATGCCGTAGCAGCATTGGAAGAGCACTGCATAGACTTTTTCAAGAGTAATTTAAGAACGGACAATGCATTCTTGCTTTTAACGCAAGCAAGGTTGTTTGATGAACCCCAGTTAGCCGCTTTATGCTTGGATATGATAGATAAGAATACGACTGATGCTCTGAATGCGGAGGATTTCCCTGATATAGACCAGGACACTTTGAATGCTGTTCTGGAGAGGTGAGAGTTTTTTTATTATTAAATGCATTTTAAAAATTAAAAATTCAATAAAAATGGTAATTCTGGCATGGAATTTCTGTTACTCTGTATTTGAATGCCTCATTTTCACTTATAATTCTGTGCCTCCTGTGTTTAATTACACAGGGTTACATATAACGGTGCAACTAAGCCGAAATGATAACTCCGCATTATGAAAAACTATTACTATTTATTTTAACTATACTAGTTGGTGTAGTAAAACATGAATTCACCAATGATAATTTGCTTATTTATACAATAATATAACAAAACAAATTAAAATTTGCTAGTTGAAGTAGTAAGGTGCATTCCACATTGCTCGAAAAATCGGGAGGCAATAATGCACGACACAGATAATGTACGTAATGATATTGCACGACATAATAATGCACAGTATGATAATTGGTGTACATGTACATGGAATATCATGTTGTACAATATCGTGCCGTGCAATATCATGCCGTATATTATAAGATCGGCCCAATAATGCACAAACGATAATTAATACATTATTGACTCTGTTTAATAATGTACACCCCGATTTTGTACAGCATGATAATTGATGACCATAAAAATTCAAAACTGAAGCTTCGTTTTGATGTGGACATTCCACGTCGAGTGTATTCGGTAGAAATGAGTGACAGATCCGACACAGAGCACCCCGACTTGAGTATGTTAGGTTTGAAATGGGTCACAGAACCGACACAGAGCACCCCGACTCCACCTAGTCTAGTGGTCCCTACCCCTAGAGTGTATATAAAAACCGCAAGAGCTTCTGGCGGGAGCCCACCTGAAGTCAGACTTGTGTTGGTTAGGTTCGAAATGAGTGACAGATCTAACATAGTTGTACTTCTCTGCCTCACCACCAAAAAGTTTTAATGGTTCTCATATTTAATCTGTGACTATCTTACACTATGTTGTTCAAACGAAGCATGGAATCGACAGACGTCATAGACTCAACAGCCAATAAGAGCAGAGACATTTCAGCAAAATTAGCCAATAGGGAGATGCCACCTTTTATCATGTTGTACATTATCGGTCGTACATTTTCGGCCCGTTTCGACAAAAGACGTAAAGATAATGTACAGCCCGATAAAACGTGGACTTTTCCCTCGTACGTGGATTATTGGCTGTACAATCCTGGCTGTGCATTCCTTGCCGTACTTTATAGACACGTGCCGATAATTGACGGCCAGTATTGTACGACATGGATTGTACAACATGATATTCGATGTACATGTACACCAATTATCATGACGTACAATATCGTGTTGGCAAATATCATGTTGTACATTATAGACACCCGAAAAATCGATAATCGATGGGCAAGAAAGATTCTTGAGTGGAGACCATAAACCGGAAGACGCAGCTTAGGTAGGCCTCCCACTAGATAGACCATTGTGAGAGTCGCGGGCATCCAGTGGATGCAAAAGGCAGGCTGTCATTCGGTGTGGAGGGTAATGGTTATGTTCAGCAGTAGATATGTTCTGGCTGAAGATGATGATGATATAAAACAAATAAATAATATGCCTTATTAACTTAGTATTACTGCAATTACAATGTGAAATTATATTCAATCATAGAATGACTATGGGTTCAAACCTGAAATCGTGAAAAATTTGCTGTTCCATGCAATTTTGTAACATGTATAACTGACAGGAAATTGCAGCTTTATGCAACAACAAAAAAACAACCGATTCTCGAGACAAGCAACTCTGACCTGCTGAATGCTGATAAGCATCACGCTTAGAATTGCCAACTTTTTACACAATAAAATATTATAAAGTACGAAATAAAAAGTATGTATGTAAGTATGTAAATATAGCCATGGTAGACCGCAAGACTTGAAAGCATGAGGTCGCAGGTTCAAACCCGGGCCCGTACCAATGAGCTCTTTGGAGCTTATGTACGGATTTTCATACCACTGGCTTTTTGGTGAAAGAAAACATTGTGAGAAAACCTGCATACGTACGGAGAAGGAATTAAATGGCGTATGTGAATCCACCAACCCGCACTGGGCCAGCGTGGTGGATATGACTCGAATCACCCTTTCGGGGGTAGGCTAAAAATCCAGCAGTGGACTGTTAAAAGGCTGACTATGATGATGATTACGTAAGTATGTGTATGTAGTTTCCTTTCTCGTGTACTGTTTAGTTTTGGCCACGGGTGATGTCACCGGCGGTTCCAACGGAAGACCAACAAACAGAATCAAGAACTTTAATTCAAAATCCTGCATGACAACTTTCTGATAATGATTCAGTAGTGATTGCACCGTAGCTTGACTAGCTGTTTCTAACTGATCACACATGTTAAGCGATGGTCGGTATGCTCTGTCTTCAGATGGGTGACCGCAAGTGGCATTTACAACTGAACCCTACAATGGGTCGAATGACATGTGAAATTGTAGGCCCCGGTTCTTTGTTCTTCAGGTTCAGGTGGCTTAAAAAATCTGATATCATGAGATTATTTGGCTTATAAAAACTTACTTTATGATTCTTTTGATACAGTTTAAAGCAAAGTATGTATATCCATGTATCGTATATCTAAACAAATAATGACACAATAAGATGTTTTTCCAAGAGCAACCCAAACAATAACAATGGTTTTAAAGTAGCATCAACTTTAAAAAAAAAATATGCTAATTTTATTAATACATTGATATGTCAAACAGTTCTTAACATGGTTCTTCAAAAGGCGAGTTAATAGAGTCCTTAAGAGTCGGCAACGTATTTGTGATGCCTCTGGTGTTACAAGAATCCATAGGCGACGGTGACTGCTTACCATCAGGCGGCCCGTCTGCTTGTTTGCCACCTATGGCATAAAAAATGTTTAGAAACCCAGAAAGACCACCAAACAACTACAAGGGCAGATTGTCGCTGGCAGATAAGAGCAGACAGACCAATTGACACCTTAGAAAAAAATATTTACCAAACCTCACTTTCATTTTAAAATACATATACATCTTTTATTTTTTTACAGCCGAAAGAAACCGTAAACCCAAGTATTTAGTATAAATTTCAACTTGATACCTTTACGCGTTCTTGAGAAAAAGGGTCTTGACAGACGGACAGACGGACAGACAGACGGACAACGAAATGATCCTATAAGGGTTCCGTTTTTTCCTTTTGAGGTACGGAACCCTAAAAATTCAAAAAGTAAAAACGAAAGGCCCCATACAACAAACGTATTTTTTTACATATTTTTGTATTAGCTCTAATGTAAAAACGGTAATACTTACAAGCGTCAAACATGATTATAGTACACACTCTAAAGTATAACAATAAATAATGAAAAATGGCCAAGTGCGAGTCGGTGACAAGTTTCTGTTCATTACCAAGTTATAACTGGTAATTTCGTTATTGAATTATGTGGTTGTACGGAACCCTCAGTGCGCGAGCCCGACTCGCACTTGGCCGGTCTATTTCCTTTACATGCCATATTTACTAATTCAGTGATCATCCCTGAACCTTCACTATTACTATCAACCTTACCTTATTTATCAAAATCGGTTGTGATGTATTTTTAAATGAAATATAAATCAATTTATGTTGCTTAAAAATTGTTTTAGTAAAAAAATTAGAAATAATGGCGAAAAAAGGAAAATGAGTTGAGTCTGCATATTTTTTCTTCTTTAAGGTTAGGTTCTCCCACTTTTAAGCAACGCTTATTACTACAGATGACCATAATCCTTGGTTTATTGTAATAAAGTCGCATTTAGCGGAGCAAACTCATGGCGCTTACACACAGTCGTGCGTTTCGCTACTTCTATTTTTGGGGTTTTTCTCATATTTTTCGAAAAGTATAGTTGTAATGTAAAATGTACCTCAGCGGTTTCCATCATAATTATGAAATCTATATATCAAGATATGGCAAACATCATTTAATAAAAACGTAATTGAATGAATCCAAAAAACAGGGATAAAAGCGCAAATCAGTGCTACTTTGATGTATTTTTTCTGTCGAGCTAAATGTGCTTAATCGTGTTTCGGTCTCATGGGTTTCCTAGATAAAACATTAAATTTTATTATGACACCATTTTTATAATTTTAAGCTAACCATGGAGGCTATGCACACTTAAACTAGAATGACCATAATTGCTAAATGTCGGAAAAGAGCGTCTTAAGCACACTCACAGTATGAGAAATCGAATAATCTCGACCCTTGGGTCACACTTGCACTGTCAGCAATTAGGAGGAAAGGCAGGACACATTTCTTAATAGATTTATCTCATATAAGATATTAATGTAAGTTAATATTATATTTCCTCCTTAATTTTCAGAGACACACTACGCATTAGAGAGGCTAAAATCTTCGCTGCAGTTTTACGCTGGTCCGAAGCAGAATGCATCCGTCGCCAATTTCCTGTCAATCCCGTCTACCAACGTTTGGTTTTAGGCCGAGCATTCAATGCCATACGATTCCCGCTCATGTCCGCTGAAGAGTTTGCTATGGGCCCTGTTCAGAGCGGCTTACTGGATGAGCAAGAAAAAGTCTTACTGTTCTTATATTTCACTGTTAACCCCAAACCAAATGTTGGGTTCCTAGACACGCCACGATGTTGTATGACAGGAAAAGAGTTGACCGTAAACAGGTTTCCTGAAACGGAGTCAAGATGCCCCCATCTTGACTCCGTATTATACAGTGGAATGACGGACAAGATTAGGTTCACAGTGGATCAGAGAATCTTTGTAGTCGGGTTCGGATTATATGGATCTTACTTTGGGCCGTCAGAGTATGAAGTTAATTTGCAGGTTAGTTTTTACTAGAATCAATATTATATTTTAAGAAGTAGATTAGTAGATTCCAAAATAACTAGCCTTCAGCATGTCTGTTTCCACAAAAGAAAGCTGTGTCTGTTTCATTAACAGAAAAGAGAATTAAATAGAACGGAAATGAGAAGGAAAATCTGTTACCAGGTATTATGAGTAAACCTTGATTGAACATTCTTATTTAGATCAATGCGTCGAACTCCGCACCACAGTTGCTAACTGATTTCGAATGACTGACGTTTCGTTTATATGGGTGCAACTGGCTACAAAAAATATTTTGACAGCCATTCTACTTTAAAAAAATATATATATTTTCTGTGGAGTCCTTTACAATGGTTGAAAATTAATGAAACTTGGCATAGTATTGCAAAATTAACTGTTTGTCTGTAATTTTTTGCAACTACATACATGGGGATTTTGATGAAATTCGACAAAGAAATAATGTGTGTTCCCTGATAGTTACAATCTGGGTGTCTTTAAGTCGCTAGTGAATCGGTTTCTTCTAGGCAAGCATGCTCCATCGTAGATCGCACCATTGCTTACCATCCGGCGAGGTGGCGGTCAAACGCAAAACTATCTCTACATAGTAGGTACAAAATAAAGTCGCTTTCTGTGTCTGTCTGTATATTCGCTAACTCTTTCTAAACCACGCAATGGATTTTAATGACCCGCCCCGGCTTTGCACAGGTGTAAATTTTACTATAATATTTATGTAAATCTTCCTTGAAAAATTATCTATCTGATGGTGAAAATCGCATCAAAATCCGTTGCATGGTTTAGCAGGAGCTAGCTGATATACAGACAGATGCGGAAAGTGATTTTATTGTATACTATGTAGAGATAAACTAGAGGCCTAACCAGCAGGCCTAGCATGGGCTGTGGATAAATAGTCTTTCCACCGTTTTTATCCACGCCTAGACGCGACAAAGCTAGAATATGGATACGTTTGTCTTTTTCTCGCGGGTTAAAAACGGTGGAAAGAAAATTTGTCCACGGCCCGTGCTAGGCCTGCAGCAAGGTACTACTTAGTTATCAAATCAGTTTGATCAATAAGCATTACCTAGTTTATCCTAGGACAAACATTTATGTGATGAACATAATGTGCTTGTTCTATATTTGGGTGTGAATATCCATTTAAGTATGTATTTAAAACTATATATGTATGTATATCAGTCTCTGGCAGCCATATCACAAGCTTTGCTTAGTTTGGGGTCAGATGACCGTGTTTGCAAAAAAAGTCCTGAATAATATTTTATTTATTTAGGTTTGTACACTATTTTATACTGTCACTAGCGACCCGCCTGCCCGGCTTCGCACGGGTGTAATTTACGTGCGAAACCGGGACGGGTCGCTAGTTATACATATAAAACTTACTCTTGAATCACTCTATCTATTAAAAAAAACCGCTTCAAAATACGTTGCGTAGTTTTAAAGATTTAAGCATACATAGAGACGGACAGACAGCGACAGCGACTTTGTTTTATACTATGTAGTGAAGTTCACTAAAGTAAAAAAAAATACCATGTGTGCAAATTAAGTCCTGAATATCATTTATTTATTTTAAAACACTGTTTTATACTATGAAGGTAGTTCACTAAAGTAAAACTATCCCGTAATTTTTTTATTTTTTTTTACGTTATTCATAAATATATGTATGTTGCAGATAATCCACTTCGCGACGAAGAAAGTGTGCGGTTCAAATACAACCACGTTCAGCTGCGACGGCACCAATGACACTTTCCGCGTTATGTTCAAGGAGCCCGTGGAGATACTGAGATACTGCCTAACATTTCCTACATCGCTAGTGCCAAGCTGAAGGTACAAACCGATTCAAACTCATTGGCGGCTGTGAAGTTAGGCGCAAGACGCTGCGCAGTAATAATATAATAGAAGCGCCCTTTACATAAACAATAAACATAATTATAATAATCATTTATTTCTTTGCGTTTATGGGTAGAGTAGGTGCCACGAATTTACTCGTAACTATTTTTAACTCGAATGTACGAAACAGACGCAAAATCTCTTTTGCGGCGCACTTCACAGCCGCCATTAAGTTTGAATCGGAATATACGTATCATCTGATGTTTTGTAGGACTTATCTCTTCTCTTCTCTATCTCTACATAGTGTAAGTTAAAGTCGCTTTCCGCGTCTGTCTGTCAGTATAACCATTAACTTCTCCTAAACCACACAACGGATTTTGATGCGGTTTTCACCATCAGTTAGATAATTTTTCACGGAATATTTTTATATATAACAAGCGATCCGCCCCGACGAATTTAATGACTGCGAAAATCGAACGAGATCTCGTGAGAACGAGATTGTATTCTAGTTATGCACTACTATATAGCGGTGTCTGAAATAATAATTATTCTATATCTGTAATTTCATTTCGTAATGCATAACTAGTAATTTGAACTCCTAAAGACACAACTACATATTTTAAAACTTTGTGTTGCGATCAACCAACAAAAATACTTTCTATAGTAATGCAACGATCTTTTTACATAACTTTACTATGTCTTATAGCAAAATAAATATCATCATCATAATCAGCCTTTTAACAGTCCACTGCTGGACTTTAAGCCTACCCCCGAAAGGGTTGATGGCGCCATATCCACCACGCTGGCCCAGTGCGGATTGGTGGATTCACATACGCCATTGTATTCCTTCTCCGTACGTATGCCGGTTTCCTTACGATGTTTTCCTTCACCGAAAAGCCAGTGGTATGAAAATGCGTACATAACCTCCAAAGAGCTCATTGATACGGGCGTGAGGTCCGGGGTTTGAACCCGCGACCTCACGCTTTCAAGTCGAGCGGTCTACCAAATGGGCTACCACGGCTATATGTCGCGGCGTAGTTAATACCAAACTATATCTATTCAACGGTATTGTATAGGATCGGATCAGTGGACTGTATATTTTTAATGAAAGTTCTTGTTCTTGTTCGGGATCACGGTCGGAATTCAAGTTCGAAATCGAAGTGCCATTTATTTTCCTACTTAATCTAATACAACATGCGGGACTTAGGGCTATACGGGGATCGCGCAAGCTCGGCGCTCGGCGAATGGCGACGCGTCATCTTGCTGTGCCGCTCTGACGGCGTTGTTGTCTGTCTTGCTCCCACGGTACGTCCCGCTTTCGCTCGTTCCTTCGACTCGTGCATAAATCTCAGGGCGTGTACGTCTCTGCACTGGCCATAGGCGGCGCAGGAGACGACAAGCCGTCCGTCCGTAACAGGTATGTACCAGGGATGTAACGGAGGTAGTTTTATCGGAACCGAAGGCGGAGTCGGAGTTTTTAAATTTGCTCTATCGGAGTCGGAGGCAGGATCAGAAGTGGTGGCATGAGAGAGAATTTTTATTTAAGGACAAATAAAACATTATTTAGTCAAATTTTTTTCATTTAAATTTTCAATTCCATGCGACATGTATGATATGAACCTGTTCATAACAGTCGACACAGGCCGCCGCCGCCGCTATGTTATGCTTCGACCTCCGATTAAAACCTTCGATTTAAAAGTGATTTCAAAAACTTATCTCAAAGACCTACAGATTACTCAAAATAAATTAGTCAAAATGCTATTCGACTACGACTATCTAACACCTACAATTAAAATATACAAAGAAACAAAGTACATGAATATAAAACAATTACATAACTACTGTATCTGCATATTTATCCGTAAAATCCTTGACAAAAAAATACACATAAATAACATAACATTTACTAAAATACACCAAATTCAAAAGCGAAGTAGTCGAAGAAAAGATCACATCATACTTCCACGAGTCCGAACGGTTCATGGAGAACGATGTGTGAGTTATGCAGGAGTACAAATTTATAATAAGATACCGAAAGAGGTGAAAAATGCATCGTCATTTAATGTTTTCAAAAACAAACTAAAAAACTATATTTTAAACGACTTAACACTATTAGGTAAATAAAGTCAGACATCTCAGTTTTCTATCTGCGTGGAATTGCACTGTGGCGCAGCGCCTAGCGCGTCCCTGCATACTAATTGATAACGCGCGGTGCTAAAGAGACCAGTCAAAGCGGACCATTTTTTGACAAATAAATGTAGGGTAGATATAATTATTATAAAACAAAATAAAATATACTATTATATAACATAATAACGTTAGTTAGCTTAATTTATACTTATATTTATGATACCTACTGTTGGACATATTATTACTTTAGTTTATTTAAGTTTACCAACATGTGGAAGCATTAGTTACTAAATCAATTTAATTTCTCGCATAAGTGAAATTGTTAATTTCTTGTTGAGAAAATAAAGTTCTTAAACCCAAAGTGTCGGAGCCGAAGTCGGAACCGAAGGTGTAATAATAATTGGAAGTTCCGACTTAACGGAACCGGAGTCGAAGCTCCGTAACATCCCTGGTATGTACTACCTAGCATAATAAAGTCCAATTTGAACCTGGACTAGTACCCAACACACAGGTTTGTCCTAGTTTAGGAATTAGTTTCTGCCGGGCTAACATGCGCGTCGCGGCAAAATTTTGTCGACTCTTTTTATCGTGCCAAAGCGCGACAGGCATACACGAAAACGTAGGCGCCTTATCGCGTTCTCGCTCGAAAAAGTGACGACAAGATTTTGTCGCGGTGCGCATGTTAGGCAGGCTGGTGTCTTTTGTGGTAACATATACAAAGAATACTGGCAACTCGACCTAAAAAATATGTTCACTCGCCGATCACTATTATCAATCTATGTAAATGTCAGTGTCAGGAAATTTGTTTTGTTTGTTTGGAATTGTTATGTTGTTGGTTGTTTATGTATGCATTTTTAGCTAATAAGTAAAAAAAATATTTGATATTTATAACCCAAATGTTCTACATGTAACGGACAACACATTAGATACTTTATGCTTTTTACAAAGATACATCCAAAATTTTGAGCTTATTTTTTTTTTTTTAATAGTTGACATGCTTGCGCTTGGCCGCCATCTCGCCTGATGTTAAGCGACGATGCGGTCTACGTATATTTTTATAACACTTGCATAATTTATGTTATTGTGACAATGTGTAAAAAACACCACTCTCAATCAATCAATCTCGAGAAATATCGCCATTTACGATATCGCGAGATTGATCTCTTCGATCTCGCGAAATCTCGACTTCACCAAATACTCGCAATATTGCATTCCCTAATTTGTTATTTTTTTCAGGGCCCAGACTCGTATTACGGTACCAAAGGCCTACATCGTGTGATGGTGGACTGCAACAATGGTGAAAAAGTAGTATTCCAGTTTACATATGCAGCCGGGAACAACAACGGCACTTCGGTTGAGGATGGACAGATCCCAACCATCATCTTCTACATATAATAAACTCTCTGTTTTTCTTTCTTTCTTTCTTTCTTATATAATAAACAATAACAATAAACAAGGTTTTGTAATTTCCTCTTACCCTTTCTATGCTATTAAGGTGGTTCGTTGCACAAATGGCGGGAAATTCAAATTTCAAACAGTTTTCTTGTCCTTGTAGCTAGGCCGGGTAATTATTGTAAACAACCATGATGTTTGCGCAGATTGATTATTATTCTTTACAAAATCATGTAAAGCTATTTATCTCTAATGCCCATTATTACTTACATTTGTGAATAAACAAATTTTTGCTGTTTCAAACGGTTTATTCACAAATGTAAGTAATATGGTGCGTTACTGTTAAATAATTGTACATTATAATGTAAAGAACAGCCAATATTTTGCGCAAACACTGTGTTATTTAAAATTAATTACCTGGCCTGGCTACTAGGACCAAAAAACTGTTTAAAATTTTAATTTCCCGCCATAGGTGAATCGAACCACCTTAAGCACGAGTTTTATCATATATGACAAATTCTGAATGAAGGGTGACACTTCACATACTACATAATTATTATCAATGGGATTTCATCATCCACAAAATTATCAACTAAGATTGAGTAAGAAGTTAGTGAACAACCGTGATAGTTTAAAACAATGATAGGCTAGGATAGGATGATTAATGATGATATCTCCCTTGTTTATCTGATCTGAGATTGTACTCATGATATAGCACTGATATTATAAAAAAGGACACTTCCTATCATTAGTTGAAAACTACCTCCTACCTAATCAACAACGGGGAGTAACTATTCAGTGAAACAAAATGGGAAATTCAATAACACTAGTTTATTTTTACTTGGTCATGATAATATAATTATAGCACCGATATTATGCAAAAAGGCCACTTCCTATCAAAAAGGTAAATGATGACACGGTTAGGACTCTGTGAACCATCAACGCTGGGAGGCTGGCTGTCTCGGGCAGCAACAGAGTAGTGGTGCGGGCGTTTTCCGCAACTAGGCCATCCATAGGCCTTTTTAGCGTGGCTGCACCTATTTCAACCACTTGGTCTCCTCGAGGATGGTCAGCAGCTCGCTGACGTCAGTGCAGGTTTTCCGGATCGTCGTCCGAGAATATTATTTCGGTGTTCCGTCACGCTGGTGCGGCAGCGACAGCACGTAATCCATGCTGTGATGTCATAGTAGAAACAAGATAGTATGTTAATTCGAGGCCCCTATGAGATTTACATACCTACTCTTGCCCGAATACACTTGAGTTGTTTTTTATATACAACTAAATGAGAGACAAGCAAGTCAGTGACCTGATGGTAAGCGCCACCCCTACCCATAATAGTTGCAGTGCCGCCCACAATCTTGGTTGCAATATAAGCAAAGAATAATCATGTTACAAAATGTAATCTTCTTTTTATATAAATAAAGCTGATGTAGGTATATTCCCATGGTTTCTGAACCAGCTGGACCGATTTTGACGGGTTTTTCACAGACAGATAGCTGATGATATAAAAGTAATTTACGAGGGTGAAACCGCGGGGCGCAGCTAGTACATTATAATGATTTCTATGCATATATTGGGAGCTAAGTGACATTTTTCCCAACCATTATACTCATCATCATCATTTCACTGCTGGACATAGGCCTCCCCCATCGTACTCCAAAAGGATTAGTAGGAAGCGGCCTGTATCCAGCCTTTTTGTTGAGGTATCTTTTAAGTCATCTATCCATCTTGTGGGTGGACATTTATGGACATTGGTGGACCTTATCGCGCCCAGATACGGTTTGCGGTTGCGTGATTTTTCCAACTGAGCGGATTAGGTGCCGCAATTAGCTGTTGTCCGTAAGGCCCCAGGTGTCATCAGATTGTAAAGCCCACGCGCTACTATCTCTCCATGCCAGCCACACCACCAATCTCTCTTATTTAAAAATCTGAGAGTAAAACAATGTTTACTAATTTGTTTATAAAAAATATTTATTTTCTTTTTACTGTCTTTTTTTGTCAATCTTGCTGTTAAATACACTTAAAAATCAATAAATCTGTCTCCGGCATTCATTAAGCTGGCCACTCTTTCATGGCTCATTCTAATATCTTCAGGGTTGTCAGTTCCCTTGGCGTAAAAACCTTGGCTGTACATATGTATATATTAGCCTGCATCATCCCACTGGGTAGAGCAAAGGCCTCCCTTCCCTCCTTGCATTTTTCTGTTTTTAGTAATTTGAGTCCCTCCATCTCCGTCTGGGCCGCCGGGAGTTTGTTTGCCATCTTGTGGAAGCCACTGTACTGTGGTTTTGGCCCAGGGGCGGATCCAGGATTTTATTTTGACGGGGCCATTCTGAAATTTCTGACAAGGTTCGAAGGAATCAAATCGAAAAATTGAGTCGAATGTATGGAATTGCTAGGTGTTTTGGGAGGGGCCATGGCCTTCATGCCCCCCCCCCTGGATCCGCCAATGTTTTGGCCCAACGATGCTCAGACTATCCTGGTTCTATAATAAACAAAATTTACAAATAAGTTAACTACATATTTACACATTTCTTTATAGATGAAATACGTTTTTTTATTCTGTAGGCTTGCGTTTGACTTCCATCTTGCCCGTTATTAAGTGATGATGTGATCTGCGATGAAGCATGCTCATCTAGGAGATAACCAATTCACTTGCGACTTGAATACACCCAAATTGTAGCTATCGGGGAACACGCAGTGTATTCCACAGTCTAGCGGGTCGGAATATCAACCATGAAATGGTGTCTCCATTTCATGTCCGCCCTGGCTGTCTGGTAGAATAATGGGCAGGAGAAATGAGATCATGCAATGTTTTTTTACTAGTAAATTATCTTCTCTATATAGGAGCAAAAAGGGGTTGAAAGTTGATACGAAAGTCTGCAAATACAAAGTCACAGGCATCAGCTAGTAAAAATATATTTTAAAGTGTTTGTTTATTTATTCCTCTTGCACACAGCATTGGATTGATATGAAAATCTGAGGTTTAAACAAAGGGGTTTTTCACATAGAGACAGTTGGCGGGCGCGAGATAGGCCTATGTAGGATACTTTTGATCCCAGACTATCATTATATGGCTCATGAGGGAATGTATACACGGATGAAACTACGATGGCAGCTAGTTACACTAATGAATGAGTAAGTAACTGTTACATACCTCTTCACGATTTAACCGCTGAAACAATCTACTTCCATTCCTTGCGGTCGAATGTTTATGTGATCCAGCTGCTGGGATTGGGACTTAAGCTCATTTCACCACCTCCTTTTTGGGCCAGCCGAGGGGCTTTATTACATTCGATGTTCACTTTGTTGTTTTGGCCTTGAGTGTTAATTTTTCCAAGTTTGGTCAACATCTTTGGGCATCGTGTGGCTTATATCTTTAAACTACCGGCTTTTTGTGCAACGTCAAGAATCTTAGTATTGTAGCGCAACACAAGAAACAAAGAAATTTTTTCTCCGTTTTGGTGCAATGTTTAAATGTAGGAATTTCTTCCTTAAAATTAATGCAGCGGGAGCCTTTTAGCTACTGCGGTGACTCTCAATGAAGAAAACAATGCCTTGACAACATTTTAAAGTCTTAAACTATGCATAAACTGCACACCCCATTTAAATTTAATCTTAGAATTAAATTCACATTATTTACAACAAAACTATACTCCGTTTTTTAATCTTAGATATTTTATGTAAACAAAGAAATGTCACGAAAAGTCACTGTCAAAGTCACATGCCAGTTGCTCAAAACATTTTTCACTTATGATCAAATTTTTTCTCCCTATTTTCCTCAGCTTTGCTTTCGCGCGGTTCAATGGGGGATGTACTGATAGCTCAAAAAATTTATAAAAAACATTATTAAAAGATTGTAATAGATGGCGTTATTAAAGAGGCGTTGACTAATAAGATAGAGGAATTAGGGGTCAAATCAAACGTTGACCAGAAATGTTTAGAATCCCTACTGTCCTACCAGTTTAATAAAATATTTTCTACCAAAACATATTTTATTTATCATAACATTGTTTAAAAAGATATTACGTTAAAATAAATAGTACGACACGATTTTTATTTTATAACTAGCGACCCGCCCGCCCGGCTTCGCACGGGTGTAATTTACGTGCGAAGCCGGGGCGGGTCGCTAGTTATATAATTATTTAAACTATCCTATATCTCAAGTTGGATCGAACTGCACATGGTGTGCGAATTTTATTATAATCGGTTAAGTGGTTTAGGAGTCCATTGAGGACAAACATTGTGACACGAGATTTATATATATATAGAGATAAAATTGTTCTTATTACAACTATTTTAAGGTCTCTCTTTTTTGTTATAATTTTCATGACCGTGGATTCAATGTCCTTTAGTCGTAATATTAGACAATACATGTTTACTTAGTATTAAAAGCATCAAACAAGTCATAGTCACAGACAGAGTCAAGCTAATTATGTCACAGTCAAGTCAAACTCATGCCCCTGTAAAGCATACTTGTAGCTGGCAAAAATGTTATTTTAATATTTACCATTTAAAAAAAAACGCACCCCAGGCAGTGTGGCAGCCTGGCAGCTGTCAAGTCAGTCTTAACTTGGGTCAGTCGATAATTTTATTTTAACGCAATTCGCAACTCACATCACAAGTAGATTCATAAATTGTACGTACAACATAGTTTCGTGTTTAAAAAAATACTACTTGATTCATATCGTTATATTTTAAAGTGTAAGCATGGAATCGTACCTCGAAATCAATAAAATTTTGAAATATGAGATTACAAAAGTTGATCACACCATGATTCCGCCGGGCTTTCATGGAGATACACAGTCATTCAGGTAAGACTAGATCTATTGGAATTTACTATCTAGGCTTTCTTCGGGTTGTATCCCTACGAATTTGGTCACCGTGGGTATCGAAGCTCGATACAATTTACAGTTAGGATATAATTATTATTATATGTACTACGTACCAGAGGAGGCATACAATACAATGAGATCGAGGTTGAAACACAGACACGCCTCGCGCTCAAGGTTTTCTGTAAAGGTATTCGTAATTTTATTGGTCTTTCTGCTGTTAGGGTTCTGTTTTATAGGAGTTAGAGCCATTGAATAATATACTTACTGAATTACCTAAATGGTCAGAGCAGAGCACAATTGCACTTTGATTGGTGATTAGTGCGAGTGATTAATGCAGGTGCTTAGTGATCAGTACTAAACACATTTGGACCATAACTGATTAGTGCGAGTGTACTTTAATCACTTGCAAAATTACTAATCAATAATCACTTGGATTTGCACTAATCAAAGTGCAAACAGGCCTGTAGGTATAGGCCACTTCACTATGTGCACACTTTCTCTCCTTTCTGCCTTTCTTAATTATTTACTTGTATGCTCGCACTCATTAAATATGCAAACATGATAAATTGAGTTATTAATCTATGTAGAATAGTTTAACATGGCCAATTTTGTGTACCTACAAAGCAAACAGCAGGGCAATCGCGCTAAAAAATTACAGACGAATCGCAACCGCTCCAGTACTTTTGGTCGATTTCGTATCACGTTGATAATTTTAACCAAGGACGAAACGCAACCCAATCACAGTTGGAACATAGACGCTGTCAAACAAACGTTTGTGATAAAGTTAGAAAATATCAACTTTTATGCGCCAATACGAAATCAACCAAAAGTTGTGGAGCGTTTGCGTTTCGTCAACGATTCGTCTGTAATTTTTTAGCGCGATTGCCCTGCTGAATATGGAAGTAATTCCCAAAAACAAAGTAAGCACAAAAAACTTTGGGAGCTCATTCCATAACCTTACCTTGCTAAATATTCTGTAAGTAATAATAAAATACATTATGTCTATGTCTATAACTTTACTAATTCACTAGTATTTCGCCCCAAACTGATACCATGCAGTGTTCTGGTTTTAGCTAATGGAATTCACTGAAATTTTAAGGTAGAATTTGCACAAAACCAATCAATCTTTTATTCTTAGATCTTCAATAAGCTCAGTTGAGGAATATTATTGGAATGAGTACCTTGTCTTAACAGGCCAGAAGGCCAAATTGTAGATTTTCAGAGATTTGTTATTTCATGAAATAACCTCAAGTTTTTCCAAATTGGAGTTCTGTTAATCAACTCAGATCTGTTGCTGAATATGGTCTCTGGCGGGATTTCTGACTAGGCACTAAAAATCGACACTGCTATAATGTCGATATTCCGAAAACCCGTACGAAACTCTTTGATTACACTTTTATTGTGCGAACTGCTAGTCTGTGGAATGCGCTGTCTGAATGGGTGTTCCCCGATAGTTACAATCCGGGGGTCTTCAAATCAAGAGTGAATCGGTTTCTTCTAGGCAAGCGTGCTCCACATCAGGCGAGTTGGTGACCAAACTAAATAAAAAATATACCTAATATCTAATTGATTACTTGAAAAAAAGAAAAACGATACCTATGATGTGGCTCTGATAAGTCCCGTTGTTGCCCTGAGAAGGATCGATGTGGACTGTTTCCTAACAAGGATCGGTTTGGACAAAGATATTAATTATAACCACTTGATCGTGCACGAGTCATAATTTGCCTGTGCCCGACATAAACCACGTCGGTTTTGGGAAGGTATCGTATGGCGCTTGTGATAGGAGGCTCAAAAGTCCATTCATTCACCCGCACGAAAAAAAAACGCGCCTAGGATTGGCCTACTCGAAAAAGGTTATGCTGAAAATGTAGGTCTTTGGCTTAAGTCAGGGTAAAGGATGAGCAGTCAAGTGGTTATATCGTTATTGGGTTTGGATAACCACTTGACCATGATCCAAACTTTGGATTATTGTCATGAAAGGATTCGTCAATCAGCACTAAGAGCTGACTGTCCAGGGTGGTTCAAGTATTTCAAAACCAACGTTTCTGATCAAGTTAGGACTGTGCGGGGAGGCTCCTTTCATCCACCCTGTAATAAACTAATTGAATGGGGTATTTCAACACAACAGCCCTGTTTTTGTGGTTGGATTGATAGTTCAAGGTTTGGTAGCATTCTTCTTTTTGTAAACTATATAACGTAAATAGTATGTTGTGACATTTTCAATGGGCATGTTTTTTTTTATAACCACAAACATTAAAAATTAGATCTTAAACTTCTAGTAATAAAATAATAAAATATATTTATCATTTCAAGTTACACAGATTCCTATACACAACAATTAAAATTAGGGCAATCATATTAAAAATAATACATGTCAAGCAATACAATACAAAATCTAAACGTCATTACATTATATTCTTAATATTTTACTAATCACATCACATCATCAGCCATTAAATGTCCACTGCTGAACAAGGCCGCCCTCTTAGTGAGGGGTGTTGCCATAATCCCCACGCTTGGCAGGCGGCTTGGGGATCGCAGTACGTTCACCGTGTACTAACAGGACGCTGCTGCCCATCCTCCGGTGGTTCTGGTCGCAGTTTTAGGACATACCCGGGTCCATTTTACTACATTTTACTAATACAAATAAATTATATCCTTTTAACCATTACTGTAACTCTATCCCCAAGCCGCCTGCCAAGCGTGGGGATTATGGCAACACCCCTCTTTAAGAGGGAGGCCTTTGTCCAGCAGTGGACGTTTGATGGCTGCTGATGTGTATGTGTGTGTAACTCTACTGGCATTTTAGGGTTACCAAGATACAGGCGTAGATTAGTTTGGGACCCACAGATTACCACGTATTTTGGGTACTTTCACAAAACTGTGAGGAATAACTCTGTTTGTTACCTATATTAGGTTTATACTTACTATAAATAAAAACTCGTCATAGGTATTAATTTTTTGTAAGTATCCATTGTATATTCTTTAAGGAAATAAAAATTTATTGAGATTGATATGAAGTTATGTGATTCAATAGAGGAATGATATACACCTGTAAATATTGATCAAAAATCAGAGATACATAAATACAGTCTTGAGAGTAAATAATTGTTACAGAGCTGTTCAAGAAACTCTCGGTGCCATCATAGACCGCCTCGGCCAGTTGTCTTCAGCAGCCCAGGGTTTGAACAGGGTGATCACCTCTGCTGCGAAGATGCGGTGCTCAGAAGGTCACTCGCTTTACCTACTTAAAGACGCCAAAGCCAATGGGTGAGTCACCAAATTTTTATCCTTCAACCATGCCTTCACTAATGCCCATGTAGAAAAAAATCTTAGCACATTGTTTTTAGGATTCCGTACCCAAAGGGTAAAAACAGGACCCTATTGCTGAGCCTAATCTGTCTGTCTGTCCGTCTGTCTGTCCGTCTGTCCGTCCTACGGATGGAATTAAACCGGCCAAGTGCGAGTCGGGCTCGCGCACTGAAAGTTCCGTACTACCAAATTACAATTGTTATCAATTAAAAATTAGTAAAATATTTCATTTCGATTTCCTTCCATTGGCTTCCATATTGTCTTTATTATTATTTCTTAGTTAATCTGCCGTAACATTACATAGTCTGTGATTATTTCAACTGGCTGTCTAATATCGAAAGATAAAGCCGTTAAAAGGTAGGACGGACGAACAAACAGCGTAGGCTTAGTAATAGGATCCCGTTTACACTCTTTGGGTACGGAACCCTAAAACCGGTTATACAAACAAGCAAAACAAGCGTCAAACTTGGCATGATTATGGTACATACTCTAAAGCACAGAAAAGAAAACAAAAAGTAATTATTTTCTGTGCTCTAAAGTAAAAAAAAAAACAAATAATAAATAATAGCCAAGTGAAAGTCGGTGACTCTGTACACCAGCAAGTTAGCAACGTCGGGCGCGGTCGGTACTTGATGGATGGGTACATAACCGTGATGTTGTCTTTTTGCACTACTTTTTGTGTATTTTGTGGTGTTACGGAACTCTTGGTGCATGCGAGCCCAACTCGCACTTGGCTGGTTTTTTAACTCTATTCTGTAGCAAAAACGATTGCGGTAGGTAGGTATACGAAACTCACAGAGTAGAACGCCGTGTTGCATGCTAGTGACTCATCTTTTAACCATTATACTGCTGGTATCTACATAGCTTCTAATACATTGATTCTTCAGCCGGAATGCGGAAGTAGAAATTGATATTGGTGATAAAATTCTTAAATTCATAGCCATGCAACACATATTTGTTTCGGGTTTAATACGCCAATGTCATACACAGACAGAGTTATCGCGAGTTTTATTTAATAACTAACTGCACCCCGCGGTTTCACCCGCCTTATATACGCCATTGAAGCAACCTCCTTGGTGCATACATACACAGAGCGATCCCGCCGCCGGGATCGTAGATCCCCAGGGTCTGTTAGAAAATCGGTTAGATTCTCTCAAAATAATTAATCAGTTCAACAACTCGCTAGGGCTCCAGGGCACACCTCCTCTGGGGTGCCTGGACAAGTCTGATCCCCACTCCCGACGACGGCCCAAGCCGAGGTTCGTACCTTCGAGGTGCCCTTGAGCTAGTCGCCCAAAACTTAAACCATCAAGTTATGCCGAACGCACTCTGCGTTCGCTAACTAGTCCGGTCCAGCTGTAGAGACCGTAAGCCCAACAGCATAAATCAATGTAAAAAAAAACATTGCCAGCTACAGCAACTTTCTTTGACTTAAATGTTTTTTTTTTTTTCTGTGATGTAATATGTCAATTTGTAAATATTGATGTAGAGGTCCCCTATGTTTCCTATGGAATTCGAAACGGATGGACCGATAATGACGGGACTTTCACTGGCAGATAGCTGATGTTATAAGGAGTAATCCGCGCGGGTGAAACCGCGGAGCGCAGCTAGTTCCATATATTTATTTAGCTCCTATATTGAATGAAATTAGCAATTTCCCTTTTGACCGTAGAAAGATAATTTTGGTGATAACATTCTTAAACTAGATAGGCATCATCATCATCATTTCGTGTCAGTTGGCTGTTATGCCTGTTATATATATTGATAGGCGATCTATAGCCACACAATAGATATTTGAATTGAAGTACTGCGTCAAGCGTGACCTGACCTCATTCGAAACATTGAGCATGGTGTTTCTCACTACCTCATTCCAATCAATGGAGGAATCCGTATCAAACAGGGCCAATAGCTTCCTGATTTGATAGCCTTGCTGAAAAAAGGCGAGACGGTATAAAGCGACTAAATTCCATCTATCACAAAACACCGCACAAGATGTGGACGAGCCTGCAGCTCTCGTATTGGTTACAGCCCCGGATTTAAGGACAACAGAGGCACGTGCCCCGGGCGACGGCTTAAGGCCCCAAATACATGTTTAAAAAAAAATGTTACACTAAAGCTCCTAACATGCACATTTTTGGTGTTTTGTTTTCTTGGATTTCGGACGCGCAAGGAAAATTTGTGATCACGTGTCAGTTCACTTAGATACGTTTCGGGCCTTATAAGTAAGTCTGTCATGAATCGGTCCTATCTTAAGCAAGTGGGGTGTCGATTAAGTGATGATTTTTAGGGTTCCGTACCCATAGGGTGTAAACGGGACTATTACTAAGCCTACGCTGTCTGTCTGTCCAACTGCTCGACTGTCTGTCTGTCTATCCGTCCGTCCGTCTTTTTGTATTTTGTGGAAACCTCGGTGCGCGAGTCCGGCTCGCACATGGCCGGTTTATTTTTTGTTTGAAAGGTGACTTTTGAGACTGTTCTTCTACAGCTTGAAGATTACCAGCTCTTTTATCGGATCCTATGGCACTCAACAATTAAATAGTATAGCTTTCTATTAGTGAAATAATTAGTAGAATCGGATCAGTAGTTTCAAAGATTACCGCCCACCAACAAACATACAAAGGTTTAAACTTTACCTCTATAATATTATAGTTTATAAAAAGGCTGGCTGTCGTTTGTGTAAAGACAGATAGCGAAATAGCGATGGACGGTAACTAGCCTCTGATTTCTTCATATTAATGGAAAGTAGAAATGAGGCTAATGTTCCATCATCGGTGTTACCGTCGCATTCGCTTCCCCGGCAGCTACTATCCAGTCTGTGACGGCCCAGCGGTATACGAGTAGAGCCGAAACATAACGCGAACGGACCCGCTATTCATCATCATCATCAGCCAGATGACGTCCACTGCTGAACATAGGCCCCCTTTAACCAATCCACACTGAACGAAAGCCTGCCATCTGCATTCACTGGATGCCCGCGACTCTCACAATGTTGTCGGTCCATCTAGTGGGAGGCCTACCTACGCTGCATCTTCCGGTTCGTGGTCTCCACTCAAGAACCTTTCTTCCCCATCGGTTATCGGTTCTTCGAGTGATCCGCTATTTTGATTATCTAAATTATTTTTTGCGGACAATATGAGCACTGAATTAGCAGGGAGAATTGGTGAAAGAGAGAGGAGGCTTATGCACCGCAGTGGCAACGTGCAGTTACCGACTCGTACCACCTTAAAATAAACCGGTTAAGTGCGAGTCGGGCTCGCGCACTGAGGGTTCCGTACCACAACAAAATACAATAAAGGTGTCCAAGTAATCGAATTACCAGTTATTATAACGCCTTCCAAAATTGTCGGCGTATTTGTCACGCAATTTGCTACAGGCGGTCGAGTATTATAACTTTGTAATGAACAGAAATTTGTCACCGACTCGCACTTACCCATTATTTATAATTTTTTGTTATACTTTAGTTAGAGTGTGTACTACAATCACGGCAAGTTTGACGTTTGTACGTATTAACGGTTTTACATTAGACCTAATACAAAAAAAACGTAAAAAAATACATTTGTTGTATGGGTATTATACCCCCTTTCGTTTTTACTTCTAACTTTTTTATAATTTGTTAGATAATCCGCCGTAACGTTACATATCCTGTGAAAATTTCAACTGGCTATCTATTACGGTTCGAAACATACAGGCGTTAATAGGTAGGACAGACGGACAGACAGACAGACATCGTAGGCTTAGTAATAGGGTCCCGTTTTTACCTTTGGGGTACGGAACCCTAAAAATCATTAATATACAAATATTTCCATGTATTTTGCAGGGTAACGCTGCTGGTTACAATAATAATTTTTATTCTGTTATGCATATTTTTATATAAAATGTAGACCATGTTGTTCTTAACCTTTTTTCTCATGGCGCATTATCCCTCTACGGACCACAGGTTTAGAACTCCTGGTTTATATAATACTGGTTGGTCGATCAATGATATTGCATACATTGTTCAGCTCGACTTCCATAAAATAAAATTAATCCTATTTCTATGCAACAGTTAATTTGTGTGGGTGAAGTTGTTTTTATTAAAGAACTAATGGCGCCCCGCGGTTTCACTCGCGTGGGTAATCCATCGGCAACCGTCAAATTTTCCGGGATAAAACCTTATTTTACTATCCAGCCCTTGAAAACGCCCATTCAAAAAATTACGTCGATCCGTTGATCTGTAGGCGCGTAAAGGGGAACAAGCAAATTAATAAACAAACACACCTGTACGTTTATAATATTAGTAACTATTCATTTACATACAGGCTTTTCCTTGCTGGTGGTGGTGATGGGGGGGGGGGGGGGGAAGGCCGCGCGCCAGATGGCCTCTCGACTGTGAAGTGTTTCCACTTTATTATTTGCCCGACTTGTAGCCGTAACTAGGTTTTTTTCCCCGCAGGTCATTGTCTTGACGGTACAAATTGGTTGCACAATAAAATTTACGCTGTTTCTCTAAAATCACTTAACATTTCAGATTAATATTAACTGTATCTATCCGTTTAACTTTTTACGACTAAGCGGCGAACCAATCTTGATTTTTATGATAATATTTGACAAATGAAATCTTGGGATATTCATACTTGTAAAATTTTCCGCCCTCATCTAAATATCCCGCCAAAAAATTGAGTCAAGTCACCGAGCAAAAATAAAATTCAGGCAACACCGTTTGATCTCGATTTTTTGGTTTAGTACCTCAAAATGAACCCTTAAACGAATAAACGGAACCCTTATACGATCACTTTGTTGTCCGTCTGTCTGTCACTCTGTCAAGACCTTATTCTCAGAATCGCGTAGAGGTATCAATTTGAAATTTATATCAAACTAGCGACCCGCCCGCCCGGCTTCGCACGGGTGTAATTTACGTGCGAAGCCGGGGCGGGTCGCTAGTTATATATATAAACCTTCCGTAAAAATGTATCTAACTGATGGTGAAAACCGCATCAAAATCCGTTGCGTGGTTTAGGAGGAGTTAGCGGCCATACAGACAGACGCGGAAAGCGACTTCAATTTATACTTATCAAATAATTGGGTCTACGGTCTCTTTTAGCTGTGAGAAAATCAAACTTGTAAGTCAACGCGATTAAAAGATATGACCGTTCATGTCGTATATTATCGCAAATTTTGCGATTTTACTAGGAAATCAAAATTTATAGGGTACTTCTCGTTGACCTAGAATCATGAAATTTGCCAAGAAGCAAGGTCTCACAGGACATATAAAAGGAAAAAAATCCGCAAGTCGTTAATTTTAAGTTCTATATGGTTTTTAGAAGTTTTTTAGTAACTACTCTATTACAGAAGTTGTTCGCATAGAAACACCGTAACAGGATATAACAGGATATCAAGGCTTCAAAAATCATGTTCTCTAAATTTTTCTCAAAAGTCCTTGGGATGTCTTCTCGGACCATTTTCATATATGTAGCTATAGCAGTTAAGCTAGCGCTTACTAATAAAGTTTCCAATCTGTTCTATAATGTAATTATGTGTAATAAGATTGTTGGCCACGCAGCGTTAAAGCCAGTCGTCCTACACCAGCCTCCTCGGTAGAGTGCAGCCTCCATGGGCGAGTAGGAGGCTGGCGAAGGGCGACTGACACGGCGCGTCACTAATTCAAAATAATACATCAATCGAACACAGGAAAAATTTGGAACATAGCTTATTCGGAATAAACGCTTTTTTGTGCTTAATTAAACAGCCTTTTCACTCTCTTCCGCACCCGCCGGTCGCCAGCAAAGATTATATTTATATGTTGTCTGTCCATTTTAGGCATTGCATACAACATGTACCTAACGCATTGTAAATAGAACCGAATTTAATACATTTTTGATCAAATAATATAACATTAGTTTGGCTTAGCCGAGGTTTCGTTCCGGTGGCCCAGTTTGTAGTGAACCTGCCTTTTGCGCTTGGATGCGTGGGTCGATTCCTATCTAGGACTAGGACAAACATTCATATGTTGAACATTTATGTTTGTTCTATAACTGGGTGTTAATATCTTTTTAAGTATATATTTCAAAATATGTATGTATATCAGTCATTGGCAGCCATAGTATAAGCTTTGCGCTTTTCAATTAGTCAGATGACCATGTGTGTAAAAATGTCCCGCATGTCGCTAATATTTTATCTAATATCAGCGATATGCGGGACAATCTCACTTTATTACACACCAAACAAAATACAAAGTAACCTAAAATTTATGCAAAATCCGGCAGTGTAATATGCGACCTTATCGCCTTAAGTGACGTAATACATTACTAATTAAGCCTCAATTTGTTTTGATTGACAAATAGGCTTGCGTTTGACAGCCACCACGCCTGATGTTAACCGATGATGCGGTCTACGATGGAGCACGCTGATCTAGAAGAAACCGATGCACTTGCTACTTGAAGACTAACGACAAATAGTAATTATCTTATCCGTTCTCGAGATGTAACACAGACGCTTACTCCTTCGCTTCCCTCGGATAATAAAATACGCAACTTTGTCTCTTTGTCGTGTATTCACGTTTGAATGGTTGAGATGATCCTGATGAAAATGCATTAGGAAATAAGGGGCATACCTGATGAAAATCTATGACGAATATAATTATACAGGATCAAAGGTAACTAACTCAAAATCTCAAGGGCGACTTTGCAGCAACAAGACTAACAACTTTTGTACTACGACTTATCAAAATTCGCGGGAAAAAAATCGTCTGATTCATACGTTTTGTCGGGATCGAATGATTTTTATATAGAACGGCTGTTTTTTTTTTCATGAATTACGAAATGTCATTGAACAAAAGTTGTTAGCCTTGATGCAACAAAGTCGCCCTTGAGATTTTGAGTTACTTACCTGTGATCCTTTGACGATAATGGGTGGGGCGTCATGCGGCTAACGTCGAGACGCCGCCCAGTCGCCGTGTGTCGGGCCCATAATGGTCCATCTTCATTAGGTACCACTTTATTGTTAGGGTTCCGTACCCAAAGGGTGTAAGCGGGAACTTATTACTAAGCCTACATTGTCTGTCTGTCCTACCTTTTAACGCCCCTACCTTTTTTAATTATTGTGTACTTACTAATACTCTGGATTGGTGTTGTCCATAATAAATAAATAAAAAAAAAAATATGCTTTTGTATTTTTAAGTCACTGAAAAAAAATATGAAAAAATGAAAATATATTTATTACTGTGTAAACATTTACAGATATTATTACAGATAAATTATACTAAAGTAAATTGAACATGCTTATGCAGGGATTATGTGCCCTCGATAGAATTATCTAACGATCCTTACACTAGGCACAGCCTGTATCGGTATTTTAAACAGTAAAATCGTTTTTCGATTAACCATGTTTTAAGTTTTTTCCGAACATTCTACTAGGAGCCTAGTAATAATATAGCTGCTAAAGATGTCTTTTTATTTACAGTGGTAAAGGGGAGGTGCTTGGTCTGCTGAAAGTTGGCAACAAACATCTGTACCTAGGCGACCACACCGGTAAAGTGCACGAAGTGGAGCCAGTGTGCATACTCGACTTCTTCGTTCAACAAGATCGCCAGCGACACGGACTTGGCAAAAAATTGTTTGATTATATGCTACAGGTTTGTATTATGTTTGCAACATGTCACTAATATGTAGAATAAACAGCGTCGGCGATAAAACAGAACCTTGCGGAACACCAGCATTGATAGGATTAGTGTCGGAGCAAGAACCGTCGAAACGACCTTGACGCTCCGATCAGATAGGAAGCTAGCGATCCAGGTGCAAAGTCCCTCCGGAACGCCGTATGTTGGTAGCTTGGATTAAAGTGCCTTGTACCAGACCCGATCAAAGGCCTCGGCTATGTCCAGACTAACTGCAAGTACCTCCCCTCTACTTTCAACCTCTCCTGCCCAACGGTGAGTAAGATATACCAGAAGATCACCAGCTGATCGACCGTGACGAAAACCATATTGGCACAGTGACTGTCAATATGGTTTTAGCTGATGAGCTGATGTTCCTCTAGGTATCCAAGGAGCAGGGTGTTAACTACACGCTCCATTACCTGGCAGAGTAGAGAGATAATAGCTATGGGTCTGTAGTTAGACGGATCAGACCGATTTCCTTTCTTAGGGATCGGGTGGACCAGGGCAATCCTCCATGACGATGGCACACATCTTGTTGAATATGAAATTAGGAAAAGCCGCGTTATGACCGATTCAACTCGGGAGCACAAGTTTTAAGAATGATGGCCGGAATACCATCTGGACCACTTTTCTCTTCACTCCACTTTTCTCTTTGGATCTGGACTTTCGCACATCAAGAGACATGAGTTCCTTCCGTTCTCTGGGTGGTGTAGCGCCCCTATCGTCAAGAGTCGAGTTTGAGACAAAGATAGTACCAAGGATATCGCTTTTCTCCTTTCCGCTATGAGCCATACAGACAGACAGAGATTACGCGACAAGACTTACGTGTAGACAGAGAGGCAATTTCTAGGTTAATAGCTGTAGGTAGTTAGCGCTCGCACGTCCTGAATTGCAATTTATTGTGTAGTAGCAAGAGTCGCTATTTATTTAAAAGGTTTTGCGGAGTGAATCTTCTGTACTTGTACTATACTATGTCTTCTGTGATTAAACTATGAAAAATTACTCTCGTGGCGTCATAATAGGACAAAAAAAACGGCACGCTGGGTTTGCATCCAAGTATCTAAAAAAGCCGTGGTAACCTATTTGGGAGACCGCTAGACTTGAAAGCGAGGTCGCGGGTTCAAACCCCGGGCCCGTACCAATGACCACTTTGGATTTTATGTACGGATTTTCTTACCACTGGCTTTTCGGTGAAGGAAAACATCGTGAGGAAACCTACATACGTACACGGAAGAAATTCAATGGCGTATGTGAATCCACCAACGCGCAACTGGGCCAGCGTGGTGGATATGGCCCAATCACCCTTTCGGGGGTAGGCTAAAAGTCAAGCAGTGGACTGTAAAAAAAAAAGGTTGATTCTGATGATGATCTAAAAAGGTCTGTGGTCCAGCTGTTGGAGATACAGCAGGTCAACATACAGGCAAACATACATAGGAATATGCATAAACAATAACACGTTGACACTACATAGTGTATATACCTTTCACAGGATATGAACACGCCGCCTCACTACCTGGCTATTGACGGACCCTCGCCCGTCATGCTGCAGTTTTTAGCGAAGACCTACGGCATGAAGGATATGATTCGTCACGCTAACAACTTCGCAGTTGCTCCGGCCTTCTTCAAAGAGATCGATAAGATCAGGTAAAATATGATTCACTTCCGCTGAGCTCGGACACTGAAATGTTTTTTTATGCCATAGGTGGCAAACAAATGGGCCGCCTGATGGTAAATGCGTCGCCAGTTGGCACCATGTAACACCAGTTGCATCACAGATACGTCGCCGACCCTTAAAGACTATTAAGAGAAATCTGTGAAAATCTATTTCACTTTGAGGTGTCAAGTTTCACAAGTGCGGAGTTTTAGCGGTGTGATGATAAATATGTTGGGTTTTTTTTAAGTTGAAACAATTCCAATACTAGAGTTCCAGTGCTACACAAAATGGGGCACTAATCCAAAACGTACTCATCTAAATTGTAAAACAAATTACTTTCAAACTTATTTTTAACTAGCGACCCGCCCGCCCGGCTTCGCACGGGTGTAATTTACGTGCGAAGCCGGGGTGGGTCGCTAGCTATACATATAAACCTTCCTCTTGAATCACTCTATCTATTAAAAAAAACGCTTCAAAATCCGTTGCGTTGTTTTAAAGATTAATCATACATAGGGACGGACAGACAGCGACAGCGACTTTGTTTTATACTATGTGGTGGTAGATACAGTTTTACAATAATATAACAATCTATTCAGTTAATATACATTGTTATAGAAAAGTGTACTGTACTAGAAGTGTGACTTGTAACTATGGACTTATTAGTAAGATTAATAAAGTATTGGACTTATTCACCAGCATTGTGCAGAAGAGAAAGGAGCAAGGGAAGTGACACTTATTGTTTGTGTTGTTTTCAGTAAGACTGGTTGTTCGACGCCTGCCTCCGTGTCAGGTGCCGGTGCGGGCCGGTTCACGGCGCCCAAGCCGCAGTCTGGGATCAGCCAGGTAACTGCACTTTCAATAACGCTCATACTATAAAATATTAAAGTTTCTGTGTCTATTTGTTGACAATTATGTAGTGGCTTACGAGCACATCTTGAATTTCACACAAGCCTATTTATTATGCTGGAGAATTTTACGGGTACTGTGAGATAGCGGGACCTAACTAGTCGACTATAACTCTTTACATTAATTTTATAATAAACTAGCGGTCCGCCCCAGCTTCGCATGGGTATAGATTATAGCCTATGTCACCCGGGGATAGTGTAGCTTCCCAACAGTGAAATAATTTTTCTAATCGGTTCAGTATTTTCGGAGCCTATTCAATGCAAACAAACAAACAAACAATCAAATCTTTCCTCTTTATAATATTAGTATAGATAGGACAGTGTCTATTTTATACCTGTTAAAGAACTGACCTTGATGTGTCAAAAAGTAGTGTGCAATAAGACGATGTAATAGAAAATTATAAACGTGCACTATACAGTGAGCAATCAGTCTCCCGATCGAGACGACCTTGTTGGTTTTCAACCGTGTCAACAATGGTTTGTCACCGAACTTTGTTGGACCTTACAATGTGTTTCTTCCCATTCAACCCGGCAACAACCAAGTGGATTTGTTTGAAATTTGCTATAGAGGTAGCTTATAGCCTAGATTACTCTCTACTTTTTACCCCGTAGGTAAATATGAACGGTTCCTGTAGGATAGCAGTTTAATTCCGGGGGCGCTGTTAGATTAGAATGTGTAGTTGTAATAACATCTCTAACGACTCGTAACTTAATCCAATGTTTTGAATATTTCAGATAATTCATGGATCTTCAGATGTCAGCGCCAGAAGGTATTTTTGACAAATAATACTATAATAATAATTTTAAATAATACGTGCATTTACCTACTTTATTGTTCCTACTTATTCACTTAGTCTTTTACCACGCTTATTACCATTGGCTTAGCTAGAAATGTTTTTGGGGCACAAAGGGATCATTTTGAACTATAATCACATAGGGAGAAGAAAAGCGCGAGCATAGCGAGCGCGAAATATTTGAGTTTATATGGTCAAAGTAAAAAAAAATGCTTAATTAACGGGTTGTACACAATGACATACATATACTACTTCGTACGCGTAGATTTTCAGATGAACTTTGAACCTCCATTTGCCCTCCTTTAGAATCATAGAATCATCATCACAAACCAATAAAGTTAATAATAGTAAAATCAATAGACAACAAGTAAATGAAGTAGCATAGTATAATAAGATTGGAAATAGAATAATAAGACTAAAATGTCAATATTAAATTATTATAAATGTCAAAATGTTGTAGCTAATTAATCAAATTATTCATGTCAGAAATAAAAACGAACACCATGTCATTATCATTATTCTACCAGAACTTCTTACTCTTACTCCTTCCTACTTTATACGGCCCTTTCGCAAAACACTTTCTAAACGAGTGTGTGGTGTTTCGCTTATACACAACAAGTCACAAAATAGGTGTGATACTACTGAAGAATACTGGGAAAACTGGGAATGTATCAGGGTTAGCCCCATAATAAAAGTTGTTCATAATGATGAGTACATACATACCTTTCAGTATTATCACACTTTTTTGTGACATGTTGTATGTAAATAGATTTTACTCGAATATATTTGGATTCGACTGCAAGTCAGCATGTAAATATAGCTTGTATAACTTTCCTGCAATTCACCTCACGCACCCTAGTTTTATCATTCGCTTTGATCATTATTCTGCACTTCGCGTATACTTCCTTATCACTTGCTTTTAATTTATTAAATCATTTCGCTTTTTGTTACTTTTTATTGTACATTTCAGTTAATGTTATTTTTGGTTGCCTACAGCCAGTCGCGGTACAATCGGATCTACTGACAGCGTTTCAACTGAATGTAACATGGCGCGCCCTTTAAATCAAATACTCGCACTAATATTATAATAATGGGAAAATAATCAGATAAATAATTCAGAGTCACACAGCGGGCAATGGAGAGAGCTATGCTCGGAGTTTCTTTGCGCGATAAAATCCGAAACGTGGATATTCGCCAAAGAACCAGAGTCACCGACATAGCTGTTAAAATTTGCAAGTTGAAGTGGCAATGGGCAGGCCACATCGCTCGAAGAACCGATAACCGATGGGGAAGAAAGGTTCTTGAGTGGAGACCACGAACCGGAAGACGCAGCGTAAGGAGGCCTCCCACTAGATGGACCGACGACATTGTGAGAGTCGCGGGCATCCTGTGGATGCAAAAGGCAGGCTGTCGTTCAGTGTGGAGGTTAAAGGGGGAGGTCTATGTTCAGCAGTGGACGTCTTCTGGCTGATGATGATGAGAAAATAACTCTTTTCTGTTCGTTGCACTGGACACTTTACTCAAAAAATCAACAGGATGGAAAATGTCAGGGCTAATAATTTTCTATAGGATGTAAACAAACTGAGCGGGACGTTGGACCGTTATAGCTACAAGAAAATATAAATTAACGAATATTTACATAATATGGCATCTATTTTGTTGTGCCATATTCTTGCTTGATAGCATTAAAGTTTTCTGTCTTTAAGTTTCAATATGTGAGTAAAGAACGGCAACTATTTTTGAGATGTGAAATGTATTAAAATGTGTAGCTAGATCTATTTATAATAACATACACACAACAACAACGACACATAACATTAACATAAACAACAAACATAACAACAACACCAACAACTTAATATTTATATTGTTCGAAACATCAAATTTTTATTGGTTAGTATTCTATGATTATTTTCCTGTAGCTATAACTCTTCAATATATTATTCGTCTTTATGATGATTGATGTTAGCTTCATCATAAACAGACACAGGCACCATGCTGGCCCAGTGCATGTTGGTGAATGTCATAACGCACATGCTACCGCTCGATCACAATCGCTCATAAGCTCAACCAGCGCTGCAATAAAATGTTTTTAACTGTGTAAAAACTAACTGATATAGCAGAAACCGCAGCGCGTAGATAGCAAATTCCTTTCTTACGCTTGGGATTCAAATTTAAATTCAAATTATTTATTTGTCAGAACATGGTAGGTACACATACATATAAAGTAGTATACATGGTCTTAAGAATGGAGACGTATCTCATGTCCTTGCCTGTTTTACAGCGTACAAATGTTAGTTTTTACTATTGAAATATCCGTCCATTGACAAAAAGAGAGGCCCCACAAACTTATTACGAGTAATAAAACCGGCCAAGTGCGAGTTGGGCTCGCGCACTGAGGGTTCCATACCACCACATAAATTGTTAACTACTAAAGTACAAAAAAGTTATGCAAAAATACACCCATCCAAGTACCGAACGCGCCCAACAATAACTTCGGTGATCGTACGAGAACCGGAGGTGAACAGAAATTTGTCACCGATTCGCACTTTCCCAGTATTTATTATTTGTTTTTTATTTTAGATATACTCTATGCCAAGTTTGACGCTTGTACGTACCTGTTACCGTTTTAACACGAAAATAATACAAAAATACGTTTGTTGTATAGGGACCCCCCTCTTTTTACTTTTTGACTCTATTATTAGTATTATTATTTTTTAGTTAATTCGCTGTAACTTAACATAATATGTGAAAATTTCAACTGGCTATCTATTACGGGTCGAAAGATACAGCCGTTAAAAGGTAGGACAGACAGACAGAGTAGGCTTAATAATAAGGTCCCGTTTACACCCTTTTGGGTATGGAACCCTAATAAAATAATAATAGAGTTTGTAATTATAATTTAAATTATTTTTTACACGGCTCTGATGTGGTGGCGCTCTTTAAATTTAAACTGAAGCATATAATAGCATAATATTTTAATTATTGTTTATTTTTAATTTAATTTTGCCTCATAAAATAATTGCTTGAATTATTTTATACATTGATACATTGTGTTGTTTTTTTTGCATCATATTGAAAGTGTATGTGTTTTCACTTTGTTTATTAGCTATTACACCTTTTTTTTTGTAGAAACATAGATATATAGTATAATATATTGACTATTTTACGTTATTAAAACTAGATGTACAAAAAATGAACTTCCGCAAAGTAACGCCTGATTCAATCAACTAGATGTACAATTTTTTACGTTAAATTCAGAATTTAAATCTAATCATCACGCCCCAGTCGTGGCCTATTACTAAACGTACTAAATCCTAATTAACTAAACTTGAATTATGGAAGTGCAAAATGCACTTTGTATTGCAAATACTACTAAATTGCATAAATTTGATTATTATACAGGGTTATTGACAATTAACTAACAACCTCTCGTAGGCAGCTTCCCTACTTTTTATTCCACTCCAAAGCTTCACCGAGGCCCCTATGTTTTTCTTATATTTTTGTTTTATGCAACGAAGATAAAATAATAATTTAATAATAAAAAAGATTGAACTTTAGTTGTTTGGTAATATGTAGGGAAGTTGTCTGCGAGAAGTTGTTATCAATAACCCTGTATTACGTAAACTAAGCTATCATCACTTAACTCTTATATTTAATAATGCACTGTGATACATTTACTATTTAGCTTTTGTAACTATGGCTTTATTTATTATTTTGCTTATTGTAATATCTAATTTTTAGTTAACGTTAAGTAAGAGGTTTACCATGTAAATAATGTGCTAATTGATTTGAATACTTACCAAATACAAGAGCTGTAGGTTTATATAAAGCGATTCGGCCACTTTCGATACTAGTTTCGGAAAACGAAAAATGATTATGCTTCTGAAACTGGTTTCCAAATAGGAATTATAATTTATTCCGAAACATGTTTCGAAAAAAGACTTATGCTATAACAGTACGGGATCCGGCTGCAAGATAACTACGTTAATGTAGTATTATAAACGCAAAAGTTTGCATGTATGGATGTTTGTTCCTCTTTCACGCAAAAACTACCGAATGCATTTTAATGAAAGTTTACAATAATATAGCTTATACATTAGAATAACACATAGGCTATAACGGATTGTAGTAGCGAGGCCGAAGGCTGAGCTCTACGCGTACGAAGTAGCGGGTTTCAGCTAGTATAATTATAAATGGAGGAATAAGAAAAATATCTAGGGTGCTTATCAAAATGAGGCCGCTAGTATTTTAACCAAAATAATATTACTTGTTTTTCAAATAAACTATGAACCAATTCACAGCAATATTATGTAAAGACCTTGAAAAGGTTTGGTTGCATTGGCCGCAGCCAGGTGACTACATAAACGTAGTAATCTTGCAGCCGTATCTAAGAATATAAGTATTATATTGTTGGTTATGATAATTTATTTTGTTGCACTAGCTAACCAAGAAAATGAAAATCTCAAAATCGATACTGATAAATGTATTAATATCATAAGCGGTAGTAAGATATGATAAATATTAGGTATGTGCAGTATTTGAAATGGTATATTATAAATGATTGCAAGCAGCGTATCTCCGATGGAGGACGGGGCTCTGTGGCCGGCGATGGAGCAGGAACCTCCAAGAGCGCCGCCGTCGCCGGTGGAGACGGAGGCGGGTGACGTGACGCCCCCGGGCGAGGCGCCGCCGCCAGTCGAGCGCCCGTGCACGCTGCAAGTGGATACAGTGGCGGCGGCCACGTCAGAGGCAGCCACGCCCTCACCCGCCGGCTCGACTGTCTCGCGCCGCGTCTCGCAGCTCACCGACAAGGGCTTCTTCGATGTCAAGTTCTACCACAATAAGCTGTGGTAGACGGCCCGCTGCCCATCCACCTCGACATGCGCATTCCACTCCACCCACATCTCCGCCACATGCTCAATATACAACATATAAATGAATCATTCCAAATACTAACAATATTTTAAACGAAATAGTTAGAAACAAAAAAAACATAATGGTTTATCATGTTTAGTATAACTTGATTTGAGCGCGAATGACGAACCTTCGCACCGCGCTGTCACACTGGTGTTGCTTGATGCTCCTTGAACTGTCAACATTTCAGCCGCCCACTACCCTCTAACCCTGCTGCCAAGGCGTTACCGGGGGTGAGGTTTAGCACGAGCTTTGCTAAAATAGAGTCGTATATGGAAACTTCCCGTCTGACGGCAGCGTTTGTTTTATCCGTTATTATTGATCTAGGTACCAACAACATTTAATATATAGACTGAATAATAGTTCCCCTGGGTGTCAAATAAATGTTACCTAATAGTTTGTTTTGTCCTAAAATTGTCCTTTGATTAGCAATTACATTTTATGAAGTAATTATTAATGGCATATAATGTATTATGTACATTTTACTTGCCTACAATGTATTAATCGCAAACCAAATATAATAAGTAGGTAATTAACTTATTTAAATTATTTTTGAGCTGCAGTGGTTTATTTAGAAAATCGAAGTGTGGCATTGAGATAAATGTATAAAAAAATCATCAGTGATAGTCCTGCATTTATGTAAGTTATGTCATTTATGTTGTATGGATCTGTTTTACAACAGTGTTTAAATTTGTAAACTGGGTATTCAGAATGGGCTGGAATGTACATGAATGTGACACGCGCGAACGGGGTGAAAAGCTAAATGTATCTGCACACACGTGAAATTTGCTTGAACGCACTATTTCTCTTTCTAATTCGTATTTTAATGCGGATTATCACAAAAATATTTAATTAGGCGTTTATTAATTTCCCTTGTTACTTCATTCATTCCAAAAGCATTAACAGGTTAGTTGTGTGCTACCACAGATTAAACAGGTAGTAGGTATTTTGCATTCCGCAAACAATACTCTGCGGTGACGCTGCGGGGTTGCAGCTGATAATTAGATAATAATCATATTAATTTATTTTCGCTTAATTATAAATCATTATTAGGCAAGTACTACGTTCGAAAGAAGCTGGAGTTGCCCGAGGGAAATCGAGGAAAAGGGCGGCACCCGGTGGACTAGTATAACCAAAATAGCAAAAAAAGGCACAATTAGACCTACTAACAACTTAGGACAGAGCATCCTGGCGCAAGCTGATTAGGACAGCGGCCTTGCCTAACGTGGGAATAGGAAAAGAAAAAGAAGATTAGGTAAGTACTCTAAAATTAGATCAAAGATCTTCTGTTAAAATAAAATTTACTAATGAGTGCATGTAACGAAACTTCAATATCGTGTGTAGTTTATCATGTGGATCATGTCCAACAATGTAAACAATAACGTGATGTATCTTGTGTAGTTTGTAATGTGGATCATGTCCAACAATGTAAACAATAACGGAATGTCTCTGGAAGTTTGTTTTGTAGACCATCTGCAAAATAATGAATGTATCTTGTGTAGTTTATAATGTGGATTATGAACAACAACGGGATGTATCTTGTATAGTTTATAATGTGGATCATGTCTAACAATGTAAACAATAACGTGATGTATCTTGTGTAGTTTGTAATGTGGATCATGTCCAACAATGTAAACAATAACGGAATGTATCTGGAGGTTTGTTATGTAGACCATCTGCAAAATAACAGAATGTATCTTGTGTAGTTTATAATGTGGATTATGAACAACAACGGGATGGATCTTGTGTAGTTTATAATGTGGATCATGTCCAACAATGAAAACAACGGAATGTCATATAGAGCCATTTAGAGCATATATTTGTTGTTAGTTCATCATTTTGTTAAGACAACGACGCATCCTGTCACTATCATGTTTGCTGTTTTTATATTGTGTTAGCATTCTGTGTTTATGATCTGTGGTTATGATTATCAAGAGTTTAAAACTCTTATAAATAAATGTCTTAAAGGCCTACATTTTGACATGGCTCCCCAGCTTGTTATTAGTTACTAAGTTTATTTCTTAATTTTTTATTTATAATAAAATGCATATACTTAATCATAATGATTTTTTGTTTATAAACCTGTAGCTAAAAAAACTCAACTGAGACGATCACGAAAATCCAATCATGTATTATTGTTTCGCAGAGTAACTACGCTCTTGCGTTTCTAGTTCTTTTTAAATCAAAAGCATGTGATAAACTAGTATGTACGCTAGGTGCACAATAGGTACTGTTTAAAGCGAATGATAAAACTAGGTTGCGTGAGGTGTATTGCAGGAAATTATTAAAGCTATATTTACACGCTGACTTGCAGTCGAATGCAAATATATACAAGTAAAATCATTTATGTCACAAAAAAGTGCCTATTAGGCATGTGTCCTAATGTTTAATTTATTACAAATAACAGGCTTAGTGAAGAGCATAACTAATTACATTACACATACTGAAAAAAAAAAATGGCTGATAAATCTCTGAGATATGAGCGTGTAAAGTTTTAGGTGGGGATAGGTATATCTGGAATAGGAATCTGTCCCTTTCTCGTAAAGCGTGTGTATAGCATTTGCTTGGTGCGCCTGAGTCGTGACGTCATAACTCGGTATAGTGCGCTCTCTGTCTGTCATGAAATTAAAATACTTATTTATTTTTAAACTAATTTTAATTTCGTTTTCGTTGATGGGCGGGCTCTATTTATGATCAGCTTTTTTATGAGGCAATAAAAAATATTAGTCATGCCTCTGAAAGGTATGTACCTATGATGTATCTACCTACTCATCATTATGAATGACTTTTACATTGGGGCTAATACTTAAATCGCCAACATTGAAATGTATAAAACGATTTCACTTCGAGCTGACAAATTTCACAAGCGCAGAACTTTAGCGGTGTGATGCTTTGATTATGTATCGTCAACGGTGTGATGATAAAAATGAGTTTGGGGAAATTATTGACGTTGATAAGAGTTCCATGGTATAATAATATACTCCGCCAGGTATAGCGCTCCGAGAAAAAATGTCACGTGAGCGTCACGCAATGATGTCATCAATACACGTACACGTGCATAAACAAGAGCAGAATAAGTAATTTACAACAGGTTCGAGAGAGATGACGATACACCACTTAACAGCTGATTTTCTGTGTTAACAGTAGCGTGAAATTACGACTCCCCAATATCCGTATATTAACTGTGGGAATCCAATAAATCAATGTGATTTTAATGAAATTATCTTTAATATACTCAATTCGTGCTTAACTTGAATTGCTTTGCTTGAGCGGGCAAACCAAATGACAATTAAAATGCTTTTTGTATTTTATTTCATAGTATATTAAAGAAATTGCTTCCCAGTATCTGTGTTTGATAGATTAAAGTGGCAACTGGACAGTGACGTCATTGCGGGACCACTCCCAGAGCGCTAGACCTTGTTTTCTTGGATAATGAGAGTTACAATAAACCCACACAGAATGGGATACTAATCTAAAAGGTACGTAAGTACTCATCATTATAAACATTCTTATAAAATGCATTAAAAGTGGCTGCATTTTTACCATATCTGCTTTTCTAGAAGAAAATTAATTACTTGCAAACATAAATATATAAAAATAAAATAAAATAAAATAAAAATATGTAATACACTTTTACAAAAAAAAATAACACAGGATTCATCTCAAATTTTTATTGTTCACTCTTAGAAATGGAATTTGTTCTTCAAATAGGACGAGTAAACGCATTATAAACAAAAAAAAGTATTTTATATTATTTTAATTTTATTTTTTTAATTAGGCCAAGTTTAAATATCTACATTGTCTCGGAATTTTTCACCAGCACAGTGCACAAGAGAAAGGAGCAAAGGGAAGTGACACTTGATTGTTTGTGTTGTCTTTTCAGTAAGACTGGTTCTTCGACGTCTGCGTCCGCGTCGGGTGCCAGGAAGATCACGGCGCCCAAGCCGCAGTCTGAGATTAGCCATGTAACAGCACCTTCAATAACATTCATACCTACTATAAAAGCTAAAGTTTTCCGTACCTCCGTAACGGCTGAATTATTTGGATAAAACTTGGCAATGATGTAGCTTACGAGCACATCTTGAATTTCACACAAGCCTATTTATTATCCTGGAGAATTTTACGGCTTCTGTAAGATAGCGGGACCTAACTAGTCGACTATACTCTTTACATTAATTTTATAATAAACAGGATAGTGTCTATTTTATACTTACTACGAAGAACCCACCTTGATGTGAAAAAAATTTGTGTGCAATAAGACCATGTAATAACGAAATTATAAACGTGCACTATGCAGTGAGTATATGATACTGGTTCAGTCTCCCGATCGAAACGACCTTGTTGGTTTTCAACCGTGTCAACAATGGTTTGTCATCGAACTTTGTTGGACCTTACAATGTGTTTGTTCCCATTCCACCCGGCATCAACTGAATGGATTTGGTTGAAATTTGCTATAGAGGTAGCTTATAGCCTAGATTACTCTCTACTTTTTACCCCGTAAGTAAATATGAACGGTTCCTGTAGGATAGCAGTTTAATTCCGGGGCGCTGATAGTTTATAATTTGCAGGAGTAAATAACATCTTTATCCTAATCCAATGTATTAAATATTTCAGATAATTCATGGGTCTACAGGAGTCAGCGCCAGAAGGTATTTTTTTTACATTTACCTACTTATTCACTCAGTCTCTTACCATGATCATTGCGTTTCGGACCCTAGGCTCAACTGCGAAGCTCAACTAGTTGAGCCGTTCGTCATTGGCGTAGCCCGGAATGTTTTTAGGGTCACAAAAAGATCGTCGTGACCCATACCTATTATACAGGCAGAAGAAAAGCGCGAGCGTAGCGACCGCATTTTTTTTACAGTTGAATAAAGATATATAAATTTAGGTTAATTAAATTAACGATGGAGGCAGGCCGCTTCCATCCGGCCCTTTAGAAGATCGATGGGTGCGGCCTATGTCCATCAGAGGATGTCCTATGGCTGAAAGGATGATGATGATGTGATGAATTAAATTTAAAATAGGTAATAAAAAAAATAGACAGGCCTCTGTGTAATTTTTTTTATTAGGTACCCCTTAGAAAGCTGATCAAAAACCTGGGGGCTTCAGAGCATCAACTAAAACAACCATAACGAGATAAGCAGAAACTGCTGTTCCATAGAAAACGGTCATTGACACTCGACAAAATATATGGAACAGCTGATTTTTTCCGCGCTATTTTAGGTTTGGTCTCGTAGTAAAAGTTGTTTATAATGATGAGTATAACGAACCCCTTTCGGGTTAGCACACTCTTTCCTTATAACCCTGTATATTAGCATAATATTTAAACTATTGTTTATTTTTAATTTATGTTTGCCTCAAAATTATTACTTGAATTATTTTATACGAAGTGTTGTTTTTTTACAAGTATTATACAGGGATATTGATAATTAACTAACAATCTCTCATAGGCAGGTTCCCTACTTAACTAATGCATTACCAATGAAAAAATCTAGGACTATTTTGTAGGAAAACGATACGTCTCCAAAGTTTCACCGAGGCTCCTATGCTTTTCTATTATTATTTTCAAAGAGAAAAAAAAAAGTGATTCAACAATAGTTGTTTAGTAATATCTGTGGTTAATATAGGGAAGCTGTCTGCGAGAATTTGTTATCAATAACCCTGTATTACGTAAACTGAACTATCATAACTCTTATATTTAATAATGCACTGTGATAATACATTTACTATTTCGCTTTTGTAACTATGGCTTTATTTATTATTTTGCTTATTGCAATATCTAAAGAGGTTTACCATGTAAATAATGTGCTAATTGATTTGAATACTTACCAAATACAAGAGCTGTAGGTTTATATAAAGCTATAAGTAATAGATTTTTTGTTATGATAATTTATTTTGTTGCACTAGCTAACCAAGAAAATGAAAATCTCAAAATTGATAATGATAAATGTATTAATATCATAAGCGGTAGTAAGATATGATAAATATTAGGTATGTGCAGTATTTGAAATGGTATATTATAAATGATTGCAAGCAGCGTATCTCCGATGGAAGAAGAGACGCCGCCGCCAGTCGAGCGCTCGTGCTCGCTGTACGTGGAGACAGTGACAGCGGCCGCCGGCACTGCTGTCTCGCGCCGCCCCTCGCAGCGCACCGACAAGGTCTTCTTCGACATCAAGTTCTACCACAACAAGCTGTGGTAGAAGGCCATCCACCCATCCACCTCGACATGCGCATTCCACTCCACCCACGTCTCCGCCACATGCTCAATATACAACATATAAATGATACATTCCAAATACTAACAATATTTTAAATTACTAGTTAGAAACAAAAAAAAACATAATGGTTTATCATGTTTAGTATAACTTGATTTGAGCGCGAATGACGAACCTTCGCACCGCGCTGTCACACTGGTGTTGCTTGATGCTCCTTGAACTGTCAACATTTCAGCCGCCCACTACCCTCTAACCCTGCTGCCAAGGCGTTACCGGGGGTGAGGTTTAGCACGAGCTTTGCTAAAATAGAGTCGTATATGGAAACTTTTTGTCTAATGGCAGAGTTGGTTATAGCTGTTATCTAGGTACCAATAACATTTAATCTATACTAATATTATAAAGAGGAAAGATTTAATTGTTTGTTTGTATTGAATAGGCTCCGAACCCGTTGGTCCAGTTGGTAGTGAACCTACCTTCTGAGCTTGGGGGCGTGGGTTCGATTCCCATCTAGGACAAATATTTATGTGATGAACATTTGTGTTTGTTCTATATCTGGTTGTTAATATCTATTTAAGTATGTATTTAAAACTATATATGTATGTATATCAGTCTCTGGCAGCCATATCACAAGCTTTGCTTAGTTTGGGGTCTGATGACCGTGTGTGAAAAATGTCCCGAAATATTTTATATTTATTTATTATAGTGCAGCATCCCAACAATGAAAGAATTTTTCAAATCGGTTCAGTAGTTTCGGAGCCTATTCAATGCAAACAAACAAACAAACAATCAAATCTTTCCTCTTTATAATATTATTATTAGTATAGACTAAGTACGTACCTAATTATATAATATTTTTATTTATAATAAAATGCATATACCAAATATATTTTTTTATATCGACCTGTAGCTAAAATGAACCAGCCAAGTGGGAGTCGGATTTGCCCACTGAGGGTTCCGTATCACCACAAAATAAAATAAGGGCGTCCAAGTAACCGAATTACCAGTTATTGTTCAGGCATAACGCCTTCCAAAATAGCAATAGCTAATAAGTAAAATATGGCATTTTGATTCGGTGAAATGATAAGGTCGTCTAAATAACGAAATTACCAGTTATAACTTGATAATGATGAACAGAAATTTGTCACCGACTCGCACTTGGCCATTATTTATTACTTGTTGTTATACTTGAGTGTTTACTATAATCATGCCAAGTTTGACGCTTGTACGCGTACGCAATAGCGTTTTAACATTAGAGCTTATCGAGCTAATACAAAAATACGTTAAAAAAATACGTTTGTTGTAAGGGACAACCCATCCCTTTCGTTTTTACTTTTTGACGTTTTTATTATTTCATAGGTTAGGTGCATAAAGTTCGTTTCGCTCTTTGACGATTCCATAATCAATATAGCCCATCCAAACCTGGGACTGGAAATCACAATGAATATGATAACAGCTTTAGTTAGGAGAACATGGAAGAAGTAGAAAGATATGACTTTGAAAGGGAATATGACGGTGTAGAATACTCTAGTTAGGAAGACATGGAAGAACTAACAGCCGCACTCAGAGACGGTACTTAAGTTAAGGGATACTTAAAATTGCTCTGTCTCGTTTTCATGTGTGACAATTTCCGTCAACGAGAAGTTGACAGAGCAATTTTAAGCATTGCTTAACTCAAGTTACGTTTATAAGTAAGGCCGTAATAGAACAAGAGAAGCCAGGGAAGAGCCGAGCCTATTTAACTCATACCAGCCATATCAGCTTAAATAAAACACTTTAAACTCGTTAAGAATTATTTATTTCCATTACAATTTGTATGTATTTATTTGATGTCAAATGATACCTGATAGACCTCTGTAAAGGCTGGTTGTATAATATCGCTTGCAGCAGCGTGGGCGCAGACGTTTGAACTTCTACTCCCGTTACGCGGGTTAGGGCTGGATTCCTACGTCGCTGATGTCGGTGGCGTCGAACGTCAGCATAGACAAATATACCGCAGCGCAACCGACTGTAGCGCTAACACAGTACAGCGTTCCGCCGATAGTGCGATGCGTAGAACAGTGGGCTTACTCTTGTCACTCGATTTCAATCGTAATTTGGGATTGGGATCGAAAACATGCCATTTGGTACTCTTCAATCGCGTCAAGAGTACCGAAAGCGTCGAGTTGTGTTGATTTTATTTAGTTCCATAAAATTCCACCATTATCGGTTCCAATCGTGCGCTAGTTTAGAATTCAAGAGTACCAAATGGCATGTTTTCGATACCAATCCCAAATTACGATTGAAATCGAGTGTCAAGAGTAAGCCCACAGGTCGATGCATCCCACTAGCGGAAGGTCCTATGTGGTTTGGGGGGTTAGACAAGATCCACTCTTTGTTAGCGTTAACGCCTGGGGAAAGAAATTGTATGAAAATGACATTGACAATGACATTAGCTTGACATATGTTCTCTCGAGCTAATGTCATTTTCATACAATATCATCTTTCCGCAAGCGTTAACGGTAACAGAAATTGGGTCTTATCTAACCCCCCAAAACACATAGGACCCTCCGATAGTGGGATGCGTCAGTCAATCGAGCGACGAATGCGGCGCTCGCGTAGTTTTCAAGAACGCATACTATATTCGTAAGTGCGCCCGACTTCAGCGACAGCGGAACCCCCTAGGCACACTGACGCGTGAGGGTAGGAATTCAACCTGTATATTATAAACGAGTGGCAAGTGCGTGCGTCAAATGCCGCGGAGCACTTTCTGAGCCGTTGGCCATCAGCACGGGCTGCAAGCGTCACTACGGAATCAGTCTCGCAGGGTCGCAACTCATAAGGAATTTTGAGTAACGTGAGAAACATTTCCCTTTGAAATATATCTTGAATTATGGTATATTCTGTAGTATGGACATTATATAGCTCTCAATGTTGTATGCACCAAACCGGAGAGGGGATATTTATAATATTGAATTAGTAGAACTTTACGAAAGCGATAACTTAGTACACAGTTCTATTAGTTGTATCACATTTCTCCGCTTTGGTGGTAAAATTATTTAAATATTGCTGTTGATAATGGAATTTGAATTTTTTGTGGTATCAAGTCTAGTTTAACATTGGTTGTACAATATCTTTTTTTTTCTCTTGGTCATATTAGGGAATCTTAAAGTCCCTGTCTGTTTGGAGATCTACCAAGTACCATAGATGCAATGCGAGATCAAAATGAGAATAAATTCAACCTTGAAACTATAAGCCACTGGTGGTCTATATATTCAAGACGGCTACACTGCTCCTGAATAGTTTAATCGAATTTTGCAACAGAAACCTATACCACTTTACCACTTTTTTATTGTATAACATTCATCAATACACTTTGTATTCGGCGTATAACTTAATTATTAATGTAATCAATCACTTGGATCTGTCAAAATTTCACCATCTCTTTCTAGAGACATGCCCGCGTAAGGCTTGAGTCCTGGCGTGCTTTGGACACCTAAAAGTGACTGATTATATTAAAAACGGTATACAATTTTATTTCCGCTTAGTAGTAAGATCAATACTTGGTAGTAAACAAACACATCTGCAACGTTGATTACAATTCAACGAGATTGGTAAGTAATTTAATTTCTTACTGTAAAAGACATTTTGTATATCTTTGGATTCTATTACTAATAAATATAATGGGAACGAATCGAGTTACAATACCTAAAGAGTGACAATGTCTAAGTGAAAACAGTCAAAAATCGTCCGAGCGTCGTCGTACTTAACTAGACATCAATTATATATTATATGTGTCACATTTACTCCAATTTAGACATTATGTCGCTTGCATAGTGTTCAACGTCGCTTGTTCGCTACGTCATCGTAGCTCTCATCGCACGGCGTTGTACTCGGATCGCGGTTGCCTTATAACTAACCAAACAGTCTGCGTAATGCGTAGCGTGCGCCGAGTTTTGGTTCGGTTTTTTCGCACGTTTGTGACTATAGATAGGTATTGTATCTCGATGTGGGAAGAAGAATAATAGTATATCTAAATTAATTATCCATTTATACTACATTGATCGTAGTCATAATCTGTCTATATTATTGTTTTAAACTGTCACGGTTATGCGCTTCATTTAAATATAGTACTCAAGATAGTTATCGATTACACCTTTTTTTTATATCAGAAACTCAAAAGCAAATCGCGGTATAAATACCGCGAGTACTATTTTAAATGTATTGTCAAAATTATTAGGATTCGAGGTAAAAGCTTTATGATAGCTTTGAAATGATGAGGAAACTTGAAATTTTAATACTACAGGGGCTGTATCAACAAATTTCGTCATGACGTTTTTGAGTATTTTACAAATCTGTCAAAAACAGTAATTTATCGATGTTACACCGTCAGTACGAACAATGCGAACAGGGAAATGCGCCTAGTTACTTTGGTATGGAACATGCAGTGTTATACGATCTCACGAAACCATTAGAAAAAGTTGAATTCCAAGATTTCAAATTTAACAAAATATTTTTAGTGAATAAATTTCTTTTCATTTCGGTGTAAAGTGGAAATCACACTATAGCACTGTTAAACTCGCTAGTTAAATAAATGTAGTTGGTCACTAAGTTGGTAATTTTGGTCACTAGAGCAAATAAACTCTCGCCCCGGCGGCCTGTGGCTCATCTTTTTTTATATAATGAAGTGGAAACTTTTTACAGATGGCGCTACCATAGCTTGCACCTTATTATAAGTAATGTTTATATTGGAGTGTTGTTCCACACTTTTTTGTGTTAAAAACAAGATTTTTTATTAACATGAACCTTTCAAAAACGTTTTTTTTTACGGTCATTTTGAAAATTATACTTAATTGAGTACTGCATTATAGTCACCAGAACTAAATGTACGAAACATTTCAATTCAATTGGTTTAACAATTCAGCTTGCAAGATTTGATCTAAAAAAATACTAACAAACATTGCAAACTAAAGAACAGCTTGTAAATAGTGAAAAAAGTTGACAAAACGACAAAACTACCATTACAGGTGCAAGCTACACCACTGACAGTTGCCATCCCCACTGCACGGTATTCACAATGAGTATAATTTTTCACTATGAATTCCGTTATGTAATAATATGCGTAATTGAATACGTTACGTAACTCGAAATGGAACGTACAATGTGTTTTTAAATAAAAAAAAAAATAAAAAAAACGGTCTAGACCTCTGTGGGCGAAGTACTAATCTATTATGACGAAGTTCTGAACACTAGTTGACGTATGAAGCTCAAATTTGGCAGGTCCTTATGAGGGGATAGACAAGACCCACTTTCTGTACCGTTAGTACAAGTTTTGATAGTATTCGAAAACTTTTTTTGTTTTATTATTGTTCCATACATTGCTGGGCTAAAAGGTATTCGAAAACTTTTTTCGTATTAAAGTGAAGCAATCTATACCGCCGATTACTACCGATTTTAGTTCCTCCACGTTTCCGATAGAGGCGCTTTACTAAAATGTATGGAACAAAACGGAAACGAAAAAAGTTTTCGAAAATTATCAAATCTGGGACTAAGCATACTGTTAGTGTTAACGCCTTCGGAAAGATGAAATTTTATGAAAATGACATTGACAATGACATTAGACTGAGAGATGTTATCTCAAGCTAATGTCATTTTCATACAATTTCATCTTTCCGCAGGCGTTAACGCTAACAGAAAATATGTTTTGTCTAACCCCCCTGTAGACATATACTAAGAGAAGAAGTTTTAACGACAGACAAAAAACAAACATATAAAGAGTTACGGGGACAAAACGGAATTGAAGGTTTACATAATAGTTTAAACGTTAGTTCGATATAAAGGCGCCTGCAGACGATGCTTAGTAGTTAATTGCTACTTATTGCAGGGTTTTGCTTAGTGCAAGTGGCCGAGTATTAGTTACTTGCAACTTGTACTTGCTACTTATACTACGCATCGTCTGCAAGCGCCTTTAGTTTAAAATAGGATATCGGACCGGTGACTTATTTATTAAAAATATAATTAAATGTTATTACAGAAGGAACTATTTAAATTGGCCAATAAAGTTATGAGGTATAAGCGTTTAAAGTTTTTGTTTTAATTAGGAAGGAACGCTCCGTCTTTTTCCCGCAAAGTGACTATCACTACTTACATTTGACGTCATATTGCGCTTTCTGTCTAGCAAGACATTATAATGCTTATATCTTCTTTAAGTTTATAGTAATTGTTTTTGCAGTGTTCAATTCTATTTAGGGTCAGCTTTTTTTGTAACACAATAAAACAATATGTCCGGTAACCTATTTTCACATAAAAAAATTGTAGGGATTACGTTAACATTTGTACTCCGCCCTTTATAATATAAAAGGAAGGCTATCGTTTCACATGCTCAGTTAATCAATCAACAGTAAACGCAGCATTCTTATTTTTTTTAAGATGTCTAAAAATAACTAATTACGATTATAGGACTAATAAAAGTACTATATTTTTTTAGCGAGCCGCGTGTTACACCAATAAACGACAATTAATATAAACAAATAGTCAGGTTGTCGACACACTGAATGCATTTCTATACGTTTTGTTGTAGCCGCCACGCGTACCTGCATTTTTTTTGGCCTAATTTAAAGATGAATTTTCACAGTATTGTATCTCAACTGATTTTGTAATAATGATTTACGATATAGCCGGTTTAAAAAAATGTGTGCTTAAGACCATACGACAGATGAAGTGAAAACTTTTCATCAAGGTTGACTGCATCTGTCCCTTAGTCGACTCGCGCCGACTTCACTTGAACGAGTATGAGCGTGACGGTCACGCAAATTCAGTGCTTTTTCCCATTCCAAAAAGTGGCCGACAATGACAATTTTCACTTTTTTTTTTAATTTAAAGTTTTTTTTATGAAATATGCGTAAACGGTAAATGGGTGTTGGGTAGGCGGCTACAAATTCCGTAGGGCGAGATGCATTCAGTGTACCTCAAGGAAGGTATTAATAATTCCTTAACGATACATCGCGGTTACTAAAATAGTGTGGTCGTATATGCAAAGAGTTTAACGCACAACTATTATATTGGAAATCTTACGTATATATTTACTCTTAACGATATACATTTATTATCATAATAAAGACTAGCATATTCAATATTACACTGGCGGGCGCGGCGCACGCGCCGTGTGACGTCACACCGCGGCGCCGAGTGACGTCACACCGCGGCGCCGAGTGACGTCACAGCTCGCGCCGCGCCCTTTAACCACCGACACAAATGGTTCGATCCTATAATAATCGCTACAGTAGAAATAGTACATAATAAGCTTTTCATTAAAATACCGTACAAATTCGATTAATACGATTGAAAAAGAAAAATATTGAGCATAATAATTTTTATATCGATTTTCAAAAGCCGTATCACAGTACGCTAACTTAAATAATGTCACATAGAAACGCCACATGTCACATAGTTTGTTCGAAATTTATAGTCAATACGCAATAACTAATACAACACGAAAAAAAAAACCTACCTACACAAGTAGGTACGCGTCATAAGTACGCCGTTTCGGCGGTGTCGCTTAAGTATTATCATTAAGTAATTTTGAAAAAGTCCGTCGAAAAGAGCCGATTCGTACGGGCGTCGAGTGAACGCGTGGTCGCGCCGCTTCGTACAAGCTTCGCTATTGGTCCGAGTAGAAGTATTCTAACGATAAAGATAGATTAACGCTACTACTATATATCGAGTAAATGCTAACGCCTTGGACCTAATTCTCGCTCTTTATGATAAATTATATCCAGTGCCGGATTAAGCAAGCGCGGGGCCCGTAGCAAATTCTTTCAAAGAGCCCTTGATCTACTTTGGGTTCTTAAGTATAAAGTGGTAAAAACAATTCAATACTCAATACGTTTCTTTGCCATATAGGTTGGCTTGCATACGTCAGACTTTTTGTAAAGCTGATTATTAGGCCGACTGAAATTCTACACGTTTATACAAGCATCTTTTTCTAGAACTTGTGCGTTTACCGTATGAAATTCGGTGTTTTATTTACGCCAAGAAAATAGTCGGTTACCGAGTGTCTGACGTGGATTGTTAGTAGGAAAAGTTGTATTGATTCAACGTTTTTGTGACATCAAGTGTGTTCAGCGCGGTGAGCCTTTCAGAGCCCAAAAACGTTGTAGACACTTCCCGGGGAGTAATAAAAGCCGTATTCCGAGACCTTATGGTTTATTTTCACTCAACTAATTTTCTCTCAAACAGCGAACACATACCAATCAAGCCTACTAGTTACCGGAGAATCTCGTCTGCGCGATTCAGGAATTGAGGCTCCGGCGCAGCAGACATCTAAAATTTATCGGGAGAACTAAGTAGGCTCGATTGATAAGGTTCATATTTTGGTATATGCGTAAAGCGCGCAAACAAAGTGAATTCAATATTTTACTTGTTTTACTCAAAAAATTACGCTCAGGCAGAGATGAGTGGGATTAAATATGCGAGGCCCCCTTTCGCGCGGGGCCCTTAGCAATTGCTGCTCTTGCTACGTTGATAATCCGGCACTGATTATATCCAAAGATAATATGACCACTTGATCGCACATGTAGTCAAAATTCACTTTTGCAAAATAATGACACGGGGGTCGCGCGGGGCAGCTTGTGATTGGAGACTCGACGCGACTCGACGCTTATGATTGGAGAATCAAAAGTCATTCATTCAATTCGCGCCTGGGATTGGCTCCGCTCGAAATAGCTTAGGTTGACATGTTAGAACCACTGCCTCATGCGGGTTAAAGGATGAGCAGTCAAGTGGTTATATTTTCATTGTTTATATCTGATGCATAGAGCTGTGGTCAGTGAAGAATAGTACTAAAACCGTCACTGTATACCCGTTACAGAAAATATGATTCGATGCGACAAAGGTTTAAATTACCGTGATCAAAACTGCGACAAATGCTGTCTTATTTTAGGTATATAGAGACGAACATAGTAACAGCACCGATACCCAAGCTTCAACAAAAATACAATGAATGGACGGGCCATAACCATTGAACTTGCTCAGTCAAAACCGACACATATACTTCAATATATAATTATATTCATGTGTAGTACATTTTTTACAAAATTTTTTTAGCGTTTTTGTTGTTTTTTCAATTCGGGAAAGCACACGAAGGCATAATTTTGTCAGATGTTTCGTTATCATCTAACAATAATCGTGTGTCGCACTTCCTACGGCCAGAGACCGACTGAAACGAAGTGAGCGCCGGCCTTTTGTAATCTTCAAAAATGCGCTCCGTCTGGGCCCGTCCATTCATTTTATTTTGGTCGAAATACCCAAGTTAATTTAAATAATTGTCGGCCGAAGATTATCTTAAAGTGTGAGAACAATGGCCCAACAGGTATATTGTACATAGGTACATACGATATATATTATGAGGGGTGGAATGTAGGCTGTGGGAAGACTAATAGGACTCTACGATTACTGCATGCGATCATACACTAAAGCTAAGTTTTAAGTCCTTCTTACAAATGCAACTCTGGGGTCGCCACTGAGCAACTCTCTAGGTTAGATCGCGACGGAAACATCTTATAACCTTATATATAACGTACTATTTGGCACTGACAAACAAATCATAGTATTTACACGAGGTCGAATGTATTTGAGGGAATCAACTAGATATATTTACTTTAATCAACAGTCGTTAGAACGGCGTGCGATCTTTTCGCTCTAAACATGCACCCGCACTTGTAATAATTAGAGTTTACTTAGCGCCGTTTTTGTTTATATGGTAAATCAAATAGGTACAAAAATGGTGGTAGGTTACGCCCTAAATGTTACATTACTATGTGGACACGCGGTAAGGTGGACGCAGTACGCGGCTCCTGCGTTAGGCCTTAATATTGGTTTCAATCACTACTTGAGCTGTCTCTCCAACCCGACACGGTTCATAGGTTCCATCAGTCTTGACTCACACACGCACGGTACGTGCCCACACACTAACACACTAAAAGCATCAAGTTTAGGCTAATCACGAGTATTTCATATAATTGATAAGCTTACCGAAGAAACGACGTGAGTCGCGTATCTTTGAATCGATACGCGACCGTTTTCCTAACCTAACTAATTCTAACTGAGAGTATTATATTGTAACACGGGTGTTTCAATAAATATAGAGCTTATATACTCTCTTTGGTTGATTATTTTACATGTCTCTTAATATAAGTAATGATATACAATCATACAATGACGAAAGGATATATATATAACACATAGGAAACGGTTTTTTATCTACGATTCGGTGTTTGTCGAGTTCGCTTAGACAACGCACGGCTTTCCGCGCGGTCTGTGGGGAGCGGAACCGTATATCTATATTATAAATTATAATGTATAGTACAAATCATTGACGTCGGCTTACACGTAGACATGAAGAGGGCGGCAGACGCGCGCCCGGCAGCGGACGATCCAAGTTATAATCATTTCCCGAGGGCTGCAACTGTTTACCTGAAAATTTTACAGTACTCTAGTCAATTTAAAATCAAAATAGGCAATTTTGATTAAATGTTTGATTTATTTTTTCATTGAGTTTGTATAATTTTAATTTGGCTGTTATTTCTTTGTTTTTTTATTTATTTACTTTACACAAACTATCCAGTTTATAGTATATTGTTGCAACAAAAAAACCACAGTTGGTTTGACATGGTGCTCACATTGATGTCGTGGTGCTTGATTAAATAGAGGCCAAATTTTTAGAGGTTAACTTAACGCGCCGCGTTACGTTCGTGTTTTAGTTAGTGAATAGGGGCCCAAGGGCATAATAGATATGGTATTTTTGGTTATTTGGGACATTTAGTTTAAGTAGCTGTTTGTTTACGTTGTATTTTCTCTGAAGTGTTAGCAGAGCTTCGCTGCGCGCAACTTTAGTGGAGTGTTATTCTGACACTAGGTCCTGACTTGTATGTGTGTGTTGTTTTTGTGTGTTACCCAGCGAAAGTGTTACATAATCACATTTGTGTATCGAGAGATATGTATTTTTTTGAAGTTATACTTCTTATGCGACTTGCAACAAGGTTGCGTTAAACGTTTAACGCTACCATGGAGGGGGGATTTTTCTCTCTCGTATGGTTGCGAAATGCTTATCCTTTTTTCGCGTTGCGACTAGCAGATCCGGTAGTGTAATGGTGTCGCTAATGGATTGAGAAGCCTAAGGAGCTAGGTTCGAATCTCGAGAAAAACATGTTTTTAAATTGTTGATATTTTTGCCCTAGTTATAATTTTAGGGTTCCTTGTTGAAGTATAACTTCTTCCGCGCGGAGGATTCCTTTCACATTTTTTTTGCGGTGTTGCAGTATGTTCTTGTATGTGAAGGTGGGTGTGTGTGTTGCAGAATGTGTATCGCTAGTGGTGTAGATACCTGTTGACGATGTTGGCGAGGTCTTTGAGCGCGGTATCGACTGCGTCGGCGAGGTGGTGGTGGTGCGGCTCCGGTGAAGCGAGTGCGCGCGCCTCCGCCTCGAGTCGTGCGGCGGCGGCGCGCAGGCGCACGCGCAGCGCCGGCGCCGCGCGGCCCGCGCCCGCCGCCGCCGCGCACGCGCCCGACAGCACTGACAACCGCTCCGACGTCTGCAGCCGCCACAGCGAGCCGCGGCCGCCGCCGCACCCGCGACGCACCTACACACACACACACACGTTACAACACGACGTACTAACTGACCTAGTGCATCAAGTGTTGGAGTAGGACCGTACCTCGTTGGTGCAGCAGTCGAGGGAGACTCGGAGCGCGGCGAGCAGGTCTCCGTCGGGGTCCTCGTCGGCGGGCAGCGGCGTGGCGTAGATGCCGCCCTTGCGCGGCGCGAGCCGGGCCGGCGCGGCGACCGGCGCCGGACCGGGTAGCGCGCGCCGGCCCCGCTCCTCCGGCGACCCGCCCTCCGCCGGCTTGGGCGAGATACGCTCCTCGCTCTCCTTGCTCTCCCACAGCTTCTTGAGGCTGGTGATGCTGCCGGTGGAGCGCCGCTTGTCCTCCTCGGGCTCGGGCTCCGGCGCGGGCCCGGCCGCCGCCGCCGCCTCCGAGTCGCGCCGCTCTTCAGGCGAGCGCCGCGCGCTGCCGTTGGTCGCCGTGGAGCCGCTCTCCACCTTCCGCAGGCGCGCTTTGAAGTCTATTATAGAGCGGCCGCTCTCCTCTTCCTTGACGGTTGCGACAGGTTTCTTGTTCGTTTCCACTTTCTTGAGCTGCGATTTGAAGTCGGTGCCGCGCACGTCGGGCTCGGGGCGCCGCTCCGGGTTGCCGGCAAACGAAGTCTTGCGGAGGCTCGCCTTGAGGTCTATGGGTGAGATGGTCTCCTTGAGTTCATCGGAGGGCGGCGGCGGCGGCGCGGCGGCTGCGGCGGCCGACGCGTGCGAGGGTCGCCGGTGCATCAGGTCCGAGAGGCGCAGGCTCTCGGAGAGCTCGGAGACGAGCCGCGCGGCGGGGTCGACGGGCTCGGGCGCGGCGCTCGGCTCCGCCGCCGGCGGCGACTCCTTCAGCCGGTGCTTCTTGTCGGCGCGCTCCTTGATCTCGGCCACCAGTTTCAGTTCGAGCATCTCCTTCATGGCCTGCTTGGCGTCGAACGCGGGCGGCGGCGGCGCGTGGTGCGCGTCCGGCGGCGGCGGCTCCTCGGGCGGCGGCAGGTCGGGCGGCGGCGGCGGGAACTCGAGGTCGGCGAGCCGCGGCCGCGGCTTGGCGGGCGAGCCGGCGAACGAGCGCAACGCGGGCGGGGCGCGGGGCGCGCGGGGCGACGCCGGCGCGCCCGTCACGCCGCCCGACGAGTTGGAGCGGATCATGTGCGGCTGCGCGCGGCCCGTGCGCGGCGACAGCGAGCGCGCCTCCTCGGGCAGGGGGTCGCGCGCGCTCGCCGCCCCGCACCCCGCCACGCCCGCGCCTGCGCCCGCGCCGCCACTCGCGCGCAGCGACTCGAGGTATGCGCCGATGCGCGCACCTTTCGGCAAGGTACCGTACCGGTTGATGGCGCGCTTCACGTTCTGCACCTCGAGCGCTGCCACCTGCACCCCTTGCTGCGTTCAAACGACAACATAACATTAACATAAATAACATACATTTATTTTATTATTTTGTGAATAACATTAACAACTGGTAACTCAAATACAGTATTTATTCAAAATCTCAGTCAAATTACAACTAAACTAATAACTATTCAAATAACCCGTCCGTAATCGTTCCCGGCGCAAAGGTACCCAAAACACTCGCTGCGTTACCGCGTTGGATGGCAATGGCCAACCTTTGCACCAGGAACGAGCCACACACCACACTTTTCCTTGAGCCTGTGCCCTATCTCCGAAATGAGCTTCTTGGCCTCAGTCCCCCAACAACCCATGGTCTCCACGGCAACGGGCATAAAATTGTAAAGCGGCTCCAACGCTGCGTACTTTTCTCTCTTTTTATCAGCGACATATTTCGCCGCTGCTGACGGTGAACGGACGGTGCGACTCACTAGCAACTAGTTAGATAAAATAAAATATTTGGGACATTTCAGCACACACGGTCATTTGACCCCAAGCTTGTACTATGGCTGCCAGAGACTGACATACATATATATTTTATATACATGCTTAAACAAATATTTACAACACTCGGATATAGAACATACACAAATATTCATCACATGAATGTTTGTCCTGGTATCGAACCCACGCCCCCAAGCGAAGAAGGCAGGTCCACTACTAACTGGGCCACGGAGTCAGTCGCGTAAGTAAATTAAATCTAAGTTGAAAATTTAAGTTGTATTATGTTTTATATATTAGAAATTTTTTATTTATTTATTTTTTCTTTCTGGTAACTAATTTATTACCTCTTATGTAAAGACTTCGAATATTTGTTTTCCTATTACTATTTATCTATCCAGGCCCTAGTTGGTGTTGCAACTGGGCATATATTATGGCATGGATAGTTTGTATTAGTGAAAACATGTTTTTGGCTTTTGTGTAACTGTTTATCTCATATCTACTGTATTAATGAGCAGCTGTATGTTTTCCTTGTAAAATAAAATAAATAAAATAAAGATGTCGAGTGAGGAGGATGAGTGACAGTACCTTGTGGTGTTCGTGGTGATGGTGGTGCCGGCGCTTGGCGCGGTGGCGGCTCTCGGCGCCGCCGGACTCGTCCGTGTCGGGCGTGGCCTCCGCCAGCGAGCCCTCGGAGGAGGCCTCGCGCCCGCCGCCGCCCGCGCCTGTACACATCACACTCATATCATACAAGCTTCTCACTTTTTGCCATTGGCGAAATTCATATTGTATTGTCAGTCACAAACAGAGATCACCAAAATCTCAATTATGGCGCATACAGTTGTTTACTTTTCGTAACATAAAAACTAATAAAAAGCAATATGAGTCGCGAATGTATTGCTTGGACATATTAATACAAAATGCTTGTGTAAAAATCATCATACAAACTATGTAGTTAATATCAATGAGGGGTTAGTTACGACATAGTTCTACGAAGTTTTGTATTGGATAATAAATAGCCCATTAGAAATAGCCTAAAATCACAAAGATGTAGTTCTGTTTTTTTTTGTATGTTGTATGGACCAGTTAGGGTAGTGTGAATTCAAATTCACAACTTCGAAACGCTTGCGAATTTTCCCCGATAATTTTAAATTTTAAGTTTTGCTCCCACCCGGAAAACTTAATATTGACAATTTTCGGAAAAAATTTACCATCTCCGAAGGAAGCTTGGTCTCTATACGATTTATAGAACTGCGGTTGGATTTATATTGTTGAAAATTTAATTAACTTAAATTACAAACAACAAATACAATAATTACAAATACTAAAATCTGTTTGTCGAAAAACGCATAGTTTATTACTTTTAGAGCTTAAAGTGAAAAAGTCCCATAATTTCGCAGTTTTTCGCGTGGTGCGTGCGCATCGAGCGCAAGTTTTTCAAGGTTGCAAATTTGGATTCACACTACCCTAACTGGTCCATGCAACATACTAAAAACCGAAACTACATCAAGCTTTGCGATTTTAATGTCGATTTCTACTGGCATATAATAGTGATATCTTTTACACATTCGATCGTTATTATTTGATAGTCATACATAATATAATATTTACTCTTACTCTACCAGCATATTATTTATTGCCATGTTAGCTACAAATTTATACATGATTATAATTGCACACCGAAAAAATATACTACCACAAATGGTAAACATAGAAAACAGTAAGACATGCGATCGATTAACTAAGCGCGAAACCGGCTAGTCCTGCAAATCATGACCGTGTTGCCTAGACAAAAAATGCTACTCGAATGCTATACAGGATTACTGGTAATAGTAACCTCTTAAACCTTTAAGAGGCTTTAATATATCAAAACTTACAACTTTTATAGTACGAATTATCAAAGTTCGCGGACAAAATCTGCTTTCTCATATATTTTGTCGGGAGTGAATATATTTTTGTATGGAACGGCGGTTATTTTTTTCGCTAATTACGAATATCGCAGGGCATAAATTGTTTGTTTTGATTTACTGAGGCCGGCCTGACCGTTAAGCGCACCGTAGGACGGCCACCCACAAGATGAACAGACGACCTAAAAGAGACCGCAGGAAAAAGCTGGATGCAGGCCGCTTCCAACGGGCCCTTTTGGAGATCGATAGGGAAGGCCTATGTCCAGCAGTGGGCGTCCTACGGCTGAAACGATGATTATGATAAGGCCGACCTTAAGAGGATGCTAACTGATTACCAGTAACCCTGTCCAAAATAACAGGGATTTTGCTTCACGATATTAGAACATAATACATTACACATTAAACGCAACAAAAGCATTTTATAAAAATTCATATGTTATACAAACTCATAGAGACGATGATTTTAGTTAAACAATAGCGTAACGCCATCATATTATGAGGAAAATTAATTATATTTATTCATTGGTTGTAATATTTGTCTTCGAGCTTAGACGTGTTCGGAAGATCCTTTGGAAATAAATATGATGACTGAGTTATAACTGAAATTATGAACGTATTTTGTCTAGTCAATGAAGGCAATGCTTTGTACCCGTTGCTAATATCGCGAAGCGAGCTGAGCTACCACTAAAAACGGAACAACCGTCTCTACAAACAAAAATTCATGCTTTTAACACAGCGAGAAACGGTTTCATAAAATATAAATAGACAACTGCGCGTCGTGACACGCTTATAGAGGCGTATAGTAGGGTTCCGTAGCCTTGACAGATACGTATAAAAATAGTAGGTAGAATTCTTGTATGGCAAACGTGGTGGACTAAAAGTCGTAAACCATTAAACAAGTGATTTGTCTCTACAGGAACTACAATGACAACTTCCAGATATTTCCACGCGCGTTAGACGTAAACTCGTCTGTTTTTCAATTATTATACGAGAAATAAGACAATAAGATCAAGAAAAACCGTTACAGACAATAACGTTATTGAGTATTTTTATATCCAGCGATGGTAAACACATTTTTAACAAACAGTAAACAATAAAACAATCAATCGGACTGGCGTATAAGTCCTAATGGTATCTGAATTCCGTTTCTAGTGGTAAAGCACCAGACTGACAGACGGAGGGTTACGGCGAAACTATGAGTAAGGATTTTTTATTTTGTTACGGAACCCTAATAACTGGCCAATACATACATTTTATAGTTATTAAGTAGTTTTAATCTATGTTTAAATTAATATAAATACATACTCATTGTTTAATAATCCTAAGATTTTTATTACACTATAATTATGCATACAAATATTACACACATAGAGACTATGAATAAAAAACGTAATAAAATACTTATAAATATAAATGAATAAATATTATAGCTACGCGTATCGTGACGTATACTTACGAAATGCCCGACCCTATCGCTATACACCTGAGCGAGCAGACAAACAGACAGAAAACGCTATTTAAACTGAGGCAGAGACAGAGGGCGCTGCGTTCTGTTGTGCGCTTTGCGTTGTGCGCCGCCCACCACTGGACCAAATACCCAGAACGTTACGTTACGTAACGTACGGTTACGTTTATTAGAGAACCCGACAGACTCACTTCAGCAGGTCTAGCACGGGCTGTGGACAAATAATTATCTTTCCACAGTTAATCCCGCGAGAAAGAGACAAACGTATCTTCTAACTTTTCGCGTCCACGCGATGGAAAGAAAATGCTAGGCCTGCAGCCGTATAAACAACGATATAAAGTCATGAGTTATGACTTTCGATGGGCGAACTCGAGTTCGATTAGTCATATGAGTAAGTCGAGTTGGCCAACTCGGGTTGATCAGACGAAGAAATCTACTAGTCTGTCTGATTTTAGAATCCATTTCAATTGAAAAGATGTTTGTTCGAGTTAACTCGATATGTAACAAGCTCTAACTCGAGTTGAGACGAAATAACCTGAAATCGAGTCAACACGAGTTAGCCAACTCGGGTTGATTAGACGAAGAAACCTACTAGTGTGCCTGATTTTAGAATTCATTTGAATTGAAAAGATGTTTGTTCGCATTAACTATAGATGTAACAAGGTCTGACTCGAGTTAAGTTGAAATAACCTGATATTGTGTTACCTCGGATTGATTGAAGGAAGAAATCTACTAGTCTGTCTGGTTTGAGAATACATTTGAATTGGAAAGATGTTTGTTCGAGTTAACTCGAAATAACCACAACTCGAGTTGACTCATCTCTAGTCATGACTCTTTGTAGTGTTTGTCGGTGCTAAAACGGTACTGGACGTTGTTTATAACAATTTATACAAAGTATTGTTTTTTTTGCATGTGCCGATACGGTTACAGTCATAGAATGAGCCGGTGTAGTGGGCAGAGACCTTTGATACAGGAGGTATTTTCTGTTAGCGTTAACGCCTGCGGAAAGATTAAGTTGTATGAAAATGACATTGACAATGACATTACCTTGAGAGATTTTATCTCAATCTAATGTCATTTTCATACAATTTCATCTTTCCGCAGGCGTTAACGCTAACAGAAAGTGGGTCTTGTCTAACCCCCCCAGCTCAAACGGTAGCGGACATAACTTACGCTTATACAAACAAAACTACATATACATATTTGAAGAATATTCGAGCTTAACAAAATATAAACAAGATATAGAATACAAGCGTCGGACATTATTATAAGTATGATACTATTAGACATTATTATAGTATGGGGTGTATAGTGCGAGCAACATAAAACGTATATAACAAAGTATATGAAGACAGCAACGTAGAAGCTAGCGGATGCTGGAAGCGATAGCCAACACAAGTTTGGTAGCTTTCTATCACTGACACTTGGGTGTCAGACAAGATCCATTTTCTGTTAGCGTTAATGCCTGTGGAAAGATGAAATTGCATGAAAATTACATTGACAAATGACATTAGCTTTAGAGATGTTATCTCAAGCTAATGTCATTTTCATACAATGTTTTCTTTCCGCAGGCGTCAACGCTAACAGAAAGTGGGTCTTGTATAACCCCCCTTGTTGTGAAGATGTGAGTTCGAATTGTATTGGGATTTCTACCAAATGTATTGTGTGTAAACTATTTATTGTTTTAGCTTTGTGTTTTTGTGTCGTTTCAAAAGTATATCATAGTATATTTATTTGAGAAAGATTTAGGAATTTAAATAAGAAAAAAAAAATGAGATAAGTTTTACCCTCCCTCACCAATATTGTAAGGGCGAAAGTGTTGTTGGTTCTTTTACGTTATTATCTAGTAACCATACATTTATTGGACAGGGCCAAATATCATACTGACAAAAAATTTTAGTCAATATTGGACTGCGCTGGCCATCCAGTTTTGGAAATGAATCAAATGCACCACAGCGCTCGTCACTTTGAAAAAATATTATTGTTTGTTTAGTGTGTGTGTGTATGTGTGTGTATGTATGTATGTATGTGCGTGTGTGTGTGTGTGCGTGTGTGTGTCTGCACGTGTGTCTGTGTGTGTTTGCGCGTGCGTGCGTACCGTTGAGTGAGGGCAGGTCGTCGTGGTGGGCGTGCTCCTCGCCCGCATACTGCGATTCGCGGAACGAGCTGCAAGACGACAGCAAGCTGAAACATTCATCGATACCTGGTCAGATGCAAACATATTTAAGTTTTTAGGGCCGAAACAGGCCTACAATGAGGGCCAAAACGGGCCTAAAATGAAGGCCGAACTGAGATTTTTTTATGCGAGACAAAACCCCAAGGTTTTGTCCCGCAAAGGAACGGATTACTCGGGCATAAATCCAAACAATGGATTTCGGTACAGCCCTCTAAGGCAGACTAAAACTATTAACTCATGTCCTTTTTTTACCCAATAATAGGCTTGCGTTTGACCGCCAACTCGCCTGATGTTAAGCGATGATGCGGTCTACGATAGAGCACGTTTGCCTAGAAGAAACTGTTCATTAATAAGCTAAACTAGACACTGATTTGACGTTATCGAATTAGTTTGTCTGTGTTTCCAAAAATGTCATGTGAAGGTGAATCGCAGGTCACATTTTTTTGTGAATTTTGTACTAGTTTTAACACCCATCTGTTTGTAAATCTATGTACAGATAGCTGCCATTATAAATGTTTCTTGTCGGCGTAGTTATGTGATACAAAATTGCCCTTGTCTTATTTTGCTTAATCATCATCATCAGCCAGCCTGCTGAAGTTGTTCCACTGCTGAAAATAAAGCTCCCCCTTTAACCTCCACACTGTACGACAGCCTGCCATTTGCATCCACTGGATGCCAGCGACTCTCACAATGTCGTCGGTCCATCTAGGGCCTCCCTACGCTGCGTCTTCCGGTTCGTGGTCTCCACTCCAGAACCATTCTTCCCCATCGGTTATCGGTTCTTCGAGCGATGTGGCCTGCCCATTGCCACTTCTACTTGCAAATTTTAACAGCTATGTCGGTGACTCTGGTTCTTTGGCGAATATCCACGTTTCGGATTCTATCGCGCAAAGAAACTCCCGAGGATAGCTCTCTCTATTGCCCACTGTGTGACTCTGAGTTTTACCTCTAGTTCTGAGTTTTTTATTTTGCTTAAAGTTATTTTAAAAATTAGAGACTATTCTGTACAAAACTATACACCGTTTCTTAGATATTTTAAGTAAACAAAGGGGTTACCAGTGCAAAAAATATTTTTCATAATGGTAGTTTACAATATTTGACCAAAAAAGTATTTTATTATGTTTTTCAAGTCGTAATATGAACAATTATAAAATAAAAATCATTTTGTACAATTTATTTTAACGTAATATCTGTTCTACACAATGTTATGATAAAAAACACAATTTTTGATAGAATATATTTTATTTTACTGGTAGTACAGTAGAGGATCTAAACATTTCTGGCAACGTTTGATTTGCCCTCATTTATCATTATATTGCCCTCATTATATTGCCCTCATTATATTGCTATCATAATAGTTAACGCCTCTATAATCATCGCCATCTATTACAATCTTTTAATAATATTTTTTATTAATTTCTCAGCTATCAGAATATCCCCCATTGTACCACGCGAGAGCAAAACCGAGGAAAATAAGGAGTATAATATTTTTCATAAGGGAAAAATGTTTCGAGCAACTGACGTCTCACTTTGACAGTGACTTTCCGTGACATTTCTTTGTTTACATAAAATATCTAAGATTTGTGAACGGAGTATAGATACAGTTCAAAATATAATAAAAGAGTATATTTTATAAAGGGGCATGTTACCTGGTGCGCTTGGGAGGCGTAGGTGCTTGCTTGCCGCGCCGGTTGGTAGGGCGTCGCATCTGCACGCCCCTCTCCTGTGGCAACGCGATGCCTCCCGTGGCGCCCCCTGATGCCCCCGTCGACCCCCCCAAGCCCCCACTCGTCTTCTTCGTGCTCAGCTGTGGCGTGCCCGACCCGGACCCACCTCCCTCTTGTAGCTGTTTCTCCACTTCTGTTGACAAGTTTACATTAATGTTTCTAATCCATTTCACATTAAGGTTGTCTTGAAGAGATCGCTTTTAGCGATAAAGGTGCCAGTTGTTACACTAGTTTTTGAGAGTTTTTGTGCCATCTGTATCAAATTTGGATCTGTATCATAGTGTGAACAATAAAGAGTTAATCAATCAATCTAACTATTGAATTTCGAAAAAGATGGGGCTTTTTAGTGTCAGAAACCAAGACATAATGTTAAATAAAATAAATATTCGGGACATTTTTGCACACACGGTCATCTGACCCCAAACTAAGCAAAGCTTGTACTGTGGCTGCCAGAGACTGATATACATACATATATATTTTGTTATACATACATAAATAGATATCAACACAAAATTACGGTTCAGTTTTGACTAACGCGTAATTGACATAGGACCTGCTGCTCCGCGATATTGTTTGTTTGCATTGAATAGGCTCCGAAACTAGTGAACCGATTTGAAAAATTCTTTCACTGACGGGAAGCTACACTATCCCCGGGCGACATAGGCTATAATCTATACCCGTGCGAAGCTGGGGCAGACCGCTAGTATAATATAAACTAGTAACCTTCAGTGATGGAGTTATCCTGGAACATGTGCTCGAGCGCGTGGTGGATCTCGCAGAAGGAGGGGCGGTCGGCGGCGTTCCACTGCCAGCAGCCGCGCATCAGGTCGTACACCGCCCCCGGGCACCCCGGCGGGCACTCCATGCGGTAACCCTGGGTACAAACAACACTCATCACTAAACATACCACCACTATCAGCCTCATGAGGTACTTCTTCTTCTTTCGAATCAATGTTCCGTAAAATATAACTTAATTTAATTTCAACTAGCGTTCCGCCCGCCCGGCTTCGCAATCGAATTCGGGGCGGGTCGCTAGTTATATATAAACCTTCCTTGAAAATTAATTGAAAATGCGTGGTTTAGGAGTAGTTAGCGGCCATACAGACAGACAGACAGACGCGGAAAGCGACTTCAATTTATACTATGTAGAGAAAATTAAGTTTCTAGACCAAAATTTTGCCACCACAACGGCACTCTCCTTGGCTTCACTCAGGTCGTCTAGTGTGCAGGTTGTAGGACGCGCTGCACACTCCATCAAGTGTGACATTGTCTGAGGGTTCACACCACAAAGACATTCGGTGTCAGAGCCCTTTATATAACCACTTTGCCATATTATCTCGACTTCGGCCCACTTGGGACCGAAGTCGGTTCAGGGTTTTCCAAGTGGGCCATGGTTCTTTATGGCCTGGGGGGGGAGCTCTGAGCTATGAGGTACAATGTACCTACACTACCTACACCATTGAGCGCAAACGATTTCGTAGGTGGAGCAACGACTAACAACTATAACATCATTATTATACTTGGTACAGGCACAGAAAAAGGAAGTAAATAGAACGGAAATGAGAAGGAAAATCTGTCGCCAGGTATTATGACAGTACCTTGCTTGAACATTCTCATGTATGTCAACGCATCGAACTCCGCATCCAAAGAACTTGGACCTTACCTTTTTGGGTTACGTCTCAAATTTCATTGTCCGCATCACAGCTGCTAACTGATTTCAAATAACTGACGTTTCGTTTATATGGGCGCAACTGGCTACAAAAAAAATCTTACAAAAATGCCTTGACAGCCGTTCTAATTTAAACAATTATTTATTTCTTTTCTGTGGGTACAGGCATCGAGAAACCACAGTTTTAAACTATCACGGTTGTTCACTAAAGATATATTTACTTTAGTTTTGTATTTACTTTATCGAAATACAATTCCTATAGAGTCGCAATCTCACAGTGAAAACAGTCAAAAAACGTCCGAGCGTCATTGTACATACAGTGTATCAATTATATACTTCACAATGCCACATTTACTCCAATTTAGACGTTATGTCACTTGCATAGTGTTCAACATTAGTCCGCTATGTTATCGTAGCTCTGGCATCGCTCGGTGTTGTAGTCGGATCGCGGTTACCTTGTAACTAACCAAAAACTCAGCGCAATTCGTAGCGTGCGCCGAGTTTTAGTTCGGGCATTTTTTGGCACGATTGTGACTCTATATGTATTGTATCTTAATGGGTACAAGCATTTATTTGCTCTGACAGCTGCAATAACATTGAAAAAACTTTAATGAACGAAAGGGGTCCTTAGTATGTACCTATCATTATGAACACCTTTTACTATGGGTGCAACTCTGAAATAGCGAAAATAATTGGACTGTTTTTAGGATCTGTATGAGCAGAATTGTTTTTTAAGTAAAAATTTTCCACAATTTGCTGAGTTACCTATTATTGGGGTGTTACATATGTTCCCATAGCACATAATTATTATGTCATATATTTAAGAAATATTGTATCATCAGTGACAGTAAAAAAAACTGCTGTTCCGTAGAAACTGGTCATTGACACTCGCTTAAATGTATGGAACAGCTGATATTTTTTCCGCGATTTCAATGTTGGTCCCATAGCAATTAGCAGCTTAATTCACCCTTTCCGCGTAACCCTGTATGCTCACCTGGTTCATAGTAAAAATTACTGCTGAAATAACTCGTGTCCAGATTTTTCATCGCGCTCCAAACGTCGCCGTGAGAAAACATCGCGTAGGAACGTTTACTTATCACCGCGTGTATTAGAAATCTAACTGAATGTACTATGTTGGCTGGCAATTTTATGTAGTTAGTATACACCGTGTCAATGACACCTATTCCTATTATATATTACTCTGTCTGTGGGGAACTGATCTTCATTGAACAGAACATTCGAAATGGAGGCGATAAGACCTGCACTGACGTCCCGCTTGGGGCATATTCCACTTGGCAGCGCTTTGATTTCAATTTTATTTTGCGTACTGCTAGTCTGTGGAATGCGCTGCCTGAATGGGTGTTACCCGATGGTTACAATCGAGGTGTCTTCAAATCACGAGTGAATAGGTTCTTCTAGGCAAGCGTGCTCCATCGTAGACCGCATCGTCGCTTTACATCAGGCGAGTTGGAGGTCAAAAGCAAACCAATTATTAAAGAAACAACTATATAAAAAAATTGACATCTTTGGGTGTATTATGCAGTATATCAACATTTATTATTATTTATTTGTATATTTGGTACTATAAACTACTACAAACGACTCGCCGATACGTATGAAATATGAAAAACATAATAATGAATGAATGTTGACAGATCAGTTGCCATTCAAAGCGACCGCCCTCTCGTGTTTGTATACACATTTTTAATAAATGAGTGTACTCATTTGTTTATGTGTTAATGTTATACAAATAATAAACAGATATAATAAAAATCTAATCAATTCAAAATAAACACACGCATACAGCGTGTTCACTTATATCAGACCAAAATCGATATCGTTAGGCCATGTTCATCATAATCAGCCTTTTAACAGTCTACTGTTGGACTTATAGCCTACCCCCGAAAGAGCGATTGGGCCATATCCACCACGCTGGCCCAGTTGCGGTTTGGTAGATTCCCATACGCCATTGAATTCTTTCTCCGTACGTATGCAGGTTTCCTCGCTATGTTTTCCTTCATCGAAAAGCCAGTGGTATGAAAATCCGTACATAAAATCCAAAGATCTCATTGGTACTGGCAAGGGGTTTGAACCCGGCACCTCACGCTTTCACGCTTTCAAGTCTAGCGGTCTCCCAAATAGGCTCGGTCACCATAAGGCTAGGCCATGTTAAGGGCCTTTTAAATTTTTGATAGTACGGCTCGCCACTGTTTACATAACAAGTAAATATGCAGACAAAATTCACGGAACCAAGACGCTGCAACCAATTTACTGCGCCGATTAAATACGCACTTCAACAATCGCCGGGAAAAACTTGTGTGAGATTTCAAGCGTTAATTTCAAAACAACTTTGTATAATTCTATAATTATTTTGTTGTATTGTGTGTACCCCCAGTGGCGGAAACACTGTAACCGAATGCCATTACACTGTGGATGTTTATTTAACTCCAAGCAGTTTCATTCCACTCAAAGGAATAAAGAAGAAAAACAATTAAGGCCGTAAATAAAGTTCATGTATTTACAATCTGCTTTCAGCGGTTTATCAGCTATTTTCAATAACCTCATTCTACAGTTTTCCTAAGCTAAGTAGTTTTCCCATAGTTCATGAGCATACATAATTAATTACATAGACTACCAATATTATAATAGTTTTGGCTACCAATAGTTTTCTGAGACATTTTGCATAAAGCATATTGTGACAAAGCATTTGTTAAGCAAAACGGAACGTTTTCTACATGGAAACCGTGCTTAGTGCGTCTTGCACACGATGCAAATAGCTTGCACACGATCAACTAAAGCAAAAAGTTATTAAGCAAAAAGTGTTGTAGCTCGTTGAAGACGATGCGCAGTACTCATGCGTGCAAAAGCAAAGCCAGAGCAGGTCATCCTTCTCTAGTTGACCGTGTACAAGGCACAATAGTGTTGAAAGGGTAGCAAACATACAGAAGGACATAAAAAGTTATTTTCGCTTTCGTAACTTTAGTGTGATTGCGGCGGCGCCGGCGGAAGAGTGAGTAAATATTGGGTGCCAAGGACGGCAGCGCCAATACGCACATGCACGCCTTCTCTTTATTTTGGGAGTAAGCGTAACTTACGGCATTCCAGGCTAAATTCAATTGTTCATTGTAATCAAAACTCAATATAGGGTTGACTGTAATGTTCTGATTCGAGATGAGATTGTTGCAATTATGGCTCTCATTGAAATAACGATGTTATTAAATGCCTATAGTAAATCCGTGTAGGCCAACTGCACTCTAATGAACTACTGAGTAACGATACTTATGTTATCGCAGGACAGTTCTACCTTCGTCAAATGATAGTAGAATATCATTAACAATAAATGCTGATATACCGTTCAGAAAGAAACTTTATGCATTGTGATAATCTGTTCATAACGAATAGAAAATCATTAAACTGCACAATTGTGACAGGTCCATTCAGTAGCTTAATGTGGTGGGTAGGTATATGCCTAAGGTAGCCCTAAGAAACGATATCAAGAGAAAAAGGATACACGAAAGGAGAGGGGGGAGGCATTTGCCCAGCAGTACGGCCAAGTCACAAGACAATTGGCGGCAAAAAAACTCAAGCTAGGTTATACTCACTTTATGCGCAGCTAACGATATCTTTTCTCCTCTCACTATCTGTTTGTTATCTTTCCATTACTGAACGGGCCGATCTTGAAGATATTGGGCAACGAGTAGTGTGCATTATAAGATACTTTTTATCCCGAAAACTGGAAAATCGCGTACACAGGTAGCAACGCAGAAGCTTCTAGGTGGCAACTAAGCGACAAATGGTCACACATTTGTGACCCGGCACAATTCGAAAGGTACGTATTTTAGTTTTATTTCGTTAGCCTACTAGTTCTAACGACATGTAGTTAACATTGCCGGGTCATGTTGTAAATACATGAGCGTGTTCCATAGCAGATCGCATCGTCGCTTAACATCGGCGAAGCGGTACGTAAGCATATTGAAAAAAAAGTTGTTAGTCATCATCAGCCAGAAGACGTCCACTGCTGAACATAGGCCTCCCCCTTTAACCTCCACACTGAACGACAACCTGCCATTTGCATCCACTGGATGCCCGCGACTCTCACAATGTCGTCGGTCCATCTCTCCCTACGCTGCGTCTTCCGGTTCGTGGTCTCCACTCCAGAACCTTTCTTCCCCATCGGTTATCGGTTCTTCGAGCGATGTGGCCTGCCCATTGCCACTTCAACTTGCAAATTTTAACAGCTATGTCGGTGACTCTGGTTCTTTGGCGAATATCCACGTTTCGGATTTTATCGCGCAAAGAAACTCAGAGCATAGGAAAAAAATATCGTTTACGCCAGATTAAATCTTATCCAAAATTTCTATAAACGATTACAGAATACCAATTGTACTTGTAAACAATTGGTGGCGATGCTGTAAGCGTTATGAGAGTAATCACCCTGTGTGAGTGTTATCAACGCGCGACGTACGCACGTATTGTTTGCACTCGGTATAAACTGGCGCGAGCGGCGCTGGTTCGGCAGTCGCAGACCGGACCTCACACTGACACCACTGTCTACCGCCTCGACATGCTGCATTACAAAGAAGCCATCGTCTATTTTCTACTACTGTCCGCTGCGGTGCTTGGTAAGTAGTCTCCTTATTCTTTTGAGTCGATGTTTCGTAAATTGTTACTTTGTTGTTAGACCAAAATTTTGCCACCCCATTGGCTTTCTCGTTGGCTTCATTCAGGTCGTCTAGTGTGCAAGTTGTGGGACACGCTGCACAGTCTCATCAAGTGTGTCATTGTCTGAGGGTTCACACCACAAAGACACTTGGTATCAGAGCCCTTTACAAAACCGCACTTTGCCATATTATCCCGACTTCGGTTCAGGGTTTTCCAAGTGGACCATGGTTCTTTATGGCCTGGGGGGAGCTCTTTACTCTACCTGGGTAGTACCTGGAGGTACTCTCTATTGAAATTAATCTATAATCTATCAATTGGGACAGCTAACAGGAAACCATGATAATGTTTTTTTACTAGCTCTTTGTCCCTTGTCTGGCCTCGTTTGAAGTCGATTTTAGATATTTTGTTTTTTTTTGTTAGTTTTAATTAGATGTCTTAATTTTTCTTTCCGTAAGAACCTTCTACAAAGTATTAGAAAACTTAAAAAAAAGTTGAATGAAATCGGTATAGTTTTCTTAAGTTATGGCGTGACCAACGTAAATAGGGATTAATTTTTATATATATTATAGATGATACTTAGCGAAGGATATAACCGAATACATTACACATACTGAAAAAAATAATTATATTGGCTGATAAATTTTTGAGATATGAGCGTTTAAAATTTTTGGTGGGGTTAGAGATGGGATGTTCTGTCCCTCTCTGTCAAAGCGTGTGTTTGTATAGCATATGTATGGCACGCGCACGGCTTGACGTCATCACGTGCTATAGTGTGCTCTCTCTCTAGCATGAAATTAAAATACTTATGACATACTTATTTTTGAACAAATTTTAATTTTGTTTTTGTCGATGGGATCTATTTATGAACAGCTTTTTTATTAGATATTAAATAAAAATATAGGAAAGATGCTTATCGTGAACCTAGTTATAATAGAGCTGTATTTCATGTGCTCCTATTTATGTTCTGTATATTTCTTCACAGGTAAGCACAAGAAGGTGAAACCTAAGAAATTCGTATCGCCTACCACGAAGGGCATCCAGTGCTATAACTGCCTCTCGTTTGACCACCCCGGGTGCTGGGATCCCGACCACCCCGATTACGCGAATATCACAGTAAGTGTAATACATATATATATATTACAACTGATTTTACTACCACTGCCTTCGTCCTACTAAACCAGCGGCGCCTGGCCATTCCGCAAGTTTTCCTACAGTATCACGGGAAGAAAAAGACTCACAATAAAAATAAGAATATCTATTCAGGGTTATATTTAATTAACCTAAAACTACTAGTAGGAAGTTTTCCTCCATCATACCTGGCAGCATTTGTTCCATGACTTTTCACAAAACGTAACAAGTTCCCAATTTTTTTTGTCTTGTAATTTTTACTGCCTATTGCGGCCCTTAGTTATTGCTTAGGCATTTTTATTTGACACCTCGTAGGGTTATTGTCAATTAGAGGCCTAATTTAACTTATTGTTTTTTTGAGCTCTAAGATATCAAATTTATTTTTAACTTACTTTTTTTTTTTTTAAACAAACTTATAAATACTAGTTATGCAAAAAAGTTGTCCGCTATGATGTAGGGAAGCTGTCTACGAAAGGTTTTAGGTGAATTAAAAATAACCCTGTTTTAGTATTTTTATTGGTGGTAGAAGTTGACAAGATTATTTCATGCAGGTTCCAAATATCGACTGCTACATTCCTGGCATGGCGTTCCTATGCATCGTGATCACTTCAGAATCAGCCAAGTTGGGTAAGTTATCACTTTGTCATCTCAATCAGACAAATTCTGTATACTTTTACAGGATATGAAAAATCTAATTATTTCTTTTATCAGTTTGATGTCGGCTCTATATCTCAAAGAAGAGTACGCAATGGTTATATTTTCTTTGCAGTGGAGACGGGCCAGGAGATCGGTCCAGTGCGCGCGCGAACCTGTGTCCCGGCCAAAGACTTCTCCAAGAAGACAGTATCATACTCGATGTGCTCCAAACTGAGCAAGGAACTGTCAGCGTCGGAGATATTCTCCCGTATAGCTGTGAGTCGGCCGCAGTGCACGCTATGCAAGAAACATCTTTGTACCGACGCGACGCATTGCTAGCCACTGCCACGATCATTTTAATCGGAAGGATCACAGTGTTTTCTCTTTACCGCCGATGACATGAGCCTCTGCGCTTTTATATGACGAGCATTTACTTCTTCTTATAACAGTGGTAATGCCACAGAAAAGTTTATTTTTGTTTTAATTAGAACGGCTGTCAAGGAATTTTTGTAAGAAATTTGTTGTAGCCAGTTGCACCCATATGAACGAAACGTCAGTCATTCAAAATCAGTTAGCAACTGTGATGCGGATAAAGAACTTTGAGACCTAACCCAAAAAGGTAAGGTCCAAGTTCTTTAGATGCGGAGTTCGACGCGTTGACATAAATAAAAATGTTCAATCAAGGTTCTATCATAATGCCTGGCGATATATTTTCCTTCTCATTTCCGTTCTATTTACTTCTCTTTTCTGTGAGTAATGCCAACCGAGACGAATGTTCCAAATCCTGCGAGGCACTCTGTTACGCATTCCACCATGAGATTTATGTTGTTAAATTGTATGCCCTGCAATTGCCATTATTTGCGTAGGGCTCGTTTTACTACCTCTATCCATATTCGTATAAATAGCAAAGGATATCAGTCAATAAGAGATAGGAGGGAGAAGGATGTCACTTCAAAATTAAAACGAGCGGTAAGGTAAACGTAGCATTTACAGCCCTTTTTCAGCCATAGAAGGTAAATGTTACATCATAAATCATTATATTTTGAAACGTAGTACTTCGAAAAGTTTTTATTTGGACGATTGTTTCAATGCAATTGAAAACTCGGCTGTAAATTGAGATGATGTTTGTAAACACGCACCGGGGTGCGCGGTTAATGGTCCCTAAGTGTGGGCCGTTCGTTTACTGAAACACTGATTATGTATTATGTGTAATATAGAGGTAGTTAGATGTAACATATTAAATGTTTCGGAGAGTAGAGTAGTATCGAAAAAACTATTGATACTACTCAACGCTTACAATTCAATACTTTATTGACATTAATAGTTTTAAGTTAGTGTTAAACAGGATGGCTAGTGTATATTATCGTTATGAAACGTGCGTAAGGGCGAGTCCGAGTTTGTTTGTATCCCAAATGTAAAGTGTGGACGCGCCCCAAGTCACGAATGTTGAGTAACTGGGATAGTTTTGTAACGATGTTTTGTAAACTCCAAATGTTCGCCCTAAGAAATAAATGCAAGAATGTTGATAGTTGTTGTTTAGACTTGTTGCTAACCACTGTAATTGTTAGGTTAACGGCCTCGGTGCGCGCGGATTTAGGGACGGTATTTCAATCGGGACTTAATCCAAGCTAAGTATAACTACATTTGAGGAAAACTTCAATCTAGATATTGTCCACCTTAATTTAATATCAGATTATGGAGAAAACGACAACATAAAGAAAATAATTCATTACCATAGATTATTGTAAACTCTATAATTAGTACACTATTATATCGTACAAATGTCATGATATCTACGTAGATACTAGCGCCAACGGTGACTAATGACAATTCTGACAGCCAGCTTGTTTGATTGATGGATTGCTTGTTTATTTGCTTGATTGTAATTTGCTTGTTTGTCTGTCTGATTGATTTTTAATATTTTCTTGAACTCATAAATAAACATTCAATCAACTTCAAATAAGTGTTGCCAGCAGTCTTCAATAAAATACTTAACTAGTTTCCAAAAAGATGGCAAATGTTGCTATGTACCTATTTTATTTATTGTAAGGTTGGCATATGTACATTAAAAATAGTTAAAGCAAAACCCTGAACTAAAAAACTACATAAAACTAAATTAATGATCTATAAATCTTTGTTCCGAGTATGAAATACACCTGTGGAACTTAATTTTAATCCCAGGTCAAAGTAACATATGTGTCAATTGAAATACCGGTCCTTAGTCTTGTTTTTATATTTTCAAATAAATTATTAAAATTTTATTTTGTTCTCGTGTTTTTTTAATTGAGACCGATACACACGCAAATGTCTTTGCCCACAAAAGTGATTTGCCAAAATTATACGATGAGGTATTTTTTAACTGAAATAGACTTCTTGTTTTCGTGTGTGAATATTTTCTTCATAGCAAAAAGATTTTTTTTCAAAGAGTACCTTTTCGAGCATGTGATAGACGTCAGCCAAATCGACGCCGGGGTAGGGCGACATGCCGTACGTGGCGATCTCCCAGAGCAGGATGCCGAAGGCCCACACGTCGGACTTGGTGCTGAAGGTGTTGTAAGCGAGCCCCTCGGGCGCCGTCCACTTGATGGGGAACTTGGCGCCGGCGTGGGCCGTGTACGTGTCGTCGCGCATCAGCCGCGCGAGCCCAAAGTCAGCCACCTTCACCAGGTGGTTCTCACCTACGAGGCAGTTGCGAGCCGCCAGGTCTCTGGAATGTTCACATGTGCGTTCAAAGAACAATGGCGAAATTTTATGTGATCATCTTGGATCGTCTTGAAATATAATTTTTACCGAACGTATTTAAATATCTTTCTACAAAAAATTCAATGTAAAATGTAAGCTAGTATAAGACAGAATAAATAAATAAAGTAGATAAATATTAAAATAAAACTGCAAAATTACTGCTCATTCAATTATTTTCCAAAACTAGTGTTTGTTTCGTGTTTAATGTTACTTAAACATAACATAACAATCAGATATACAATGACGAAGCGGTATGGCCATGGAAGGCTTTAGCCTGTCCAACGGGGAAAAAAATACAAAGACGTTTCAGATCGGACGGACGTCAACGCAGTCAAACACATGCACAAACACATGTGTTTATGATAGGTTGGCGCCTGTGGTTGGCGCCTTAGGTCATAGTATTTGTATTATCTTTGGGTTTGCGTCGTCTGAGGCTTAGCCAAAGAGTACCTTATTATAAAATGGCTTTACCTTTAGCTTTACTTCGAAGCCTAATAACAATTATTCCCGGCCTCTTAGATGAAAAATTCTTTGACCAGCAATCTCAGAAAATGATGCTGAATTACTAAAAATATTTTTGATCTCTTTAGATCAAAAATATTTTTAGTAATTCAGCATGATAGACGGCGTCTTTACGCCGTCTATTTTGCCGACATAAAAACATGTATGGGAGTTCGCCATTGTTCTTCATGTAGAATGGAGTGCATTCGACGATGGTTAAGGGGCTATGTAATATTGTACTATTGTACACGCTTCGGGGTTTGAACCCAGAGCCAAATTTTAATTTAGTTTATTATAACTTGAAGTGTACACTTTTTTGTTTTATTTCGTAATCCTATTAGTTACACCTTATCAAATTCATGCGCGAATGTTCAAGTTTTCTGTTAGACTAGTTCTATTGGTTACAATTGCAACATAGATTACATAGTGTATTTTAAACTTTAAACTTGAAGATTTGAACACTCCCGAAACCCGTCAGTCAAAACAGTGCGCCCGACAACTTCGTCGGCGCCAAGTTTGCAATATTATCGAGAGCTAAAAACTTTCTAAGATATTTTGGAGGAGATTCTACTACGACCAGCTTTAATGAAAATATTCACGTTTATAAAAATCAAACTACTTTTATGTAGGTGAATTTCCATGCATGAAGTTAATTCTGTTATAAGTAAAACTATTTTAAGCAAATTTCAATGTCTGTGCTCGGCCGGGCAAGAACAAGGCCTAGTGTGGAGCTCAATATGTTAATGCCAGTGCTCGGCCGGGCACGAACGAGGCCTAGTGTAGAGCTCAATATGTTAATGCCAGTGCTCGGCCGGGCACGAACGAGGCCTAGTGTAGAGCTCAATATGTTAATGCCAGTGCTCGGCCGGGCACGAACGAGGCCTAGTATAGAGCTCAATATGTTAATGCCAGTGCTCGGCCGGGCACGAACGAGGCCTAGTGTAGAGCTCAATATGTTAATGCCAGTGCTCGGCCGGGCACGAACGAGGCCTAGTGTAGAACTCAATATGTTAATGCCAGTGCTCGGCCGGGCAAGAGCGAGGCCTAGTGTAGAACTCAAAATGCTAATGCCCGTACTCGCCGGGCATGAACGAGGCCTAGTATAATAGACCTTAATATTTCAATGTCAGTGCTCGTCCAGGCATGAGCGGAGTCTGGTATAGTGCTCATTATTTCAATGTTAGTGTTTGTCCATGCACATACGGGGCTTGGGATAGAGCTCAAGCCTTTAATGACTATACTCTTCCGGGTACGAATAGGGTCTGGTAAAAAGAATATTGACGAACTGAATGAACGGAGTTTGGAATAGCTCAATATTCCAATGTCAGTGCTCGTCCAGTCTCTAACAGGGCCTAGTATAAAAATTAAATTTTCAATGTCAGCGATTTGAACACTTTTTCATGTATAATCGCGGATTTTTCAGCCATGTTTCAATAGCCTGAGAAGCCAATAGAATGGTCATGAGCTGACAGAAAGGTGTGAATCTTCTCGATGGGAAATTAGGGTGTTTTGATCTTCCCTTATTTCGTCTTGCCAAAACTTCATAGGATGTCATCACGGCAGAAAACTCTGACTGTATCAACAGGCTTCACAGAATCTAAACCGCGTTCCAAGTACTTCTTTTTTACGGGATTCCGACGACGACAACCTAAATACATCTTCCCGGTTGAAATTGCGATGTTTTTGCATTTTTTTCCTCGAGCCAATGCTCAGCGATTGCAGACCATGTCTGGCTATTTTGATGCCTTCGATATGTAATTATAAGTGTGTGTTAATATTTCAAAGTCAGTATCGCGCAGGCACGTACTGGGTCTGTGAAATATAAAACAAGCTCACGGCTTACTCTATATTTAGAAATAATTGCATCCATCGAAAACCAAAACAGACTCTGAAAGTACCGAAGGCAAGGGAAAGTTGAAACTCATTGTAAGGATAATTACAACAAACAAACAGCCTTATTGCCTTTAGACTGCCCCGGTGGCTCAGTTGGTAGGGAACCTATCTTCTGTGCTTGGGGGCGTGGGTTCGATTCCCATCTAGGACAAACATTTTTATGATGAACATTTGTGTTTGTTCTATGTCTGGGTGTTAATATCTATTTAAGTATGTATTTAAAAATATATATGTACGTATATCAGTTTCTGGCAGCCATATTACAAGCTTTGCTTAGTTTGGGGTCAGATGACCGTGTGTGCAAAAATGTCCCAGATATTTGTCCCAGATATTTATTAGTTTGTAGAGTTTTAGAGAGAATTTAAAATATTGCTTTGGTGTACGAGACAGTCCACAAAAACATCTCATCGTCTCAGTTAGAGTTATCAAGTAGAAGGCGTACGAGGTCAACGGCAAAGCGACAGCGGGCGCAAATGTATGATCGGTGCGCTAATAATTAGCCTCGTCGTTTGTGGAGCTCGTTTCGGAAGTAGTTTTATGGGCCCGAGTCAGACGATGGGTAACGAAGCGAACTTTGGAATACGTGAATGTATAAAGTCGCTCGTGTCAAATCAGCTACATACATGTTACGATAAACTTTTGTAAAAGTCTTAAGCATACGTGTGCAACTTTTTATTAATAAATAGAGCTGCAATCAAGCTTCCTGTCTGCCTGATGGACACTAGCGGTGTTGACGGTGCCTTGCCATCCCGGTGAGGTTGTTGTAGACACCCTATTTGAAATGCTTAATGTAGAAGCTTGGCGGAAAATTCCCTCCTGCAAAATTCCATTTTTCTATCGGACTGCCAGAGCGGGCACAAAAAATCGACACCGCTTTATGGTTGGTATGCCGTAAACCCGAACGAAGCGCTTTGATTCCACTTTTATTATGAGAACTGCTAGTCTGTGGAATGCGCTGCCTGAATGGGTGTTCCCCGATAGATACAATCTGGGTGTCTTCAAATCACGAGTGAATCAGTTCTTCTAGGAAAGCGTGCTCCACCGTAGACCGCATCATCGCTTAACATCAGACGAGTTGGCAGTCAAACGCAGGCTAGTTACTAAATAAATAAAAAAACGATAAATAATGCGGTATAGGATTCTTGTTGTACCTGTGTATAAAAGAGCGGCTTTCAAGGTAGCTCATGCCAGAAGCGATCTGCGTGGCCATGTACATGAGAACGACAGCACCGGGCGTGGCGTCCCGCGACCCGGCGCGCAGGTACTCGAGCAGGTTCCCGCGGGACATGAACTCCGTGATGATGTAGAACGGAGGCTCGCGCGTGCACACGCCCAGCAGTTGCACCAGGTTCGGGTGCCGCATCTCCTTCATTATAGCCGCCTCCTCGAGGAAGTCTTTCAGAGCCATCGTGTCATCTTTAAGAGTCTTCACGGCGACCTGACAAAAAAAGATGCGTTTAGTAACTTTACTCTGGGTCAAAACAGTCTACTGTGAATCGGATATTGTAGGCCCTGGTTGATTGTCTAATGAAAATCGTGAAATAGAAATTTAGATGTATCTAAATAGTGAATAAACACCGCATGGGCAAGCGTGCCCTAGCTTAGGCCGCAACGTCACTTACCATCAGGTGATTTGTGGCCAAATGCTAGCCCATTTCATCTGAAACTATATAATAATATATTGGAGTGTTCATGTCTAGGGTTAATAGGTTATTACTGGGCAAATGTGCTCCATCTTCGATCGCATCATCGCTTTCCATCAGGCGAGATCGCGGTCAAACGTTAGCCTAGTCCGATGTAGAAAAAATATAAAAAAATTGTTTCTATTCTTTAATCAGGTCTTTTCATTAACACCAGCTACAGTTTTACCCGCTATACAGGAAACATATTTTACCGGGCGAAACAGTAGCCTATAGATAATTGAAGGAAAAAGCTACTAGATATCAAATTTTATGCAAATCCGTAACAGAGATTATGTTTGAACAAATGCACTCACTAACAAACTTTTGTATTACTGTAATCATTACAGTAATACTTGGTCTATCAATGCGCGGTTTGAAAAGTGTCATTTTAGCATTATTTATCTCTCGCTAGTTGGCGGAGGCGCCAGTTTTGGTAACAGTAAGTTTCAGTTTTCCACTTTTTTTTAACTTTCGAGGACGTGACAGGACAGACAAAATTCTATCATTAGTATTTTTTTTACACGACAGAATGAAAAGTTTGGTGGGATAGAAATGAATGTAGGTAAATATTTCAAAATACGTAACCACAAAATACGAGTGGTAGTTACCACAAACATATTAATTATTATATAGTTTTACACAATTTCTAATTTTTTGAAACTATTTACGTCAGCTGAACGAAGTGAAAAAAAAAATACGATAAAGTTTAAAAAGTAAACAACAAACGTTACGCAAGCGCCATCTCTTGGTGATAAAAGAACTAAAATGACAATGCCTAATGGAAACTGCATTAAAATCCAAGCTCTGAAAGTGTTTGCGATCCATTTCACGGCAACTTCCGTAGCCACCGACAGCAGGAAATTAACTTTACTGTGGAGCTCACTAGGGAAGGGATGCTTCGTTTACAGGATACAGTGCCATTACACGCGAGTATCACTCTGCAAATAAGTTGCAGCGATGACGATAAAGAAATAGATAGAAACTGTTTAGTGTGCTGAAATAAAACCTACAAACAGCATAGAAAACACTTTTTTCGGGTTCCGTAGCCCGACAAGAAACCATTATAAATTCGTTCTGTCCGTTCGTCTGTCTGTCTGTCCGTCCTAATTTTTCAGAACCTTCTATAGTTATTAAGGCAAGTGCTTGAAACTTTGCACAATTACAGTTCCAGTATAGATCTAAATTTTTAAAGTATAAAAAGAACATCATTTTGTGCGTTACGGGTGGCTCTCGAACATGTGAAATGGAGTTAAAATATTGTTTACGCCGCACGTCCCTCGTGTGGGATATCGTTGATATGTATTTTAAAATGAAGGGAAGTTTCCATACATCACTTTTTTATCACGTGTATATTTTGTGAAACATGGCCCGCCAGAGTGGCAAAAGTGGTTTTTCCAGTTATTTTGATTTAAACACCAAACTACTGAACCGATTTTGATGAAATGTATATGTTACCAATCTGTAAAGTCAATATTATAATATATTATTTTATTAGGACAGTTATATAGTTAGGACAGCAGGAAAGCAGTGGACAAGACTAGCACAGGACCGGAAAAGATGGCGCGCTGAAGAGGAGACCTATACCCAGCAGTGGGTGGAGAATGGTTGATGATGATGATGATGATGATTATAATTTATGAAATTATATACACCGACGGCTCGCCATAAAGCCGCCCCTACTTTTATTATATTATTATAAATCATCCTTTCGGGGGTAGGCAAAAGTTCAGCAGTGGACTGTTAAAAGGCTGATTATGATGATGATGAAAGTCAATATACGTTCAAAGAAAAAAAAAAGAATATTTCAAATCGTTCAATAAATATCGGAGTTACCAAATAGAATATCTACGTTTGGCCGGCGTGTTGGTGGTCAAAAGTAGAAGTATTCTATATATTTTTTTTTATTAATAACCGCCTCCTTTTTTGAAGTCGGTTAAAAGAAAAGTAACGTACGGTGATGTTTCCCCGCTTCCAGGCCGCTTCGTAGACGTCGCCGTACTGGCCGCCGCCGAGCTTGTGTTTCATGACGATGTCGGTGCGGTCTATCTCCCAGTGGTCGGGCGGCGCGAGAGGGAACACGGTGGGCTTATTGCGCTTCGGCGCCGGGTACAGCAGTTGCGTGATCAGCCCGTCGCCAACCACCGAGTGGTGGTGGACGAGCTCGGCGAGAGTACCAAACTTGGACTCCGATGTTACGAACACCTGAAATGTTACCAGTTTATTGTGGTTCAATATATTTATTACTAGTTGCGCCCCGCGGTATCACCCACGTAGTGATGAAAAATGGCGACGATGATGATGAAAAGTAGCCTGTTGCTCTCCGGCCCTTGAACTATACCCATGCAAAAATCAGGTCAATCCGTTGCTCTGTTGCTGCGTGAAAGAGGAACAAACAAACCAACAAACACGAATAAACAAACGTGGACAAACCTTGAGGAATCGCATAAATTGAAGGGGGAAAGTATTCTATGCTTATTACACTCATATTTCCATTTTTTATGTTTGGTAGGTCATTCACTTCGGACGTGGTCCCATACAATATTTATCGAAATTGATTCCGCGCTTTTTGAAAAAATCAACAAAAAAAAAAAAACATTAGATGGCGTTTTGGTTACCTTCAGCAAAAGTTTTGATGAAATGAGGACATTCAATATCTGTTTTAACTGTAATACAATCTGGGTGTCTTCAAATCACGAGTGAATCGGTTTCTTCTAGGCAAGCATGCTCTACCGTAGAACGCATCATCGCTTAACATCAGGCGAGTTGGCGGTCAAGCGCAAGCCTATTATTTATTTAAAAAAAACTACTTTATAGTTTTTACATGTAGGTATAGTTTTGAAGTCTGTTTTTTAAAATTTAACTTTACATTGTAGCTGCTCTGGCTGTACTGGTGACGTGAGTGTCTGTATCCCTGATTATATCAGTGCACCAGACTGCTTCGATCAATTGACAGCAACAATTGATCACGGACGTCAAATGCCGTGAATTTATTGCGGCACACCCACTCCGAAACCACTTGCGGTAATTACCATTCAGACGTTTCTAGCACCAAATCAATACATGAATTTTCTAGCTCTGAGTTTCAAAAATGACTTAACTATGTAAACACAACTACTAAATGATTTTCTTGGATGGTGGAACAAAGCAGTTTTTGATTTCATATGCTTTAACATTACACATTCTGTGAAAATTTCAACTGCCTATCTATTACGGCTGGAGAGATACAGCCGTTAAAAGCTAGGACGGACGGATGGACAGACAGCGTAGGCCAAGTAATAGGGTTCCGTTTCCACCTTTAGGGTCATCATCATCAGCCAGAAGACGTCCACTGCTGAACATAGGCCTCCCCCTTTAACCTCCACACTGACCGACAGCCGGAAGATCTATACCTCCCACTAGATGGACCGACGACATTGTGAGAGTCGCTGGCATCCAGTGGATGCAAAAGACCTTTAGGATATGGAGCACTAGAAACTTGCTTTGTACACATACCTTCCCGTCAGCGTCTTCGTTTATCCTGTAGTGGTAGACTCGCCCCTCGTACCGCAGCGAGATGCTCCTCTGGCCAGGGCTGGACTCGGACTCGCGCACCAGGAAGCTGCCGTTGATGCCGGAAGACAGCAGGTACTCGGCGGCATTGCGAGCGATCGGGCCGTGGTACCACGAGTGCTTCTCGAGCGAGTTCACCGGCGTCACGTAGTTGCTGGGCACCCAGCCCACGCTGCCCGAGCTGGTGTGAGCCTCGCACCACTCGCCGCTCTTGTTGTAACTCATTATGCGGACCTGCTCACCTGTTAACGCAACATACACTTGTTAAGAGGGCAACTCAGCGCCTACGTTTCACACAATTTTTATCAGCAAACATTTGGTAAGTAATACCGTTTTGATCATCATCATCAGCCAGAAGATGTCCACTGCTGAACATAGGCCTCGCCTTAAGACCTCAACACTGAACGAAAGCCTGTCATCTGCATCCTCTAGATGCCCGCGACTCTCACGATGTCGTCGGTCCATCTATTGGAAGGCCTACCTACGCTACGTCTTCCGATTCGTGGTCTCCACCCTAGAACCTTTCATCCCCATCGTTATCGGTTCACATTCACACCTTATACCTTTTTAGTTTAACAAAAGTTTTATTAGCAGACATTTAGTAAGCATACCTTTTTCGTTTATTCTTTTCCAATTCGTTTCAAGAACAAGACCTCATGTCCTTGACGAGGTAAAATCAAAAAGAAGTTCAAACGACAAACTTAGAATAATGCGACGACGGCATCTTTTGACGAGTTAACGTGTATTTAAAATACTACTGTATGTACTAATGTACAGAGTTCACATTTAAACTAGATATTTCGCTGCTACGGTTCCGCGTCAAGATGAGGTTGAGGCTAAGAATTTTGTAAAATGACGCTTTAACTTCTAACATAACACAAAATTAACTCTATTAAGACGTACCGAGAGACTCTATTTATTTAAATATAATTCTGAACTGAAATGAGTTTTCTTTACTTGTACAAGGTATTAGTATTATTATTTATTCTGTAGTTCGAGTGAACCACGACTCCGCTGCGTCTGAGTAGCTTTGCGAGATCATTCCTAATTGGGCTTCTTTGTCTCGCGAGCACTTCAAGTTAATTGGAGTTTCAGGATTCAAAGAACGTAGCGTAAGTAATGATTTACTTACTTATTTTGTGCTAAAGAAATACGAACTATTCTTTAGACCTTATACGATAATATTATTCATTCCGTGACAAAATGGAACTTTTTATTTTCGCAGTGTTTTTTTATGGGTTTGTATGTCACGAGTATTGTATTCAGACGCTTTTATTGTTTTGACACAAATTAAACCCAATACAAGAAAAAAAAAACACGTACCTACATACATCGCTACCGAACCCTACTACGAGTGTATTAGGAGGGGGGGTGTGCTTGAATTCAGCATCGAAGAACGTAGAACGAAAAATGAACGTAGGATACAGTGCAGCTTGATGAAGAGACTCTGTGGATGTGAGCTGTAACACCCAGAGACGTAGATCATATTCCTCGCGAGAACAAAACCCTTAGATTCGGGCGCTAAATACACGACTGAGCACGCGCGAAGCAAACAAGCGAGAAATTGAGGCCCAACGAGAAGGCACATTAGACTAGGCCTGGAAAACTGTACGATACAGCTGCCACGATAGAAGGCAGTTGGGCGTTGCTTTGGGAGAGGCCGAAGTTGGCTAATGGTGATGGAAAAGTGTGAAAAGCGAGACCTTTCTTAAGGCTGAGCTGGTTCTCGCCTCCCGCCTGGAAGTCGTACAGCGCCACGAACAGCTGCGGGTCATCGTCCTCGTGGTGCGCCAGCAGGTTTTCTTTCGATGTCCATCTGTAGAGCACACACAATGAATAGGTAAGTTAACAGACAATTTTGAGAACCATTTTCAGAATTTAGCCAATCTAAGAGCACGTTTCGTTTTTTTTTTCGATGGTAAGAAATTACTGTCGCTACCACATCCTCTTTTGTGTATTGTCAGTTACAGCTTAAGGGTTTTTAACTATTAGGAAGCACAAAACTTGGATATAATTAAATTAAAGTTACTTTCAACCAAAATCACTACATAGTAAACAAAGTCGCTGTCGCTTGTCTGTCCGTCCCTATGTATGCTTAAATCCTTAAAACTACGCAAAGGATATTGAAGCGGTTTTTTTTATAGATAGAGTGATTCAAGAGGAAGGTTTATATGTATAACTAGCGACCCACCCCGGATTCGCATGTAAATTACACTCGTGCGAAGCCGGGCGGGCGGGTCAATAGTAATATAATATTTCAAAAGCCCTACGTAACTACGGACACCATCCTAAAATAATTTCATCAAAAACCAATCACTTTATTACCTTGACGAGCGTGTGAAAGTTGATGGCATATACCCATTCCCAGGTGGCGGAGTAAGAATATTTCGAAGTTTGTATGATATGGAATCCAATATGCAATTTAGTTTGGACGCAACTACAAAGGGGAAATTGGCGAAAGAGGAAGTCTTAAAGGGTCAGCAAGTCGGGGTGTCGGTGTTACAAGTATCCATAGGCGTCGGTGACTGCTTACCATCAGGCAGCCCGTCTGCTTGTTTGCCACTTATGGCATAAAAAAATCAGTGGGCTGAATGAGCTGATGATGTTGATGTAGGTAAATATTTGTTCTTCGCCAAGTTTAAAATATGCCCCTTGTAAGCAGTGCCAGCCACGTGTTAAATAACAGTTAATATACATGGTCAAAAATTTTTCAGTATTTACTCAACGACACCAAGCATGTATTTATGAAACACCTAGTTCTGCGACACTCGTACGCGCATAGTAGAAGGCGGTTAACTACTCGGATGATAAAGTGGGGCGTACATTGTCAAACCCCCGCGTAACGCTCCAGATACATCACTCGCGCAGGAATCCGACCAGCCTGGAGCTCGCATGCATACATATATCTTGTTGCTTGCATAGATTGGACATTTTTGCATATTATACAAAATTCAGCAGTATGAATGGTTGAAAATCAAATGAAAGCAAGCTACGGGTCGAAAGTTGCTTAAGTTAGGTGAACTGTAAACGCTATGAGAGCTACTTTTTGAACTATGTTTAAGAACCAATGGCTCTGATATTGAGGCAATAGAGTAGGGCTTCGGTATCCCCTGAGTGTAGTAAAACCACAGAAAAGAGAAGTAAATAGAACGGAAATGAGAAGGAAAATCTGTCGCCAGGTATTATGACAGAACTTTGATTGAACATAATTTTTTTATGTCAACGCGTCGAACTCCGCATCCAAAGAACATGGACCTTACCTTTTTGGGTTAGGTCTCAAAATTCTTTGTCCGCATCACAGTTGCTAATTGATTTCGAATGACTGACGTTTCGTTTATATGGGTGGGTGCAAATGGCTACAACAAATTTCTTACAAAAATGACTTGACAGCTGTTCTAATTAAAAACAAAAAAAAAAACTTTTCTATGAGTATAAACCCTACTAAACGGGGACCTTCGAGCTCGGAGGTGGTCAGAAGTTTAGTAGTGGGTGCAGTTCTGTATATCCCGGTTGTAACCCCAAAGATAACAGGGAGTTAGAAGGAAGGATATTAGAAGGACTGCCAGAGCGGGCACGAAAAATCGTCACCGCTTTATGGTTGATATTCCGAAAACCCGTACGAAGCGCTTTTATTCTACATTTATTATGCGAACTGCTAGTCTGTGGAATTCGCTGCCTGTTCCCCGATGGTTACAATCTGGGCGTCTTCAAATCACGAGTGAATCGGTTCCTTCTAGGCAAGCGTGCTCCAACGTAGACCGCATCATCGCTTAACATCAGGCGTGATGGTGGTCAAACGCAAGCCTATTATTTATAATTTAAAAAAAAAAACAGTCCAAAGCAGCCGGGTAAGATAGTAATTAAAAAGATAGGAAGATCTTAAATATACCTGTTGGCAGTGTCGAGGGGTTGTGGGGTGCCGGGTGCAGCGGCTGCTGGTCCCTCTCCATCCGGCAAGTCAGGGATGTGCGGCAGCGGGCGGCTCTGCAGCAGTGCTTCTGGAACACAACCGACCACGACGTTAAAATCGTTACCTCTCTACTCCTAGACTCCTACTCTTAGATTGTTAAAGGGATCCCAAAACCTAATGGACATCTAGAGAGAATCGAATCAAATCGACGCAAATAAACAGGCCTAGTGCAAGTCAATTTGCAAGTTGAAGTGGCAATGGGCAGGCCACATCGCTCGTAGAACCGATAACCCATGGGGAAGAAAGGTTCTGGAGTGGAGACCACGAACCGGAAGACGCAGCGTAGGGAGGCCTCCCACTAGATGGACCGACGACATTGTGAGAGTCGCGGGCATCCAGTGGATGCAAAAGGCGATGTCGTTCAGTGTGGAGGGTAAAGGGGGAGGCCTATGTTCAGCAGTGGACGTCTTCTGACTGATGATGATGATAATGAGTGCAAGTCAGGCTCACGCACTGAGGGTTCCGTACCACCACAAAATACAATAATTATACAATTGAGAAAACCGATTTCAAAATTAGTAATTGGCAGCTCGTTTTGGAGAGACGAATGATAATGTCATCTAAGTAGCCGAATAAGTTGCTTAACTTGGTAATGAACAGAAATTTGTCATCGACTCGCACTTGGCCATTATTTATCATTTGTTTTAATACTTTAGTGTGTAATCATGCCAAGTTTGACGCCTGTACGTATTACCATTTTTATATTAGAGCTAATATAAAATGTAAAAAAATACGAGGAGGAAATATGAGGACCCTTTTCTTTATTTATTGGTTAATCCGGCTTAAAATTACATATTATGTAAAAATTCCAACTGGCTATATTTTATGGTTCGAAAGATATAGCCGTTTTAAGGTAGGACGTAGGACGGACAGACAGACAGCGTAAGCTTAGTAATAGGGTTCCGTTTTTACCCTGCGGTTACGGAACCCTAAGGATGATGTTGGATTCGTCTTAGCAGGTTAAATATTCGCCGCGCTGATTTTAATCATTACTTATGGCCGTTGATTGTGGCACCTTTTATGAAATGAATAATCAAAGATGACACCGCCAGTTGTTTATCGATCACAAATGTCTTTCTTTCTAGTGGTTATAATTATAATAACTGTACTCATAGGCTTAGTAAACAGCACACAACTGCATTCAATTAGAACATCCGACTGTGGGTATAATATCTATACTGCAATATTTATTATCTGTACTGGAGTATCCCTCCCCCAGTGTCATGTCAAAACAGCGGGGAACTCTCTGAAGCAACTAGCAGTTGAAGGAGGACCGGAGACTTTTACAAACATAATCTAGGACCTATTGTATTTAGCTGGCAAGAACATAATTATTTTATCATTGCCAGTGTGGATTTCACCTTACAACTAAATTGTTAGAATGGTACAGTCGGAATCTAATCCGTACGGCCAAAGTTTGGAACAACCTGCCAGCTTCCCTGTTCCCTGAGAGATATAACCTGGGCCTTTTCAAGGCCAGAGTGAATAGGTATCTTCTAAGTCTGCGTGCTTCATCTTCGACCACATCGTCGCTTACCAACAGGCGAGTTGGAGGTCAAACGCGGATTTATCAGCGTTAAAAAAAAATCGATAGGATAGTAGATATAAAAGAAAAAACAATTTAAAAAAATTATGGAAACATTTTTTTATTAAACGTGAATCAAACGTCGCTAACGCTTACGTGAGTAATTCCCGTGTAATATACTTAAATAAAAAAATATAAAATGTTACAAAAAAGCTTCATCACGACGGAATTGTTAACAGGTTTGAATTAGTTATTTTTTTTTAATTTTAAAGCAGTTTTGAGAAGGTTGCTATGTTTGATCAAAATCTATACAGCCGTTTAAACGTAATGGGATCTTTTCCGAGTTGGTCGTGGGTTAAATATTAATTTATACTTATCTAGGTTATTTTACTTGTGTAAGTTATAAAGCCTTAAGCCTAAGCTAAGCCTTTTGTTCCACTTGGAACCCATTTTTTTACAATCTAAAACTTTATCTATTATCTATATCATTGTATCTATTTAAGTATGTATAAAAAAAATTGTATTTATATCAGTCTCTGGCAGCCATATCACAAGCTTTGCTTAGTTTGGGGTCAGATGACCGTGTGTGCAAATATGTCCCGTTTTTATTTTTTCTGGCTTCATTTCTGCTTCTGGCTACTTTATTTAAAAAAAACTTTTATTTTACAATTTCAAACGAAATTTCAACTTCCTCTTTTAGTAACCAAATAAAATAAACAAATTGCCAAACATGTGCCGTGGCACGCTCATGGGAGGATCCCATAACCAATGTAAGATAGAATAACTATCATCATAGACCAAGTTCTTAGCGTGCAAAGTTACTTTTGCTGGGTTTTTCGGAACATTTGTTCAACTCCACGTAAGGATTAACTTGGTCAGCTCTGATAAATTTACGTTTTATAGATATTATCAAGTTTCAACCACTTTCGGTAGTATTTTATTAAGAAAGTAACAAAACATTGTGTAGGTTGAAAGAGTAAAAGGTTCGCATTATAACGATACGTTAAAACGGCACAAACAAGTGATCGACGACATTGACCTGCATTACATGAAGGCATGTGTTACCAACTTCTACTGAAGTGTCGAAGTGATAATTAAATTTTTATCTTTAAAGCGGCGACGATGTTCAGATAAAGTTTTTGTCGAATTGGTAAGGACTGTATTTATCAATTGACAGCGATAACTAACTAACAAGGCGAGCGAAAGTAAACTCTATAGCCATAGTGGTTTGACCATTGTACGCAAGGTTCAATAACTGGAAGGAGGGAGGAAAAAATACATATTGTGTCATTTCACATAATTTTTTCCGCCAGTCCAAATGCAAGTCTATGTCTGCAGTTAAAATAATAATAAAAATATTCGAGACATGCAGCCAAAACATATCATACTAGTCCAAAGATATATTATTTATTTATTTTTTGTCAATGATTAAATACACGTAATATAAAGAAGGCGGTTGAGGTAGCCCATAACCTAACAGAATAACACCATGGGAGAGGAGGGGGTTACAATGTCAAAGAAAAAAGCGTGATTAAAGAAGACCTCTAGAGAGGTGTGTACTGCAAAGCCATACGACTCGGGAGTAAAGGGTGTGAGTCAGCGGACGATAAAACAAAATCACTTGAAACTTGCAACGGCAATCACAGCCCATGCATCATGATGGTTAAAAATAGTCGCACTTTTAGGAATAGTTCACGTGGCGTCCGGCTTTACGGGTTGCGGTGTCAAATGGGGAAAATATGATTGTACCTAACAGATACCTCATATGATCATTATGAATGATTTTCTCGTGTAGAGCTGAGTGATCATCGTTTTCACATTTTAAATTTTACTAGCTGTTGCCCGTACTTTGTACGTATAAACTTTCAACCCCCGTTTGCCTTCTGTAATTCGGCCCTTCGCAAAATCCTTTTTAGCAGATCTCTGGATCTCATAAGGAATCTGTAAAATGTCATCTTTGTAGTTGTAGGCTTTGTAGCGCAAGATAGGGAGCAGACAGCAGTAGTGCCTCTTTTAGTTTCGGAGGCCAAGACACATTTTGGGTTGCTACGTCAGCATAATTAGTCGGTCAATCAGGAAATAATCAGTATTTCGCTTTTATATGCACAGATAATTATAAAGAAACTTTTAAAATTCACACTCAGTCACTATAGGTACGAATATGTACTTTTAGGAAATGTTTAACATTGGCAAAAGCAAATTTTCAGCACAGCAATAACGCACAGTTGCTTTATAAGTTTTAAAGCGTATTGAACACAAGCAAAGAATGTTCTAAGGCTCAATGAGCCTAGAAAAGAAAAATTAAATACATTTTAAGTACAAAAGAAAATGTACTTTAGTATTAATTGATTGTATTATGTGAACAATAGCTATGTGCATTGTTTTTCATAAAACTTGAGACTTTTATGTCTTTGTATCCGTCTGCGCAAGAAGGAGGGTTATGTTTTTCGAGTGTAGGTATGTATGTATAATGTATACAGGGTGTCCCAGAACTCAACGTCAAGCGAGCACGGGGCAAGGGGGGCTCATACCAGTTCCAGGAAAAATAAAAAATAAATTCCATATCAGTTGGTTAGGTATGACCCTTCTTGCCCCGTGCCCGCTTGACGTTGAGTTTTGGGACACCTTGTATATGTATCTATAAGGTTTCTTTGGCATGCCCTACATCCTAAAAGGTAATTTCGAAGAGATGCGCGACCGCAAACCATATCTCAGCGCGTTAAGGTTCACGTTCGTGCGATTTTCTGCACTGCGTTGTTTTGAACCCGCTTTTAGAGGTAGCCGTAAGGCCCCAATAGCATGATGAATGTGATTAGGTTTGTATACACTTGGACAATGAACGTGAAGAGCACAGACAGCGTGCAGTGATAAGCGCGTACGTGTAGTGAGTGAGACGTGCTCGTCCCCGGGACAACGGTCGAGATAGCCGCACACATGGTGCCGGGTGACTCATCCGCCGCGGGAGACGTCTGAACACTGCCCCTGCAGCCGTCTCCCCGTGTGCCTCGCAAAAATAATGCGCGTTCCAGATTAATGGCTGATAGCGCACGCAGGTGTTAGTACACTTCCAACAAGCTGTATAATTACGAAATTCAAAAACACGAATGCCCATAGCTCACAGATTTTCTATCGCGGCCGCATCGTCACTCTAATTGCTATTTCTAGTAAACTGCTGTATATTTTATAGTATTGATATAATATATTATACAAGCTTTTATTTAACTTGCAATGATTGTTTAGGACAAATCTTGCAAGCTGATTCCTCCTAACTGTGCCTATATAACCTGCTGAAATTTTGCATCTTTAGTTCTGGTGAGAATACAGTACCCAATATTGTAATATTTTCACAATGGCTGCTACAATAAAAAAAAAAAAAAAAAAAAAAAAAAAATTGGGACTTTTTGCACACACGGTCATATGACCCCAAACTAAGCAAAGCTTGTGATATGGCTGCCAGAGACTGATATACATACATATATAGTTTTAAATACATACTTAAATAGATAGTAACACCCAGATATAGAACAAACACAAATGTTCATCACATAAATGTTTGTCCTACGTGGGAATCGAACCCACGCCCTCAGGCTCAGAAGGTAGGTAAAAACATAATTTTGTTTAAAGCTTGTTTATAAAAATGGTTTTTTAATAAAGATCTGCTGATGTTTTAGACCATGATAATACATTTGATTAGATTTTAAAAACTCGAGTCTGGTTTATTTATATCTTAGTAGTACTAAAGGCACTTGTAGACGATGCGTAGTACAAGTAGCAAGAAGCTACTACTCATCGTCGCATCGTTTTGCTTAGTGCTTAGTGGAAGTGGTTAGTAGTATTAGATTGTCTTTTTACCCTACTACGACAAAATCGTATATTGGGAATGATTTTGAAAAGGTGTTTCTGTTTTTATTTCGTAGTCAGAAATACAAAAGACAGCAATATTTTAGTAAGTTTAAAGACCGATGCATACATAACGGGATAATTCCTGGGACGGGACGGGGACGTGACGTGCATCGTTCACAACGGGCACGTGGTTTTCGGTGGTGATATTGTTCAATGGCAACGATATTTTTATACATTTTCTATGAAACGATGTTTCCAAAAACTGTCGTCCCGTTCCGTCCGGGGTAAAAGACGTAATGTATGAATTGGCCTTTATGTCAAGAAAACCTTCATAATCGACCCCATTGTATTGTACGAGTATATCGGCAAGAGGAGGGTCGTTTCAGTATGTCTCCATCAATTGTAATGCCGAGACAGAGCCGCCGAGTATTGATGACGACCGGTATGGCTCAGTGTAGCATGTCTGCAGTGTAGAGCAGGAGGTCAAAGTCGATTCCCGGCAATTCAGTGTTTGAAATGTATTTAGATATCTGCTCTGAGTATCATCATCATCATTTCAGCCTATCATGTTCCCACTGCTGGGACACAGGCCTCCATTCAGAGAATGATGATGGTGGCTGGCCAGTGCATGTTGGTGAATGTCATATGTCTTTGAACTTTCGAGGCTCTTAGGCATACTGGTTTCCTCACGATGTTTTACTTCACCGTTTTGGAGCGACGGCATTGAAACTGCACATAATTTATTTATGTCATTGGTGCAGGGCCGAGGATCGAACCAGGTGCCCTCAGATTGTAAAGCGCACATGCTACCGCTCGGGCACCATCGCTCTCATCGGTCACCTTTGCTCTGGGTTCGGGTGTTACTTTTCTTTATCTTTGTGTGTTCCATGGCGTCCCCGACACTATTCTAGTGGGGAACAAAGAAAAGAGTGCGAAGCGGATTACTAATGCTATTTATATGAGTTACTAGCAAAGCTAATCTTAGCTTTGCTCAAGGCACCAAAGTTAATTTATATTAGGTATACAGTAAGTGTGACAAATATACAATGTGGATTTTTTATACCTATTTATGCGAGGTGCATGAATTTGCCTTGTAGATACTATAATTTATGTGGTTTTGCCATAGTAATAATAACAATACATTATATAGTTTGTATATAAGCTCATAAGCAAGCTCAAAGTCGCACAACGTGCTTTGGGCTATGCTCCGGGTTTCTCTACGAGATCGAATCAGAAATGAGGAGATCCGTAGACGATCGAAAGTCACCGACATAGCCCACCGGATTAGCAAGTTCAGTACAAGTGACAGTGGGCAGTGCTCATATCACGCAGAACAGACCACGGACCGGTAAGCGCAGAGTAAGACGTCCACCCACAAGATGGACAGATTGCCTAAAGGAGACCACAGGGAAACGCTGGATGCAGGCTGCTTCCAACCGGCCCTTTTGGAGATCGGTGGGGGAGGTCTATATCCAGCAGTGGACGTCCTATGGCTGAAAAGATGATGATGATGATATACTTTGTATTGCCCTTAAATAGAGTTATAACGGAAACTCCACTTTTTTTCCTTTCTGTCCCCCTAAGAAAACACCAGGGAGACAGTCCGGAAATTTATTAGTTCGATCTGTAATCTCACCAGGGGGTAACAGGGGGACAGACCGAACTTTTTTCCTGTTTGTCCCCCAAGGGGAAAGAACAGGGGAACAGAACGGAATAATACCAAATAAACAGGTAAGTATACCTACTCAATACAATACTTAGTGCCACGATGACCGAGCAGGTAAACAGCAACTAACATTCTTTCCTGATATTTATGATTAGACTAGCGACCCGCCCGCCCGGCTTTGCACGGGTGTAATTTACGTGCGAAGCCGGGGTGGGTCGCTGGTTATATATATAAACCTTCCGTGAAAATGTATCTAACTGATGGTGAAAACCGCATCAAAATCCGTTGCGTGGTTTATGAGGAGTTAGCGGCCATACATACCTACAGACAGACAGACGTGGAAAGTGACTTTAATTTATACTATGTAGAGATAGAGAATAGATGAATTGAAAAGGCAGTTTGAATTAAGACCGACCCATGATTTTTTTTACATAATTACTATTCAACTACTAATCCATTAATTTTATAGTTATACAAGCTTTTGTCTGCTTTTTGGACCGTATTGTGAACAAAGCAACTATGTCACTCAGGAATAGTGTGGTTGTCTAACGGTTCAGATTACTTCTTATAAACAAACAAAGCCACAAACTAACAAAACTTTAAGTTATATGATTATTTACCGGATATTTACAGTGGTACGTAACGTGGTAATATAACTTTAGTGAACAACCGTGATAGTTTAAACCAGTGTTTTAACAAAACTTTACCTCTTTGCAACATAAGCGTGTTCTAATAATTATTACAATACTTTTTTTTTAAATATTATTAATAAAATTAATCATTGACATCGGCTCCGCTGTATTCTTTCCAGCTTGCCTTAAATTACTAATATTATAAAAATCTGTCAACTAAAATATTTGAATATTAAAAATATAATAATTAATTAATTTTACAGTAAAATAGATAATTGACATTATTGCAAGATGAAAAGCAAGAAACTTGACCAGCATTAAAGGCTATGAAATTACAAAATATTTGAAACCCGCTAGTGAAAAATCAAATAAAATAAAACAGCAAAGTGCGAGTCGGGCTCGCATACTGAGGGTTCCCTACCACCTTGTTAGCCACTAAAGTACAAAATATAGTGCAAAAAGACAAAATCCCATTAACGCCCAGGAGGTCACCCATCTGAGTACCGACCGTGCCCGACGTTGCTTCACTTCAGTGATCGTACGAGAACCGGTGGTGAACAGAAATTTGTCACCGACTCGCACTTGGCTATTATTTATTATTTGTTGTTATACTTTATAGTGTGTTATAATCATATATTAAAGTGTGTGTAATAATTTTTGTATTTCTTAGTTAATCGGCCGTAACATTACATATTCTGTGAAATTTTCAACTGGCTATCTATTACGGTTCGAAAGATACATCCCTTAATAGGTAGGACAGACGGACAGACAGACATCGTAAGCTTAGTAATAGGGTCCCGTTTTTACCCTTTGGGTAGGGAACCCCAAAAAGGAAAGTTAGTGAAGTTCAAAAGCTACTCTGCTAGTGAGCATTGAGCAAGTCTTTGATCGGCTTACACGATCGCACGCAAGTTGTTGTCAAAGTTGGGTTTTCTACATAAGCTGCCCTGCCCAGTTATCAAGTTAACGTTTAACCGACAAGCCTTACATAAAATAAATATATTATGCTCTTTGGTTTAACTGAAAAGGTAGCTCGTCGAGGCAATACTTAATTCAATAAAGCGGCCAAGTGCAGTACCGGAAAGTAGATTAATCTGTTTTATTGAAGGGAGGCGAGGGGACCACTTATCCGCATCGGACGGATTGGATCGTGTTGAATTCAACTACATACTAATCTGTGGCAATTTATAACAGCTTAGTAAGCTGTTGGTATTAAATTCGGCGAAATCTGATCATTCATATGCTGTCCTCATCTGAATTATTAGTATGTGTATGTGTGTGCGTGTTCACTGACATACTTCATCTATCTATGGCGAGTATATGGGAGAGTCTAAGCCTACGCTGCATTGTAGGTATCCTACCCCCCTAAGCCCTAACACCTGACCTAAAGGTTAATTATATGATTGACAAACTAACCGTACACAGGTACACAGCTGTAGGTCTGTGTTCGGTATCATCATCATCAGCCAAAAGACGTCCACTGCTAAACATAGGCCTCCCCCTTTAACCTCCACACTGAAAGACAGCCTGCCTTTTGCATCCACTGGATGTCAGCGACTCTTACAATGTCGTCGGTCCATCTAGTGGGAGACCTACCTACGCTACGTCTTCTGGTTCGTGGTCTCCACTACAAAAACCCAACTGCAAAACTATCACATTACGGAGATAAAAAACGTATCTTGCACTTCGAAATATGTTAAGCCTTTAAGGCTAGAGGAGCAACTATAAAAACAGACAAATATTTATAAGTAGGTACATAAACACACCTAACAAACATTCTCCTAATTTTTAGGCAGTCGGGTAAAATAATGATTACTCTGGTAGAATCTATAGATTAGAATACTAAATAACATCATAAATTAAAACCACAATTCAATGATGTGATTGTTAAAATTGCTATTAAAAGACTTTGAAGCCAAACATAAAGGAATCTAATCTAAAGTTAGCAAATGCCACCATCTATTTACTTACCTACGTGGATTTACCTACACCGCAAACTTTGACTTCGCTTTGGCCTGACAGAAATAGCTATTATAACCTACTTTCGAAATAAGAGCTGCGCGAGTTAACATTTCTTTACTTCGCGGTGATAACCATGCAGAGACGGCGAGCGACCAGGTGCGTCCGGCGCCTCGTTCCTTAAATAAACGAGCAAGCTCATGCTAAGAATTTCAATCAATCATAAACACATTAGCCTATACTTATTAGCTTGTATTTTGTTTAGATAAAGCTGGTCCATTGATTTAAAGTCGCTCAGCAAGCTATGGAGCGAGCTATGCTTAGCGTTTCCTTGAGATATAGAATCAGAAATGAGATTATCCGACGAAGGACTAAAGTAACCGACATAGCTCAAAGAATTAGCAAGCTGAAGTGGCAATGGGCGGGCCATATCTGTGGATGAACTGACCGCGTATCGTCAAACGTAGAGTACGACGCCCTGCAGCCAGGTGGAGTGACGACCTGCGAAAGACGGCTGGTGGCAAGTGGATGCGAAAAGCAGAAGATCGTGCCTTGTGGCGTTCTTTAGGAGAGGCCTGCGTCCAGCAGTGGACGAACATCAAATAGGCTGACGATGATGGTGATTTTGTTAAGTTAATAAATGCACTTGGCTATATTAAAAAAAAACATCCATACATGAACGTGGTGAAAGATGGTCTACAGGGTGAGTTTGATTAAACGCATCATGCATGAAGACGAATCTAAAGACACCTCACATTAAAATCAGTCTAGCTAGCTAGCCCTTCAAAATGTAAAATAGAAACATAAACAAACGCTCGAAAAACATTATCTTCCTTCTTGGGCAGTCGGATAAATAGTTATTGGTATATAAGTTACAAATCTAAAGTAACATCGACTAGAGTTTAGTTGAGTGCCTTTATTAACTAAACAAAATACAAGTACAAATACAAAATAAAACTAAAACTACAAATACAGTTAGACTGTCCATAGACCGTTGAAGGTCTAAAGACAATCCAAATGCTCAAGCCCAAGTTATTGGTTATTGGTTAATTTCGCCAACTACAACAATGTTATCCGAGCTGTTACATTACTATTAACGTAATAAGGCTACAGTAGGTAGAGCTAGAGACAGAGGTGGTTGGTGGGAAAGTGGCGGGCGTGTGCCGCGTGGGAACTACGAACCGGTCCGCGCACGGTGGTCATTCCGACTCGTCTCGCGTGCTTGACTCTATGCATGCGACCGCACATCGCTCTGTATCTTCAGACTACGCGATATCAGCACTTCCCCCCGTTTACGTTGCAATCAGCGACAGCGGCGGGTGATAGACCGCAATAGGTACTTATTTAACTAAGTCACCAACCTTAAAATCGAAGTAAAAACAACAGCTCCACAGAAATGTCATTGACTTATAACAAAATGTATTGAGTAGTTGATTTTTTCTTGCGATTTGAGGCTTAATGCTACAATTAAATCGGTAGCTATTGACATCTTCTATCATAGCTGCCACTAGTCCATATGAGATATATCTCAATTTATACTATGGGTTTACACCCACCATTTGTAGCTTCTTAATACGACACTATAGCTCGCAGTCATCTTGTATCGATACGCTCACACTTTGACTTATTGGTACTGCTCTTTATCTATTGGCATCCCCATATTGCCTATGTCCCCATCATCCCCACATATGGCGCGGTTGATAGGGACAGAGTGAAAAGGGCTATGTAGCTATAATATTAGTAGTCTGAAGAGCGTCTAATGTATTCCACATTGCCATTGATATGCTTACTTGCTATAATGCTTTTATATTCGTGTAGCCCTAGTGTTCGGTGTTTGAGATCACATTGTGACCTTTGAGATGAGCTAACGATTGTTGTTTTAGAATAGTCTTTTTTAAATGCATTGCAGTGCTCAATTTCAAATTGCACCTTTAATCACGACTCATTAGTCTTAGGCTGTGAGTCGGGTCTCAAGTCGGTAGTCTGTTGAGATTGAGACCGGTTGAGATACCTAGACCATATCAATGGAGCTTACAAGGATATCACGAAATACTAACTGCCAAATAAGAGCATTGTCTAAAGGCCTCTACATCTTCTCAGAGTCTATGGCCTCTGGGAAAGTATGTGTCAATACTTTGGCACTGAGATACAAGGTATAGAGCTGATGCGGCAGTCAATACGGTGCAGCAACAAAAACGGCGCAAATATGCAAACGTCAACAGTGGTTACATATTTAAGCAGTTTGGGGTCGAGAAATTGAACCCACGAAAAACGGGCGCTCAGCACTTTTTCAAAAATATTTTAGGGCGCCATGCAGGTCGACGATGGACCAAAATGCTGGCATTTTTCTAGCTCAACGCATAAGCATTACTATTCAGCGTGGTGGCCAGCATTCTGGGTACGCTACCAGCTAGTACTGGGCTTGAGCATTTGGTTTGTCTCTAAACCTTCAACGGCATCCTACTGTTTTTGCATAATAGGCCAAGTAGTGCATTTAATGTTAGTTATTACCTAATACTCAATAACTTATAGCACATTATGAATTTCAGATACAGATGTTAGGTAGCATGTTTAAGGTGGGTATCACATAATGATCCTGATTGGGAATGGCAACAAAGTGTTGAGCGGAACGCTTAATTCCATAATTGATTTGTCTTTCTAGGCAACATTTTGGTAACAATTGAGAGTAGTATGTGTTAGCTTTTATTTTGTTTAACTAATAATGGCACTTGCCAAAAAAACATATATAAATGTTGTGAGCACACAATGTTGTATATACTGATTTTATTTCTATAAGAAAATTATGCTAAATAATATGGAAACAACTTGTAAAATACAAACAAACAAGTACTAAAATATAAAATTAAACTAATCTAATAAATAGCTACCAGCAGCTGCATTGCCGCGTTGAACTGCAATGCTAATACGTAGTGCAAAATATCGGCCGGCATTTTGGTCACGAGATGCTTGGACCAGACGAGTTGATAAATCTTTAAAAATATTTTTAGTGCCGGACCTAAAGTTGATTAGTGTTGTATTGATCATAAAAGTTAAAAGTAACTGAAGACCTAAAGGGCCAGTCGGTTTTCCTTGAATATCACCGCACGAAGCCAGTTACGTTCTTACCTAATAAGTAATCGATCGATTCGCCCGCGCGCCCTTCGCTGCACTGCCCCTGTTCTGGGGTGCGTTCATGGACACATTGCCAGTTAATACAGCTTAGCGCAATCTTTCGAAAAACATTAAAAATCAGTCGGGTGCCAAGTTCACACAGGTGTTAACTAGCCACAAGGTGCCCAATGACAGGCTCGGCCTAGAACCACTGCTTTCTATGACGTGTAACAACTTCTTAATAAAACGTATCGTGTTTCTGTAACTTTTAATGTACCAAATTATTTATTTGATATTTATATATATACATATATATATATAAAAGTGAAATTCATCTACTCATTCACTCACTCATCACGAAATCTCGAAAACTACTCGACCTACGATGCTGAAATTTGGCAAGTTGATTCCTAATGGGATGTAGAGGTCCGTTAAGAAAAGATTTTGCGAAAGGGTCGAGTTTAGGGAGGTAAATGACTGAAAGTTTATATGAAAAACTACGCGTACAAAGTCGCGGGCAACAGCTAGTTTACCTATATCGACAAAACATAAAACATCTATCATTCCGTGTAGCGAAAATTTAACTTGACCTAGACATGATTTAGCAACGGGGATTCATTAAATGGTAAACAATACTATAATTAATACAACAAACGGCATTTTATTAAGTACCAATACAGCTAAGAGCTGCCCAATACGAAGCTATTTGCCGGCTAATTTCATTTTTCTTGCTGTTCACAAGTTCATTCAGAATATTTTACAGCAGTATTTTAGATCGGGTAAAAACCAGATTCGAAATGCAATCGAAATAGAATACTAAAATATTTGTCTGACGTCTGATTGGTCGCTAAACATGACCTGCTGTTAGCTAGAATGACATTTTTATTGGACTTGACAGGAAGACTCGTAATTGAAGAAAACCTATAACGGTCAGCCCGTTCCAAGTGAACTCTTTAATTAACTATTTATTGTTCACACCTTAAAATTGCATTCAGTGAACAAAAACTCTTAAAAACTAGTGTAAATGGCGGCCTTTTCGCTAAAAGTGATTAGGCCACCTTAGGATGGAAAGGCTTTATAGAACCTATACGGGTGTTTGTCTGTTTCAATATATATATGCGAACTGCCCTAATCGCATCCCTGTGCACACAATCAGCTCTCCCACACGATACAGACTACTGTTTCCTTTTTAATATCTTACTGGCACTTGTAATGTACAAGTGTACGCATCTATAGAATCTCACAAAGTGCCTTTAACGGAGTCGAAAAAATAAATCGCTGTTTTCATCCAACGATAACCGCCGCCGCCACCCACGAAGACTCACAAAAAATCTTTACCTTGTTAATGATGATTATAGATTGTGCCGCCTCTATGGGCGCGCTAAAGCAAGGCTTATTTTTTTAAACAGAAGACCAATAACAAACACATCAGTCGTTTTCAAATTTGTAGGCTTAGCATGAGATAATTTAGTACTGTAGATCAGTTGTCGAACGATTTGATTACCTGTTATTAATGCTACGTGGACAGAGTGTTAAGTCTCGTAAAAATCAATCAAGGAATATATATTTTGTTGAAGTTATTATTTATTTTTCAACATAGTCTCCAACATAATACACCTACTGCTAACTCAATAAAGTTCATCAAAAGTTTCTCCAACTTTTGGATCCTTTTAATATAATGAGATTTTGGCAACTCTTGAAAAGTAAGGCAGTTTCTATAATATTTCTCAAGCTTTTGTTTCGTTTCCGCAGCAGTTTTTTTTACCCAAAAAATAATGTTTATTCAACATACGAAATCCAGTTTTATCTCTGTTTGCGCATACGCACACAATTGTTTTCCTTTATTAACTGTCACACCTGATATTACTGACGCAGCGTAGGTAAGCCTCCCACTAGAACTAGATGGACCGACGACATTGTGAAAGTCGCGGGCATCCAGTGGAGGCAGATGGCAGGCTTTCGGTCAGTGTGGAGGTTAAATAGGCGGCCTATGTTCAGCAGTGGACGTCTTTTGGCTGATGATAATCATGATGATTAACTGTCAAATAAAAGCCCAACAGAACTAGCTGAAAATTATAATTTGGCCATTAGAAAGAATTTGATGATAAACATATTTTAACAAAAAACAGCTATGCTCGGAGTTTCTTTGCGCGATAAAATCCGAAACGTGGATGTTCGCCAACGAACCAGAGTCACCGACATAGCTGTTAAAATTTGCAAGTTGAAGTGGCAATGGGCAGGCCACATCGCTCGAAGAACTGATAACCGATGGGGAAGAAAGGTTCTGGAGTGGAGACCACGAACCGGAAGACGCAGCGTAGGGAGACCTCCCACTAGATGGACCGACGACATTGTGAGAGTCGCGGGCATCCAGTGGATGCAAAAGGCAGGCTGTCGTTCAGTGTGGAGGTTAAAGGGGGAGGCCTATGTTCAGCAGTGGACGTCTTCTGGCTGATGATGATGATGATGATGATGAACAAAAAACAATTTGCGATAACTGTATTCCTAAGTTGATTTTTACCTCATACCAGTCTTATCACTCTGCCCAGGTAGCTAGCCAAGATTGGAGGTAGGAGCGACAACGTCGCCATATAAGCCTGTGCATTTAATATTCGTGCGTCAATGAGCCGCTTCCTTACGTGTCATCAATTGAACAATATGTCATTGGCAAGGCAACGTAGCACGAAGACAAAAGCTGTTATCGGTGTTACATCAGAACAATTTTATTTCGATTTCGAGAATCACATCACACACATCACACACACACACACAGACATCATCAGCCATCAAATGTCGACTGCTGAACAAAGGCTTCCTTCTCTCTTAAAGAAGTGAGTTGCCATAATCCCCACGCTTGGCAGGCGGCTTTGGGGTCGCAGTACTTGGCCAAACGTTTGGTAGAGACGATTGGTGCCCGGAATGCTACTCACACCGACAGAGCATTAACAAATATGTATACCACAATCATAATATTATTTTATGAATACTGAAACGGTTTGCTCAAGGAAGTCATAGCAAAGGTTGAACCTTAGTTATTTTATTTCACTGTCCGTATAAGCTTTCTGCTGTTTTATAATAAAGCAATTAATTTAGAAAAACTGTATTATTGCTGTTGATTTCAACGTTATCGCAATTTTTTTTTTATTTCAGAGGAAGACCAACAGATAAAAAAAAAAAACAATCTTAATAGATCCAGAAGCTAATTATAGGTCCTCGCGGAAAAAAACTTAAAAAGTAACAATTTTAGTCACAATACGCAGTTACACAATATGCGTTTGTCGAAAAAAATAAAATTACATAACATGAGGCTTAAACAAAGAATTCCCTACTCAACAGCTGCCTAACCGCCACAACGCTCATGCAGAATAGATCCAACTCTAAGCGCTTATCGATGTATCTATGTCGATTTATTGAGAATTTGTTGAACCGGTCTTTGGTACAGTCCTTGTTATGTCAAGTATCTGGTTTACTGCTCACATATGCTTTTAATGCAACGTGTAGCAGAACAAGAGACGAACATCTCACTTTACCCAGTGGTCGCGTTGCCTGATTACTGAGAAAATGCCACGGTTCGTTCATTTTGATTAGATAATGATAAATGGAACGAGCATTAAATGCGTATTTAATGTTACACGCCAACCTGCGGCAAGGACGAAGCCTCGATCCGAAATTGTACGAAATTAAATGGACACTCGATGATGCTTAACTTTGGTTATCGTACGAAAACCAGTGAACAGAAATTGGTCACCGACTTGCACTTGGCCATTTATTATTGTCTGTTGTTATACTTTAGAGTGCGTACTATACATGCCAAGTTTGACGCTTATACGTAATTCCCCTTTTTTTACATTAGAGCAAATTGAAAAATACGTTTGTTGTATGTACCACCCTTTCGTTTTCTTTTATACTTTTTCTTTGTTAATCCGTCGTAACATTACAAATTCTGTGAAAATTTCAACTCGTTATCTATTACGGTTCGAAAGATACAGCCGTTCAAAGGTAGGTAGGACGGACAGACAAGAGTAATAGGGTCCCGTTTTACCCTTTGGGTACGGAAGCCTAAAAACATCAACCAACAAGCCTATTTTATTTATTGGAAAAAAAAAACAACCTTAAAGTCAAAGAAATGTATATTAAATGAAGCAATATACATTATTGTATATTGCCTTAAATGTATTACCTACGTAACCTACCTACCTAACCCACCGAGGACTAAGTAGGTAGGTAGAAGATCTACATAAAATGTGTCGCTAAAGCACTTTTTAGTACCTTCATGTGGTGTAAGATGTCTTGTTATCAACGGTTCTAGGAAGCCCTGTGTTAGGTACAGCTGCTACATACATATACACCTATATACCTACCCCCAGTAGTTAGTGTTTGCAAAACGAGGCAGGGTTCTCATTTTACTAGGTATCTAAAGCGTGGGAAAATGTTAAAGATAATTATAGAAAATAATTCTCATAGACGTATGTCTGTCTTTTTAGACGTATAAGAAATAAAGTTTACTAACTGCGCCCCGCGGTTTTACCCGCGTAGCGATGATGATGATGAAAAGTAGCCTATGTCACTCTCCAGCCCTTGAACTATACCCGTGCAAAAAATCAGGTCCGTTGCTCTGTTGCTGCGTGAAAGAGGAACAAACAAACCAAAAAAACTTTTCACATTTATAATATTAGTATGATTGGTCCTAGGTTTTAAGATTTTAAAGCTAAATTGGTTCGGATTCGGAATCGCGATGGTATAAAATAAATATTGTTCCCTTTGATACCGTCAGGAAAATAGCGACAATAATTGATAATGAATTCCGATGTTATGGGCGCAGTTCAGATGCCTGTAAACGATTTTAATTAATGAACGTTTGACCCGATTCAATCAACCGCACGCAAATTGCCTCTCACAAATTGATTGGACATATCGATATTTACTAATTGGACTTTTTTTAAAGCACGCTGGCGCAAAATAAATCATACTAAAACAGCATCATGCATGATGTCATCATCGTCTACGCGAGGGACGATACACGTCTTAAAAATCATTTGGACAATTATTATTGTTTGCAAAAAAATGTTAACCCATTATTAGTTCAGTACCAAAAGATTTTAGTCAGAGTTCTTCTGATGAAAAAAAACCCGGTAAAAAGACACAAGGGCAGGGCGCGGTGTTTTTTTGCAATATTCCATAATATTGTTTCCCATCAATTTATTTTCGTGATATTTACATTAAAATTGTAAAAATAAACTCTTCAAGCGACGAATCCTCCAATTCAATGTGTATAACAGCCCCGGCCGTTTAAAAGTAAGCGAACTAGCGATTGACAATGTATTGCCCTAGAAAGACGGTCCTGAATTTTGGTAACTAACAAATAAATTCTTACACACTAAGCTGGATTTATTTCAATTACTCGCATTGTTTCAGTAAAGCACTATACAAGCCTTGGTCCGCAATGGCTGCTCTGTCACTCTATGATGGCCTCGCTAAGCTTAGCTACGGTCTCGCCCTTCAAGCTTGGTCATCATTGCAGCCCTTGCTGACCACGCTGGAAAGGCCTCAAACCTTCGTTCCCGGCCTTTATTTTAGCTTGTCCATCAAGGGCTGCAATGCTTACCGCGCTGTGATGGCCTGAACCTGCACTATGCTGCGCTTTCGGCCATCAACGTCGCTGCTAGCAACGCGCTCATTACAGACTGGTCAGCAATGTACTATTAATGCCAAAGAGGGAAAAATATTCACAGTTTTTGTACTCCTTTATTGAAAGAGTTGTTCGATGGTTTGTGGCGCGTGGTGGCTGCCGACCCATTAATGCCGTGCATTGTGTGCAAATGTTGTTAATGCCACGCGGCCATTATCTAAACATGTTTACAGGCAATGGTGGCATTAAGCAGACAGGGGGTAAATGTACTCATCATTATGAACAATTTTATTATGGGAGCAATCCCGAAAAAAATATCATCTATTCCATACAGTTTGTCAAGTATATTTTTTCATAAAACAGCAGTTTTTTTTGCAATTTCAAAGTTGGCCCCACATTAAAAGTTAACTTAGTAGGTATCACCGTTTTGTCTATATATGGTTAGTAACCAAAGACGATATTACCACTTTACTGCTCATTTTTTACCCCGCGCGATGAAAAGGTAAAAAGCTGAAAATTATGTTATGGCAAGCCTTTTGAGTTGACCATCAGCGTTTCACAATCTATGACAGCTTGAAGTCTGTTTGCGTTTATGTCACGAGGTACGTTATGAGCACACTTCTATTGAGGCTTGTAACAGTTTGTTTACTGTAACATCGCTTCAATAGCAAAACAAAAGGATTGTTTTGTTACGAAGGGTCCATAATAGTATCACAGCCTTTTGTCTGGATTTTGCGTACGCGTACATCCGGCTTATTATCAGGAATTGTTTTATGAGTTGGTAAAGCCTTTGGTTTGTTACGATATTACTCTGCCAATTATGAATTGATTTTAATCATTATTTTTTTGTTTGGTAGGTTCTGAGGTGTTCCCATATAAATTTTATCGAAATTGATTGAGCACTTTTTGAAAAAAATCAAGAAAAACATTAAATATATACACAGATGACGTTTTGGTTTATGGTTCTCTTCAGCAAAAGTCATGATGAGGACTAAATACTCTGTTTGAACAGTAATTTTTCAACTTTTTAGCATCGAGATACAAAATATATAGTCACAATCGTGCCAAAAAAAGTGTTCAAACCAAAATTCGGAGCACGATACGAAATACGCATTTTTTTGTTAGTTAGAAGGTAACCGCGATCCGACTACAACGTCGCGTGATGCTAGAGCTACGATGACATCTATAGGGGACAACTATAGTTGAACACTATGCAAGCCACAGATGCAAGCGACATAACGACAAAATTGGAGTAAATGTGGCATTGTGAAGTATATAATTGATGCAATGTATGTACAATGACGCTCGGACGTTTTTGACTGTTTTCACTGAGAAATTGTAACTATAGGAATTGCATCTCGATGCTTTTTTGTTCAAGTCTGTACGTGTAGGTATAGTTCTAAAAATTTAATTTATTATATCTGTAAGCACTTAATCACATAGTATAGCAGATCATTATGCTAGGAAATATTAAGAATCAACGCTCGCTTTCACCTTGCACCCTTTACGTGCTATGTATATAAATATGCAAGACCACTGGCTGCTACCGACGTTACGTAATTTTTATGGCTGCTATATTATCCATATATTCATATAAATTGCATAATAAGTCAGTTAACGTACACTTAAGTAGTGAGTTTAATACGAGTCTTGTTTTAAAATAAAATAATCTTGTTTTGTTATAAAATAGCAGTGGAGTCCGTGTCAAACTTTAAGGCTTTTCAGAATAAATATAGTTTCAGAACGCGTCGCGGAATTATCGCAGGGCTCCGCGGGTCATAGAAAGAGATGGGGTGGAGCTTCCCGTATTTGAAAACAGATATAAATCTATTGCTTAGGCTGCGTTTTCAACCTCAACGGGCAGCAGGATGAGGCACCGTAGCGGGGCGTTGGCGGGAGCGGCAGCGGCTTCATTGGTATGGATCTGTTCCGCCAAGTCACCGCCCTCTATTTTCTATAACGGTTACGTGCAAATAAAAAGTTTGCTGTCACGGCAGATGTGAAACATGAGATATATATGACATCACGTCTGTCACGGCATATGAGTCGGTCTGAGAAGCCAAGGCGCACCAATAGATATTTCACATCAATAATTGCGTTTTCGATCACTTCCCTGCCCGCGCCACCACTCTGCTACCGCTGTTGGCACGTTACTCGCTGTATGGAAACACAACTCAATTTCACATCACATCATCAGCCAAGCAAGAATCAGCAATAATTGTCAATGATCACAAGCTCACCGAACACCTAGAGCCGCTCAACATGCGCAGAGAGGTTGGGTCTCTCTGTATCTTTTATCGCATTCAGAACAGGGAGTGATCTGAAGAATTGTTTGATTTGATGCCGGCGTCACGGTTTTATCATCGTACTAGGCGCCACCGCCTAAAAGTTCATCCACACATAATATATCAGTGGAAATCGCACACTGCGATTCACATGATATTTCTTGCTTCACACCTGCAAGAAGCTACAACTTCTTCAAAAGGTTTTCTTGTTTGCCACCTGTGCCATAAAAAAACATTAAACTTCCACTGCTGAACAAAGGCCTCCCTCTTAAAGAGGGGTGTTGCCCACATAATCCCCACGCTTGGCAGGCGGCTTCGGGATCGCAGTACGTTTTTATAATTACTGTCAACGTTAAAATGTTTTTAACCTGCCGGTAAGATCTCAACGGGTGTGTCTCGAGATGAATGTTGACAGCTTGAAGTGATTATAAAAATATGGGAATACACGCGTTGCATTAGCACCAGAGAGCATCCTTAGTGGAAGGCCATGCGCGCCTGATTTCTCTTAATTTGCCGCTGCTGGTGCGTGCTATCGGTGCATTCGATTAGATACCGTTCCGATCAGTCCTAATCGTGTACTCGAGTGACCCTAATCGCGGATCACATGCTTGTGAACTTTTAACGAGATCAGCTGTTTTCCTTTAGTGAGGTTAAACTTTTGTATTATAGAATTTATGAGGAAGCCGTGGTAGCCCATTTGGGAGACCGCTAGACTTGAAAGCGTGAGGTCGCGGGTTCATACCCCGGGCCCGTATCAATGAACTCTTTGGAGCTTATGTACGGATTTTCATACCACTGGCTTTTCGGTGAAGGAAAACATCGTGAGGAAACCTGCATACGTACGGAGAAAGAATTCAATGGCGTATATGAATCCACCAATCCGCACTGGGCCAGCGTGGTGGATATGGTTCCAATCACCTTTTCGGGGGTAGGCTAAAAGTCCAGCAGTGGACTGTTAAAAGGTTATGATGATGATGATGATTATAGAATTTTGTGTCACAATTTTATTTCCATCGAATTGGAATTGTTTCGCAAGTAAGCTTGTAGAATAAAATACAACAACTAGCCAAGTTGCATATTTGTTTTAAACTGAACAAAATCAAACACACTAAATGATTAATAGCAAAACCTACATAACTTTCTAATTATTTTTGTTCTAACCCGAATCCAGTTAGCACCTAACTTATTGGTCGGCTTCTTCTTGTAGCTCGCCGGGTGAAGCTATAAACCTCCCAATCCCACCTTAACTTAGCCCCCCTTTTTATAGAAATATGTTTCTTGGGTTCAATTTAGAATTTAAAGTAGAGATGCCACGAATATTCAACTACTATTCTGTATTCAGTCTATTCGGCACTTTTTTAGGAATCCGTACCCAAAGGGTAAAAACGGGACCCTATTACTAAGCCTACGAAGTCTGTCTGTGTGTTCTACATATTAACGGCTGTATCTTTCAAACCGTAATAGATAGCCAGTTGAAATGTTCATAGAATATGCAACGTTACGGCGAATTAACTAACAAACAAGAAAAAAGTCAAAAAGTAAAAACTAAAAAAGTCAAAAAGTAAAAACAGAAACTCTGGAGAAGAGAGCATTAAAAAAACAGCAGGTTTGCATTTAGCGGTCCAGTAAAGGGTTTGTGGTTAAAGATCTAAAGATAAGATTCAAAGATTAAAATGCAGTGGCCACTCAAAATGGACGTTACGATATTTGACGCAACAAACTTGCCGTGATCAGAAAAATATCTTATCTTGAGTTCTGTTACCAGTTGCTCATCCTCTGCTCAGTTGATGATGAGGTAAAGCACTGATATAGATTTAAGAAAAAAAAAACAACAGTTAAAACACGCTAAGCCTGAACTGGAAGTTGGTTCTTAGTACGGAAAGTACCTTCTTACTTAAAAATAAAAGCCTTGTTCTTGTTGTTGAAGTAGCTTCGACTCTTCCCAATTTTCTATTTAGCAATTTAATTTCTTTGTTCGATATGACATCCAATTTCTCTATTATTTCAACTGTCTTCTCTGTCTGTTTTGTCCCGGTCCTTACAAATGGTTTTAACTAAATTTGCATGTCATTTGAGGTGGCCAAACAATTTACTTCTCTTCTTCTTATTTTTTATACTTGGTTTAGTACATTCTTTCTTTATTTCTTTCATTATAAGCCTGAACATAGCAATTGTAGATAAATAGTGTACCTAGGAGAAAAACATACATCAGACCAGACATACAAGGGAGATATGTATCTTTTAGTACAATTATAGTTTGTGTTCAAATGTCCCACTTTATTTTTCATAAAATTGTTTCACTATATACCGCTAAACCATTTAACGCAAAAACTAAGTACGGCTCACTTACTCACTTTTCACGCACACTAAGAAATTTGAAGCGACACCAATGATCTAATTAATAGTCCACATGCAAAAAAGGGCGAAAAACTAGTGTGCGGGGTGAGTTCTAAGCATAGATAATATAACCTCTTGATCGCGCATGTAGTCGAAATTCCCTTTTGCAAAAGTAAGCTGCGTCAGTCGCGGGGGTATTGAATGGCGGCTTGTGATTGGAGACTCAAAAGTCATTCATTTAAATAGCGCCTAGGATTGGCCGGCAAAAAGATTATCATGATTTTTTAACCTTTTCATCGCTCGTAAAGGGCGGTCACCCTTTACGCGTGACTATATCTTCATCGGTCAGTCAAGTGGCTATATCGTCATTGGTTCTAAGGCATCAAGCCTGATTAAGGTCAGATGCGTTTGCACCCGCCACGCCACCTTACCATATCTCTCTTGTTTGTCTGATCTGAGGAGAGAGCCAATACTGAAACTGACTACATTGCATACCAAATACCAGGTGCTACACATACTCAATTTAAATTTTACATCTACATGCTCTAGTTCAAGAAGTTGGACATAAATATAGGTCACGCCAGCATACAGGTCGAATATATAAAGCTAGTACCAACAGTTGCACTTGTACAGCCTTACTTAAGTTGAGCAAAGCTTAAAATTGCTCTGTCTTGTTTTCGCCTGTAACAATTTCCGTCAACGAGAAGTTGACAGCAATTTTAAGCATTGCTTAACTTTTAAGTAACGTTTATAAGTAAGGCCGGTAGTGTCTGTAAACCACTGGTAAATATACTCACTCACGACTCGAATTAAGGTAAGTCACACTGAACTGGAGTATTTTTTATTTATCGACAAAATACTAAGAATAAGTATAATACAATTCTAAGAAGTATAATAATAAGAAATTATACTAAAGCCTGTTGCAGACCATGCAAAGTACAAGTAGCAAGTACAAGATGCAAGTGCCTATTACATCGTCTGTAACGGTATGCTTAGTGCAAGTGGCATTGAAAGTGCTTAGTAGCACTTCGCGCTGGTCCTTGCGCAAGTGAAGCTCCATTTTCCCGCACCGCTCGCGCAACGTCCTACGACCAAAATTAAATGAATGGACGAGCCATAACCATTGAACTTGCTGAGTAAAAACGAGTCAAAACCGTCGGACATATACTTCAACACTTAATTATTATAACCATGTACAGTAAATTTAAGTTATATGATTATTTACGGGATATTTACCGTGGTAAGGTTGTGGAATGAGCTCCCGATATTTCGGCGCAGTTACATGCACCATGTTCATGGGAGGAAATGCGCTACTTCTGGGCCCGTTCATTTTATTTTGGTCGAAGGCGACGCCCACTGCTAACACTCGTGCGAGTACGTACTCGCACGCGAGTTGTGCGCGTCTCAGTCCGCGAGTGTCTATTTACGTTCCATCGCCTACTTGTACTTGTTACTTGTAAGCTACTACGCAAAGCCTGCAAGCGGCTTAAGAGATAATTCTACTACTAAGAATACTAAGTAGACAAAATAAATAGATACAAGGACTTATGTAATGTATTGTTTACAGTTTGCGATGATGCCAAACCTCTTGTACATAATAAATGTACAAGAGGTTTAGCATAATATATTATACAAGTTGCGCCCCGCGGTTTCACCCGAGTAGTGATGAAAAATGGTGATGATGATGATGCCAGTGTTACTCTCTGGCTCTTGAACTATACCCATGCAAAAAATCAGGTCGATCCGTTGTTCCGTTGCAGCGTGAAAGAGGAACAAACATCCATACATCTATACATACAAACTTTCGCGTTTATAATATTAGTAAGATTACATAAAATGTGCATCATCATCATCATCATTTCAGCCGTATGACGTCCACTGCTGGACAAAGGCCTCTCCCATCGATCTCCAAAAGTAAAAGTGCCAACTTTTAATTATCAATCTGTAAACTTAAAAATATGGTTAAAACCGGCTATACTGGGTTACGCGGTGTACTACTTAACCCGAAAGGAGACCATAGTACCCATCATTATGAACAACTTTTAATATAGGAGCAACTCTGAAATCGCGAAAAAGATATCACATGTTCCATAGAAAACGGTCATTGACACTTGACAAAGGTGATATTTATAACGCGATTTCAGGTTTGGTCTCGTAATAAAAGTTGGTAATTATGATGATTATGTGACTTACACCCTTCCCGCGTAACCCTGCATAACAACCAATTAAACTAGCTTTTAAGTTTTCTGGAGGACGCCAATATGGCTAGCGGTTGTTGTTCAAAGAAAACTGACATCAAGGTTGGCCTCTCAGCCTGAAATTACTTTTTAATACGCGTAGCATATATATGGTTTTCTGTAGTATTCATGGTGTAAGACAGTACAATCGCATTGGTTAGTTCTAAATAAACCGGCCAAGTGCGAGTCGGGCTCATGCACTGAGGGTTCCGTACCACCACAAAATTCAATAACGAAATTACCAGTTATAACTTAGTAATGAACAGAAACTTGTCACCGACTCGCACTTGGCCATTATTTATTTTTTGTTATTATACTTTATACTTTAGATTTAGAGTGTGTACTATAATCATAGCAAATTTGACGCTTGTACGTGTTACCGTTTTCACATAACAGCTAATACAAAAATACGTAAAAAAAATACGTTTGATATACGGGGGCCCCCCTTATTTTAAAACTTTTGTCTTTTTTATTATTTCTTAGTTAATCCGCCGTACCATTATGAAAATTTTATTTGGCTATCTATTACGGTTCGAAAGATATAACCTAAATAGGTAGGACAGACAGACAGGCAGACAGACGGACAGACAGACAGACATCGTAGGCTTAGTAATATTTAGGTTCTCGTTTTTACCCTTTGGGTACGGAACCCTAAAAATTCCGTATTTAATGGGATTGTATTGAGCTAGTTTTACTGTATTAGATTTTGACTCTTCTGACATGGTTACATCGATTCTGATGCACTCTAAACTAAACTAAACTAAATTTGACAACTCTAAACTTGTTGCCATCCTTCTCTAATGTATTAAAATGAAAAGAGAGGCAGATAATTTTAGTCCTTTCAGATTGGTTTAGTTTAGTGAGTGGTATGACAGAATAGGCCTAATTACCTCAATATAATTGAGATAATTATCTACTAATTATCTCAATATAATTGAGATAATTATATTGAGATAACATAAAACATAAAGGGCCTACATTATAGACTACGGCCCAACAAGCATTATTGAGCGGAATGGTTGAAAAAATGAGAGGTTCTCAATCTCCTTTTTTAAGCGATTTTCTCCTTTTGTTTCTGTGTATCTAATTATGTTTGGCATCGTAGCTCCCAATGGCTGAACCAATTTTGACTTAGTTCTTTTTGTTTGAAAGGTGACTTGATCGAGTGTTGTTATTCATGAAAATCTGTTCAGTCTTTTGAAGGTTATCTGCACTTTTATAGGGGTTTAAAAAAATATATACTTGAATACCACTGATAAAAGAATATTATATCGAATTAATCAAGAGTGAATCGGTTTCTTCTAGGCACGCGTGCTTCATCGTAGACAGCATCATCGCTTAACTTCAGGTGAGTTGACGGTCAAACGCGATCCTATTATTCCATAAATAAATTAAAATTTGAGGTTGTACACGTAGAGCTCGCCAATAGATATAATTTTCAAAAATCTTTTCGCAGTGCATTTTATGTATAAAGAACACTATTTGTACAAAATGTCATGCTTCTAGAGTTCTAGTCCCATTGGTTTAGGATAATTATGTTGTCTGTTATATAATTATTTCAGATTTTTAGTAAGTATGTAGATATAACATATTAAGTATCCTTATACATTAGTCCTTGCTGAATGTGAGCACAACCATTGTGGAGCTAACAACTTCCCTCGACTTCACAATGGTATGATATTATTATTCAATAGAATAATAACTACCTATAATAATTATGACGCGACATGACCTGAAGTTAAGCTGCCTTTGTTGATAGGTACCTTAGTATAATTTGAAAAACTGGGTTTTTGGATGATTCTGATGTTGTTCTTTGGACTACGACGCGAATCACCCAATATTCTTTTTTAACAGGGCTAATTCATCTAAAATTCAAATTAGGGGTGTTAAGACTTGCACTGACATCCCGCTTGGGGTGTATTGTGCATTTGCCCGCCAGCCTACACTAACCAGGTGAGCTCTCTAAAATAATGATGCATGACTTTGGGTCGCTGACTTAACTGTTCTACCCCTATTTCGCCAGGTGTTGTGGCATTTGAGAGTTGTTGTTGAGTTTCTGCAAGGAGTCTTGATCTTAAGGCGCTGCGCAAGCGTAGACACTATTTGTTGCCGACACAGCACACCCAGTATCAATCAAGTGAAAGCAACTGGACACAAAGTCTGCGCAGAGAGTGGCTGATTTCATACTGATTATATAGAAATCAAATATTCATTGGTAGCTTGTATCCAACACAAGACACAAAAGTGTCCACGTTTGCGCCCTGCCTAATCGTATCTTCAAGTCGAGAGCGAATAGGTTTCTTCTAGGCAAGCGTGCTCCATCGTAGGCCGCATCATTGCTTAACATCAGGCGAGTTGGCGGCCAAGCGCAAGCCTATTTATAATATTTAAAAAAAATGTCTTCTGTGGCATTGCAATGCAGTAGTACATGCTCCACTCATGTCGCTCTACATTCACTGGTCACATGGTCAGAATTGCCCTCAGAAAAACCCAAGGGCAATCTACACTGTGATTTGAACCACTTGCGCAGTGAAACACCCATTTACCCAAAAAATCCAATAAAATTGCAGGACATGCCAAATCCATCCATAATAGCTAGTTACATTTTGATCTTTATTCACTCTGAAAGAATCTGTAATTGGAAAGAATAGAGCAAAGCTGTTCTTGTAAAGTCAGAGTCAACGATTCAATATATATGTCATATTACGTTAACGTCTGGCCAGTAGGGCACCACAAACTGTGGCAGCGTTGGGGCAAAGTAAAAGCAGGAGTTTAAAAACTAAGCTGCTTTACGTGTTTACTTTTGTTCAGAATGTTTCTTTCTTAGTTTTTGACAAGCTGAGTTAATAGCGGGTAAACGGAGAAACATCATGTTTACTGTCAAATTGTCTGTTACTGTTGATTCTGACAGCTGGTAGAATTCAATCCAGATTATTGCAGAGTGATTTGTTTCACTTGCCGGGAATTTTTACTCTCTCGGAGGCGTTCCAAAACACCAGGTTAACAATCTATGAGGTGTTTTGGAAAAAGCATCAACTGAATTTCACTCTCATTGGGTGAAATTTGCCAGTTTAGGAACACAGCTTTAAAGAGCTCCGAGAATTGTTTAAAAAGAAGAAAAGAAACACCATCACCAGTCACAAGATCGATCCACAAGTTGAACAAAGCTCAGCTAGCTCTAGAATGACCTATGCTCAGTGTTATATTCGGAACAAAGAAATGAGACAGAAACAGTCACCAACATAGCTCAGTATATTGGGAAACTTAAGTGGCAGTAGGTCATTATATCGGTTGCAGAGCCGATAACCACTGTGGATGACATAAAAGGCAGTTGTGAGGAAGGTACAAGAAATGAAGATTGATCCGAGTATTTTGCCTTTGGAGAAGCAGACTGAGGTGATTAGATTATGATGACAGCGATTTCACTTTATTTTCTTCTCTATGTATTAGAAATTCTAGTTATAATTTTTCAGTTTCCGTGAAGAACATTAAATACCTCGGGACTGTTATTTCTACATACCTAATTAGAGTTCTTCTAAATTATAAAATGTGTATATTTTTGTGCTGGGTCCAACAATGAAAAATCAGCAAAGAATGTTTTATTGGTACCTATCTTATACACTCCTACACAGTCACTAAATTAAACAACTTTTCCTTTATTCTGTGCAAACTATTTTTGATTAAAAGAGCATCAAGTTGTAGACTATGCGGTTGGTAATATCTGACACACTTATAAACCAAGATAATTATAAAATACCATTACAATTAAAATATTATATACCTTTACATCAGATTGATGGTCTGGTATGATTACACCGGATTTGGAAGGGCAAGGTGAAAGCGGCGTTGGCGCTGAAGATTTAATAAGGGAAGCGAGTAGCGACTTACCGCTGTGTTCAGTGAATATGTTGGACCCGAGAATGCGGGGGTCCTTCGGCGGGCGCGGCTTGCGCGCCGACCGCATGGACGCGCCGCTGCCGGTGCCGCGCTCCTTCGCCTGCTGCGCGCCCATCGCGCCGCCTCCACTCCACCCGCGCCCGCGTCACCACTGCTCCCACAGACACCACTGCACGCGTTAATTCAATAACACTAACGACGCGACATCCACCGATCTCTTCATTACGAGTTCTCTGACACCAGCTACGATGTTCCTCCTAAAGTTCTGAGTTTACAATAAGTCTTGCATGCGGAAGATGTAGCCGCTCAATGCAGTTTCATTACCGGAATGAGAAAGTCAGGAAAACAACACAGGCTCCGCCATTATGTGAGAAACTTGACTGACTGCGACTGACTGAAGCGACTGACATTTCCATTTGTTTGTTTGACGTCGATTTTTGTTTCCGTGTATTTCCAATAGGGGCGCTTCGGTCGCGATATGTCATCACATCCATAGACAAAGTAGATATTTAATAATGGCAATACTAACTGAGAACACAGATAAAAAATACCACAGATTACAAATAATTAGCATGGACCGGGTTCCGTCAATGTTCACTAGATGGCGCTGCTAACTCTGGAGGTACACCACAGAAAATATTTTTTTTCTCTTTTCTGTGGGGTACACCCTCGGTCTCAGAAAAAAATATTATCAAAGACCTTGGTTGGAGCTTTGGCGCCAACTTGAAAAATACATATCGTCTCGTTGAATGTATTATTTTATTTTCATAATAATGGTGGTTTAGAAGTGTTCTTGTGGGCAAGTGATATAACGCGGTCAAACATGGTATTAAATAACTTGACCGTAACTGGAAGCTTTTTATAGAGAGGGCACTACCATTTCCGTCGGATTACCAGCGTTGACGTCCTTTTTAATGAGTTGTAACCGGAACTCGTCAGGTGGCGCCACCGTAGCAGCTGCGCGCCATTTTGTTTTCTTGAAATTGTTGCGCGCTCTTTGGAATCATTGGCGTTTAAATTTTCGTCGAAGCAACATCTCTGTAGCAGCCCTAGCTGGGCTCTACTCCTGTTGCAATATTTTTTATTCAGTGATCAGTGATATTATAATAAAGTGGTGAAGTATTTTCTAAATTAAATTATTATATGCTTAGTATAAAACGAATTTTATGCTGTAAGTACCCACATTAATATTTATTTTGTGTTAAAGCGTAATATCACTTTTTAACGGTTTTTGCCGTTCGATTCATAAGTGCCTCATGTGTTTTAACACATTTGTGGCCTGCTGAAAGGCTGTCAAGCCTTATACCAGTGTTAATATCGTCGAGGAGTTTTCCCGTTGACATGGCGAGACGTGCTGTGGCCGGCCCTACATGGATGGCGAAACTATTAAAGGAAATGGGTGAGCTCCGCAAACATTTTAAACAGTGTATCAATTATATTATCTATACTACGAGTCATACGAATAACTCGATTAAGAATATTAGTTTGAAAAATCACTTTAAAATTTTAATTTTTAAAATTTTATTTGATACACTTGCCTTAAGTTAATTTGAGTTTTATTATGAAAAAGTTTAAGACCATCTGGTTTTAAGAAATAGTAAGTAAATAATTTAAATACTTATTTTCAGCGGCTAGGTACTAGGTACATAACTCTTACGTCTGACGTGAGATATATATTTATACTCCCGGTTTTACAGACCGAGTAGCAAACTATAAGGGGAAAAACAAGACACCTTAAGTCACCTAGCATGTACGCTGAAAAAGCATATTCGTATACTAAACTAAAAAGGTTTTGTTATGAAGAAATTTGTAACAACTACTGTCATGACAAACATTTTGTAAGATACGTATTATCTGATATTTTCCATTTGTTGTAGTTTAAGCAATATCTTAGCCATATCTATAGTTAATAGTGTTGTATATTGCAAACAAATGTAAACTAAACTAACTACCGCCCCTCGCGTGGGGCAAAAAGGTGCTCGAGAGTCAACGGTTCCATGCGTGGAGTTTTAATGCTAACCTCTTCTTTTTTTGTGCAAATCTTTACACAAACAATGTTTGTATTTTTTCTAATTGACAATAATGTGTAGTTTGTCTTTCCTTTTCAATTAAATTGTATTGAACAATAATTTCAATTCGTAATTTACTCGAATGCTAGTAACAAAAATCCCCTAAGGTGAATGTCTTCTGCAAACTTACAATGAAGCAATCAATACAACATGCACTACCATGCTTGTATTAAATCACCCTCGCGGGGTGAATGATTGCTAACAACATGCACTCTCGTGAGTCATGCTTGTAATAAGCCGCCCTCGTGGGGTAAAAATTATTATGGAAACAACAATCTTACGTTGAACCGGGCAATTGACACACATGCACTTGGATGCTTGTACTAAACCACCCTCGCGGGGTGAATGTCATATTGCTAACAACATGCACTCTCATGAGTCATGCTTGTAATAAACCACCCTCGCGGGGTGAGTAATAGCCAACAACATGTACTCTAATGAGTCATGCATATAATAAAACACCCTCGCGGGGTGAATGATGCTATCAACATGCACTCTCATGAGTCATGCTTGTAATAAACCGCCCTCGCGGGGTGAGTGATTGCTAACAACATGCACTCTCATGAGTCATGCTTGTAATAAAACACCCTCGCGAGGTGAATGATGCTATCAACATGCACTCTCATGAGTCATGCTTGTAATAAACCGCCCTCGCGGGGTGAGTGATTGCTAACAACATGAACTCTCACGAGTCATGCTTGTAATAAAACACCCTCGCGGGGTGAATGATGCTATCAACATGTACTCTCATGAGTCATGCTTGTAATAAACCGCCCTCGCGGGGTGAGTGATTGCTAACAACATGCACTCTCATGAGTCATGCTTGTAATAAACCGCCCTCGCGGGGTGAGTGATTGCTAACAACATGCACTCTCATGAGTCATGCTTGTAATAAAACACCCTCGCGGGGTGAATGATTGCTATCAACTTGCACTCTCATGAGTTATGCAGGTAATAAACCACCCTCGTGGGGTGAATGTCATATTATTGCTAACTACCATCTTACCTTAATCAAGCAATCGATATGTACACTTGCACTTATGGGCTCACAGCAAACCACCCTCGCGGGGTGAATATTATTTTGTAAACTACCATTTTTTCTATCATAATATCGATGCAACATGCATTTGACTACTGTAAAGAACAGGGTAGTATCACAGCAGTAGCTCGCGACCATGTTATAATTATTTTAGGTCTCTCTGGAGCCTGTCAATCTGGGGTTAGTTATATTTTCTCTCCTATTGTATTGAATTCAATAATAAATAGAGCATGTACGCGCTTGCTTGTAAGAAGCCACCATATCATTATGTACCTGTGTGTTTTGAACACTTCATTTATTTTAAAGATTGTACCTACTGAAAAAATATACTTTCCCAACTAAACTATGAAATAAAAGTAAATTTGCGAACAAAATGTCAAAATCTTCGATAAACGTATGTACCGCCTAGTAGGTATAGTATTCATATACTTAAAACATAATCATGCTACTACGGGCAAGAGCTTTTGTACCCTCATTTTGTCGCTCTATGGGACAAATACACTTAATCACCACCCGAGGTGTTAGCATTATTAAGAAGGTTATCTGCAAAATGAGAAAGGTTTGCTACCTCTAATGGAAGGCAATGGGGGAGCACCATTAAATTAGTGTCTCATTTATAGCTAAGACGATGTACAAGTCACTTTGTTTAAGCAGAGTCCTAAAAACCCATTCGATTCTTACAAACTGGGTAGCCCAAATGTAATAAAAACGGTGACAGCCAAGGTTAGCTAAAAAAGATTAGCTTAGGCAATAAAGCCGCTCAATGTATCGGTTATTATAATATCGAATGTGTATGATTTGGTGTGAACATTTTTCTATTACATTATTAAACTGTACATAGTTTATTCAAAGAGAGGCCGAATTTGCACTCCTTAATAAAAACCACCAAACGTGTGTGAACTTTTTAACTGAAATACCCAGCTCACTCACGTGAGCAAACGTATAATTTAAATTAATTAAATGGGTGTGTGGCTCACTCGCCGTTGATCGCATAATTAATACAATCTACAACATGAAAATAGGGTAGCTCTTAAATTTTCAAACATACCCTAGTCTTTAATAAAGACAAATAATTAAAAAGTTGCAAAGAATAAGTAGGGCTCTTAAATATGTTATTTTTGTTGTTCCACAATGAGAACTTAGTCGTGTCTTTGCACTGTCATGGAAACTCAAGGTTCGGAAATAGTTGAGCCGCTGAAAGGTAGTTGACTCAAAACCAGTTATCAAAACTTTTTAATTACCAGAATTTCTGATCAGACGCTGGATCATAATGCTCGAAGTTAGAATCGTAAGGGTAAACCTAAAACATGAACTACCTAAAATTTTCTAAAACTAAAGAATGTTTAATTTTACTTAACCTTGCAATGTATACTCTGGCCCACTTGCGCAGCTTCATTAAGCCCTGGGCTAGTGACTTAATCCCGTGCTAACTTCATAAATTTCAGGATTCGTCTTGCACTGACACAAAAACGAGGTCAGCTCCGGGCTACATTTGATTATTTTGTCATAATGATTAGTTAGTCCAGATTAACAAATCCAGGCTATCTAGATACTTTGCTTGTTCTCGTGCAAGTGGCTTAATAACTCTTATATCTCTACTCTAATAGTTACATATTACATATATCAAACATATTAGCTATTCTTTTTACACAACTATAAAGACTAGCGCATAATTGTTGCAGATAAGATAATGAATTTAGAATACTCATATATTTTCAACTGAACTCTGTTCGGATATTGATAACTAGAGACAGGATTGTCGGATTCTAATCCACATGAATGATAATGTTGCATGTTGTATACAACAAACCGTAATTTAGATAATTTGCTGCTTCAGCACAGTATTAGCATATTTATTAAAACTATTTGGAAAGAAGCTGGCATCAGTTTTTTTCCAGAAACCGGTCGGTCCGAGGTCGCACCCATGAGTCGACTACGAAACTGTTTCGGTCAACAACATGTTTAATAAACGACGTAAAGATTAATGTAATGACACATGTCGACATGTCAGTGTAATGTGACGTGTATTGTATGTATCAAAATTTTAGGTAACTAACAATTTATAGACCAGTTGATCAGGGAAAACGATTGCATTGGTCCCAGTTTTTATTACTTAATAAATAAAAAAATTATGGATATGTTTTAGCCAACGGCGATAGCCTTTGATTCTATATCAGAATAGTCTCGAAATAGTCTCGATAACAAGTTCTATGCCTAAGATTAATAATATTGTCACTTGTCGATATGATAAACACAGCTAATTGAATCAAGTCTGAAGTGAGAAACCATTTATAGTCATGCCGTTTTTGGTAACATATCTGTATTAACAAATACAACATTATTTATTTCACTAAAAATAATGATATCTGCAATACAACAATTGCCTGAGGGCCTAATATGTATATATATTAAGATTTATTATTATGGCTCACATTGGCGTTAGATTTTATGATTAAAATGAAGCCCTACTATAGGTGGCACCACCAGGCGAAAACAAACAGGCTCTCTATAAAAAGCTTCCAGTTACGGTCAAGTTATTTAATAGCAGCGTTTTACCTGAAATAAAACGCATATTAAAATACTTACCTTACTGGAAGCTTTCACTTTAATTCCTGCCTGGTGGAAAAAGAGCAATGATTCCAAAGAGCGCGCAACAATTTCAAGAAAACAAAATGGCGCGCAGCTGCTACGGTGGCGCCACCTGACGAGTTCCGGTTACAACTCATTAAAAAGGACGTCAACGCTGGTAATCCGACGGAAATGGTAGTGCCCTCTCTATAAAAAGCTTCCAGTAAGGTAAGTATTTTAATATGCGTTTTATTTCAGGTAAAACGCTGCTATTTTCATGTTTTTTCCAGAGTAAGGTATTGCATAAACTCAACATAAACTGTGTACAATAATGGAACAAATGCTTACAACGCTCTGTCCTAGTGGACGTGCAATCCAAAGCTCCATAGAATGCTAGAAGCCTCTTGTAAAGCCTCCACTACTTTACTAGGCATGACTATGTAGTGTAGAGTAGACTTTAAGATGCTACGTTTCCCATTTAGCGGGAAATTCAAATTTCAAAAAAAAAAAAAAACTAGCTAGTCTGGGTAATTATTTTAAATGGCACAGTGTTTGCGCAAATCGTTGGTTGTTCTTTACATTATAATGTACAGTTATATAACAGTGCGCACTATATTACTTAGTTTTGTCATTATACCGCTGAAACAGCAAAAAAATAGTTTATTGACAGAATCTGTCTAATACACATTATTACTTACATTTGATGTAAGTAATAATACACATTATTACTTACATTTGATGTAAGTAATAATGTGTATTAAAGATAAATAACATTACACGATATGGTAAAGAATAATAATAAATTTGGCAAACATCACATCATGATCGTTTACAAAAATTACCCGGTCTAGCTACCTACAAGGACAAAAATTGAATGAAATTTGAATTTCCCGCCACGAAACCTACCACCTTAACTGAAAGTATTTAAAAAGATTTGTCTAATTTCCCGCCAAAAATATTAGCAATGCTCTAAGTTCAAACCACAGAGGTTTTACATAGTTGTTACCTTTATTTCACAGAGTAAAAGTTTCCATCATCGTAATAATATAATATTCGGGTAATTTTTTATAGTATTGAACTATAATAGTGATCAATAGCACAACATGGAGTGAAAGGTAATGACCATATAAAAAAAACTATGTTTGGCCACCAACTTACCTACTCGAAGAAAAAAAAGTAAACTCAATAGTTTTTTTTTGGTATGGGACTAGTTCGATGATTGAGGGGTTTGTTCCCAATTCGACCAACGAATACCTACTTTTACCCAGTTCGTTCAATGGTTATTCTCAATTCGTACAAAAAAGGTTCATGGGTTCTCTTTGGTTCAAGATAATATATCTATCCTAATTTCTAATTTGTAAAACAATAGAATAGATACCGTTTGATAAACTTTACCTATTATTAGTATGCGAATATAATTATTACTGAGGTACCTAATTGGGTTTTGTACGAATTGGGAACAAACCTTATAAATTTACCTCCATATGGAGGTAAAGTGATACTTACCGTCCGTATTTTGAGATACTAAACCATTTACCGAGCGCTAGCGATAAAAAAAAATTATCTTAAAAACCGACTCCAAAATTCAACTGATGTCTTTTAATTTGGTAAAAGAAATCTAATTACAACATAAAAAGTTATCTTGTGAGATTCCTCTAAAATTTGAAGCAATATCGGAACATATATCTGTTACCGGCAATGTGTATAATCCGGTATTCTACACAATGCCTAGGCAATGTATAGAATGCCTAAAACGTTCAGGCAATGTATGAAATATTATTTATTGTATATATATTTATTTGCCTAGGTATTCTATGCAATGCCGAATGCAGCCGGCAATGTGTGTAAAAGACGAGAGCAGGGAAGGGGGAGACGTAGGTAAAGTATGAAACGGTCAATAACATTCATAATATTTCATACATTGCCTGGACGCCCCAGGCATTCCATACATTGCCTAGGCATTGTATAGAATACCTGAATTATACACATTGCCGGTTACATATCTACGGAATCGAAAGACTAATAATCTGAGACAGAACCCTATCAAATGCATGCCTCGACACGTTCTTGGAAAGTTTCTTATTCATACTGCCTCACCCCTACATACACATATATGAATGTTCCTGGGTAAGTCACGATTAAAACAATAGTTCAAATAATAAAACTATTTTATTTATAACAATTTCAACAACTTATTTGACTAATAAATAAATTATCTTATTTTATGCGTGACTTTTTGCACACAGTTACCATAAGGTCCGTATTTTCTTTGATTAATAAAATGGGTACTAATTATACGTAAGTACTGTAGTCTTAACAAAATAACAGAGTAGGTAGGTACCTATTTAAAATAAATCCTCAAATGTGGCCGCCAAAGAATGCATCTGACAGTTACCATAAAACGGAAAAAGCTGAACAAAAACAGTAAACTCTGGTTACTTTTACTAGCTTTTTGAACGTAATATTATACGTAGCCATTAAAAGTCAGTAACAAATTAAAAATAAATGTTTTCATTTCACAATGTTATTGCACCTGTCAGACGCATTCTGTCAGCGGCCGTACTATAGACGCTATAATTCAGAAATCATCTTGGTATATATAATTGGGTACATCAAACTAATATTATAAACAAACGTGTAAAGTTTGTTGGTTTGTTTGCTCCTCTTTCCCGCAGCAACAGAGCAACGGATTGATCTGATTTTTGGCAACATTTCATCATCACCATTTTTCATCACTACGCGGGTGAAACCGCGGGGCGCAGCTAGTACATAATTATATCGAGGTTTTGGTTTGAAAAGCATATAGCTGAAGTGAGATTGATGGACAAAGGTAAGGAACAGTTTGATAACGAAACGTTGCGGTGTGGTAGAAGATGTGACAAAGATAGAGAAAGAGAAAGAGAAAGGAATGCTTGATGGTTCGGACATAAATAGAGAGGATGGATGAAACAAGATTGACGAAACTTTGTGACAAACGTGAGTGAGCAAGCCGGTAAGGGCACGTAGGCGAACAAATCACGATCAAATTGAATACATTTTGCGAAAAGGCCTCGTCAAAAGTAACCGACGAGATTGTATGAAAACACTAATGAAAGTAGAAGAAACGAAAGATGTGTGTCAGGATCGTAGCAAGTGGAGAGATGTTATCTCTGCCTACCCCAATGGAAAAGAGGCGGACTGTAACTATGTATGTGTGCACGATTTCATATTTGTACAAAGTAGGTACTAGGTAGAGTAGGAAGTATGTTTGTGTTAAGTTGATAACTACTTAGTGCATAAAAGGTAAAAGAAATTGGACGGGTACCAACATAAATATAATCAAGATTTTATCAATTCAAGCTTCAAGTCACTAATTTTGCTATGCGATGAAGTGACGCGACACCTTGCTCCGACGTGCGTCCACGCGACACGTTGTCCAAAGCGGCCATGGCCACGACCTCGCGGAGTCACGGTCCGGCCATGGCCGTATTGGCCGTGTGTCCAACACGCAGGCGGTGCACACAATCGGCCAAACGATCGCCAAATAAACTAACATGGGTAGTTGGGTACCTCCCTTTGTGTCGGCCTTCGCAGCGTGTCCGTCAGAATTGAAGTGCCACGCGCCATTTCGGCTTGACTCGGTTGCCAATTTGCAACAAATATTTATGAATATATATATATATTACTAGCTGTTGCCCGCGACTTCGTACGCGTAGACTTTCATATAAACTTTCAACCCCCTTTTGTCATCCTTAATTCGGCCCTTTCGTAAAATTCTTTCTTAACGGACCTCTACACCCCATAAGGAATCTACCTGCCAAATTTCAGCTTCGTAGGTCAAGTAGTTTTTGAGATTTCGTGTTTAATGAGTGAGTGAGTAGATGAATTTCGCTTTTAAATATTGCATAGATAGATTGAGTTTTAGAGACGCAAGCCTATTATAATATATTAAAAACATACATTATAAAATATTGTAAAAGTGGCGCCACCGCGCGATCTACTTCCAGGGCTTCCGATTCAGAAGGATTAGCGATGTTTTTGCGTGTGTTTTATATAGCGCGTGTGTAAAGACAGTTTATAGGTACATATTATACAAAAAAGAACTGCTCTGTAAAAAGTTATACCTTCGTAGTCATCTATACTAATATTATAAAGAGGAATGATTTGATTGTTTGTTTGTTTGCATTGAATAGGCTCCGAAACTACTGAACCGAACTGAAAAATACTTTCACTGTTGGGAAGCTACACTATCCCCGGGTGATATATGCTATATATCTATACCCGTGCGAAGCCGGGGCGTGCCGCTAGTAAGTAAATAAAAAAGTATGCACGCGTCAACTAGAGAACACATTCAAGCTATAGGCTCTATGAATAATACAGCCAGGGTGGGGCAAACGCCCCAACCTGCCCCAACGTACCTACGCCCATGTGGAACATTTAGAATAAATTGTATAAGTAGGTACACCACCTACCTACCTAGGTATTACCAAAATTTTACATTTGTATTATGTCGATTTTTAAATACAACTAGAAAAGTCGAAGATATAAAATATGGAATTTAATGGGTAGGTAGTAGGTACGCCAAATATTTACCTACCCGGATATTAAATTCACTTAGTTACATTCAAGGATTCTTATCACTCCTTGGTTACAATGAAATATAGGGCATTATATACATTTAATAAAAGGTCTCTCCCAGGCTAGAGCTATACCATGTACACATTTTTTACCCCCGACGCAAACAGAGAGGTGTGATAAAGTTTAACGTGTGTATTTGTCTGTAGTAGCGTAGCTCACAAAAAGCTGAACCGATTTTTTTCAAGGAAATCTGTTCAGCCGTTTGAAGATGTCCTATTAATAACTGATTTATCAGGGGTCTTAGATTTTTTTTAATTTATACTTTTTCTATTTTTGAAGTGATTTAGCATTATCTTAAAAATAACACTGCGAATAGCGTAAAGTAATTCTCACGTTGATACTTTATACTTAGGCCGAGTAGATCGAAAAATACTTTAGAGTAGGTATAGTTTTTCCTTAGCTACAGAAAAAATATAAGTATATCATGAAACATAGCTTAAAAGTATATTACTATATAAATATCATTTGCAATGTTTATTCTTATGATGAATAATTGATAAATTTCGATTGGGCAATCGTTTGTTTCTCACTAAAAAGGAAAGATCGCGAATCAGAAAAATTTAAATGAATGTATTTATTAGGTTTGTAGAGTATGTGATACCGATCAGTGCACCATATTTTATATCGGCTTAGTTAGTGACGGATAAGCTATACATCATAATCTCCTTTGAAAAAATCTACAAAATATCTTGTGACATAGCTGTGGTGGGAAACGGCCTCTTGATAATACGTATTATGTATTGTATATTCAGTGGCGGCCCTAGCCCATAAGGTAGAGCGAGATTTTCTTTCGGTGACCCTTTTTTGGTGTACGGTTTCTCACCGTAAATTGTATTTCAGTTTGTATGTTATTTTTTTTATTTACTACTAGCTGACCTGACAGACGTTGTCCTGTCTTAGAACTGTCAAACACGCAAAGTTAAAATTATAAATATTATTTTTTTACACCTTGGGTTACATCATTGGAGTTTTAGTAAGTACTTAAAAAATAATATAGCCTATGTTATCCAGGGATAGTGTAGCTTCCCAACAGTGAAAGATTTTTTCAAATCGGTTCAGTAGTTTCGGAGCTATTCAATGCAAACAAACAAACAAACAATCAAATCTTTCCTCATTATAATATTTGTATAGATGTATAGATTATTTCAATAAGCAAGAAATGTGGGCGCTGCCGTGAAGCTATACCTAATTTTATTTTCAAATGAATTTAATTTTTTATTTTTTTTTTTAAATTCAATTTTCATATGCTCTCGCGGAAGCGCCGGGTCCCTGAAGAGGCGCCAATTTTTTTTTTTCACTCAAAATTATTATTTTGTTCATTTGGTATTTTGGCGCCCCTTGCTAACTGGTGTATAGTGCGACCGCTCTTTTCACTCTACCCTAGGGCCGCCACTGTGTACATTGTACACTAACTACAATTTGTATAACATATACAAATAAAATGATCGTACTAATATTAATTCTGCAGTAATACCTGCCTTCAAGGAAACACTACAAGGTAACCTAACTGACAGAATTTGAATCTGCCCTGATTGACGGGTAAGGAGGGAAGATTTTGCGTTATTATAAAAAAAAAATATGAAACAGCGAGTTGGCGGTCAAACGCAATTCTATATATCTTCAATATAATATAAAAATCAATTGCTGTTATTTTGTTTCGCTAAAACTCGAGAGCGGCTGGGCCAATTTGGCTGATTGAAGTTCAGGGAAGGTTTAAACGGTGGTGGATTTGGATGAAATTTTGAGTTCCTGGAGCTGAACCGTAGTAGCAAAGCCGAAAGCTGAGCTCTACGCGTACTAAGTAGCGGGTATCAGGTAGTTACAAATAAATACCACGAACCTAAATCACAGAATTCGGATCTGCCCTGATATTCATTTAATATTAATATTACAGTCGCCCACTTTCAATTATATTATGCATCATGGATTTACAATTGGTCGTATTTAGTAAAAAATATCAACTTTTTTACTAATAAACATTAGTCAAACTGTTTATTTAACTTATCACAAAAATAATTAAAAACCGCCCAAGTAGTATTACATAATTATCTACTCCCATTAGTCGCAAAGTTATTTTTTATTCGCTCGCTTAATAATAACCCAAAAATAAATGTATCGTCATTGAAAACGCAAAGTATTTCTTTTTTGTTACCAGAAATAGAATAGCCACAATGCCACGACAGCTGTCTGAGAGTTACTAATTTATTTAGGTAGGTAGACTTTTCTATTCAACTCATGCTTACATGAACTTTATTTCTTCATTATTTAACTTTAAACTTCTAAAGTATTTGTATTATATACTTAATAATACGCCTAAGTAGATTGGAATAGTGATACATGTTTTGGAAACAAGTAAGTGGGTTTTATTCTAAAACAATGTAGTTTCTCAAACATTACTTTAGAGCATATTCTATATGGTCTACAGTAGTTAATACAATCTGATACTGATTGTTATAATGTAGGTACTTAGAGTTAGGTAAGCAATACTGTATTCAATATCTATTTATATAGGTTATAAAATATAATTTTCAAAGTAGCTTAGCTACAAACAACACAGAGCCTAGGTATCCTTAAAAAAGTCAAGCATCTTAGTTACATAATAAAATATATAGATTCTAGGAATCCTCTTTGCCATACCTTGAAAACCTTACGCAATCCATGTGGAGCGAACGCGTAGCATTCTCCATCAAAGAAAATCTAATTTCAATACGATACAAAATTCCAAAAACAAGAGAAGCGTCGCGCGTCTGCGAATACGTGCGATACGGGCGCAACCTTTAAGGCTACCCTCACCAGCCACAGTTATCTTTCGCACATTTTTGAAGATAAAAAATCACTAAGTGAGAGTTTTAAAAAACCCAATTGGGCGTCACCTTAAGAATATCGTTGCAAATAGTATAAAGCCATTATAGTGCTGATATTACATGGGATAGCGGAGTTCGAAAAAAAATTGTTGTTTTCTCTTCCGCCGAAATTAAATATATCAATATCATTTTATAAAGAATGCCCAGTCGCTTATTACACTCAAAACAGCTTTGACCGGTTAGCGTGACTTTAATGTTTTGTATCGTATAATGAGTACACTAAGGTTAAGATTGCTTTGTCGGCAAGCACCTGCATCTTCGCTTCATCTTGTCTAGCGTAAAGCCCCAAAAACACAAATAATTTGAGTGGCGAAGTTGATTGGACATGTTCGAGGTGGTGGGTACAAAATGCATCGAAAATTAAACATTGGTAAGAATTATTAAAAACATCGATTTTAGTAGACAGGATACATGAGTAAATTCAAAAAAAGAAATTCTGTAAAAAAAATGCGACATTAGAAGTTTTTTTAAACTCGCATCAATTTCAGCTACGCTGACTTGAGCAGTATGTTATTTGTCTGTCGAATATTATACAAAGCTCATAGGGGAAAAATAAGTTTTATCCTGAGAGACCAATGCCAGTTTCAGAGTTTTCAGGGGAACGGGAAAAAAGCCCAGAGACCCCAGGAGCTCACTGTGGAGAGCAATATTACGTTCCGGTAGTCTATCATTAGATTCATTAGCAAAGTGCTGTCTACGATACTACATACATTTCTTTGGCACGGTTACTTTGGCTCGTGATCACAGGGAGTCACGCCCGGATTTCCGCCTACGCCAACAAGGTCAGGGTCTAGGGCCCCCGACGACTCCGAGAGACCAGTTTAAAAAAAACCTCCATTAATGAACTAACTTAACGTATTGTTTGAACTTGAAATTTTACTAGGAAAAGTAATCAAAACTACTTGTATACCCTCACTGTCGAGTGTCTAGAGCCCGTAGAGGCCTTAGAGGCACCGTATTCATCGTAACGTAATACTTTTGACTGCTAATAATACAAGAAAAACAACAACAAAAATAAGCCCGTCCGTAAGCGAGTAATTTGTCACATTAGGCCTTAACTGGTGCTAGAGTTGAATATAGGTGAGTTTACCAGTCCAACTACAACCTAAGTAAATTATATCACAACGTTAAAGCTAACCGAACGGGGAATACTTATCGAAACTAGTTAAGTAAAATTACAATAGTAACTACAATCACGTCAAGTCTGCGTGTCTGACACGAGCGCTCATTGGCTATCACATGCGTATTGTCTCTGCCGACAGCTCGATACCCTGGCAACCTGCCAAACTAGTTCATTATTATAATATATTCTGATATTTAAAAGTGTAAATAGGTCTACAAGTTTTTGAAGCAATTCGTAGGTACCTACGGAGCGACATACATACCTATCTGTAGAGTTGAAACCGAGCCATTAACCACAAAATAAATAAGTGTGGAACCTAATTATTTTGTGCATCAACGTATTGAGCGAAACCGAAGGACTCCCATGAAAAATTTGGCCAACTCGACAGATCAGTCGGTCGATCTAGTACATTTCTAACAATTATTACGAAAGAAAATTTTATTTAAAGTTACTAGTCTAATAAAGGATATGCCTTATGATATTTTTATAATTTCATTTGGACATTTATTATATTATTCAATTTAAAATAATACAACTGGACACTGTGGCATTTAAACAACGCCAGAATGTATTTGAGCATAGATTATGAATTATGATTATTTTTTTACCCGAAAATTTTATTTTTGGGTAATTTTTACCAATATACTTTGGGTTCGTGGCGACGGATTCCGATATCATATTAATGTTGCATTAGATCATGCAACCGATATCAATTGCCACAAAAACTACAACAGATCTTGATACTAAAGAAAGATTAAGTTGACATGATTGTACATACTCACATTTAAGTAAGTATATATATATTATAGTATGTCAAGTAGGTAAGTTTATTGCAGCATATTAAGTAGGTAAGTGTATTGCAGTAAATACCGCCCACTACTTTTGAAGATATTATCAGACCCAAAAATCTACAGGCATTCATGATTTACACAAAATATTTATTTAAAATCTTTAGTACATCTTTAGAAGAAAATACTGCGAAATTGGTCACCTACATAATAGGTATAAATCGTAAATAAGTCTACGAACAAAATATATAAGTACATAAACATTTAGGGGTTTCTGATAAATATCACATAGCTTTATATTAATATGAAAATATATCTGAATATTCCTAAAACTGTACAAATAAATAATTATGCATTTAATTACAATAATGCAGAGTTTTTAATCAAGTAGGTACATTGCGTTTGGAGTACACGGAGTATACTCTATACTTTCATATTTATTCGGCAGTCTTTGCCAAGCGAGACGTACGTCGTGCGTGCGTATTCACCTAGAAAATCACCGCCGAATGCGGTTGAAACTATAGTCAGAGTAACCCGCTTAGTCATACGTGAGTAATTCCCGTGTAATATAAATAAAATGTGTGAAAACCACGTCGGTTTTCATAGTAAAATATGATAAATCTCTGCATTTCCTAAACTTACATAACTAACACTTAGTTTCAATATATTAAGAAAATATGTATATACCATAAATATATAATTTGACTTGTAAATAAGTACTATATTTGCTGAATACCTGTTTATGGAAAGTATTTTATTGAAAATTTTTCTACCGTTCAGGCTTATTAAATTAGTGGGTATACTATGTATCCCACTAAAAGGGGGTGACTTATTTAGTACCTAACATTGGCTCAGCTACACAATGGAAATATGGTAACGTCGGCTCGGTGTTCTCAAAATTCGGGTGGGAAGTTGAGCTAGAACAGAGACCTAAAGCAGAGGCCAAGAGTGAAGGCCTAGAACGAAGAGCTAGTAAGACTCCACCATCGATTGGAAGAGTCTATCACGGTAGAGGCGCTTCCTCATAGAAGTCAGGCTCGTCGTCCTTGTCGATATCTTTCTGTGCGCCGTCCAACTGAAATACAGAATTTTTTTCATGAAGGAAATAATTTTAAATTCTTAGCTTTGGGCTATGTTACGATCCCCATTTAAAATTTCGTGTCACGATGATACTAATCATGGATTTTTACTTTTATGGCGCTTATAACTTTTAAGCCACCGGCCAGATTTTGATCAAACATAGCTAAGAAACAGCGATAAAACCTCCTTTGGTACTTTTTTTATCGCGAATAAGTCCCCGTTTGACCGCCAACTCGCCTGTACCTGTAGCCTGTAGGTACTTTTAGTGTAATACAACGCCTGGCGCACTGATCACTTCGGCTATGAAGCTACAAGAAGCCGACTTGTCGGACCTGCCGCGCTCGCTGCCGCGCGATAGACAGAAATACGCGACAAGAGTTACGCGATAGACAGAGACGCAACTTCTAGGTTTATATAGCTGTAGATAGTAGCGCTCGCACGTGAATTGCACTTTATTGTGTAGTATCAAAGTCGCTACTTATTTAAATGATTTTGCGGAGTGACATGTACTATTATGTCTTCTGTACTTGTACTATTATGTCTACTGTACTTGTACTATTATGTCTTCTGTACTTGTACTATTATGTCTTCTGTACTTGTACTATTATGTCTACTGTACTTGTACTATTATGTCTTCTGTACTTGTACTATTATGTCTTCTGTACTTGTACTATTATGTCTACTGTACTTGTACTATTATGTCTACTGTACATGTACTATTATGTCTTCTGTACTTGTACTATTATGTCTACTGTACTTGTACTATTATGTCTTCTGTACTTGTACTATTATGTCTTCTGTACTTGTACTATTATGTCTACTGTACTTGTACTATTATGTCTACTGTACTTGTACTATTATGTCTACTGTACTTGTACTATTATGTCTACTGTACTTGTACTATTATGTCTTCTGTACTTATGATATTATGTCTTCTGTGGTAATACTCACGGCTCTGAGCTGCAGCGGAGTGAAGACATATGCAAGTGCCATCCGCAATGGCACCATCATGACCAGGAAGAAGGGCAGCGCCAGCGAGAACTGGGACGACTTCACGGTGTACAGCACTAAGATGCCCGCCACTTGGATAATAGTGAAAAGGTGCATCTTCAGAGTCGGCACCTGGAACATTCCGTTTTATCTTTATACCCAACTATAAAACTTCATAAACTAGTAGTTCGCCACGAACGGTGACCTCGCGACCCACGAATTTTCGGAACTCCTCTATCGATTTTGACCTTATTCGAACTTAAAAATTTGTATTTTTTTTTTCTTACTCGGTCATCTGACCCCAAACTAAGCGAAGCTTGTAATATGGCTGCCAGACTGATATACATACATATTTTTAAATACATACTTAACACCCAGATATAGAACACAAAATTTTCATCACAAATGAATGTTTGTCCTAGGTGGGAATCGAACCCACGCCCCCAAGCGCAGAAGGTAAGTTCACTACAAATTAGACCAACGAGCTATCTAAACTAATAGATGAACTACTTGCCTACAAAGTTTCATGAAGATCGGATCAACGATACGCAAGTAATTATCGAAAATACAATGCATAGAAACGCCGATTTGTCCCAGACTATGATTGATGAAACTGATTTGATTAACAGTTTGCGTAAAAGTTAATTTGTTTTGTGGTGGTTTCATGTTATTTTAAACTAGTAGGCCGCCCCTGCTTCGCACGGGCGAATCCGGGATATATAGCCTATGTCAACCGGGGATAGTGCAGCATCCCAACAGTGAAAGAATTTTTCAAATCGGTTCAGTAGTTTCGGAGCCTATTCAATGCAAACAAACAAACAAACAATCAAATCTTTCCTCTTTATAATATTAGTATAGATAGAAGAATGCAAACTGCAAATGTACGAATTAGCAATTTAATATATTTTATAGAACAAATTATAATTAAAATATTGTTCTATTCACACAAATGTTTAAATAAAGCAATTCTTTTATTGTTGTTACATTCTATTGATTTAAAATACTTTATAATTTGTCACTTGCACAATTTGCACATCTTGGGCACCTTTGGCGTATAAAACATTCTTCTTCATCACTACCTTCAAAAGGTAGAGCTAATGGTCTATATAAATAAATGGCTAGTAAATTATAAATTATTTATTATTTAATCTTTCTTTTTAATCAATACAACAATATCAGCTAGTACGCGTAAATTACCTATGAGGTAAAAGTAGGTACTGATGCATGTCGCATTCGTTTCGCGAGGAGCAAGGAACATAATAGATAGGTACTTTTTTACCGAGTAATTTTGTTATTCAACAGTACAGATGTGCCGCCTCATAATCGCGTTCAAAGGACTTAAACATCCCAAAATCGGGCTTTCAGAAAATAAACTCGTTATGGCTTTTTAGTTTATGTTGGAGAATTCCAAATTAACGTTTTGAACTCATTTAACCACTTTAAACCAGTTTAGCTTGCAATCACTGCGTTCGTTTTTAATGGTGAAATCGGCCCTTAGCCCTCCCTTCGCTCAGCAAATTATAGCTAAAATACACCAGCCAAGTGTGAACCGGGCTCACGTACCCCCAAAATCCGTTTTTTTTTCATTCAGTCTGGGATCTTTATTACATTTTTGTTTTACATTCAGATTCTGACGGATGGACAGAACTTAATATAAGGGTTCATTGTAGTAAGTACTACTGAACATTAAAAAGGTGTGTAAGTTGAATTTTTAGAACGCTGTGTAAAAAAACAAAGAGATTAAAACAATCGCTAACAACATATTCAACAAAATTCTCTATTCTAATTTCATTCACTCTTCTTCACCGTACTTCTACTTTACGTCACTTAAAAATATGGCATGGCCGAGGATCGACACAGGCGCCGTCAGATTGTAAAGCATACATGCTACAGCTCTGCCATCATATATGTCTCATTGCATTGGTCCATCATCATCACCATCAGCCAGAAGACGTCCACTGCTGAACATAGGCCTCCCCATTGGTCCATACCGGTCATAAAAGTAAAGAAGGTGATTTGTGATGTGGTCATACTCCTAGCCAATAGCCATACATAGAACACAAAAAAACTTACCCTTCTAACGTAGGGCACTTGCGGGTGGTGCTTGACTGGTTTGAACAAAAGGATGCAGCGGTCCCAGAACTGAATGCCTCCGAGTGCAGAGATGCCCATGTAGAGGAAGACTCCAAACAGCACCGCCATCGGCACCAGTCGCAGCCAGCTGGATGCCAGCACTGACAAACCCACGAGCAAGGCCACCAGCAGACCCGTCAGCCGTTGCTCTGTCGGGAAACAATATACTTATTAATCCCTAACGCCCAGGCCAGGCCGTAGGTGGGGGCGGGGGGGGGGGGGGGAGTTAACTCTCCTCCCCATTTTATACCTTACTTAGATATTGAACACATCGATTGCGAAGCGGAGAGGTAGTGCCTGTGGTAGTGCTCTACTAGCTCCCCCCACCTCCGAAATAATTCCTGGTTCAGCCTTGTCCAGAGCCCAACACCCGGGGTGTTATAAGTTTAACGTGTGTGTTTTCGATTGTGTGTAGGATTTCACGAAAGGTCTGAATTAAGGGGAGGGGGCGGAATGGGGGTTGAAAGTCTACGCGTACGTAGTCGCGGGCAACAAGTAGTGTTCCATAAAAATCTTAGGGTATGGGCATCGAGATGCAATTCAAAGTTTGTAGAGTCAAATTCTCTTAGTGAAAACAGTCAAAAAACGTTCGAGCGTCAGTGTACATACATTGTATCAATTATATACTTCACAATGCCACATTTACTCCAATTTAGATGTTATGTCGCTTGCATAGTGTTCAACGTTAGTTGTCCGCTGTCAACGTAGCTCTGGCATCACGCTTGTGGTCGGACCGCGGTTACATTGTAACTAACCAAAAAGTCTGCGCAATTCGTAGCGTGCGCCGAGTTTTGCTTCGGATTTTTTTTTGGCACGATTGTGACACTATATGTATGTATTGTAACTCGATGGGCCCTTAATTAGGTAGGATCGTACCTTTGACTTCAACGATGTGCGGTTTGTCGCCGGGCGCATGCGTGGTGGACATGACGGTGAGGGCAGACACGTGGGACACGGAGCGCACGGTGGCCACGCACTGCCACGGCGCGCCGAACATTCCGCACATTGCGTTCACCATCGACATGATCACGATGTCCATGTGGAAACCACTGCCCTTCTTCAGCCGACGCTCAGGCTTGTCTATGATCAGTCTGCGAATAGATAACGTTAACTTCCGTTACGAGCAGACTACCACCGAATACCACAGACTACCACAGAATTCAAATTAGCAGGTACAAGTAATAAGATATAGAAAACATACACCATTGAGTGCATTTTGTTGAAGTAATATCTAACTCCATTAATATACTTGGTACAGGCATTTATTTGCTCTGACAACTGCAATAAAATTGGAAAATCTGAATGAAAACCACGAATTCTATAATCATTTTCCCAAGGTACCTACCTACCCGATGTAGTTTCGTGAAATATTAAAAGAAAATGATTGTTTAGCTGTATACTATGTTATTGCAGCTGCCAGAGCTAATAAATGGTTGTACCGAGTGTAATAAAGGTGTTAATAATATATTACTTTACTTTGATTTACAAACATTCAGCCTGTTTCAGCCAGCCTGCCAGCCAACACGCTTCCATATATTTATTTTATTTTCGTTAAGTTTATTATGTTTTCAATAATTGTATCATCATCATTTCAGCCTACTTATCATGTTCCCACTGCTGGAACTGAGGCCTTCTCTCAGAGAGAGAGAGAGAGAGAGGAAGGATAAGCCTTAATCCACCATGCTGGCCCAGTAATAAAAATTGGTGCCATTTCTCATCCACAAGTTGTTCACCTCAATAGCCCAGTTTATTTATAGCCCCATAGCATCAATAGTTTATTTACTAACATCATGCCACATATTTCAATTTATTTTTAACACAAAAAAGCCTCTCTTTTCGGTGTTGGCTTTAGTCCCATTGATGCCAATAAAGGACCCGTGAGTAAAACTGAATGTGGAGTTAAATAATGATGGTATAACTTTAAGAAAATAAAATAAATATAAAGTAAGTAAATAAAAACATAATTTTAGCTATTAAGCCTCTAATGGTACTGCATATACTACATTACTATGTAAAACACCAAAAAAACGCAATTAAAGTAATAGCGCATACACAGAAAAAGTATAAAAGTAAGTGTTCGCTCGGCAAAAACAACAAAACATCAGTGGAAAGATTCATTCGCAATTTGTGGGATAGTAAAAAAATATACACTCATCATAAAAAGAAAAGAAAAACTGTAAAAAGTAGGTTCTAAGTCGAAGAAAAATTTTCGCAGGCGGGATAAGTAGCATATGATCAATCTAAGGTGCGAGCCACCATTTTCTTTACGTCGGCACTGTGCACTAAATTGAACTAAAATAGTTAAATAAATAAGCAACGGGCCGCGTAGCCATGTATTATAATTACACGTACCATTTCAAGCCATTTTTAACTCAAATATTACTCAAAATCAAGTAATTCTAGACTTTGCAAATCTGTGTGTGATATAAAGGTCTTAATCCTTTTTCCTTCCTTTTAAGCTTTTATAAGGAAGTCCGTCGGAACTACCGTGAAATGCCCTCAACCGACTGTGACCACAGCTTTCACCGCTCCGTACTTGGTACAGCTCGCACCTTCGTAAATTGTCCGGACTGTACAGTATTGGAGTCTCTACTTCTCTAGGCGATAGTATACAACTTTGACACTGTACAGCCGCGGTGGAAGTTTGAAACTGTGCTGTACTTAGAGTTGCCACCATTTTAAAGAAAATAAAAATAAATCGCGTAAAAAAAGCATTGCTCACTCAGCGATGTGAGTCTCCATGAAGACGATGATGTAGACCATGAGGGCGGGCAGCGCCATGGCGGCGGCGGCCCACGCGGGGATGGTGGCCAGGCCCGGGTTGAGCGGCACGAACCAGGAGCGCGCCGCCGTCGGGCTGAGCCCCTGCGGCACACGCAGCGTCTCCGTCCACACGGGCACGGCGCACGAGATTCCCACCATCAGCACGATAGCGATCGGCACGCCGAAGTCGCCGAGCGCACGGCGAGCCTGCGTCCACATCACATCAAAACAATACATTTCTTTGGACAAATGCGTTTCATCTTCACTTGCCATCATTATTCAGGCGAAGTGGAGTCAAAATATCATCGTCATCGTCAGCCTGTCTATTTTTTGCCACGACGAATGTACCAACCACAGAAAAGAGAAGTAAATAGTATGAAAATGAATAGGAAAATCTGTCGCCACGCATTATGACAGAACTTTTATTGAACATTCTACTTATTTATGTCAACGCGTGGAACTCCGCATCCAAAGAATTGGACCTTACCTTTTTGGGTTAGGTCTCAAAGTTCTTTGTCCGCATCACAGTTGTTAACTGATTTCGAATGACTGACCTTTCGTATAAATGGGTGCAACTGGATAAAACAAATTTCTTACAAAAATGCCTTGACAACCGTTCTAATTTAAACAAAAAATAAATTTATTTTCTGTGGTACTAACTGTGCATAGCCGACAAATAGAACCTCGCGACATACCAACCTTTTTAGAAAATATTATCTAAAGAACTCTAAAGAAATCTAAAGAATAGAACTCTATTTGTCCTTAAAATGTTTTTGGCATAAATATATTATGGAAATTATATATAAATTTAGCTGTCTTAGGATGGTAAAAAGTATATGTACACCGTTCCGGAGAAACTACAGATTTTAAACTCGGGTGGATTACGGCTCACTTCGCTCGCGCCGTAAATTAACCTCGTTATTAATATCTTCATTTCCTCCGCGTAATGTCCTATTGTACATTTGTAATTTTCATATTACTCACGCTGCGTCCAAGGAACTTCCCGTTGCGGAAAATACGCAGGTAGTAGGCGATGATGAAGGTGGCGAGTGTCAGCATCGTGCACCAGAGGGCGGTGTTGGGCTGCGGACCGAGCAGCACCGGCGCAGGCGCCGCCACCGTCACGTTACCTGACAACACAATCATAGGTTATATACATCATATAGCTGTTAAATTTTGCAAGTTGAAGTGGCAATGGGCAGTCCACATTGCTCGAAGAACCGATAACCGATGGGGAAGAAAGGTTCTGGAGTGGAGACCACGAACCGGAAGACGCAGCGTAGGGAGGCTTTCCACTAGATGGACCGACGACATTGTGAGAGTCGCGTGCATCCAGTGGATGCAAAAGGCAGGCTGTCGTTCAGTGTGGAGGTTAAAGGAGGAGGCCTATGTTCAGCAGTGGACGTCTTCTGGCTGATGATGATGATGATATCCACTACGTTGGCTAAGTTGTGGGTTGATGATTTTCTTTGATCAAGGATAACATCGTGAGGAAACCTGCATACGTACGGAGAAGAAAATCATCAACCCACATCATCATCATCATCATCAGCCAGAAACGTCCACTGCTGAACATAGGCCTCCCCCTTTAACCTCCACACTGAACGACAGCCTGCCTTTTGCATCCACTGGATGCCCGCGACTCTCACTATGTCGTCGGTCCATCTAGTGGGAGGCCTCCCTGCGCTGCGTCTTATTGTGGTAATGGATATGGTATGGCCTAATCGCCCTCTCGGGGGCAGTCTTAAGTCCAACAGTGGTCTATTAAAAGGCTTATTATGCTTCAATGTTTAAAATGTGTTAGCAATACGGCTGTGGCGGGGAGCAGACCCCAAGTTATAGATGTTACCTGTGAGAGTGTCATTGAGCGTGCTATTTTACAGATGTTACCTGTGAGAGTGTCATTGAGCGTGCTATTTTACAGATGTTACCCGTGAGAGTGTCATTGAGCGTGCTATTTTACAGATGTTACCTGTGAGAGTGTCATTGAGCGTGCTATTTTACAGATGTTACCTGTGAGAGTGTCATTGAGCGTGCTATTTTACAGATGTTACCCGTGAGAGTGTCATTGAGCGTGCTATTTTACAGATGTTACCTGTGAGAGTGTCATTGAGCGTGCTATTTTACAGATGTTACCTGTGAGAGTGTCATTGAGCGTGCTATTTGCTGTGGTGTCATTGTGGCAGTAGTCAGCGCCGAGCGGGTGCGCGCGGTAAACGCCGATCGTAGCCGTGATGGGCTCGGATATGAAGATGAGCGAAATCAAGAACGCAAATATGTCCTCCGTGAACCTGGAACCCAAAGTAATAAAGTCGTCTTCTACTAATTAATTAATTGTGCAGAATAATAAATAAATAAATAAATATTTGGGACATTTTTGCACACACGGTCATCTGACCCTAAACTAAGCAAAGCTTGTGATATGGCTGCTAGAGACTGATATACATACATATATAGTTTTTAAATATATACTTAAATAGATATTAACAACCAGATATAGAACAAACACAAATGTTCATCACATAAATGTTTGTCCTAGCTGGGAATCGAACCCACGCGCCCTAGCTCAGAAGGTAGGTTCACTACCAACTGGACCAAAGGGCTTTCAAATGAATGAAATTAAATTTACCCACATATTATTTTAACTAATAAATTAATTATTTATTTGACATTTTATTATTTTACAGATATTAATACTATACAATTTTGACATTTCAACTTATTTTGTGTTACTTTTTAAGGAAGTAGATTTTATATTATTTTATTGTGTAAAGTTTAATTGGTGTAAATCTACCAACTTGAAGTCTGGTAGCTTTCCAACACGAGAACTTGACAACACCAATTCTAGTAAGTAATCGATTTTATAATTATTAAGTATACATGTATTATTATTTTTTGTTTAGATATACTATGTACTATTAATGTTTAATTTGGACCTTTCGAAAGTGTACTTGTATTTGTACCCAATTGAATTAAAGACACTGAACTGAACTAGATAATACTAGACAATAGAAGCGTTACTTGGTTGAAGATAGTGGCGCTTCTATTGACATATAACCTTTAAAAAAAAAAACAGAGCAGATATTTAAATTCATCATACAGACTTCTGCTTAGGCAAAAATCGAGCCCAGTATCTCCTGCTGATCTTCCATTAAGCCATAGCCATCGTCAAATCTAGTTACATACGCAAAAACGTGTTGTTTTTAAATCCAGTAAACTCTACATAACCACAGTATTTTTTTTACTACTGGTTACTTTTGAGAAAAGTTCTTTCAATGATCAAACCCAACAATCTTTGCACAGACGTAGTATTCCATACAAAACTCGGTAATCTTTGTTTTGTCTCTCTTACCATATAAATTCACAACTACAAGTAAGCCTGGAGTGATTTCATGATATAAAACAAGTGTTACCTAAGTATTCAAAAACCAAGTAGTCTAAGCTCCAACCTGGCAGTCTTAAAAAATCTGGTAATTAAAATACCTGGTAATCTTCTTGACCGCAACGCTGCCCTCCACAGAGGCAACACAGAGTGCGATCACGATCATCCAGAGTCCGCAGTAGAACCTTGCCGCTAGGAAGTCGAATCCGTACGAGCGACAGAACATGGAGAGAGACTCGTCGAGTAGAAGCAGCGGACCTGTCGCGCCAGTGATCATCATGGGCTGGCCCGATATCAGAGCGAATAGCATGCCACCCGCGCACGTAAATACCTGCAATATCATCATCATTACAGCCATCATCGTCCGCATCATTTTCGGCCCATGTTAGCTCAGTGCTGCGAAAAGGCTTCTTAAAAGCCTCACGCTCACGATAATTTCTTTCAAAATTTTTCAGGCGATGTAACTGAACAGTCAATTATATTTCTCACCAGAGTTTCCGAGATGCCGATCTGTCCGGCCGTCTTCTCAGCGAGCAGACCGCCAAAGGTGATTGCAGAGGAGAGCGCCGCGAAGTACATGAAGATGGTGGCCGCAATGCACTGTCCGTTGAGGGCGTCCTTGAAGTCAGACGCGTAGTGCGGATAGCGACGTTTCATGTCGCGAATCACACCTGGGGTCAGGTAAAACAGCTGTTAATACACAAGATAGACAAAAATGTGATGTTGATGTGATAATAATATATATAGTTTTTCATCTATACAGAAATATCATCAGAACGGCAGCCTGGTATGGTCATATGGCTATGGTATATGGTCACGCAAAGATTCCACCCATGGCGCTACAGGTTTCTTTAAAGCTTTCCATTACCGGTTTGAAAATCTGCAAAGGCAAACCTCATAGTCAAGGCGAATAATATAGTGCTTATGAGAGACAGTAGGTAATGTAAGTGAAGATATTGAAGTCAAAGCACAGTCGATTAGAAAGAGGAGGTAAACTGATCTTTATAGTTAGGACGATAAAGTATCAGATAAGCTTACCTCCGAAGAGGCGTCCGCTCCTGGACAGTGGATCGTCAGGCTCTTTAGGTGGCAGTGCGCCAGCTTCGAGCGCCAACAGCGCTTTCTTTTCGTCTAACATTGGAGGCGGCTGCGCGCTGGCAGCGCGTTTGCGCTCTAATGCCGTCTGCTTGCGCCGCCTGATCATCTCGCTTTTAGCACGCAGCTCGTCCAGAGGAAGCAGCGCCTGTCGCTCCCAATCACCGGGCGGGAGCACGATCGAGTCATCGAGGAATTCGTTGATAGCCGATAGGAGCTCGCGCCGGTCGTCTGCCTTGTATGCGATCCCGTGGAATGAAGGGTTAGACATGAGCGTCGATATCGAGCGGCCCACCTCGTGATAGTCGAGGTCAGCGCCACTCGGCCCGAGTAGGATAAACATGAATCGCACTGGAACGGGGACTTCCGTGATTGAAGGCATTTGAATGCCTTGAGCGAGTCGCACGAACGCGATGGTCGGCTGGTCAAGGAAGCCAACGGCACCGACGAGCACTGTAGTGGCCTCCGCATCACCCGGGATACGCTTCATGAGGGAGTCATTCTGGCCGCGGCGCAGCTCCTCCTGCGAGCCAGCTGCCGCCGCCGCCAGGTATTCCACTTCCTTGAGATCGATGCCTGTCGCCGAGGATTTCTTGCGCGCATCCGCGGGCAACGCGGCCGAGCTGCGCCGACGCTTGCTGTCCGATAGATTCTGCACACATACATAAATACAAGTTAAATCGTACTGTCAGCACACAGAGGGTAACGATGGAAGAGCTCGCGGCCCAGTCTCGGGTCGGCCACCTCGCCCCAAAACGGTGACAACAAATCTTTGCAAAACCGATGAATGAATATGTACATTATCGCTGACGTTATTCAAAATTCTAAACTGACATTGAAATTGTTTAGTAAAGAGGAATCGGGACCGCTTATTAGTATTTTTTTAGGTACATCTTGACTTTCTAGAGCTTAATGTTCAGATTGCATGCAAACACATTCAATACCATGAGAAAAATCAGCTTATTGAGATATTTTCCTATTTTTCAGCAAAATACCCAATGCGATAAAATATACCCACCATGTAATACTGCAACCAGGTATCTAGAAAAGCAAAGTACTTGTCTTGCAAGTAGATAGGTACATCTCATGCTTAGAACTGTAATGTATTCTACTCTAATTTATTCGTGAACTTTCTATAAGTATACGACCCGATGTAAAGATAATTATATAGAAGCTATGTTTGACATGTCTTTGACTTATATTTTCTACTACTAGTCAGTACACTAAAATTGTTCAGAAATAGCAAGAATTTTATTCTACTTTTTAGTACTTATCGTGCATAATTTCCTACAAAGTCTAGTTAGATCTACAGGTCTGCGCAGATGGCAGACTTGATATACTTTTCTCTCGTTTGCATATTCTCTCTCGAAGCCCAGATTTTTACTCCTGGATAAAGCATGTATTTTTAGGTCTGACGCATGCGCAGACCTTAGGTGAACAATGGCTGTTGGAGTGGCTGTCGGCTAGCCCTCTAATGCAAGCGGCGAGTCGTGGAGCTGGTAGCGAGTACCTACGAGCGAACGACTACAGATGCGATGGTTGTCATGGATGGTCGTGGAGGTACAGCGACTAGGTACGTGCGGGAGAGAGGGAACTCGCGCACAGGGGAGGGCGCGCATACGATCAGGTGCGCCGAGTGGCGGCGGCAGGTGTTGGCTATGGAGACGCGCGCAGCGGCCGCCGCGCTCGGCCCCGTGCAGAGCGAGCAGCGAGCGCGCCCGGCGCCCGCGGCGGCTGCGCTCCCGCCCTCCTCCATCCACAGCGACTGCGCATCACACACCCAGTCACCAAACAACTCTTTACGGTTCATCCGCACCAAAAAAGTGTAAACCTTGCCCAGCCTTCGGTTCGTCCATCTATTGGTGTGTCTGCATGTCACACACTTAAACGGGACTGCGGTGTCTGTATGTTAGTATGATACACCCGATTTTTACAACTTATCTATAATTATAACTTTCACACAATAAATACACATTTTCTTTAAACAAGTTGAAAATTACACATTTTCGATGATGATGACAATATACCTGATTGCCCCAGAAGGAGGGTAAAGTTTTTATGTATTATGGAAGTATGTAATAATGTAACTATGTCATATGCATGTTTTTCTGTCTCTATATTACCCCTAACACGTACGCCATTTTTTTGTTCACCCTTTTATCCGTGCGTAATCGTGACAAACCTAGAATGTAAGCTACGCCTAGTGGTAGTCTGTTGTTAAGGGCGGTTTCAGATTAGCATTTTTTTTATCGCGATAAGCTCGATTTTATACGCGCGTATACATGCGCCTTTTGTCAACCCGCATCTCGTACCGCTAGAGCTACGAATGACACCCCACCCCACGCGACCTGAAAGACCCACTGTTTCAAGTGAACACGCCGGAATGTACTTGCACACACGTCCGATTTATCGAAGCCCGCATAGTAGCGCGCTTTTAAGCGCGTATGTCAAATCGAGTGTAAAAACGATAGTCTTGAAACCGCTCTAAGCGACTAGACAGATTTTGAAGCGAGAGGTGTCGTTATTCGTCTTTTGTTCCGTAGTTTCATAGGCTACATTTTACAGACGGGCTTTCTGCTTTTCTTACAATATTTATTACTTATTCTGTGTTATTCTACTGTCTAAATCCAGGATATAAAATTATGGATTACAACGTGAATCATTCGTGACTTCATGTCTGTTACAAAAAGCGAATGTTTAGCCACCTATAGGTACATGAGTTCATACACCTCATTATGTGATCATCGCTCAAATATTATACCTAATGAGTATGACCGCGAAAAACGATCTACCTCGGTACTTTACGACCGTTCGCCACTCACGAGAGAAGTGTTTATGTAGTCCTCTTCTACATAGTAGATTAATGTCTGAAAACAGCAAATTTTCAGTGACAAAGTATAATAACAACTTAAGAGATTGAATAAAACCTTATTTATTAACAATAACATTCAAAAAGTCATATAATAAAATAACAGGTTAAGTTCGTTATAAATTCCAATAACATTCTAAGTAATAATCAGATTGGCTTTCAAAAAGGAAAAAATACATCAAAAGCAATTTATCAATATTAATAAAGCAATTTATAAGACAAACAAATGTTTCAAATGTTTTGTTTGTGGGTTGTGGCTTTGTTGCTAGACATGTCAAAAGCATAAACACCACAACATGAGCAACCCATGAACCCCGAAGAATCCAACTCGGATGGGCAGCTTTCGGGAAATTGCGTGACATCTTCTCATCCAAGATACCATAGTGCTTAAAGACAAGAGTCATTGACTAGTGTGTGTTGCCAGTGATGACATATGGTACTGAGACGTGGTCCTTAACTGTTGGCCTTTTGGAAAAACTCAGAGTCACACAGCGGGCAATGGAGAGAGCTATGCTCGGAGTTTCTTTGCGCGATAGAATCTGGAACGTGGATATTCGCCAAAGACCCAGAGTCACCGACATAGCTGTTAAAATTTAGAAGTTGAAGTGGCAATTTCAACTTCCAAATTTTACAATTCCACAACCTTACCACGGTAAATATCCCGTAAATAATCATACAACTTTAGTGAACAACCGACAGTTTAAAACAGTGTCAAATTTCCATGTTGTTGTTATCAGGTATTGTTACTGTTTTTGGATGCTAGAGAGATTTTTGGCATATATCTTTATATATATATCTTATATCTTTTGGTAAATATCCCGTAAATAATCATATAACTTTATGGAAATTTGGTTCCGCTATTTGCCGTAGCACTTCTTTCATGAAAAGCACTCTAGGGTAATGTTATTCGGGTGTAAGTATTGTGTGTCAGTTACCTCGAGTAGCCTAAACGGGTTGACATATTTTGTAGAGCGCTACAAAACTTCTCCGCCATTAACCATTATCGCATGATCATAAATGTCGATAAAGTACATTATGTAAGAACAGTATAGTGGCCGTAAGCCCTTCCTATCGAATTAACCTTGAACATTTTCACAAACATACATTCCGATACGTGCCAAATGACGCTATCAACATCAACTGTCGATAGTCGTCTCGCTATCTGACACAGAAGATTATCTCGTTCGTTTATCTTGGTTGATATGTTGTTATTTATCATTTGCGTACTATACGACTATTGTAGTATGAATACTGTTTACTTGAGGCCCTTGCCTTCCGCTTCCTACAACTAAGCCCTAAGCAGCTACGCTATTAGCAAATTAGCAAAATGCACAACCATAGCCTAGCCTGTATTCGTATCATTGACTGACTTTGTTTCAAAATGAAGAGATTGCTATCCGAGATTACTAAAGATTTCAGCCATATTCATAAAAAAGCAAGACGCGTTTCTCGGCTTTAGTAATTATAATCAAAAAGAAAGATGAGCGATTTTTTTAATGGTTGGGTGAAACTTTTTGGGAAAAACATAGTAGTCTATATAGCTGATTTGGCAAAAAAGCATAAAAACATTTCCCACCCTCGCTATGAATGTGAAAGTTACACTATCTCTGTTTATCAGTCTGCCACTTTCGTCTCTTCTTTTCTTCCTCACGACTTATGCAATAACAAGTATAAATAAAAGATTAAAAACAACATAAACACGAGTAGGTACTCGTATTTTCCTTTTCTCATAGGAAGTGATGAAAAATAGTGTGTGGATAGTGGCCGGCGAATATTGAATTCCGCGCTACACTCAGGATTTTACTGTAGAATACTTCGCTTCGCTTTGAATTTAAAATAACATCCTCGACAAACAAAACATTCCTTTGTCCCCTTGTAGCACATATAATAACTATTGTATCTCAGTGAAATACGGGAAAACCTGGGAAATTGTCTGTAAGCCCCTCGGACGCAGGCTTAAACTAGTTGTTTGCTTGAACTGCGACCTCGCGACCCCTACCTATATCTTCACATCCTCTGAACCAATTTTGCTAAAATTCGAATTTCGACATTTATTTTGCATAAACTAATTTCTCACAAAAATCAGGAAGATCAGATTAACTATACGCTAGCTATCATCGAAAGTAAAAACATCAGCTTATATACATTTTCGACCTCTATTTGACACACCGCTCTATCAGTTTTTTTTTTGCAAAACCCATATCCCATAAGGCTAATAGGATAATAACATAGGATAGGATTCCCATAAGGAATCAACCTGCCCAATTTCAGCTTCGTAAGTCAATTATTTTTCGAGGTTACGTGATGATTTGGCACTGAATTAGTGACTTTTTCCTGTATACTCTGAGACCTTCGCTTCGCTCAGTAATACATTCCGTTCGTGACCGACGTGTTTTCGCAAACGTATACCATTATTATTTGTTGAGATTAACACCCCTTTATACAAAGGCTTTTGTTGTCCCAACAAATAAAAGTAACTTCAAAGCAAATATTTCCAGTAACAACATACTTATCTAACTCCAAAAAACAGCCTATTTGTTTGCGCTATTCTGGGAAATATGTTATTGAAATACGTAATTTTCAAGGCAGTGGAAAATCATCACACCTACGTGGTTATTTCCCCACTGCTTTTATATTTATTTGTTAAGTTTAGAATATTTTTCAGATTTAAGGAGCTTCAGAGGTCATAATATATGTAGAGATCAGTTAGCTTAAAAAAAGTCAAGTATCAAAGTGTCTATTTACCTACATAACATTTTTATTAAAATTATTTTTTTGTCTTTTTGCGTTTTTATCTTGGTAACGTTGTCTAAGTGCTACTTGTGTCTGTTTTCTTTTATGCCAGTCCTTTTTTGTTTTAATATTTTGAAATTTCTGAGTTGTCATGCCATTGGTCGATACCACACACATACCATACAATTACACCAAACATAAAACTGTACCTCTACGTAAAAAATCCTTGAATAAGAATCTAGAATCAGAGTCTTTTTGTCTCTAGAAATTTTAAATTAGAACAAAAAGGACAAAACGATCTAACAATTCCTACACGTTACGAAAGAAGCGTATGAAACAGTAGTGCTGTAGGTATAATTGGGTGTAACTAGTAATTATGTGACAATGTCGTGCATGAAACAGTGGTCGCTATTATTTTTTTATTTTTTCTTTTGGCGACGCACGTCTTGTGCTTGTGCCAGTGCCATCAAGTGTTGAAATATTATCAAGTTTTACTAAATATCGTCAAACAAGTCATAGTCAAGCAAATTAAGTCATGGTCAAGTCCAAGTCATGCTCTAGTATAGTGGTGGATAGTTTACTAGAGGCTGCTGTGGAGTTTTGGAAACATCACGAAAATACATTATTTCACCTATTTTTTTTCTTTACTTTGTGAGGTGGTTGGTGTCGCACTCCAGTGCGTTTTGCCAGCCTCTAATATTATTTTTATAGTTAAGTTTGATTACATGTAGTCAAACAAGTCAGTCGGAGTCAAGCAAAGTAAGTCACGGCCAAGTCAAAGTCATGCCTTAATACAGAGGTGAAGACTTTACAAGAGGCTTCTATAGAGCTTTAGAAATAACACAAAAACACAGTCATGTTTCACCGCGGCATATCGCACCCACACCCGAGCACGTCCACGAACACAAATAAATAATAATCCACCAATTATTCACAAGTTTAGGAAAAAATACAAAAGGCGTTTTTTTTTACATTGGCGCTGAAACTCCAGTTAGCCAACTAATTGTAGGATGTGAACTTTAGTGTAGTTAACAGAATACAGCATCTGCAGTGCAAGTACCGTTCTTTATCGATAGTCAAATTCGATAAAATGCCACAGTAACGATCATAGCGAGTATTGATCTAATGACATTTTATCGAATTTGACGATCTCAACTGTCAAATTTGACGAACGAAAAATAATGGTACTTGCACTGCTGTATTGTATGTAACCGTGGAGTTTGGAACTGTAGCGTACCTATATACTGTAGATAGAGTAAGAAACTGTACAGTGCGAAACTGCTTTTTTTTAAATCTATTAATTGGCTTGCGTCTGACCGCTAACTCGCTTGATGTAAGGAGAGATGCGGTCTACGATGGAGCACGCTTGCCTAGAAGAAACCGACTCACTCTTGATTTGAAGACACCCAGATTGTAACTATGGGGGAACACCCATTCAGGCAGCGCATTCCACAGAGTAGCAGTACGCATAATAAAAGTGGAATCAAAGTGCTTCGTACGGGTTTTCGGAATATCTACCATAAATTAGTGTCTATTTTTTGTGCCCGCTCTGGCATTCCGAAGGGTATATAATATTATGAAGTGTATGTACTATAGTGCAGGGTCATACCTGCAGGCTGGTGTAGGAGGTATGCTTCTTGCCGCTGATAGAGAACCGGAAGCGGTCATCGTGCACATGTCGGTGCCTCAGCAGCAGTGACCGCATCACCACCGGCTTGTCGTCTTCCTCGATCAGGCCTTCCGTCACCATACTCTCCACCACTCTGCGGGGATGTTAAGCCAACTATAATGGCGTGGCGACTTCAAAATAACAAATTTTTCGTATTTTTTTTTTTAGAAATTTTTCGTTTTTTTTTCGATTGAATTTAAAAGGGTATTTGATTGATTTTACGAAACCATCTTAAATTGTTTATCATATTAAAATGAAGCAATCTTGTGATTTAATCGTCATAATTTTCAGTATTTGTGTTTTAAATGGCAGATCGAAATTCAAATTATTAAACTCCCGCGTAAACGCTTCCTTTGGCTTTTATGGGGCCACGTGACGTCACACATAAGCAACACGAGTTCATACGTAAGCATAACGAGTTCTTCTCGCCATACAATTGTTGCCTCTATTTACTTTTGTGTGACGTCATAAGGACATTCGACCTACATAGTGTTTGCAGTCAAGTCACGTGATCAATGAAAATATAATTTAATTTTGTATTTTTCTATAAATCTGTAGTTTATTTTTTAGTTTTTATTAATTAATATTTTTTGTAAATAGCAATTTTCTAGGATTAGGTACACCAGCATGAAATGTATTTTTAATACAGTCAAATACCCTATTTCCTACTACCGGATCTCCCTTGATCGGATCTAGGTTTTACGTTGCTGGTCTTAGAGTTGGCAATTTTCCAACATAGGGTAACTACGTCCACAGTCATATAAAGGGACTACGAGGTATTTGATGTAACGACCATCCAACTGCATTATTATTCAGGCTACCTACTCTTACATCATATTTACTCTGTTGACAAGTCTTGTCTAGGCTTTAGTTTACTTAATTATAATGAGCAGCTTTTTTAAATTCGTGATAGGCTTGCGTTTGTCCACATCAGTGTATCAGGATATAGTTACTTAATACTATTACAGTTGTTATGTATTTGATAGCGTTCCTTAAATCTATAAATTTGCCACTTTTTTTTTTTTTTTTAAATAATCGGCTTGCGTTTGACTGCCATCTCGCCTGATGTTAAGCGACGATGCGGTCTTCGTTGGAGCACGCTTGCCTAGAAGAAACCGATTCACTCGTGATTTGAAGACACCCAGATTGTAACCATCAATAGCTTTATAAGCAAATATTTATATTGGTTCACTATTAACATGCAGCGTCCAAGTCCATGGGTATTTAAGCATATCTGCAAATCCTTAAATGTACCTTTTTTGATTAATTGACATGAACTAGGTTGCGCCAAATAAATCACTGCGCTGTTAGGTTTTACCCAGTGCAGTAGGTATACCAGTCAATGCTTTCCACTTATCAATTTAGTATCAGCGTCTACCAATTCAGATTATTTTTCAGACTTTAATAAATCAGTTATTGTAGAAATACTTCATGACTTTTAGAGCATTCGTAATGATAATAGGTATTAAAGGATTGTAGGTAGAAATAGGAGAGGTCGTATATGAAGGATTATAAAAATGGTTTTATGGATCCATATAGTACTTCTTTACCCCATGGCGAGGCCTACTCTTATTCTTCCAGGAACGTACTCCTGGAAGCGACGACTACGCATGCAGTACTGTCTTTTAGACACGCAAAACAAAACGATTTAGCAAGTAGATCCTAGGCATATACGCGATGCCTACGTCGTTTTACTTACAGAAACTTGTTATATCGTCGTTGGCATATAGACTTTTTAGGATTTCGTAGAACAACAAACCTTTTAAAACCTTTGCGTTCGTTTCTTCATAACCAGTACCATTACCACGTTTAGGTATAACTTTCTACTTGACAACTATTCATTACATAATTCGGCTTGTGAAAAGATGATCTCTTTTTGCTTATAGGTAAAAGTACCTATGTAGTGTAGTATACGTACCGGTAGGCGACTCCAGGCAGGTCCTTCTCATCCAGGTCGAGCAGCACCACGCCGGTCTCGAGGCAGCGCCGCAGGTTTAGCAGTGAGTGAAACGAGAGGCTGGCGACGTGCGGCCGGCCCCAACGCGCAGACCCTTCCTCCACGTCCTCTTCGTACTTGATCCACCTGGCGGTTTCCTTCCACTCTGCCTCGCCATCGTCGCCCGAAAGCAGCTCGTCCAGTTGCACGAATACCTGCATCACACTCACATCTGTCTCTGACGCCATCTTTCTACCAGATTGTCTCCAAGCCAGTATCTAAGTCAACACACGACAAGGTGTGACCAGATCTACTGATATCTGCAAACTGTCTAATGGATTCGCACTGCCAAACTAATCTACTTTTTTTAGTAGATAAACCTTTAAGATTAATATTATTTATCTAACGCTGATAGTGCCAAAGAATACCTAAAATGATTAGGGTTTTTTTATTCATTTTTTTAGTAATTGGCATGCGTTTTACCGCCAATTCGCTTGATTAGGAGTGTCGTCAATATCTACGTGTATAAAGGAAGTTTTACCGCGTGCGGACTGTGGTCGAACCGCGACTTGTACGCTGCGTCGGACAGGATGCTCTGCAGTTTCTCGCCATCTTCACCATCTTTGCGCCCAACATGTACCGTAGAAGCCTGATAAATAAATACATTATATCAGTTTCCGAAAACTGAAAGGCTACTACGTAATAGATTTTCCAATGACATAAAACAACCACGATACTTAATGGAACAAAATGGATAAAAGGATCTTTTTTTTATAATAGGATAGCTTTTCACCACCATCACGCCTAATGTTAATGATGATGATATTTATAGGTTAGCAACAAACTACTCAAGTTAACTACGTCAGACCTTCGTCTGATGATAGGTACTATCACAGGTCACTGTGACCTAAACTATCACTTATACAAAATTGGAGCCACAGACAGCCCTCTGTGCCGAGGCTGTTTACAGGAGAGACCGTGGAGCATGTATTACTGCATTGCAAGGCCACAGAAGATATACGATTAAGGTCGAGACTCCTTGAAGAAACTCAACAACAACAAGTCTCCAATACCTCAACACCTGTTGTAATAGGTGTAGAGCAGTTTAGTCAGCGACCCAAAGCCGTGTTTCGTTATTTTAAGGAGCTCGGCTGGTTTGGGTAGGCTGGCGGGCAAATGCACAATACATCCCAAGCGGGATGTCAGTGCAGCTCTTATCACCCCCACTTTGATTTGAATTAGATTGGTTGGCCCAATGGAATAGCTCCATTCAGCCAGCCAGTACGTTCAGTACGTTTTTTAATTTTTTTATACATAATTTCATATAATTAATCTTTGTTCCAAATTCAAAATGTTTTTATTCACTCAGTGAGTAAAAGAGCGTTTTATTCACTGTAATCGATGGATCAAAATTATGTTTTTTTTTAGTGGCAATAATAAAAACAAAATTATTCGGTAAATTTTGTTTTATTCTTAACCGACTTCAAAAAAGGAGGAAGGTACTCGATTCGATAATTTTTTTATTCTACATAATATCTTTTCAATTCACTAAGCATATTTAAACCATTATTTTTGTTAAGCATTTAAAAATTGGCTCCCATTTTAGCTCCTTGTTTCATAAAAATCTTTCAAACGATTGCCAAAACAATATCGTGGACTTTATAAACCATGCCGTCAGAGCTTTCCGCTCGGCGTCATTGGTGGTAGTAAAATTTAAATTAGTAGGTAAGTCCACGACGAAATTTATTGAACTTATGTAGCACTCCATGAGGCGGTGCAGAATCGCCGTAATGTTTTTCCAATATATCTTCGGTCTGCCACGTAAAAAAATGTGTTTAACTAACACTCGAAAATAGGTTTTCACCATTTTCAAAGAATACTTAAGAAGGCGCCACGTTTATTGTTTTCAAAAGTTTATTTTAACGCGAAATTTTAAAAAAGAACAATATTTTTTCGCTTCGTAAGGAATTCAGCAGTGCAAGTACCGTTCTTTGGCGAACGTCAAATTTGACAGATGAGATCGTTAAATTCGATAAAATGACATTTGACCAGTACTCGCTATGATCGATTCTGTGGCATTTAATAGAATTTGACGATCAATAAAGCACGGTACTTGGACTGCTGATTTGTATTTGCAAAAAGTTTTTATTTAACCTTAAAATCGTAGGTCGTAGAGTAATCGAATTGCCCTCGTATGTAAACTTCACGAAGCGCGAAGTAAATATTAGCGACTCTCATATCAAAGACTCCTGAAAGTCGGCTGACTTTCGAAAGCCCGTAACTTTGCTATTACTAGCATTTTAAGTAAACCAGTGCTCCACAGCTCCACAGATACGAAACCGTGGGTTTAATTTAATTAATACAATTATTTGCATTTCGACATGTACGCAAGAAACATGTGTGAAATTTAATATATGATTACTTTGACTTGAGCACACCTAGATTGTAGCTATCGGAGAACACCCATTCGGGTAGCGCATTCCAAATAAAAGTTAAATAAAACCGCTTTATACGGGTTTTCGGAATATCAACCATTGAACGGTGTCGCCTTTTTGTGACCGCCCAAAAAAAAAAAAAAAAAAAAAAAACGCAGGGGCGGCTTTATGGCGAGCCATCGGTGAGTGGCGACACCGCGTACCCCGATTCCGTGGGTCTAAAACCCCAGAGACCCTGACCCCCGGCTTGCCTTAACCGGCCGTCTGGGGGTGGAAACCGCAAGAGCTAAGAACCTAAGCTCCAGGGTGGAAGTGTTAAAGGGCATAACGCCGCGAGTAGCTCTTAGTGAAAGTGCAGCACACCTCTCTACACCCTAAGCCACCCACGCCAATGTTGCCCCTCCGGTGCCAATATGCGGCAGCTATTATGGGGGGCCCATTTAGTGGGTGGCAAGTCATCACCTGCCTTAGCATTTTGAAATGAGGCATAATTGGCAGGTGCCGTACCTCATACCATAGATCTGTTAACCCATCCACAAGTTGTTCACCGCAATAGCCCAGACTTTTAATATCCTATACTGTACAATAGTTTTATATTTCATTTTATACACATTCTATAATTGTATTTTTATATTTAACGGGCCTCTTGGTGTTGGCTTCGGCCCCATCAATGCCTACCAAATGTCCGGGCTAGACCCGAGAAGTATAACAAATAAAGGGAAATAATAATAATATATTTTGGTCATAGAAAAATCGATAGGTATAGGTATATCGGTAGGTGTATAGGTCGATAGAAAAATGAGCAGGCGGGAATTTGATCATGCAAATCCGATGCACACTCTCCGTAATTTAACTTATTATGAAAAATTAACCCATAGACTGTACTCATCATTATGAACCACTTTTAGTATGGGACCAGCCCTGAAATCGCAAAAAAAATATCAGCTGTTCTATAGAAAACGGTCATTGACACTCGACAAAATGTATGGAACAGCTGATTTTTTTACCGCGATTTCAGGGTTGGTCCCATACTAAAAGTGGTTCATAATGATGGGTACAATTACCTTCTTTTGGCTTTGAGAGTGTTCCCCTTACAACCTGTATATCATTAGAAATTATTTTAGTATTACTACCAGTATGTAGCTGTGACTACGGTTTTCTGTTAGAGCTCGTTGAATCTCGATTGCCACAGTTCTGACGGCTAAAGTCACTGGCGGCGGTCTGCTTGTTTGTTCGTGTTACTCCTGCAACTTACCCTGGGCTGTATGAGATGCCGTCGGAAGGCGCGCGGGTCGCCACCGCGGTGTGACAGCAGCTCCTCGCGGTCCGCCTCTCTCAGCTCTTCGTTGTCGGGGCTGTCCGTGACCACGGCGCCGGCTTCTCCGCTCGCGCCGCTGCCGCCGTGCGCGCCATCTTGAAGCGAGTACTTGCGCGACTTGTGGTGCAAGTGACGCCTGCGCAAAAACACATTAGTGTCACTAAACGAAAAAACTTGTTACCGACTTCTTGCCTTCTTTTTATGGTGTTTGACCACAGCTCACAGCTTGAGTGACGGCACCACAACCTAATTTCCGATTTCATTTTAAGGTTTCCGTAGATACTCGAAGGGTTAAAACGGGACCCTATTACTAAGTCTACGCTGTCTATCTGTTCGTCCGTCTGTCTGTTTGGTTGTCTGTCAAAAAAAGTAAAAAAATAAAAAAAATATGAAGGGATTGTCCCCCACTCCCTTTTTGTTTTTATTTTTGTTACTTTTTTAATATTTGTTAGTTAATCCGCCGTCACGTTACATACGTTTGGATAGCCCGTTGGTCCAGTTGGTAGTGAACCTGCCTTTTGAGCTTGGATTCGATTCCCACCGAGGACAAACATTCATGTGATGAACATTTGTGTTTGTTCTATATCTGGGTGTTAATATCTATTTAAGTATGTACCTATTTAAAAATATATATGTATGTATATCAGTCTCTGGCAGTCATATCACAAGCTTTGCTTAGTTTGGGGTCAGATCACCGTGTGTGCAAATAATTATGTCCCGCATATTTATATGTAACTACATTTATATTCTGTGAAAATTTCAACTGGCTATCTATTAGGTACGGTTCGAAAGAGGTAGGACAGACAGACGGACAGACGGACAAACTTACATCGTAGGCTTAGTAATAGGGTCCCGTTTTTAACCTTTGGGTACGGAAACCTAAAAATGAAATAAGATAAATAACTAACCTACACACAGTAGGTATATTCCATACATACCTAAATACTGGACGTAGTACTGGACGATTCAATTATCACGCTAGCAACGCAGCGTTGGATGCTAATGGGCATTCAATCATGTTATTGACAAAACGTCAGGAGCTATTGGGAGTCAATTAATACGACTCGTATCAAATTGATATAGTTTCCAGCATGAATAAAACTCACAGGGCGCTTTGATGCATTAATAATAGCTTGATACCAAAGATAATAATAATATAGTGTAAACTCTATATACCGACACTTAAGGGACGTTGGTCCAGTTGGTAGTGAACCTACCTTCTGAGTTTGGGGGTGTGGGTTCGATTCCCACCTAGGACAAACATTTGTGCATTGTTTATAAGCATTTGTGTTAGATCTATATCTGGTTGTTAATATTTTAAGTATGTATTTAAAACTATATATGTATGTATATCAGTCTCTGGCAGCCATATCACAGCTTTGCTTGGTTTTGGGTCAGACGACCGTTTGTGCAAAAATGTCCTGTTTTTTTTTAAATATATTTTTTATGCCGTTATTGAGAGTTGTCGTTAAATGGAAATAGAGAAGAGAGATAAAGAAAAAACAATATTATTTTCCTAGTATAATATGTATTTTTTTATATAATAGTAGACAAACAAGCGACGGGCCACCTGATGGTAAGTAGTCACCGTCACCTGTGGAGTAAAGTATAAAATTTACAATTGATACAAATAATTAATATTATTACAATGCTTATTGCATAGTCTGTTATCTTCGTCTGACGTTTTTTGCTGCTCCAGTATTTAAATTTATTTTAAACACTAGTGTCGCTATATAGAGTTTACACTGTATATCGTCATTGCTTAATACCATGTATTTCATTCCATCTTTTCAAACGTTCTTCCTTTGATGTGGTTTGTGATGCACTACTCTTTATGGTGTTTTCTGTGTTCGACTTTTTGTAGTGATCAAATAAGACAGTAGCTGCTATTGATTTATGACGGTAAAGTCACAGATTGAACCATATCTACTTCTATAACGTCACAGAGTTAGCAATAGTCACTACGACAAAATCATTGATTAATATAGTAATAACTGCAGTTATTACGGGAACGTCCTTTAGCGAGAGTGCGGTGACGATGCGGACCGCGGACCGCGCGGTAGCAGAGCGATAATTGCCGCTGGCACCTTCGACCAAAATAAAATGAATAGACGGGCCCAGTAGAAGCACATTTTTGAAAATTACAAAATGAGCGCCAGCGCTCACTTCGTTTCACTTGGTCAATAGCCGTAGGAAGTGTAACACGAGTCTATTGTTACGTGATAACGAAACATCTGACAAAAATATGCATTCGTATGCTTTCCCGAAGTGTAAATACACAAATAAAACTGGTATCTATATTTGTAACAAATATACTGTAAATTTTTATAATTAGGTGTTGAAGTATATGTCCGACGGTTTTGACTCGTTTTCACTGAGCTAGTTCTGGTTAGAGCCCGTCCATTCATTTTATTTTGGTTGAAGGATGGCATTCGTGTACAGGGCGCTTCCTCTGACATTGTTGATTAAGACCGATTGACACACAACACAGGGTGGTTGAAATTCAACCTTATTTTAACTGTCCCCGGGAAAGTGCTGACTTCCTTTCTCGGGTAAACTAATTTCAGAGCTCCGGAGCTCTTAAAAATTCGTATTTCAAGCTTACCTTGAAGTTCCTAATGGATTGACTGGAAAAATATATTAATCGTAAGATGGAAACAAAATGCTTGTCAGAAACGTTTCCAACCTTTGACGCAGGAGAAATCTGACGATCAACAAAATAAAATGAATTACTTATATGCTAAGGACGGCGAATGAATTTTTCCACTAAATGATGCTAACAAGTATACTGCGCACGCCGACTTCGCTTGTGCGCGGTCGTCACATGTGTCGTCTTTCAGGTGACAGCAAACACTAATATGCACGTTTAGGTGTATTTCTAGATGACAAACTTTTTTAAAGATATCATTATGATAGCCCGTTAGTCCAGTTGGTAGTGATGCTGCCTTCTGCGCTTGGGGGCGTGGGTTCGATTCCCACCTAGGACAAACATTTATGTGATGAACAATTGTGTTTGTTCTATATCTGGATGTTAATATTTATTTAAGTATGTATTTAAAAATATATATGTATCTATGTATATCAGTCTCTGGCAGCCATATCAAAAGCTTTGCTTAATTTGGGGTCAGATGACCGTGTGTGCAAAAATGTCCCGAATATTTAAAATATATATACATATATATATATAAATAAATAATACATATCATTATAAACAACTTTTATTTTGGGACCTGATATAGAGGAAAAAAATCCTTGATACAATTGATTGTGAAATCGAAAAATATGCTAAAATATGCGTATTTGGTATAAATTTTATTTCAACTTGATACCTTTATGCATTCTTGAGAAAAAAAGGTCTTGACAGACGTGCAAACGGACAGACGGACTACAAAGTGGTCCTAAAGGGGTTCCGTTTTTTTCTTTTGAGGTACGGAACCCTAAAAAAGATCAACCCAGATGTCATGCCTGTGCCAGCCAGGACAGTCAGTACGGCGCAAGCGCATCCTACCCCAACGTATATACCTACGCCCATGCCCCTAGGTAAAAAGTGCTAAAAGTTTTCTTTCTAGCACTTGCATGTTTAGAAATTGGCTTTTAAGACGCTCTTTTCCGACTTCTAGGAATTATGGTCGTTCTAGTTTACGTGTGCATACCTCCATGGTTAGCTTAAAATTATAAAAATGGTGTCATAACAAAATTGAATGTTTTATCTAGGAAACCCATGAGACTCGCTCGATAGAAAAAATATATCAAAGTAGCACTGATTTCCGCTTTAATCCCTGTTTTTTTGGATTCATTCAATTACCTATTTATTAAATTATGTCTGCAATATCTTGATATATAGATTTCATAATTATGAAGGAAACCGATGAGGTACATTTTACATTACAGCTATAATTTTCGAAAAATATGAGAAAAACCCCAAAAATAGAAGTAGCGAAACGCACGACTGTGTGTAAGAGCCATGATTTTGCTCCGCTAAATGCGACTTTAATTCAATAAACCAAGGATTATGGTCATCTGTAGTAATAAGCGTTGCTTAAAAGTGGGAAAAACTCGCCTTTAAAGAGATTAGCACGGTAATCTTCGCGAAAGTTTGTTGGAAATAGATGACTAATAATAGCTTGTTTAACATGCACTTAGAACGCACGTATATACAAGATTACTGCTATCAGTCTATTTATGTTTCCCCTGCCTTTTCTAAGCGAGAAACTGTATGTTGAGCGATTGCACCGCAACTGCACATAATTTATTTAAGTGCTAAATAAGTAATTGGTGCAGGGCCGAGGATCGATCCGGGCGCCTTTCGATGCGCGCACATGCTACCGCTCGATCACCATCGCTATAATTATAATATAACTACAGCTCCGCATAGTTATATAGCCTATTAAAATAGCCTATATTAATCAGTGATAATGTAGCATTCAAATGGTGAAACAATTTTTAAAATCGGTCCAGTACTTTTTAAGCCAATTCGTTACAAACATACATACAAATCTTTCCTCTTTATAATATTGTATGTATATACCTAGAAAACTTTAAACGAGCAATTCTTGTACCCATATAAATTTATTTCGTGTATCTCGGAAACGGCTTAACGATTTGGCTGACTTTTAGGGTTCCATACCCAAAGGGTAAAAATGGGACCCTATTACTAAGCCTACGATGTCTGTCTGTCCTACCTTTAAACGGCTGTATCTTTCGAAACGTAATAGATAGTCAATTTTTTTCTAGCCCTTTTTACCTTTATGGAAGTTAGTCACCTTGTTGATTGAACTCAGAGAAATCAATTCAAATTATATAAAGAGAATAAATACGAACAAATTCCACTTACATTTATCTAACAACCGCAGTTAAACTAAAATAGAAACACACACACTTTCCACATTTTTATCAGCAATTTCCTGAAAGAGATCGCTTTTAGCGATAGGGCCGCCAATTGTAACACTAGTTTTAAAGAGATTTTTGTCCTTTGTATGAAAATTTATGGGTTTAATCAATCAATCAATTTCCCACAAACGAGCGTTTATGCGTTTTTATCAGGTTCGATTTTAAAGTGTATTTATTTGTTATTTATTTTAGTTTGTTTTTATAGCTTTCTATTAACTTAATAATATATTTTCCTGTAAACATAATAACACTTGAAACAACAGCGAAACACAAGTTTGTTTACAAAATTTCTACTGCTTCATGTCCAACTGTATTTCCACGAAAATAGGCGATGGAAGTAATGAGAATCCAACCGATGAAACGGACACCCGATCCTAGCCGGCTGACAGAGTCCGTGTACAGGCACATTGCCTTGACTTTAAAATAAAATTAGGCTCGCTTTTATCTAACATGTCGCTTTATGTTAAGCGACGATGCAGTCTACGTTGGAGCTCGCTTGCTTAGAAGAAACCGATTCACTCGTTTGAAGACACTTCTAACTTAACTTATTAACATTGTGACCCTAAATGATCTTAAACTTGTTAGTTCTATACACAATTGCAACAGAAGCAAACAGAAAATATAACTATACATACATCACAAAATTGAAGACGTGCAATCTGGACCAAATTGGTTTTAATAATAATGAACTTTGGCTTAGGCACATTTTATTCAAGGCTCGCTCGATATTATTGTTTCAATAAAATCAATTTACCTTTTTAGGGTTCCGAGTCCTACAAGGCAAGGAACTTGATAAGTTCGTTCTGTTCATCCTTCTGCCTGTCTGTCTGTCCGTCCGTCCAAATTTTTTTGAGCCTTCTAATTTCTATAATTATTAAGATACGTGCATCAAACTTTGCACAATTACAGTTGTTATATAGATCTCAATTTTAAAAGTATAATAACATATACCCACCTAATATTTCATTATAGGGGTGGCTATGGTAAATGTAAAATAACGATTAAAAAATATCACTGCACTTCCTTGTGTAGGCTATCGTTGAATAGGTATTTTAAGATGAAGCGTAAAGTTTCAAACGTTACTTTTTTAAATTTCTCTTATTTTTTCTTTTCTTTTTTTAATAAAGTCTATTCTTTAACCAAAGTTGCAAAAAGTTGGTCCCCCTGCATTTCTAAACCATAAGATATATAAACCTTATAACTTACAATAATGATAGGTCATATTTAAAACTTTTATTCTAAATTATCGAGAACATTATCAGATTATGAATATTTGTGTTAATATAGCGATATAACTAATAAATTCAAGACGTTAGCTTAATTTGGCAAAAGATGTTTGCCTAGTAGTTTTCGTATAGATTAAACCATAATAAGTATATCTTATTTCGGGATGATACATCTCTGATCTTTGGCAAGTCCACAGAGCTTCGTTCGTTCGAATTTTTCTATAACAATTAATTACTGAATTCTTACAATTATATAGTTTTGGTTACGGAACCCTGTTATATGCGTATCTCGACACGCTCTTGGCCAATTATTTTATAAACATTTATAATTTAAGAACAATACAATGACCATGACCAATGAGTACCGAGACGATGACGCCGAAAGGAGGTAATTGTAATGACCTCCTTTGGGTTAGTATCAAATTTCCGTGTGACCCTGTATACCTACCTACAAAACCCAATCAACCCCAGACCACAAACATAACCCCTGAAACAATATTTCTATCAATTATTTCTAACAAATATTAACTACTAGTAGGCCGCCCCTGCTTCGCACGGGCGAAGCCGGGATATATAGCCTGTCAACCGGGGGTAGCGCAGCATCCCAACAGTGAAAGAATTTTTCAAATCGGTTCAGTATTTTCGGAGCCTATTAAATGCAAACAAACAAACAAACAATCAAATCTTTCCTCTTTATAATATTAGTATAGAAGTATATATAAAAATCAACTTTGTTTTTGCTTTGAATGCAATAAATTGATAATATTCCCGTGAGCAACGCTCGAGAATATGACGAATTTATTGATCGCAGTAATATAAATGTGCCTATTGATAATATTGGCTCATAGGTAGGTACTTATCTTCTGGTATGGCTATACATATTCATATTTGTTCACACTTTGTTCATAATGACTGACATTTCGTTTATATGGGTGCAACTGGCTGCAAAAAGTTTCTTACAAAATTGCCTTGACAGCCGTTCTAATTTAAACAACGTTTTTTTTTCTGTGGTTAAACTTATGACACTCCTCTTTTTTCGCCGGAGATTAAGAGCCTCTGTTTTGAATCAATTTTTTTCAGTTAAATTACAATATTTGAGCTGGAAAAAAATACATGTCACAGATACATCTGTGTTTGATTTTGTGTATGATTTGGTTCAAAACACGATGGAATAAACTTTCCTCGATAAAAAAAAAATCTGAAACAAAGTCGACTTAGTTTATTTATTTAATTTTTTGCTCTAATGAAAGCTCGTAACAACCTGGAAATTGCATGTACTGAAAGGAAATTTTTTTCACCATCTTTTATTTGGATATATTTTTGATAGTGAATGTGTCGTTTTTAGTGAAATTAAAAGCGAAAAAAGGACGCGAGAATTTTGGCGCGCCGCGTTCAGTGCCGCGCCAGGCGTCATCGAGGTCGGACCTATGCTCGTTTTTGTCGTTGCACTCCCCCCGCGAGCGTCCTGACTCTAGCATGGCGTCGCTATAACTTGGCGGGGGCTGAGGGAGCGTTTTGTTGCCTACGCGACTCGGATAACCGCCCGTTAAAGAGCGGCAAAATATGCAAGCGGTATGCCTGGTAGTAAGAAGTAATTGTTACCTATGCGCGCTAGCAACACTAGCGATGTTGCAGATTGCTGAATATTCCAATAAAATGTACGGATCCCGAGGCAATAATTTGAAACTTGGGAATAGGGCTCCATTTTCACCCTTTGCGTACGGAACCCTAAAAAAGGAGGAGGTTCTTTCGCGTTCTCTAGTGCCGGTTTTTTATGACCACGCGTCAATATTTTAATAAAGTTTTTATAACCGTTTCTTTAGGACCCCTCGGCCAAGCCGAACGAACGCGATACAGTTTTTTTTACGTGTATTTTTTGTCCTTTTTATAACATTTATCTGGTTATAATGTACAAGCTAAATGATTGACATAGTCATCTAAATCTGAACTAATAGATAAAGAAGGCAAAGTGTTTCCTATATTTTTTACTTCTATACGTAGTGAGATACGAGTATATAATTTCAATGGTTCTATTTCTTTATAAAGTTTGTTTCCAGTTTATGTTCGGCTTATAGTATCTTCTATCACCGTACCTATAAGCTGTAGTACAACTAGTGCTGTTACTTAATATGTGGCTGTGTTATATACATAACTAGCTATTGCCCGCGACTTCGTACGCGTAGACTTTCATATAATATTATTTCAACCCCTTCCCCCCCCCTCCCTTAGTTCAGCCCTATCGCAAAATCCTTTCTTAGCGGACCGCTACACCCCATAAGTAATGTAAGTCAAGTAGATTATTCTCAAAAATTCTCTAATTTTGCTTTTATATATATATATATTATATATATATATATATATATGTAAAAGCAAAATTCATCTACTCACTCACTCACTCACTCATCACGAAATCTCGAAAACTACTTGACTTACATTACTTATGGGGTGTAGCGGTCCGCTAAGAAAGGATTTTGCGAAATGGCTGAACTAAGGGGGGGGGGGAAGGGGTTGAAATAATATTATTTGAAAGTCTACGCGTACGAAGTCGCGGGCAATAGCCATCTATATATAGATGGATAACGTCTGTGGGAAAGTAAGAATAGTTTATACGTTCCATACATATTTAAAAAAAAACAAAAACAAATAGGTACTTGTTTTGTGTTGATACGTATTTTACGTTATGAATATTCAAATTTCAATCAGTAATTTGATGAAGTGTGGTGAAACAACAACGTAGACATCTCAGTCTACGTTGCGGGACATGTCACATGGCATTTCAAAGGAGTAGAGACCTGAGAATTGAGTACCTATACAGGTTTACTGGTAATAGTTAGCATCCTCTTAAGGGCTTCAATACGTCAAAACAGACAACTTTAGGCAACTATGGGCCTTTATCGGAACTTGGTTTGCTGGTGGAGGCGTCGAGTGTCCAGAATGCTGGCTTTTATTTCACCAAGAAAAAGATCATTCCCATTCAACGTTGCAATGCCGCCAGTATTCTGGGGATTAATGGTATTTTAGTTTAAGTTTCAGTTTTTATAGTTTAGTTGTAAGTTATCGTTAATTTTTTGTTTTTATCTTAAAAACTTTTCTTAACGTAAAGTTTTTTGCAGAAAAAAAATTAAACGAAATTATGTATGAGTCAATTGTATTTTGATTTGACGAGTTATAGCTTGCACCGCATGGGTATTATTGTTTGTAAGCAATGGTTTAAGTATTATCGAACACACATTGTGTGTTCGACGCTAGGTGTATAAATTTAAAAACGTTTGTTTTGATGTACTGAAGCTGAGAGGATGCTAACTAATAGCCTTGAATATAAGGTGAAACAGAACTATCTTAGGACAGAACGTAATGGCTGACTGTGTGCGATATAACTCTATCAAAATAATATTGTGTCAAGTACTTCGATCTGTCAACACCTCAAACAAAAGAGACGCTGCGTATGACACTCTTACTTCCGTTTTACATTGAAAAAACTCCGGCTCTCTCTCTGTCTCTACTGCGAAGAAAAAGCTAAAAAGACCGAACTAATAATGCATTAGCCTAATAGTGCTAACAGACGTATGGATTTGGTTGACGGAACGCCGTCCAATCAACGGGAGAGAAACAGTAAGAACGACATATTTCCCTCTCTTTCTCTCCCGTTAGACTGACGGCGGTTGAGGTCAAACAAATCCACACGTCTGTTAGAACTAAAAGAGATGGATCCCAGTCGGGGGTAGCAGATCCTAGGATGAGGATTTAGAACTGCCTAAGTCCACGAGATTGAGGTTTTAACAGGTCCAACTGAGTCATTTTGATAGAGTTATGAGGTGAGGTACGCTCACCGCTGGTGCGCCGCCTTGGAGGCGCGGGGGTAGACGATGGGCATGACTGTGACAGCGTCGCACGCACGACACGCACCGCACGCCGCACACGCACACGCCCTCTACTCATGTGCACTTCACCGCTGACAGACGTTGTCGTCAACACGCCCGACACAATGCCAATGTCAAGAGACTAACTATTTTTGGCGCAAATCGAACCCAGGTGTCTTCCGCGAACACACAGCGCTCGTCTGCGTACCTACGTGTCGTCGTCTGTGTGGTATGTAATTTGTAGGTGTTTGTTTATTTAGGTGTCATAGTATACATTTCATTTTTACATCATAACGATTACTACTAGACAAAGGTCAGTTTGAATGATACTTTTATACTTATATTATAACGTAAATGCGTAAGTTATTCTGGGCTACGCGGAAAGGGTGTACTAAGTAAAAAGAGGTCCATAGTACCCAATTACCCATCATTATGAACAACTTTTAAAATTGGACCAACCCTGATATAGCGAAAAAAATATCAGCTGTTTCATAGAAAATGGTCATAGACACTCGACAACATGTATGAAACAGCCTGATATTTTTTTCGCTTTTTTTTCATAATGATGACTATAACGAACTCCTTCCGGCTTAGCATACCCTTTTCTTACAACCCTGAATAGTATAAACTTTACTAGGTGACTTTACCAAAGATTTACTAAGTGATAAAAGAGCAATCAACAAGCCGCGTAAAAACAGAAAAAAAAATAGACAAACTAATAAAGCTGAAATCTAATCGAGTAATTCATAATTCTGACCCTACATCTATGGCCGTAAAAATATTCAATGAACAACCAAATAAAATAATAGACATAGAAAAAGAAAACAGCTTCACTAATGTTCTCAAAAACATCTTAGAATCCAAACGGTTTCTTCTGCGTGCTCCATAGTAGACGGCATCATTACTTTGCATCGGTCGAGTTGGTAGTCAAACGCAAGCCTATTATAAAAAAAAAATTTAAAAAAAACGTTACTACAAACTGGGAGATTTTCAAGGATAATTTCGACGATGTACATAAAGACTTTTCCGTTCTTTCTGTTGCCATATACTTCAGGGTATTTTATGTAGTAACCTAGCGATCCGCACGCCCGGCTTCGCACGGGTGTAATTCACGTGCGAAGCCTGGGTGGGTCGCTTGTTATATATATAAACCTTCCGTGAAAATGTATCTAACTGATGGTGAAAACCACATCAAAACCCGTTGTGTGGTTTAGAAGGTTAGCGGCCATACATACAGGCAGACGCGGAAAACGACTTTAATTTATACTATGTAGAGAAGAGAAGAGATGTAATTTAAGATGTACAAAATTTCTGTTATTAAAGGTCTGCATGTATACATAAGTACGTCGTAGCCCTAACCCGAGGCCATTCATACAAAATTCAGCAAGTCGTTCTGAAAGTTACGTTATATTGCGTTGGTCACGTACGTCTCTAGCATAATAGGTATGTAATAGGTATTTACTCGTCACATGTGTCACAAAACAGTGCACTGCTGACAGCAAGCAGCGTACGAAAACAGATCACTCATCAATTCTCCGAACTGATTGTAAGTATATTCACAGCATTGTTGCATGTTACAGCCATAGAAAACGAATTACTAGTTATTTGTACCATAAGTGTAAGAAATAACTCGGTGTTCCGTTTTCTAATGCTTAAAACTCGTAGGTTTCTTTTTACATCTTTCTAGGCTAACGCTTGACCGTGATCTCGCCTGATGGAAAGCGACGATGCAGCCGAAGATGGAACACATTTACCTGAGACTTGAACAGTCCAAGACATTGTAATGCTGCGGAAACACAGACAGAGGCAAGGCTTTCAATAGTATTGCCGTTCTACCTAATTAAAAAGATGAGGCAAAACGCTTGGTGCGAATGAATGGTATTACGATTTTCTGCCATGTAAAGGTGAAGCTTTGCCGTTGGTTTGAACGTCCACGGCAATTAAAAAGTGATGGGGGAACAGTTGCTGAAGTTCCATTACACAGTCTTGGTGCAATATTTTTTTTATAAAAAACTGTAATCATGTAAAATACCCAATAAGCTTGCGACTTTACGCCCCTCTGTTGCTCTATGAGCTTTGTTGCTCATTATTTTATTGAATCCAAAGCCTTAAGCTTCTATTTGGCTGAGCCGAGTCGTCCTAAAGGTGAAAACAGTACTCCAAATATGATCAGCCCTGGGCTTGGTCTAGATTTGGAAGCTGTCTTTAATACCAATAAATTTTATCAAAATGCATTTTAATCTCGCTTTTAAAATTAAAATGGATATATCTTTTGGAATCTTTCCATATTACATTATTTAAAATCATAATTTCAGTGATTCTTTGTCACGATATATGTTCTTTAACCAATTTAGATTAGCTGCGCTCGCATTTTGGGACTAAACCATCCTATTTCCGACAAACATAAATAGTAGCTCAGCCATTAAGTCCTGAAATTGTAACAAATAGACGGAGATACAGATTACCTTTCGCAAATTATTTTATAGAAACTAACGGTCTTAATAAACAGATTTAATAATTAGCTAGAGACAAAGGGGCCATTTAAAAGTTTCTAGTTTAGTATTTATACTAACTATAATCACCGCGTTACCAACTGAGTCGTCGAGCAATAAACGTCATACCATAAGACCTGTAAGTGCGAGCGAGATAGATATATATGACATGTGGGTGCGAGCGAGATGAGACGAGCAATGATTTATGACCTGACGACTCAGATGGTAATGCGTTTAGTATAGTGTGAACTTAAAGTGTCACGCTCTCTGATGGCTTATGTTAGTTATCCATGTGGTTACTCCTGTCATTTTGTAGGGGTTTATGCCGTCACTGATAGAAATAAGACCAAATGCAATCACTTGGCATCTAAGCACAAGGTGCGATGCGCCAAAATCTTGTCAAGAGGAAAAGAAGAAAAAACAGTGAGCACAATCGATTTTCGTACATAGATCAGTGGAATGTTTCACTCTCTCTCTCTCTTTCCCACAGAGTTTATCTACTGTTCTTACTGAAGAAGAGTTTTGAAGGGTCAGGCGATTTTTTTTCGTTACTCACGCATGCCGCTCGGTGCGTCGTTCGTCGTCGACGTCGTCTGTCTGTGGCTCTGCGCGTGCGCCGTCGAATTGCACGTGACGGTCTTCGGTGGCTGGCGGAGATAGCTGACAAACAACATAAGCACACATGTTAACTCGTACACGACACGCTGGAAGAATAAAGAAATATCGGTTGCGAAATATCAGAGAATGGACAGGACAACGTTGAACATTGATATACATAGTTTACTGTAACGATTGTTCACTACAGTTATACGGAGTGTAAGGGGAACACTCTCGAAGCCAAAAGAAGGTAATTGTACTGATCATTATGAACAACTTCTACTATGAGACCAGCCCTGAAATCGCGAAAAAAATATCAGCTGTTCTATAGAAAACGGTCATTGACACTCGACAAAATGTATGGAACAGCTGTGTTTTTTTCGCAATTTCAGTATTGGTCCCATAGTAAAAATCGTTCATAATGATTACCTTAGTACAATTACCTTCTTTTGGCTTCGAGAGTGTTCCCCTTACACTCTGTATGTATGATTTTTATCAGAAAATTTACCGAGAATTATCTCTGTGCACTGCACCGAAATATCGGTAAGTAGCTTTATCTACAACATAAGAATAAGCTTGTTCGATTATCCTTACATAAAGAAAAGTCCGGTAAGCGAACGTCAGGCCTCCAGTCTTGGAGAAGTGACGATGATGATTATTTGGTCTTTTTTATAATTTAATAGTAGTTTTGCGTAGTCTTGCCGTACGGAACCCTTAGTACGCGAGCCCGACGCGCACTTGGCTGGTTTTATTTCAATTAAATCTTTTGAAACTATATTTAGATGACAGCATTTTCGTGTTCTCACGATCTCAATGGATTCCTTATCCGTCGTTCGGTTCGTTGGCCTCCGTCCAAAGTCTCGTAGGAAAACTTTAATAGGTAGTAGGTATACAACATTCCCTATTAATCTATTTATTTTATTGTATTGGCACGTCGCGGAGACTGGTCAAATTACTATTAACGTAATAGTTCACGCGGCTTCAAGTTTAATGAGAAAATTCATAATTTAACAGACATCAAAAGGATAAGGTCAGAGGTTGTTTGATTTTATTTATGTATTAACGTGATATTTCCATTAATAGCGATTTGATTTTCATTTATTATAGTTACAATTTCCAGGTAAAATATAACAATTTGCAACAATAATACGAATTTACCTTGATGATACAATAGTAGGTATATGTCAAGTTGAAAAAGTTGAAGTCTGTTGCAGTATTCATTGTGTAAAAATCAATATTACTGTCTTCAAATCATGTAAATAGTATAAGCTGTACTACTTCAATCATATTGTTCGAACATTACTACTGTTACAAAACGTTAGGTACCTACTTAAAAAGAACGTATTCGCTTAATTCACAAGGCTCAGCGGCACTGACCCGCCTAAAAGGAAAAAATATTTAAATGTTAAACTTAAATAATAACAACAACAGAATTTCTAATATCTGTAAAAAATACTTTAAGTACTTTTTCGCACATCTAAAATTTTTTCAATAAGACATTCTTTATATTACCAAATCATATCATAACTTTCAATTCGATTGAATACCTCATCTGGAATCATCTGTAAGATCGGAGTAGCTGGAAGATTCTTTATCCGGCCGGTACAGGAAAACCGATAGAAGCAAGTAGTTGCTCTGATGGAGGGCGGGCTAAGCACTGACGCGAAGGGCGCTATCCACGCGGCTAGTGAGGCAGGCCAGGATCATGCTTGACATATTGATTGTGTATCATTAAGCAAGTGGTGGTAGCAAGGAATGTCACCGCCTAGCGCCACGCTCGCCGCCCTGCTACGCGCCGCCCGCCCAAGCTTAGAGTGGCCTTCACCTACAGACAGCGGTAGTCTTTAAACTGTATTATTTACGTAGTAGGTAACGACACGCGTACCGAGACGGAAGTGGGGGGAGATTAAGGGCTGGCAACTACCCTCTAGGAGACGAGCTGCCCCACCTACTCAACAGCTCAGAAACATAATTCTCTATAGGAATAAATTTTAATATAACTCTGGGAGCTGACCTGCACTAGCCAATTTTTCTTGTACATGCGATATGGTTTCTGTCCCTGTCTCCTTTTATTTTTATTTTTATATTAGATAGGCTTGCGCTTGGCCGCCATCTCGCCTGATGTTAAGCGACGATGCGGTCTACGATGGAGCACGCTTGCCTAGAAGAAACCGATTCACTCTCGACTTGAAGACACCCAGATTGTAATTAACGGGGAAAACCCATTCAGGCAGCGAATTCCACAGACTAGCAGCTCGCAATGTAGAATCATAGCGCTTCGTACGGGTTCTCGGAATATCAACCATAAAAAGATGTCGATTTTTTGTGCCCACCCTGGCGGTCCGATAGAAAAAAGGGCAGGAAGGAATTAAATCATGCAGATCAGATGCACACTCTCCGAAATGTATCCGATAAAATCCCTGTAGGTATTTCGATCCGAATGAAAGAGGCCGTGACAAAACTAATATCGTAGGTCCTGGAATAACCTAACTTAGTTTCACTCGCACTAATCATCATCATTATAATAAAAATCTGTTTATTTTTGCGTTTACGCGAATATTTTGTAAACGCAACTTTTGTATACAATATTTTCAATCAGCTTTTGTGATTCTTCAAAAAGAGTATGAATCAGCCTGAATGTACAAACATCTCAAATTTTCGTGGCTCAACCATTTTTCATTACATCAAATCTTATTAAGATTAAAATTACATTTGAAACTTAGTATTTTGAGAAACTAAAAAATGCGCTCGCTGCGATTGCGCATCATTATTGTAGTATAATTTGTACTTAGCGGTCCCACTATAGTTTGTGCCAAGTTAACCAGAAATAGGTCACCCCTACCACGATAAGTAGTTATACCTAGACGACATTCTAGATTTACCTAGAGCTGTTGTGTAGAGAACAGTGCCCAGAATAGCCGTTGTGTAGAGTTCCTTTACAAATAGCATGTATACCTGTTGCTCCGGCAATCCCAAGAGTGTGGCGCGTGCTGCTGCGGCTATGCGTTGCGCGTCGGTCATCGGACCCTCTGCAACAAAATCAATTTACTATTATTACCTTCTATTGACAGACGACCTAAAAGACACCGCAGGGAAATGCCGGATGCAGGCCGCTTCCAACCGACCCTTTTGGAGATTAATGGGGGAGGTCTATGTCCAGCAAATTAACGTCATATGCATGAAATGATGAAAACGAACTTCTATTGAAAACGTGAACAATTTGTGGTAGTCATCATTATAATTTAATGAAGTCTAAAGATATATATCGGGAGCGGTGCCTCATTTCTAAATAAAACGTTACCCAAGGCATTCTCCAGTCACAACAACTTTAAATTGTATTAGATAAAAAAACGTCGATACCGTCGTTTAAAAATGAGAAAAATACATCATACAACTTATGTACCCTTAGCACGAACTACACATTTTCGCGACTTGAAACACTAATTTATAAATCAAATCAAATTATTTATTTGTCAGAACATGGTATAATAATGTAACTTTAATTCATAAAATTGTATAACACGTTCACGAATTAAAGTTTACGGTCAGGAAAACTCCGTATTGAAAGTGCAGAGAAGCACACAAGAGCAAAATAAATAAAAAAGATAAGTACGCCCAGAGAAAGCGCGGCTGCTACAAGTTCTATCGGACCGCCAGGACAGGCACAAAAAATCGACATCGTTTTGTGGTTGATATTCCGAACGAAGCGTTTGATTCCACATTTATTGTGCGAATTGCTAGTCTGTGGAATTCGCTGCCTGAATGGGTTTTCCCCGTCAGTTACAATCTGGGTGTCTTCAAGTCGAGAGTGAAACGGTTTCTTTTAGGCAAGCGTGCTCCATTGTAGACCGCATCGTCGCTTAACATCAGGCGAGATGGCGGCCAAGCGCAAGCCTATCTACTATAAAAAAAAGTTCACTTGTTTGGTAACCACCATTCATTCACATTTTGCCTGTACAACGCCGTATCTAAATTGTGCGGCATCAAGAAATGTGCACATAAGAGTGCTCGAGCGAACTAGTTGATAAACAAACCGCATGAAATAGAATCATTGGCTCTTACTTCTAACCCCAAAACCTATTACGTCGCTCAAGGCCTCGTATACGGGGTGTAAGGGGAACACTCGAAGCCAAAAAAAGGTAATTGTACTCATCATTATGAACCACTTTTACTATGGGACGAGCCCTGAAATCACGAAAAAAATATCAGCTGTTCTATAGAAAACGGTCATTGACACTCGACAAAATGTATGGAACAGCTGATTTTTTTTCGCGATTTCAGGGTAGGTCCCATACTAAAAGCGGTTCATAATTATGAGTAAAATTACCTTCTTTTGGCTTCAAGAGTGTTCCCCTTACATCCTGTATATTTGAAGAGTTTCCTACTGTCCCAAATATAACTTCCCTCATTCTTTTATACACATAATTAAATACATTGTCTCGGTACACTTCACCCGACAATGACCCAGTTGGATTCAGACAAGCTAGGCCCAGACAACACTCCATGCTTGTTTCGTCTGCAAATCACGTAGTAGCACGTAATTTCAATTTGTAACCTGATGAGTCTGGGTAAATACCATCGCAATGACACAGGACAGGGACATAACTGTACTTAGTAGTAACTTATTTGAAACCTTTTGATGTAAAATAATTCTATTATATATATTTTAAATGCAATAAAAGATAGAGAGAGCCAACGTCTCTGCGCATGTTGAGCGGCTCTAGGTGTTCGGTGAGCTTGGGATCATTGACAATTCTTACAGCTCTACGCTGCAATGCAGTGCATCGGGAACGCTGACTCTATCGATGAGTTGTGTTTCGCTGGGAAGACACACATATCACAGCGCAAACAGTTTTTATTTTTATATTTTAACAATTGTGAAAACATACCACCACACAATTGGAAGACTCTTCCTTTTGCAACACAGTTTTGAACTAACGCAAAAGGCAGAGCCACAATGTTACATTGTTTACTATTTGTGTTTTCAATAAATAAATAAATTATTATTTTAAAAAAACCCTCTAGAGGTTCAAGTTGATACTTGGGTGCTTCGTTCCAAAGATTACAAGTAACTTAAATTATTACATACTAGCGGTCCGCCCCAGCTTCGCACGGGTATAGATTATAGCCTATGTCACCCGCGGATAGTGTAGCTTCACAACAGTGAAAGAATTTTTCAAATCGGTTCAGTAGTTTCGGAGCCAATTCAATGCAAACAAACAATCAAATCTTTCCTCTTTATAATATTAGTATAGATTTACATACTCTTGAAACACCCACAAGATGGACAGACGACCTAAAAGAGACCGCAGGGAAAAGTTGGATGCAGGCCGCTTCCAACCGGCCCTTTTGGAGATCAATGGGGGAGGCCAGAAGTGGACGTCCTATGGCTGAAATGATGATACTCTCGAAAAGCATGACACTCCTTCTTGCGCAGTCGAGTAAAAAGAAAGTATATAGTAGTTGTTACCTGTGTAGGGCGGCGGCGGCGCGGCGTGGTCGCGGCGCGGCTCGGAGGCAGGCGCGGGCGGCGGAGGCCCGGCGCCTTCGCTCCACACTACTCGCTCCATCTCTTCGTCCAGCTGCACCTCATCCTCGCCCGCAGCCTGCACAAACACTCACATGTCATTACATCATCATCCACAACTGATACAGCCCAAAGCGAAATGACACTGCTCGACAAAGACTTCACTCTATCAGGGCCCGCTCGCTCGCAGGGTAATAGAAAACAACAAAAGTCTATTTTGAGGCATTTGCAATGGTAAAAAATTCATTACATAGCAAGCTAAATAATAATATTACAATAAAATATGAGGCGCCTTTTATTTTCTCATAGTGGGTGATGTAAAGTAGAGTGTATCACTCGGGCGCAAAACATTTTATTGCCTCGGGCGACGTACTTTGAATCCCTCGCTACGTTCAGGATTCTACAAAAGTATCTCTCGCTACGCTCGGGATTCCGCTCTAGAATCTCTCACTTCGCTCTGGATTCTAAAAAGTGTTTTTAGTTATGATTCAAGATTTATCAGCCGTTCGAAGATTAACAGCTCTTTTAACGCGGGTTTAAAAAAACAATCAATTTATATTAGCTATGCATTTTTCTTGATATATAGTGGGTTTTCAAGATGGCCAGAAAGCTATTAAACATAAAAAATACTCCACCTTAGTGTTAATTCTGTCCAAATTTAAATTCTAGGTGATTTAATGAATCCCGTCCCGCTTTTATCTAACTTAGACTCTAACTAAAAAATTCACAACCTTGACCGATAGTACTATATTCCTACCGATCAAGATTGCAAAGATTGCAAAATTAGTATGTAGTGACTTACTTAGTATGAGCAGAGTATTGGAGATACTGAGTATACTGAGGAGATTAGCATTACAGTTATTAAACTGTAGTTATAGCACACTATAAACAATAGTAATAGAGAACATTACTGCGGTAAAAGAAAAATGCGTACGAACGATATGTGAGCTAAGCTGAAGCCGAGGCGCACATAACTGTAAGACTAGTATAATGCATAGTGTTTTCCTCACTAATAGCGAGGATTTGTATTCGTTGATATCTAAGTACTTGATTGCTACATATGAAATATGCATCGAGATACAATAAACATAGTCACAATCGTGCCAAAAAAATGTCCGACCAAAACTCGGCACACGCTACATATTGCGCAGACTTTTTGGTTAGTTACAATGTAACCGCGATCCGACTACAACGCAGCGCGATGCCAGAGCTACGATGACATGAACACTATGCAAGCGACATAACGTCTAAATTGGAGTAAACGTGGCATTGTGAAGTATAAAATTGATACAATGTATGTACAATGACGCTCGAGCGTTTTTTGACTGTTTTCACTGAGATATTATGACTCTATAGGAATTTTATCTCAATGGAAATATGAATAATTCCCATACATAAAGGATACACCACACCTTATTGGAAAAGTTTACCTATAATATAAATACTTATTTCTGCAAAGGATTGTTGATTATCTTGACCTTAATATTAAGGCATAGGTGTGTGTATGTGTAAGCATAGTTCTATTTTTATTGATCGACATTTACTTACATGAGTGTTCTAATTGAAGGGTTATTTTTAAATTACTGACTAAGCTGCTGCTTGGAGTTCGACGCGTTGATCTAAATAATAATGTTAAATCAAGGTTCACTCATATGCCTGGTAACAGATTTTCCTTCGCATTTCCGTTCTATTAACATCTCTTTTCTTTCAAACAAAAAAACAAACAAGGGAAATATGCCTTAGTAAAATTATCGGTCGTGTTCAAATGTCTCTATTTTCCATAATTTCTTTCCCTGTACCGCTTAACGCAAAAACTGCGTTACATACATTATTACATTGTGGCATTTTTGTATTTTTTTATCGTAGACTAAAGGCATCAAGCCGGATTTAGGCCTGATGCATTTGCTACGGGTTTTTAACAAATGAAAAAGGTAGAGCTCTGTATGGTCCTATAACTATGTTTGAAATATTTTATGTTTGGCAAGTGATTAAATAGTAAAAAATCAACTAAGTCAAAATCGTTTTCATCTAGGCAAGCGTGCTCCACCGTAGACCGCATCATCGTTTTACATACAGTCGAGTTAGCGGTCAAACACAAGCCTATAAAAAAACATAGAACCATTTAATAACAACATCTATACTCAGAAGATTCTTTATATCAAAATATCAACAACTACTAACGAAGGCCGCCATCCTACAACATACAGACACAACTAACATTTGCATAATTTGTCTGTTAAATGTTAATTCTGTAGTCGCAACCCGTCACAGTCAACGTAGTCAGTGCATTCGACGACTTCAAACTTCAATACTTGTAGATGAAAAAAGTGTGTATAGGTTAGAGCGAGAGAGCAACTTTCCACTTTCCACTGGCTAAAAGTCAGGCGTATATTATGATGACTTTATTAGACTAGACCATCACATGAATCCGAGTCCGAAATACCGAAATCCGTCGAAGGACAAAAGTCACGGATGTCGGAAACCGTATCATGCGAGTCAAGTGGCGCTGGCCAGGGCACGTGGCTAGGCGTGGTGACGGCAGGTGGAGTAGAGCCTTGACAGAGTGGTTACCAATAGCGGATAAGCGTTCCGTAGGCAGACAACCAGCCCGATGGGTCGATGACATCAGGCCCATCGCAGGTCATACGTGGATGAGATTAGCCCGAGACAGGGATCAATAGCGCAAGGGAGAGGAGGCCTATACCCAGCAGTGGGTTGATACAGGCTGACAATTATGATGATGATCACATGAATCATTAACCCACGCTGAAAGATCGATTGCACACCAGGTAGTAAGTGTTCTCACCAAAACGCATCCAATTAGGTACTCAAAGTGGTCGCGTGTATCGATAAACAGTGGTAAATGGTAGAATGTCACATGCATGCATTCTCCCTGTTTTGGAATGACCATAGACCATCATTTTAATTTTTTGCGTAGCTCTGAATAAAAATTTCAAAGTTCAAGTTTTTTTTTTTTTTTTTTATGCCATTGGTTGCAAACAAGCAGACGGGCTGCCTGATGGAAAGCAGTCACCGTCGCCTATGGATACTTGTAACACCCGAGGCATCACAAATACGTTGCCGACCCTTTAATTTCTTCAACATAGCATTCTGTTTTATACGAATTGACATCATAATCGCGCATGAATATTTTTTTATGATTTTTCATTCCGTAATCATCATCATCATCATCATCATCCACAGCCTTCCTTATCCCACTGCTGGGTATAGGCCTCTCTCTTGCTATGCCATCTGCATCGGTTTTGTGCTAATCTAGTCCAGGTTCGACCCGCGATAGTAATAATATCGTCGACCCATCTTGCAGCTGGACGACCAACGCTCCGCTTACCTTGCTTCGTAATAATAAGTTTTAAATGGACCAAAAATATTTTAAAACTATGTATCGCACTGGCGTATATATTAAGTACGTATACTTATATATAATATGCTTATATAGCACTCTAGCTGTTGCCCGCGACTTTGTACGCGTAGCCATTCATATAATTTTTCAACACCCCATTTCCCCCCCTTAATTCGGCCCTTTCGCAAAATCCTTTCTTATTGGAACTTTACTCCGCATAATAATTCTACCCTCCAAATTTCAGCGTCATAGGTTAAGTAGTTTTCGAGATTTCGTAATGAGTGAGTGAGTGAAGTTCGCTTTTGTATATATAGAATATTATACACAACCCTAAACATTGATGACACTGTTGTTAACGGATTGTGTACTAAATATGTATATAACAACCCATCACGTAATACTTTATTCTATGTGAATTGACGCTGTTATAATTTTATTTTATTTTATTAATATCATCATCAATATCATTGTACGCATTGTCTGTTTTCGCAGCAGCCTTACATTCTTCCCCCCAATATTTATATTCTGGTGACCGACCTCATCTAAATTCATTCTTTTATATCATTCAGCCAGTATTCTGTCAGAGATCTACCTACTTCACCTGTCGTAATTGCATCGGGCCGTCAGGATTAGGTAAATCTATTGAGTTTAGTTAAACAAGGTCCGATATCTTGACATTGGTATTTTTTCGGAACGTCGTTTTTAGGATTTAAATACCTAAAATAATACTTTTTTATTTACAAATTTAATCTTTTGAATTTGCATTTACACAATAATATACTACAAGATTAATGATCGTATGTCACTATTCAAAACTCCGCTATCGTATTCAAAACACTTCTAAATAACAAAAAGTTCACACAAAAACTAAATAGAAATTTTGTTTTTTGTGAGTTTGTGCTAAAGTATGTGTAACATAATTAAAACCTTAATTAGATAAACGCTACGCAGATAATTAGGTAATCAGACAGGACGTATTTGGAGGGTAAACATTAATATTTAAATACACTGATCATTCTTAAATAAAACATGTTCATAAAAGAAAAAAAACTAGAAAATAAATGAAAAAAATACTGGTTTTTGTTTGGTGATTAATGCACCACACGTTCCAGGAACAAGAATTTAGTACCTGAGTTGTGTAACAGTTTGAAATAACTAAATATTTGTTTTAAATGGGAGAAACTGCAAAAATTCACCCCACACCGCAAAAAACCGGTTTCCAATTTTCTAAATTTTCACAAAACGTAACGCTTCACGATACATGCGATTTGCAATTTTGCATTACATTTTGTGTACCTTAATTTGGTAGAGTCGTGTCATCGCGAGAAACGCGAGCGCGACGCGGAAAAGGGCAGACGGCGAGCGTGGTTTGTGCGTGCGGGACCGCCACTGCCGTACGCCGCCCGCCCAGCGAAGTGTTCTCGGAACAGCTGCGCGTGTATTCTGAATGAAGCTTGGCCGGGTGGCCGCATCTCTACGGTGCGGCACCGGCACCGTGAAGTGATACCGTAGCAGGACGCCGTACCGTGGGCAGCTCGGTGTAGCACAGTTGTAGAATAATGCCCGCGTCGCCTTCGACGTGCGAGGCCGACGTGCCTCATTTGCCAATAACTCTCTTCCTCATATTCATAGATGGTACCTCGAAACCTCACGTGGGGTTTTTGCATATGAAGGGTCCACTGCAATAATGATGTCCATTTTTTTAAATCTTAACTAGTAATGCCATTCGGTCACATGAAATCATATTTAGAAATCTTGTTAGCAAACTTAGCAATATTGCTTGCAGTCCCGTGATAAATATGTTTTAAATATTTTGGCTACACGGCTAGAACGCTCAACGTCACAGGTGTTCACGACAAAAATGATAATTTTTTACACCGTTTATAAATTTAAAACCCAATTATCTTAAAACTAAAGATAAAGGACATTCATCATTATTGCAGTGGACCCTTCATATAAAAACATCAATTGAGGGTGACCTGAGTGTTAGAGTGACCTTTATTACGTCTATGAATATGAGGGTCTGCATCTGTCACTTCACAATTCATCGCAACGGAAATTGACACGGCGCAGCGGCGTTTCACGATGCCGGCGCCGCACCGTAGTGAATTAGTGATGTAGCTAAGCCTTACTAAAGTTTGTGACGCCAGAGCTTGTGCTGCCATCAGATGGGGATGGTTGCTATCAATGGATTACTTTACGACCACATATCTCAAAAAGTATTTTTAACAAATAAATAAAAGTGAAAAATGTACCTAACGAGTAAAGTTTTTTTATTTTGTATAAACTTTACTCATATGAATTAGACGCACAAACAATTTGGGTTATTTATTTTATGTGAGATATTGCTGAGAATTAAGCTCAAAGACAAAATCAGAAACGTTAGCATCCGGAAAACCACAAAAATACTAGATGCCGCAAGCACGCTTTGCAGGCTTAAGTGGAAGTGGGCTGGTCACGTTGCGAGAGCTACAGATGGACGCTGGAGCGAACGAATCCTGCACTGGTACCCCAGAGAAGAAACCAGGTCAAAGGGGCGGCCCAGAAGAAGATGGCGCGACGACATAGTGGAAGCTGCCGGAATCACCTGGACGAGAATGGCGCAAGAGCGACAAGAATGGCGTTGCATGGAGGAGGCCTATACCCAAATTTGGGTGCCCAAAAAAATACAATTAACTACTACACACTGAAATTTTATGTAATTTATCTGGGAATAAAGGCTTTATTTATTTATTTATTTTATGTGAATGAAAAAAACTAATTAAATTTGAATTTTGGGCTGTTGCTTTCTTTGGACCGTAGGCACCATCATTGGACCACCAGGTTGCCATCAATGGACTAAGAGAAATTTGTTCTAGCGGTGGACCGCTAGAATAACTATAAAGATAACTTTCATAATTAATGATACTAGTATTATTGGATGACGTAATACAAGGAGAGACATACAATACTTATATTATTGAGCTTATGTTTGGGTCTTTTTTATATATAACTAGCGGTCCGCCCCAGCTTCGCACGGGTATAGATTATAGCCTATGTCACCCGGGGATAGTGTAGCTTCCCGTTAGTGAAAGAATTTTTCAAATCGGTTCAGGAGTTTCGGAGCCTATTCAATGCAAACAAACAAACTATCAAATCTTTGCTCTTTATAATATTAGTATAGACTAGTAGGTACTTGATAATATTGATTTTGAAACTAAAGGTAACTTAAGTAGATAACTAAAACTAAACAAAAATAACTAAACTATCGTCTTTACTTGAAGGAATAACTAAAGTAGATGTTTAATTTTTTTGTGATATTTTTCTTCAAAAGTGTTGAAAATGGGCGATAGAGACTTCTTTAGCTAAATACGTTTCCTAATTAAACCGACGACCAGACGACACAATGCTCGTCAAAATGTCAAGTATGAAACACTGAGGCTATTTAGATTTTGTATTGACACATGATTAATGAATTATCATTCGCAAAAAGTCTGTACTCAAACGATGCCTGATTAATTTCACATTAGTTTCAAAAACAAGCATTATATACTGACAATAATTGACAAAAACAACCATTATTAAAATGCAATTTACTGCATAAAGATCATAGCGAACACACGAGTTGTTGTACTGTAACTATTAAATACCTACTGTGGTCTATTCCAAAGGCACAGCGAAAAACGGGCATTGACCTAGGTATTATGTTAGTTCCGATAAAAAACGATAGTACCTATCGCTCTCCATACATTTTATACATCGCCTTCCTGTCGTTTTATGCTTCTACTTTGTTTGTAGTACGCGGTGGGATAAATTACTCACCGTCCTTCCTGAACTAAGCGATGCATAAGCCACTGGGCTACCCCCGAAACGGCGATTGGGCCATATCCACCACGCCGACCCAGTTGCGAGTTGGTGGATATGTGGACAAACGCCATTGAATTTTTTCTCCGTACGTATGCAGGTTTCCTCACTATGTTTTCCTTCACCAAAAAGCCAGTGTTATGAAAATCCGTATCCGAAGTCCGCTTTAGCAATGCATAAGATGTATGTAAATAAGTGATAATAGTAAGATTTATAGCAATATAAGTTTACCTCAATGGTAAGATTGGAAGGTTCATATTTTTTTAGCAAGAAACCAACGAAAACTTCAGGAAACTTACAGAAGTTCCAGGAAAATGTTTGACCAAATGGTAACTACAGAAAGAAGAAACAATTTTATAGAAAAAAAAATTATGGACAGTGCAATTATGGAGAAATTATGGATGGCTCTCAACTGAAGTGATGACCGAATGAAGTGAGTTGACGTGGAATTTACAGCTGTTGTTACAATTTACAACAGAACTCTATTCACTGCCTATTTATTTTGTTTCTACTTTGTAAAACTGCACAATATTTTTATCGCTACTATAATTCTTATTTAGAAGGGTGATATCTCAGTGTCTTAGGTTTACTTATTATACTACAGTGTTATTTATCGTAAGTAACATTGGCTCAAGTGTTGCTAATCAGAATAACTTTGTATTTTTAACTGCTTACGAGGCACGGAATGGACCGTAGTAAGTATTCAACACTGAAGACAATAAAATAGAACACAGCACTCCGTTTGTTATGACCAAAACTATTCATATTTAATTTATTTTCATTGTTACACAAATTATGGGCGACAACACAAAAACATTGACGCTTTTCTGTATCTAATAATTTAAGCGAAGTGACAATGGAGTGTTTTAAGATAATAGAGGAAACTTTAACTTAACCTGATTGTAGATTGTTCAATATTTGCAGAAGAACCGATAACCATTATGGGGCAAACCTTGGGTGATAGTTCATGAGGTTTAAGTTAAACGGGTTCCACAGGGTTATAAGAAAAGGGCATGCTTAGCCGAAAGGGGTTCGTTATACTCATCGTTATGAACAACTTTTCCGCGATTTCAGTGTTGGTTCCATAGTAATGACCTCCTTTCGGGTTAGTATACCCTTTACTTATAACCCCGTATAGTGAAGATTGCTTGAAGCAGGGAGCTCTCCAGGCCACTCTGCAGAGCAGAACATCATGTTTTAGAAAAGTTATTTAGGACTACTAACGTCCAACTCGCACTTGGCCGGTTTTATTATGAACACCTATTTAAGCTACGCCACGAACGTTATAGTACCACAAAATTAATAATACCACCTACACGCGGTGGTACACGCTAGTACTACAAACTAAGCCCAAGTACTTGTACAAATCTATGTATAGGTACCTAATTGATCTTTGTTTTTGCAAAACAGCTGTACTTACTTATGTATTTTATAAGTGTTACATAATACACGTGTTTGATAACTAAATATACAAGTGTATGGAGGTCTGTGTGTCTGTTTAGAGAATGGATCAGCGACCTGCGGCGGCGAGCTGCGGCCGCAGGGTCAAGGGAGGCGCAAGGCCGCACGCCGTTCGCCGGCCAGACGACGCGGCGCGGCGGCGTCGTAACACGGCGCCCGCAGGGCTCCCACTGCGTCCACACATACATGGCTGAGCTAGTTCGGCATTTCACTTTTAAAACCAGCTTGTTAGTTCCAGGCTGAATACATGGCTGGGCTAATTCGCCATTTTACTTCAGAAACCAGCCTGTTAGTTCCAGGCTGAATACATGCCTGAGTTAATTCGCCATTTTACTTCATAAACCAGCTTGTTAGTTCCAGGCTGAATACATGGCTGAGCTAATTCGGCATTTCACTTTTAAACCCAGCTTGTTAGTTCCAGGCTGAATACATGGCTGAGCTAATTCGCCATTTTACTTCAGAAACCAGCCTGTTAGTTCCAGGCTAAATACATGGCTGAACTAATTCGCCATTTTACTTCAGAAACCAGCCTGTTAGTTCCAGGCTAAATACATGGCTGAGATAATTCGCTATTTCACTTCAGAAACCAGCCTCTTCCGTCCTGGCTGAATACATGCCTGAGCTAATTCGGCATTTCATTTTTGAAACCAGCCTGTTCATTCCACGCTGAATACATGGCTGAGCTAATTTGCCATTTTACTTCAGAAACCAGCCTGTTAGTCCCAGGCTAAATACATGGCTGAACTAATTCGCCATTTTACTTCAGAAACCAGCCTGTTAGTTCCAGGCAGAATACATGGCTGAGCTAATTCGCCATTTTACTTCAGTAACCAGCCTGTTAGTTCCAGGCTGAATATATTGGCTGAGCTAATTCGCAATTTCACTTCTGAAACCAGCCTGTTAGTTCCAGGTTGAATACATGGCTGAGCTATTTCGCCATTTCACTTCTGAAACCAGCCAAAAAAAAACATACAGTCGAATTGAGAACCTCCTCCTTTTTTAGTCGGTTGAAAAAAACTACGATGCGAGTGGTTGCGTTTTCTTTCTGGTTGAACCTACTCAAATTACAATATATGTTGGCCTGCAGATTTATCGTGCAGAATAAACGCCACATGATCATCCTCTACATAAATTACAGAGAAAATATCCACAAATCACATTTTCCCCGAGAGCGCCCCGATCGGGCCAGCCGAGGCTAAGCCTATTGGGGTATAGGAAACCAAATAAACTAGCAAAAACGGATAATCATGGGTAGGGTAGCAAAACTGCTCTTGGAAAAATTCTACCTCGTCAAAGAAAGGTGGCAATGTTCTGTCATTTTAACCTGAAGACGGTCAATAGTAGGGTATTAGTCAAAAGTACCTACAGCGTTGGCGTTGATTAGAGCGATGGTGACCGAGCGGTAGCATGTGCGTTTTAGAATGTGACGGTACCCGGTTCAATACTCTTATAACTTATTTAGTGACTATAAATTATGTGCAGTTTCAATGCTATTAAAAACGCTCAAAAATGGTGAAGAAAACCATCGTGAGGAAACCGGTAGGTATCTCCAAGAACCCCAAAAGTTCAATGACATGCATTCATCAACATGCACTGGGCCAGCATGGTGGATTACGGCCCATCCTCTCTCCCTGAGAAACGGCATATATCCCAGTAGTGGGAACATGATATGTTTATGTATAATTTTCTAACCAGGCGTACCATTTGCGAAATGTGAACCATCGTAGATCGCTTCATCGCCTTACATCAGGCGAGGTGGCAGTCAAACGTTAGCCTATTTTTTATGTGATCCATCAATACTGACGATGTATTGTGTCTTTCTAAGTTTCTAAATTATACGAATTTTTTTATTATACTTGAATGAAACACCGTTGACGGAGAACTTATGAATACTTGTGCTTGTAGAGATGGTTGTACTTATGTGGTGGATATTCTATGGCAGGTTTACTATGTCAAAAGACTACTGACAGAAAAAAAACGCATATCCATGCACCAAAACAAAACGTAAGAGTGTACATTGAGATGTACCTAAGCGTATGAACAATGTCGATAACATACGCTAGAAGATGTTTCCCACCTTCTGGTCGTCTGCGGACGGAGCGAGTCTATGAGAGAATATATGTTACACGAGTACGGCTCAAACCCTCGAGATGTTGGCATGTTTCAAGGTATCCTGGCTGCACCCACGTGTGATACGGCAAGGGCCTTGTATGCCACGGTCTCGGTCATATTAGCGTAGGGCCTCTGGTCCCTTTTGATTGTGTATGATAGTTGCTTTGAAAAACGGGGCTGACAAAATAGAATATCGACTAAAGCCCCAAAAAAAAATTAGATAAAAAAAAACTCACCGCAAACGGAGGTGATGCTGAAAGTTAATGGTATCAACACAAAGTTCCGAGTTAAACTAGTTAGGTTGCGAGCGCTACCGGATTTCAAACCGGGAAGGGGGAATATCCGGCTTCTGCGGCCTGAGAAGGCGGGTAGATGCGAGCCGAGCCGCTCAGCAGAGCGCGGCAAGGTCAGGGCCGCGGTCGATATAGTATACAGCCCCGGTGCACCGCGCCGCCCCCTCGCCTGGCCCAGCCACGGATCAAGGGCCGTGCGAAAGGGCCAAAAGTACAACATTTTGTATATGTAAACTAACAGACACGCAATACAAGAGCCTATGGATATTTGTAACACCAGTGGAATTGGAGACACATTAAAAAAAAAATAAGATTATTAACAGCTCTTTTAACCGGCTTCAAAAAGGGAAGGGGATCCCAATTTTAAAAAAAAACATAGTTTTTTGTTTGTTATCTCTGAACTCTTTCATTATTTATAAACCAATTTGAAAAATTCATATTTTTTCATAGATATCTTTTTAGATTAGTCCCATAGAAATTTCATCACAATCGGTTGAGTAGTTTGGTTCTCAAAATAACTAAATAAAAAAAACATCCAAGTAAACGAAATTGCGTACGTATTTACAAATTTTGAATGTTTTTTAAATTGATATTTATTAAACCCCTATGCTGTAGTTCCTCGGAAATACCGGGTTTCTGGGAAGTGGGAATTTCATTCGTGGATATTCGCCAAAGAACCAGAGTCACCGACATAGCTGTTAAAATTTGCAAGTTGAAGTGGCAATGGGCAGGCCACATCGCTCGAAGAACCGATAACCGATGGGGAAGAAAGGTTCTGGAGTGGAGAGCACGAACCGGAAGACACAACGTAGGGAGGCCTCCCACTAGATGGACCGACGACATTGTAAGAGCATCCAGTGGATGCAAAAGGCAGGCTGTCGTTCAGTGTGGAGGTTAAAGGGGGAGGCATATGTTCAGCAGTGGACGTCTTCTGGCTGATGATGATGATGATGGGAATTCATTCCACATTTTTCACTTATAAGGTGATACGTTATAAACTAAATCAGAGAAGGGCCGACCGCTAGATCACGCTCTAACTTGCTTCGATCACTCCCTGAACTGGCGGTCACGGTCATATCTCGTTCATTTATCACACTGACATTGCAAACGAGAAAGTTTGAATGTTTGGATGAAAATTACTAAGAAGCAGATTGTACTTTGGTTTGAATTTACACATAGGATACCTACAATAGAATGAAATTTTAAAAAGAACTGGTACATCAGGAACTCTATATCATCATCGGGTTTTGGCGCCAACGTGGAAAAAAACATGTCGGCTCGTTGGATTATTTTCCTAAACTTGAGTATTTTCGAGTGTTAATGTGTAGTAAATGGTAAATTATTATTTATTAAGTGCTCGTAAACGTGCTCGAGTGTAAGCAAGTGATAAAACGAGGTGAAACATGTCTTTTCGTCTTCTTTTCGTGTTGTTTCCAAAACTCCATAAGAGCCTCTTGTAAATCTCCACCACTTTACAGGGGCATGAGTTTGACTTGACCGTGACTTACTTTGCTTGACTGTGACTGTGACTTGTTTGACACTTTTAATACTATGTAAATATGTTTAATATTACGACTAAAGGATATCGAATCCACGGTAATAAAAAAAAAAACTTCATAATCATCATCATAATCAGCCTTTTTAACAGTCCCCTGCTGGACTTTTAGCCTACCCTCGAAAGGGTGATCGGGCCATATCCACCACGCTGGCCCAGTGCGGGTTGATGGATTCACATACGCCATTGAATTGCTTCTCCTTACGTATGCAGGTTTCCTCACAATGTTTTCCTTCACCGAAAATCCAGTGGTATGAAAATCCATACATAAACTCCAAAGAGCTCATTGGTACGGGCCTGGGGTTTGAACCCGCAACCTCACGCTTTCAAGTCTAGCGGTCTCCCAAATAGGCTACCACGGATTTCGGCGGAGTTTGGCGGAACTCTAAACGTTCATATAAAAATAAACGGAAATTAACTGAGAAAGCGCTGATTGGGCTTGCACACTGAGGGTTCTGCACCACCATGTAAAATTGATAATTACTAACTACAAAAATGTAATGTAAAAAGACATCACGCCCAGGCGGTCACCCATCCTTGTACCGAGCGCGCCCAACGTTGCTCAACTACGGTGAATATAAATTTGACATCAAATTGCACTAGGTCAGTATTTATAAAAAAAAAAATTATTAATTTAGAGTGTGTACTATAATCATGCAAAGTTTGACGCTTGTATATATTACCGTTTTTACAGTAGAGTAAATATAAAAATACGTTTGAAAAAAGTTTGTTGTATGTCCTGTCCTATTATTATGCCCTGTATATGCAATTTAATAATGTCTTGATAATATTCATAATGATGAGTACATTTACCTTCTTTTGGCTTCGAGAGTGTTCCCCTTACACCCTGTATAGAATAGATCAATGCTTAAAACTGCTGTCAACTTCTTGTTGGCGCAAATTGTCACGCAAAAAAATCGTTAACACATGCTTAAGTGCAGTTTCTAAGTAAGACTGTAAACGTCTAGTGGTGTAAATAAGCGGGTTGCCGCACTTCGAGAGTGTTCCCCTACACCCCGTATAATTATGTATTGTATCTCGATGGATCAAGTATACGAGCTATCTCCAAGACATTATTTTAATTCGATTTATTTTGCAGTTCACTGTCTAATTAACTGACTCACTCAACCGGCTCGTTGTTTGTTTACATTAAATTCGTGTAAACAATAAAAACGTGTGCAGCACCATGAAAGGACCATGGAGAGGTGGCGGAGGTCGCGGTCTCGTGCGAATCGGAGCGGATCCAAGTGCGATCGGCTAACCTGGTGCTTTATGGACAACAGCTACTGCGGCACCTGATCCGTTCAGTTGGAAAATCACGCGAACGTGAACCTTACCGCGCCCAGATACGGTTTGCGGTCGCGTGATTTTCCAACTGAGCGGATTAGGTGCCGCAATAGCTGTTGTCCGTAAGGCCCCTGGACTGGGAACACCGACCCAAGCATAGCAGCCAATTTTCACTCACCTCAACTCAAAATCACAAAACAAATGTTATAAAAGAAACTTTATTTTTAATCGACGAAGAAGGAGATTATCAATTCACTATATGTTTTTTTTATATGTTTGTTTCGCGAACCACCAATGAATTGATTTAAACGGCTGTATCTATCGAACCGTAATAGAAAACCAGTTGATTTTTTACAGAATCTGGTAATCTTGCGGCGGATTAACTAACAAGTAATAAAATAATCAAAAAATTAAAACAAAAGGGGGGTCCCGATACAACAAACGTATTTTTGTATTAGCTCTAATGTAAAAACGGTAATACGTAATACAAGCGTCAAACTTGGCATGATTATAGTATACACTCTAAAGTAAAACAACAAATAATAAATAATGACCAAGTGCGAGTCAGTGACAAATTTCATTTCATTACCAAGTTATAACTGTTAATTCCTTACCTGGATATGACCATATACATATCATTTCACAAAATCGAAATGCAATATTTTACAAATTTTGAAGTCGTTTTTTTATTTATAATTATTGTATTATGCGATGATATGTAACCCTCAGTGCGCGAGCCCGACTTGCACTTAGCCGGTTTATTATTACCCCATTTTTACGTTTTGGATACGGATACCCAAAAACGTATTGTGAATTTCATACAAGTAGGTATGTAGTAAGTTCACGTTCTTGCTCAGAAAAATGAGATCACGCCGTGAGTCGCAACGCCAAAGCTATTTTGGCAAAATGCAGTGTCGTGCGCTGAAGCCAAAAATTACATAAAGAAAAAAAAAACCCGAATGAAAAATATAGCCTATGAAATACCGGTCATGAAGAGGAATCTAACGACACCTCGCACGTTATATTCTGTCAATGTATTTAGGCTACAGGAAGTAAAATAGAGGCGAACACACATAATATGTGTCGCAGATGGATTTCCTAATTAGCTTTTGTACATACTAGCTGTTTTACAAAACAGCACCCGAAAAATGTTATTCTCAAACGCAATGCTGGTTGTTATCAAGATTCAAGGGCGGCTAAGTAGGTACTTGGTCGGCGCGAAATGTTCTCTCCGTGGTGAACTATTATGAAATAAACTTTTATATTAATATTTTATAACTTATACGTGCCTGGTGGGGGAGGTCCGGGGTTTTTGAGGGAAATGTCATGCATTGGGACAGAGCAGGTTAAAACAAACTCTAATTTTAAAAATACAAGCTTTTGTATATATTATGATTAAAATTTTATGTTTCTACATTTAATTTGGCAATAATTTTGAAAAATAATATACTACCTATACTCGTTTATTGCATATTGTATTGTTACCGGAACTAAAGGTGTATGCAAATTGTCGATACCAAGCACCAGGATAGCAGAAACGATGGAGAGGTATTTCGCTCTAGATTTACAAAGAATGTGATTAAGGGTCGCGAAGGAGAAAAACCTATTGATGCTTTATGCATTCCTGGTAAGTACTTGGATTTGGTAAACAACTATTTTGGATTATATTTGTACATTCTAATATATTGGTGACTCTTATTTCATTGTTAATCAATTTCCATTGTTGGTCCATTATTATTTTGTCTTTCAAAATACTTTCTGTTTGCGTTATTATTTTATTCATAACGACTGTACATATGTTTTACTTGACAATGATATAGGAGGATCGTTTTAATAGTTTGACCAAGAGGAAAGACTATTCTTTGTGGTCAAACCAGTTTGACTAAATAGTTTGACTACGAGGAAACACCGAAAATTTCAACAAAATCATTTAGAAGGAACAGCTTGCATGATTTGACCAAACAAACTAACAAACATTGCAAGTTTAATAAAAGCTTGTAAAAACGTTGTTCCTAGATAAGTATTAGTGTGGTAGTAGTAGGTAAAGTTATACGTACAAGAATAACTTTAGTTTTCTATACTAAAATTCATTTTTCAGAAGAAGAAGAGAAAGAAACAATTTTTCAAATCGGTTCAGTCGTTTTGGAGCCTATTCAATGCAAACAAACAAACAAACAATCAAATATTTCCTTTTTATAATATTAGTATAGATAGTATAAATTATGTTAACTAGCTTCCAACCGGCCCTTTTGGAGATCGATGGGGGAGGCCTATGTCCAGCAGTGGACGTCCTATGGCTGAAATGATGATGATGATGTTAATTAGTGGTTTGCCACGACCTATGACGTGACCCTGATATCATCACAAAACCTAAACCAATTTTGCCCATATTCAAACTCAAAAATTGTATTGAAAAGTACTACTTGATAACAAAATTTCATGAGTTATCATCGAACAAATAATATAGGTACAAACGCCGATTTCTTCCCCTAGATTCAGATTTTCGATTCCTTCGGTCAGTAATGTAGGTACCTAGCTACCTAGGTACTTACTCACTTGGATATAACAAAGATCCCACTTACAAACATTATTATTATTCAGAGGATGATATTAATTGTAATTATCGTTATCGTTTCTACATTATTCAAATTATCATTTCAATGTGAAAAAAATATCCTCTAAAAAGAGGCAAATAAACAGAGGTTGTGTCACAGAATACATATTATAAGTACAAGTGCAGAAAATTCACTCTGCAAAATCATTTAAATAAGTAGCGACTCTTGCTACTACACAATAAAGTGCAATTCAGAACGTGCGAGCGCTAACTACCTACAGCTATATTACCCTAGAAGTTGCCTCTCTGTCTATCGCGTAACTATTGTTGCGTTATCTTTGTCCATCACGTGGCAGTGGGCGCGGTAGGTCCGACAAGTCGGTTACTTGTAGCTTCATACCTAGAAGAGCGGAGCGTGCCAGGCCTGGTTATGTTAGAATTTACAGACAAAAAAATACATTTCTAAGGACCTGTGATTGGCTCATTATACCTACTTGTATGGTCACTTGTAAAAGTTTCTTTTTCGCAATTTGGTTTGGTTGGTGATCGTAATAGAGAATAACCACGCGTTATTTAAAAAAAAGTACTATTCTATCAAGCCTTAGCGGCAACTGAGTATTTACGGACTAACGTATGCTGGCCTCGGCTACGCTTTGGCCTACATTTTCACGGTCGTCCGTAAACGCTTCAGTTGCCTGCAACTGCACTGCAGTAATGCACATAACTTAGGAAGAATGGAAACACGGATACAGTATACACAAATATAAAACATTACTCGTTATTTGTATGGAAATAAAGATAACATTAATGTCATCATCATTATCACCCTATAATGCTCCCATTGCAGGGCCTTCTCTCAGAGAGAGAGGGAGAGAGAGAGAGAATATGCCCTAATTCACCATGCCTATAGCCCAGTGCATGTTGGTGAAATATATGTCTGAACTTTTGATGTTCTTGGAAATATATATCGGTTTCCTCACGATGTTTTGTTTACCGCTGTTGAGCGATAGCATAGAAACTGAACATAAATGATTGAAGTACTAAATAAGTCATCGGTGCAGGGCCGAGGAACGAACCGGGTGCTGTCAGATTGTAAAGCACACGCTACTGCCCGTCCACCATCGCTTGCAAAATCAACGTACCTTACCAATCATATAAAACTTTTTTTTTGTTTATATTAGAACGGCTGTCATGGCATATTTTTGAAATAAATTTGTTGTAGGCAGTTGCACACATATAAATGAAACGTCAGTCCCTCGAAATCAGCTAGCAACTGTGATGCGGACTTCGACGCGTTGATCTAAATAAGAATGTTCAATCAAGGTTCACTCATATCCCTGGTAACAGATTTTCCTTCTCAGTTCCGTTCTATACTTTTCTTTTCTGTGTTACCGATATTGCAAATTGAATAACCACCATGAATCCGTCAAACCTTGCCGTCACCGCAAGCATCGGTTACGTAACGCTGTGATGTTTGCCCAAGGGTTTACCGGGGTACTAATCATATACAAACACACGCATCTACATGCTAGGCATGTGTGTACTGTGTATTACCACTCAATCACTCAATCCAATTAGCCGTTTTATGCGTGATAGTTATATATCGGTGCGGATTTGTGCCAATACGCTAATATAACATCTAATAAGGTTCAGTTGATTCGGAAGCTTACTGGATCGGGTGTCGCGCTAAATCCTATGTCAATACTAAAGGAGGTTTGAGGTACGATTATATTATTATAACGCATGCTTATAGCGTCACGTTTTTAACCATTGGAGATCCAAGATTGCTAATTGGTGGAAGAGGCACGTCACTATATGCAATACTTCGGTACAAACACTACTAGCTGCGTCTTAAGGTTACATTATCAGCCAGTAAACATCAACTGCTGAACAAACGCCTCTTAGAGGGGGGTGTTGCCATAATCCCCACTCTTAGCTTTGGGGATCATAGTACGTTCACCGTGTACTAAAAGGACGCTGCTGTCCCCCGGTGATTTCCAGTTTCTAAGGTTTACTAAAAATGAAAATAGGTTGCACTAACTAAATACGTAAAAAAGTAAGTAAGTGAAAGCTTCATCAAGGTTGACTACATCTCTCTCGCTCCCTTAGTCGACTCGAGGTAACTCTACCCTAACTTTAACTTTACCAAATATTATCCAAATATTTCAACTCAGGCGCAAGTAATCATTTCTTTGGGCAAGTAGAACAATAAAAATAATAAGCACCTATACTACCAATAAAAAGAAAAACTACAAAGCAGGTTTTTAACCTAATGGTTACGAATATATAAATAAAGCGATCGTCACTCATAAAATCTCCGGCGTGATCGTAGACCCTCAGGATCTGTTAGAAGATCGGTTAGATTCTCTCCAAATAATCACTCAGTTCATCAAACCGCTAGGACTCCAGGGCACACCCCTTCTGGGGTGCCTGGGCAAGTCTGATTCCCACTCCCGGCGACGGCCCAAGCCGAGGTTCGTACCTTCGAGGTGCCCTTGTGCTAGTCGCCCAAAAACTTAAACCATCAAGTTATGCCGAACGCACTCTGCGTTCGCTAACTAGTCCGGTCCATCTGTAGAGGCCAAAAGGCCAACATTACAAGTCAATATAAAAAAAAAAAACATATAATCTCTGTATTCAATATATGGCCATAGAAAATAAACAATCTGTTTTCTATATCCAAAGATATTCTGTTAATATTTGTGTAGTTCCTTTGTTATTCTGTTATATTTTGTTATTTGGTTTTTAAGCCAAAGTCTGTGTATATAAAAATTTATTATGCTTAGGGCACGAAGAAAAAAAACATTGAATTTCAGTTAATTCAGCCCCTAGTATCTTGAGGTAGATATATAAAGGGTGTCTCATTAAGAGTGCACTTTTCCATTTTAAAATAAAAACACGTACCTATGTTATGTGAGAGTTGTGATATTTTTATTGGATTGTAAAGACGACATGTTCCAATTAAGTATGGAATAAAAAATCCAGCAAATGGCTTTCACGGCTCTGATGACAGGCCATTACTCTTTTCATGAAATTCCATGACTTTTACACAGATATTTGGCTGTATCTCACCGATGACGCGTTGGATCTCTGATTTGAGCTCAGGAATTGTTTCTGGTTTATTCGCATAAACCCGAGATTTCACAAAACCCCACAGAAAAATAGCACGGCGTTAAATCGCACGATCTTGGTGGCCAGTTGACATCAGAATTGAGACATGAGATAATGTGTTCTGAAAATCGTTGCAATAAGTCGATTGTTTCATGCGCGGTGTGGCAGGTGGTTAATTAACCGCTCCATTTTTAATAATCGGAATAAACATAGGTGACAGCTGTCAAATTTCAGAGCACAAAAAAAAAAGAGATTCTAAATTTAAAAAGTGCACTCTTACTGAGACACTCTTTACAATACCTAGTGCAATATAATGAAGATAAAACTTCAGGATGCAATGTTACTTGGCAAACAAGCGAAAATGTTTAACTCAAAAAAATTACAAAGACAGATTTCTTTCTAAAATCATTCATCATTTCATTGCTCTCAACAAAAGCGTCATTTCTAAAGTTACGCGAGAAAAAAAATATCCCTGTACGTACCTCCGCGCGAAAGAAGTTATTACTTCAACAAGGAACCCTAAAATTATAACCAGGGCATAAATATCAACAATTTAAAAACATGCTTTTCGATGGTTTTTTTTTCCTAGCTCTTCAGGCTTCTCAATCCATTAGCGACACCATTACACTACCGAAAAAAGGATACGCATTTCGCAACCATACGAGAGAGAAAAATTCACCCTCCATGGTAGCGTTAAACGTTTAACGCAACCTTGTTTGCAAGTAGCATAAGAAGTATAACTTCAAAAACCAACATTGGCTTACTTATAATGTAATTCCATAACCTTAAGTTTCGTCGCACACGGAAACTTGCAAATGGTTAAATTTATTGTCAGAAAAATAAACCATCCTCGACATTCCGCGAAGCCGCTGTATGAGTACCGCACACGTTGATAATCCATTTATGACATACCCTGTTAAGATAATAATATCAAGAAATGAGACACACAGGGCACGTATTTAATTTAGGCTAATACCAAACAAATAAATGTTAAAGTGATAAGCAAAAAATTTACGAAGCAAATTGGCAAAACGCTGTTCATCACTGAAGCGTACTGTGAAGTGATTTTTATAAATATTACAGACTAGCGGCCCACCCCGGCTTCGCACGGGTATTTAACAAAAATTTTAGGTAATGTTTTAACACATTACTGTTACATTATTGGAGTTTTAGTGAGGATCCCTATTTAAAAAAAATATTATATAGCCTATGTCACCCGGGGATAGAGTAGCTTTCCAACAGTGAAAGAATTTTTCAAATCGGATTAGTAGTTTCGGAGCCTATTCAATGCAAACAAACCAACACTCAAATCTTTCCTCTTTATAATATTAGTATAGATACAGATTTTTATTGGTGAACTATATACAATATCACACATCATAGTTAGAAAATATAAATTACTAGCAAGTATAGGATATAAATAAATAAATAAATATTCGGGACATTTTTACACACACGGTCATCTGACCTTAAACTAAGCAAAGCTTGTGATATGGCTGTCGGAGACCGTTTACATACATAAATATATTTTTAAATACATACTTAAATCCAGATATAGAACAAACACAAATGTTCATTACATGAATGCAATGTCGGAATAGGTCGGAATCGAACTCAATATATTATATTATCATCATCATCATCATCAGCCTTGAGTGACCCACTGCTGGGTATAGGCCTCTCTTTGTTTATGCCACTCTCCCCGGTCTCTTGCTATTCGCATCCACTCGTTCCCGACAGTATTTCTAATGTCGTTATTATATTATAATATATTCATAATGCTTAGTTTATGTTACAAAATACTTTGTAAATAATATTTTATACCAAAATGCTCTTTGATAAAATTGTAGGCCTTTTAGATCAAAAACTATCATAACCGAATTTTAAATATACTCTTTATCACCTCAGGTAATTGGTCGCGAATGTCGGGACCTATTAAATCTATAGCCTTTCTTATTCCACTGCTGATTTAACCCTTATTACGATTATTTTCATCTGCCTCGGTCATGTCCTAATTAGGCCCAATTAGAGCAGCATCGTTAAAAATATCGCCAACCCCATACGAGTAAAAGTTTATGTCCATGGCACGTCTGCGCCACGTCTCCAGCGCGCGCTCTACTTTAAAATCTACGCTCTAGGAGTCATACATGGCGTCTGACGTAATACAACCATAGAAAAATTATACCAGCTTGGATACAGCCCTGTTTTGTTGTGATATATTTCACACAGTCACAGATCGCTCCGATAATACCGGCCATGACAAAATGAATTGGGTGAATCTTTCTGTCATGTTATGATTTGATATCTTTTTATCTGTTATTTAAATAATTGGCGCTATGTAATGTCATAATATAGAATGAGATAGAAGTTTTTAGTAAGAAACCTTGTTTGTGTGGCAATATCAACTTTCGATGAGAATGATTTATTGGTAGCGCGGAATCCGTTCTAACTATGGACCTCCATAGTAGGTAGCGCGCGTACTTTTAAGTTTTAAATAAGCTGCCATTGTACAAATATATCTAATTCCTATCCAACGGATTCAATATTTCAGGTATTGTGCCAAACAATGAAAATAATATGATAAGCAAATATAAAAACTCACTCGTGTTGGCTACTGTGCACAGAAAATTATCCTGCATACTATACGGTGCAAAGACGGAAAGGTTAGAACTTATCATTTGTCGCAAATAAACAATGTGATTTTACCAACAAACTATGTACAGAAATCTGAGTTATTTTAACAAAACAACTCGAGCTTACAATAAAACTGTACCTAACATTGGCTCTCAATAGAACACTGGCACCTGAGCCCTATTAGGTACTATGGAGGGAACTCTGACTGGCATAATGTATAATTCATTTAGGTATTTGAGGTTTTTAGATCTTAATGTTGCATGTTGGTTGTTTAACTATAAATTTTTAGCTAATAAATAAATATTTAATTAGAAAAAAGCAAAAGCATATTTATACTATATCTACATTCTATTGACAAACACGCACGTAACGCGCAATTTTTTTCCGAGTTATTTTGACAGTTCAAAACGAGTGTGTTACGTACACATCGCGTTATCAAACTTGACAATGCCAATTCCACGTATACAAATTAACGCAGATTATGTGGTCATAGAGACTACTGGCACAGATTATATTTTCATATTATGACGTCACGCGTTTATGGCAAGGAATCGCATATTAGATACAGAAAACCACGTCGGGCGCCCGGGTCCGAGGCACATGCTTGCAAGCGCCGAAAACTGCTCGGTGCTCGCTCTATAAAGCCACTGGCAATTGCGCATATGACTGTTGTGTTCTTACACACACGCTTACATACACGCTTTTCTTAGAAGCTACTGCCTGTTGACCTTCCGCACTTGCGAAAAATTTATCTTTTCTCTCATTGACATAAATAATTAATAAGATAAGGTACATGTATTAATAAAGTTAAACAGTGAACCTAATTTCATAGATAAACATCTTTCCCGGTGAGTTCTTATAAAAAAGTCCGGCGTACGTGTAGAAACTAAATATAACTGACCGCACTGTACAAGTGGTCTTACAGCAAGGTCGGATCTGTTCACGTGCTGTGCCGCTAACTTTTTATAATTTTATGTGTACTTACAACATAGACTGTATGCCCTATGCCCATGTAAGTAGGTATATGCTTAAAGTACCGTGAAAGAGCTCGTGCGCGACTAACAAGCTAGGCTAGAGGAAACTGGCGCCCAGTCAATACCGACGTAGTTTCGAGCAGATAATTGGCTTGCATGAGTGACCTATCACTTGATCTAAATAGCAAACAACGAAATCACGCGTAAAAACGACTTTTAAAGGTAAATAGTATGACATTGTGCGCTCATAAATAATATAGGTAATAAGCAAAACGAAGACAAGGCAAATAACCGTTGAATGTGTTTCGGATTTCATAATTGCTATGTTTGCCAGCCAACCAAAAACTTGGCAAGAAACTGTACGGAAAAAATCTGCATGTTCACGGAGAATAAGACATTTCTAATAGTAAGCAAAGGCCAATCTGGGCATACCACATGCTAACCTTTGGACGACAGGTCAACTATTAGTTTTGCCTGTCTGCAATGTAACAGTCCAAACTGTTTGGGAGCCGAAAGCCGTCATGTTTACGTTGATTATTGCTAGACGATCTTGATTTCTGTATTTGTATTGATACAGTGCTCTACCACATGAATGACCGATGCAAATCAATATGTCAGTGTATCCGTGACAATAGTTTACTCAGGCAGACGTTAAAAGACGGAACATTTAATGGCGATTGCGATATTTCTTCCGGCGGCGGCTGCCGGGTGCCGCCCCGAAGTGTACCCGAGCTGATGACAGGCGTGGTGATGAGCTCCAAGACGCCGTCACGTCCACTGCACACTTCTATATTTACTCACGTCATTCATCTACGAATGACATCACCCCGTGGATTTTTTGTTTTGTTAGCGATTATGTCTTTTAAAAATATTTGACCAAGCATCATTTAAGATGCCACCTTACAGTGTTATGATTTGGACGGTGATGTCTGGTACGGAAGCGGGAACCGTGGGCTGCGCGAGATTTGCGTCCGGCATTTATCGGCGCCGACGCAACGTTCGAGCTATAACTATTATTTATTCTGTTGTGGGGCTTATCACTAACATTTCTAATTCATTACATAATACTTTCGCAAGGTTGTTTACAACTTGAGTAGTATTTATAAGTTCAGAACATAGCTCAGCGTATTTAGTTAGCCAAAGAGGAAGTGGGCTGGTCTTATTTGTAGCAGAACCCATAACCGTTGGGATCACAGATTAGACAAACAAGGGAGGTGGATATAGATAGGTGACGTGGCGGGTACGAACGCATCAGGCCTAAATTATGCTTAATGCCTTTAGTCGAACTTACCCTACAGACGGCCTTGTTGTTTCTTTTTCATGTTGACTATTATAAGCTAGTTTATTGGTGTCGCTGCCAGTGTACGTGACAAAAATAGTAAGTATGCCGTGCTTACAGTTTTTAGTTTGGTTGTTGAACCTGGGTATATGTCCTAAAAATGCAACCAGAAACACCGGAGGATGGGCAGCAGCATCCTCCTACTTGCATGCTGGAACGTTCTGTGATTCCCAAGCCGCCTGCCAAGTGTGGGGATTATGGCAAACCCCCATGACAGAGGAACGAAGACTGTCGTTTAGTGTGGAGGTTAAAGGGGGAGTCCTATGTTCAGCAGTGGAAGTTTTCTGGCTGACGATGATGATGACTTAGGTTTTTAGCGGTATAGTTAAAAAAAATAGGAGAAACATGGTGATATTTGACTGATAATTGTACTAAGACATATTCTCTTTTGATCTGAGGTTGGGATAGTCATGTTCTAAAGTAGAGACCATTCTACAAACTCTACAAACGTAGCGCCTTGAGACTCGATGGACTGACGATATGCATAAGGCAGCTGGCAGTGGCTGGAAGAGAAAAACCGAAGATCTTGCCGAGTGCCTTAAAAGAGGCCTATTATGATGATGATTATTAATAAGATCATCCAGTAACAATACAGAATGTTGGTAGTTAGCACACAAAAAATTATCCTGGAACTCAGGATTCTTGCAATCACAGACATAATACTCTCATAAGTCATTAATTATATGCCTAAAGGAACACTCATTGGGGATTACCTATTTGACATGGCAGTACTGCGGCCGACTAAATAAATACAATTATGCATGAGTAAGTTCAAATAACACTAAAACAACATAGCAGGTGACAAACATTTCAAACAAAGAAAGAATACGTGTCGAATACTTACTATTTTACCACTTGTGGCACTAGCTCGTAAGTGTTTTCTATCTTATTATGGAAACTTACGTGGTTTTCACATATTTTATAGTATTTTTTTCTATAGTCGGAGTAACCGGATTAATCTTACATGAGTAATTGCCGTGTGAAATAAATAAAATGTTTTCTATCTGTTTGTAACTATTTTTTTTGGTGTACACAATAAAGAATTTCTATCTATCTATTTTATGGAGGATATCCGAATCAAACAAAAGGAAAAGAATCTTGTTTATCCAAACATAAGCTGTAGCTTAGTAAGAAGATTGCTTGCTTCATCTTAGATCTAAAAGGAAAACCACATTGTGACTCCAATCATCATAATTTTAGTCCACCACTGGACATAGGTCTGTCCCAAAGCGCGCCTGCGTGATCTTCGACTTTTCGTTTTCACTGTCAACCTTACGTATATAAAGTCTCAGGGCATCTACCGGCATATACAGGGTATATACCTTTGATTGATTCATGGTCTCCACTCTAAAAAACGTGTAGCCTATCGGTTCTGCCGCAGACATGACTAGCCTACTACCATTTCAACTTGATAATCATCATCATCAGCCAGAAGACATCCACTGCTGAATATAGGCCTCCCCCTTTAACCTCCATGAACGAAAGCCTGCCATCTGCATCCACTAGATGCCCGCGACTCTCACAATGTCGTCGGTCCATCTAGTGGGAGGCCTACCTACGCTGCGTTCTACGGTTCGTGGTCTCCACTCAAGAACCTTTCTTCCCTATCGGTTATCGGTTCTTCGAGAGATGTGGCTTGCCTATTGCCACTTCAACTTGCAAATTTTAACAGCTATGACACATTTTAACACTGTTCTATGTTAAGTAGAGTAGAAAAACTCCATGATCCTACTTTTAGGTTGTAAAATTTATTGATCATATTTATCGGAAAAGACGATTAAACACATATTCTGGCTACGTGGAGCGCAACGTGGAGCGCAACCTGTTTAATAAAAACAGTCCTTGCAAATCCCTAACCAATGTATACCTACTCATCATTATTCCCAATACATTTTGAGATGGAGATCGATATATCGCGAGATTAGAACTCAAACGTCACCACGGTTACAATCAAGAAGAGTACGACTGAGAACAACGACGTTACCTACAGACTTTTTCTGTAGAAAACATTTTTTCATCATTATGAAAAGAAAGAACCATTATCAAGAGATTTATGGTAAGCATATATAAGCTTTGATACCAGCCCGATGGCCGTCCTTTCACCAAAATCAGTTGGCTGTGAGCTATGAATAGAGTTGTTTCTCAACTCAACAGCTGTTAGGTGATAAATATTAACAATGAGATTAAAAGTCATCAAATAGTAAATTGTTTGATGAATTGGACGTCTTAGCATTTTTTTATAAAAATGTCACAACATAAGTTAGGCTCTAACCTAACCTAACCTAATCATCATGTCAAAGTGGACTGTGTTAGGAGAATCGAGGCCCAATTGTGTTTAAATAGATAATGAATTGCCTCAAAATAAAATATTACTAATAATAATAGTGGACGTGAAGGAAGTATCGTAGTCACCTATGGACAATAGGCTACCGGACAGGTGTTTTATTTGCTAAAAATAATAGGCATAATGAAAAATATAATTATACGCCTTATATTGAAAAAAATCATCATCATCAGCCAGAAGACGTCCATTGCTGAACACAGGCCTCCCCCTTTAACCTCCACACTGAACGACAGCCTGCCTTTTGCATCCACTGGATGCCAGCGACTCTCACTATGTCGTCGGTCCATCTAGTGGGACGCCTACCTACGCTTCGTCTTCCGGATCGTGGTCTCCACTCAAGAACCTTTCTTCCCCATCGGTTATCGGTTCTTCGAGCGATGTGGCCTGCCCATTGTCACTTCAACTGATTAAAATTAAAAAAATATTTAGTAATAAATATTAAGTAAAATATGAAGTGGGCTAAAGTTTTGAGATACAGCCGTTTAAAGTTTTGGGCCAGGTTAAGATTTAAGGAAAGTTTCGTTATTTTAGCGTCAGTTTGTATGGCTTACCTATTTACAAGTGACGGTCCATGACATTCAATTAGGCAGGTAGGATTTTGCGAAAGGGCCGAATTAAAGGGGGGAAGAGAGTTGAAAAATATTTATATAAAAACCTACGCGTACAAAGTCGCGGGCTATATAGTCATCTATAAACCAACTTCAAAATCAGTAATCGCTCGATTTTTATTCATTGTTATTGCCATTATAATAGGCACGAATTCATAAGGTTCCTTGTATTATTACGAAACCCTAAAGAGAAGCACGTACATCGGTTCGCAAACGTGGGAGTAATAGGTGTTCACACATAAAAAATCGGTCAGATTGGGAACCTCCTTCCAGAAGCCGGTTAAAACGTCATTGACTGCAGCGTGGGTCTGCTGAACTGGATAACGCCAGAACAGACAGAATAGAACTAACTCTTAGAGATAGAGACCGTAGAGACGTAAGTATCTAGTTTTTTTTTTTGGGAAATTCAACATTTTGGTAATGGAACGTAATGGAAATCCTTTATTTTAAGTAATTATATTTCAACATTGCGGAAATTCAACACGATGAAAATATGTGTAAAGAGATTTCATAATTTTGATTATGAGCAGTCAACATTTTATGAAATCGACGTAATAATTTTTGTTATATTTTAGCAATGACGATATTACCATAATATTTGTATTCTAGACTATAAGCTATATACTCGTTGTTTTTTTTTACTCATACACGACCATGTTTCCACATCGAATATCTATCGCATATACGTAGTATAAGTAAAAGATCTTTGCTATCGTAAGTAATTTAGCTTTACTTTTTTTTTACTCAAAAATGCTTGTAATGTTGTCATTTATTTGACAAGCTTCTTTGGGCAAAGTCAACCTTTCCGTGATACTCGAAAAGGCGCCAGCAAAGTTGTATGGAAGTTCATTGCTGGTGAGTTTCACCCACCAGCAATTTCCTATGAAAATCGAATTGTAGAGATTTGTTTCAAAAATAGTTCAGTGCAAAATGTTATTATTCAGAATTTGGCTTTAAAAAAAAACAACAGTTTTATTACAAAAAAAAGCGCGGGAGAGAGTTAAAGAGGGGCGCAGAGGTTTTATTAATATTCCATAATATTGTTTCCCGTCAATTTATTTTCGTGATATTTAAAATAATGAATTCAAACACTGAATCCTCCATGTGTTTAACACCCCTGGACGTTCAAAAGTACGCGAAATTAGTGATTGGAAATGTATTGCCCTGGAAAGACGGACCTGAATTTTAGTAAGTACGTTATACTTACGTACTTGACTAAACTTTGACATACTTTTATTTAAATTACTCTCATTGTTTGATTAAAGTACTATACAAGCCTTGGTCCGAAATGACTGCACTGCTGGCCACTGCTGGCCTCGAGCTAGGCTTAGCTACGCCCTCAGCTTTCAAACTTGGTCATTGCAGCCCTTGCTATCCGCGCTATAAAAATATCGACCTTCGGTCTCTATCTTTATTCTAGCTGACCGCGCTTAGATGGCCTGGACCTGCACTATGCTGCGCTTTCGGCCATCGTCATCGCTGCTAGCAACGCACTCATTACAGTCCGCGACAGTAATGTACTATTTGTAATTTTTTTTTAAGGCAAGGTTCTCCCACTTTTAAGCAACGCTTATTACTGCAGATGACCATAATCCTTGGTTTATTGTATTAAAGTCGCATTTAGTGGATCAAAATCATGGCGCTTATACATAGTCGTGCGATTCGCTACTTCTATTTTTAGGGTTTTTCTCATATTTTTCGAAAAGTATAGCTGTAACGTAAATTGTACCTCACCGGTTTCCTTCATAATTATGAAATCTATATATCAAGATATCGAAGACATAATTTAATAAATATGTAATTGAATGAATCGAAAAAAAAACCGGATAAAAGCGCAAATCAGTGCTACTTTGATATATTTTTTCTATCGAGCGGTATGTTCTTAATCGTGTTTCGGTCTAATGGGTTTCCTAGATAAAACATTAAATTTTGTTATGACACAATTTTTAAAATTTCAAGCTAACCATGGAGGTATGCACACTTAAACTAGAATGACCATAATAGCTAAAAGTCGGAAAAGAGCGTCGTAATATCCGTTATCAGAATAGCCATAATAACATGCTTGCGCGAAATTGGCTATTATTATGAACGGCACAAGTATCATTTCACAAAAAAATTGATACAGACGCCAGACAGTGCCAACAGTGATACACAATTAGTATACACGGTAGGGCTACACGGAAGGGTTATAAATACTATTGTGTATTAATTACGCACGAAATTATCACGCGAGAAATAAAAGATTTTCTATTTCGAATCAAAGAGTGGTTCAAATCACTCGTTGCGTTAGCGAGTGATATGATTATTTCAAACTAGCTGTACCCGCGACTTCGTCCGCGATTGCCTGCAGACTAATTATTCGCACTTGGGCACAGTTCCGTTTGTCTTATATAAGCACGCTTATCAAGAAAGGAGCTTTTTACTTTGGATTTGAAAACTTTCAGGTTGTATTTCTCAGAAGACAATAACTCAGGTAGGCAGTTCCTTCGCTGTTCGACCACTAAATGTTGAAGTGAAGTGCTTTGTGCGAGTCTTTGGAATTTCGACAGTAAAATGGAGTCTTGTCACTGAGGTTCTCCTTGTTTGTTGGTGAAAGAAAGATGATATCAGAAGGATATTAAATTGTACAGTTGCATTGCACAGTCTCCGAAATGTATCCGGTAAAAGACAGATAGTTTAGACAAATATAGACTCAATGCGGCGATGTTCTAGGTTAGCTAATTATTTACACCAAAAAACGCCTGCTTATACCTATAACCTAAACAAAATCCTAAAAATACATAAGAAACCAAGGTAATATTTCTAGAATAGTTCTGAAAAGAACTTATATCCGAATTTAATTTAAATAAACCGGCCAAGTGCGTGTCGGGCTCACGCACTGAGGGTTCCGTACCACCACACAATACAATAAATAGTTGTCCAAGTAACCGAATTACCAGTTATTAAAACGCCTTCCAAAATTGTGGTAAGTAATTTGCTACGCAGTTTGCTACAGGCGCTCGAGTATAATAACTTGATAATGAACAGAAATTTTCATCGACTCGCTCTTGTCCATTATTTATATTTGTTATTATACTTTAGAGTGTGTACTATAATCATGTTAAGTTTGATGCTTGTAAGTATTAGCGTTTTTATATTAGAGCTAATACAAAAATACGTTTGTTGTATGGGGTACCCCCCTTTCATTTTAACCTCTTTGACTTTTTTATTATTTGTTAGTCAATCCGCCGTAACATTATATTCTGTGAAAATTTCAACTGGCTATCCGTTACGGTTCGAAGGATACAGCCGTTAATAGGTAGGACAGACAGACTGACAGACAGACAGACAGACAGACAGACAGACAGACGGACGGACAGACAGACAGACAGACAGACGGATGGACGGACAGACGGATGGACGGACGGACGGACAGACAGACATACGGACATACGGACGGACGGACATCGTTGGCTTAGTAACAGGGTCCCGCTTTTACCCTTTGGGTATGGAACCCTAAAAATGATGGCATTGAAAACTTGTTTCTTTTACGTGATAGTCCATAGAGTAGGTATTTTCTTTCTAAGGGATGTCTTCAGGGTGGTGTTACTGACTTTGACAATAGGCTACCTAAGTACCTACTTAACATACACTACAAAGTGCGCTGTAAATCTACCGCCAGCTTAAGATGAGCCATACGTTCAAAGGTTTCTGTACATTCCGGAGGTCAAGTTATTTGGACATAATACTGACGGTTGTGATGTCTGTAATTTCTGAACTACGAAATCGAAGACTTTGAAATTTTTACGTGATGTTTTTTAATATACCTTCTTGCTAATAACAAAAATAATAAAATAAATCGGACTACGAGGTAATGAATTACAACTAAGTACACATTTTGACTTTCATCTGCTCGACCAAGGGAACCATGCAAAATTTCGGGATAAAAAGTACCTATCCTATAACCTACCTCGTAGTATGAACTAAAATTATGATTAGTTTAATTTGAATTCATTGAGTAGTTTCGGCGTGATGCACGGGCTGCACGGCCTAGATACAGGCAGACAAAAATGAAAAAAAAAAATACAGTTTTGACTTCAGTATCGATTATACAGGCGATGTAACACTCTCGAAGCCAAAAGAAGGTAATTGTACTCATCATTATGAACTACTTTTAGTATGGGACCAACCATGAAATCGCGAAAAAAAAAAACAGATTGATCTAGATCTTTCTCGAACATTCCAAATCGATTACAATAGTTTGTACTCATTTTAGAATTATATCGCTCATTCCAAAATTTCTAGAACTTTCTCGAACATTATAGATAGAGTAGGTCTTTCCTTTCTAAAGGATGTCTTCAGATAGGCTATCTAAGTACCTACTCAACGTACACTACAAAGTGCGCTGCAAATTATTCGCCAGCTTAAGATGAGCCGTACGTTCGAAGGTTCCCGTACATTCCGGAGGTCAAGTTATTTGGACATAATACTGAGGGTTGTGATGTCTGTAATTTCTGAACTACGAAATCGACGACCTTGAAATTTTTACGGGACGTTATTTAATATACCCCCTTTCTAACAAAAAAAAAGAATTAATGTAATCGGACTACGCGGTAATGAATTACAACTAAGTACACATTTTGACTTTCATCCCCTCTCCCAAGGGAACCCTGCAAAATTTCGGGATAAAAAGTATCCTATAACCTACCTCGTAGTATGAACTCAAATTATGCTAAGTTTCATATGAATCCATTGAGTAGTTTCGGCGTGATGCGCAGCCCAGATACAGACAGACAGACAGACAGACAGACAGACAGACAGACAAAAATTTAAAAAAATACAGTTTTGACTTCAGTATCGATTATAGAGTGCCGTCCAATTTTTTTTTTCAAAATATCTTCAATGTACAGAATTGGATCTGTTACAGTTTTATTATAAGTATAGATATGCGACTTTTGTTTGAGATTGCTTTCGAAAGTCAGTAATTACTTACTTACGCATGATTTCGCATGATATTTTTTGTGCGAAATATCATACGAGCGATTATGGGCGTCATCGTATTTAAGAGCAACTTTTATGGAACCAAATCTCATCACAATAAAAAAACTGTTCTATCTATATAATTATATATGAATGAATCATTGTTTACGCTTGTCACGCCATAACTTGAGAACGACTTTACCGATTTCATTCATCTTTTTTTCTAATGTTTTCTAATCCTTTGTACAAGGTTCTTGAGGATAGAAAACTTAAGAAAATTGCCCAGAAAAATAGAAAATTTCAGAAAACTTAACGATGATTTTAACGCGCGGGTAAAACCGCGGGGCGCAGTTAGAAGAAATGGTGTAACTGTATTTTTTTTTCACGGTTTTAGGTCTATGGTAAAAATTGTTCATTATGATGAGTACTATGACTTCCTTTCAGCTTAATTATACCTTTTAAGTGTAAACCTTATAGTGTACTAGCGGTCCACCCCGGCTTCGCACGGGTATAGTTATATAGCCTATTAAAATAGCGTATATTAATCAGTGATAATGTGGCATTCAAATGGTGAAAGAATTTTTAAAATCAGTCCAGTACTTTTTGAGCCAATTCGCTACAAACATACTTACGTACAAATCTTTCCTCTTTTTAATATTTATATTGTATAGAAAAAAAATTGAAATATATAATAGATATATATATAGTATAGAGATAGTATAGATATAGGAAGTGTTTGTTACCCGATTTTATCCTATATCAACTACCGTTGACACAATATTTCCGAGTTCTTCTTAATTTTTCATTATTTCAGCTTATCATGTTCCCACTGCTAGGACTCAGGCCTTTTGTCAGAGAGGGAGAGAGAGAGAGAGAGAGAGAATGGGCCTTATGCTAGCTCACTGCATGTTCGTGAATGTTATTACATATATCTTTTAACTTTTGAGATTCTTAGACATACCGGTTTTCCGTCATCGTTGTAAGCGATGGTATCGCAACTGCACTTAATTTATTTAGGTACTTGCAGGATCGAAGCCGGTGCCGTTAGATTGTAAAGCACACATGCTAGGGGTCGGCAACCATCGCTCTGAGGTCTTCGAGCAGACTAAAAACTACTCGGCATCAAACTAATTATATATATCTATAGCTTGAACAGCACGCCGGAACTAGCGGGCTGCGGACATATTCCTACTAGCTACGCGACTAATTTATCTGTCCAGTTGAATGAGGGAGCCATCATCGCTTTTTTGCGCAAAAGCGATAACCTCCAGTTCTAAATTTTAGTGCCTTCTTTGTGACACTTCTACAGGACGGGACAGTTGGTCGCACTGTACATGTACATTGTATCATTATCTACACGTTATAATTAAATAGGCATTCATGTGGCTATCACATCGTTTAATGTGAAATTATGAATGGTTTTTGACACTCAGCTGTGTAACGACTGAATAGATTTTAATGAAATTTGATACGATGATAAATGCACTTTGGACACGTATAATCTATCTATCTTTATTTATATAAATCGATATTTAAATTGTGTATGTATGGACTCAAAAATGACTGGATCGATTTTGACGGGAGTTTCACTGGCAGATAGCTGATGTTATAAGAAGTAGCTTTGGCTACTTTAAGGAGGATATCCACGCGGTTCAAACCGCATGGCGCGGCTAGTGTTATATATATTCATTTAATTCTTATTTCAAATGCGGAAATGTTGAAAACTGTAGCAATAATTAGCGTACCTAACCATCGCTAACATAAAACATCGCTAAACATAGAAAAAACTTCGCTATGCACGCGCACACTACAGGTAATAAAACGTGGTCATGGTTCACCCAGGTGAACTGAGGAGGACCACAGCCAAGAAAAGTGCCTGTGGTCCACCCAGGTAAACTGAGGCGTACCACGGGCAGGGCCTGATTCAAACATTGCATGTAACAAACAAATATAACTACGGTATTTATTGTTTCTTGCTCGCAACTCGCACTAATACTTTTACTGTATTTGATACACGCTAATGCTTCATGATCACTGAGTTCAACATCGTTTGCGTTCAATTAGATTTATAATTTTGAAAAAGTGTCCATATTGTTCAGTTACTTACATAATAAATGATCTTTTTTTTTTTTTTTTTTTTTTAATAAATAATATGTTTGCCTTTGACCACCATAACGCCTGATGTTAAGCGATGATGCGGTCTACGTTGGAGCACGCTTGCCTAGAAGGAACCGATTCACTCGTGATTTGAAGACACCCAGATTAGTATTCGATAGTATCGCTTGAAAAGTCGTACTTTTCTTAACACGATTTTTACAGTGAGTCTCTTGGAGTTGTCAAAACTTCTCGTCCACTGATGCTTTAGCTATGCAAGGGTAGTAATACCAAAAGGTTGGTGGCCGGGAATTTTGTCAATTTCTAAGAAACTTGTTAAAATTGAGTTTACGTGAGATGAGTAAAGTAACCCTTGCCTTAATATTATGGTCTTTGGACTAACCTGAGGAGCGAATCCCAGGAAGGAGAGTTTCCTCTTGCCGGCGCTCATGTTATGTGATCACGTCGCGTGCGGTGCGCGTTATTTGCGCGCCAGTGTCAAGTCTCGCGCTAGTGGGGAGGCGGCCGCGGCGCGACTGTGGCGTGCGCCGCCGCCACCGCGTCGCCGCGCCCGCGCACCTGTCGCGCACTCGCGGACCACCACCGCACCTCTGGCAGCACTGCTGCCTCCACTTCACATCACTTCACTACACCCGCTCTGCTCGTACACTCACCTGGGGACAACATTCTGTTTCTTGAGCTTGATTACTACCTTATTTTAAAATTTAGTAATAGGTATGCTTGCGTTTACCTACCAACTCGCCTGATGTTAAGCGATGATGTGGTCTACGATGGAGCACGCTTGCCAAGAAAAAACCGATCCACTCTTGATTTGTAGACACCCATATTGAAACTAACTTAATAAATATATAGATTATTATAGATACCTGACGTGCTGTCTACGATGGAACACGCTTGCCTAGAAGAAACCAATTCACTCACACAACATAGAATCAAACAAGTATGACGCTTACCATCGGGCGAGCGGCATGTTCGACTCGTAAATAAAAAAGTATACATGAAAAAAATACTTTGTCAAACTATTCTAGCATAGCATAGCTCTATACTTCCGTAGCGGTGCATTCGTCTGCTCTACCCATAGTGCAAAATCCCAGGATCAGTCTCGAAAATGCTTATAGCCGGATGAAAACATTTAGATAAAATATTTCTAAGAACCACCGCAATTAATCCTGGTTTCAAATTGAATAACGTATTCTTTATCCAATTCAACTTTTATTTCAGCAAATAAGTTGTTTTACAGCTTATACCAGAACGTTGCTTATTCCACGACCTATAAACAATTCTATATTTGCAATTAGTAAATAAAGTGAACAAATGTATCGGTTCAGCCGTTTACGGAAGAAAAAAAAACAAACATTGGCACACAACCTCTTGCCCTAAACCCATCGTATCTCATCGCTCAGTCAAGTCACGGGTACAAACACATTCTTAAAACAATAAAGACCACGGCTAACTTTAACAACGGAAATGTCGGTTGAATAAACTGTGAAAATATTATGTTAAAAAAATGCTTGTTCAGGAATAGTGAACATACCCATTTTATACGTACCTGCTGGGCAGTGGGATTAGGAAGATGATGATGATGATGATGTTGGGCATACAAGCCTTCAGAAAGAGAGCAGCGCACATTGAGATATATACCTATCACTTTGGCAGTGTATTAATATTTTTCATTAAACGTCCAGCTATAGCTTTTGGACATAGCCCACCGGATTAGCAACTTGAAGTGGCAGTTATCACGCAGAATAGATGGCCGATGGGGCCGAAAGGTTCTGGAATGGAGACCACTGACCGGTAAGCGCAGCGTAGGACGTCCACCCACAAGAAGGACAGATGAGCTCAAAGAGACCGCAGGGAAACGCTGGATGCAGGCCGCTTCCAACCGGCCCTTTTGGAGATCGATGGGGGAGAGGCATATGTCCAGTAGTGGACGTCCTATGGCTGAAATGATGATGATGATTTTGCCTACTAACTCAGTCCTGTCACTTAAACATGTACAAGCAGTGACACGAATATTCACCATGTTTAACTGGATCCACTGGGCATCCAAGACACAGGCTTCGCTGTCTAGTTTGGGGCCCGGAGCTAATAGTTTTACGCATTATTCTTAGCCTTAACCACTGTAAATTGTACCTTAGATCTAAGCTAACTAATTTTTAAGGCTTAGATGGAAAATAAAGTTTTTATTATATGAAGCTTTTGGGCAAGCATGGAACTTACCAGATTGATATAATGTTGCTCTACTCTTCACATCGCACTTCCCAAAAAACCAACCAAGTGCGAGTAGGGCTAGCGCCCTGAGAGTTCCGTACAAACTTAATAAATATGCCATACATACACCCGAACAACATTACCCTCCAGAAGTCGAGTAAAATGTATGAAATATTGAAAGATAGTGGAACAAATGTTCTCTCATACATCGGTCTACATCACCTCTGGATTTTCAACTGCAAATAAAGTGTGTAAAAATATGTTTAAGAGAGTAAATTCCAAATAACGACTTTTGGATATTTTCCTTTCTAGGTCAACGGGAAGTACCCTATAGGGTTGAATTTGTCGGTTTGCGATCAACATAAAGCTTAACTTAAAAAAATAATCTAATGTAATAGTGACATCCACTGGATGCAAAAGGCAGGCTGTCGTTCAGTGTGGAGGTTAAAGGGGGAGGCCTATGTTCAGCAGTGGACGTCTTTTGGCTGATGATGATGATGTAATAGTGACTATGTACCTAAATGCATCATAGTATCCATTGATATTATCTTTTGCCGTATCTTTTGATTGCATTGACTTAGAACCTTGAATTTGTACACCTATAAGGAGTAGGTGGACCTTATATTGCATCTTAATTTAGCTTGATCTTCATCATCAGCCAGAAGATGTTCACTGCTGAACAGTGGACTGGTTAGGCCTCCCCCTTTAACCTCCACACTGAACGACAGCTGACTTTTGAATCCACTGGATGCCCGCGACACAGCTGTTCGTTTTCCTGAGAAAAAAGGTTCTTGATACACGGATAGACGAACAGACAGACAGACGGACAACAAAGTTATACTAGAAGGGATCTATTTATCGTTTTGAGGAAAGGATCCCTAAAATAATAATAATTTATCCAGTACTGTATGATAGTTAGTTTCGGCTATATTTGAACCAGACAGGGAAATAAAAACTAAAGATAAAGGCATTAGCCAAATACCTAACGCTGGTGAAGAGATAAGATTGCTATGACAATGTGTATCAAATGCTTCCGGCTGCCCAATGAAAACATCTACGACTCGTGAATTTTGAAACTACACGCGCTCTATAAGCAAAATACAAATATTTGCGTGCGTATACGTATCTAATTCCATACAAATTTCAATTTCGAAATCTAAACTTTGTATGGAATTCGAAATGTGGGTATTTTAACTACGTAAATATTGGTTACTAATATTTTTTATTACCTTGTAAAAACTAATCATAGAGCCCATAAACGAAAACCAAATGAATATTAATTAAAAAATAAATAAGGTATAAGTATTTTAATTTCATGCTAGACATTGAACGTACTACACAGTAGTTATGACGTCACGCCCCAGGCGCGCCATACAAAATAATGCTATACTAACATTACTAACACACACTTTGTGAGAAAGGGACAGAGTATCCCCTCTCTATGCCCACCTAAAACTTTAAACGCTCATATCTCAGAGATTTATCAGCCAATTTAATTTATTTTTTCAGTATGTGTAATTTATTTATTTATATTGATCGCTAAAGCTGTTATGAGTTATAATATAATATAGACACTGATATTATGTAAATTATGTTATGTTATTTGTAATGAACAATAACATTGACTAACATTGAATGAATGTAATAACATTGGGACACATGCCTTTTCGCCCGCTGATATTCCCTAATGATGTGAGTACTTAGTACCTACCTGCCGTAATCTTGCTTGCTTATTTCACTGAAAACTAGTAGGTAGGTATGTTATGTAACATGCAATGAAGTCAAATTAATTATTAGCATGCAGCTCGTGACCAAAATGCCGGCCTCTACTTTGCTCAAATGAGTATATGTACCTATTTCTAGTTATATAAGTAAGCACAAATTTGTGTGGCATTTCAACTGCGCAGGCTTGCACTGGACCCCATTGCTCGTCGATTACTTACCAACTGCTTAACTATCAGCTAAGTGTGGCTAAATATAATTAGGTATGTCGTTATAAAACAGCTGAATCGATTTTGATGGGACTTTTACTGGCAGATAATTTATAGGTAGGTACAACACAATTTTTGAAGTGCTACATCTCGAGAACTATTGGATCTTCAGGGGCCCATGGGCTCAAAAATGAGCTGAAACAGCGCAATACGCGCAGAAAAAAAAAAAATAAGACTGCACACTTAGCTACTTAATTTTGTTTACTGTGTAATTATTTTAAAGTATATTATATAGGGACCCTGGTATGTCCTAAAACTGCGACCAGAACCACCGGAGGATGGGCAGCAGCGTCCTGTTAGTACACGGTGAACGTACTGCGATCTCCAAGCCGCCTGCCAAGCGTGGGGATTATGGCAACACCCCTCTCTAAGAGGGAGGCCTTGTTCAGCAGTGGACATTTAATGGCTGATAATGTATGTATGTATGTATATTATATAGAAGGTATTAAGTATTTTATTTATATTACACTGGAATTACTCACGTAAGATTAAGCCGGTCACTCCGACCGTAGGTATCTTTCCGCTGTCTCCGTTGCTATAGTATTAGGTAATTTAATTTTAGTTACTATACTTATTCTTGTACCTTGTGTAATTAAATTGGTAAGATTACACAGAATCTTACATTGGCTTAGGACCACAGAAAAGAGAAGTAAACGAAAAAAAACTGCTTAGGACAACACAGAAGTATCATACAATCTTACAAGTATGTATTGTGTTTTTGTGCAGAAAACTTACCCAAGTCACAATAAAATATGACACGCTTCAGGGTTAGTATAGTCATAGAGAAATATACTAGGTATAGTGTAGGTATAGAGAGATAATTTCCAGAATTTGATCAGTAGTTCTCGAGATTACCTGCCTTATCTTATAGTTACAAATAACACAAGATCAAAAAGTCACAAACCTTCACTCTTAATATTCCGTACTTAATATAGGTACCTAAAAATTACCTATTTCAAGTGTATGTACGTCATTTATCATTCAAATATGAATTTACGAAAGTTTTTTGTTTCGCGGTTTGTGTCACCCCCATAAAAAGTGGCACCTGGGGCCTTACGGACAACTGCTATTGCGGCACCTAATCCGCTCAGTTGGAAAATCACGCGAACGTGAACCTTATCGTGGCCAGGTACGGTTTGCGGTCGCGTGATTTTCCAACTGAGCGGATTAGGTGCCGCTATAGCAGTTGTCCGTAAGGCCCCTGGTGCCTATGCTGCTGGTTCATAGTGCGTAGCTATCAATAATCAGCACCATCCCTAGGCTAGCGACAAACGCCTGGCAGTGCGTTTTAGCAACAATATTTGAGCATACGCGCTATTGCCGTGAGAAAAAAGTCAGGCAACCCAATCCGCTCACGGCAGACTATTGGGTATAACTATATAGTCTGTACCAAATAGAATTTATAAATACTACGTATTAAGTCTGTACTGTAGGCATGGCGTTTAATATCGAGGTTGTATCGAGGCTATCTTAAAGACGCAGACATTATTCTGATAGAACCTCTCCCCTGATACTTTTATCCTCTTTCACACATTTACATCTTCACCTTGAATCGTCCCTAAACCCAGATACCCGTTGAGACCGCTTGCCTTATCAGGCAATATTATAGGCAAAAACTGTACTAGTTATGTGATATTTGTTATTTTAAGCGGCTGCTCCCTTCACTCTTGTATATAATACTCATACAAACCGCGCACATATACTTTAGATAGGTACTTACCATTATTGTTATCTTTTGATTATGATGGTGGGAAGGAAATGTTAGCAGACCCTGTATTTGTATTTATGTAGTGTATATCTTACTATAGTATAGCATAATCTAAAGTATAGAAAAAAGATTGTATAGTTGCAGTAAAGCAGAGCTTAATTTAGATGCCTAGCTATTTTAGACGTTTGGTCCACGACTCATGTTTCCAATATTAAACCATGTGTAGATCTAACACGTTCATATATGTAATTATAATTGTATTACACAACAGTCTTTGATAAGGATTGTGAGCATGTGAGTCAAAGAGTAGCACAAAGAGTAGTATAATAAAGATGTGAGTAACATAGAGAATTCAATACTGTGATTCAATACTACAAATACCACAAATACCGTCAAATAAGTAACGTAACTTCAAGATATTTTGACAGTAAAATAATATAATATAAGCATGTCTTTTTTTTTCTTCTTCTCCGTATTGGGGCATATAAGCATGACATTATGATTTTATTTTACCAATGACGTCCTTTCTCAAAGCTTTTTATCTCCCCCATCAAGAACCTTCATGTTGTAGGTAACATGATTAAACAAAATATAAGCTAATACTAACACTAAAAATACATTTAGACTGCCCATAGACCGCTGAAGACAATCCAAATGCTCAAGCCCATTGATTATACTACTATGTCATCGTAAACTTGTTGCAATATTACGACTGAAGGACTTTGTATCCACGGTCATGAAAAAAACTAACAAAAAAAACAGTCGTACATTATTATCTTTCATTTTTTGATTTTGAAGTTTTGACGTTTGTTTTGACCTTTTGACAGTGATCATCTGTGTAGGTGATTTGATTTTCTCTGTAAAAAATACTTTTTATCTAAAACCATAATAATAGTGTTAGAAAATATATTTGTGAAATGAAATAAATAAATACAGTAGGTATAATAAACGTCAATGCTGGTATAACGCATACTTTGTGTTCAAACTTCAAATACAATTTGAGAACAGCTACAATACAAACCAACAAAAAGTAGTTCAGTGACTCACGCTCGGCATTCGTTTGTTATTTTACAATGGTTCGTGGCACGGCATTGTTATAGCTATAATTTTTTAGTTATAACAGATATTTCAAGGAAGAGGCACCAACCAATGGCTACTCCACCGGTGCCTAAACCGCGCACAGATTTAAAGAGCGCCGCTGTCGCCCCAGTGCCACTCCCGCGGACTAAGATACCTGCCAACAATGAAAAGGTCAGCGCTTCAGACATACTACGCTCCATTGGGACCGTATCGAAACAAATAAAAGAAGATGTAGCGACTAAAGTTAGTAATGCTAATGATAAATTAGAAAAATCCATTCAAGATGGCTCAAAATTTGCAAAAGGAACTCTTGAAAAGACACTTACGACGTCTCGCGCGGTAAGAGATTCTGTTACTAAGTCAGTAATCGAAGGTACGAAAACTGCTGGGCTGAAACTCCGCCGCCCTAAAAAGACTGAGCAACCCGAAGTTCCGGACGCTCAGAGATGTGTGTCAATGCCTGTTGCGGATGTAACTCTCTTTGATAACATTCAATTTCACTCACCGATGCTTGAACAAAAAAGATATAAAAATGAAGCTGCAAATGCCCCAGGTCGCACGGACTGCTTGCCACTCAATTTGAACAACCATAACTTTGATGACATGTCATTGTTTTCTAGCAACTCTGATTCAAATACTGACATGAGTAACTTTTCTCGTGACAGCCATGACTTTGAGAGTAGTTCAAGTTTTGATTACGATTCCCAGATTATGTATGATACTCCAAGGCCTTCGAGGGCCAACAGCATTGTGAGCACAATGTCACTGCCAAACATACCTCAGCTCAGACATACAAGAGAGAAGTCTATAGAGGTAATAAAGGAAAACACTATGTATGAAAATTGGACATTGCCTATGCATTCCAGTTCGAAGAATAATAAACCTGAAAGCAATGTCAATTCCACCGCTGCACGCCCTAGCTTCAGCACAATATACGAGTTTGACCCTCTGAATACATCAAGTTCTACTCCTAGATATGAAGGTATGAGCAATGAGCTGCTTCTCCTGGAATCATTCTTAACTGCGGATACTTATGGTACTATTGTGGCCACTGACCACCATGAAGACAATTTTGAGGATTATGGAGAGACCGATTACTATAACCCGCCGAGCCCACCTGAGAGATTTGACAGTCTATTACCAGAGCAAGGAAAACAGTCCGTGGCCAGTTCTTCAGAAGTAAAGGAGAGTGCCTCTAGCTGGTATGTGGCAGAGGAGATTGAAAAAAATAACATTATCAATGAAGAAGCTAAGCCGCATCATTCCATGATAAGTAGATTTTCAAGAAGACTGAAGCTTGATGGTATGTTGAATAGGCCGGTCAAACCAGCGGCACCTAAAGTTGATGAAGTAGAAAAGCCTCCTATTAATGCCATGCCAGTGCCGTACTACAGTGGCACTTTGAACAAGAGTATGGGAGTGGCCGATGATCTATTCAGGAACACTCAGTCACGGTACTGTGTGCTCTCGGAACAAAAGCTGATGTGCTACAGTGACCCTACTAATGGAGTACTAAAAGAAGCATACCCTCTGGATATTTTCTATGCTTTGCAGATTGTTCTGCCATTGTCGTCTAGGTGAGTTTTATAACCTAAGCTCTACTTTTTACCTATTTGATGGATTGGATGCTACAGGCAAATGGACTATTATTCAAAACTATAAAAAGAAATGTCTTTCAGCTCGAGCAGTAATGCATACCACTTCGAGCTAACAATGTCATCAGGGACCGTGCGCGCTACGCCACGCAAGGTGGTGCTCACGTGCACCAGCGTCTCGGAGCGTCGTAACTGGGCGCAGAAGATTGCCGAGCATCTCACGTCAGGCTTCCCGCCTAAATACACCGCTGAGTTCACCAGGCTCGGCTGGTGCTATCTCAAGGTAGGTTCCTAATGATTATACACCAAAACTCCAGTTCTTCATATAAATTTCTAACAAGTACTTGAATTCAGTGAATCCGATTCACTGCATCAATGATATTTTTATCTCCAAAATTTGCAGTAGATGTTGGCACAAAAAAAGTTATAAATAAAATTGCTCAAGGTATGTTCCTCCTTAGTCTATTGCTTTAAAAGGGTTGTTTATTATCGGATATATCAATGGATATACATATATGTATAATGGATGGAAATATCGGATAAACTTGCTCCACCGTAGACCGCATCATCGCTTAACATTAGGCGAGTTGGCAGTTAAGCGCAAGCCTATTATTTATTTAAAAAAAAACTAAGTCAAGCTTTTGACTTTAAGACTTAGATAAATGTGATAAATATGCAGAATTCACAGCTGCATTTATGATACTAGTAACTTTCAAACTCAAGCGTTTAAGTTATGTCTGTTTACCATTATTAGTTAGTACATATTAGCACAGAATAGATTAAACCTGTTACGAAGCGAGACCTAGTTAGCAAGACACTTCCTGTTTAATTTATTGAAATTGAATCTAAATTGGTCCTGCAGAGAGACTATGTTCGTTTGCAGTTGAGCATCAACTCGCTAAGCGATGATGATAAGCTACGATGGAGCACACTTGCCCAGAAGAAACTGATTCACTCGCGATTTGATGACACCTCTTTCGTCATCATGGGTTGAAAACAACTTAAATGGCACAAACCCCAAGCTAATGGCTGAGCCTCTTAAAGTGTTAAACTGTGTTGTGCACTAGTGCAATATCTTTTGCAATTCTGCATTAAAACTAACACACGCAATGTAACAAATTATAGATATAATTCAATATATACTTTTGTGATGTATGTAAAGCATGCAGTATCATCATAATATAATTAGTAATATTCAAAATGTAAAAGGCTTGCGTTTTCTGCCAACTCGCCTAATGTTAAGCCATGATGCGTTCTACGATAGAGCATGCTTGTGTAAGTTTGTAAGTAAATTGTTCCCAGTCATCTCTGTAACAGCTGAAAAGATTCATATGGTAATTGGAGTGAGTGTGGTTTTAATTTGACATCCAGAGTAGGTTTTTTTTTTTTTAATATTTTTATTTCATATATGTACACATAATTAATCTAAGTTAGTATCGAAAAACTAAGCTGAAAATCTACCACAGCATCTATGCAGAATTACATGCTATGTACTATAATTATATGTATTCTATGTATCCCCAAACATGTATAATTCCTCTAGGATAGCAGGTAAAAACATGGGGCCCTCCTGCTAATACATATAACAAGAAACACTAACTTACAGAAAATTTTTTTTTTGTATAAATTAGAACGGCTGTCAAGGCATTTTTGTATGAAATTTTAGCCTCTTGCGATATAAACGAAACGTCAGTCATTCGAAATCAGTTTGCAACTGTGATGCGGAGTTCGACGCGTTGATCTAAATAAGAATGTTCAATCAAGGTTCACTCATAATTCCTGGTAACAGATTTTCCCTCTCATTTCCGTTTTATTTACTTCTCTTTTCTGTGTAATAGAAGGTATTATAAATACAAGTAATACAAGATATAGTACAAAATAATACAGCAATGGCATAATGCCCTTCGTTGTGTGGTATAAATGTGTTTGTCATAGTATAGAGGTAGACATACTTCATTAAACGAGACCTTTGAACAGGTTCTTTGTGTAACTAATTCTATGCCCACTATAGTACCTGCCTATACAGTATGGTTGGAATAAGGCGCGGCTTGTGTGCAACTGTGCGGCTGCACTTCTATCAAACTCTTCGTGTTTAATCAACTGCTCAACTTATCTGCTATCTCGCGCATAGATAATGCAGCTATGATAACCGCAAAGTAGATAGCATTTCCTAAAGTTTTTTTTATTATCATTGCATAATAAGCTTTCTTTTAACCGCAAACTTGCCTGATGTTAAGCGATGATGCATTTTATGATCGAGCACGCTAAAGTTTGACAACACGCCGTTGTTGCTTTTCAGTATCAATATTTAAAACCATTTTCCATTTTTCTAATCTTTAGTATATCGAATGATACACGATTCAGAAAGTAATGAATACTGAAATTGTACCTTTTTGCTGATGATGCCTCTCTCTTGTTTAGAACAAAGAGAGGACTCTCAGTTTTAACTGTTACTAATATCATCCAGAAGATTGGTTTTGATGAAGAGATTGGTTTTATACGAATAATTAATTAGTTTTGAACCCTACAAAAACAACTTTTGTGCAGCAATGAAGAGCAATTCGCGCTGTTTACAATTAGGGATCTAGGGAGTGCCTGAGACAATTATAATATCTTAACCGTGCCCTCTCATTATGTACTCTCTCTCTCTCTCTCTCTTTCTGTCTTTCTCTCTTTGGTCCCTGAGGTAACCCTTTCGTACTGTAAAAATTCCAACTGGCTAACAAACAATTCAAAAGATACAGCTAATAAAAGGTAGGACAGACAAACATATAGCGTAGGCTTAGTAATAGGGTCTCAATTACACCCTTTGAGTAAGGAAAAAGGGCTTTAAAAAGTATATTATTAGAAGATAAACCAATACCGACTGCAAAATGTAGCTTATGACATTCCAAACATGAAGACGAATCTAACGTCAACTCGTATATTAAAATATGTCAAGCCGTTGGGTACAGGCGCAGAAAAGTTTTTTTTTTAAAATTAGAACGGCTATGATGGCGTTTTTGTAAGAAATTTGTTGTAGTCAGTTGCACCCATATAAACGAAACGTCAGTCATTCGAAATCAGTTAGCAACTGTGATGCGGAGTTCGACGCGTTGATCTAAATAAGCGTTCAATCAAGGTTCACTCGTAATGCCTGATAACAGATTTTCCTTCTCATGTCCGTTCTATTTACTTACCTTTTCTGTGGGTACAGGAACAGACAATTACTTATCCAGAAAATAATACCCCTGTTCTGAGCAGTCAGGTAAAAATACGTCATGACATACGACAAAAACTGTGGATTTCCACAAAAAAGTTATCCTGTCACCTTCACCTGAGACTTAATTTAATTCAATTCAATTTATTTATTTCGAGTCTTAGGTATAACTAATATACACTTGATGACATCATTTACAGGATAAAAATCACTATTTAAAATTTACATGTCACATTATACAATATAGGTACACATTATCCGCTGTAAAATGGCCTTGTCAATAATTTCGGAGCTGTGAAGAGGCTTTGTCAGATTAATAACAATTGAAAAATTACATTAATACATAATTGAATTAAAAACCAGTTATAACTTGGTAATGAACATAGACTTGTCACCGATTCGCACTAGACTATTATTTATTTTTTGTATTTATGCTTTAAAGTGTGTGTATTATAATCATGCCAAGTTTGATGCTTGTACGTATTACTATTTTGACATTAGAGCTAATACAAAAATACGTTAAAAAAATACGTTTGCTGTATGGGTTTCCATCGTTTTTACCTTGTGCCTTTTTTATTATTTCTTAAATTCGCCGTAACATTACATATTCTGTGAAAATTTCAGTTAGCTATCTATTACGGTTCGAAATATACAGCCGTTAATAGGTAAGAAAGACGGACGTTTTTACCCTCTGGGTACGGAACCGTAAAAAAACTATGTCGGGAAACTATTCTAATTTTAAAGGCAAATTCTTCTGTAATGATTTTGATGCAAATTTTAGTTTTCATTAAATTTTCATAATCTGTCTCTTTGTCAACGTCAAATGTTAATAGGTGACTACAATTTTTACCTTGCCGCTAATTTTAGTTAAAGTAATTCATAAAACTCTGGTTATATTCTATATATTGTTAAAGGAGGGCGTAACGGGAGAGTGGCGTGGTGCTTGGCTGATGCTCATCCGCCGAGTGCTGGTCTACTACACAGCGAAGGACATCAAGGTCTACTCCGTCGACCTGCGGAAGACAAGATGCGTCAGTGAGTATTAAAGATAGGATTGTCAATGCTATCACACAATACATCAAAACGGGCCTGGTTTATTTTTATTTTTATAATAAATAGGCTTGCGCTTGGCCGCCAACTCGCCTGATGTTAAGTGATGATGCGGCCTACGATGGAGCACGCTTGCCTATAAGAAACCTATTCACTCTCGACTTGAAGACACCCAGATTGTAACTATCGGGGAACACCCACTCAGGCAGCGAATTTGTCCTTAGGCCATAAAGGACGTCAGGGCCCTTGTCCAGATAGTGCAATGGATTTTACATTATATGAGCCAATCGCAAGACAATCTGGAAAAGTAATTTTTTTAAGGCCTTAATGTAAAATTTTCGAAATAGATGGTTTTTAAAATTCATCATCATCATAATAAATATTTAGGGACTTTTTTTTGCACACCCGGTCATCTGACCCCAAACTAAGCAAAACTTGTGATATGGCTGCCAGAGACTGATATACATACATAGTTTTAAATACATATCGTACTTAAATAGATATTAACAACCAGATATAGAACAAACACAAATGTTCATCACATAAATGTTTGTCCTAGGTGGGAATCGAACCCACGCCCCCAAGCTCAGAAGATAGGCTCACTACCAACTGGACTAACGGCCTATCATCATCATCAGCCAGAAGACGTCCACTGCTGAACATAGGCCTCCCTCTTTAACCTTCACACTGAACGACAGCCTGCCTTTTGCATCCACTAGATGCCCGCGACTTTCACAATGTCGTCGGTCCATCTAGTGGGAGGCCTACCTACGCTGCGTCTTCCGGTTCATGGTTTCCACTCAAGAACCTTTCTTCCCCATCGGTTATCGGTTTTTAGAGCGACCTGCTCATTGCCACTTCAACTTGCAAATTTTAACAGCTATGTTGGTTTTCAAATTATGAACATACATAAATATCAAGTTACAGAAAAACAGTTTTTTCCTGTTGGTTTGATTATAAAGTTTGTTTTTTTCCTTTGCAGCAACGCAGGAAGCCGATGAGCAGACCCGGTCGCAATGCCCCTCTGATGGAAGCCCTAACCTATTGCTCGACTGCCCCCAAGCCACACTATATTTGAGATTCCCGCATGAAAAAGTACTCAAGGTATGTAGTTTTTAATATTTTTAACTATAGTAAGGCGCCTGTTCTCACAAAACATGTACACAGCGGAGCCCCGAGGTTTTAACAGCAATTTTCCACCTTTACTGCGCGAGCGTAGGATATAACTCTCCTATCCTATTTACCATGAGACCCGAGTATGTCCTAAAACTGCGACCAGGGGGGTTAGATAAGACCCACTCTCTGTTAGCGTTAACGCATGCGGAAAGATGAAATTGTATGAATATGACATTAGCTTGAGAGATGTTATCTCAAGCTAATGTCATTGGATTTTCATACAATTTCATTTTTCCGCAGGCGTTAACGATAACAGAAAGTGTGTCTTGTCTAACCCCCCTGAACAACCGGAACAACAGCAGCGTCCTAATATAATCCATTTCAAATAGCATGGCACTTGGCAACCACCACTAAAAGACTAGTTTCCGCCACTAGTTTTCATATTAGCGCTTAGCTATATGTTTTTGCCACAAAATGTAAATCTTTAATTAGTTCTGTGACACATGCAATATTTACGAATCACGTTACATTCCATCGTACTGTCAAACCAACTGTCAAGTACCATGCTATTAGAAAAGGATTATAGTGCACGTTGAAAGTATTGCAATCCCCAAGCTGCCTATTTATATTCTTTTTACCGCCTGCCAAGCGTGGGATTTATGGCAACACGCCTCTAAAAGGGAGGTCTTTGTTCAGCAGTTGACATTTAAATGGCTGCTGATGTTATCTTATTTACAATACGCGCATGGCTTAGTGAAAACAGTGTTATCTAGCAATATTTATGCAATTAATTATTGTATGCTAGCCGCGTAGATCTCTAATAGAATATAGAAAGGAATCACAGAGATTAAAAAAAAAGTCTAGAAACGTAACTACGTAGCAAAAGAATGAGCAACAGAAATGCTGTCCGCGTTCTGATGGATAGTAATAATTAAAATATATCCATTTTTCATAAAAAAATTACTATACTGCTGAAAACTGGAAGTACAGCACACTTAAAAAAAAATTACGCACACTAAGAAACTTGTACCAAGCTACACTAATGAATCAACTTATAGTCATGCTGAAAAAGGGCGACCAAGGTCGTATACTGGGTGAGGTTGACTAATGGCATCAATCAGATTTAGACCAGATGCTACGCTGGCTAGGGCTTTGGCGCCAACGAGGATTATTTTTCCAAACTGTTATTTCGAGTGTTAATTTGTAATAATGGTGGATTATTATTGATTAAGTATTCGTGAGCATACTCGAGTGTGAGCAGGATTTGTATCCTGCTTGAGTGTGAGCAGGATACAATGAGGTGAAATGTGTGTTTTCATATTGTTTCAAACTGTCACTGGAGAAAGTCTCCACTCTTTTCCTAGGGCATACCTTAAAGTGGCACGTTTCACCTATGGCGAGAAATTCAAGTTTTTTGTTCTTTTAGCAAGGCCGGGTAATGGCGAATGGGTTTATTCAGTAAACAAGAAAATTACACATATTAGAATAGAAACAAAAATAAAACCTAAAACTACTTACAAAATTAAAAACTAATACTAAACTAAATTAAATTAAATACGCTAAATAAAAATATATTATATTAATTATTATTAATCATTGTTAATTATTGTTAATCATCATGATGTTTGCGCAAATTAATTATTATCCTTTACAAAATCATTTAAAGATATCAATCTTTAATGGGGCAATTGTCATTATTAACAAAACAAAATACAAGATAATACTAACTCAATAATAATCTGAAATGATCATTATGACTTACATAAAAAAAATATTGCTGATTTAAAACGGTTTATTGACAAAATGTAAGTAATATGGTGCGTTACTGATAAATAGCTGTACAAGATAATGTAAAGAACACCCAAAGATTTGCGCAAACACCATGTCATTTACAATAATTACCCCGGCCTGGCTACAACGACAAGAAAGCTGTATAAAATTTGAATTTTCCGCTGTATGTGAAACGTAAAAACGTAACACGAGGCTATTTGGTCTTAATGGCGTCAGCCTGCCCAATAATGAGAGATAAAAAAAAATGTTTTGTCTATTGGTGGTGCCAACTGACTGCTAACCAAAAAGGCCAATTGCCAACATGGAAAAAACAAAACAAAACATGCCGGTCGCCGGTCGTCTCATTCCAAGAGAAATTGGTTTCATTTGGATTTCATTGTGAATTTGTGATTGTTTCAAGATTGTTCCATGTTTGTTTTACCGAGGTGGTAACGAGTTTCCGACCGGTAGGAGTAATAGTGTTCCGTGGTATCGACTAGTTTATTAATTACGGGGATCTGGGCAATCCATTAGGTATTATTATTTTCCTAAACTTAGTGTGTAATTATGTGATTTAGTAAAAATAATTGTCATTCATTGCCTTCCTGTGTCTTCAAAAACTGCTCCAAAGATTTCATACACTGCACAAACTACACAGGCAATGAGAGGGACATGAAAAATGTTTCATTTCCCGCGTAAGTACCTAAGTACTACTGTATTTAATTATGTTTTTTTTATCCAGTAAATATCACTATCTATTAATTAATAGATAATTATTTCACTAATCTTACTCACTCATAGGCCAAATTCAGTTTATAATCCACAATTATGATTTTTATCCTGATACATTTTGTAAGTACTTAACTTGAATACGTGTAGAATTCTAGAATAAGATGGCGGGCCCTCGCAAAACCTTCGCACAATTCATTTACGGTAAAAAATATGTTAAATAATTTAGTTTTTCCTGAATTTCCAATTGCTCGGGCAACTTTTAAAATTAATTTTATTTAGATGATAACCTCTGGATATAACTTCAAATTAACGACTTTCGGATTTTTTCTTTTATGTGCTGTAAGATCTTAGATCTATTCTAAGTGTAAAACCTTGCCCTCAGACAAATTTCATGATTCTAGGTCAACGGGAAGTAAGTATCCTTTAGGTTTTGATTCCCTTGGCTTGTGAAATCGCAAAATAAACGAAAATATGCGACAAAAACGGTCATTGCCTTTTGATCGCCTTGACTTACAAGTTAGATTTTTTCACAGCCGAAAGATACCATAAAAACCTTTACGCGCTCTTGAGAAAAAGGGTCTTGACAGACGGACAACAAAGTGTTCATATAAGGGTTCCGTTTTTTCCTCTTTAGGTACAGATCCCTAAAAAATGCGGAATATGTTTTGCTGCACTTCTTTTTTTACGTTTTTCCTGAGTCTATGCTTTCACCAAGTCCTAAAGTCCTTAACCCTTCGTACAGAACTAAGTGACAACAGGCATTTTTACTTATAGTGCTAACAGACATATGGATTTGGTTGACGGACCGCCGTCCAACCAACGGGAGGGAAAGAGAAAATTTTCTCTTTTCCGTCAACCAAATCATACGTCTGTTAGCACTATTAAACGTGTATTTTGAATAAAACTGAGATTGTAATTGTTAAAGGTTTGGCGTTACATGATCAAGCTAGCAGCTCAGAACAATGGAGCATATATACACCATCAGCAGTTAACTAAAGAAGATGTGCCTGTCATTGTCGAGAAATGTGTCAGTTTCATCTATGCACATGGTAAGTACTTGAGAACAATACTTACTATAATTATAGCTATATAGTAAGTGCCACGAATGATGAGACTTGACGAGTGTCAGTGGTGGGGAGTCTGCGCAGGTACAATGTACCAGAGACCATTATACTCTGGTCTCTGGTGACTCTCATCTCTGGTGGCGCCTACTATACTAATGGTTGCCTGGAAGAGATCGCTTTTAGCGATTAGGCTGCCACTTGTGGCACTAGCCCATAAGTATTTTCTATCTGTTTGTAATTTTTATTTCTTGGGTACACTAAAGAGTTTCTATCTATCTAACAATATCATACCTATCATTGGCTAGCAAAAAACACAGCGCACAGTCTTTCAACAAGTAATCTTTCCTACTTTACAGGAGATTATTTAATTTTTTTTTTTTCATTATTCAATTTATGTATTTATTATTCAAAATGTCAGTCAAATTACAATTAAACTAATAACTATTCAAATAACCCACCCCTGACCGTTCCCGGCGCAAAGGTACCCAAAACACTCGCTGCGTTACTGCGTTGGATGGCAATGGCCAACCTTTGCAGGATCTTTACAGGAGTGGATAAAACTATTCAGCGTTGCTCATAAATAACACAAAGTTAAAACGAAAGGGGGGCGGGTCCCCATACAACAAACGTATTTTTTTACGCATTTTTGTATTAGCTCTAATGTAAAAACGGTAATACACAGAAGTGTATCAAACTTGGCACGATTATAGCACTCTAAAGTATAACAAGAAATAATGGCGAAGTGCGAGTATAAATTTCAACTTGATAGTCTATTTCTTTTCCACTTGCAATTCAGACATCGCTGTCTCGCTTGATCAACGGCGCGGTTGACGAGTTATGTTGATGTACGAATCGAACTCACATTCTGAACTGAAAATTAATATGAAATGCAATCATGACTGTGTTCTGTCTGTGTTACAATAAAAATTTATAACTTACAAGGTATCAAGTGAGATTATTCCAGGCATTTCATACTAATTTTACGGGTTTCAATTCTGATATTTTTAAATTTGCCGCGCTTTTTCAGTCTCTACTTTTATTAAATTTGCCGCGATTTTTCAGTAGTTTCATTAGCCAGTAGTATATTTCTCTATGGCCAGACTCACTCTAGTTCGCAAATTAACCCGCGCTCTCCGGAGCGCTGTGATTTGTCGGCTCGATCGCCGCCTGGCCAATCACGGTGTTTCATACCCACGCCAAGCGAGCACCGTCCCCCGGCCTCCGCGTGTAGACTCCCTCCCCGCGGTCACCCGCCGCCGCCGCCGCGACATTCGGCGGATTTCGGCGGCATACAAGTTACCGCGTAATGTGTAAATATATTAATTAAAACAGATAATTGTTCTAATTGATTCAAATTATGTGATTGTTATGACACGGTGTTATGCAGTTCTAAATAATCCAAATTCGAGCAGTTACCTTTGCAAATTGCCAGTGATAATGCAAACTAATGTGATATATGGACAAAATCGGAAAATCCGGAAAATGTTACCGCTCAGGTCAAACAAATGTGATATACGGACTGATAATAGGAAAATCCGGAAAAAGTTATGCTCAGATCAAACAAATATTTGCTCTGAGAGGTTACCGCGAGAAGCTGGGAACAAATTATCGGACGCGGCTGACGGACGCGATTTAAAGGTATCTAGATTATGAATGTACACTGAGATGTAGCATCATCATCATAATTTCAGCCGTAGGACGTCCACTGCTGGCCATAGGCCTCCTCATCGATCTCCAAAAGGGCCGGTTGGAAGCGGTGACTTAAATGCCGACTTACATGATGTTAACCCCTCGAGTGCCGATTTGTGTACATTTACCCCCTTGAGTTCGGACATGCGTATTGTTGCCAACTCGTGTACAGTTAGCGATCCTTCTCCGAATATTATGGAGAAGCGTAAACAACCCCGACATCAAAAAAGGAGGGTTTCAAATAATAATAGTCTTGCATTTGACCACCATCTCGCCTGATGTTAAGCAATGATGCGGTCTACGTAGGAGTACGGTTGCATAGAAGAAACCGCTTCACTCGTGATTTGAAGACACCCAGATTGTAACCATCGGGGAACATCCATTCAGGCAGCGCATTCCACGGACTAGCAGTTTGCACATTAAATGTAATCAAAGCGCTTCGTACGGGTTATGAACCACAAAGTGGTGACGATATATTGTGCCCACTCTGGCAGTCTGATAGAAAAATGGGCAGAAGGGAATTGGATTGTGCAGATCCGATGCACACTCTCTGAAATGTATCCTAAAAGGTCCTCAATTCGGTTGTGTTATTATATGCTTGTTATCTCAGGTCTCCATTGTTACTAAACCAATTTGTCTTCGAGTGAATCGGTTTCTTCTAAGCAAGTGTGCTCCATCGTAGACCGCATCATTGCTTAACATCAGGCGAGATGGAGGTCAAACGCAATATTAAAAAAAAAACAATTTCATATTTTACTAATAATCGTTCTTTTGTTGAAAAAAATTTATTATTTTAAATTGCAGGTAGCCTATCAGAAGGTATATACCGTCGAGCGGGCAGCAGCTGCACGCTGGCGACGGTGCTGGGCGCGTTTCGTCGGGACGCATGCGCGGTGCAGCTGAGCGCTGGCGAGCACTCGGAGCACGACGTGGCCGGCGTGCTGAAGCGGTTCCTGCGCGACTTGCCCGACACGCTCATCCCGCAAACACAGTGTCAGGAACTTCTACGCGCTATAGGTACACTATCTATGACAATCTGATGATCTTATCTTGTTCTTATTCTTATTCGAGATGGGGGCGATAAGTCCTGCACTGACGTCCCACTTAGGGTGTATTTTTGCATTTTTTTTTTCTACCAGCACCTACCCAAGCCAACCCAACTCCTTGAAATATCGGAGTGAGGCTCTGGGGCATTTACACAGTCGCTCCAGCGGAGTAGTTAATCTAGTGGCGTAGATGGTAGTGTAAATAATGAGGATGAAAAACAGTCTAGCTGTTGCGATGTGGATGGAAAAGGCAATGGTGACTCATGCAACCCGGTAGCAATTCTAGTTTCTACTGTGGCTTCACAATGCCACAGCACATGCTCCACAGTTTCGTTCTCTTTCATGCAGCAACGACATAGTGAACTGTCCGTTACTCCTAGCTTATACAAGTGACTATTCAGTTGCAATGACCGGTTATAAGTTTGAAGGTCCTGTCATTGCAACTTTAATAGGTTGTTGGTGATCTTCACTTATGGGGAACAGCTTATCAACAAAACTTCTGAATCGATTTTAATGAAATTTCTATGGGACCAATGTGAAAGTATTATATCCTATCGTCAATCAAGTAAACTAAAATCATAATTTCCAAATCGGTTTATAATTGACGGAGGTCTAAGGGAACAATAGAAATATACAACCAAAATGAGAACCTGAAACTCCTTTTTTCAATTGGTTTAAGAATCATCATCGTCATCATCATTTCAGCCATAGGACGTCCACTGCTGGACATAGGCCTCCCCCATCAATCTCCAAAAGGGCCGGGAAGCGGCCTGCATCCAGCGTTTCCATGTGGTCTCTTAGGTTGTCTGTCCATCTTGTGGGTGGACATCCTGCGCTGCGCTTACAGATCCGTGGTCTCCATTTGAGAACCTTTCGGCCCCATCGGCGATCTGTTCTGCGTGCTATGTGCCCTGCCCACTGCCACTTCATGGGTGATTTAAGAAAGCTTTGTATGTATTGTATACAGGGTGTAAGGGAACCACTCTCGAAGCCAAAAGAAGGTAATTGTACTCATCATTATGAACAACTTTTACTATGGGACCAAAAATCGTGAAAAAAAAATCAGCTGTTCCATACATTTTGTAGTGTCAATGACCGTTTTCTATAGAACAGCTGATATTTTTTTTACCTTCCTTTGGCTTCGAGAGTGGACCCCCCCCCCCCCTTACACCCTGTATTTAGGTGGTTGTGATGAGAAGTGATGTTGACGTTATGATCACTGTGTTTCAGATGTGGAAGATGAGAAGCTTCGGCACAGCGAGTACAGACGAGTGATGACGTCGCTTCCTCTGGTGGCTCGGAACACGGCACGCAAGTTGTTCGCGCACCTACACTTCATCCAAAGCATGGCGCAGGCGAACAAAATGAATGCCGAGAACTTGGCTTCAGTCTGGGCTCCAACCATAATGCCCGCTGCGCTGGTGAGACATACGAACGAGCATAATACACAACTGACGAAGCGAGGCATGGCTTTCATTACCAAACAACATATGCACTTCGCCATGCTTACTCTGGCCTTCATATCTGGTTCTTGCTTAAGGTGGTACATTACACCTGTGGCGGGAAATTCAAATTTTAAACAGTTTTCTTGTCCTTGTAGCTAGGCTGGGTAGTCATTGTAAATGATCATGATGTTTGTGCAAATTAATTATTATTCTTTACAAAATCATGTAAAGCTATTTATCTCTAATGCACATTATTACTTACATTTGTCAATAAACTAATTTTTGCTGTTTCAAACTGTTTATAAACAAATGTAAGTAATGTGGTGCGTTACTGTTAATTAACTGTACATGCCAATATTAAGAACAACCAACGATTTGCGCAAACACTGTGCTATTTTAATATTATTACCCATCCTAGCTACAAGGACAAAAAAACTGTTTGAAATTTGAATTTCCCGTCATAGGTGAAACGTACCACCTTAAAAAGTGCCATTTAAAACAAAAACTTTCGTTCGTATTGCTTACTTAAATTTACGTTTTCGTTTACTAACATTTGCACCAAGAAAAATGTTTCAATGTTTGTTATAGGCGTTAAGTGTGTTAATTTACACGTGAACAGTAAGAGAAAATGCAACTTAACCAAATGAAATAAGAAACTTATCGCTTACAATATATATATAATCAATCATAAACATATCATCTAATGCTAAAATGTGTGAAAAAGCTTTTTTACCACTCTCACTAGAAAAGTTGTCACAATTATTTTGTCACAAGCAAAAATGCATACATTCTTTATAGTTTGACGTTAGTTCTGAACATTTTTTTGTTTTCGTCATTTCCTTGTGACAAAATAATTAAGGGAAGTGATGAATGGCCCATGTTGAGGGAGCTTGTCTTTTTGTACCTTTGTTAATGATCACCGCTTGTATAGAATGTTCAATCCACGAAGATATGCTCCACCTACCCCACCCTTAATAGGCTAAAGGAATTTTTTTTCTATACTAATATTATAAAGAGGAAAGATTTGATTGTTTGTTTGTTTGCATTGAATAGGCTCCGAAACTACTGAACCGATTCGAAAAATTCTTTCACTGTTGGGAACCTACACTATCCCCGGGTAACATAGGCTTATATCATATTCTCAAAAAAAATAGGGGTCTTTACTAAAACTCCAATAATGTAACCCAAGGTGTAAAAAATAAGATTTACAAGTTCAACTTTGTGTGATTGACAGTTCTAAGACAGGACAACGTCTGTCAGATCAGCTAGTTGTCTTATAAAAAAGTTTATCATAAATAGAGTCGGAACATTGAAAACAAAATAGAAACGTGAAAAAAATTAAGGAAAATATAAGCATTTTAAATTCCTTGCTAGATAGCGTATTATACTTACGAATGACGTCCCATGTAAGTGTGACATACAAACTCCATACTGACACTTACATCAAAGGAAAGGGACAGAGCATCCGTTCCTAATCCGAACAGTCTCTCCAACGTATCTCAGAACTTTATCAACCAATTTGGTTAGAGCGCCGCCTTCGTGGATTGACATTGGCTGCATCTGTTTGCACCGGTATCGACAGCATTAACCCTTACGATTTCAATTTGTTTTGTCATATGGCTTTTTTTTAAACAATACTTGAGTTTGTCTCGCTGGTAGCACACATCCGCTGTAAAACCGTAGCAGCAAAACCGCTACTCGCATTGGATATACACAGTGCGACCCGTTCTAACCTACGGCTGCTAAGCAGTGGTGGACAAATATATCAACCGTCATCGCAAAATTGCAACAGACCAAAATATAAGGTTTAAATTTAATCCAGTATCGGTTTCGCTATGGTTTCGCGGTCGAGGTATGCTACCATTGTTGATGTTTAATATTGCTCCGTCTCTTTTTCACTTGTAACAATATCTGTCAATGAGTTGACACAGCAGTTTTATGCATTGTTTTACTTAAGTGTTGTTTTTTAGTAAGGCTGTTATATTTCTTATTGCTTGGTGACTAAACTCTTATGATGGTAATGCCAGCTGTATCTTCAGCCAAACCAGTTACTATGCATTTTTAATCAGGGTAAGTTTGAAGATAATTAATTTTATTAAAAAAAATACTGGGGTTACGCTGAAAGGGTTAGTAAACCCTCTCCAGGGTCCATTTTACCATATCAAAAAGTTTACCTAAAATCGCAAAAAAAAGTACAGCTGTTCACTCGCAAAATGTATAGAGCAGCTGATATTCTTTCGCGATTTCGGAGTTACTCCTATAGTAAAATTTGTTCATAATAATGAGTACTATGGACCTCTTTTTGCTTAGTACACCCTTTCCGCGTAACTAATAATAAACATCTGGGACATTTTTGCACACACGGTCATCTGACCCCAAACTAAGCAAAGCTTGTAATATGGCTGCCAGAAACTGATATACGTACATATATATTTTTAAATACATACTTAAATAGATATTAACACCCAGACATAGAACAAACACAAATGTTCATCACACAAATGTTTGTCCTAGATGGGAATCGAACCCACGCCCCCAAGCACAGAAGATAGGTTCACTACCAACTGAGCCACCGGGGCAGTCAAAACTCTGTATTTTGTACTTGGCTGTGTGCGGCAAACCACTAGATGTTTCAGTCTTACTTAGAAACTGCATTTAAGCATGTGTTAACGATTTTTTTCGCGTGACAATTTGCGCCTACAAGAAGTTGACAGCAGTTTTAAGCATCGATCTATTCTATACAGGGTGTAAGAGGAACACTCGAAGCCAAAAGAAGGTAATTGTACTCATCAATATGAACCACTTTTAGTATGGGACCAGCCCTGAAATCGCGAAAAAAATATCAGCTGTTCTATAGAAAACGATCATTGACACTCGACAAAATGTATGGAACAGCTGATTTTTTTTCGCGATTTCGGGGTTGGTCCCATACTAAAAGTGGTTCATAATGATGAGTACAATTACCTTCTTTTGGCTTCGAGTGTTCACCTTACACCCTATATATATAATAAATATATACATAATTATATAAAAATCATTGATTAAAGTTATCTATTATTTCTATATAAGGCCGAAAATTACCATTCTCATTATTGTAAATAAATATTCACTCTGTCATTCCATTGGTTTTGGTCATTATATAAACTAATGTACATATTATAAAATAAAAGAAGACTTAAAACAAAATCAAATAAACTAAACACTCTTCACATGACATGTATGCTCATAATAATGTTTTTTTTTTTCATGCTTCTTTCTGTGTCTGACAACACATTCGTAAATTACATCTTATATAAAATATGAACATTATAGTGCAAACCACGGCAATGTTGTATTTGTATGATGGATATTGGCATGCTGCTAATAGCTTTGTCTTGTAAACATTAAAATATATTGTTTGGTATGGCGTTTTTACTATTGCACATTATAGACACTGGGAGCCTAACTCATGTACAGCCACTCTCTGGTAGTTTTAACGCCTGCGGAAAGATGAAATTGTATGAAAATGACATTAGCTTGAGATAACATCTCTCAAGCTAATGTCATTGTCATTGACATTTTCATACAATTTCATCTTTCCGCAGGCGTTAACGCTAACAGAAAGTGGATCTTGTCTTACCCTGACTGAACATTTACTAGGAATGATATGTCAAGCGTGGTGTTGTTACGAACCACTCAACGTAGTTTAAAATCCTGATTATGAATTAAAAATAGTTGTTATTGACATACTTTAATCACGTTCGTTCTGTAATCAGTGATAAAGAAATTGCTAAACCATTTATTTCTTAGCAAAAAAGTGGTTTAATAATAATCATTAAAGCACTATTTTAATCAGATATTATTTCTAACTCATCGAAAAGACGTCATTGTGAAGTCGGTAGAATTAGTTGGGGGATCATCAGATGGATTTAAAGTAGTAGTTTAGAATGTTTTACAACACAGGTCTTGGCGGTTAGACCATCTTGTTATAATTTTATTGGTGTTGACGACGATGCATTTCCTCTAGAGTTTTTAGAGGTTTCGTGTAGACTTGTTTATTGTTCTATTGTAGGCCAAATTAATGTGTAATTTTTTTAGTCACTATAAATAAGTTTACAACGTTTTTTCTCTTTATATTTTTTGGCCTCTCTTTCGAATGAATCGATGGTTGTCATGAATCGAAGAAACTTCATTGTTGTCGGGGTAATGAATACAATAACCCCAATTAATTGAGAGACAGTCCAAGTTGGTTTTTTCAGAAAAGCCTAACAAAATAGAAAAATGTATTAACAGATCACTTAACGTTCTTCGGAAGCTTCATTAAAACAAGAATTGGAAAATGGTTTAAAATTCTAAAAAAGCAATACACTTGTACACTTCGTCGATATTGATGTTCTATTATAACATGTTTTGTTTTTTTGTGTTGTTTTGTTGTTTGATTGGTGTTTTTTTGTTGGTCTCATTTTATGATGGATTCAAGAAACGTCATTGTAATCGTTGGTGTTGATGAGGGGAGGGTCTGCGTTGATGTTCAGCTTAATAAAACAGAAAAATGGATTAACGTATTACTAAAATTTGTCCGGGCCCGCATTGAAACAAGAATTGGGAAATAGCTTAAAATTAACGAAGAAACCGGAGACCACTGCTGCTACGTTGGTGTCATGGAGAGTTGAAGATAAATCACGATAGCACAACATCGCTCAAGAAGCACACACGCCACATACGTCGCATGCCGTCCGGTCCGCCAGTGTCTCCTGTCGCAGATCGTCCTAGTTGGGCCTTCCCGGTTTTCACCGGGATCTCACCTGACTGGCACTGTATCGCCGTTGACACACTGCGGCCGGCTCCGGCGCGACGTTTTATCAATCATCTGGATATAGACCGGACATACCCGATCGGTGTGACGGAAGAATGACACAACATGACATGCCACACCGATGACACAACACCTACCATCGTCGAGCGCTCGATGCGGTTGATGCGCGCGCGCTTACAACACTGCTCGCGCTCACGCAGCGCGACTACGCCGGGCCCGGGTCTGCACGAATTCACGCCGATTCAGTCAATTGTGATAACAAAAAAAATGCCTTAATATTCTCTGCACTGTGGCGCACCAGTAACCTAACAATCCTCCTCGCATCGTTCCGTCGTCGTACCTATATATGTCTCAGGCTAGTCAATTGTGATAACAAAAAAAATGCCTTAATATTCTCTGCACTGTGGCGCACAAGTAACCTAACAATCCTCCTCGCATCGTTCCGTCGTCGTACCTATATATGTCTTAGGCTAGTCAATTGTGATAACAAAAAAAAATGCCTTAATATTCTCTGCACTGTGGCGCACAAGTAACCTAACAATCCTCCTCGCATCGTTCCGTCGTCGTACCTATATATGTCTTACGCTAGTCAATTGTGATAACAAAAAAAATGCCTCAATATTCTCTGCACTGTGGCGCATCAGTAACCTAACAATCCTCCTCGCATTGTTCCGTCGTCGTACCTATATATGTCTTAGGCTAGTCAATTGGGATAACAAAAAAAATGCCTTAATATTCTCTGCACTGTGGCGCACCAGTAACCTAACAATCCTCCTCGCATCGTTCCGTCGTCGTACCTATATATGTCTTAGGCTAGTCAATTGTGATGACAAAAAAAATGCCTTAATATTCTCTGCACTGTGGCGCACCAGTAACCTAACAATCCTCCTCGCATCGTTCCGTCCTCGTACCTATATACATATGTCTTAGGCTAGTCAAATGTGATATCAAAAAAAATGCCTTAATATTCTCTGCACTGTGGCGCATCAGTAACCTAACAATCCTCCTCGCATCGTTCCGTCGTCGTACCTATATATGTCTTAGGCTAGTCAATTGTGATAACAAAAAAATGCCTCAATATTCTCTGCACTGTGGCGCACCAGTAACCTAACAATCCTCGCATCGTTCCGTCCTCGTACCTATATACATATGTCTTAGGCTAGTCAATTGTGATAATAAAAAAAATGCCTTAATATTCTCTGCACTGGGCGCACCAGTAACCTAACAATCCTCCTCGCATCGTTCCGTCCTCGTACCTATATACATATGTCTTAGGCTAGTCAATTGTGATAACAAAAAAAATGCCTTAATATTCTCTGCACTGTGGCGCACCAGTAACCTAACAATCCTCCTCGCATCGTTCCGTCCTCGTACCTATATACATATGTCTTAGGCTAGTCAAATGTGATATCAAAAAAAATGCCTTAATATTCTGTGCACTGTGGCGCACCAGTAACCTAACAATCCTCCTCGCATCGTTCCGTCGTCGTACCTATATACATATGTCTTAGGCTAGTCAATTGTGATAACAAAAAAAATGCCTTAATATTCTCTGCACTGTGGCGCATCAGTAACCTAACAATCCTCCTCGCATCGTTCCGTCGTCGTACCTATATATGTCTTAGGCTAGTCAATTGTGATAACAAAAAAAAATGCCTTAATATTCTCTGCACTGTGGTTCACCAGTAACCTAACAATCCTCCTCGCATCGTTCCGTCGTCGTACCTATATATGTCTTAGGCTAGTCAATTGTGATAACAAAAAAATGCCTTAATATTCTTCAGCACTGTGGCGCACCAGTAACCTAACAATCCTCCTCGCATCGTTCGTCGTCGTACCTATATATGACTTAGGCTAGTCAATTGTGATAACAAAAAACAATATATCAGTTCATCAATAAAATAAGAATATGTAACTTGATCAGTATAAAACATTAGTAGTAGATATATAGAAACATAGTACTTCAGAAGATCGATGTATCAAATACAAATAAAAGTATGCAAAATGCATTTCGAACAAATTATACGCACTCGCCCCATATTTACCAGGCTCTACAATTGGAGCTTGGTGAATATGGACTGTTTATGTTCTTGATTAAAAGTGCTGCAAAAGCCCCTTCAAAAGCTGAACATGACTGTTTCGTGTTTTGGGCACCGTGACTTCTAATACTTACGACCAAAAAAGTTTATGAGAGAATCCTAGTTAAGATTTGTATATGTCGAATTTCTAGTGTAATTCCGCTTCTACGTCGTTTCGAGTACAATAAGGATTTTGGAAATTAAAAATGGACTTCCGCAAAGTAACGCCTGATTCAATCAACTACCTAGTTAAGATGTCTGGTCCAGATGGATATAATGTCATATTCATCGAATAATTTGTTTTTTAGATATTCTAAGTTACTCTGGCTTTTGATCCAGTTATCGATAGTGGCGTACATTCCCTTCCAGTCGAAGTTACAAATTTCATTGTACTTAATATTTTTATTCAGCTCGCTTCTCTTGGTGTCAGTTGCCGAAGCAGTTCCTTTCCCTCTTTATTTCTTTGAATTTTCATAACTTCCCCGAATAAATGTTCAAAGAATAATAATATTACTGCGGTTTCTGTACACTCCTCGGGAAACACCTTTTAGTCTGGTAAAGAAAGAATTATTATTATTTGATAGGAAAAATATTATAACAAAATAATAAATGTGTGTGGACTGAGAGACACATAGATCTCTAAGTATTTTTTTGTTTTTGTAGTTTTAGTAACTGAATTATTTAGTAAAAAGTTGTAAAACATTTGTGAAACGCATATTGGAATTAGTAAAGAATTTAAAAACTAGTACATATTTCGTGCGGATTGGACTTCGCGATAACTAGACAACCACTTGGCCGATTAAGCTCATATTCCAGACATATGTATAAATGTTGTCGAGTCTCAATGACCGTTTTCTATGGAACAGCTGTCAGGATTGGAGGACCCATAGTAAAAGTTGTTCTGGCTGTTTGTTACCTTTTCATAATTGACACTAATAAAGGCTACTGGAAATGTTAAGGGCTAGTGGCAATATTAAAGACTACTGGCAATATTAAGGGCTACTAACTGGCAATATTAAGGGCTACTGGCAATAATAATGGCTACATGCAATATTATGGTCTACTGGCAATATTAAGAGCCACTGGCAATAATAATGGCTGCTGGAAATGATAACGGCTGCTGGAAATAATAAGGGCAACCGATATCAATAAGAGCTACTGTTAAAGGATCTACTAGATATAATGTTACTAGCAATAATCAGGCCAAGACAATAGTAAGAGCCACTGTCAATAATATGCTATTGATGATATTGCATAAATATCGGTGTTTCATCGGTCTCATCAAAGGTATCGGTACCATCAAAGCTACCGATCGGTGCCATCAAAGCTGACGGGCCTATCAAAACTGTCGGTTCCATCAAAACTGCCAGTCTCAACAAAGCTGTCGGTCCCATCAAAACTGTCGGTCCCATCAACGCTATCGGTACCATCAAAGCTATCAGTTTTGTCAAAACGATTGAACCCACCAAAAATATTCTTAATATATTACCGAAGATGTAAAACTTCTGGCAGTTGCTACTGGCAAAGTTAGAAATGCAGAAAATGACAGAACTACTTGGTTATTAGGACAATAAGAGCTACTCGTACTATCAAAACCTTAAGAATTAATTACTATCACCATCAGAACAATCGGTACTATCAGCAACAGAATTTGAAACAAAGGGATTATACGCACCCGCTCTCCATAATTGCTCCACAATCGGAGCCTGGTTAATATGGACTGCTTTTGTTGTTGAGTTACTCTGGCTTTTGATCTAGTTAGTTATTGATGATGGCGTACATTTCCTTCCAGTCGAAATTACAAATTGGGTATTTATTTTGATTTAGCCCACACATGATCATGGTTTGACCTTGGTATCAGTTGCTAAAGCAGTTCTTTCCTACTTTATTTCTATGAATTCATAACTTCCATTAACCGAATGAATGGTCTAAGAATAATAATATGTCTGCGGTCTATATCTATATCCTAGTACTATGAGTGCGCTCCGTCAAATTATATCCCTCGTCTAGTTTGTTACCTTTTCTTAACAAAGGGGCTAGGCTAATCCTAATGGTATTCATATTATATAAAATTCGTTGATATCTCGAGCATGGACATAGGCTATATTTCGCCATCATCATCATCATACTTAGCACTTTAGTACTGCTGGGTAAAACTATCTAGTATTACCATTTCAATTAAAACTACTTACCGGCTATGTAGCCCATGCTCGTACCTACCGTTACGCAATATATCTACGTAGCATATTTTACCATTTATTTGTTTATTATTTCCGTGTTTACATGCGCTTCTGACAACTTTTTTATTAATCTGATTCCTTTATGTCCTGGGGTTTCTGGTAACAAAAGTCGCAAATTCTCCTATTTTGTCGTTTTACTCTGGCCTTCAATTTTGCATGTAATTTTTTTATGGAAGCTTTATATTTCTTATACCTTTAACGTGCTCAGCGCCATGTGCATCGTTTACGACAAACATACACACACTGTTAAAAACGTTGGTTGTCTTGTTAGATATGTACACACCTCCAATTTTGGTTTTAGCGTCGTGTGTCAGTAGTGGGCACGGTTTCCATACATTTTATAAGGTAAACATCTCTGATCCAGGCGGATTACCTGGTGGTTTTAGGATTTGGATAGGACCTAGATCACGTCAGGAACCGGGAACACAGAGAAATCTGCCATCCGTTGGCTTATAATGCCTTTCTCACTGCTCATTGTCAGTCGTGGTGTCACACGATGAACATAATAATCGTATAACGGGATGAAATATGAAACACGAGTGGTGACTACTTCGTTTATTCAGCAATCGAAATGAACAGAGAGATAGATTGATCTTGGCTGGCTTATAGACACCTTCCTCCAAAGGCTCAGCAAGCTTGGCGGCGGGAAGGGGTGTGTCATGGCTGGCTGGCTATCATTGGTGGTTTTGCAGGCAGACGTCACGTCCGTTTTGTTACACTCGATCATCCTGCAACAATTACTCCCGCAATTGGGAACAAACAAGGTTTAGCTTCTGATAAATAAAAAAATTATTCAGTCTCAGGCTGACTGCGTTACTGGACTGGCAATTATGAGAGCTATTGACATATTTGACACTAATAAGGGCTACTGGCAATGTAAAGGGCTACTGGCAATAATAATGGCTTCTGGCAATGATAACGGCTGCTGGCAATAATAGCGGTTGCTGGCAATAATAGCGGCTGCTGGCAATGATAGCGGCTGCTGGCACTAACCATGGCTGCTGGCAATATCAAAGTTATCGGTACCATCAAATCTATAGGTAACATCAAAACTGTCGGCCCTATAAAAACTGTCGGTCCCGTCAACGCTATCGGTACCATCAAAGCTATCAGTTTTGTCAAAACGATTGAAGCCACACCAATATTCTTAATATATTACCGAAGATGCAAAACTTCATTATTTTGTACTTTCGATTTCGCCGTGAATTGTTAGAAATTGTGTGAAAGGGTCAGAATAACTTTTAAAAGTTGCATCTATAAAATCCTCTTTTACATCTTCAAGACTTGTCGTGAATCTGGAGAAGTTTTTTTAAAATTCGATTGTCTTCATATCCACCAGTCAACCAATAAAAAGTATTTGAATTTCTCTGGCACTTGTACGTGCGTGTTTTTAAAAGTTGTATTTTTAACTTCTACGGCTTTATTTCTTGCATCTTACAATGCGTGTTTAATATTAGAGAAATTTCGTAACTCTGTGTAAAAATTAAAACCATCTTTAATTTTTTCTGTTGTTTCAAACAACAATTGCGGTATAGGTCAGTGGTTTTTACTTTTTCTTTCAAAGCCATTTTTTCCCATTTGATACAGTTTTTATATTTATCAGGTCTGCAAGAATGGTTTTTCTTCGTGAATATTATTCAATAAAATATATTTATATAATTAATAATTATAGGATATGATGGGAATTTTTATCCGTGGCACAACTGCTTCAACTATTCGGACAGTATTTATTCTATTATTTGTGATTTGTATAACTGTGGCGTATTTCATAAATAAATGTTAAATTTCGATTCTTACAGCAAAAATAACAACCGAAACCACCAGGATTAACCTTGATTTATTAGAAACTATTCGGATTTATTTAAAACAGTCTAGATTTAATCGAAAGTATACTGATTTATGCAAAACTATCCGAATTTATTCATGTTACTCAGATTTATCTGAAATTATCCATATTTATCCCAATTACCCGGATTTATCCGAAACTATCGAGATACACCCGAAACTTTATTTATTGATTTAGTAGATATAATACGTGATAGTGTTGCAGTAGTGGGCAGATACGTGCTGGGCCACACCGGGATGTAAATTAGTGATTTAAACTAAGTTGGATTAATTTGGAAAGAACTAAATTTATTATGATAAGCTTATGCCGTCAACACTCCTCCTTAAATGTGGTACTAAGAGCCAGTCCAACTCCTCTTCAAACTTGCATTCCTTTCATGCATCTCTCATGTTTCTCTCTGCTAAGTTTTTTCGTTAATACATCTGCAGGCATCTCATTTGTTCTTTTGTGGCCGAGTTATGGCGAAGACTCGCGATGTCTTTTTTCAAGGGGACGATGTCTTTGAGCAGACGCGTCACGTCGATGTGGTCACACGTGACAGGGTGCGGGCGGCTAAGATCGCGGGCCACGAACACTGGAATTTCTTTAGGTTCTGTGGATTTCATCAGTCATATGATGTTTTAGGATATTGATTCTCCTATTATTAAAACAATTCGTTCCGCCACAATGTCTTCCATATCCCACTGAGACTTTCCTTCGTTTCTTCTAGTCTTCAGGCGTTGATCGGTAGGTATGACTTCAGATTGGAGAGCTTTGGTTGCCACGATCTCGGCAGTGTAGAAACTTCGGCTACGTACAAATCATCACCATACTCTCATCATCCATGACCTCTATTTTGTTCTGAACAAAGGCCAGGAGTTCGTTGATCACGACTTTGCATAAATTGCACTTGGGCGTTTTCGGTCTAAGTGCGGTTGACGTATCGACACGTACCGGGTGCGCGTGCGACGCGTACTGACTGCGCGTGCGACGAGAACACATTTGCCCGTAAAAGCAGAAGCCTCAACGGGTAACTTATGTTTCATTACATGATCAGAATTTAAATGAAGAAAAGCAGCACCAACAAAACCAACATTAGATTTCGATGCATCTGTAAAAAATAAGTTCCAGTCAGGCCAACTTTGACTTCGGATACAGAGATAAAAGGATCCTGGTTAAAATATCTGGGCCAGATGGATATAATGTCATATTCATTGAATAATTTGTTTTTAGGTATTCTAAGTAAGGTATTCATATGATCTATTTTAAGATCATTTTCCGCTGCTAAAGCTACAAGCAGCCGTAGTGAGCCATGTCTCTCTACTGGTGAGAACGTTTCGCTATAATCTAGACCTCGTTTTTGTCAAAAACCCCGTGCGACTAGTCTAGCCTTAAAACGTCTTTTATTTCCCGCTTCGTTTTTTATTCGAAGTACCCACTTTGAATCAATCACATGTTGGCTTTTCTCAGGTTTTACCAAAATCCAGGTAGGGTTCTGTGGACAGTCCTTTGCTTTGTGAGGTCCATTGCAAATAAAGCATTTAATCGGACGAGTTTTGTTCGTGCTTTTATGCGATCTCTTGTTAGCTTGCCATCTAGCTTGCAGTGCATTTGTCGCACTACTAGATTCTCCATGGTATATGTCCTCCATTTGAAACAGCTTATTCTTCACATAATCAGTGGTCAATATAACGTTTGCATTCTCTAATGCTAGTTTCATGGGTTGAAAATTCTCCGTCAATCCCTGTAGCATCAATGTTGCAAATAATCCATCGTCCATTTCTTTTCCTAGATCACGAAGCTGCTGCGCTATCGTCATCATAGCCGTCACGTAGTATCTCACGGTAGAGAATTGTTCTAATTTTGTGTTTACCAGTTTTGATAACAATCTACACCGATTATTCAAACCCTTATCTTCAAAGGCAGCCTTTAGTGCATCCCATGCCTCCTTGGCTGATTTTGAATTACGTACGTGAATCAGACAATGACTCTTCACCATTAGACATATTTTTGCTCTTGCCTTTTGGTCTCTCTTGCAACCCAGCAGATCACTCGCTGCTGGTGTGGATATTGTGTACTCCCACAAATCCTCATGACTCAGGTATAGTTCCATCAGGAACTTCCACGTATTATAGTCTGCATTTCCATCAAGTTTCTCTATCGATGGTAAAATTGAACTGCTACCTCCCAGTGTGCTCACAGCTTTATCTTGACCACTGTTCTCCATGACTTAGTTTTTACCTCTTATGCTGGTCCATAACCTGTAGGAGAAGAGACTATCGGGCCTCCTACCTTTGACTAAGATATGCAGAGTGCTAGTGGTGATGAGGATATAGCAATATCAAATATAAAATCATATTAATGAAAATTCGTTTTATTTTCATCGAACGTCAAACTATAACACAGACATGACATTATAAAGAACAGTCTGTACAATTTAAAAACTATGTTAAAACACTTTTCAACAAAGACCTTCCCGTTTTAATTATTCTCAGTCTTCTGTTCGTAAATTTTTCGTCTGTACTTCTCTTCCTGCTCGAGCTTTTCGATCTGCTGTTCGCTGTTCGTTTCGAGCTGTTCGAGCGGCCACATGGATATAATGTCATATTCATTGAATAATTTGTTTTTAGGTATTCTAAGTTAGTCAGGCTTTTTATCTAGTTAGTTATTGATGGTGGCGTACATCTGCCAGTCGAAAGTTACAAATTTCATCGTATTTATATTTTTATTTTGATTTAGCTCACACATGATCTTGGTTTGACCTTGGAGTTCTTTCCCACTTTATTTCTTTGAATATTCATAGCTTCCATTAACGGAATAAATGGTCAAAGAATAATAATATATTATGTCTGCGGTCTCTATTAACTCCGTGGGTAACACTTTTTAGTCTAGAAAAGAAAGAATCATTATTATTTGAAAGGAAAAATATTTTAACAAAATAATAATACTAGTACCTACATAGTTCGTGCGGAACTGGACCTCGCGATAACTAGACAACCAATTGATTGTTCCCAGTCGCTCGGTCAAATTATATCCCTCTGCTAGTTTGTTACTTATTAATAACAAAGGGGCTAAGCTGATGGTATTTTTCATAAAATTCGTTGATATCTCGAGCATGAACATAGGCTATATTTCACCATCATCATCATCATCACGTTTAGCCAGCACTTTAGTAATGCGTGGGTAAAACTATCTAGTATCCTACCATTAAAATAAAAACTACTTACCGGCTAAATAGCCCATGCTCGTAGCTACCGTTTCGTAATATATCATAATATCATGCGTAGCATAATATTTTACCTTTTGTTTGTTTATTTTTTCCGGGCTTTCATGCGCTTCTGTCAACTTTTTTAAATCTATTTCCTTATTTCCTGGGTTTTCTGGTACCAAAAGTCGCAAATTCTCCATGCATGCTGCATATGTACAATGTCGCATATGCAATCAGGGAAACTAATGATAATAATATAAATCCAAGCTATGACACAGATAACGGTAAAAATAACAAGCAACCAAGTGTAGAGTTCGTTAATATATATATATGTATCATGCATCAGAACATCGCAGGATTATTACGAAAAGCTGATGAGCTAACTATTTGCTTAGATGAACTGCGCTCTGAAAATCATTTTGACGCTGATGTTATTTTTGTAACGGAGCACAACATTAGGTTGGGCTCTGAAAGCAATTTAGTGTTAGCTAACTACCAACTAGCGTCCAGTTTTTGTAGATCAGATATTTGAAGAGGCGGAGCTTGTATCTTAATTAGAAGTGGAATTCAGTATAGAGACCTCCCGGAAATTAAGGCTCTATCAATTTCGGGAGTATTTGAGTGCTGTGCCGTAGAATTAATTCCCTATAAGATTTTGGTTGTATGTATCTATCGAGTACCTAAACAAAAATCAAAGCATTTAAAAGTATTCTACAGAGCTAGATAATCTTCTTCAGATCTTGTATAAAAAGCAATACAAACATATGGTTGTTGCTGGCGATTATAACATTAATATTTTAAAACCTGATATAAATTCCCGAAAGCTAGAGCAACTGCTAGCAAGTTTTAATCTCAAATTAACATTTAAACAACCAACCCGATTAAGTAGTCAAACATGCATAGACAATATCGCTCATGATTTTAAAAATAATTGTAAAGCTGAAGTGGTTGAATTCGCGCTATCCGACCACACAGCTCAACTACTGATGTGTCCTGTCGACAAAAAATGCATCATTGATAGTTGGTACATAAAACGGCGTGACTATAGCCAAGAAAATATATCTAAGTTTATATCGCACATTAAAAATCTTTCCTTCTCAGATCTATATGTATTGACTTTGAGTATTGACGACCAGACGAGTATTGATTGATTAAGTATTGACGACCCTAATGATGCGTATAATTACTTTATTGAAACGTTTAAATTATTTTATGATTTGTGTTTTCCTTTCACACAAAAAATTGTTAAATCAGTTAAAAAGCCAAAATGGATATCACGTGGCATCAAACTATGTAGTAAAAATAAACGGAAACTCTTATGGCAATACAGACGACACCGAAATTGTAGAAATAAGAATAAATTAGTAAACTATTCAAAGCTGTTTAAAAAAATCACTAAGCTCACCCAAAGAGCTCAAAACGACTACGCTATAAAAATGGCAACAAATAAGTCTAAATGCACGTGGAATATAATAAATAGTTCAAAACAAAAGATACAAAATGAGTCTGTGTTGCGAATAAAAGTAAATAACAATATAATCACTGACCCATATAAAATATGCAATGCATTCAACAACCATTTCATTGATAAAATTAAACCTATTAAAAATAATAGTCAGAAAACAAACTCATTAATTACAAGTAGGTCCAATTCAATGTTTTTTCTTCCGAGCACTGCATTAGACATATTTAAGATAATCACTACGTTAAAAAATACAAATAGTGTAGGGTACGATGGAATCTCTACAAATATTATTAAACAAGTTGCTGTATACATATGTGGACACTTAAGCTACATTATGAATCTATGTATTAGTGCTGGTACATATCCTGACGCACTTAAGGTCTCCATTATTAAACCTATATTCAAAAAGAAAAATAGGGAATGCATAGATAACTATAGACCAATCTCACTTATCCCTATATTTTCAAAGATACTTGAAAAATATATTTACGCGCAACTCTACAACTACATGGAAAAGAAAAGTATACTCTGTAACGAACAAAAAGGATTTAGGGAAAATAAAACAATAAATATGGCAATATATGATTTTTTTGATAATGTTATGACCAACATAGATGCAACTATTCCAGTTTGCGCAATATTCTGTGATATGACCCAAGCTTTTGATTATGTTCACCACGATATACTTTAACAAAAACTAGAAATATATGGCATTAGAGGAAATACTCTAGACCTTATAAAATCATACTTGAGTAATAGAAAACATTATACTGAGATTACAGAAATAAATATTCATAAAAAACAAGAAATAATTCATCGGTCTAAAGCACGTACTCCTAACTTCGGAGTCCCGCAGGGCAGTGTAGTGGGCCCTCTTCTATTTATAGGATATATCAATGACTTACCTAAAGCACTAGACCATCCTACGACTCTCTTCGCAGATGACAGCACAATTACTATTAATTGTAAAAATAAAAACACTTACGAATCAGAAATAAATGATAGTTTAAAATCAATCATTCAATGGCTAGATGACAATAACCTAAAAATAAATTTAGACAAAACGAACATCATCCACTTTCGGCAGCGTACAGTACGTGATAATATAGTTTGCAATATAATGGTAGAGTCATAAAGAAAGTGGACTCAACTAAATTTCTTGGATTGACAATCGATAGTAAACTTAATTGGAAAGCACACATAGATACATTAACTAAACGAATGGGCTCGACGGCATACGCATTATTTAAATTATCATTAGTTATTAATCAAGAAGCTCTAATAACTGCATATTATGGCATGGCAGTATCTATTCTACGATACGGCATTATATTCTGGGGGAACTCTACTGACAAAAGAATTGCTTTCAAAGCCCAAAAGAGGTGCGTCAGGGCAATGTTTCATCTTCATAAGACTGATAGCTGTAAACCATACTTTTTAAAACACAGGATTCTGACATTACCATCTCTATACATATTAGAAATAGCAACTTTTGTAAAATCAAACCAACATCTCTTTGGTAGTTGGACTGATGCTGGTATTCGAACTCGCACACAGGCCGAGATGAAACTCTGCCCACGTACGGCCAAAACTGCACTCATGCAAAAAAGTGTATTCTGTATGGCTCCTTTAATATATACTAAAATTCCTAAAATTATCAGAGAATTTAATATTGGAATGTTTAAAAATAAACTTAAAATTTTATTAGCACAAAAAAGCTACTATGAAATTTCAGAATTCCTTAATGATAAAAATGTTTTGATATGTAATGTAGACTAAATAATTGACAAAATCGAGACTAGGTACTAGGAAAAGATAAAATGATAATAATAGCTCATATAGGTAGTAATAAACATCTAATTAGGGTATAAAATACAACCAAACCAAAATATGATTCTAACAATATTCTAACTTAGACATAATTTCGTTATTTTTTTAACTTTAACAAAAACTAATAATAATATATATAAAAAACTAACATTTGTACGCTGTAACAGGCAAGGACATGAGATACGTCTCCATTATTACGACCATGTATGCTACTTTATATGTATGTGTACCTACCATGTTCTGACAAATAAATATTTTGAATTTGAATTTGAATATGTGTCCCGGGTATATGTAATATATCGAATGTAAACTCTTGTGTCAATAAAACCCACCTATACGGGAATTTATTTCAGTCGGCTGTAATTTTAAACATAATACCTAAAAAGTAATTGCCTGAACTTTTGTAGCCCAACAAATATTGCTAAAAATTCCAATTCAAACGAGTGATACTTTTTTCTTCATTAGTGGTTTGTCGACTATAAAAGTGTACTGGTCATTCACCTTGATCTGTAATTTGGGTTAAAATGCAAGCTACACCTTCCTGACTAGCATCTGTGTAAAGTACAATTGGAAGTTTTGGATCAAAAATATGTAGAACCGCGTTTTGTAACAACTCACTTTTTAACGTGGAAAATGCTTTTGATTGATCTGATTTCCATTCCCATGTAGTATCTGTAGTATGTGTATAGTGTGTTTCTTTAAAAGGTTGGTCTTGACAATATGGCACAAATTTTTATAAATTTCCGACAATAGTTAATTAACCCCAAAATTGTCTTACTTGATGAACATTTTTCGGTTCTGCGTATTGCTCAACAGCTTTTAACTTTTTACTGCCTGGACGGCAGTAAAAATCCCTTTAATCCCTTTACAAGATATTTCATATTCTAAGAAGTTTATATTATCTTTTAAGGAAACTACATTTATCGATATTTATGGTCAACCCGTTTTTTTTGCAATATTTCTAAAATGATTTCTAGCTGTTCCATACTTTCTTCTACTGATTCGGCCCCAATCAATACGTCATTCATGTAGCAAGCTACCCTACCAAATAGTAGTTTTCCTAAAACTGTATTCATTAACCGTTGAAATACCGACGGCGCGTTACACAAACCAAAAGGCATTCTAAGAAATTCATAATGGCCGTCCGGTGTTATAAATGCCGTTTTAGAAATTGACAAATCTTTTACGATCACGTGATAGTTACCCACTTTTTAAATCGATTGACGTAAAATATTTACAACTGAACAATAAAACTTGTTAATTAAATCATCTACAATTGGCATGGGATATTTTTCTTTAACTGTCACTTTATTAAGTGCATGATAATCAATACATAATCTTTTATAGCCATTTGGTTTGTCTACGACTATTACTGGACTGGCTTAAGAGGAGCTACTCTCTCTCTTATAATGCCATTTTAAGGAGGTCATCAACCAAATCACGAGTATTCGATTTTTCAGACTGACATACGATACTATTGGATTAAATATATAAAAGCTTGGAGGAACTGAACTGAGGAACTAAAGGAACACAAAAATTATATTGTAAAAAACGAACAATACCACAAGACATCAAACAGACAATTGTTTATTGTTTATTAACTAAAACGGTTAACACCAATTACATTAGTTAAATTATATAAATTAAATTAAATATTAAATATTTCACAATATTAGTCAAAATAAATGAATTAAAATAATAATGTTGTACAATGTCAAAATGAATAAGTAATATTACTTACATACTATAAACAAAATGAATTAAAAATAATTGTTACAAAAGTTATGCTAAATATAAGTCATGAATATTAAATAAATCACAGAGCCATTAATATAAAAAGTCACTATCTGATTCTGTATCTTTCACCTTGCGTACCTTCTCCTCGCAGTACTTCAGACACATCGAGTAATAATAAGAGAGACAAGTAATAAGCTTCTAATGTTTAAAAATAAATTATTTTATTAGAACGTGCACAACATTCCCTGCAATACTAATGACTTGTGAACTAAAATCAGTAAAATTTCTGTAAAATTAACTTATGGCTTATTCGTCGCATTTCTCATCTACTTCTTCTGGATCAGCCAGCAGAAGATCTCGAGGCAGAGAACCGGCACTTGGCGTGAAACAATGTGCCGACTCGGATGTGCGCAGACGGCATCGTTGTGCGCAATAGCTTGAAGAGGAGACCCTTGAGCCACACCCGGTCGAAGGTCTTTTCGATGTCAAGGAAATGCGACGGACCTTCTACCCATGATGAAATCGTAGTGGAGTGCTTCGTGCGGAGCCCAAACTGCTCCGACCGGGGTGTGATGTGGGGATGTAGTCTCCGCAGAAGCAGTCGCTCGAACAGTTTTGGAGTGTGCGGCATTAATGTGATACGGCGGTAGATGACCGACTGTTGTCTATCCTTTCCGGGCTTCGGCAGGACGATCACCTTGCCAGTCTTCCATATCGGGGGAACATGTAAAGTTCTGAGGATTCCATTGAAGATTCGGGACTTACAAACTACGCCTCTCGTTGGTATTTTGCTTGAGGGCGACGTTCGGGTTTCCTTCGTCGCCGTCTAAAAGTGGGCAAACGAATGCAGGTAGCGATTGAGGTTGTACAGTCCTCTTGACATTGGGCGATATGGTCATTCAGAGAACATACCTGGTACAAGTAGAACTAGAACATACAAGTAATTGATAGAAAATACAAAACAGAACAGTTGGTAGTTTGGTGCCAAGAAACTGCTACCTATCTAGAAAATGAATCCAAAAATTTCTTCAATAATCATTGCATACAACACTGAATAACAAAATTTACTTATCTTTCTGCTGTGGTATCAAACAGTAGTCGCACGGGACAAGTGACATTAATATTTCGGACCCACTAGTCCCGTCGTGTTTTCCCGTGATAAATAGAAAATAGCATTATTTATTATCATGTAGTTGCGTTAACAGATATTATACAAATATAAAATATTACTCACTTCTATATTCAAATATTATTCACTTCTACACTATTATTAATTCTACATGAGCACGTCATTTTTTTTACATCAGTTCCGAATTTGTAAATATTATGTAAATACGCACCACATGTCCCGCCCAATCCTATTAGTCTGGCGGCTTTTTGGCCATCGTCGACCACACCTGTTATAGATCGCAGTGCGCTGTTGTGGACTCTGTCCATTCTTTTGATACCAAGCACGCTGAGTTCCATTGCTCTTTGGCAAACCCCAAGTTTGAACTTTTGAGAATCAGCTGCAAATAATTTTGAAGATATTATTCATATTTTATATTTAATAAGATATTTTTCATATCCATCATGCATATAACCACGTACCCCATCTTCTTACATAAGAGGTTTAGGAGGCAACGATATTTTATATAAACATTCTGAGATTTCATCAATATTTTTCCTCACATTTGATATTTAAGTATCAACATTTGTATATTCAGATCGTATTTGCTCTGCAAATCGATGTAATGCGTGTGCCAAGTACGTGATGTGACGCAATTTGAGAAATATGATTTTTAATATGCCCTTTACCCAAACGCGTATACCTTCTTCGTAATAATAAGATGTTTAAATGGTTCAAACTAGCAAGTATTTCATTTGTATGCTCAAACAAAATCAACTATTTATTATGGACACATTAGTATTGTCATTTAGATGTTGGCGTGGTAATATATAGGTACATACCTAATGTATGTATAATACCTAACAATTTATCTTTTACAACGTACTCAAACTAAATTTACTTTTGTTCTTTTTGATTGATAATGCGCGACAGTAGCATGCGTGAAGATTATGAGATGTTTTTTAGCAATTTAGAACTGTGGCTCTGAATTAGTAACGGAATTACGACAGAAATCCAAAGTTATCTTCAAAGATTTCGGGAGTTGTTTGGACATCTAAATTCCCCCATAAGGGCCTGTGTGACACCTTTTGATTAAAGAACGCAATAGAAAGTATAATATGTTACAGGCAAATACCGCGCTCCAAACAGCGTGGTCTTCCAAAGAAGTGTTCGTAGTGCGGGACTTAATTGCACACTTCGAGGCGATATGGGAGCCGACCGAGGCGGAGAAGCGACGGGAAGCAGCCATCAGGCGGGTGCTGATGCGAGTGATGAGCAACGTGGCTCCGTCTGCACCCAAAGCTGCCGGTGATTTGCGCGCCTGGCTTTACGTCCACGACCGTACTACTTGCTATCAAGTCGCGGTACGTTTACATATAAAGCATCGATGTCGAATTGTTTTTCGACATCGATGCTTATTAAAAAGTGTGCAAATAATACGAGTTATTATAAATGCATATATATATTTAGACTCTTGTTTACAGCTGACACCGAGCAAAACAAGCGCTGATGTTTGCATAGAGCTGTGCGAAAAGGCAAAAACAGATTCTCATCTACTAATGTTGGAGGAAGTTATATGCAATGAATCTATGAGAAGAATAGTCCATAATGACGAAATAGTATTAGACGTGGTGTTGCGATGGGGATACTGGGACGAAGATGACAGAAAAGATAATTATTTAGTTGTAAAAGAGAACAGTATTTTACACGAAATGGAAGCATTACGGCATAGCATATCCTTGGTCTGCGGGGAACTGAAAATTGCGACAGAATCTTCGAAAGCGTTCAAGCTTCACATGTTCGAGTTTCAGAATGGTTGTTTATGTTACTTTAAAGATAAACAGGTAAAGAACAGAAGTGCACTTGCCATATACTAGAACTAGATCGTAAATTTATATTTTTTATTTATTTATAAAGAGCTTTAACAACATAAGACATAGTAAGAAAAAAAAGAATAAACAAGCCTTAAAAGTTTTCCCGAATAAAACAGAGATACAATCCAGGTCTCCGCGAATGCCTGCCGCCTGTAGTTTAACAAGCAAAATCACGTGGTCTATTCGATCGAACGCTTTGCTGTAGTCAGTATATATTGCGTCAACTTGATCTCCAGATTACATTTCCTTAGAAATATCATCAGTGAACGCTAACAGATTGCTTACAGTTGACCTATACAAGTTGGAAACTTTCCACATAACTAGATCATAAACAGTGAGACCGCTATTTCAAAACTATTTTTACCATACCCGCTCGGTATATCATAATAATCATGGTAATTTTCGCAAAGTGAGAATAAGTTTATACATTATTAAAAAAAAAAAAAAAACATTGAATCATCATAAAAAAGATTAAATTTATGATTCATTGCTTCTTCTTTGTCTTGCCCCTGGTCCCAGTTCATCTGGGGTCGGGACTCCTCGTTGCTCGGCGCCAGGACTCTCTGTCCTGGGTTGTCGTCGCTGGCTGGGCCAGGCTCCCCATATCTTTTTTTATATTGGCCCACCATGTGGCTGGGGGTCTGCCTCTGCCTCTGGGTTTGTTCGGGATGTTAACTGCCTTTTTTACGACGTAGTTATCGTCCCGCCTCATAAAGTGTCCATACCACCGTAATCTGGACTCTTTCAGTTTTTCCGTTATTGGCGTGACCTTAAACGAACCCCGGACGTATTCGTTCCTAACCTTATCCAAGCGTGTTACTCCCCCAGCCCATCTTAGCATCTTCATTTCTGCTACATGTAGTTGTTGTTCATGAGTCTTCTTGGTGGTCCAGCACTCTGATCCGTACATCAGGGCAGGTCTTATGACTGTTTTATAAACCTTGCCTTTGGTTTTCACGGGCATTCTGGAATCACAGAGTACGCTGGACAGGGATCTCCACTTGAGCCAGGCAGTATTCACTCGATGGCTGACGTCATCATCTACGAGTGCGATGTTGGTAAGCACAAAGCCGAGGTATTTGAAGCGTGATACTTTAGGCAAGGGCTGGTTGTCTATAAATATGTCGCACCCAATATCTTCGTTGCCTCCGTAATCACACTCCATATATTCCGTCTTTGTTCGACTAATTCGTAGTCCATGGCATTCAAGTTGTTCTGTCCATTTATAGAGGGATTCCTGGAGTTTGGGAGCGCTCTTTGTGATTAGTGCTATATCATCTGCGTAAAGCATAAACCAAGGGGTCGGTGCGTAAATTCCGCGAGTTATGTAGTCCATGGATAGGTTGAAGAGAAGTGGACTTAGAGTTGAGCCCTGGTGTACTCCCCTTAACGGCTCACTAAGGCCAGCCGGGCTCTTCACTCGTGTAGTGATATTATTATACATGTCCTGGATGATTCTGATACAGGCATCTGGTATTTTCTGGCATCTAAGGGCTTGCCACACTAGTTTCCGGGGCACCCTATCGAAGGCTTTTTCCAGGTCGATGAAGGCGAAATAAATATTTTCTTTATTAGAGCGGTGTTTCTCCATTAGTATCCGGATGTTCTGGATAGCATCTGTTGTGGACTTACCAGCCGTGAATCCGAACTGGTTTTCAGTCATGCTCACTTGCGCCGAAATGCGAGCGCCTATCACTCGTTCCCTTAATTTGAGGGTGTGTGACGTTAGCTTTATTCCCCGATAGTTATTGCATTGAGATAGATCACCTTTACTTTGAGTGAGTTGCAATTTGTGCCATAAGTTAGAGTATTATTTGAAATTCAGTTTTATGTGATATGATTTATAGCTAGTTTTCAATGTTTTGTCTTTAATCTATTCGTTGCAAAATAGTGAGTTAAAAAAAATCGCCTGTGAGGGATTCTTCCAGTACCATACAAGCAAAGTTTTTCAGGAACCACAAGTTGCAATCAGAAGCTTTAGTTGTAAGAGGATCGGCCATTTTTGAGAGGTCCGGTTGTTTTTTATATTTAGGTATGAAACCTTACCACATTATCTTTACCTTTTACTTTATCTTTTTATTGGTTTTCATAATACCTCAGTTGAAATGTGTTCCTCACACGTTCCGATGTTAACGCGTCTAGATATTTTTTTTACCAATTTTATCTTATATTTTTATATATTTTTTTGGGATTTTTTAATTTATGATTCATTGCATTTGTGTTTTTTTTTATTATTATTGCACGTAGTACGGTTCAGCTGTCTCCTACCTTTTTAAATGAAATTGCTCATTTGGCTTCCATGTCAACCTTTTTAGAAAAGTTCATCTGAGTGTTCTTTATTGTGTTTAAATAAGTAATAAAATTGTAAAAAGTACTAAATATCACGTGGGGCGACTACAGTATTTAAACTCGGGTGGATTAAATGCCAAACTTGTTAGAAATCTGTTAGTTTGCCCCTTTTCGTAAGGTACCTCTCTCGTTCTCCCCTCTCGTACTTAGGTAATCTCTTATTAGCACAGTGGGAAAACAATTTTTCAATTTATCGAGCGAAAACTGCTCGACATCTCCTTAGTTCATAATTTTGACAAAAACATTTTCAAGTTTTTTTTTTCCAAAAGCATTATGAACAGAACGTGCTATTTAGCGATTTTTTTTATACAACTGACATTTTGCGAAGTCTAATGAGTATCATTCCAGCATCTTATGAACAAGATTGCAGAACCGTTAGATTGTCTATACTTGCATGTTAAGTCTCGTCTTTAACAACTTATTGTATATTAGCGGTGGTTGGAACATTTACTTTAACAATTTCATTACTAGAATATAATAAATCGTAATAATCCTACTAATATTATAAACGCGAAAGTTTGTATGTATGGATGGATGTTTGTTCCTCTTTCACGAAAAAACTACCGAATGGATTTTAATGAAAGTTTTCAATAATATAGCTTATACATTAGAATAACACATAGGCTATAACGGGTTGTAATAGCGAGGCCTTGGTTTATTGTATTGAAGTAGCATTTAGCAGAGCATAATCATGGCGCTTACACACAGTCGTGCGTTTCGCTACTTCTATTTTTGTGGTTTTTCTCATATTTTTCGAAAAGTATAGCTGTAATGTAAAATGTACCTTACCGGTTTTCTTCATAAATATGAAATCTACATATCAAGATATCGTTGGCATAATTTAAATAAATAGGTAATTGAATGAATCCAAAAAAAAAACATTGATAAAAGCGCAAATCAGTGCTAGTTTTATATGTTTTTTCTATCGAGCGAAATGTGCTTAATCGTATTTCGGTCTCATGAGTTTCTTACATAAAACCATTTTTAGAATTTTAAGCTAACCACGGAGGTATTAACACTTAAACTAGAATGACCATAATTGCTAAAAGTCGGAAAAGAGCGTCTCAGCAGTGGACGTTTACTGGCTGACGATGTGATGTGAATTCTAGAATTGACAATTTTACTTTAATTTTGCGTCATACTGATATAGGTCATATTGTGCATGTATATGCATAATGTTGGTCCAGTCGTCCATACTCTTACTATTCGTGTTCCACAGGGCTCACACAAAATTGAAGAATGGAATATCAAAGACATACTGTGGTATCTGGGCCACGAGCCTAAGCGGAATCCTCAGTCCAGGTGGGCGATCACCTTCGTTCCTCGAAATAAACAAAAACGGTAAGGCATTTTGGTATCTTTTTAATGTTTAATGTCTTCCTTTTTTTAAAGCATCTCACAGCAACCCTCCTTTCGTCGCAACTGTCAATCAAAAATTAGCGGTTTTGTACAAAACTTGCATGTGCATTGACCCGTGTATAAATACATAGTATAAGGTAATGGGTACCATTCAGGTACCATTTCACTTACTGGTGTATCCATAAACTATAACATTGCAGGAGCAAGGAGAAGCCTTGGTTCGGTTGCACAATCGCTGGAGCCGTTAACGAAGATCGGCTGAAGTGGATGACGGCCATGATGTTTGCAGAGCACCATGTCATACTGCCTAACCCTAGACTAGTTATAACGTAGTTTTATACAAGAATGGCATAGGTCGAAAGTCTCTCCTAAATAGTGTTGCAATAAGTATTTTCACGTGCGTTATTTCATTCCTTGAACTATATTCGTGCTTAATGATCTATTAATTTTCTTCACAAAAAGTACAAATTGATGTCTTAAAAGTACAAAAGTAGCAAGTACGCTAGAAACCGGGAAAATGTGAAGATATTTTTTTAAATAATGTCATATTTTATTATTAATGGCTTGTTTTTTATTCACTTTTTAAAAGTGTAAACTGTCCAAGTGATTTAAGTTCGAATATAAATATTGCCTATATTATAAAAATGTATATCTACTATTTTTTTATAAATGTTATGGTTAATTATATACAAATGTAAAAAAAGAAAAAGGCTGATATTATTGGTGCTAAAACTATTGTAAAGTACGCGGCTTTTAAGCTTTTCAGGAGGCAGGCCGGGGACAAGACTGAAATATTCGGTCCATCATCACGTTCTATTATGTTCCGTTCCGACTGACCTTGTTTCGGATAGAGATGTTGGGCCTTAATCGACCATTCTGGCCCAGTGCATGTTGGAGAATGTCATGTCTTCTTTACTTTGAAGTTCTTGGATATACCGGTTTCCGGTAAATATTAAATATTCCAATAATATTCTGTATTTCTATATCTATATATTACAATGCAATATTTCTTTATTACACACCGAAAATACAAATAAAACTTAAACTAACATAGAAAACAAATATACGGCAGTATAATGGGCGGCCTTATCGCCTAAAGCGATTTCTTCCAGGCAACCTTTGGATAGACAGAACTAAACAAGTTGAAAAACGGTCGGTGGTGCACTAAAATATAAACGTACAAATTGTATACATTCATATATACACTAAATACGCAATGCTGCATACATACCATAAATATTATAAATAAAATACATAATATATATACGTACCAATTAACACGAAGAAAGATAATGTGTATAGACTTGATTCTTAAAAATAGGAAGAAATTTCGCCTGCCTGATAGAAGCAAGCAGGGCATTCCACAGCAGGACAGATTGAAAAGTGAAGGACTTACAGTAGGAAAGATTGACGTGAGAAGAAGGAGGAATTTTTAGCTGGAGAGCACGTCAGGATCGCAAAGTACTGGAGAGAGCTTGAATAAATTCAAAGCGCTCCTTTAAGTATAAAGGGATATTGGGATTAAACAGAATTTTATAGACAAAGGAGAGGACATGAGAATTATGGCGAAGGCGGATAAGTAACCATTTGAGCTTTTGGCGGAATTCAGAAATGTGGTCATATTTGCGTAAACCAAATATGAACCGAATGCAGAAATTTTGTAAACGCTTGAGCTTGTCGAGTTGCTCTTCGGTTAAATCCAGATAGCAGGCGTCTGCGTAGTCTAATATTGGGAATAAGAGTGATTTCACGACCGCAGTTTTAGTAGAAATAGGCAGAAAATTACGCAACCTTCTGAGTGATGCTGCAGAACCATAGATTTTTCGACTGACTTCAGCAATCTGAGAACACCAAGTAAATTGTCTATCTATGGAGATTCCTAGGTTCTTAACTGCCTCGCTATAAAGGATAGGAATTCCGTCAAAAATCACCTGTGGAAGACGGGACCAGTCAATTTTAGAGATCATACGGGAACTCCCTATAATAATTGTCTGAGTTTTGCTCACACACAGACTTTTAAGTCTGTGGTTTAACCTTATTTAAGCAAAATACAAGTCAAAAAATGTTTAAATGCCATTGTCATGTCAAAAGTAAACACTGGGCTAAATGCATACTATGTGAGGAGCCAAAAACATGTGGAGCCAACAATGTCAGTCTCATTGAGTGACAGTAACAAAAATGAGACAGATGAGAAAATTACTTGTTATGAAAAAATTATCTATTTTCATTTGTGATTTTCATAATCTAAATATATTATAGAGATTATTAGAGATAATATATATGAAAAGTAGAAATGAATAATAACAAAAATAAATAAAAGTAATATTGACAGTAAAAGTAGTCTGTAGTTAGAAAAAGTGTTTAAAGAAAAAAGTGAGTAGAATAATGTAAACATTAGAGTAGAATGATTACAAACATCAAAAGTGATGGTACAAAGTTAAAGACTTCTACCCTGTTATTTCAAGCAAGCAAATGGGAAAATAAAAACATGAAGTACCTAATCACTTCTTGACTGGAGCTCTTTTTGATCTCTTCAGCTCCACGGCTGTCGCTGCTTGAGTGTCCACCGCCTGAAGCTCAGCAGCTGGGGCTAATTTCGTCTGTACCGCAGCAAGGTCACTCATGCAGGTCACGCGATGACGAGTGCCGTCGGGCCCAGATACAAATATATTGCCCTCCATCGTCCAACATTGTGTAACGCCAAAACGCTGACGAGCCTCCAGAAACACGTCGTGTCGAGTCTTCGTCAGAAATTCGGACAGAGTAATGCCCGAACCCTTGAGACCAGTTTTTGACTTTAGATAATCAGAAAAATCTATAGCTGCTGTTTTTTGTATATGCTTGTGTTTTCTTTTGCTTCGCTTCTTTTATGCTTTTTTTACATAATGCCATTGAGTCCGAACAGATAGCTGGCTAAGGTATTCTGTTTTCCATCGTTTCCAGATATCTTGGTATATGCTATCAATGCTGCTGGTAACTGTTATCATCAGTTTAGCTAACAATTCTGCTGCACATAATTCTAACCTCGGCAGTGACACCTCTTTCTTCTGGGGCACTAACCGAGTTTTAGCTGCTATTAGAAGTACTGATGCTCCAGTAGCCAGTTTGTGATTTTTTATATGTGACTTCTTATATTGTTCCGCTAACTTTTCCTTGCGGCTGAAGTTTCGTTCTAAATTTCTAAATTGTGCTGCTGCTATTTCTTTCGATGACCTCAATTTCTCAAGTGCTTGCTGCTCTATAGGTATACGAACTTCGTCCCGTCCTCTATCCAACTGACTGATTGCCTGAGTTTTTTGAGTTCCATCTGCTGCTGTTACCTTTACCATCGCGGTCGCTAACAATATCTCTGAAGCATTTCTTTGCGACGCGTGAGTGTAACTGTTATCGTTACGAGTCGTCTCTTTTTAATTTTTATTAAAAAACGACCTTTTATAAGTATGGCCGGACGTGGTGCTTGGTAACTGCTTAGCAAAGCATTTGTGCAATGTGGTATGATGATTTCCATAACACGTGCGACATCGTTTCATTGAGTAGCATTTATTTCCATTGTGGTCAAAAATGCAATTTATGCAATAACGCAATTCATTTACAGTTTTAAGTTTGTTTTCATTTGATAGTTCTAAAAACTGTCTGCAATTTGAGAGGGCATGGTTATCAAAGCAGAGTGGGCATTGACCTGCTGACACGTGCATTGACTTAGGTGAAGGCTTTTGCTGGTTGTTAGAATAATAATTACTCCGTGAATTATAATTATTATTAGAAGATTGAAATTGATTCGATTTTCGATGAAAGCTACCCGAGAAAACCGGGATGTCCATCTTTGGTGTCAATTCCTCGAGATATGCTACTGCCCATTCCCCTGCTCTGAGGGCCTTTCTTAAGGTGTTGTATTTAAGTTCATATTTGTTGTAGTCGAGCTCGTACGCTTCGTATTCTTCTAACTCAGTCATTATTTCCCAGTGACATTTCTCTACTTCCCTCCATCGAGTTTGTAAGACTTCCAGAGCGTCTTCAAACTCCCACTGATCACGGAGACAGTTCACATCTATGCTTCCTAATGTTCTTACTAATGCTTTAAATTAATTGATTGCTTGCGTAGCATATCATCTAGCTTGCTGTATACATTTTCCATATTGCTGCTTGATATGAATATTTTTATTTTTTAAATAAAAATTAAACGATCTTAGTCGCTCCTGACACCAACCCCTTCTTGGAAGTAATGCTCTCCTCTGCTGATGCTTGGCTGCTGATACACATGGGGAGCTCTTCCCGAAGTTTGCTGCTGCTGACGTAGGCCGTATGCTCACGTCTTCAATGCTTCGTCTTACACTTAGCTCGCTGCTGCTGCTAATGCTAAGCCACTTTCCACAAAGACACAACACTGTTATCCATAAGTCGGTATAATACCGAAACTCCACCGAAAGTTCCCAAAAACTTGACACGTGGCGTCCCGATTGTTGTTCGAACTGGCTCGAAAATGTGCGGGGTAGCACTCTATTTGCCCTTGTGGAGATGGTAGACGGAAACACTGATGCTGATAGTATAGAAACTATTTAATAACTCAATCTAGTTATATGATTAATGTTAAATGCTGATGAATGCACCGCGATTGCTGCTTAACGATGCACTGATGCGAGCCGCGACCGCCGCGGCCCGCGTGCGTTATTGCTGCCTCAGCAGGTGTTCGAACACTTTCTTTAATTTTCACCAAAAATATGCCTTTTAACTTTACATTTTATGACGTTTATGGCCCTACGACTCAGTTGGTAACGCGGTGACTATAGCTGCTTACTGTAGTAACTAATCTGCTGGCTGCTTTCATATATCGGCACTCTATCGAGTATCAGGCCATCTTTACATTTTACCGATTCATGGTCTACTCTCTACTCTAGAAAACGTCGACTCCTGCGGTTATCGGTTCTGCGACAGATTTTTATGACCAGCCTAATATCTCCAGCTTTTTGTTGCTTCGCCATATGCCTCAACCACTCAGCAAGTTTATTTCATTAGTAGGCACAATACGAGTTATTTAAGATTTAACTAAATACAATTACAATAATATAAGACTTAATTATTGTGATTGTATTTAGGTAAATTAGGTATTTATCACTTTGATTCGAAGTGATAAATAAAAAAGTAAAAATGCACTTCGTGTCATTTTCCGTTTGTGAAAAGGTGGCGTGTGAAGCCTGGTGATACCAATATTATGCAGCGAGAGTCTTCGTTGGAGCATTAAACAAAATGTGGTATTTGCGCGCGTTGTGCAGGAGAACCGACGCAGGCTTCACTGCAGATTTCGCCGCCGCATTTTTGTCGTGAACTACATTATATACGCTTCAGCATCAACGTTCTCATACAGGGCCACACGTTTAGGTTGAACGCAAAGAGCGACGTGTCTCGCGCCGCATCTTCGAAAATAAGCCCTTACTATCATCGTATTACTATTTTAATAATAAGCTTGCTTTTGACCGCCAACTCGCTTGATGTAAAGCGACGATGCGGTCTACGATAGAGCACGCTTGCCTAAAAGAAAACGATTCACTCGTGATTTGAAGACACCCAGATTGTGTCTATCGGGTAACACTCATTTAGGCAGCGCTTTCCACAGACTAGCAGTACGCATAATATAAGTGGAATCAAAGCGCTTCGTACGGGTTCTCGGGATATCAACCATAAATCATCGATATCATCGATGTAAACTTCGTTAACAGAATAATCGATAGAAGATTCGTCAGTGGAAAAGAAAATATTATTGTATCCATCATCTTCGTTTTCCACCTCATCTAACTCCTCGTCCTCCTCGAAATGTATTACTTCCGGTGGGCTGATACAGTTTTTAATGATTATGTCTATGCCTACGCTGGTCAACTTGTTATTCGACATTTTTAATTCTGTCAAATAAATCATAGGATTGTTTTTCAATACTTCTAACATAATATTATCACTGAACGAAAGTAATTGCAATGTATCAATGGATTTAACATTTGGACAACTGGAAAGCACGAATAATAACTGCTCCGCAGTAGGCTGCGACTCCATATCGTCCAAATCTCCAGCATGCAAAGTTAATCTTGTCAAATCTTTCAGCAGTGGAAAGTTTGACGCAGTGAGTTCACAATGGGAGCTTGATATCTGTTCTACAAAAACACAATTCTCTAAATTTAATCTTGCCAAATTTGGACACGTTACATTAATACAAGTCAATGCGTTTAAATCCATCTGTGTTACTTCTGCAAGAGCCAAGCTCACTAAATTAAATCCTCTTACTTCTACAAAAAAATTTACTTGTACCGTATAAAAATTATTCATAACTATATACTAATTAAAAATAAATATATACAGTAAATAGGCGAAAGGTGTATATAATGATCCCTCGAGGTCAAATGATCCCCCGTTATTCCCAATAGTGCTATCTATAAGCATTCATTTGCAATCGTTCCCCGCAGTCGTTTTAGTCGTCTTGACAAAGTATCATGGCGATGCGAGTGTCGTGGGTCGTCACAGAACAAATAAACTAAATCACATCACACATCATCAGCCATTAAATGTCCACTGCTGAACAAGACCTCCCTCTTAGAGAGGGGTGTTGCCATAATCCCCACGCTTGGCAGGCGGCTTGGAGATCGCAGTACGTTCACCGTGTACTAACAGGACGCTGCTGCCCATCCTCTGGTGGTTCTGGTCGCAGTTTTAGGACGTACCCGGGTCCACTAAACAAATAATAAACTAAATAATAATCGGTTATCGGTTCTCCGAGCGAAGTGGCCTGTCCATTGCCACTTCAACTTGCAAATTTTAACAGCTATGTCGGTGACTTTAGTTCTATGGTGAATATCTACTTTCCGGATTCTATCGCGCAAAGAAACTCCGCTGTGTGATTCTGAGTTCTTCCAAAAGGCCAACATACCATACCATACGATATATGTCATCACTGGCAACACACACTGGTCAAAGACCCTTGTCTTTAGGCACAGTGGTATTGGACGAGAAGATGTCGCGCAATTTCCCGAACGCTGCCCATCCGAGTTGGATTCTTCGGGTGACCTCTATGCCTAAGTTGGATTTACCTAACTGAACAATCTCTCCAAGATAGGTATACCTAATGGTCAACAACTTCGATCGTTCCCAACGACTACCGGCACGGTTACAACATGAGCCATTGGACATGATTTTGGTCGTGTCCATGTTGAAAAGCAACATACTTAAGTATCGGATGATTTTTTAAATAATAAAACGGAAAAATACCTGTCTTTGCACTCCGCATTTTTTCATTATCCTAACTATAAGGACAGTGGGCAAAAATTTAGGGATAGTACACCCATATCTGCCAGAGCTTAAACTACTTTAATCATCAGCCATATTTATCTGTGCTAATACTGCCAATACACAACAAATTCTGTTTCAGCCTTCTCTATTTATTTTGAAGCCCAATAATATATGTCAGTGCGATGATAGTAGTAGGTATGTATGTAGGGCAGGCCGGCGGTGGCCGATCTGCATCAGAATATCTTGGTTGTATAGCGTGAGTATAGCGGCCGAAGAGAATGAGACATCACTCGTACAATTACACATGTTTAATTTCATAACCCTATGATTATTCTTACAATGGAAAATTATTTGAAAATTACTTCAGGACAAGGTGTTCCGCCTTATAACGAACGCTACCACCCTCCAACCAACAATTCCAATTTCCAACTAAGCTGCACCGAACCTCGCATGTCCGTGCGCCCTCACTGGTGCCTCTGCCGGACGGTATGCCAACTTGCTAAACGCTGATTGGTCGCCAACGACACAACTTCACAACGTAAACAATTTCAGCAGCGTTACTGCAGCGTTACACCAGTGATGGCGCCACCTCCATCACTAGTGTTAAATCATGTGTCAGTGATACAGTAATTAGTAAATAAATCAAACTTGGTACTGATGGCTATGAGACTGTAAAACCACGTAGCTATGAAAACTGCACAAATGTGGGTAGGTTTTCTCTAATTTTAAGTTAATTACCTATTACATTAACCTTACAACCCACACGGCCAAGTCTATAAATTTAAGGGATAAAGGTGGTGGTGGTGAATTATAAGGTGGTGGCTATGAAATAAAATCAGATTTCCACATAATCTCATAATATTCAGTAATTATCAAATCAACAGATCAACACACAATGGACAATCAAAATAATTCAAAGATGATAATTTTAAATCAAGTGATATATTAATTACGGCTGTATAAATAAAATAAAGTATTCTAAAGGTATTACGAATAAAATAAAGTATTCTAAAGGTAACAAGGCAACTATGAACATCTGATAGAAAATTATACTCTGCTTTGTTTTACTCCGAACACAATGGATATCTTTAAAATCAAAAGCACAATATATGCCAATCTGGCTGAAAACTAGACTATAGGTGAGTTTTTGGGCTCCTGTGTTACTCGTCTCGTGGTAGTCGTCGAACTGGCCGAGGAATGCCCTCGCTCCGCCGAAGCAAACGCCTTGCACCACGTGGTTGCGCCATGGAACACGCCATCTAGCCGCCTTCTTGTGATTGGCTGCCTACAGCGGAAGTATACGCCCAGTTCTTCATTTTCACTGGCACCATTTTAATAGCTCCAACTCAGGGAAGTGACGTTGGATCTGAATTTTGTTGATAGACCGGAACACCACTCTCTTGACAACTATTAATATTGCTTTTTATTTGGTATAGAAAAGCGCCATCTGGGCAGCTTGATCGTTATAATCGAGCGATATTTTTTAATCATTAGTTCCACGCAGCGTCGTTGCACCAGTGGTGCCTTCTTATTGGTAGTATATTTTAATTTCTTCACACTAGTCCACAAAACAAAGCTAAGTGGCGCCTAACCAAATAATCTAAGCCTTAAAAACTACCCGACGGTAGTTGCGCCTGAGTGCTGAAACGTCAACGCGCCTACATATATACAGGGTGTTTGGTAGAGGGTCCGACAAATCAAATGAGCGTGTTCGGGGTTCCATTTGGAGAATACAAGTTGGCCAAAAAAAATCCCTGACCCCCCAATTTTTTTTAAGTTTTTTTTTGTGAATTTTTCCGTTTTTACCGAAATTGTACCTATTTACGAGTGTGAAGGACTCTATTCGCCCCTGATTCACCCCACAGAAAAGAAAAGTAAACAAAAAAACTTTTCTGGGATTCACCCTTCGTTTGAAGCAGGCCAGAAACAATCGATAAAAAAAAAACACATCGTTTTTTTCCATTTTTTTCTCTCAATTATATATTTTTTACATGATTGATTATACTTCTAGGCGACTCGATGAGTGTATACCTTAGAATGGGTCTCAGATCAGACACACAAGGGAGATATGGTAAGGTGGCGTGGCGGGAGTGAACGCATCATGCCTAAATCAGTCTTGATGCCTTTAGCCGAATTCACCCAGCAGACGATCTATCCGCCCTTTCCATTGCATGTGGACTATTAGTTAGTTCATTAGAGTCACTGCAAGTTCCTTAGTGAGCGTGGAAAATTAGTAAGCCGTACCATACTTAAAAAGTTTTTGCGTTAAGCGGTTCAGCGAAACAAATAATTAAACATGACATTCGAACACGAACGATAATTGAAAGGCATATTTCCCTTGTTTGTCTGATCTGAAGATCCTACTTCCTACTAATATTATAAACACTTCCTACTAATATGATGAACTTTTTGACCTTATCCCTCCATCCCGGTTTTACCACCGAACCGGTCGCCATCGCCAGAAATGCCATCCGCACATTATAGATGCGTGGAAGTCACGCACTGTTCGATTTGATCGATTGTTTCTGCCACGCACCTGTAAGTTGTGGAATGGCTTACCACCTTCGGTTTTTCCTCCGAAGTATAATTTGGACTGCTTCAAACGAAGGGTGAACAGAGTCCTCAAAGGTAGGCAACGCACTGACAATGCCCCGGGTATTGTAGGTGTCTATAGGCAGCGGTGACCACTTACTATCAGGTGGTCCGTAGCTTGCTTACCACTTATTCTATTTAAAAAAAAAAAAAAAAAAACGCTAAAGTTTGTAGGATGTATAGATGTATGGATGTTTGTTCCTCTTTCACGCTGCAACGGAACAACGGATCGACCTGATTTTTGCATGGGTATAGTTCAAGAGCCAGAGAGCGACATAGGCTATTTTTCATCATCATCATCACCATTTTTCATCAGCCTATCATGTTCCCACTGCTGGGACAGAGGCCTTTTCTGATCCTTAGAGAGAGGATAGGCCTAATCCATTGGCTCCACCAGTGGAGCCAAGTAACCGGAGGGATCCACTATGCTGACCCAGTGCATGTTGGTGAATGTCATATTTCGTTGAACTTTCGAGGTTTTTGGACATACCGGTTTGCTTACGATGTTTTCCTTCACCGTTTTTGAGCGATGGCATTGTAACTTTACATAACTTATTTAGGTTCTAAATAAGTCATCGGTGCAGTTAAGTATCATACCGATACAGAGAGTTCTAACTAATAATATAAAGGGTAGGTATACCGTACTTACAGTACCTAAAGCCTAATGTCCACAGAAAAGTCTAAGCATTTGGCTAAAGAAATAATTGCCTGCTATATAAAAGGAACGAACTGTATAAAAAAGGCACACACACACACTGAACATATTTTTATTATGACTTAGGGTTTTTATAAATATTTCGTATTAGCTAAGTACATATTTTAATTATTTATAAAAACTAGTTAAGTACAATAATGTTCTTACGTAAACAGATAAATTGGATTTAAATATATTATCTATACATTTTTACTATTCGAAATTTAATTCATCTGGCAATATGCTTATTTTCTGCATCATTACAAACCTTAGGTACCTACTAAATTATATATGTGTATTATACCTATTAGATTAATTACCTACTTATAATAACTGTTATAGTTTAACTGTTGAATATCTTTACACATATACAATCACAAATTCATAAATACTTCCACTACCTAACTTTGGTTTTTAAATAACGTTTTATAAAATCAGTTTCCTTATCCGCGCTATATTAAGTCTTGCAGAATAAGCAGTCACCTTGAAGCTGATGAATGACGCAGTTTTCTTCATTTTTTCTATCGGCTAGCGTCAGCCTGTAAAAATAATTACATTGATTAAAGTCCTATACTACAATTATTTTATATGGTAGGTATTAATGACATCAATTGGTGCGTAGATATTGTAAGTATGTGATATTAGTTAAGGGTTACATGGAACTGTGGTACTAAACCTATTAAAGCTTCATCTTCGACCACATCGTCGCTTACCAACAGGCGAGCTGGTGGTCAAACGCGGACTTATCAGCGTTAAAAAAAACCGGAAGTAGGTAATTGTACTTACAAAAGGCTTGTATTATTTTAATTACCTCTTAAAAAGCTGATTATAAAAAGTACCTAGAGCCAATTTTTTTCTTCAAAAATAAATAAGTTGTAATTATTTTAATTTCATGCTAGACAGTACTAGCACGTTATGACGTCAAGCCGTGCGCGCTCTATTCAAATACTTATATAGGTAACACACGTTTTGCCGGATAGGGACAGAGCATCAGCTCTATACCCCCACCAAAAACTTTAAACGCTTGTATCTCAGAAATTTATCGGCCAATTTAAATTACTTATTCAGTACTAGCGACCCGCCCGCCCGGTTTCGCACGGGTGTAATTTACGTGCGAAGCCGGGGCGGGTCGCTAGTTTTATATATATAAACCTTCCTTGAAAATGTATCTAACTGATGGTGAAAACCGCATCAAAATCCGTTGCGTGGTTTAGGAGTTAGCGGCCATACAGACATACAGACAGACGCGGAAAACGACTTCAATTTATACTATGTAGAGATTTGTAATGTATTTAATTATATCCTTCTAGCTTGTTATTTTTTGTAATAATTTAAACATTAAGACACAGGCCAATCATGGACAACTTTTACTATGGATCAATGCAAAAATCAGCTTATCCCTAGAAAAAAGACATTCACACTTATAGCGATGTATGGAACAGCTGATCTATTTCGAGATATCTGTGGTGGTCCGATAGTAAAGGTTGTTCATAATGATGACCACAATGAGCTCTTTTCGGTTTAGTACCACAGTTCCATGTAGGTAACCCTACGTAGAAAGGTGCATAACAGCGAATATCTTCCAGTTTTTTTGTTTTTTGTTGCCATGAAGTGACGAAACTTGTCAATCGTGTGGTGGTAGATACACAAAATACCACGTGGCGTGGCAAAACAAAACACTGAAGTGCCACCTATATTTAGGACCGACTATACTTCTTAGATAAAATACGTAGTATAGTAATAGATCGTTGCTATACATTTTAAAGTCCTAGATGAAAAAATATCAGTTTTAAAAAACCGACTTCATATAATTATACGCAAGTATATTTTTTTTGTTATTTTGATTTAAAAACCAAACTACTGAACCGATTTAGATATAATTTATATGGGAACAGTCTACTATTATATAATATTATATGGGACAACGTTACAAACAACACAGTGACGTCGATTTTGTAATAAATCCGTTCCGTTCTCCGTTCCGTTTCCTTAACTAAACTAAATCTGACAGCTCAGATTGCTATCATCCTTTTTTACGTATTAAAATTACTCTTTTCATTTCAATACTTAAAAAAAGATAACTATAGTAGGGTTAAATTGGTTCAGTTTATTGAGTAGAGAGTGCTACCACGGAATTGATGCCAATGCCTAGAATTTTTCAGTAAGTGTTGTGTGCAACAAATCAGAAGTACATAATATATTCCACCACCAATCAATTAAATTAGTTCAATTCGTCTAGAGGCTGCGATAGCATCAACTTGTATTTATTAACATTTTTTGTATTTTTTAAGAATGTGTAATATGTTCACTGTTGGCGTATCTATATAAATAAATAAATAAATAAATAAATAAACTTGTGTTCATGCAAATAATCTGATCGTGCGTTTTAATTCAAATATTCAGTAGAAATCATACGCGTTGGTTGATAAGGAACAGCATTTTGATAATTCTGCAGACAAGTTTAGCCTCCAATAGTATTTTTCAAGTTTTTAGAAACTTTCGGTATGGAAATAGAAGGCGGCAGGGGCAGGAGATTGTTGCCGTATCTAGCGTGGAAATTTTTATCTATTGAAGAATCACTATCTTCGTAAGATTGATTTACTGATTTACTACTTTTATCTAACATTCTGCGATCCTGAAAAAGATTTGAAGTTTATTGTAATTTAGATACATGTCGTTATCACTTATTTCCAAGGAAACACTTCTATTTATCTTTAATTTCAAAGAGTAACATTACTATTGTTGCCACAAAGGTAAGATAGGTTTAGGTAAGATACCTTACTTGAAAATAGATGGAAATATTTGACAAAGCATGGTGGTCCAAATCGGTTGAAAAAATATTATGAGCTTACACAGGACATCCTATATCCATCTGATACAAAAGATGAATTATTTTAGATATATTAAGCAGATCCGAGAGCCACAAATGCGTTGACATTTCTGCCACGAACTCTACGGACGCGATTTAGGTAACCCAGCATGGCCAGAACCTCTACTTATTATGCTCTCGGCAAGGCCTACATGAGTGACGAGTACCATTCTGGTTTGTTCCGAGTTTTCCTTATCATCATAGGCCTTTGTCATCTTTATCAGATGTTAAGCGGCTTCAGGAGTTTGAGTACCGCTTGCGTTGGTGTCTAAAGAGGCCAATACAGGACCCTTCAACTGCGTCTGTGCCACTGACAAACCAAATACTGGCTGGTGTATGGTTTATAAGGAAAACATATTATATTCATATATCACACTTGTAAAACATTAAATAAACTTACCAAAGCTTCAGTTTTTTTTCGCAAGTTAGATCTAGATAAGGTCATGACCAGTTCTGATTGCAGCCTATTGGAGATGTCTTCGTCATGCTTAGGATTAGGTCCGTCAGTTTTGTCTCCATTGAGGAACTCCAGTTTTGTCGGTTCTCTCCTCCCTGCTCCTCCATAAGCATATTCACCGATGGTGACAGAAACTGGACGCGTCAGTTTCTTCATCGTAGTAGTCCCATTAGGCGCTTTCACAAAGTAGTTTGAAGGTGGTTTCGGTAGAACATTTGACGGATTCTTTAACTTATAAGATTCAAGTGAGTCCAGCTCAGCTTTGTCGTCTTTACCCTTTATTGAATCGATCTTATTATTGTAGTCAGGAGTAGGAGTTCGTGTCAGCGTTCCATTTTTCCGAAAATTGGGCGCTTTTAGGTCCACTGCTGCTAGTTTTATGTGTTCTGCAGGCTTGTGGTTTCCATTTTGATGACCATTTGTAGTAGGCATCTGAAATTATGAAAGACTTGTATTAGGCTCATTGTGTGGGTAATGTAGGTACCAGGTACGTTATCGGCATGACTTCAATCTGAACAATAATTTCGTGTGCTTGATTACCTCACACACGCAAGCGTGTAATACCTAAAGTATAGTAAATACATGCTCAAGGCTTTAGCTACTTATACTCGGTCTAAGTCATATGTCTGAACTTTTGAGGTTCTTGGACATACCGGTTTCCTCACGATGTTTTCCTTCACAGTTTTTGAGCAATGGCAATGAAACTGCACATAATTTATTTAAGTACCAAAGAAGTCATTGGTGCAGGGCCGAGGATCGAGCCGGGGGTTGTCAGATTGTAAACGCGCATGCTACCGCTCAGCCCTCATCTATATGAAAACTGTAAATTCTGATCACTTTTGCTAGATTTGACCGTAAGAGTTTATTTCAAAGAGTAGTATTATATTTGGTAGCCGATATTAAAACAAGTAGTATAAACAAGTATAGTACAAAACATTGTAGCTGTCGTAGGTAACAAATTTTGATATAGAAGAACCATAGATTCAGTATACTAAGTACAGAAGAACGGTGTATAGCGAGTATAAGTATATATAACTTCCTGGGTATTATTGAAACAAACATAATATAGCATTATCTTAATAATCACTTTTATTTATCACAAAAGAAAATAATTTGACACGAATAATAAAAAAACTATTATACCCTATAATGTACTACTAACTGTATTATATTAGAAATAAGAACTAAATTAAACTGTCTACCCAAACTATAAATAAAAAACCGCATTGAGGTCGCTGTCTTCGGGTAAGGTGCCCAAAAAGCTGGCGACATTACCACGTTGGATGGCCAAACTTATTCTTTGGCCAAGGTAAGTACCAGCTCTTTGGTCACCTGTCACATCTACGAGGCGTCTGGACAACTCTTTAACCAAACCCCGAGCGGCCGGACCCCACGGACCCATGGTTTCAACTCCAAACGGAAGAAATATGTATCCCTCGCCGAGAGATTCATATTTCCTCCGTTTGAGGCTTTCCGCCAGTTCCGCTGCTGCACCAGCCGCTCTTGATGTGCCCTGGAGGTGAGAGGGCGCCAGCGTGTCAGCACAAGTTGCGTCCCACACTAACGGCCTCCCACGACTCCAGGGAACTAACGTCATGCCATCAGGTCTCTTGCCATCGTCACGTGAAATACCGTTCGGCTCTAAGCAAGCCGGCACGTTAACGGTGGTAAGAGCCCGACGGTTGACGTCGTTCAAAGCGGCGTGGCGCGAGAGACGTCCAGCACTGCGGCGGCAAGTTAAGCCATGGTGCCCAAAGCGATCAACCTCACCACCACAGCGACAATGGTGGGGTTCAGTTCTAGGGATGCCCAGACGCAGACCTATGGCTATGGAAAAACTGGAATTATCCATTAGGGTCCCGATGTTAGGCGAAGGTATTGCCTGCAGCCAGTAGCCCGACTCACGTTCACCCGTAGCAAGGAGTTATCGGGCTCGTCTCCTTGCTACGGGTGAACGTGAGTCGCATTAGCATTTATAACACATTTATTTTGTTGTTATTGGCAAAAACCTTCAAATATAGTTTTATTATTATTAAAATAATAATAAAACTAAGTCTATTATTATTGAAATTAAGAAAAGGTCATTCGATATTCTCATACTCAAGAATCAAACAGACTGGAAATTTCAAACGTAGTAAAGGTCATTTTGTTGTAAGTACACTGAATATACAATTGAACGGCAAATTTTGTTTTCTATCGATCTGTATTATTAGAATTTTGTAATATCTTAGAGAAAATTAAACTTTATAAGTATATTCTATTATCCATAAAGCTTTTAGCACTTTCCCATTGATATCCTTTTCCATTATTCTCCAAAAACTAATCTTTAATCTTATTCGTAAAACCATTTTTCTCTTCCTTTCTCTTTGGCTGCTCAACCAAGCCTCCTGTCAATGTCGCCCGATCTCGCCACCAGACCACGCTGGGCTGTGATTGGCCGACGTTCCTGATTGGCGTTGATACATCTAGTTGGGTTTGAAATCATTAAATCCCGTTTAAATTGAGCAAATTAAATAATAATCATTAATACATTTTGTACTTACTTAATGGTATGCCTATAATTATGCACACAAAAAAAAATATAACAAACACTAAATAAAATAAGAATATATAAACATTATAATAATAATGACAAATTACAATATGATGTGACTGCTACGCAGGCGCGCAGCGACTGGGTGCCATTTCTCCAAGTTCTTGGATGAAAAATTTTGGGTTACTTAGTAACTGTATCGTTACCACAACAACTGTCAGCAATCAAACGACGTTCTTGATGTCAAGATGTCAGCCAAATTTTGAACAAGGGCCAAGCAAAAAACAGCTGTTTTTGATATCTAGAACTGCGCCGGCCACACAAACACCACTTTGGTATGAAGAAAATAAAAATATCCGATGCCAAAGGCAGCCGGACTTCAGGAGCCCCTAAATATATATTTTTTTGAATAAAATATGTATGACGTATTGGTCCACTGTTGTCTTATTTATTTTTTTACTTGGAGAAATAACCGAAATGATAGATATAATAACGTGCGAACATATACATGAAATATAGTAATAATTGCTATAATACCCAACAAAACATATGCGAATATCCCCGTTCGGTTTCTGTGCAACCGTCATGCTATTGACCCAATCTGTCGGCCCTTCTACCTTCGTGATTATACCTTCTTTTTCCATTTCCGTTAGTTTTTTTTTAACCTGATCTTTAATAGCTTCGGGCAATTTTCTAGGACAGGGAATGACAGGCTCAATGTTTTCTTTTAACTGTATTTTATATTCATGGTAAGCAACCCATACCCTCAAATACGTCTTTGAATTCTTCTAGAAGGTTGTTACTTTCATTAGGCTCATTCACATATCCATACTCTTTTTATATCACTTTCAACACTTGGCATGAATATTTACCTAGTATAGGAACTCGTGAAGCCCAACGTCATGTAATTATGTTAATAACATGACGATGGATGGTATTGAGCGAACACGGTATCAGGGTGTAACGCTACGGTGCCAGGCGGTGCCCGCTGCGGATTGAGCGTGACATCACGCCACTTCCACGGGACAAACTAAATTACTTTTAACATTAATAAACCATATTGCTCTAATTTACCATACTTTCTCTTTCTTTTAATAAACCTCTGGAAAGCGTCCTCGTAATGTGTACCTATCAGTTGTTTTTTAAAACCGCATCATGACGGGCGACTTTTTTTGCGGTCGTGTTTGTTTCTAGTTTTTGGGCAAACTTAATTAATATTTGTTGCCTAAACTGTAATTATTTGTTAATAACGTTTGTTACTTTGGCAATCAATAATACTATCTAAATATGGATGACAAAGATGTAAATAAACCCAAACAGTTGACGGAAGAAGAGATCAGTAGGGTACGTAAAAGTTGTTGGTGAAATGCGAAGTTTTGGCATGTTTCGTGCCTAGCATGCGACATGTGGATTCGTGTGTTTATTTATGATAATGCTGTGAAATACCACAAAATTTAACTTGTAGCTTTCACTGTGTGGGTCGTGAATATACCTCGCATATAAACGAGGGTTTTATTTGTGTTTAGTAGTTAAACAGCGTGCTACGGTATGGAATGTTTACGTACAATTATTTCGCATTTTGAGATATAAATCGAAGCTGCTTGTATTTTTGGAATTATGCCTACTTAAATTATGAGTAGCCATAAAATATTTACGCCTGGTTTTAACCCTACACTGCAATGTTTTTTATTTTTCTACAAATATATTTTATGTGTGCTTATTTATGATCTAAATCGCGGGAAAAAACAGAAATATAAAATATGTTTTTTTTTTCTGATCCAAATGTGGTACATCATTCACAACACATACACAACATCTGTATCAGATACAACATGCAATAGAGTAGGTACTTTATTTGTTAATCAACTAGAGATGACACTTTCAAAAACGTATTATTTTTGTTCAAACATAGTTTAACAGTAGTGCTTACGTTTCTGTTTCCTCACAGGAAAGTGCTATCACGTCTTATATCGTGAAGAGGAAGGAAGATGGTTGACTTCTTTTCTTATTTATGTATGGTCTACACATGCTGAGACTTTTTCCGACTTCAAACTAGATCTCTTTCAACTTCAGCGGCGTTGGTTTTTGTGCACTCTTCCTTTACAGATACCAACTATTTATGGTGGCTATGTCAAAGAAATGGTAAAATAGCCTCATATGCTGTGCATGTGCCTACTGCAACGTGCTTGATTGTAGTTGCGTTCAATTTGAGGACACTCTACTTCCACATCAATATCCATTTATATTATCTTTTTTATTACTTGCAAAACCTTCAGAGTGGCTTGTTTTCTTAACGAAAGATGACGACAAAAGAACCAGTTTTTTTGTCCTACCACATCATCGTCAAGATTACAGTTCCATCTACATTTAGCTACCCATTCCTCTGAATATCCTCTATCCTCTTATTTAGTTTTCAGATCCTTCAATGATGGGATTTTTTCTATACGTCTTTTGTTCACGGTCCACATAGAGTATATACCAGTATATACCTTTCTTGGCCAGGTGGGATAATCAATCCCGTTTTTTCCTCTTGGTGACAAATGACCACATCTGGGTACAGTTCCTTTTGTTGCAGTGGAGGTGGCAGATCAAATCCTCGACTGACATCAATTATGACAACAATTTCTAAAAGTTCAATTTCAATGTTTCTTTCTTTCTTTTTCAATTTCTTTTTGCAACAATTTCATCATGGGACTCCTTTAACGATGCAAGAGGTTTATACCTGGTAGTAGTTGGTGAAATAGATTAATCCGACCCGCTAAACGTGTCACAAAGCTGTCTGACGGTTGTTCGGATTTTGGTAATGTCATTATCACTTTCAGCGCCTGATTTCAGAGTCTAGGTCATCTTCACTTCCTAATGATGCAATTCCTCTGAATATCCTCTTTCCTCTTTTTTAGTTTTCAGATCCTTCAATGATGGGATTTTTCCTAAACGTCTTTTGTCCACGGTCCACATAGAGTATATACCAGTATATACCTTTCTTAGCCAGGTGGGATAATCAATCCCGTTTTTTCCTGTTGGTGACGAATGAAGCACATCTGGGTACAGTTTCTTTTGTTGCAGTGGAGGTGGCAGATCAAATCCTCGACTGACATCAATTATGACAACAATTTCTAAAAGTTCAATTTCAATGTTTTTTTCTTTCTTTTTCAATTTCTTTTTGCAACAATTTCATCATGGGACTCCTTTAACGATGCAAGAGGTTTATACCTGGTAGTGGTTGGTGAAATAGATTCATCCGACCCGCTAAACGTGTCACAAAGCTGTCTGACGGTTGTTCGGATTTTGGTAATGTCATTATCACTTTCAGCGCCTGATTTCAGAGTCTTGGTCATCTTCACTTCCTAATGATGCTAGACAAATGCACTTTGATTTGACGTGGGATAAAATTTTCTTCCGTATTATCTGAAATAAAAACAAAGTTTTGTTATTAGTAAACATGTTTTAAATGTTTATCGGGACTTATCACGTATTATTGATACACGTAATTTTTTTTTTTTTTTTTTTTTAATTTATGAAATACATACCTTGAATGGGCATTACAGTTTCCCAATTCACCCATTCAAGGTTAACTAAAACTAAAAATAAAAAATGCAACACAAACTAAAAAAAACAGACCTAAATTAAAACATTGAACAAAATCTTAAATAAATACTAACAATTGTATAAAAACTACTATGACTTTAAACCCTATTATCTAAACTAAACCATACAATAATAATTTATAAGTACGCCAGCTTTGGACTGGTAATGACTAAAACCATTGCCGCTCTGTGAAACTCGTCATAGGAACTAAGGAACAAATCCAGATCTCGATTCCGGTCAAGTACAGCATTGAGTAGCCGCACTGCTTTTTGCAGCGGGGCCTGTCTTCCGAATTCAGTCCTACAACCTGGCGCCATGAACAGCTTATGCCGACAAGCTCTAACATTGTTGCTGTTCGGAACGGCAATAAATATTTGCTCCAGTACTGATGGGTTACCGAGACGCCAATGAGACTGCACAACAATGTGCAGCACATACTCCATCAGTGATACGATACGCCTCACTTCTAGAGTATTGTAGCCCGGTGTACCAAGTAGAAACTCACTTGGATATAGATACGGATATCCCACATAATACCCATATTGCTTCTGATAGAGCCATCGTATAAACTTTTTTGAATTTTTTCATCCGTTTATACGTATTTAACCTCGTGTGGACACCAAATAGCTGAGTTGCACTCCAGTTTGCTTCTCACAAAGGCATTGTACAGCACCTTTATAGCAGGAAAAAATGCTATCCAAATGTCTTGCCTGCCGCAATACAAAACCAAGAGATCGGAAAGCTTGTGTACAAATTTTATTTATGTGACTCTGAAATGACAAGTCCTCGCTTATTAAATGTAATTCCAAGATCTCTAACCAACTAAGCACGGGGGATTTCTGAGCTACCGAGACGATACCGCGCTACAAATGGGTTTTTTGATCGCGTGAATGTTATAATTGAGCATTTTTTCTCATTAAAAGATAGCCCATTACTTTCACTCCATTGGTGCACTCTATGTCTAATAATAATTTATTGTTTTTTATCACGTTCATGTGTTCTAATCGCGAAAGTTTAAAAATTACTATTAGTAAACATACCTCAAATAAAAGCATCAGTGCATGAAATGACATATCTGGAACATTTGGAAATTATGACTTTTAAGTATTATATCACTATTTAATCAAAAAAATATACTCATATATCTTCAGTACACAGTTTTTCTGGTATAAAAAAACATTTTTTTCACAGCAAAACTTCGTCAAATAATATTTTAAGCGAAATTTCCAAGTAGCGGATAAACGGACGGTGCACGGCGACAACAAAACGGGAAACCCAAGCAGTTACGAATGTATCTGCTACTTCTTCTGCTGTGATTGATGACATAGGCCATACTCAGGCCACCGTGTGTATCTATCAATCGCAGTCAGGCAATAATTGTACCTTTTCGAGTGAGGAAGAGGTCCAATATGTCTAAATGCACCGACCTAAATCTGTTTGACGGTAATTTAAACTCTCCAAGTGGCGATTTAATATGTTGAGTTACTTTACTGAGTTGGCAGCGTACTAAACAAATTCGAGCCCATTCCCGGCAATTTGCGTTTACTTGAGGCCATACATAACGCTCAGTTACCAAGTGAGTGGTTGCCCGCGCGCCAGGGTGACTGAGGTTATGACACCTGTCGAATGCAGCTCGACGGAATGCTGGTGTCAGGTATGGACGAGGTCGCTCAGTTGAAGTATCACAAACTACTGTGATATTTGTGCCAGGAATGAGGATGGGTTCGAGCTTCAAAGACGAATTCCCCCGTATACTAGCTAGCTAGCTCCTCATCCGATTCTTGCGATAACGCGAGTGCAGCAAAATCCTCTTCAATAGAAATAGACTCAACGCGCGACATGGCATCAGCTACGATGTTATCAGCCCCTTTAATATACACTACATCTGTAGTAAACTGGCTGATGAAAGACAGTTGGTTTAATTGGATAGGCATCAATTCACCAAAATAAAATAAAATTAAATAGGTACACACACATAAAACACACACAAAAATACAAATCTTTTGTTGTCTTTTTAGTCCACACTGGTTCTTCCAAAAGATACTTCGAATCGAGTCTTGACGCGCTCCATGCGATTGTTGCCAGCAGCACAGCCAGCACTCGTAATCGAATTCACCACTTCTTTTTCTACGTTTTCGTATTCTCATCGACGAACAACCAGACGACCGAGGCCGCTTCACTCGTGCCACCGAAGAAAGTACTCGTACCTATTTGCGTACTTTTGCTCTTCTTGTGTTCGAATCGCCTTAATTTGTTGTGCTCGTATCGGGGTCACCAATTTAGGATATTATTGCTCCTATTATTAAAACAATTTATTTGTGCGGAATCGAAAACCTCTATATTTTTTCATCTCCTGGCATCTCTTATAACTAGCAAAACAAAACACAACTTCTTTCAAACAAAATAATATAGGCGGCCGCGAAGGTCGCACGCAATGAAAAAGAGTTTCGCCCCATGTTTTATTAAATATACATCAGGTAACATTTTATGAATCTTTAATATAAAATAAAAATAATAAGTAACGTACTCGTACTGATATAGATAAGAGTTAAAAAAACGCTAACCATGACTTCTTTACGACCAGGGCCGGATTTAGGGGAGGGCAACCGGGGCGAAAGCCCCGGGGCCTCCACAAACGGGGGGCCCCACAATAAAAAAATTGTTTACTTTATTTGGAAAATAATTTGGGGCGAGGGGGCCTCCGCTCCTTTGTTGCCCCGAGGCCTCTGGACCTCTAAATCCGGCCCTGTTTACGACGTTGGTTTTATGGTGTTTTCAAAACTCTAAATAATCTCGGCTGGACGTTACATAATCGAGTCGGCGATGCACATAATGTGTAGACGGCGAAACATCAAGTGGTGTTAGTGGTGCTGGCGGAAATGCCGATGGTTGTATATTTAGACCATTGCATATCGGCATTCCACACGTATGCCTAAGGTCCACTATTTCTGGGAGAGTACTGTTCATATAGAAGTCAACTATTTTTTCCATTTTCTCTTTCCAAAAGTCATCTTCTTTTTATATGTAGTCTATTTTTAAACCTTCCCCTAGACCGCACCATACAAACAGTAATTTTTGTCTATTTGAGACATGGAACTGGCCTTGTACTTGGTAAAACCAGTTTTTCGTATTTGTATAATTGAATTTTGAATTTTGTTTTCCATTATTGCTTCTTCTATTCCTTTTTTTTTTTGTATGCCGAAAGCCGATACAGGACAATTAACCTCAACGATAGTGTCCTCTTCTACTATTCCGTCCAGCGTTGTGCCAATAAAAGCGTATTTGCTGTCGACAAATAGCCGACACTGTTGAATTATAATTTTTTCCTTCTACTCTAGCTGATGCAGAGCCATTTCTAATTTTTTACACCATGACCAATAGGTGCAACATGTGCGAGATTTTCTGTATATAACAAATTTTTCTTTACATTTGTTTTGCATAGCATGACTCCTGGTTCTGGTGGTGTAGGTCTGAGTGCAACTGCCAATCAGAGAACGCAAGTCTCCTGGAAAACTATCTACAGTATATGCAAGAAAACCAGATAATTTTGTTTTTTTGCGAGTATTAAAGGCATTTATTTATTCCCTAAAAACTCGGTAAAAAAGATTAGCAGTTAATTATTGTCATTCTAAATTCAATCTGGCGGATTTTATACTCTAAATCAATAATACTTAGTCTTGAAAAAGATAACTATTATCTAATAATGTATAATCGGGTATATATGTATGTATAGTTGATACTTTGGTCTTTTGAGAGATATCGGGATGGTAGTCTGGACACTTAACTTCAACAAAAGTGTATTTTCCTACTATTCCGTCTGGCGTTGCACCAATAAAAGCGTATTTGCTGTCGACGAATAGCCGACACTGTTGAATTATTAGTTTTTCCCTCTGTTCTAGCTGATGCAGAGCCAATTTCTCATTTTCTACACCATGACCAATAGGTGCAACATGTGCGAGATTTTCTGTATATAACAATTTTTTTTTACATTTGTTTTTCATAGCATGACTGCTGGTTCTGGTGGTGTAGGTCTTTTGAGAGATATTGGAGATGGTGGTCTGAACACTTAACTTCAACGATAGTGTCTTCTCCTACTATTCCGTCTGGCGTTGCGCCAATAAAAGCGTATTTGCTGTCGATAAAACAAAATTGAACCTCAGAGTTTGAATATTGTGCGTTGCCAGGGCCAGATTTTGTTGGGGGTGGTAGCGGGGCAACTGCCGGAGATTCTTAGCACCCCCTACTCCACCGTTAACAATACTTCAGTTTCTAGATGCCTACGGTATAGACTGTATAACTATGCGGGAGAGGCGCAAGGTAGAGGTCGACCCGAGTCAGCCCTTGACGATATTAAGTATAGTGCGCTCTTTGTCTAGCAACACACTAAAAATTATTATAACTTCATTAATTTTGAATATATTGGGTGTGCAAGTAAAAACTCAGCTTTTTTTTGTCAAATTCAACTTTATTAAAAAAATACTTCTTACAAGAGTTATTAATCAAAATAATCGCCGTTATTATCTATAGTCTTTTGCCATTTATTGGGTAGTAGATAAATGCCCTAACGATAGAAACTTTGCGGTTTTGAAACAAAATAGTTATCCAGCCATTTTCGGACTTCTTCGACATTAATGAATTGCTGCTCCTTTAAATATGACGTCATTGATCTAAATAAGTAATAATCAGAAGGAGCTAAGTCTGGTGAATATGCCGCATGATGTACAACTTCCCAGTCTAAATTGAAGATGAGTTCCTGGGTTGCTTTGCTGTAAGTGGACGTGCATTATCATGCAGCAACATCACTTTTCGCCTTCCTTGTCCCGTAAATAGTCTTTTTTCGCCCAGGGCATCACTTAATTTGATCAGCTGAGCCTGGTAACGCTCAGCTGTAACAGTAAGGCCAGGTTCGAGAAGCTCGTAGTAAATTATTCCTTTCCAATCCCACCAGACACAGAGTAAAACTTTTTTTGCATGAATATTCGGTTTTGCAACTGATGTGGATGGCTGGCCTGGATCAACCCATGCTTTTCTGCGTTTAGGATTGTCCTACAAAATCAATTTTTCATCACCCGTAATGATTTTATGCAGAAAATTCTTTTTTTTGAACCGTGAAAGCAAATTCATGCAAATGGCAACTCTTTGTTTTTTGTTTTCTTCTGACAGTTTATGAGGAACCCATTTTTCTTCCTTCTGTATTTTCCCCAATGCACGCAATCGAAATGAAATTGCTTGACGAGTAACTCCTAACTGTTCTGCAAGCTCTTCTTGAGTTTGACATGGATTTGCATTCAATAAAACTTGAAGTTCTTCATCCTCAAATTTTTTGAGTGCACCTGGACGTGGATCTCAAGACTAAAATTTCCATCACAAATCTTGCAAACCACTTTTTCACTGTTGAAAGGCTCACAGAATGTTCACCCAATGTCGAATTAATCAATTCCATAGCGTGAGCAGCATTTTTATTCATTAGAAAACAAAACAGAATGCAATGGCGTAAATGTTGCTTACCGAAATCCATCGCATAAAATTGATGCACAGGCAATTACTACTTGAAAACGACTGATATAACTACTGCAATGGCCACTATACATATATCCAAAATGGCGGACGAATTAGATGCGTTCAAGTATTTTGTTTCATGTTACCAATTTAAAGCCGAGTTTCTACTTGCACACCTTATAATTTGATTTTGTTTTCATTGATATATTCAAAACATGGTCAGGTTTCGTATAAAACAATTTAAAAAAAAACAGTCTATAGCAGTATTTCATTAAATAATATACTAATTGATTTATATGCACAAAAACACATGCTTTTTATTATTTCCCATGATGTAGTCAAATTAGACAAATCATGAAAATTATGTCTAATATTTTTACGTCTCACTTGACGTATATCCGTAGAAACAGATTGAAACAACAATTACTTAGCTTTTTCGATGTCATTTGCCGCAAATGCTGTCGCACAAATCCTCACTAAACTTTCATTGTCCATCACTTCATGCTTATTCTGAATAAAAGTAAGCAACTTATTAACCACGAGATTACAATTAATGCATTTAAGCACATTACTAGACGACGACATTGTTATTCTCAGCAATTCTGTTCAACTTGGCAACCGCACGTGCCAATGACTCAGCGCTGACTGTTGCTGTTTGCTGTACTGATTTTTGCAGTTGTTTGTGCAATTCTTCAAAATTATTATAACTTCATTAATTTTGAATATAATTTGATTTTGTTTTCAGTTGGTCATGGTAAAATAGCCTCATATGCTGTGCATGTGCCTACTGCAACGTGCTTGATTGTAGTTGCGTTCAATTTGAGGACACTCTACTTCCACATCAATATCCATATATATTATCTTTTTTATTACTTGCAAAACCTTCAGAGTGGCTTGTTTTCTTAACGAAAGATGACGACAAAAGAACCAGTTTTTTTGTCCTACCACACCACCGTCAAGATTACAGTTCCATCTACATTTAGCTACCCATTCCTCTGAATATCCTCTATCCTCTTTTTTAGTTTTCAGATCCTTCAATAATGGGATTTTTTCTATACGTCTTTTGTTCACGGTCCACATAGAGTATATACCAGTATATACCTTTCTTGGCCAGGTAGGATAATCAATCCCGTTTTTTCCTCTTGGTGACGAATGACCACATCTGGGTACAGTTCCTTTTGTTGCAGTGGAGGTGGCAGATCAAATCCTCGACTGACATCAATTATGACAACAATTTCTAAAAGTTCAATTTCAATGTTTTTTTCTTTCTTTTTCAATTTCTTTTTGCAAAAATTTCATCATGGGACTCCTTTAACGATGCAAGAGGTTTATACCTGGTAGTAGTTGGTGAAATAGATTCATCCGACCCGCTTAACGTGTCACAAAGCTGTCTGACGGTTGTTCGGATTTTGGTAATGTCATTATCCTCATCCATCATCATTATCCAGTTACTCCTATTTGACCCTAGCAGCCCACCATCTCCGATAACTGTCAAAAGACCTAATACCACGAGAACCCGCATTGAATGTGATATTTTGGAAGATGCAACTGGACCTGCCATATCTTGCAAACCGGTCACTCTAAAATATGTTAGATGGGGAGATAGAAGCACTAGTCAAATTAATAAATATGGTGAATATTGATATAATAATTTAGATGTATTTCCTGACTTGAATTTTTGTGATTATGACAATGCATTGAAATGTGATCACCTGCACATGATTTTATAGATACATATTACAAGCATATAGTTAATGTATTACAAATCGCTGCTATTGTAAGTGTATGTTCATGTGAACAGAGACGTCATAAAAAGTGACCGGTTGGAACTACCACGTCAGAGATAGTCACGATAAAGCAAGATTGTATTTTAGTTGGTGGGTGGTTGCCGGCAGGCCCTCCAGCGCCGGTGTGGAATATAATAATATGCATTATAGTCGGAACAGCTTCCCAAAATAAAATTAGATGGTGTCAAAAAAATTCAAAGAATATAAAAGCCGTCAACAGAAAAATATAATTTCGGAATGCAACAAAAAAGTTAAATTATAAATCAAGCTTACCAGTATTCATGGAGGGCCTTCAGGAACCTTCCGCTATAGCGGAACTTATTGCGCAGAAGTTCAAAGTTAACATTCTGTCTGCTGAAAATGTGCTCAATACTGAATTTTGTCACAACGACGAAGACATAGAATTTACGCGTAAAAATATTTCCAAAGTCATTATGAATATGTAACGTAGTAAATCAGCTGAACATGATGGGCTCAGTATAGAGCACATACTCAGGGCCAGTGATAAAAATTTCACACACCTTTGTAATCTGTTTAACGTCTACTATTCATTTGGATATATAATAAATAATAAGACAAGTAATCGTAGTGCTGCATCCAATTATCATAATATATCATTAGGAGCAATAATTTGGAAATGCGCAATTTTGGTTTCTATCCTGGTATCTCAACTGATGCTGCAATTGTCGCGCATTTGACCTGGTCAATTATAACATTTTATGGGCCAGTTACTAGCGTCACGAGTACCTAGCCAAGTGGTAAATCTGTTAGAGGTTTTGTACGGAAACTAAAATCTGGCGTTCGCCAGGGGGGGAGGATGTTTGTTCTCTGGACCTTTTCAACCTTTATTTGAATTTCAACCTTTGAATTGATTGATTGTGGAACTGAGGAGCTGTAAGGTCGGCTGTCATGTAGAAACGTATGTATAAATAGCCGCCTGAGTTATGCGGACGACATGGTTCTCCTCAATCCTTCGATCAAGGGGTTGAAGAATCTGGTCTCATTCTGTAAGCATTATGCTAAATGCGAATGGGTTTAAAAACAATGTCCCGATAACAGAAAAATTATGGTGTTCGCGTCAAGTCGGGGCCCGAAGTATATTTGAATGGCACAGCAGTCAAAGCTGTTGATCAGTTTAAATATTTAGGACATCTGTTGACGGAACGACTGCAGGATAATCGGATGTTGAGTGCGAGAGAAAGGTCCTCGCCGTCAGAAGTAACATGCTTGCTCGCAGATTTGTTAAATGTAGTAAGGACGTAAATACTACTATCTTTAAAGCATATTTTTTATGCATGTATACGTATCAGTTGTGAAAAATGTTTACGCAGAAGTGATCAACACCTTAAGAATCCAGTATAGTGACGCATTCCGGGCTCTTATGAGGCTACCGCGGTATTGCAGTGCGTCAAGTATGTTTGCTGAGGCGGGGGTGCCTGACTTCTTTGCTATTATAAGATCAAGAGTGGGTTCCTTCTGGCATCACTTGCGTCGTTCCGGCAACAGAATCCTAGTGGCTGTGTCTGATGATGTAAGGAGTCCAAGCATTGGATCTCTGTTCACATTGTCGTACTTGGAAAACACACAGGAGCGCTTGTTCAGTCACGCTTTTAATATTCGCTAAACAAACATTCACTTACACGTACCATACGCTATTCGCAACCTTCCCAGGTGAACACTTCACAATATGAATCACTTATGAGGAATTAGCTTAGTAGCTACACTTATGAAAAATCACTAGGCGGTTACGGAATACTGACTTTTACTTCTTGGGCAAAAAGGCATTATCAGACTCACTTAGCGCCTCCTGGTGGAGTCTTGTTGTAGTCTCACTTCCTGCCGTTTTACTATACAAGCTTTGTCCCAAGCCAGGACGTTGTATACCCTATTGACTGGACTGAGCTCTATCAAAATATTCCCAATTCCCATACAAAACTAAACCTTATCGTGTAAAAATAAAGTTCATAATATGTGGCTAGCAACATGGAGGCAAAACGAACCGATTAAGATATCAACCGGGAAGGCAATTTGTCCCTTTCTAAAGATTTCCATTACATAACGCATATATTTTAGTAGTTTTACTTATTCAGTAGGACATACCAAGCAGTTACTATTTTGGGGCGTAATATAAAATTACTTTTAATGAAATAAACATAAGTTTTTATAACCATTTTCTAACGGATATTAATGTATTTAAACATGTGATTAATTTCAATATTATTTTTAAGGAACCATGTACCTAGTAAATATTTATGTGTGAGTACTGGCAGCATTAACGACATGACATCGCTTCTCTTGTGTTGCCTTGTTTGTTGTTACTTGACTTGTTTGTTTGTTTCTCGCGATTTCGGCACGATTAAAGAAAAATTATTTAAAAATGGTAAAAAATTGCTGTATAAAAAAAAAATCTAGTAATCGGTCGGTGGCTGCGGCACATCTTTTCACAGGTAGGTACACAAAGCTTGAAATACAAGAAATATGTATTAGGGTGTCCATACTCATGTGAACAATGATTGTTATACACTGAAAATTACGAAGTGAGGAAAATGTGGTTGGATATCATTCCGGCAAATATCACCAAAAACTCCGTGGTATGGCAGTTTGCAGTTAGGCTTCCGGAGTAGATGATCATCTTGACAACTTTCGTGTAATCTCAGTCATTACTCAAACTGACGATTGTGTTAAAAATCAACTATGTATTTTATACTTCTCGCGTAGAAATGACGCCAAAAGCCCATGCATGTTAACTGTGTATTGACGTTTTATGGTAGGTAATTATAGTAGAGAATACCTACCCCGCGCCACCCCATCCCATAAACACCTTGCTTGTTTTGTCGATAACTTTACACCTTGTATCGTATTAACATCTTTGCCACGGCCATACTTGAATGTCAAAATATTTTCGACAGTGCTTTTTTATTTTGATGGTTTATTAGTGGTATATCCAGACAAACATTAGTATTATTAGTAGTTGTTTTAACTGTTGTAAACATAGAACTTTAAATATATTGTTGTCAAAAATCTTAAGTCAAAGTTTTATTATTTAATTTTTTTGTCATTTTTTTTCCATTGTTACCTTGTTATTTGTGTGGTGGATATGAACAAACTTAGTGCATTGGAAAAAGCTGAGGCAAGGGAAGAGTTTGAAAACCAACTACGATATGCATTTGCAAAATATGATAATCTGGAGGAAGACGAAGAAAATTCTGAGGTATCTTACAATTATATTTAACGCGCCTTTATTAACTAACGAAATACACGCCGACTACTAATATTAAATTCCTTTATTACCTAGATTATCATACAAACAAGTTGCTGGACTGCCCATACACCGTTAAAGGTCTAGAGACAATCTAAATGTTCATGCCAGTTGGCAGTGTACCCAGCGTGCTGGCTATATAACTAAGATGAATGGCAATGTTTATACGATTATAACAAGAGTATATTTTGCCTTTTGAGTATTTCTTCACCATTGTAAGGCAAAAAATATCGCGTAAAACGCACTGTTTGCGATTTCTTCCGATCTATGATATGTGGATGAACTTTCAGGCGGTCGCGGCTGGTGATGGTGATTATAAAACCGTGATGCTGGCATCAGATCGAACAGTTCATAAAAATCATTAAAAATTCATTTACATCATTCATCTTCATATTTTTTTTGTTTTTTTTTTTTCGTTCATTTATTATTAAAAAAAAAGTATACAAATAAGATATAACAGCATTTAAAAACCACTAAGGTTTATTATTAATGCCATATGGAGTTTCCCTTTATTTGGTTTTACTATATAATAATGTTAATATTAATATTAATACTATTCTATTCTATATAATAATGTTAATTAAATCAAATTGTAAAAAAATAGGATTTTAATTTGTTTAAATTTAAATTCAGCTATGTAGAATATGATAAATAACATAGAATAACAAAGAGTATGAATAAGAGATGCGATGAGCTGGTACATAGTGTTAATATAGATGTTTCGTAACTGATATCGTTATATGAGGCTTTAATATAGCAATCTAGTCAAGATAATTTTCACAATGTAACTTCTGGAAAAACAAGCTTGTCAAAATTCTTATTGGCATGTAATTAGGGGGTGGGTATTAAAATGAAGTCTTTTTGTTTTTGAGACAGTAGAATTGAGATAAAGTTTGATCACCCGGGGGTTCTAGGTACAAAATGGAAATGTAGAAAGTATTGGGATTAACATAATTTTTATGTGATGTGAATATTTGGTGTTGAGATTATGAAATCCTACGAAAAGTTATATTTTGGCATTCAGTCAATTGTAAATCAATTTAGTTTTTGACGAGATTATTGCGATGCTTTTTTTCTATGCAATTCCCTTGCAAGTTGCGGTACAAGGCAGTAATTTAGTAAAATTAGATAGTGTTGCTTTTCGTGTAGGCTGAGCAGCTTCTTCTAAGTTAGCCCAATCAATTGGTATTTTTGTCCTTTTATGTAGGTGAAGTAGAAAATATTTTGATTTGAGCACAGCTTAAGTTTGGGCTTACTCATAAAAAAACAAGTTTTCGACCACGAAGGGTTGACTAATTTCCACTAGTACACCTGATTAGTGCAACCTTTATATTACGGAGGTTTTCTGTGCTAGTAGTTCAACTGTGCTATATTTTTAGGTTTCCGTACCTTAAAAGGAAAAAAGGAGCAACGTATAGGACCGACTTTGTTGTCCGTCTGTCAAGACTAACCGCTCACCTGGTTCGCGCGCGTGCACAATAAACATGCTATCTGCTCCGCGCCCCTTATTTTTTGGTGGCAAAATCATAACGGCGGGCGGGCGGTCATTTAATGAGATCTAGGGCTTGAAATAAGAAAATCAAATACACACAAATGAGACCGCTTCACGCACACTTTAACTTCGTCCGCTCGCGTTTTCTGGGCACTACTGGTAAAGTCTGCCAGAAATCGCCATACAGTACTGCTAACAATACAGTAACTTCTTCCATTTGACATTTATTATTCCTAATATCTTGTAAAGATCTATTTAGGACTTCGAAACTTTATGAACCATAGTACTCTCATCCCAAACAAGTAATTTCGTTTTGCGGAGTAATTTTGCCATATTAATTTGTTTGGTTATTTTGGGTTTCGGTTTGTATCAAATCGAAAGTTGAGTAAACGTCGAAGATACAGCCATTTCAATGCGTCGTTTTTTGGCTAATGGATCGGCTCATCAGTGTTATTATCACTATCCGCATTAGCGAAGGCATCAAAGTGACCATTAGAGGGATCTTGGGAAAAACGCAACCTTGTTGTTGACCAGGTTGGTCTTCTGTACCAAATTTGGAATACGAGTTGCCATTTCGATACACTTCAAATACAAATGGATATATTTGACCGGCTGCAACCAACTCGCAGAAACGCCATATGTAGAGTGTTGTAACATATCTAATGTATACTCTCTTTTGTCCCATGATTGTTTCCATGACGGTTATGAGACATAATATCAAACTCATCCCAATTGTTCGTCACATGACACACAATTTCTTTACGAATATCCATTGAGCGGTCTTGTGTGCCGTACAACAAATAAAAAAGCGTACGGGAAAAGGCATGCGCTATCCCCCACTATTGGTACAATAGTAACGTTTATTAATTTGCCATTGAAGTTAACTAACCCTGCTCCCATACAAAAAAAATAGATACAACAACGTTATAATTGTAAAAAATATAATATGAAAAACAATACACACTAAATTAAACTTCTAAGACAAACTAAAAGAAAACTATAAGTATTATTTTACACAACAAACGTCCCCATGAGGCTGTGTCCTAAAAGTGCATAACCTCTTTAAGCTTAGAAATCTTCAATTAATGAGGTACTAATATAGTACGGTGACTTTCGAGACATTCCAATTTTAAAAAGTATTTGCTTATGTTTTTACGTGAGTTCAACCTTTTTTGAATAAAATCGGATTGAGTTTTCAAACATGTGTCAAAATAAAATGTAATTTAAATCAAAAGCAGTAAGGAGTATTTATATCATCTTCGAAGCAAATCACCGCCAAAATAACTTTCTACCCCATTTTAACCCCGTTAAGGAATGAATTTCAATAAAGTACGAAACACGTCTTCCATCAATTCTGTTAATAAAGGTTTATGCAAAATTTTAAGTAGATTGCGCCAAGGAATTACGTTGTCGTATATAAACTTAGCTCCTACTTTTTGACCCCCTTAGGGGCAGAATTTCAGAAAATCCTTTCTTATCGGATGCCTACGTCACGCAAAGAACACACCCTCCAAGTTTCAGGTCTCTACAATCAGCGGTTTAGGCTGTGCGTTGATCCGTCAGTCAGTCATTCAGGACAAAGCATTTTATATGACTGTATAGTTTAAAAAGAGTTAGGTCAGGGGGAAGTAAAATCCATAGTCCTTTCAGCAACTTTACAGTATATTCTAATATCCATAAAGCTTTTAGCACTTTCCCATGATATCCTTTTCCTATAAATTCCAAAAATTTATAAAATTTATTCGTAAAACCATTTTCACTTCCTTCTTCCTCTTTGGCTGCTCAACCAAGCCTCCTGTCAACGTCGCCCGATCACGCCACCGGACCACGCTGGGCTGTGATTGGCCGACGTTCCTGATTGGCGTTGATACATCTAATTGGCTTTGAAATCATTAAATCCTCTTTCAATTAGGCTAAATAAATAAAAAATATTAATACATTTTTGTACTTAGATAAACAACCGAAATGATGTAATTACCTGCGAATATAATATAAATCAAATAGTAATAATTGCTATAATACCTAACAATATATAGATAATTGTCAGTTCACAATTGACAACTAATATTTTGCCCATTATTATTTATCAAGTGTGTCAAGTGCAAGGACGTTTTATATCCTAAAGGGAAACGACCTAGTACTCATGCCAGAAAAACGGTCCAAGAAAGAAGCGAGGACGGAGGCAGCTTGTTGTTTTTTATTTTTTTTATTTTAGAAATATGTCGTTGCCGAACTATACAATAATTACTAATATACTATACAATAATAAAAAATTAAACGAATATTATAAGAGAACATACCTTAAACTCTACTTAGCTTATACAGTAACTTGGCTCTATCAGATAATGGATAAGCCAGGATACTGTTACATTCTCCAACCTTCCAAGGATCGATGTGAAGGGTTCCCCGATAGATCTCGTTCCGCACACACTCCATCAAGACGTGGTAAGTGTCCTCTACGACTTCACAGTCGGGACAGTTAGGAGACGGAACTTAGCGCATTAAAATGCGTTTTTTGTTGTTGTTGTAGTGTGTCCGGAACGCAGCCTGAGAGCGGAAACATCTACTCAACTCGTCATTATCTATCCAGGGTAATCTTGGAGGGTGCGGTTCAATGGTTTTATTCCCTTGTCCTTGGAACGTTGGTAAAAATATTCGCTCCACAGGTTATAACATCGCTTTCTGACTAGGTAGACACAATCTGAGTAGTATGGAGGAACGTCAAACAATACTCCTTCATTACATGCTTGCTTAGCCAAAATATCCACTTTGACGTTGTCTCCAACGTTGCAATGGGACGGTATCCACTGGAGTACTACAGACTTAGAATCACGTTTTAACTCTAAAATAAGTTTAAGCACGGAGTAGGCTGTCGTTGTGCCTCGGATTGCTGAGGTACAACAAGCCAAATGTTGAAGAGCTTCGTGAATCGATAAATATAGCAAACTTGTCATAGCTTATTGATTTTATATATTCCAAAGCTTCACAAATGGCTATGAGTTCTGCGCTTATAATGCAAATGTTGTCTTTAATTTTGAACTTTATAACTACGCCTAATTCTGAGTCTAAAAATGCAGCTTCTATCAAAACTCCATCCCTTGAACCGTCTGTATATAATTTATAATTGTCAAGTTTTATGGGCGTAGTTTGTGCTATTAAATGAGTATTTACTATTATTGCTAATTATAATGGAGAAATGCGTGATAGCACACGAACAGTACACAGAGCAAGGACGTTATATATGTGAGGGATCTCGTTGATATTTCAGGATTCTTATAACAGGTTCTGGATGTATTTATTAATTATATATAAGAAAGGAAACACGCTCCAATGGTTTACACACCCATGACTAACTTTTTTATTTAGAACTATAGACACCTGTCACTAATTAAGACTATTGCCATTTGGCCCATTTGTTTTGCATAATTCTCCAACAATATATACCCTAAAGGGACCTGGATTGAGTACTCATGCTAAAAAAAACGGAGACATAAACTGGACATTTCTTCAGCAAGTGAGCACTGGACTTCTTTTGCCTCCATCCCAGATTTCCTGCTTGGTACACTCTCTGAGGACGTCGAAGAATTTGAGAATGCAATCAGCACCTGTAAAATTACAAGAACACTACAAGAACAGTACTTGAACACTACAAGAAGAGTCTTGTTACCTCGTCAACGTCATTGCTGCAACACTGCCTGCATTTTGTGCCACAAACTATCATTGTGAGAAATTGTTTCTTCACTTTTGACAAAATTTCGTAGGCTTTGCCAGACAACCTCAAACCTTTTGCAACATTTACTTTCTATGTTTCTTTTGTTTCGTAATCTTTTTTCCCTATTCTTACCTTTTCTTTAGGATTGACGTTACAATCTTGATACACAACATTTTAATAATAAAACGTAGTATTTATCTGATCATTTGTAACAAGATTTACAGCTAAGATTTCATCTTCAGTATTGGCTACTGCTAGAATTGAACTACTACAACTACTTATGAAACTTGGAGAACTAATGACTTTAGTGGCCAGTTTTTCTTCTTTATTTTGGTGTGATAAAATTGGGATTAGCATCGGAGTTTATGTATGTCTCGATGGTAAGACCAACAGAACAACACTCTTATCTACTTCATAATTACAGCCATAGGGCGTCCACTGCAGGACATAGGCCTCCCCCATCAATATCCAAAAGGGCCGGTTGAAAGCGGCCTGCATCCAGCGTAATATACGAATAATCTACAAAAAACTTTATTATAAAAATAAAACTCAGTAAAAAAATGGTCTCATAAAAAGTTACAATATTCCACGGATAGCAGTCAGCTTTGTTCACAAAGTAAGTAAGGTGGCTCCTTAATTTACATAAAAGTAGGTTGCTCTGTATAGTATGCATGATAATAAAAGACAAAAAAAACAGGTGACTGTGGTGAACTCCTTAGTTACCTCACCACAAACACTGCTGTCATGTTACTCTGTCAATATTTAACGTAATTCGTGTAAGAATTTTAAGTTGACTAAAGCCACCATTTGGTCTTATATTGTAATGTTATTTCATAACAATTTAATCAACATAAATAATGAAAAACGCTCTCTAATAATCTATCATGGAGAAATATCTTCGACCAAAATATCTTCGACCAACTCTTTTCGACCTTGACCCTTCATCGCCTTCGGCGGCTCAAAAATGGACCCATTGGTTTTCAACTTTTCAAAATGTTCTAATTGCTTATGAAGAGAAAAAAGTTGGCGACGCAATGAAGATGCAATTTCTCATCAATCACATAACATCAAGAGTATACGAATACATTAACGAGTGTAAATAATATGAAACTGCTGTAATTACACTCAACGCCATATTTATTAAGCCGAAAACTGAAATTTTTGCTCGACACATTTTAGCTACACGAAAACAGCAGAGCCATGAAAATATACATCAATACATTCAACAACTAAACATTTTAAGCAAAGAATGACTATTCAAAGATGTTGATGCCGAATGAAACAGAAATGATTTTATAAGAGACGCCTTTTAGGCCATTGGAATTAGACCAAAAAATTTGATGAATCGGATTTAATTGCTACAAAAGGTTTTATTGTATTAATAGCTTTATTTGTAGCCCAATATGACTTTCCTAGGTTTTCCTCCTCGGGGGAGTTATGCATAAGTGGTGGGGGGTCAAAATGTAACCCCAGAAGGGGTATTTTTGACGTTTTACGATAATATCTCGTCAAGGACTCCGAACATTGAAACATGCTTCTTCTAAGAGTTGTAGGGCATTAAATTTTGCATTGAATGAGACTAGATGCATATTATTTGGACCACCCGTACCCGTACTAGTGCTCATCAAAGTTGGTCCAATTTTACATATTTTTGAAAAAATATCGTTTTTACTTCTCTTTTTTGGCTATTTTATCTAAACTTACCCATCTCACATTCAGTGTTCTATAAATAAGTTATAGAGAAAAAAAAATGCGATTGATGAGATCAAAAGTAAATGTTTTGATCACGCCTTTCTGTAAAGATCATCAATGAAGACTGTTTGCATAAACTGCAGTTCTTCAGTAATTGAGTAAGTGTATTCACCGCAGTAATTCAGTGTATTCACCTTATGTGTTAAATAGGATTGGAGACACGAAGCATCCCTGTCTGACACCCTTCTTAAAACTAAATTTTGACGTGCCGTGCCGACTTTGACGGTGCCATCGTTAGAGGCTCTTGATTAGTGTGACGATGTGTAAGGGCATTCCCATCTCAACTAGTACTTGCCATACATGTGACCAATTTACACAATCAATGGCTTTTTGGTAATAAACAAAGCACATAACTACTAGGACGTTGAATTCATAAAATTTTTCAATGATTAGCCTTACGTTCAGTATCTGTTCTCTCGTTCCTTTTCCCTTATCAAATCCAGCCTGTACTTGTGGAATTTGCCAGACCAGAAAGTTACGGACGGTGTTATTCATTATGTGGAGTAAGGCCTTACTTGTTTGTGAAATGAGGGCGATGGTTCTGTAATTCTCACACATTTTAGTGGAGCCCTTTTTATGCAAAAGCAGGATGGAAGCATGTGTCCAGTCTTTAGGCCATGCTGTAGTTTTCCAAATAGCATTAAATAAATTTGTGAGCCTCCGAATTCCATTATCTCTTAAAGCCTTCAAAGCCTCGGTCGTAATGTTATCAACTCCAGGTGCTTTATTGTGTTTTAACTTTTGAACCGCGGTAGTCACTTCTGATTGCAGAATATTCGGTTCCAGGTCCTTGTTTGCGAAGTTCCAGTTCACTGTAGAGTTCACTTGCGTGTTCTGGTCTGAACTGTACAGGTCAGCACAGTATTCCTTCCACCGTTCTGCAACTTTATTGACTTCGGAGATAAGTTCGGCCTCTTCATCTTCAATCATCCATGACTGAGTCTTAAATTGCCCTGATATTTGTCTCACTTTTTTAAAAAGGTCTGGTATTTCTCAGCATTGTTTTCGATTTCAGCACAGACGTCATTCTGATTACAGTTTTTGTCGCGTCTATAAAGTCTTTGAATATCACGGTTCAAGTAATTGTATTTTTCTTTATCTGCCAAGGTGTTAAGACCAATTGCTTTGAGGTTTTTCCTACTTTCGATTTTATTCCATGCCTCATCACTTATCCACATCTTTTTCTTGTGTTGTGGTTTTCTCTGCTTTGCAATACTATTTACATCATTTATCATTTCTTTCTTGAGCACTAACCAATATTGTTCAATGTTACACCAGTGCAAGCCAGTGCTGTTATTAAAGGCCTTTTCCGTGATGTTTCTAATGAGCTCGGCTTCCGGTAAAACAAAAAACTAAATTAAAGCTACGATGCTATAGACAGCCATACAGATACACGTCTGTGTATCTGTATATGTATATACACGTTAAACTTATATATATTAGATTTGTCCCTTTCGGTGTAATATCGAGCCCATTCTGTTGAACGCAGTAATCAAGTACCATTAACCCTAGATAGCTAACCTTATAATTAAATTAAACCGTATAATTTTAAATTAATTTATAATTTACAATACGATTAGACATGTTATGATTCTGAAAAAACGTGATAAGCTCATCAAATGTAGGTATACACTTTTGATCTAATTTTTGTTCAAAACATTTCCGTGTTTGTGGGTCCAACGCCCGCAATACGATATGACACATTATGTTATTTTTATTCGGAATTTATTTTCAAGGCACATGGCACATGGTGTGAACAAGCATCAGCTATCTTGCTCTAATTCCCGAGAATGTTTCGGCTACAGACTGAGACTTAATTTAAACTCGGGTTGAATGTATAATGCTTTATTCTGTAATGAATAGGGTTCATGCTGCACCATGTTCTGCTGCAGCGTCTCATGGTTGCGCTCCGTCGACAAGAGCTTGTGTTTCAGCACCCAGTACGCAGTGTCCTGTTGAACCTATACACGCACCATTGAGAGGTATAATTTATATAAAAGCTACCGTAATGAGGGCAGCATGCAGGATATACCTATGGTGCCTAATGGTACTGGGCTAAAGCATTTGTCTCTAGATTAGCAACGGTGTAATGGGCAACTCATTACTTTGAGCCTACGATGTCTGTCTGTCCGTCCGTCCTACCTATTAACGGCTGTATCTTTCGAACCGTAATAGATAGGTATACTAAACGCATTTCCATCTTTCGGAGAGATAACATCTCCCTGTCTCACGCCTTTCTGCAGTTGGATTGGTTCCGTGCTCTCGTCCTGTAATCGGATCGACATGGTGGCGTTTCTATACCTACACTTAATCACTTCGATATACCTATAGTCGATATGACAACGCTGGAGGGACTGCAATACTAAAATATATTTGATATATTTAAGTTAATTTATAATTTACAATACGATTTGACATGTTATGATTCTGAACAAACGTGATAAGTTCATCAAATGTAGGTATACACTTTTGATCTAATTTTTGTTCAAAATATTTCCGTGTTTGTGGGTCCAACGCCCGCAATGCGATATGACACATTATGTTATTTTTATTCGGAATTTATTTTCAAGGCACATGGCACATGGTGTGAACAAGCATCAGCTATCTTGCACTAATTCCCGAGAATGTTTCGGCTACAGACTGAGACTTAATTTAAACTCGGGTTGAATGTATAATGCTTTATTCTGTAATGAATAGGGTTCATGCTGCACCATGTTCTGCTGCAGCGTCTCATGGTTGCGCTCCGTCGACAAGAGCTTGTGTTTCAGCACCCAGTATGCAGTGTCCTGTTGAACCTATACACGCACCATTGAGAGGTATAATTGATATAAAAGCTACCGTAATGAGGGCAGCATGCAGGATATACCTATGGTGCCTAATGGTACTGGACTAGAGCATTTGTCTCTAGATTAGCAACGGTGTAATGGGCAACTCATTACTTTGAGCCTACGATGTCTGTCTGTCCGTCCGTCCTACCTATTAACGGCTGTATCTTTCGAACCGTAATAGATAGGTATACTAAACGCATTACCATCTTTCGGAGAGATAACATCTCCCTGTCTCACGCCTTTCTGCAGTTGGATTGGTTCCGTGCTCTCTTCCTGTAATCGGATCGACATGGTGGCGTTTCTATACCTACACTTAATCACTTCGATATACCTATAGTCGATATGACAACGCTGGAGGGACTGCAATACTAAAATATATTTGATATATTTAAGTTTACTGACTTATTATGATTTTTTTGTTTACTATTTGATTTTTGATCTATTTTATTATTTGATTAGCATAATTTTAATTTAATTTATAAATTACAATACGATTTGACATGTTATGATTCTGAACAAACGTGATAAGTTCATCAAATGTAGGTATACACTTTTGATCTAATTTTTGTTCAAAACATTTCCGTGTTTGTGGGTCCAACGCCCGCAATGCGATATGACACATTATGTTATTTTTATTCGGAATTTATTTTCAAGGCACATGGCACATGGTGTGAACAAGCATCAGCTATCTTGCTCTAATTCCCGAGAATGTTTCGGCTACAGACTGAGACTTAATTTAAACTCGGGTTGAATGTATAATGCTTTATTCTGTAATGAATAGGGTTCATGCTGCACCATGTTCTGCTGCAGCGTCTCATGGTTGCGCTCCGTCGACGAGAGCTTGTGTTTCAGCACCCAGTACGCAGTGTCCTGTTGAACCTATACATTGAGAGGTATAATTTATATAAAAGCTACCGTAATGAGGGCAGCATGCAGGATATACCTATGGTGCCTAATGGTACTGGACTAGAGCATTTGTCTCTAGATTAGCAACAGTGTAATGGGCAACTCATTACTTTGAGCCTACGATGTCTGTCTGTCCGTCCGTCCTACCTATTAACGGCTGTATCTTTCGAGCCGTAATAGATAGCTATGCTAAACGCATTACCATCTTTCGGAGAGATAACATCTCCCTGTCTCACGCCTTTCTGCAGTTGGATTGGTTCCGTGCTCTCGTCCTGTAATCGGATCGACATGGTGGCGTTTCTATACAGACACTTCATCACTTCGATATACCTATAGTCGATATGACAACACTGGAGGGACTGCAATACTAAAATATATTTGATATATTTAAGTTTACTGACTTATTATGATTTTTTTGTTTACTATTTGATTTTTGATCTATTTTATTATTTGATTAGCATAATTTTAATTTAATTTATAAATTACAATACGATTTGACATGTTATGATTCTGAACAAACGTGATAAGTTCATCAAATGTAGGTATACACTTTTGATCTAATTTTTGTTCAAAACATTTCCGTGTTTGTGGGTCCAACGCCCGCAATGCGATATGACACATTATGTTATTTTTATTCGGAATTTATTTTCAAGGCACATGGCACATGGTGTGAACAAGCATCAGCTATCTTGCTCTAATTCCCGAGAATGTTTCGGCTACAGACTGAGACTTAATTTAAACTCGGGTTGAATGTATAATGCTTTATTCTGTAATGAATAGGGTTCATGCTGCACCATGTTCTGCTGCAGCGTCTCATGGTTGCGCTCCGTCGACAAGAGCTTGTGTTTCAGCACCCAGTACGCAGTGTCCTGTTGAACCTATACACGCACCATTGAGAGGTATAATTTATATAAAAGCTACCGTAATGAGGGCAGCATGCAGGATATACCTATGGTGCCTAATGGTACTGGGCTAGAGCATTTGTCTCTAGATTAGCAACGGTGTAATGGGCAACTCATTAATTTGAGCCTACGATGTCTGTCTGTCCGTCCGTCCTACCTATTAACGGCTGTATCTTTCGAACCGTAATAGATAGGTATACTAAACGCATTACCATCTTTCGGAGAGATAACATCTCCCTGTCTCACGCCTTTCTGCAGTTGGATTGGTTCCGTGCTCTCTTCCTGTAATCGGATCGACATGGTGGCGTTTCTATACCTACACTTAATCACTTCGATATACCTATAGTCGATATGACAACGCTGGAGGGACTGCAATACTAAAATATATTTTGATATATTTAAGTTTACTGACTTATTATGATTTTTTTGTTTACTATTTGATTTTTGATCTATTTTATTATTTGATTAGCATAATTTTAATTTAATTTATAAATTACAATACGATTTGACATGTTATGATTCTGAACAAACGTGATAAGTTCATCAAATGTAGGTATACACTTTTGATCTAATTTTTGTTCAAAACATTTCCGTGTTTGTGGGTCCAACGCCCGCAATGCGATATGACACATTATGTTATTTTTATTCGGAATTTATTTTCAAGGCACATGGCACATGGTGTGAACAAGCATCAGCTATCTTGCTCTAATTCCTGAGAATGTTTCGGCTACAGACTGAGACTTAATTTAAACTCGGGTTGAATGTATAATGCTTTATTCTGTAATGAATAGGGTTCATGCTGCACCATGTTCTGCTGCAGCGTCTCATGGTTGCGCTCCGTCGACAAGAGCTTGTGTTTCAGCACCCAGTACGCAGTGTCCTGTTGAACCTATACACGCACCATTGAGAGGTATAATTTATATAAAAGCTACCGTAATGAGGGCAGCATGCAGGATATACCTATGGTGCCTAATGGTACTGGGCTAGAGCATTTGTCTCTAGATTAGCAACGGTGTAATGGGCAACTCATTAATTTGAGCCTACGATGTCTGTCTGTCCGTCCGTCCTACCTATTAACGGCTGTATCTTTCGAACCGTAATAGATAGGTATACTAAACGCATTACCATCTTTCGGAGAGATAACATCTCCCTGTCTCACGCCTTTCTGCAGTTGGATTGGTTCCGTGCTCTCTTCCTGTAATCGGATCGACATGGTGGCGTTTCTATACCTACACTTAATCACTTCGATATACCTATAGTCGATATGACAACGCTGGAGGGACTGCAATACTAAAATATATTTGATATATTTAAGTTTACTGACTTATTATGATTTTTTTGTTTACTATTTGATTTTTGATCTATTTTATTATTTGATTAGCATAATTTTAATTTAATTTATAAATTACAATACGATTTGACATGTTATGATTCTGAACAAACGTGATAAGTTCATCAAATGTAGGTATACACTTTTGATCTAATTTTTGTTCAAAACATTTCCGTGTTTGTGGGTCCAACGCCCGCAATGCGATATGACACATTATGTTATTTTTATTCGGAATTTATTTTCAAGGCACATGGCACATGGTGTGAACAAGCATCAGCTATCTTGCTCTAATTCCCGAGAATGTTTCGGCTACAGACTGAGACTTAATTTAAACTCGGGTTGAATGTATAATGCTTTATTCTGTAATGAATAGGGTTCATGCTGCACCATGTTCTGCTGCAGCGTCTCATGGTTGCGCTCCGTCGACAAGAGCTTGTGTTTCAGCACCCAGTACGCAGTGTCCCGTTGAACCTATACACGCACCATTGAGAGGTATAATTTATATAAAAGCTACCGTAATGAGGGCAGCATGCAGGATATACCTATGGTGCCTAATGGTACTGGGCTAGAGCATTTGTCTCTAGATTAGCAACGGTGTAATGGGCAACTCATTACTTTGAGCCTACGATGTCTGTCTGTCCGTCCGTCCTACCTATTAACGGCTGTATCTTTCGAACCGTAATAGATAGGTATACTAAACGCATTACCATCTTTCGGAGAGATAACATCTCCCTGTCTCACGCCTTTCTGCAGTTGGATTGGTTCCGTGCTCTCTTCCTGTAATCGGATCGAGATGGTGGCGTTTCTATACCTACACTTCATCACTTCGATATACCTATAGTCGATATGACAACGCTGGAGGGACTGCAATACTAAAATATATTTGATATATTTAAGTTTACTGACTTATTATGATTTTTTTGTTTACTATTTGATTTTTGATCTATTTTATTATTTGATTAGCATAATTTTAATTTAATTTATAAATTACAATACGATTTTACATGTTATGATTCTGAACAAACGTGATAAGTTCATCAAATGTAGGTATACACTTTTGATCTAATTTTTGTTCAAAACATTTCCGTGTTTGTGGGTCCAACGCCCGCAATGCGATATGACACATTATGTTATTTTTATTCGGAATTTATTTTCAAGGCACATGGCACATGGTGTGAACAAGCATCAGCTATCTTGCTCTAATTCCCGAGAATGTTTCGGCTACAGACTGAGACTTAATTTAAACTCGGGTTGAATGTATAATGCTTTATTCTGTAATGAATAGGGTTCATGCTGCACCATGTTCTGCTGCAGCGTCTCATGGTTGCGCTCCGTCGACAAGAGCTTGTGTTTCAGCACCCAGTACGCAGTGTCCTGTTGAACCTATACACGCACCATTGAGAGGTATAATTTATATAAAAGCTACCGTAATGAGGGCAGCATGCAGGATATACCTATGGTGCCTAATGGTACTGGGCTAGAGCATTTGTCTCTAGATTAGCAACGGTGTAATGGGCAACTCATTACTTTGAGCCTACGATGTCTGTCTGTCCGTCCGTCCTACCTATTAACGGCTGTATCTTTCGAACCGTAATAGATAGGTATACTAAACGCATTACCATCTTTCGGAGAGATAACATCTCCCTGTCTCACGCCTTTCTGCAGTTGGATTGGTTCCGTGCTCTCTTCCTGTAATCGGATCGACATGGTGGCGTTTCTATACCTACACTTAATCACTTCGATATACCTATAGTCGATATGACAACGCTGGAGGGACTGCAATACTAAAATATATTTGATATATTTAAGTTTACTGACTTATTATGATTTTTTTGTTTACTATTTGATTTTTGATCTATTTTATTATTTGATTAGCATAATTTTAATTTAATTTATAAATTACAATACGATTTGACATGTTATGATTCTGAACAAACGTGATAAGTTCATCAAATGTAGGTATACACTTTTGATCTAATTTTTGTTCAAAACATTTCCGTGTTTGTGGGTCCAACGCCCGCAATGCGATATGACACATTATGTTATTTTTATTCGGAATTTATTTTCAAGGCACATGGTGTGAACAAGCATCAGCTATCTTGCACTAATTCCCGAAAATGTTTCGGCTACAGACTGAGACTTAATTTAAACTCGGGTTGAATGTATAATGCTTTATTCTGTAATGAATAAGGTTATGCTGCACCATGTTCTGCTGCAGCGTCTCATGGTTGCGCTCCGTCGACAAGAGCTTGTGTTTCAGCACCCAGTACGCAGTGTCCTGTTTAACCTATACACGCACCATTGAGAGGTATAATTTATATAAAAGCTACCGTAATGAGGGCAGCATGCAGGATATACCTATGGTGCCTAATGGTACTGGACTAGAGCATTTGTCTCTAGATTAGCAACGGTGTAATGGGCAACTCATTACTTTGAGCCTACGATGTCTGTCTGTCCGTCCGTCCTACCTATTAACGGCTGTATCTTTCGAACCGTAATAGATAGGTATACTAAACGCATTACCATCTTTCGGAGAGATAACATCTCCCTGTCTCACGCCTTTCTGCAGTTGGATTGGTTCCGTGCTGTCGTCCTGTAATCGGATCGACATGGTGGCGTTTCTATACAGACACATCATCACTTCGATATACCTATAGTCGATATGACAACGCTGGAGGGACTGCAATACTAAAATATATTTTGATATATTAAAGTTTACTGACTTTTTATGATTTTTTTATTTACTATTTGATTTTTGATCTAATTTATTATTTGATTAGTATAATTTTAAATTAATTTATAATTTACAATACGATTTGACATGTTATGATTCTGAACAAACGTGATAAGTTCATCAAATGTAGGTATACACTTTTGATCTAATTTTTGTTCAAAACATATCCGTGTTTGTGGGTCCAACGCCCGCAATGCAATATGACACATTATGTAACTATTCAAGTCACTAATTTTTAACGATTGAATCGCTTTATATGAATGATCAAAGTTCTCAATAAACTGGTTCAGATGAGTAGAAGACTCCTTTGTCAGCGGTGAAAAGTTTAACATTTTATCAATGTACCTACCAACCAATAACCTATCATCCTTGTATTTCTCGATCCATCGAATTTTAATACCATGATCAGCTGAGCAGTCCTCTAATTTACTATAAATGGGTGATAAATGGCAAAATTTAGTTAAAAAGGACGTTTTCAATTACAGTTTTTATTATTTGTTATAGCTATTTCGTTTTACGCAGTAATCAGTAAAATATAGAATATATAGATTAGACATATAAATTGTTTTGAATTTTAATAAGTTGAACATTCATAATACCTACTATGTTGGCAATTTGTAGTTTGCTAATTTTTCAGCGTCATAAAAAACGGAACGTAACTTTTCATTCAATGGAGGCTGTCAAATCACGGTCACGTCAATGTCATTATTTTTAATAGGCGGCCCTGATTATTAAAGAAAAATAGCTATTATAATTAAATTTTTGAGACGAAACAAAGTAATAATAAGATGGAGAATGAAATGAAATGAAAAATGAAAAAAATTTGATTGGTTTGCTACATTAAATAAAAACAAACTTTAATCTGTAAATTATGTATTTATTGCGGAGATCCTAACCAATGACTGTTTTAAAAAAGGGGAAGACGCGTGACATCCAAACATTTTACCCAATAATTATGGATCTGTTTCGGCTCGAGTCAGCGGCAACGTTGAAGTCTACACTGTAAACGCCAACTTCACCGCTCCATTAGACACTACACTAGACCATAGAAGTGACATATAATGAAAAGTAAGTTAATTGTTTTTTAAGTATTTATGAGTGAAAAGTAATGCCGTGAAACTTGTTTTTTGTCTTCGAACTGTTGGAGCACTCTGTGAAAACGCAGGAAGTATTTTTTTTGCTTTATTTCACACAATTTTGACAAGTTATTCACCTGCTATCAAAGCTACAGTTCGATTGTCACTGAAATTGATTAGGCCCTTGCGCCTTATTTTTGCGGTCCACGTCAAGAAGTTCGTCCCGTATCTTCCCCCAATTTACTTACATCAATGTTCCTTACAGTAAAATTTTCATTTCCTGCATTCATTTCAGTGGTTTCCAAGAAATCATTCTTTTCCACATAAACTTGCCTAGATAGAGAAATGTTGTGCAGCACTGTACATGTACATGCCACAATAATATTAGGGATATTTTTACATTTTACCTGCAGACCAATCTGCAGATAAGGAAATCTTCTTTTTAACACTCCAAAAAGCTTCCCTTACAGGCTTTCTTGTGCTTATCTGAGCCCGATTGTATGCTTCTTCAGCTGGAGTTGGTTGGTTGGTTGGAATGGGTTGGAAAAGGGTGTTAGCAAATAGTTGCGACACGGATAACCACTATCACCCAACAAAACCATATTTCCGTAATCCCCACGTTCCAGCTGTGCACATAATGGACAGAAAGTAATTGAAAATGGTGCTGTCATGCACTGAGCCCGGCCATCTCGCTATGATGCTTCTTACCATCACTCTTGTGTCGCATATCATTTGGACATTTAGGTAGAAGAAGCTTTTTCTATTACAGAAAATACAGAAATACAGAAAAGTTTATTTTGCGATAATGTAATTTAAAGCTAAACAAAATATTTCAAATATAAGTAGGTACATTATCACAAAAACCGGCCCCAACTCAGCATGTTGCTGGTTGTACACAACCAGCGCTGGTATTCTGTTGGACCCGGCAAGTGACGTCACGTCCAATACCTGTGCGTGCGCGCGCGTACAAATACATATAATATATATATATACAAATCGAATAAAACAACTAGAACAACAATTTTATACAGAACAACGATTACATATAGAACCACAATTGCATACAGAACAACAAGTACATACAGAACAACAATTACGTATAAAACCACTATTACATACAGAACCACAATCAAAGACAGACAAATATAAGTACATTGCATAAACAGAAATTACGGGAAGATTTTATCATAAACGTGTGATAAACGTAATGGTACTGGTGCCTAATATTAAATTGCACTGGTGTCGTTTGATATTACGGAATGTTTCTGCTTGCGTTCCACCTGAAACACAAATCTTTCAAGTAAATACTACTAGGTAGGCATATCATAGTTATTAACAACAAACAAGTACGTAGTCATACCTGGTGAATTGATTTTTATGTATTGTGTGTGCAGTCTACGTTGTACGTTTAATATAGGTTCTATGTAAATAAAAACATAGCGTGAATAAATAATATGTAGCTAAATATGCTTAAAAATATGAGTACGAAGCATCAAAAAATATCCAAACTCAAGTAAAAAAAGAAAAAGTAAAGCCCACACCACGCAACTATGTTGAGGATACTCAACATACGAATCGAAGCTTTGTTTACCTTTAATCGATCTTTGTTAAGTGGGCTAAACACCTTTGTCTAAAGTCATAGCCTTCCTTTGTGATTTGAATGCTAGAAAAATTAATTAAAACAACTAACACACACCAACCGATTTACATCGTTACTTTCACATTTTATGTATATTAAACTATTTTAAAGAAATTATTTACCTGAACGACACGAAGAGCACTCCGTCTGGTCGCCATCTTGACGCACTAATGTCAAAAATTGTGTTGTTTGTTGTTCCGTCTATACTTCCTCCGACACATGCCGGAGACATTGTTAGACCAAACATTGCTTAGCAGTTGACTATATTTTTTAGATTCTCGGCGATAATCACCTTTCGTATTATAATTCGATAAACACATATAATTATTATACAAGTACACATGATTAATATTACAATTATTAATTAATTTGTAGTTTTTTTTATTAGTGTTGCTACACGGTGAAAATACAAAATGCTTGATAAAAGATAACATGAAATACTACAAATGATTGCAAAGTTTATCATTAAACGCACAAATAACTAGTTATTGTTTTTTCAATCGCACTATTAAGTATGCTTTACAGAATCAAATTAAGGGTTAAACACCCTACAACCCCCCCCAAACATCCTACACAGGACGATTTTAGAAAAATGCTGAGACATAGCTGTCTTGATTTTTTTATGATATTACAAAGAGTTTCATCGAGGACGAATTATGAAAAAACCTGAGACATGCCTTTCTTGTTTTTTTATGATTTATACACAAACCGAGTTTCATCTGCGCATAATTTTTATGTATTTCCATTAAACCCCGTTAGAGGAGGAGTTCTTATTCTGAATTCGAAATCAGTTCTTATTCTTTACTTAATACTATTATTTTAGGAAATATTGGATTCGAATGTTACACCTTATCAATAGCGGTCTGGTCTGTGCGTTGATTTCTAAAAAACGCTGGTTCTTTTATGATTTTATTGGAAAAATATCAAACAAAAATGGTTTATGTGAAGGTTGGGCCCATCTATAATCCAATAAAGAGTGCTCATGCTTCACGCAACCATTTTGTTTCAGTCTGTGCATTGCAAATAGCCATGCCACCTTTCATTTTATATCCGACATGAAATCGAACATGCTATGATATCACACACGGCGCTACTAACAAGTCAGTCAAAAAACTTTTTCTTAGTAACTTGTTCCGTTCATCTAAGTTACTGTGGTTCTGGTATTCAGTAATTTAGATTGTTGTTTGTGTAACTGTATAAAATGATTTGTGTGGTCTAGTTAGTTGATCGTGTGGGCATAACGACAAAAGGTTTAAAACAAAAACGTGTTAATGCAAGAGAAATATAAACATTAGAAAATGGATGACGAGGCAGTACAGGTGATAAAATTGGCATTTGGTGTCCTAAAAGCACCTTTATTTGGAAACTAGCAATCCTCGTTTTTTAACTATCCTTATAAATGTATAACAACAATAGTTAGACTCAATCTACAATTTAACTATACAAGTATCATCTTAATATAACCTTGCTGTACGTGCGTTTGTCACTTAACTCCTCCTTAACGGCTGAACCGATATGGATGAAATTTTGTGTGTATATTTCAATGGGTTCCTGGATGGTTTGAAAACACAATTGGATTGTTATTTAAAATATCATACATAAAGAAATCATTATTATCAATATTATTTTGTTATTATTACTGGTGTTCAAAATTGAACAACCTTTTGTGTGGTTTTCGACTGCAATATTTTGTAGTGATCCATCTTGAATTGGAGAACCCGTTACAGAAGGCCTTTTTCTCCCTTCAATTTTGTTGGTACCGTTTTTGTTGTATATGTTTATGTGGCTGTCGCTCCATTGCGTGGAGGTGGCTTTGCTATTAGTAGGGGAAAAGTTAGGGAATGCCGAAAAAAATGGCTTAAAATACCGATTGATTATTGAATCATACAATACATAATCATTTTAGTCCGTAACTGCTCGTAGAGTCACTTCTGGAACTCTCTATTAGATGGACGATCTGCGCGCAGAGTCACATCTGGCACGAGAAGATTGGTTATTTAATATTTAATTTTGAGGTTATTTTACTTGGAATTCTTTAATGTGCTAAATAAACGTACTATATTACATATTAGAATTATTAATAAAATAAAAATAAACCTAACTGTATTATATTAGAAATAAGAACTAAATTAAACTGTCTACCAAACTATAAATAAAAAACTGCATTGTTATTTAATTAATTTGATATTTTTATTAATATTTTTTTATTTCACAACATAAGTACGACAACATGGCGTGTAAACTACTACTAAGAATATTACTCGTAATTAAACATTGTTATTCTTATGAGCTAAACTGTATTAAGTTTAACTCCCTTAAAATATGTATAGTTACCTTAAACTTAAAATTGCACTTACCCTCTCGCATAGATATTTAGTTCTTATCTCATCTGTAAGATACATAGATTTTTTATTGTGTTACTTTCCAATAGTGCAGGTTAAAAGTCTACTGACTTCACCTTAATTATCGTAGAATTGTGGAAGGCACTGGATCCCACGACACGAGGTTTCTCTTAGTGTGGGATACAGGGTTCACAAACACTAATACAATAGTTTGATTCTATCAAAAAATTATTTAAGAATAAGTATAGCAACGATCTATTACTAGTAAAGCTACTTAGTACTTTGTATAAACACCAATAAGTCTATGCCTACCTATAGTTATAATCACTATTGTATTAACTGTTTTGCTCCAATAAAGATTATTATATTATATCTCTCGCCTTGAACATATAATATTACTTAATAATTCGTACTATTTCAAGTAATTCTTGATAATTAATTCTTATTCTTACTGTAAACTTCTTTCTTCTTATTTACTATTCTTACACTATTTTTCGTCATCCGAATTGAATGTAACGAAGTCGAATTCATCCTCACCGTTTTCTTCGGTTTCAACCGACATAGCCAATTTATTTATTCATTTAGCACGGTTATACACCAATTACAAAGATACAAAATCATAAAAATTTATAATCTACAAAATTAACTAATTACTTCTCAAAACTCCAATATATCGTCCACGAATAGTGGCGTCGGTTGACCTGTGTACCAGAGAGGCTTCAGTTTATCCCGCATCTCCCATCCGTACTCCTCGAAATGGAGGTTACGCAATGTGGTGAAGTTGAATTCAGCCATGCTGGTGACGTATATAGTACGTAAAAAGTATAAGTAAGAATTGTGCATTTGACTGAACTAAGCACCTCGCATGAGCCGCGTCTAAGTTCCGAGACCTCAAAAAGATTTGCGCGTTTTTAAAGATCCCCGTGATGATAAATACATGTCTTGATTTGATTAAAAAATAAAGCGTAAGAGATTCGTGCTTGCTACGAGAAGTAGTAAATATTCACAAAAAGGTTTAAGAATCCGGAACTTTGGAATAATTAATAGAATCTTATTAATAAAATATTGCCGATTACATAACAGAATAAAATATAGCACGGAAGAAAGTCGTAATATTAAACTCCTTGTTTAAAATGTCTGCCTCTGATATTAATCAGAAGAAGTTAGTTGTGAAGAGTATGTCGTGACCCCATGTGCATTTTTGTTAAATAAAGGCTACATTTATGGGTTTTCCTCTTTCACACCGTCGACCATACAAGGTGAGCTGTTGTTGAAAAACTCCGCAAGGTCCATGCATCATATGTTAAGTCACTACTAGTGCATGTGGGCTTATGTGAAATGTATTATGTTGCGACTTAAACATATCCGACCGAAATAAAATTCAACTCAATACAATTCAAATAATTTTATTGTACTTAAGTAAACTTTATTTTGTAAGTTCCGAGAGTTCTAATAATTTTGATCGGAAGGCGACATCATATCGATCTTTCTGAAGACGAAGGCCAACCAGGCGGGTCTTTAGGACTCTGCTCGGTGGGATGCGACGGTGGCGTGTCGTCACCATAGTCTTATATTCGGAATGCTGACATATGTTCACTGTGATCAAGGCACGTCTTTTCTATCGAAAGACATGTAAGACTTTCTTCATGAGAAGGGCATTGCTACGAGCTATACAACACCATATACTCCACAAGGTAATGATCAAACAGAAAGATACAACGGAATAATTTGGCGGACGCTACAATTGGCTCTCAAAAGCCAAGAACTACCAATAACAAGATAGGATACAGTATTGAAAGAGGCTACTATGTACGGCTACTAATACCACACCCCATGAGCGGATGTTTTCACACCCGAGGAGGTCCTCAAATGGCCAGTCAATACCCACGTGGCTAACGATTCCGGGTAAAGCACTATTGCGAAAGCATAACCGAACCAGCAAATATGATTCGATGGTCGAAGAAGTTGAGACTCTTGAAACGAATCCCCAACACTCTCGCATTCAATTGAGCAACGGAACAGAAGTAGTGGTCTCAAATCGCCATTTAGCTCCTGCTGGAGAATCTTCTACAGTCAATGACTTAAACGAAGAGGATGATGATTTTGTCGATGCAATTGATGATAATGAATTAATAGATGACACTACTCAGCCGCGAGAGCCTGAACCTCAACGACGCTCAGATGAAGCACGACGTCCTACAGCGCATCTTGCAGATTACATAACAGAATAAAATATAGCACGGGAGAATGTCGTAATATTAAACTCCTTGTTTAAAATGTCTGTCTCTGATATTAATCAGATGAAGTTAGTTGTCAAGAGTATGTCGTGACACCATGTGCATTTTTGTTAAATAAAGCCTACATTTATGGGTTTTCATCTTTCATGGCTAGTCTATTTGGCTCTCTGATATCATAGGATTGTTGCCGTAGAATAAAAAACTAGAACTTAATAAAAAACTGTCATCTGATTGACGGTAGGGCTCAGTAGTAACTGTTTTACAACTGCGTGCTACCGTGATCTGATTTCATTCACCTACTAAGTTCCCAAGTTCAAGTGTATTATTGCTACATATCTAATATTTATATTTAGTTACTGACTACTACTAAACTATCAAAAGTTTTTAACCCGAATACCTTACCAGACTTTTTTATTTTAGGGTGCAACAACAAGGACGGCAAAGTTGTTATTGCTAACAACGAAAAACGATTAAAGACTACAAAATTCTGACTAAGAAGAAAGATGCCATAATACGAGTATGAATATGAATATGCCATTATATGAATATGAGTATGTGTATTTTTTATTGCGTATGTGTATATGAGTATTTAAAATAGGCTTGCGTTTGGCCATTAAGTCGCCGGATGTCAAGCAGATTTACAAAGGTTGTTTGCTGCGGACATTCGATTTAACCAATAGGTTTCTACAATCAGTTTATGAAAATAAGCTGAAATATGGTCAAATTCAAGGACGAAAAAGAGGAAGAAATATCCGAAACACCAGAAAAAATGCTTGAAGAAATTAAGTCTCACATTAACAGTTTCCCATGCATTGAGAGTCAAAATGGTCGTTTGAAAACAACAAAAAAATATTTGAATAGTTAACTGACATTGCAATAAAGGTATGACTTATATAAGGAACATTTTGCATACCCTGTGAGTAAAACTGTTTGCTGTAAAGTATTTAATTGTCTTAACTTGTCATTTAAAAAACCTTCATTGGAAACTTGCTCCAAATCTGACGGGATAAAAATTAAACTCAAATACAACACTTGTGAAGAAGCTCATCGCTTACAAAATGAAATTAATAATAACAAAATAAATTTGCCTGAGACACAAATCGAAGATGGTGTAGCATATATAAAATACTTCTACCCCAACATCCAGAAAATAACAAAATTCTTAAAGTACACGGACATGACTTGGCTAAAGACAACTTCTAGACGACAATGGTCTGTATATGGAAAACGTCACAGGACCAACAACTTAATTGAAAGTTGGCACTCTCAACTTAGTAAAGAAGCAATCTCCGGTGTCTATTTAGCTTCTATTAAACGTTATAACAGAGAAAGAAAAAGGCAGATGAAGAAGCTAAAATAAGACGCAAAGAAAGCATTGACCGTGTCAATTTCATAATGAATTGCCAAATGCAACTTACACATATTATTCAAAATAGCTTGCGCAGTAATGTATGGGCTTGGTCACTTGAATTTATTACAACTTGTGTAAATCTCATACATTTTGTATAAAACTACAAGCGTTTTATAGTAGAATATAAATACAACCTGCTTATAAAATAAATAAAATAATTATACATCTATACATTCAATGTAGTACCGTTAGTGATGGATAGATGGAGGCACATATTATTGATTTCAAATATGGCTGAGTTGCCAGTCGATCTTCGTATAAATATATAATAGTCTTTGGAAAAGATAACGTTTGTAAAAAGTTATTTGAAAAAAAAAAATTGTTTTAAGATTATTAAATAGGTATGCATTACCCGTTTTGCTAAAAGTGGATCAAGCGGCAGGACAATCGAAGTTCATGTCCTAGTTGTTGTTTGTTACGTTGTGCTGATGATGACGTTGTCCTGAATGTAAAAGAATAACCGCAGGTAGCTTAAATTTTTGTGTAAACTGTGGTCAATGCTTATGCCGAACAAAACGCATTTATAGAGCTAAACTACAGAAAAATCAATTGAAACACAAATTAACATCAAACCGAAAATTCGTCACTTCATTAATGTCATCAATCTCGAACTTTTTATTTGGATAGGAACTTAAAAAAAACAGAAAATTAATGAAATCTTAAAATATAAACTTAAAACTTAAAATAACTAAATAAAAGCTACAATTAAACTAAAAGATGAATGTTTAAAATATACAAACATGTACCTACTACAAAACAAAAACGCCGTCGGGATCACCACCGTGCGGCAGGGTTCCCAGAACACTGGCCGAATGTAGAAAGTTTTCCAGATTTAAATATAACCCCTGAAGAGTTTAAAGAAGTAGAAATGATCAAATGAAGCCAGGAGCATAACATGACCGGTTTTCTGGTACACCCAGACTTATCGGAGTCACCAGGGCCTACGGCCACGTAAGTCATATACATATGAGCCATATAAGTCTGTCAATTTTTTGATAACAGTATTCGTACTCAAATCAGGGCATGCATATGCGAAGGAAAGCGAGAATATTCATCCACGATTATCAACATATATTTTTTTTATAAATAATAGGCTAGCGTTAATTATATCGGTTTCTCTGAGTTCCATCTGAAGGAAGTGGCCCTTTAAAATCTATAGAAATTCTTTCGAAGGGGGCCGTTGCTTTGATTAGTTTTCCGACATTTCGTTGAAAACGGGGCTTTACCTCGGCGCATATAGAACAATTTGAAGTGATCCGTTTTATTTCATCAACGGAGTAGGGCAAATTTTTGCTTCGTACCCAGTGAAGCATTCTTGTTACACCGGGGTGGCATAAAGTTTTATGTAACTCTTTTAATGTATTCTCGTAAGAAGTATTAGTTGTAGCCACAAGTGGTATTCCGGCTATGGATAATGCGTCAGCTGCTATATTTTCCTTTCCAAGGCGGTATACTATATCAAAATTGTATGCAGAGAGTTCTAACCGCCAACGTTGAAACTTGTAGTTTTTTATCTTTGACGAATGTTGCTGATGAAACATAAAGGCGACTGATTTTTGATTTGTTATTAATTTGAATGCTCTTCCTATGAGAAATGACCTCCATTTCCGAAGGCATTCAACTATGGCTGTGGCTTCTTTTTCTATGGCCGGATGATTTATCTCACTGCTTTGTAAGCTTCTTGAGAAAAAAGCTACGGCACGACCGTTTTGGTTCCGTATCCACCACGAAAGGTATTTTATCGTCGATTGCGTTCACTGCGGAGGATGATATTTCTTGTTTAAGGGCTTCAAAAGCATCAACAGCGTTAGAGTCCAGTTGAAAACGTTGTGATAAAAGAGGTTGAATTTTCTGAGAGAACTTTGGCACCCATTTGGAGTAATGAGCAAAAAGGCCCAATGCCCGGCGAAGCGATACTGAGTCTGTAGGCGATGGTAGCTCCAATAACGGACGAAGGCGATCTGGGTCAGGTTTTATTACTCCATCACAAATGTTGTACCCTAATATGTTTAAATTCTGTAGTGCGAATTCGCTCTTGTCAAAATTTAAGGTCAATCTATACCGCTTGGCAACGTATAGGAAACGCTGCAGCTTTTGGTCATGATCTATGTTCGATGATTGAATCCACAGATAATGTCATCTAAGTAAGCGTCACCTACGCCTCTTTGGTAATAATTCCGTTAATAGTTTAGTATCTAGTTAATATTAATAGATGGTAATAAACCATCGATAAAAGTACCTCAGAAACCTAAAACTTTTCATGATGAAATGTCAAACTATACTTGGCAAAAATACCATGATATGTTAACGATCATTCATCAAAAAATCCATAGAAATAATTGTACCTCTAAATGTATCACCCGTTATAACTAGTGAAGCAGTAGTGTACAAATTACCCTTTCAAAGTAAACATCCTCTATTTCTATTTAGTGCGTGCGTCTACTTGTTCGGTAGTAAGATTCAAGCGAGTCGCGAGCAGGGAGCGAGGAACTACCATTCAATTGAACTGGTTACAATACAACACAATATATATTTATTGCACACCAAAAGTACAAATAAAAGTTAAACTAATATAAAAAATTAAAATACGGCAGTATAAGTAGGGCGGCCTTATCGCCTAAAACTATTTCTTTCACTGGTGGACTGGTTCTGGGGGCATCTCTCGATTCTGGTCTCAAAGACTATATATTACCTCTTAGTGACTTTGTATATTGCCATGGCCACTAGCGTAATTCTCACATGTTTGCATCAGTTTTCTTATACCACAAATCAACGCGCTCAGCAGCACCATGTCGTTTGCGTAATTCTTATCCACTTAATCTATGAAGCCAAAAATCGGTAGGATATATCTAAAACAATTTTGTGCGGGGTGTAGGTAGATATCCGCTCAGAAATTATTTTATGACAGGGACGAATTAAGGAGGTCAAAAGGGGGTTGAACATTTATGGTTTATTGTGAACTCGTAAGAGCTTGCGGGCGAGACAGCTAGTTATTACATGTTTGGAACAACACAAAATTCGGTATATAGTCAAAATACATAACCTGAGAATTTATGAACTTACTACTAGCTCCACTAAACTTTTTGAGTTACGGCGTTCGTGCATCCAAGTACCCCATCTATGGCAGGTTTTATGGCCCCGACGTTCGAATATAAAAATAATAATATATGTAGTGTGTTGGCAACACATATAACGAATAATGTAATATTCTGTTTAGTCTCGCGATTTCTTTCACACGCATTCAACGGGTTTTTTAATATTAACCAAATTTATGCATTACGATGGTGGTGAATCACGTCAGCCATTATAGCTATCATAATTAATAATGTATTCAAGTAAAAATTTGTAGCCAAATTGATACGTGGTGATAGGATGTGCAAGTATGTCTGTAATTAAAGAGTGTTTTACTAAAAGTTAAAAGTCTATTAAATTTGTAACATTTTGCATTGTTGTAATATTCATATTCAAAATAACTTGGGCTCACGTTGCTATTTATCATGGATTTAACCGTGCTTGGGAAAGTTATTAGCAATTTTGTAAGTATTTAGATATTATCAATGAATATTGTGATTAGTTATAATGTTTATTTCAAAGATGTGACATAACATGAGTCAGCAGCCAGGAATTAAAAGCAAACAAGCTCATGTAACCTTTGTACATTTTACTCGAGCTTCGGAGATTAAAATTTCGATAAAAACGTCGTGGATTTAGATGAGATTTAGTTTTTTTTTTGTATTTTATACCTTAACACAAGAAACATGTTAATTACTACCTACATTATTTATTTTTTCCTAGTACCCAGTCTCGATTTTATGTCAATTATATAGTCTACACAACATATCAGTACATTTTTATAATTTGGAATTCTGAAATTTAATAGTAGCCTTTATGTGCTAATAAAATTATAAGTTTATTTTTCAAAAACATTCCAATATTTAAGTCTTTGATTATTTTAGGAATTTTAGTATATATTAAAGAAGCCATACAGAATACACTTTTTTGCATGAGTGCAGTTTCTGCCGTACGTGGGCATAGCTTCATCTCGGCCTGTGTCCGAGTTTGAATACCAGCATCAGTCCAACTACCAAAGAGATGTTGATTTGATTTTACAACAGTAGCTATTTCTAATATGTACAGAGATGGTAATGTAAGAATACTGTGTTTTTAAAAATTACGGTTTACAGCTATCAGTCTTATGAAGATGAAACATTGCCCTGATGCACCACGTTTGGGCTTTGAAAGCAATCCTTTTGTCAGTAGAGTTACCAGGAAATAATGCCGTATCGCAGAATAGATACTGCCATGCCATAATATGCAGTAATCAGAGCTAAATGATTACTAATAATAATAAATAAATAGTGCATATACCGTCGAACCCATTATTTTAGTTAATGTATCTATGTGTGCTATCCAATGAAGTTTACTATCGATGGTCAATCCAAGAAATTTAATTGAGTCCACTTCCTATATGACTCCACCATTATATTGCAAAACTATATTATATCACGTACACGCTGCCGAAAGTGGATGTTTGTTTTGTAAAAATGTTTTTTAAAGTTTTTGAATTGATTGATTTTAAACTATTATTTATTTCTGATTCGTATGTGTTTTTATTTTTACAACTAATAGTCACTATGCTGTCGTCTGCGAAGAAAGTCGTAGGATGGTCTAGTGCTATAGTAGGTAAGTCATTGATATTGATATATCCCATAAGCAGAAGAGGGTCCACTACACTGCGTCGTGAGACTCAGAAGTTAGGAGTATGTAGTACGTACATACGTGAGGAGACCGATGAATTATTTCTTGTTTTTATGTATGTTTATTTCTGTCATCTCAGTATAATGTTTTCTAGAACTCAAGTATGTATATAAGGTCTAGAGTATTTCCTCTAATGACATATGTGTTTCTAGTTTTTGTAAAAGTATATCGTGGTGAACATAATCGAAAGCTTGGGTCATATCACAGAATATTGCGCAAACTGAAATAGCACAAAGTAATAATTAACATCAGTAATAGCACTGAGTGATTAGGTATCTTCTAAATCTGCGTGCTTCATCTTCGACCACATCATCGCTTACCAACAGGCGACCACCAACTGGTGGACAAACCAAAGGTTTTTCAGACCCATCCATGTTTTGTCGTAAAAAAAGAGGATTATGTCGTCCAAAAACATAAGGAGTTCCATTGTATGGGGTTTCAAAGCAACACAAACTATTAATGTAAACAAGAAAAAGAGATGGACCTAACGTGTTTCCTTGCGGAACACCATATGTGCAATCAGCTCTGTCCCTAACGTATTGGTCAACATTTACGTTTGTTGGACAAGCTGGCATATTCTCGAACTGATAGTACTTTTAGGCAAACAGTTGTCTGAGAAGACCTGATCTCCTGCACAGGCACTTGTCCTCAAATGCTTATGCCAAGCTTTTCCTGCCTCGAACGCTGTCTCACAATTTCTTACATATGTGTACAAAGCCGGCTGGATGCTGAGACAAAGCTTTGCTAAGTCCTTTTCTTGCTTCTTCCAATCCAAGCATTCTAGTTGTTCTTTAATATTTTTCAAAATGTAGTCGAATCGTGATGTATCAAAATCATCTTGATCTGGAATTTCCAAATATTATTACTTGTCCATCCCGTTAAGTTTCTTCACAAGAATTTTTTAACTATCACTTTGATTGAACTCCATTCTTGACTTCATCGGACAATTTCAGAAACTCCGTATAATAATTAATCAATTAATTAAAGAAAAGCATCACGATCTGCTACCTTGTTAGAAAAAATTGAGGAAATACCGTGGTTTTCAGTAGAAGCTAATTTTTATTATTCAGTGACATACTCCAAGCACCGTACGTTGCTACGATACGTGTTTTGACATAAGTTTATTCTCTAACAGTGTATTGTTTAAATCAGAGCCTCTATAAGCTATGAACACAGGGTTACGCGGAGAGAGTGTACTATGCCGAAGGGGTCTGTTATACTCATTATTGTACAATGGGACCAATCCAGATGTCGCGAAAAAAAATCTGTTGTTTCATACATTTGGTCGAGTGTGAATGACCGTTTTCTATAGAAAAGGTAATATTTTTCTAGCGATTTCAGGATTATTCCCATATTAAAAGGGTTTCATATTTATGAATTTGTTATTATGAACCCATACAGTGAGACGACATGTTTTTTCCAAGATGGCGTCTAAGCTTCTAGGTTACCAATTATATGTACAACTAGTTATAAAGGTGCCTAAACTAGAATACCAAAATGAAATGGTGATCAATTCAAATATAGCGTGCTTTCGTCAACATTAGCAAGGTACAGCCAAGTGCGACGCCGTACCACCCCCGCCCCTTATAATGACACTCATTCCTTGTCCGTTTAATTTGCATATTACAATAGTGGTTTCGCCTATCCTTGCGTTCAGCTCTGTTGCTCGATAGTTCGAGGCACGTCGCATACAATGGCTGTCACAGTTGACATAAAGAAAAGAAAAAAACATTTATTTAAACAGTTTTCCTTAAATTAAAAAGAAGTATCAGGCTAATACTTAAGAAATTAAAAGTTAGTCACAATTTACACAAGTTAGATATAAGGTGTCTTAGTGACTCCGCTACAGTGCAATCATACAAAATATAAGGAATTTTGACAACTGTTGAAAATGTTTGTTCACGGCATTAAACCAGGGTCTAGTGAGGAAGAAGAAGAGGAAGATGTCATGGACATTCTTCAGGTCTGTCATAGATATTACAAACAGCACCATTTACAATATCTCTTAAGAAATTATTTGTACGTGAATTTTAGAAAAGGCGGGAAGAATGCGAACGCAAAGCAAGGAGAGGGGAGATGGACCCCAGGTTGGAGTTCACCTTCCAACTCCTCATCGATGGCACTGGTCTTCCTCGACATGCCATCATGGATCACGTCTTCGAAGGAAACATGGTACTAATTTATTTATGTGCAAATATTATTGATCCATTTCATATTTTCCAAGGCCACAAAAATAATATTGAGCTTTCAATTCTAGCTGGATGACATTAATCAGTTGTTTCTACCTCACATGAGAAACAAGCTTCTCTGGTACTACCAGGACGTAGAGGAAATCGAGCATCGACCGCAACCCGAAGGATCTAAGCCTCGTCAGCAAGGTCAAGGAAAACAGCCTCCACCTCAAGTGACGCTCAAGAAAAAGTTGTTTTTGTCCGACGGATGGGATGTTCGGTTTACTGGCATATGTATCTACATGTTTCGTATAAATGTTAGCAAACAACTGCCGGAAGAAGGGTTCCATAAAGATCTGTAAGTGTTGGTAAAGTTACAATGATTAGAGAAATATATTATATTTCTAATAAATGAAAGATAAAAAACGGGAAACAATATCGGTTTTTTTATGAATTGAAAAAAATATTATTTTCCTCTTGGAACAGATAGATACCTAAGTAAATTAAATTGTCCTCCGTGAAAATTTATTGTTTTGTTTGTTTTTATTTTTTATAACAGTGTGGATAAGTCAGTCAAGAATTTCATGTTAAAATTAATAATAATCAATAATTTCCAAGTAATTAATTGAATCATAAATTATACAAAGATTTAAGAAAGATTAAATTACATTACATTGCGGCCGTAGTTATTTAAATAACATTTATTTTCACTTTTAAAAAAGTCGTCTGTGTCAAATGTTTTTTCAACGAGTCAGTTTTTTAATTTGGTTTTAAATGTATTGTCTCTGGTGGTACTCGTGATATCTTTTGGCAAGCATTTATAAATTTCCGGCCCTTTGTTGAAGCTATGAATAACCATACAAAGTATTTTATTGTTGGAAGAGAACAGCATGTAAAAATTGTGCTCTGGTATCTGTCACCAGATCTGGTGATGATAGGTGTTGATCGAATGGCCGATTTTTTATTGTGGTAATATTAATGTACTCAAACAACACGTTTAATTCTTTGGTTCAGGTTTTGCGGTATTTTGAACGCAGAGAAGGTGGGCCTGGTAACCGCTATTGAGCGCGTAATGGAACACGTGTACATGAACGCGCTGGCACACCCCAGCAGCGACGGAGATGACGACGAGACGCGCTTCCCCATCGTAAAGAACCAGCTACTACCAGGACTCAGATCCTTCTGCAGTGCTCTTAAAGGTATTGATGATGCTCAAATAATCAAATAAACATTAACCAAAACAAGAAAGTAAAAGACTGGCCAAGCGCGTGTCAAGAAACGTTCATGATATGCGTAAGCGTGCAAATGTTTTTTAGCGTGAGGTTTTTTCCTAACTTTTGTTTTGACTTACGTTACGACACGTAAGAATTTACTTGATCGGATATATTTCGTAAACTTGTAGGTTCTAGTTAATAGCTAATAATTTTAAAAGTAATTTCTATATGCGTGCTAGTATTTTAGATGTTTTTTAAACGCTGTCACGGTGAATCTTAGTCGACACTAAACAAAGAAAAATTATTTGGCTCTAATATATTTAAAAAACACGAGATAATATAAAAAAACAAGTAAAGAAACTTAAATTTTGAATTTCATCAATGATACTACGTCCTCCCGATGGTAGGTAGTTTTTTTCCAATTCAGCTTGCAATTTTGGTTGGCTGTCCATAAAGTAAATCACTTCCATCGAGATTGATTTATAGATTTTCTTATATCTTAGTAATGTTTAAACTTTCGCGACTTTTTTTGTAACTTCTCTGGTAGTTATCCGTACGAGTACTAAATTTCAGTACTTTAGTGTATAGAGTGTCGAAATAAAAAAAACATGGCATACAGATGGACATGTCAAAAATATGAGAGTTGCTTAGTTTGCTACGGAATACTAAATAAAGATACTGTACCTGAATGTGGGGTATCCGAATTCAATTTACTTTATTTTATATACTCGTTGTTATGATTTTTTAAAGATGATATAAGTTAGTATGGATGCAAAGCTGGTTGATAAATGGGCATTCAAACTCACATAGTTTTACAATGACAATAAGTAATGTTTTGTTCTGCCTACTGATTTATGTCTATGTTGATATCAGTATGCGAGGACGTTTGCAACCAAGTGAACTTGTTTGACGATGGACAGGCGCACATGGCTAACCTCAGTGACCACACGCAAGTTAAAGAGATGACAAAAAATCCCACTACTATCACTATGCTAGAGGAACGTGTAAACGAATGGATCAAGAAAGTAATGGAAGTAAGTCGTTTTCTTCGACTTTAAGAAAAATAAAGAATACTTTAAAGGAATATGTATTAATGAAATTATTGGTAAACAGATTCTTAGTGAGAGTGAACAACTGAGACGTGAGGTGGACTCCAGCGGTCCTCAGGATGAGTTGGAGTACTGGAAAAAGAGGGGAGCACAATTTTCACAACTGGTTTCATATTTACAGGTAACTTTGCTAACGACTTTTTTTTACAACCATTTTAATCCTTCATTAAAACTCGCGTGAGGATTCATTATAAATTATAAAAACATAATCATGAGTGCAAGCCGGTGTAAAAATAATTTATTTTAATCCTTGTAAAAGTGTATTTTTTTTCTACAGGACAATGAAGTTCAACTAACACTTACTTGCTTACAACTAGCCAATTCGAAAGTAATCAGACTGTGGCGAGAAACAGACCACAAGATCACGTTTTGCTACAACGAAGCCAAAGACAATGCAAAATTTATTCAAGCCATGGAAAAGTGTTGTCATTCGCTGTACCTTGACGATCCTGTCAAGATAAAGGATTCTATACTAAGTTTGCTGCAGACGGTTCGGTTGATTCACAGCGTTTCTCAGTTTTACAATACTTCGGAAAGGATTTCATCACTAATGGTTAAAGTAAGTTACAGAGATCTCAATTAATATATATATATATATATATATATATATATATATTGCATATGGCGTACCACAGGGTAGCATCCTGGCCTACCCACCCTGGGGCATACGTTATTCTTAATCTACATAAACGACATGTGCAACTACACTCTTAAAAATGGCAGTGTAGTGACTTTTGCTGAAGGTTTTATTTTTCTCTGGCAGGTCTTGGTCTGCTGCAAATCAATTCGCAGAGGCTGGTTTTAGGATTGTGACAAACTGGCTCGATAATAACTTGCTCACTTTAAATGTGCTTAAAACATAATACTGTGACGGTCTATATATATAATTATATATATAACTATATATATATATATATATATATATATATATATATATATATATATATATGTATATATATGTATATATATATATATATATATATATATATATATATATATATATATATAATTATACATGTCGTTTATGTAGATTAAGAATAACGTATGCCCCAGGGTGGGTAGGCCAGGATGCTACCCTGTGGTACGCCATATGCAATATTTGCCTCGTCACTAGTGTAATGGTCTATTCTCGTTGACTTTTTTCTTTTTGATAAGTAGTCTTCTAACAGTTTGTATTGTAGTCTTCTACCTATAAGACCTATACCTATTTTGGTCAGCTTATCAAGCAGTAATGGGACAGACACAGTATCAAAGGCTTTTGCTAAATCGAGAAATATTGCCAGACATTTGCTTTTTTTAATCTAATTTGTTTACAATCATATCAGTTAATGTTTGGACTGCATCAGATGTGGATCTATTATTACGAAAGCCAAACTGATTGTCGTAGACTGTCGTTGTAATTAAAAGATTGTCGTAGCATCACTAGCATCAGGACTTTTTAAAAGTCTAAAATGAGTAACTTTTAAGATAATTTTGTTATTCACCTCTTATTTCTCAGTAATTGTAATAATTACAACCAATGGTGTTTTTGTCGTTAAAACTAAGATTAATTAATGTTTTTAGGCAATAAAAAAAATCTTTTTACATTTCACAGATAACTAATCAAATGATCGAAACTTGCAAACAGTACATCACGTGTCGGTTTAAAGAAACGATATGGTCCCAGGATAGAACTCTGGTTAGAGACAAACTAATCCATTGCATAAATCTGAACAAAACTTACCGAGAAACTTATCTCTTCGTCAAAAACCAACCATTCCTTCCAAATACTGAACAGTTTAGCTTCTCTGAAAACTATGTATTTGGAAAATTTGATACATTTTGCAAGAGATTAAACAAGATTATAGCCATGTTCGATTTAATGGATGATTATAACCATCTATTCGAAAAAAGAATGGAAGGGCTCCTCTTAGGCGAAGGTATTTAATTTTATGGATCTTTAGTGGAACCTTGGGCAGTAAAGCCACGATATAATATTATTTGAAAACAGTGTAATTACAAACATTTTGTGTTAATGTGTACAAACATTTTATCTCAGATTTAGAAGAAGCAATGCATGTTTTTGAAGAAGCAAAAAAAGCCGTCACCACCTGCCAATATGATTACTTAGACTACAGAAATAATGAATTTGATAAAGACCACCAAGAGTTTGAAGAGAAAACTAATGCTTTGCGAGAATCTATAGGTAACACCATCGAAAATAATTTCGCAAGCGTATGGGAAACACCGCAAGGCATAAAATTTCTGACAAGATTTGAAAAGGTACGCTTGAGCAAAACAATGCTCTTTTATGTCGCATTATATTTTTCTTGTAAGCTTACAGTGGGTGCTATTAATAGTTTTCTTTTCAAAGGTTAGCCAAAAAATACTAATTACCAAACTGAGTGAGAAATACGATAGAGTTTTAAAATATTCAGAGAAAGAAGTCGACAAGATAATGAAAATGTTCAAAAGACAGAAAGACGATCCACCTTTACCTAGGAACTATTCACCGGTGGCAGGTTGGTTTTATTACAATATATTAAATTATGCTTATTCTGTGGAATTTTAATGCCATGCCATCATATGGTAAATTGAATTTTCTTCTCTCTTTCTTATATGTATATAAAAGGCTATGTATGTATGTATGTATGTTCCCCCTGTTGACTCTCTAAAACGGCTGGACCAATTTTGACGGGAATTTCACTAACAGCTGATAATATAAATGGTAATCGAATAAAAAAATAATTCGGGTGAAATTGGGAGGTGCTTCTAATAGAACAATAAATATACTTGTTGTTTTTTATTTCCATGAGTATTTATTGTTCAACCCTTGTACTTTTTCATGTAATTGCTTAGCAACCATAATGAAGCAGCATTAAAGTTAATTTCTAAAGAAGGTAGTAAGTATACTAACAAAGGGGATGTTATAAGGGGATAAGTATACCTACTGTATTAACGTTAGGTTTAATTTCTGTCGTGCGCTTATATCGTAGAAAGTTAACGACGTACGTAAACAAAGTAATTTCTAACCAGATCACATTTTCAGATGTCACTGATCTGTGATTCCAGGGCGTATCAAATGGGCGCGGTGCTTGATGTACAATATGACTGAGACAGTGGAGAGCGTGTCAGCTCACCCGGTGCTGCGTGCGCTTCCCGCCTCCGTCGACATGATGCGCAAGTATACAAATACGCGTACGCTCATAAATAACTACGAGGAGACCATGCGCGCCGTCTGGATGAACCAAAACGTGAGTTCTACATGCTTGTTCTTCTCACTCATGTTATCCTATTGCTAGATGAAAATCTCCCGTTTATCTCCACTTTTGAATCTGTAATGCTTGTCCAAGCCAATCTTCCAAGTTTCTGAGGATAATCATTTAAGTTCTGCGTCGTTGTCACGCTAATAATTCTTATATCTTATAACAGAATCATCTTCAAGATACCACTCCAGAACTGCTCTATATGTACTCTTAATAACGCTAATATTACAAATGCCAGTTTGTATGTTAGTGTTTTTTTCCGCACTGAACTCCGTAACAGCTGAACGGATTAGAATAAAATTTGGTATGAAGGTAGCTTTTACCTTGGATGAACACCAGTACTTGGAGCGCAAGGGTGATGGGCAACACCAGATCATTCTATATTTGAAGTAAGCATCGTCTCTGACAGATACTTAAAAGGCGGGCACTTTAACAGAATGTTTCAAGATGAACGATAAACGGGGCTTCAATATAATTTTACCTTAACATATTGTTGGTATGGGTCGGAATTGGAAGGAAAGACAGCTTACCGTTGCGACTATTTATTGCGAAGCGCTTTAAAACACACAATTTTATTTTATCAACAAACTCTGTTATTTTCTACTCTATTTTTATTTACATTCCACTGACATCCCTCTGTCAATCCCCCGAGGTGACATGTGACGGCCTCTTACGAACGAGGTCGAACGCCATTTCTGCTCTATAGAGGTCCGTTCGAACCGAGACCGTCACAACTCACAATATGTTCAAGAAATGAAATAACAGCTGCCGCTTTAGTATGGAAAGTAATAATATAATACAATCAAACTACGGTCGTAGACAAAAAAGTTGGTTAGCTTAATAAATATACTTCTGCCAGAAATATCATCATCATCATCATTTTCACTGCTGGTCATAGGCCTCCCCCATCGATCTCCAAAGTTTGAAGCGGCCTGCATCCATGTTTCCTTGCGGCCTCTTTTAGGTGGTCTGTCCATCTCGTGGTTGGACGTCCTAGGCTGCGCTTACCGGTCCGTGGTCTCCATTCGAGAACCTTTCAGCCCCAGAAATATGATGTAATCAAACTAACCGATCTGACTACGTATTCTTAACGGTAATATGTATATACTCGTAAGATGTATTTTGGTCATATGTCATTCCAGTTATGGGACGTAGATGACAGCCTAACAAACACGCTGCTACGCATCGACGACAGTGGCTGCATTGTCGTGAATCTCGACCAGACTGTACGACTCCTCATTCGCGAGTCAGACTGCCTCGTGAAGATGGGCCTCGAGTTGCCCATAGTATGCCACTCGCTTTACGCCAAGAAGAATTACTTCACGCTTGTCAACGATTCCTTGCAGGTGCGATCCTGCACGACTTGCATTGCACGGCTTTTCACTTCTTTACTTCGGTAAATTCTAGCATATTTTCTAATCTCTTAAAGGTCTTATCCATATTTGCAATTTTCAACATCTATAAAATATCTGAAAAATTTGATGTGGAAAGTTTTATGAAACTTTTATACCAGGTTTATAGCCTCACACCACTAAAAAGTCACCCACCCATATGCCACCCACTGCCATTTTTGAAGTTAAAGGACCGCAGTATTTTTTGATAACGGCTAGTTAAATTACGGCATGCGCACTACTAACAGTTGCAGTAAGCGATGTGTCTTGGCATCAGTTCCTCCTGGAGGACTACTTGCGCACGGTGCGGCGCGTGATGCTGGAGGTGCGGCCACTGTTCCTGCCGCAGGTGGTACGACTCTCGTCGCTGCTGTTGCCCGCCCTGCGCACCGTCTGCTGGACTAGCGACGATTGGGGACAATTCGTTGAGCGCGCCAATCAGGTCTACCCGACGCCCACTTAGAGTCAAGGTGGCGTACAAGCGGCCGTGGTCAAGAAACTCTTCTCGTTTTAATGTATAAATACAAAATTGTCCCGCTGCGTTACCGCTCCGTGTCGTCCCCACCTCACCTCGTCTGTTTTATAATGTAGTGAACGAGGTACAATTTTAATACGAAAATAATTTACTTTTCCAATGCCACTTGTACGCCGTAGTGCTCGACTCTCCACTCCGCGGTAGTCTAACATTGCCTGAATACACTGTTACACCTCTTTTCATGATCTCTACTGAGCTGAATATAGATTATTAACATGGTATTTTAATTATTGAAATGGTTTCGACTATTTAATTTAAATCCATTAAATATGTACGGTTATTTAATGCAATCTCTTTAGATTTCTACGCCTACTAACTAGCTACATGACACACAAAGTGACTAATATTGTTAAAACACATAATAGAGCATGCGTTTTTAAATGTGTGTATGATTTACTTGTGTTTTGTACACATCAATTTTATTATATTTTTCCATAACATTAAAATCTGTTTCTGAATCTGAGTTACTCTGCAAGGTTGTAAACTACGCGATGAATCAGCGGGATCTGGGTGATAGTGGCGTTCCTTGGGCGTAGTACCACGAGACATTTCCATTGATGGTACTGTAGTAAATATAGTTTGCCGTCGATGCATTACGTCGATAGTGCCATGGCAAATATTGTTTATGTTGCGCGCACCTGGAGCGCATAATCGATCATAATCGAACGCGGATGACAAGCCGCGTTCGATTATGATCGATTATGCACTCCAGGTGCGCGCGCTGTGAATGACCGTGCCGTCAGTGCGGTCCATGGAGCGCGCTCCAAATTTTCAAGATATCTCAACTAAGCGCGCCTGGCGCACGTGGTAGCTGTTCAAGTATTAGGTAAATCATCTTCTTTTTAAGTCTTGGGGCTTTTTGTTTGTTGAAATCTCTACTTTCTGATGGTATAAAAAAATACATTACTATGGTAAATGTTCTCAGATAATGCAAAGACACGAAGTTAATATTCAATCAGACATCTACAATATTTTAATATTTTGAGAAAGTAGCAGAATCTTCTTTAAATTATACGCGACTGTGTGATGTGATTTCTTTAAATTACCTAAGTAACCTACGGAAAATTTTAGATCATCAAAACGTATTTGGATTCGCCAAGTTACGGTGGGGCAATTAGGGCTCCTAGAAAATGAGTGGACTGTATTTTTAATTGGAATAGTGGTACACAAAGCAAAGAGAGGGATTCGGAAAGACGGGAACAGCACTTACTTGGTATTCCTCGTTTCCACTCCAAAGGTCCAGTGACGCCTTAGACACGTGTCACTACTTAGGCTCTTTATTTCACACACCACAGTTATTTGTTCGGCGAACCACAATATTGTTATAAACCAGACCAGTAGCTGGTGAAGTATTAGATCACCTTAGGATGAGTGCACCAAAACGCGAAATCAGGTCAAAATTACACCTAGTGCTATGCGCGCGGAAGTTAATGACACGCTGTTTTACGGATGGCTCCTGCTTCGCGCTCTAATCCACATAGGTACATAATGTCCGTTGCAAATATAGTTCACGAAGCAGGTTCTTGCTAGTGCTGTTTGAGGGTAAAGGAGGAACATAGGAAATGCACCAATTTTTTTTTTAATAATAACTATAATCTGGCGTAACCATCCACCCGCCCTTAAGGGTCACCTTTAAAACAATTATAAGGCGAGAGATTTAACTCTATGTATTGTAGAGTGAGAATAACGCTCAATGCGTATGAAGCACTAACAAGGAATCCGTAAAACAAAATGGGAAAATATAAAAATAAGATATGGCATAATGCAATATGATATAGTATATAATGTAATATAAACTTATATGTGTTACATGTTAACTTAATGTAAAACGCGAAGCGATATTTACTTACTACAGCGATGGAAGAGGGCATAAGTGAACGACTGGACAGAGATAAGTCCTCCCGGAGAGTCTCACAGTCACTACCCGTATGATACCATCCTTGGAAGGATGCACTTTCTCTACAATTGCTAAGGGCCAGGCTTAATAATTCTATCCTAACCCTATTCATCTGCCTCAAAATATACGTTAAGATTATAATGTGTTTTTGAAATTAACCAATCTTTTAGGTTGTCCTTAAATTGGTTGCCACTTAAGATTTTTATTTCTATAGTTAGGTGGTTGTATATTTTGATGGCATTTATAAATGAACTTTTAGCATACATGGTATTATTTACCTGGTGAACACAAAGATTGTATTTGTGTTTTATCCGCTAGTTATCAGCATGACTAGATGTGTGGTTGAAATATAATTATATGTTATTTTTCACAAATATGCATAATTCTAAAATACTGACTAGAGTGAGAAACTTATTACATCTGAACACGTTTCGGGTGGTATCAATACTATCCATTCTATATATATTTCGAAGACATCTTTTCTGCAGTAAAAAAATTGACTCGGATTCCACAGAGTTTCCCCAAAAAATTATACCGTAGCTTAATTGAAGGTAAACATAACCATAATATGCACTTATTGCAACGGCTTTTGATGCAATACTACTCACTATAGATAAATCATAGCAGTTACTCGTTATTTTATTGATAATTTTAGTAAGATGGGCTTTCCAGTTGAGATGGCAATCTAATGTGTATTATATTTTGTGTTATATTTGTGTGTAGCTTTATGTGTATTATATAATGTGACACCTAAGTTAGCAAGTTCGCAAACACTTTCGAGCCCTTGTTCCGCTCAATTGCATCCCTAATACATCTTGTATTGTAGGAGCGCAGATCGTGTCGCCCCGATTTCGAGATTCGTCTATTAAGTTGGCCATATTCCGACATATCAGCTGAAGATTGCAGTCTCATTTCAGTCCGGTCTTTCATTAGCTTAATGGTTTCGTCTGAGAGCTTCTGAGGTCTTTTTCGGGGTGGGGTCTTAAAGAACTTGGACCCCACTGCTTGGACAGTTTCCACCAGCCTATTGTTTATTTCGTCCACAGTTCCGCTTTCAGCTAGGCCCTGGAAGCGATTATGCAATTCGAGTTGGAAGTCATTGGGGTTTTGGATTTGGGCATGACCAGGACGGAGCGTGGACTTCACCAGACGCGACCTCTTCAGCTTGATGTTGATATTCAATGTGCCTCTGACAATACGGTGATCGCTACCGGTTTTCACCTTGCTGATCACGGAGACATCATTGAATATTAGCTTCTTGGTCGTCATGATGAAGTCGATCTCATTTTTGGTCGAACCATCTGGGCTTATCCAAGTCCACTTTCTGGATGGTCGCTTCTGAAAGAAGGAGTTCATCAAATAGAGTTCCTCCTTCTCCATGAAGTCGACCAGCCGCTGGCCCCTCGGATTCCGCTGTCCGTACCCATATGACTCCACTCTTACTCATCGACATTCCGTTTGCCCACCTTTGCGTTAAAGTCACCCATAACAACGGTGAAGTATGTTTCCGAGGAATGTATGGCTTCGGATATCTCCTCATACAAAGCCTCTACTTTATCGTCAGGGTATGTCGAGGTCGGCGCATATACCTGTATGACCTTCAGCGAATAACGATCGGTTATTCTGAGTATAAGGTATGCTACCCTGCTCGACACACTATCGACTTTGATCACCTTGTTGATGATTGACTTGCGGACGAAAAAACCAACACCAACCACCCTGGGACTTTCGTTCTCCTTCCCGGAAGAAGAGCATGTTCCCGGATTCCAGAACTATCGTATCCTGTCCCTCACGTCGGATTTCAGATAGTCCTATGATGTCCCATCGTATTTTGCTCAATTCTTCCTCCAGTTCGACAATTTTCTCGTCGGTCCTCAGAGTTCGAATATTGTGCGTTGCCAGGGCCAGATTTTGTTGGGGGTGGTAGTGGGGCAACTGCCGGAGATTCTTAGCACCCCCTACGAGATTCTTAGCACCCCCTACTCCACCGTTAACATAACTTCAGTTTCTAGATGCCTACTGTATAGACTGTATAACTATGCGGGAGAGGCGCAAGGTAGAGGTCGACCCGAGTCAGCCCTTGACGATATTAAGTATAGTGCGCTCTTTGTCTAGCAACACACTAAGAATTATTATAACTTCATCTAATTTTGAATATATTGGGTGTGCAAGTAGAAACTCAGCTTTTTTTGTCAAATTCAACTTTATTAAAAAAATACTTCTTACAAGAGTTATTAATCAAAATAATCGCCGTTATTATCTATAGTCTTTTGCCATTTATTGGGTAGTAGATAAATGCCTTCACGATAGAAACTTTGCGGTTTTGAAACAAAATAGTTATCCAGCCATTTCGGACATCTTCGACATTAATGAATTGCTGCTCCTTTAAATATGACGTCATTGATCTAAATAAGTAATAATCAGAAGGAGCTAAGTCTGGTGAATATGCCGCATGATGTACAACTTCCCAGCCTAAATTGAAGATGAGTTCCTGGGTTGATTTTGCTGTATGTGGACGCGCATTATCATGCAGCAACATCACTTTTCGCCTTCCTTGTCCCGTAAATGGTCTTTTTTCGCCCAGGGAATCACTTAATTTGATCAGCTGAGCCTGGTAACGCTCAGCTGTAACAGTTAGGCCAGGTTCGAGAAGTTCGTAGTAAATTATTCCTTTCCAATCCCACCAGACACAGAGTAAAACTTTTTTTGCATGAATATTCGGTTTTGCAACTGATGTGGATGGCTGGCCTGGATCAACCCATGCTTTTCTGCGTTTAGGATTGTCCTACAAAATCCATTTTTCATCACCCGTAATGATTTTATGCAGAAAATTCTTTTTTTGAACCTTGAAAGCAAATTCATGCAAATGGCAACTCTTTGTTTGATTTTTGTTTTCTTCTGTCAGTTTATGAGGAACCCATTTTTCTTCCTTCTGTATTTTCCCCAATGCACGCAATCGAAGTGAAATTGCTTGACGAGTAACTCCTAACTGTCCTGCAAGCTATTCTTGAGTTTGACATGGATTTGCATTCAATAAAACTTGAAGTTCTTCATCCTCAATTTTTTTGAGTGCACCTGGACGTGGATCATCCTCAAGACTAAAATTTCCATCACGAAATCTTGCAAACCACTTTTTCACTGTTGAAAGGCTCACAGAATGTTCACCCAATGTCGAATTAATCAATTCCATAGCTTGAGCAGCATTTTTATTCATTAGAAAACAAAACAGAATGCAATGGCGTAAATGTTGCTTACCGAAATCCATCGCATAAAATTGATGCACAGGCAATTACTACTTGAAAACGACTGATATAACTACTGCAATGGCCACGATACACATATCCAAAATGGCGGACGAATTGGATGCGTTCAAGTATTTTGTTTCATGTTACCAATTTAAAGCCGAGTTTCCACTTGCACACCTTATAATTTGATTTTGTTTTCATTGATATATTCAAAACATGGTCATGTTTCGTATAAAACAATAAAAAAACAGTCTATTGCAGTATTTCATTAAATAATATACTAATTGATTTATATGCACAAAAACACATGCTTTTTATTATTTCCCATGATGTAGTCAAATTAGACAAATCATGAAAATTATGTCTAATATTTTTACGTCTCACTTGACGTATATCCGTAGAAACAGATTGAAACAACAATTACTTAGCTTTTTCGATGTCATTTGCCGCAAATGCTGTCGCACAAATCCTCACTAAACTTTCATTGTCCATCACTTCATGCTTATTCTGAATAAAAGTAAGCAACTCATTAACTACGAGATTACAATTAATGCATTTAAGCACATTACTAGACGACGACATTGTTATTCTCAGCAATTCTGTTCAACTTGGCAACCGCACGTGCCAATGACTCAGCGCTGACTGTTGCTGTACTGATTTTTGCAGTTGTGTGTGCAATTCTTCAAAATTATTATAACTTCATTAATTTTGAATATAATTTGATTTTGTTTTCAGTGATATATTCAATACATTTTTAGGTTTCGTATAAAACAATAAAAAAATCAGTCTATTGCAATATTTAATTAAATAATATACTTATTGATTTATATGCACAAAAACAGATGCTTTTTATTATTTCCCATGATGTAGTCAAATTAGACAAATCATGAAAATTATGTCTAATATTTTTACGTCTCACTTGACGTATATCCGTAGAAACAGATTGAAACAACAATTACTTAGCTTTTTCGATGTCATTTGCCGCAAATGCTGTCGCACAAATCCTCACTAAACTTTCATTGTCCATCACTTCATGCTTATTCTGAATAAAAGTAAGCAACTCATTAACTACGAGATTACAATTAATGCATTTAAGCACATTACTAGACGACGACATTGTTATTCTCAGCAATTCTGTTCAACTTGGCAACCGCACGTGCCAATGACTCAGCGCTGACTGTTGCTGTACTGATTTTTGCAGTTGTGTGTGCAATTCTTCAAAATTATTATAACTTCATTAATTTTGAATATAATTTGATTTTGTTTTCAGTGATATATTCAATACATTTTCAGGTTTCGTATAAAACAATAAAAAAATCAGTCTATTGCAATATTTAATTAAATAATATACTTATTGATTTATATGCACAAAAACAGATGCTTTTTATTATTTCCCATGATGTAGTCAAATTAGACAAATCATGAAAATTATGTCTAATATTTTTACGTCTCACTTGACGTATATCCGTAGAAACAGATTGAAACAACAATTACTTAGCTTTTTCGATGTCATCTGCCGCAAATGCTGTCGCACAAATCCTTACTAAACTTTCATTGTCCATCACTTCATGCTTATTCTGAATAAAAGTAAGCAACTTATTAACCACGAGATTACAATTAATGCATTTAAGCACATTACTAGACGACGACATTGTTATTCTCAGCAATTCTGTTCAACTTGGCAACCACACGTGCCAATGACTCAGCGCTGACTGTTGCTGTACTGATTTTTGCAGTTGTTTGTGCAATTCTTCAAAATTATTATACACGGACGCAAGAATTCGTTCACGAAAAAAGTTATTTTTATTATGTGACACCGGGACTGACAGTGAGCAGTGAGAAAAAGCATATTAGCCTACAGTTCCCTGATATTTTTTCTCTACGTTTCCAGCTCCTGTCATCATCTTTACAGATGTTGTTCTTGGTTTTTTATTATGATAAAAAATTCTATGGGCAATATAATTAAGAACAGTTTTTTCACAAAGTCCAAGTACCTACCAGGAATGCATAAACCATGAATCATTTGAAAAAAAATGAAACACATTAAAAAAAAACCTTTTTAAAACATGTTTTTGACATACCGGAAGCATTGTTTCTTTTGTTGTATGAGGTAATTTTAATAGGCTTAAAAGTTAGAATTTTTCATGTAATATCTACTCCAGAATCCTGGAGTTCTAAGGTTTCTTTGTAAATAGAAGGAATAGATTCAGTAGGTTCCTTAGTGGCCCTTTCTTTATATTTTTGCATTACTATGTCCACCTCGTTTTTCGGAATATTTGGAGTGCAATTGTTGCAATGAGGTTTCGACTTCAGTATATTTTTGCCCTGCAAAAAATATGAGCTTGTAAACTCTACTTTATCGTTTCTTTATCGTTCGTAATTCTAACAAACACAGCATGTTATTGGCTGTGGCCACGTGGTTCGACCCGTTTAGGCGTGATAGCTCCTATTCACGATTAGTCCAATTCGCGGCTTACGTAGTTTACATACTACCTCAGTGATTATAGGTACAAAAATATATCAATCTGAATATCATACCATACATTATAAGGATTCTGTAAATCTACAGTAATATTATAAAGAGGAAAGATTGGATTGTTTTTTTTTTTTGTATTGGATAACTTGCTATTTGTACATGGCGTTGGTTGATTTTTTACGCAAATCTTGGAACACAAGATCACCTAATCTATAATCATAAAATATTTTACCTGCACTGTAATTGACAACACATTTGTTAATCTTGCTTAGGAAACATTTCTATACTGCCAAACCATTACCTCTTGTTTTTATAATATTGTATAAAAGAAAACAATTCTGTATTTTCTTCGTACAACTCTGTATTTCTGTTCTGTATTACGACACAACCTTGCGGCTTGAAAATCTCCGCTCGACCTCCGCTCGGAATAATAAAATGTTCCTTGCGCTCGACTGTCCTGACGGCCAATATATCGCTTACTAAAAGCGGCCCCCTCCCATTGGCATCTCCCACCAGCAATGGGCGGACACCGAGCCATTTTTACAAAGTCAATGTCACCGTAACAACGTTAACTCTGATTTTGACATGATACTGACATTTTGACAAATCAATTAAGCAAGTTATTGTTGCTAGCCTTAGATTATATCATGATACCTACTACCCAAAGGGACGGAACGCTTCAAACAGAAAAAACGAGCAGAACGAGAGGTACCACGTTTAGCCATTTGTCCCTTTTTAATAGTGTGACCACAATTTTGTTAGCAAATCATGGACAAATAAATAAAATATTAGGTTGTTCAAAACTTATTTTACATGTGACAGCCTGACAGCTAAAATAACACTTTTTTTGTCAACCGATGACCAAAAATGTGTGACTAGATCTCTGCAACTGCGTCAATTAGAAACATGTAATTTGAACTCAGATGGTTACATTAGCGACTTAATGTGATGTTTTGGCATGGAAATAAAAACAATTGTAAAAAAAAAACATTATTTTATTTGTTCAATTGCGCCTGAATAGGTGTTTTCGTTTGCCGTTCCACTTTTCTAATACTGCTTCTTGGTTCACTCACATTAATTTCCCCGATATTCAATTCAGACAATGAACGCTTCAATTTACTAGCTTCTATTTGGGGCACTGCAGCAAGCGATAATATTTTGAGACGTAGATGGTAACGTATCAGACATTATTTCCATGGCAATTTCGGATTATTGTGATGTTTCTGTACATTTTTCAATGGCACTACTTTGAGCCACCGTTGTGTTATAACATCGTTCTTTGGAAAGCTAAAAAGAGAATAAAAGGGCACAATACGTAAGACGAACAATTTATATTGTTAAGAATGTCTACAAATATCATGGTCACCCTTTTCGTTTCAACTAGAACTTTCAAAAAGAAATTAAACCAATATAAACTGCTAAACTACGTATTTTTTTATATTCTCGGAACGGGAACAATTTATTTACTTTGTGAAATATAAAACATTTGATAAAATAACGACCTGAACCAATTGAAATGTAATAAACTCTAGTAGAACGACCAACCTAATAAGTAACCTGTGAAATGAAATGCCACATCCAGGGAAGGATTCATTTCTACAACCATAAATAGAACCTGATCAGTTTTTTCACAAAGTCCAAGTACCTACCAGGAATGCATAAACCATGAATCATTTGAAAAAACATGAAACACATTTTAAAAAAAACCTTTTTAAAATATGTTTTGGACATACCGGAAGCATTGTTTCTTTTGTTGTATGAGGTAATTTTAATAGGCTTAAAAGTTAGAATTTTTCATGTAATATCTACTCCAGAATCCTGGAGTTCTAAGGTTTCTTTGTAAATTAATTTAATAAATTAATTTATTAAAAACTATTTACAAACAGAAAACTCACTTAAAAATCTCCAATCTCAATAATGAAAAAATAGTCTTTCTAATTAACGCTTCCATAAATGAGATAAAAATACAGAAATACAGAATAATCTTGTAAATTTTCGCAAATCATTATTAATATTTTTGTCCGTAATTCTATGTCTGTGTCCCATATGCTTGTTTTGTTTTAAACTATTATAATATATAATTAAGCAAGAATATTATACAAATATAGATTATTCGTGAGAACGAATGAGCATCTTATACCAAATTTGACGGTTATTAATCAATTTAATTTTATTTAAACCAGTTTTTCTTCCTGATGAAATAACAGTTTGACCATCAGGAAACTTAAGACCCTTGACGTATGTTTCAAACTGTTTCAATTTCGTGTCAATCGTTTCAAAGTTTTCCAGCGATATCGGTTTTTTTAAATCGTATACACTTAGTTTTCGGCTATTTAATATATCGAATATGTCATTAAAATATTTAATAAACTCTACAGTTGCGTCATAATGTGCAAATTCATCAATTTTCAAGTATTTCCTGCAAAGTAAGAGTGCTACAGCTACCGACCTACTAAAAGTTTGTGCAGCTAAACGTACTTTCGTGATTTGTTTTTTGAAATTCACATGCGTTTTTCTCAGTTTATTGCTCAAATGCAATCCTTCGCTCTCTTGAATTTTATGCAATTTCTCAATAAATTCCCAAGAAACTTTTTCATTTCTATGATCAAGTATTTCTTTTTTATCTGCGAGGGTATTTCTTACAAGTTTAAACATGTGGCATGCATCTGGGCAAATAACAATGTCTTGTCCTTCAACACTGATTGTTGGTTTAATGTTGTTAACATCATGAAACTGAGCGTCTAAAATTTGTGCCATTGCAAAATTTTCCGGACACCCGTCAAACGTTACAGATATTATTTTTATGCCACATTCAGCCAATAAATGAATGCAGCTCTTTAACAGAGCGCTATGCTGTTCACAGTTTACGCCATTTGTGACAAAATACCCAACTGGTGGTGGTGGTGGTTTGGTAGTTTTATTTATATTAATTTCATAATAATTAAAAAATTAACATATATTTTATTTAAAATTAACTAGTACAAATTGTTATAACGAATTTTTTGTTACAGATTTAACTACTTTTCGTTTCACGTTAGGTTAATTTTGATATTTTATGTAATTAATATTTAAATTCAGGTTAGGTTCAAATTAGAATCACAATTATCTATAGAGAAAATAGTTTAACCAAAATCCTTATTGTACTCGAAACGACGTAGAAGCGGAATTACACTAGAAATTCGACTATACAAATTGGTATTTTCCAATTACTATTTAATGCAGTGACCATGAATACTGATGCATCTTTAGCAATAGGTAAGTTATCGGATTTTAAGTTATCGCCTACATTAACATACCCAACAGTTTGTTTCCCATTCCACTGTAAATGTTGGCGGATTGACATTTCATCGAGACTGAGACAACACAAAAATTGTTCTGTGGTTTTATTTGCGAGTAGTCCGATTGCTTCAAAAGCTTCATTGGTGAACCCTGGTTTACAATTGATGCAACTATATCACCGGTATAACGTTTTAGGATGGGGCAAGCATGTGTTAAAACGTTTCCTTACAAATAAATAAGCCTTGGGGCTTATAAAATTTGAGCACAAGGCAAATTTCCTTAATGAGGACGAATATTTTTTGGGACAGTTTTATTTATCAAAGTATCTTTTCAAAAAATCTACATTTTTAGTTTCTATACTTGATAATAAGTCAGAGAGTCAGAGAGAGATACTTCAGAGCCCATTTTAATTTTCGACTTTAGTTCTCCTATTATATCTTTTAGAGAAGCAACCTTTTTTAATAATCTACGCTTTGATTCCCGCACAGCATGCATTTTTTTCCGTAGCGATGCCGACTTTGCTTTTTCACCAACAATTTTTTTTTTCGTTGCAGGTGGGCTAGGCTGTTGTTTTGCCATATCTTCTGAATTATCTGGAGGTACCTGTAAATGAATCGATAACATAACAATTACCATTTATTTAAGTATTTATTCGAAAACCAACAGCTTAATTTTCAATTATTATTTTTAATTTATTTCATTTAATGTATTTTAAACCAGAAGAATCATCACTCAGCTCAGCTGTTTATAAAATACTAGCTGACCTGACAGACGTTGTCCTGTCTTAGAACTGTCAAAATTGTAAATCTTATTTTTTTACACCTTGGGTTACATTATTGGAGTTTATTACTGCCTTAGTGATCGTGTAAATTAGGTCACTAGCGGACAGAAACTATATTTTATCATAGCAAGTCTGTTTTTTTTTTCTATACTGTATCGAGGATGTCAAGGTAGACACCCTGCCACACACAAGTAACACCCGAATGCTCGAAGTAAAATGTTCAAATTCAAAATTAACATGGCCGGGAATCAAACCCGAGACCACCTACTCAGAACGTAACAACGAAACCAACTAAGTCAAAACAACCGTCAGCAGCATTAAGAATAAATACTCACGTGTATATGATTTGTGGGCACCGCTTCTGCATGTATCTTCACCATTTTGCCTTTTGTATGAGTGAACCTTCATTGAAATGTTCCGAACATATTTTAGTATATTTTGTAGGCTGCCAAACCAATCGTAGCCTTTACCCATCGCAGTCTTAATTTCGGATCAGAAGGATATCTGAAATTGGCAAAACATTTTTATTGTCTATACCTGGGTAAATAAAATTTATAACCTGGCAACATCAAACCTAGTAATGATTTTAATATTTGGGTAATAATACACTATTATTTTGTATTCCCGATGGTTTATACGCTAATTATTTCTATAAATTGTACTAATTTATACATCACATGCCTTTTCAACAGCAATATATCATAATATTTTCAAATAAGTACTTACGTGTGAAAAGTTATGCCGTAAATTTTTCGTTCACTACGGCTTTTACAGCCTAGCACACTACACCTCACCATCGTCTACGTTACTCAATCAACCTAACTTTTAATTGATTGCTTTTCACTTGTGAAAATCACTTAAAATACACTTAATAATCAATTTTTCTTCAAAACAGTCCAACCATAGTTTGACAAACACTAGAGTCTGACACCTTGACAAACAACATAGCGACGGGGACAAAAAAAATCTCTTTTATCTTTTTCTTTTACCTGTGTTTGATATATGCTGCGTACTCGTTTTCACTTTATGACGTAATAATTATGGTTACCCGCTTGTTGTTAGCAATAATTTGATTAAACATTATTTACATTTGCAGAAGCTAATTAATATTTATAAATTTTAACGAAATATATATTTTAACTAAAATCTTAACAGACATCAGTTAATTCTACAATATTATTCTGAAATCAATTCACGAACTTTAATAACAGCTAACAGTATATTTATTTTGTATACTTATCAGAAACTAGACTAGCTTGGTATATTAATAATTAAATAATCAATTAAACGCTACAATAATTATAGATATTTAATGCATTTGGTAAAAATCACAAGCATTGGTAAGCTTAATAAAGCAGCACAGTACCTCTTCCTCTCTGTAAAAGCACTACACTCGAGTTTTCATAATGTACTTCCATATTTAATTTTATTTTTATGCTTCAAATTACTTATTGTTGCACAAAAAATAACCATAAATGCCATGAAAATAAATGAAAATTGTTAATGTGTCATATTAATTCTTGTTTGAAGTGTTTGGTGGGAAGAACTTACTCAAAAGACAATTGATAATAATCCTACAAAAATGCATAAACCATGGAGAGAGTTTTCCCTTCGCGACCCATGATCACAATTTTTGTGAATCTAGAGTGAAATACCTCTCCATCGTTTCTGTTATCCTGATACCTGGTATCGACAAATTGGACTGTTACACTTGTCCCTGTGTTGTGTCCTTGTTGTTTTTGTACTAACGTAAACGGGGGGAAGAGTTTAAGCCTGTTTAAGGTATTTTTCCTCTAGTAACAAGTTTGACAGCTGTCATCAGAAATGAAGATTTCGACGAGATCTATCACTTCTGCAAAGAAACTGCTAGTCTAGGATCGACAGTTTCTGAGATATCGTCCAACAAAGTTTGGCAGCTATCACACTGACATCTGTCAACACCCACATCAAACCATGGAGAGATACCCAAATCCAGCAGCAATGTTCTGATAAGCGTAGGCTAATGATGGTGATGATGACAATCAACACCTGTAAATGCAATGCACACTCATCATCTACCCTGAGAGAGGCCCAAGTCCGTCGGATAAGAGTAGGCTGATAATGATGATGATGGATTAGGGCCAATCATCTCTCTTAGAGATGGCCTGTGTCCCAGCAGTGGAGACATGATAGGCTGAAATTATGATGATGGTGGATTAGGGCCCATCCTCTCTCTCTTTCTCTGAGAAAAAGCCTGTGACCTGGTGGGAGTGGGAACCTGATAGGGTGAAATGATGATGATGAAATAACATATATACCATAAATACGATAGATTCATATTAATTCTTTTGTTAGAAGTGTTTGGTGTGAAGTACTTACTTCAAAGATAATTGATAATAATCCTACAAAAAGTACCTAATCACTTTTCAGATTAATTGAATCGTAATATTCTTATTACTTCTAGCAAAATTTGTTCTGGAACAAAATTTGCGTGTCCAAATTGTTAGACTAGCCAGTCCTAACAAATTGGAATATTTTTGTCCTAACATTTCGATCATCGAACTACTAGTCGGACAGAATGGTATTTAAACGGTTAATATCGCAGAAAATACATGCAAGGTGGTTAAACCAATACGTATTGAGGCCCTCTGTCATCCAAACTCCGCTGTTCTATCGCATAATTAACACCCTGTGAATAAAAAAAAAACAACTGATGTGCGTTATACAATTCTTTGAACTAGGCTATCAAGAGTTTCGACGTGCTGGTGACACGAGTGCATGATATCTACTCCAACCGCATCATATACGTTCTTCAGGGCATGCAGGAGGTCACGCTCATCTCTTTGCCTGGTCAGTATAACAGGCGTTGATCATTTCTACTACGAAACTACTTTATTTCTATTTTACTTTCTGCGCCCAACTGACAGACTTATTAACACAGCACCCTCACTAGCACTTTATATTTTTTCAATAACGATTATTAGTAAAAAATTTAGATATTATAATTTTAACTTAGCTTGGCCTAGAGTCTTTTCAGTCAAAAACTACGGTTAATACCTTTTCAATAGCCTTATGTACTGTGTTGAAGATCGGTGGACTGTATAGATGTTGGTGAAGGATGAGGATAATGAGAAGCACAATAGTGGTAGAACCGTGTAAAAATTTAAATAAAATGTCCACATAGAAACGATAAAAAAAGCTACAATCAAATCTGACAGAAAATCAATAAACAAAACGAAACATTCTTTGTTTTTCAAAAATAAGAAGCAAAACTAGCCTATAATCGGCCTTTCGCCTACACACTGAAATTATAGATCAAATGATCAATAAAATATACATAATTATATGTATTTATTTTGTAATTTTCTAAACAAAACTGGACATTATTTTGTATTTTTTAGTAATTACATAATTTTTTTAAATTAATGGTTAAACGAAACTTACCTTGATGTTTCGACCATAATTATACAAATGACGTTACATGCTCAAGATTTATGAATACTATGTAGTTACGTTGTTTGTATAATTAAAATTTTTTGTGACTACACCAGCATGAATCATATTTTTAATACGGTTAAATACTCTATTGTCTTTGAAAGAGGTATAGAAAATGGTACTAATGTAATTTAATATTCTAGACCATATTTAACTCAATAATGAGGAAAGGGTTTATTATTCTGATATTAATGACAAACTTATAAAAAAACTAAGAAATATTAATAAAAAAATCTTCCCCTCAACTATTGATAAGGCCATGTATTGAAGCTATTGTTAAAATACATAATTATGATTATTATTCTTTCAAAATAATTCCACAATTATGGTACCAAATTTCATGTACTTTGATTTATAAATGTAGTCATTGTAATGCTGTAACAGACTCAGTTGACATACTACTAGGTTTTTTTGTTGACCTGTAGAACAAGACTGTAACAGACTATCAATTATGTAATACTGCGATTGTTTATTTACAGAAGAAACGCCTTGGTCAGTTGAAGAGTTTATTGAAAGCGTCGAGAGTGGCTGCCGGTACAATTAATTCTTATTTATTTTAATTCTGATGCCTACCTAATTAGTGACTTAATACTACCGTATAATCAAAGGCTTGCTTAGATTATAAGACGCTAAGAAATAAACTTCTGCAAGTTTAGTTGCTTGTGTTAATTTTGTATTTCATTTATATTTCATATTTTTATATTTCAAATCTCACGTAAACAATATGTCCGACAGGAACGCCTGTGTAGAGCTAAATCGCAAGAGTCTAATGGTAGAAGAAGCGGTGGAGGAGGTTTTGGATCTAGTGAAGAAGGCAGCGCAACAGATCAAACCGGCCGAGATCAACCCAGACTTTGAATTCCTCATAGCTGAAGGTTGTTCTCTCATATCTTCATCCTTACATACAAAAATAAATAATCCTTTCGCTATTGCTAAAGTGGGACTATCATCATCATTATCATCAGCCAGAAGACGTCCACTGCTAAACATAGGCCTCCACACCACACTGAACGACAGCTTGCCTTTTGCATCCACTGGATGCCCGCGGCTCTCACAATGTCGTCGGTCCATCTAGTGGGAGGTCTACCTACGCTGCGTCTTCTGGTTCGTGGTCTTCACTCCAGAACCTTTCTTCCACATCGGTTATCGGTTTTTCGAGCGGTGTGGCCTGCCCATTGCCACAAAGTGGGACTATACTCCATTCTAATTTTATATAGTTACCATTAGGTTTTTTTAAATAATGATAATTATGTTGACCAGATGAGGGTGCAAGTGGCAGCGGCGCGGCGTCCACGCTCAACGAGTCGACGTCGAGCGGCCAGCAGGACTGGTCCGCAGTATGGGAGTGCTTCGAGAGCCCACATCGACTGCTCTCCATGCCCGCCGGTGGACTCTCCAAAAGCATGCAGGTACCCCGACTCTTATTGAGTAACCACACGCTACTGTTTTTGAAAAATTGGAATCAAAATTACAAAATTAACCTGAATTCCATAATACTTTCTTCGATCCCCAAACGAGCTACACGGTTACCATCGTAAAAACAAATTATTTTAAGAAAAATTGTAGGAAAGTACCAAGGTTTCCATTTGCCCAAATGAAAAGATAAGGGCAGCGGGGGTTTTGGACCTTCGTATCTTTAAGTAGTCAATTAAACTACACACACTAGTCTATTAAGGATGTTTGAAAATTATTATTTAATAACCTAGGTGATCAAAGTTGAATAGACCATACATAGTTAGCTACACAGATTATTATTTTTACCCAGGAAATGGTAAAAAATGCTGTGAGTGAAATGAGACGCTACTACAGCCGGAAGGTGGTGGACGTGCTAATCAGGGTCACCAGGCGAACGCTGGACCTCATCATCAAGCAGTTTGCGGCGGACAATGATCACATCCAGGGTGACGATGCTGACGGTGAGTCAGACCCCTGAGTTGGTCATGCTGTACAGAAACAGATGCGGATTGATTCGGTAGTATTTTAGTTGATTCACTTAAACTTGAATGATTACCCTACAATTATTCCAGGTGTGGCTTACGGTTAAAATTTTCCATTCTTCACTTTTATAAGTACACATACCTTAAGTCTTAGTTCAAAAAATTTGAAAATGCCTCATTGACGGAATTCTTTCAACCCAGCTCTGAAACGGCGTTGCATTTTTCATTCTATTGCGAAGACTGTGTTGTGAAAAATTGCTGTATTGATAGCTTCAGCCAAAAAACTTCGTTCATATTGGCGTCTATCAGCATACATCTAGCTTTGTCAAGTAACGTTCGTTTAACGCACGTAACTTTTTTCTTACAGTCAAACCATTCTGCTGTGGCGTTTATGGCGCAGAAAGTATCAATTTGATGCCATTATTTTAAAGTATCTATTATATGTCTGATTTATAAATTTACGAATAGCTCACACATGCCAAAATTAAGTTCTAAATTAATTTTCCCAAACAGTTTATATTCTTATGAAATATTTTTTATTGTGTCCACTTTACCTCCTAAAGTTCCGTCATCTAGGTACCCAGAAATTTAGTTGCGAATTTGAATTAGATATTATGGGGTGAATTCTTAAACCAAAGAGCGCTGGTCCCAGCGGATCACCCTGCTGAACGCCGGTTTCTGAAGATATCTGTTTTTTATAATAGAATAATGATTGAGATCTGTAACTGTGGGAATAATATGGGATAACATGCAATAATGTGGGAACACAATATTTGAGATAACAATTTTATTGGAATAAATATATAAAAGCTTGGAGGAACTGAATTTATTCTTTTAAAGGAACACAAAAATTATATTGTAAAAAACGAACAATACCACAATACATCAAACAGACAAGTAATAAGCTTCTAATGTTTAAAAATAAATTTAAGAAACTTTTTGTTAACATCAACTAGGACGCAACAACAACATGCTCTCTCAAAAAGTTAACATAAATTAACCTGCTCCCTTAATCCAAAGAAGATATAAAAACAGTCAATAACACAATTATAAAAACTAGGACATACCCATACGATCAAAACATTTGCTAAACATCGCAAATGTCTTAAAGGTATAGGTCCTAAAGGTTTAGTCAAAACATCAGCTGGTAGCATGTCTGTGGGCATATACCTTATCTCTACTGTGTTATCATTAACCTTCTCACGAGTGAAATGGTACTTTACGTCGATATGTTTTGTCCTATTATGATGTACTGGATTCATTGCCAATTTTTGTGCACTCTGACTATCCGTGTACAAAACAATATTCTGACACTTACTTGTAAAACGTATACTAGTCGTTTCAAGTATATCGCATCCTTTACTGCTGAAGCTAATGCCATGAATTCTGCTTCTGCTGAGGATAGAGCCACTGTAGGCTGCTTTCTGGCTTCCCATGATACTGGACCTGAGGCAAGCTCGAAAAAGAATCCAGTGTATGACCTTCTATCTATGGAACAATTCGGTATGCTAAAAAAAATAAACCTATGCCAATTCCGAAACCATTTCGAGTTTTTTTGTTAGAAACCCTTATTTTTCTACTCTGACCTTTTAAAACGATAAGATGCAATTTATTTTACCAAAAAACTATGAAATCATTCGACTTTCATTGGCCTCTAAATGATGTCACGTTTTAACATTTTATTATCTGTGCTTTTTAAGAATAAATAAATATAATACATTTGACACACTGTTCGTCACACAGAAAATATTTTTCTTGCATATCTGTGGTTTTACAGTCTACTTCTTTTCAGAGTTGCCAACATGGGGTGTTTTTCCTTAAGCGTAGGGAAAAATCACGTGAAATGGTTTTTTCGGGGAAATAAATATCTGATTTAGAACGTTTTTACTGGAAGCACCTACTTAATAGAATAAATTTTCACCACGTCAGATTAATTTGTTTTTATTATGGGTGGTACTCACAACGATATATAATGTTAACCATATTTTAATATGTCATTTGGTGTATGATTAATAATTTATATTCAAACATGATGTCTCAACCTAAGAATAAAAAACACAGAACCTTTATAATCGAACAAATAAAATACTAACATCCATAAAATATTGTTGTTTGCAAATTAGTGAGCTAGTAACCCTAGGGTTTCCATAAACAAACAAGCAGACATTAGATGTCATTGTCACTGTCAAAGTATGTTCTAATGTCTTTTTATTTTTACTCGCGTGCTTTTTTTGGCTTCTCAATGCAACTACATATTTGTGCAAAAAAGTGACGTCATAGGTTTCAAAATTTCAAAAAAATATTATAAAATATCTACTGAATATAAAACAAAAATATTGAAATTTGTTTCTTATAATGACCTTAATCTACGAAATAAAAATATTAAAAAAATACCAAAAAAAAAACTTTACATCCCGAATTGGCCCAGTCTGCATCTGAAAATCCTGTTGGGGAATCCCTTTACTGTATGTTATACCACAATCTTTGGTATGTTTCAAATACCTAAGACACCTTTTGGCCATATTCCAATGAGATTCGTCATAGCAAGAGTTGAATTGGCTTAAATAGCTCACAGTATAAGCAATATCTGGACGAGTATTAACAGCCAAGAACATTAAACACCCAATCAATTCACGATAAGGAAACTCACCACACTCTCCAACACTATCTTTCTTGAGATTTTTCTTGATCAGCGGGGTGGAGACACCTTTACATTCCACCATATTGAATTTTCTTAACACTTTTTCAATATACGTACATTGGGATAACTTTATTCCATTATTATTCCGGTGAAGAATTTTATCAATCCAAGATCCTTTAGTGAGAAACATTTCTCGATTTGACTTTAGAAATTGTCAAACGTCACTTGATCTTTGTAGAGAACGACGAGGTCGTCAACATAGCACGCCAAGACCAAAGAGTTTTTGTTCGGAAGTCTTTTTATAAAAATGCAGGGCTCTGTTGTTTGCTGAAAACCAAGACTAAACAATGTCTCCTTGAGCTTCGTATTCCACGCTCTTGGTGCCAGTTTTAAGCCGTATAGTGAACGTTTCAGCAGACAAACTTTTGATTCTTCCCTTTCTCGAACAAAACCTTGCGGCTGTGTCATGTACACTTCTTCTGCCAAATCCTATCTTATTCTTATAAACTATCTTATTCTTATTTTTATTCGAGATGGGGGCGATAAGTCCTGCACTGACGTCCCGCTTGGGGTGTATTGTGTATTTCCCCCTACCAGCACCTACCCGAGCCAACCCAACTCCTTGAAATATCGGAGTGAGGCTCTGGGGCGCTGGCACAGTTGTTCCAGTGGCGCAGATGGTAGTGAAAATAATGATTATGAAAAGCAGTCCAGCCGCTGTGGTGACGTGGACGAAGAAGGCAATGGTGCCTCATACAACCCGGTAGCGATTCTAGTTTCTTCTGTGGCTTCACAATGCCACAGCACATGCTCTACAGTTTCGTTCTCTTTCATGCAGCCACGACACAGTGGACTGTCCGTGGCTCCTAGCTTATACAAGTGACTATTCAAGTTGCAATGACCGGTTATAAGGCCTACTATAAGGCGAAGGTCCTGTCGTTGCAACTTCATTAGGTTGTTGGTGATCTTCCTGTCAACAATTGGGAAAGCGGCTTTAGCATGCTTACAGTCGTCTTTCTTGTCCCACAGATTCTGTTGTTCTTTTTCGGTGTGACGACGCATTAGCTCTCGCACTCCCATCGCTGATGGTTTGCAGAGGCCCACTGCGTCATCGCTTACCTGTTTCCTAGCAACCTCCTTGGCAAGCGTGTCTGCCGTTATATTACCTACGCAGGATTCGTGGCTTTTCGTCCATCTCACTATCGTTCTGTACTTGCTCGCGAGTGCTTGTAAAGCTGTATGACACTCAGCAGTAACTCTAGATCTTGTAACGGGCCTTCTGAGTGCATAGATGGTAGCCGCACTGTCAGTAGTAAACATGAGGATTTTTTTATCGTCCCCAACTTCGGGGGCCGTAAGAAGCTCATAAAAAGGCCCGACTGCTCTTGCTGCCAGTAGTAGGCCCATGGCCTCCGCCTGCAGTGCTGTCGTCGTTTTGTTTAGGGTCATTGACTCTTTGAGTCCAAGCTCAGGTGAGAAGTAGCCACAGCCTGCTCCCTCCTTGTTTTTTGCACCATCTGTGTATATGTTCCACGAGGGTGATACCCCGTCCAGGACATTGTCATCTGTTATCAACTCGTACTTTTTGCAATCTAGATGTGTGCTAGCTATCTTATCGGTACCTAAGATTGCTTCGGGAATTATCCTCGTCGCACGGTCGATTATTCTGCAGTGGTTAGTAATCGGACCGGTGCTTTTCCACTAGTTCGTGGATTTGATCCTTATAGCTTCCTGTTGTATGTGCAGGTGTAGTGGAGTCAGACCTAGGATGACCTCTAGGGCAGCTGAGGGTGTCTTTTTCATGCATCCGCTGATTAGAGAGCAAGCAAGTCTTTGGGTCTGTTGCAATTTCGCGATGACGGTTGCTAGATTTGTTCGAGTCCACCACACTACGCAACCGTAGGTGAAGACGGGTCGCACTATCACTGTGTATAGCCAATGGCAGAGCTTTGGTTTCAGGCCCCAGTCCTTTCCTACCGCTCTGGTGCACTGCCATAGTATATTGGTTACCTTCGTGGTGATATATTCCTGGTGTTTTTCCCACAGAAGTTTGCTGTCAAGCCAAATGCCTAAGTATTTTACTTCCTCACTAAGTGTTAATTTTGTACCAAACAATGATGGTGTTGTGAGATTCATTATCTTTGTTTTCCTAGTGAATAAGCACCATTTCCGTCTTTTGTGGGTTTACAGAAAGATTGTGTCGCTCACACCATTTTTCGACAACTTTAAGTGCTTTATGCATCTTTTCACATAAAGTCGTCTCAAAGAGTCCAGAGATCATGACTACCAGGTCATCCGCGTATCCCACCGTAACTATACCTGCCTTGTTGAGGAGTTCGATGAGTTCGTTGACTACCACCACCCAGAGTAGTGGAGACAACACTCCTCCTTGCGGGCAGCCTTTCGTGACCCACTCTGTTGTCTACTCCCTGTATTTTAAGCCCTTCTTCGATACTAGGGAAAGTAGTTTTATCAAAAGCCCCTTCAATGTCAATGAAGGTGGCAAAGCAGGATTGTTTGCTCTCCAGTGCAGATTCAATCTTATAGACCACCTGGTGGAGAGCAGTCTCTGTTGATTTGCCTGATTGGTATGTATGTTGATTATTGTGGACAGGATTTTCCAGCAAAGGTCCGCCTCTAATGTATTTATCGCAGAGTCTTTCTAGTGTTTTAACAGAAATGAGCTAAGGCTTATCGGCCTGAAAGACTTTGGGTTTGGTTTAGTCTTTCCTGGATTTGGTACATAGACCACCTTTACTTCTCTCCATACTTTAGGTATGTACTTCCACGCTAAACATGATCTGCTCCTGCCGCCGGAAGTTGACCATGTGTTACTCCAGTAATATCAAATTTCTTTGAGGGAAATCCACAATTGTTTTCTGGTACTTTGGCCACAACCCCTGAGAAGGGTAGGCAAAAAACGAATATGGGTTTCTAAATGTGGTGACCATGACCTCTATCTCCATAAGTAAACATATTCTTTGCTCCATATTGACTCGACTTCTTGGGTTTATGGTTAGTTGGGTTCTTGGGTTATTCGTTGGGTTTGGGTTTTTGGGTTTCTGGGACTATTCGTATTGTTTCGTGGCAGATTCGTAAACTGAATTTTATTATGTGTAATATAATAATATGCTCAGTGTTAAGTTCAACAATCTTCGGTCCATTATTCTTATTGGTCTGTGTTCTCACTGGCAAGTCTGGACCACGGAACACTATTACTCCTAGAGGTCCTTTGCGGAGGTCTGAACAACGCAGGATCCGAAAAGTGCAAACAAAACAAATAAAATGTAATTTTCTTTTCAGGTTTTCAAGAGTTTCAGGACAGTATCGTAGGCTGCTGCAATGTCTAGAAATACTCTTTCTAGCCCTACTAAATACTCTTTCTTCAAAAAGGACGGATATCAGAAGTTAGAACACTTAGATTGTCCATCGTACTCATGCCTTTATGAAAGCCAAACTGCGACTTAGCCAACAAGTTTCTACATTCTACAATCCACTTAAGGCGATGTTTTACCATGTGTTCTCGAAGCCCTTTAAACTGGCGACCATCGGAACATTGGTTGCATTGTGCCCGACAGGGTCCATATAAAACCATGTAATTGCTAATATTAATATTTTTACTTACAACTTTACCTTTACCTTACTTGCAAAGTTGCAACAATGTTTCTCATCAGAAAGACCGGAACACCAATTTTTAACTCAACGGTATGAGATGGCATTCCGCAACGCCAGGATTTTAGAAACTATGGGATGATTATGTGGTGACTTGCTCTGTGTCCATCACACTATCAACCAAAATGTATTCTACAATCTCACCATCCACTTGTGCCAAAAATTGATGGTAGATTTCATTTCTGGGCGCTTAAAAGGCCAATAAAAATAAAGCAATAAAGATTAGTTGTGCGAAAGATCGCACAACTAATCTTTATTGTCCAGATAAGTTTTCAGCCCTAAATAAACTCAGTTCATAAGATCGTGTGTTGTATGAACTTTCACTGCCTAACGTTATGAGACCGTTTGTGTCAGTCGCAATTCAATCATCCCTAAGAACGTTAAAAACTTTTAAGAACGTTATCCGCATAGTTTCCTGCCTTATGTGCCTTGTGCGTTATGTAGCTGACTGCACTTTCATAGGTATTTGTAGTCAGATTTACTGTTTTTACAAAATGCCATAAGCCATAGGCCCTTATAGAAGCTTGGATTTCATCTGCTGGTATACCTCTTGGTATGACATAATATTTGTCTAGTCGTCAGCTAGTAACACCACCATACACCGATAAATTGTTGATTGCTATTTAAAGCTTTCATCATACTATCAAGAGCTTCTTTGGCTCTTTTATGCGACATCCTCCATTCGTCCCAAACCAATAACTTGAATTTTTGTAGCATTCGTGCAAGTATATTGCAAATTGGAATACCTTCATCGTATAAGTTCAGTGGAAGTTTCAGAAATGAATGCGCTGTTCGTCTGCCATTGAGCAACGTGGCCGCAATGCCATAAGACACTACTATGACCGCAACACACTTGTATTTCCGTATTTAAGCTAAGAGCAGATTAAAAAGAAAAGTTTTCCCTGTCCCTCCCGGGGCATCTAAGAAAAACAAACCACCTTTGACTACAGCATTTTTTATAACTGTTCTGCGTTCAAAAATTTTATATGAGAGATCAGTTCTGTTGGTGTTGCAGTGCATTGGCATCGTAATTCAGCTCGTGTGCTAAATCACTGCTTAGTTCCTCAGTTCTATACGGTCTATTCATTCCAAAGCCTGATAAATCTTTACCATAGTCTTCACATTATTTTCTTCTTTTGTTAGGACCTCGTTGCAATTTTATATTTATTCATTTATTTTATAGATATACTAGTAAAAGTAAAAGTAAATTTTATTGCATAAACTGTGTACAATGATGATGGAACAAATGTTTAGAGTTTCAACAGTCTGTCCTAGCGGACGTGCAATTATTTTTGTATATTGATACATACATTAGCAGTAGGTAATACAATTTAACCTACATTAAAAAATTAGAAAAACATTAAAAAATTAGAAAAACAGGGAGCAATATAATTAATTAAATATCTAAATATCTTAATTTCTAATCTAGTAATATATTTATATTTACATAATAAAAATAAAAAATTGAGATCAGATACCTATATAATATATATTATAACAGCAGTAGGAGTGTGTGTACATCATTTTCTATAATATAAATAGGGCCCTGATTGGTGTGTACAGGCATAAAATTCGTCCATATCATAAAATACTTTTTCGACAAGCCATTTCATTAGACAATTTTTAGATTTATGTCCATGCAATGATTTTATATGAAGCGGTAAATCATTGTAAGTATTTATAGCAGTCATATAAGTGCTTCTGTAAAACATTGCGTTGTTTGCTTGTGGGATTTTGATGTTAGACTTGTGTTTGCGACGTAAGCTTTCTGAACGAACAGATTTTTGTTCAAAAAAATAGTTCTGGTTATTTTTCACAAACATACAGATTTCGAGTATAAATATGCAAGTTAGAGTTAACATTTTGTTTTCTTTAAACACACTTCTTACCGAATCTGTACTACGAAGCTTTTATATGGCTCTTAGACAACTTTTCTGCAATTTAAATGTACTTTTCACATCTACTGAGTTTCCCCAAAAAAATATTATATATGTTAAGTGAGGGTAGACGTAACCGTAATATGCATCTTTTGCGAATACTTACTTAATAGTTCAGGTAATACTTAAGTATCGAATAACTTAAATATTTTAAGTATCAAATCGTTATAGGTTAGGTACCTAAAACATTATTATTGTGTCTGCTACAAATTGAACTAAATCAAAATATTATGACACGTGCTGAAGAGTAGGACAGGAATAACAAAAACAGCGCCGGCAACGTCGCACAGCGTGTTTCGGTCCGCGTCCGCATCCCGCCTACTCAGCACGAAATGGCAACATCCCATTGTAAAACGCAACTGACAATGACTACTACGTTCTATTCTGTGAGCGCCAAAATGTCCTATTATTTTCGTTTATTTTCCAGAATTTAATAATAGATTAAAAAAACGTAAAAATGTATCGTATGTCCATCACTGTGATATTCAGTAACTCTTTATAAAATTTTACTTATATTCGTTTTTAGCCGTAAAAAAGCGACAAGCATCCAGATAGAGAGACAGAGTAACTTTCGATTTTATAATATTAGTAAGGATTAGTCACGATTTATATGAATGTCATTTTATGGAACTTTATATGACTATTCGTAATTCGTAATTATTGAAGTAAGTAACTTGAAAGTTCGTATTTGACTGACTTCAAAAAGGAGGAAGTTTCTCAATTCGGCCAGTATGTATTTTTTTATTTATTTTAGCTTCTGTTTACAAATAATTCAGTTGTATAAGCGTTTTTTTGGAAATTCGTCCCTTTATAAAATAATATAGGGAACGATAGTTTCGTCATACCCTATTTAACTGACGAGTAATCATAAACATAAACATAATAAATATTCGGGACATTTTTTTTGCACACACGGTCATCTGACCCCAAACTAAGCAAAGCTTGTGATATGGCTGCCAGAGACTGATATATAGTTTTAAATACATACTTAAATAAATATTAACGACCAGATATAGAAGAAACACAAATGTTCATCACATAAATGTTTGTCCTATGTGGGAATCGAACCCACGCCCCCAAGCTCAGAAGGCAGGTTCACTACCAACTGGACCAACGGGCTATCTAATCCCATCAGGCACACGGCTCGTCAGGTCATAAAAGCAAAACCATTGGTATTGTTGTATGTATGTACAGAAGTACGAGTTAAATAAATAGCTAATTGCTTATTTCAGCTGTCTGAACTGTGCCGTTCAAACTTAACACCATAAGAGAAATGTAATAATTTCCTCGACGAACGAGTCTTTTTTTATTCGGATAGGTTGCCTTCTGTTGATTCATCATCTATGATCCATCCTCCTTTCATTAATTTTTTCTTTGTGGTACAGGTTTTCAAAAGAGGCCTATTTTTCTGCTCAACGCCGCACTTATGATACCCAACGTGTCAGTGACTCCAACCTTGGAAGAAATTCAAGAAGTACTAGTGCTAGCAGGAAAACATATCTCTGGGCTCTCGAAAGGGGTTGCCCAATGGAGTGGAGGAAGACCGCCGAGGGTAAGACCATAGAAGTTAAACACCTTCTCGTGTTCGTATATGTTATAAAAATTAATAAAACTTCCTTTTTATCCTTCTTAACTTGGATACTTGACTAACTACTTACTTGATTTGGACAACTGATAAGAATTACCAAAAATTAATACTAATAAGTGGATATTCGCCAAAGAGCCAGAGTCACCGATATAGCTGTTAAAATTTGCAAGTTGAAGTGGCAATGGTCAAGCCACATCTATGGGTAAGAAAGGTTCTTGAGTAGAGACCACGAACCGGAAGACGCAGCGGTAGGTAGGCCTCCCACTAGATGGATCGATGACATTGTGAGAGTCGCTGGCATCCAGTGGATGCAAAAGGCAGGCTTGTAGTTCAGTGTGAAGGTTAAAGGGGGAGGCCTATGTTCAGCAGTGGACGTCTTCTGGCCGATGATGATGAATACTAAAATAATTTGAGGTAACATAGATGTGTATATAAAAAAGTACTTTACCAATTACTGCATTAAAAAGAAACATGTTGTGTATACATATTTAGGAATATGGTTTAGTTTAAAATTGTATAGTCTACTCTAAGTTTAGATTGTTTTGACCATATTTTGTTTTGTGTGCGAATAAACTAAATAAATAAGTACCTATTTGGGTATTCGATTGATGTATCTGATTCTGCATGAACTTTGTAAATACGTTTGGAAATGGTAAAGTTTAAATTGTAAATAAACCACACTATACCATTCTATGAGAGTCGCTTCTAATCATTGCTTTTTGTAAATAAATGAGTTGCCAAGTATGTATAGAGCAAGAAACGTATCTGGTAGTTACGGGGTTCCGTAGATGTGTTCTCAGGATGCTCAAATGAAGTTTATTAGAATTAGTTTAATTACTAAGAAATATCGTGACACAAACTTTTTATGATGTGATTGGATAGAAGACTAGAATACCATGCCATGACTATCTAAAAAAAATTTTGTTCGTCAATATATTAACTCTGAACAAAGTACATATTTAAGAATTTGTTAATTTTACCCATAACTCGAAAATTCTGCATCACACTGCCTTAAATTATTTAAGTAGTGTCTGCATTATATTATAAACTAGCTGCGCCCCGCGGTTTCAACCACGTAGTGATGAAAAATTGTGATGATGACGACGATGATGAAAAGTAGCCTATGTCACTTTCCAGCCCTTAAACTATACCCATGTAAAAAATCAGGTCGATCCGTTGCTATGTTGCTGCGTGAAAGAGTAACAAACAAACACACTTTCGCATTTATAATATTAAGTATGATGTTCACTTTCATGGGGCATTTCTTACAATAAAATAAATGTCACAAAGAAAGAAGTATATACAACTCTACCTCAGGTATTTTTTTATATATTCATGAATAACCTACGCGCGAAGTTCAGTAAATGAATACATTTACACGTCACATGAAAATATATGCCTAGAGTAAAATGGCATGCATTTTCATTTGCTTCTTCTTCGATTTGTAACTCATTAAAATAAACAGTCTGTTCGATCGAAAACTTAAAGTTATAAATGTAGAAAATATAATTATGTGTCAGACTGGGATAAACAGCCGCACGTACACACACCACAGCCTCAAATAAGGGTATATTGTACTACGGAACTCCAGATACCACTTAACTACTGAAATCCGCGTCATTTAATCGTAAATTACAAAACCGACTCACAAGTGATGTCAATTTCTTTTATGACTTACTAGCGACCCGCCCGCCCGGCTTCGCACGGGTGTAATTTACGTGCGAAGCCGAGGCGGGTCTCTTGTTATGTATATAAACCTTCCATGAAAAATTATCAAACTGATGGTGAAAACCGCATCAAAATCCGTTGCGTGGTTTAGGAGGAGTTAGCGGCCATACAGACATACAGACAGACAGACGCGGAAAGCGACTTCAATTTATACTATGTAGATAAGAGAAGAGATATGACTAACTTTCTTGAATAACATGAGTGCCAGTTCCTATTCCAGGTACGGCTATGTTAGGCGTGTTTACCATCTACGACCACAACTTAAAATCAGCTGAGTTGAGATCAACCGCCAAAATTGTTTGTCAAACTTTTAAAAAATTACTTAGATTGCTATGTTGAGTTGTCGAATAATGTCCTGTATATTGCGCATTACCAAATATGTTATTAACCTAAAATTTCTTTTTCCCCTTCATTTTGTGATGTTAATTGTATTGTGTCGTTCAATATAATTGCACCTACACTTTTGTGATATCGACTGTGTTTTCGTCCGCTACACCTTGCCCTTGCTTTACGGTCCACCTGTGTGCAATCACTGGATGTCGCTTCTGCACGGTATATTTGTCGGATGCCTTTGGCCGCCTTTCCTCTCGCTTTGTGTGCATGGCATCTAGGTGAGCTGGAAGAAAGTCGCTGGTCAGCAAGCCAATCAGCTCCTCGATGTTGTCACCAAGCTTGACGAACAGGTCTCATCGTCGGTGACGCCGATAAACATGCAGAAGTCTAAGATGACCGATGCCGCAAAGATGAGGAAGAAAAAACACTACAGGCTGGAGTCTGAAGAAAAACCTACTTTCCCATTCCAACAAAAGAATTTTTATAATCACGTCATGGAAAACAAAGAGATAATCAAGACTTTGTCTCTTTTGTCAACTTGCTCTCAAAATATTAAAACGGTAATAACCTAAAAGTATTTTGTTACATATTTAATACTAATATGATAAGCGTACATTTCATATGTTCTTATTATTCAACGACAGGAGTTAAATACTTTGGTGAAACGCTGGCGTCCGTATCATTATCTATGGAAATGTGAGAAAACTCTCAGACAACTGCTTGCGTGGAACTTAAATGATTTCGAACTGGCTCTCAAAAGGCATAGCGAACTAGAAGCCAAGCTAGCTACTGAACCTGATGTGCTTATCATTGGGAACTGCCTCGCCGTCTCTACTGAGAAGCTCAAGCTAGGCTTGAATACCGAACTCAAGAGTAAGAAAATTTTTATCAACTATATATACATTAATATATAATATGATATGACATTAATAGAATATTATTTATTATTAGGTCGAATTACAACAACTTTTTATTATTATTAAAAAGTAAGAGCCGAGCATATTACATGCACCGTCTCTGGCGTGCCATCTGCGTAGCATTATCTGCGTAGTAGTTTTTGAACCTACGAGAAATTTCCAACTCCTAGTACCTACCTAATTTAGAAACGAAGATATCATTAGAATTCAGAATTCAGAATAATTTTACTAAAATCTTCGAAGTAGAACGCAAAATATTTGACTTAAATACCCATTTTTGTCATTAAGTATATTGACAACTTCGGTATAGCGAAGCTATCGAAATGATTAAAACGTCTGTAGTAAAATTCGAAATAGGACTCTTGACTCTTTTAAAAACTGACATTTAAATAGGGTAAGCACCTAGCTTTTCTTCTTTTATTTGTTTTTTCTATTTATTATAACGTACCAAGCAAATACTAAATTATACTTTTAATAAAAACTTCATACAAATTGAAGATCGTTTATACTATCTATAAGCAACGAAGGCCTATGGATAGCACAGACGATCTTTAATTTCAGGCAGAGTGCCATAAATGCTGGCCACGTTGCCTTGCTGGATTGTGAGGCTAACTTTCTGACCAAAATACAGGCCAGCATTTTGGTCACGCAAAGAAACTTTTAGTACCCCCGACAAATGCTTAAAAATTCCGAAAGGACTTGGCCCCCACGGTCCAAGTGTTTCTACCCCAAACGGAAAATATAAGTAACCTCTCTCAAGGCTGGAATATTTGCGCTGTTTGAGGCATTCAGCCGCGATAGCCGCGCCACCCGCCTGTTTTGACGTCTCTGGAAGCTGATACGGCGCCAGTGTATTTAGCGTCCCACACTAAAGGTCGTCCCATCTTCCAAGGAATAAGAGTCATTCCGTCGGGTCTCTTACCATCATCACGAAGTAGGCCATACTATTAAGTAGTAGTAGAAGTTGGTTCCAAAACCGCTGCGACACTGGCGCTCCCAAAGGCCCGACGGATGATATCATTTAAACTGCTGTGGCGCGCAGCGCTATGCGACCGGCTCTTCTACTGCATGATAATCCGTGGTGACCGAAGCTATCAATTTCTTCACCACATGCACATCAGTGGGGAATGACACAAGGTGCACCATGCGCAACGAAATGGGTATCCGGAACGTGTTGTTATCGAGTAAATTTTCTAAATTAGATGATTGAAGGGCCTGCACCTAATTAGTTCGTGTTTTTGTCAGATGGTACACATCGAATTAGCCAAGCTATGCGCAAGAAGTACAAACGAGAGATGGATTATGTGTATGCTATCATGAATGATTTGGAACGAAAACTCGAGAGGCCCATACGGGACTTGGATGACGTCAGAACGGTTATGGAAACCCTCAAAAAGATTAGAGAACAAGAAGTTGATATGGAGTTAAAAATCGATCCAGTTGAAGTAAGTTTTAACACAACACATAAATCATAATTTTATGTGCATATTTATCTAAATTCACATAACAGTATTAATTGATAACAATTACAGTTAAATGTCACAGGAAAATATTGTTAGTCTCCCAAAATTTACCTGCTTTTAGCACGAATTTCATCGTCGTTAAGTGTTCGAATGTTCTGAAAGAAAGGAAGTAGATCTTGTTTCGTCCAGCAGAGCGACAGAGTACGGTAATAAAAAAATCTTGTACAGGAAGCCTTTAACGTGATAACTCGGTACGAGCTGCCAGTGAGTAAAGAGGACCTAGAGCAGGTTGACAACTTGCGGTACACGTGGCAGCAGCTCCAGGCTCAAGCCTTGGCCTCCCACGTGCAACTCCTCAGGATGCAGCCGCAGTTTGAGGAAGATCTGAAGAACAATCTAGACAGGTTGAATACATATTACACTCTCACCTTTATGCACTGCGTTGTATAATGTTATTTACTGGATTTTATCTGCAGCCTTGTTTATAATTTTGATCACCCGATATTTTGCCGTGATTTCACATGTCATCATTGCGGGATTGGTTAATAATAGGTGGGGGAAATGTTTTGATATACCCATTTTCACAGTTATTTGTTTTCGGGATTGTTTTTTGAGTGTTTGTACTCGTGTTTTTAATTCAGATTTCGAGAAGACAACACAGAATATTGTCATGAGTACAGACACGCTGGTCCAATGCAGTCTGGTCTAACTCCAAGGGAGGCTTCTGATCGACTCATACTGTTCCAGGTAAATTTACACTCCGTCGCTAAATATATTTTTCTGAAAACATCATTTTAATTTACTAAGCGTTATAACTTACCTGCTCATATGTTCAAATGATTAATGACATGTAAATAAGTATTACTACCGTAAAGCTGGTTATCATAGAAATCATGATGTGAATAGAAATGAAATAGTGCTTCATAATTATTCCCAGACTTATGAAGTGTATATCGTTTTACATGTGATAAAAAAAATATAATATTTGTGTAGTTAATCTTCAGAACTCTAAAGTAATTTAATTTCTTTGGGAAAATTGTGTCTTTTACCAGAACCGTTTCGATGGCATGTGGCGTAAATTGCAAACGTACCAAAACGGCGAGGAGCTATTCGGTCTACCTCACACGGAGTACCCAGAACTTGCTCAGATAAGGAAAGAACTAAATCTGTTGCAAAAACTATACAAGTTGTATAATGACGTCATCGATAGAGTGAGCAGCTATTACGACATACCTTGGGGAGAGGTTAACATCGAAGAGATCAACAATGAACTGATGGAATTCCAAAACAGATGCCGGAAGTTGCCCAAAGGGTATGTACACAAGAGTATACGAGTATACAAATATATATAGCTAAAGGCTTCATTTTTGGGTTAAAAAATCACCGTGGTGTATCGCTTCCAAACCAATTTTTTTCACCATGGACCTGGGTGGCAGATTTCATGGGCACAGCATGGTAGGCTATCTATAGCCGGTATTTTATCCCACTAGTATACATTCCAAATTTCAACTACCTAGCGTGAACGGTGTCGTTAAAGTAGAAGTAATTTTTTAAACTTTTACCCTTTTTTGAACCCCTTGTGATGCGAATTTTCCAAAATCTTTTCTTAGTGTGTCTACTCTTACATTCTTTTAAAAACACAACCGCTAAATTTCATGTCCATAGGACCAGCGGTTTAGACTTTGCGTTGATATGTCAGTGATCAGTCAGGACTTAGAATTTTGTATAATTAAGATATATTATGTGTAAGGGACCGTCCATTAATCACGTGATGTTTTTTGTAGCTTTTTTAACCCCCCCCCCCTTCCTCCCCTTTGGTGATACGCGGTGAGGTTTAAGACTAACCCCCCCCCCCCCCCCCCCACCAAAATCACGTGTAATTTTCAAAAAAATCTTAATATTTGTTTAAATAGGTATTATCTTTAAATACAGGTATAAAGTATAATCTAATTTTATTCTGAAATTAAGGACCATGACAAAAAGTCTGGACAAAAAGGTTGCAGGTTGTTTTTGACTGACATAAAAATAATATTAAAGTAATGGCGTAATCATGCAAAAAACATTATATTCATATTTAATGTACATTGTCCTCGGACCACGGATTAGCAAGACTTTCTTCAACACTAACAACTGGATAAGCATCTTGCAAGTCAGTTGTTGGCATTGTGCTTTGTTGAAGATCAACGTTTGTTTCATCAAGCCACTCGGCGACATCATTTTCGCGCACTACGCAGAGAATCTCTCTCGATCTACCGATCGATCGTCGTGTGAAGATGCGTGAAGGACGAACATTGTGCATCTCTAGACTATTATAGCTCGGATAAGGTTGCTTGTGACATGAATTTACATGTTCCTTAACTTTCTTCTTTGTACAGAAGTACAATCCACAATGCTGGCAAGTCCTTTCCACAAATTGCTAACGATCTTTCTGCAGGCTAGGGCAATACAGGTCATAAGGTCTATATCAAAATAGGTCTTTATACAGATTACTTAGTTTAGACATTATTTTAATGCAAAACGTACGAGGTAATAAACGGTGTACGCATTTAATTACGGTACCTATTTAATTCGGTGTACCCTCTTTGCTATTCGGCGCCACAATAATGGAATAACTGGCGACTGGTAAGCCGAGCCGGGCGATCGTCGCGGTGCGCGGCGCGCGGGGATTGCCTGGCAACGGCGAGTCAAGGTCACACTCAGTTTAGAACTCGCGCGTTTGATGAAAAATAAATACACGTGATATCTTACTGCACCCCCCCCCCCTCCCCCATGTGATATTTCGTGATTCTTGCTAAACCCTCCCCCCCTTTCAAGCCTCACGTGATTAATGGACGGTCCCTTACTGCAGAAGTAGCTGTCTACAAAACAATATAGCAGAATTAAATAACGATTATTTCTTGTAATGTAATGTACCAATACTTGTTATAACTTGTTGGATTTTAAATTCACATTATAATAATTGTCCCACAGTCTCAAGGAATGGCCTGCGTTCTTCGCATTAAAAAAGACCATAGACGACTTTAACGACATGTGTCCGTTGCTTGAGCTAATGGCCAACAAGGCCATGAAACCGCGTCACTGGCAACGTATCATGGAAGTCACAAAGTACAACTTTGAACTAGACAACGAAGACTTTTGCCTCAAAAATATTCTCGAAGCACCACTTTTACCTAATAAAGAGGATATTGAGGTTAGTATACGAAAATAAATCTTAGCAGTTGAGTGATAATTTTAGGAAGTAGTTATTGTGGTGAGTGGTCAAATTAGGCAGCGGTCAATATAGGAGTGGCCATACTGGGAACTACAAAGTAGTTCTTACTACAAATGGTAAATTTAGGAAACGACAACGAACAAAGCAATAATAATAAGATTTTATGGTTTACATTACGATAGCTTCTAAAATAGTAATAGAAAATAGTTTTATCTATATAAACTAAGGAAAATAGTGATGTAATTTTTTTTTATGTTTCACCAGGATATTTGCATATCAGCTATGAAAGAGAAAGACATCGAAGCTAAACTACGGCAAGTGACAAACGAATGGTCAGTTCACGAGCTGACGTTCCAGACGTTCAATAACCGCGGGGAATTGTTGCTGAGAGGCGATACCACGGCGGAGACTATTGGCCAGCTTGAGGACAGTCTCATGATCTTGGGATCTCTTCTTTCTAATCGGTCTGTAAAAATAGAAATGAACTGCATTTCTACTGGATTATGTACCAATTTTATAAAGATATATCAAGAAATTCAAAATTATTTTTTAACTATTTTTGCATTAAATATGACTTTTAATATCAAACAGGTATAACGCTCCGTTCAGAAAACAAATCCAACAATGGCTGTATGATCTACAGAGCACTAACGAGATCTTGGAGAGGTGGCTCCTTGTGCAGAACATGTGGGTCTACCTGGAGGCCGTGTTCGTTGGAGGCGACATTGCCAAACAACTACCAAAGGAAGCAAAACGGTTCTCGAAAATTGACAAGTCTTGGCAGAAAATCATGCAGAGGGCTCACGAGACCCCCGGTGTGGTGTCGTGCTGTGTCGGAGATGACTTATTGAGGCAATTGCTCCCACATCTGCAGGAACAGCTTGAACTCTGTCAAAAGAGTCTCAGTGGCTATCTCGAAAGAAAAAGAACCATGTTTCCTAGATTTTTCTTCGTGTCTGATCCGGCCCTATTAGAAATTTTGGGCCAGGCTTCCGACTCACACACCATACAAAACCATTTATTATCAATTTTTGATAACATCCGTTATGTCAAATTTCACGATGTCGGTAAGGTTCATTTACATTTTTTGAGGGCAAGTTAAGTGTCTTTGTTAACTAAATAAAATACTAGCTAACTAACACCACAAAAGCAGTTGGCTGCCCAAGCCCATAGACCGTTGAAAATCTCAAAACAATCCAAATGCTTAAGCCCACTATTGTAACTATAACTACTTCATGAACTTGTAACATACTAAACATATGGTAAGAGTATAAATTGTTGTCACTCTTGAATAAAATTGCATGACCCAATTTGTTTGAAAATTTTCAATGTTCACTGTGAATTAAAATTTAGCAGCTGCTTTGCCTCGGCCTACATTGCCTTGCTTTTCATTCAATAGCTGGTTTACCGCCCCTACATCAATGTACACATACTATAATATCTTTTAAAATTTTACCTACTTTAACACCATTCTTCTAATTCAAAAACATTTTTGCTTTCTTTGCTATTTAAAATAAATATTTGCCATATCGCTTTGATATCACCTGCAAATGATACGTGTTGTATTTTTCAGAGTACAATAAAATGATAGCAATAGTATCTTCTGAAGGCGAAGAGATTAAACTAGAGCGGCCGGTGCGTGCCGAGGGTTCAGTAGAAACGTGGCTTACCTCTCTCCTGCAGTCAGCGCAGGGCAGTTTGCATTCGATCATAAGGAACGCTGTCGCTGTTCTGAACGATCCCTCTTTTAACCTTCTATTATTTTTAGATAAAATGCCTGCTCAGGTGAATAATAGTTATAAGGTCCATGGGCAACATATAAGTTTCTCATTGTACTCGCATAAAACATCTAAAATTTTCAGATTGGTCTACTAGGTATTCAGATAATATGGACGAGAGACGCTGAATTGGCACTAATGCAAGCACGCCAAGATAAAAAGATCATGATGGAAACGAATAATAAGTTTCTAGAGCTTTTAAATACACTAATCGATCAGACTACTAGAGACCTCACCAAGATAGAGAGGATAAAATTTGAAACGTTGATCACAATACACGTGCATCAACGTGATATTTTTGATATGCTGGCAAGTATTTAGATATTTTTTTTTTGTTTCTGTATTCATAAATACCGACACTAGTTCTACCCACGATACTAGTTGCCATCTCTTATTGACTCAATAAAAAAAATACGGATCACATTTATATCCAACCTATTTTCTTTCAGTCGGTTATTAATCTTACCCAATACTCATCGTTAAGATTTCACAGGCATACTAATAATAATAATACGCAGGGGCTGCTTTAATGGCGACCTATCGGTGAGTGGCGACACCGCGTACCCCAATTCTATGGGGCTGAAACCCCGGAGACAACGATTCCTAGCTTGCCTTAACCGGCTGTCTGGGGGTGGAAACCGCAAGAGCTGAAAACCTAAGCTCCAGGGTGAAAGTTTAGTGTTAAAGGGCATACATAGATAACGCCGCGAGTAGCTCTTAGTGAAAGTGCAGCACACCTCTCGAAACACTAAAAGCCACCCATGCCAATGTTTCCCCTCCGGTGCCAATATGCGCCAGCCAATTTAGTGGGTGGCAAGATTACTTAGAACTTAAAGTGAAAAGCACTGGTGTTGATATTGTATTAAGTTGCGTATAGGTACACAATGTTCTTAGGTTGCAACCAGATTCAGTGATGATTAAAATAGTTTTCTACGGGATATTTTAATAATGAAGATGCCAGAACCGGTATGGTATCTATTCCTGTTGCTTGGGGGCAGAATACCTTGATTGACGCAATATTTTCAGAAATTTCGTTTAGTTCCAAAGACATCAACAAGCTTTTAGAGGGCTCCGCACCCAAAGAGTTAAAACGGGGCCCTATTATTGAGCCTACGTTATCTCCATGTCCGTACTTTTTAACGGCTGTATCTTTCGAACCGTAAGTCCTTATTCCAGTAATGGTGTTTCCTTATTTAAGGTTGCGCTATTATATATAGTTGCGTATAGTGAATCTTAGTATCAATACAAACAGCTTAGTTTTTCGATACTAACTTAGATTAATTATGTGTATATATATGAAATAAATAAATTAAAAAAATAAATAAAAAAAAGTTGAAGTCATAGTATCCTTCGTCTCAGGCCTGCGGCCTTATTATAGAAGTTTGATTGTGATCCAGATTGCATGCCGTCCCGTTCGCATCTACTTACTCGCACCACGAGCGTAAGTGAGATGGCACGCGATCGCGATCACAATCCGAATTACGATAAGACATCGATAATAAGGCATCAGGGCTCTTACAAATCGATTGTTTACTTCCTCCTGTGGGTAGATTTCCCTCATCTCGTCAGCAGTATCTACCTAAGTAACTGGAGCTGGCCAGTAAGTATATGTATAATTACATCACTAACACAAAATAATGTATTAAAAATGTGTTTCAGGTTCGACTAAACGTACGTTCTGCGATGGATTTTGAGTGGTTGAAGCAGTGTCGGTTCTATTTCAAGGAAGACGCTGATAAGACGTGGATCTCTGTTACCGATGTTACTTTCACATACCAAAATGAATATCTGGGATGCACAGAAAGATTAGTGATTACGCCGCTCACGGACAGGTCTGTATCTGTAGCCTCTTTGCTGCCACCGCCAATTTTGCGAAATACCGTTAAGTGTCTCTCTCTCCGCGGAATTATTTGCGCGCGTCGGCGTCGGTTGTTTTATACCTCTCAAAATGTAGCTCTTATGTGTTGCGCTTCTCAAAATGTAGCTTCTTCAGCGAGAGTAGGACAAACTCATACCTTGCCCGAGATATTTACGAGAAAAAGAGAATAAGGTATAGTCTGACAGCGTGTCGTGATTATTGCTTGGGTACTTCCGGTACCCATGGTGCAAATTTCGTATTTTTTTTCTATTAAGGATACCTATGGACAGCGAAATAACGAAACCAACTGTAAATTATACTTATGGTCAATAAAATTAAGTATCACAAAATATCACATAGTTACCGACGAATTTAACCAACTGAAGGGTTGGTGTCATTGACCGCTGCGCCAGATTTAACACAATTTTAACTTGTGAGCATCCAGATTTTGACAGTAACAAATGCATAAATGTTGGGATAGAAGAAACTAATGTTCATCTGTATTATTGCCACAGATGCTACATAACTCTGGCCCAAGCCCTAGCTATGAGTATGGGTGGCGCACCATGCGGGCCTGCAGGCACGGGCAAAACTGAAACTGTCAAAGATATGGGCAAGACTCTGGCCAAATACGTTGTTGTTTTCAACTGCTCCGATCAGATGGACTACAGGTAAAACAGATCACTACGAATCAGGAACCCTGACATTAATGACTACCGAAAAAGTATTCGCAATCAAGCCAATGTCAAATTCAATGTCGGCCTTCGATAGCCATCTATACCACAGAAGACATATAGTCTATATTAGGATCCCTGATAGTTTTTAAAACAAACTTCATAATATACCTATAGATTGAAGAGTTATTAAAAAACCTACGTTCCTAATGGCTCTTCTAAGATACCAAGCCATTGACTTCCGATACAAAGCATTTATGACTAGTTCCGAGCCAAAAGGTTCATAATAAAAAATATAACACATGGTATTTGATGTGTTTATTATTTTAACCCCAAGCCGCCTGCCAAGCATGGTGATTATGGCACATCCCTCTTTAAGAGAAAGGCCTTTGTCCATCAGTGGACGTTTGATTGCTGCTGATTATTATTTGAACACACTTCGAGGGATATAAGACTTTGGTATGTTCCGGCAGCCTCACTTTTGAGCCAGTTCTAGGCTAAGCGTTTACCACCTTCAACCACACTCGTACTTAACATCAGGTGAGCTGAGGTCAAACGACCATAACAAACTTTTAAGGTCAAGACTTTAAAGCTATTTTTATTAAAGATTTTAATTTAGATGCAATAGCACATTTACAGTACATCTGCGAATGTACTCGATATATCTTGTAAAAATTGTGGTAATCATCTATTATCGTTTCCCAGGGGGCTCGGTCGAATATACAAAGGTCTGGCTCAGTCTGGCTCGTGGGGCTGTTTTGACGAGTTCAATCGCATCGAGCTGCCGGTGCTGTCGGTGGCCGCCCAGCAGGTGGCCGTTGTGCTCGCTGCCAAGAAAGAAAAGAAGAAGAACTTCATTTTCACCGATGGAGACTCCTCCGATATGTGCCCCGAGTTTGGAATATTTATTACCATGGTAACTCATTTCTGTGCCTCTATTGCATGTTGTTTTCTCAAAATAAAAGCAACGTGTAAATAAAAAATAAAAGTTAAACTAAATAAACCTGTAAATAAAACTTAACGTGTAATATGCACGTTGTGTTTCTGCCTACATCCTAAACGCTTCGGCTTTGATAAAAGAGGAGTAATTTTTTTTTGTAATTTCAAGAATGGTCGTTCGGTAGAATTGGTGCAACTTAACTTGATTTTATAATTTTGTAAGATGCGAATCAGCCACACAATTATCGTATGGCATTATTCCGGGCTGTACCCCCATCTGTCAGTTCACCTGGGTGGCCCACGGGCACTTTTCTTGCTTGTGGTCCACTTTAATTGGATTGGATTGGTATTGGTTCCGTGTTCTCGTCCTGTAATCGGATCAACTTGGTGGCGTATCTATACAAACACTTCAACCCTTCGATATACCTGTAGTTGATATGACACCGCTGGAGGAAATGCAATACTGCCCAGGCCTCGATTGAATCGAAGGCTTTTTCATAGTCCACAAACGCTAGGCATCAGTTCGGTTAGAAGTCACAAATTAGTGGTATTTGTTTTATTTACTTTTTACAGTTTTGAATTTAATTCTTTAATATTAAGTTTTTCAAAAAAGCCATGTCTACACTTATTTATTACTCGGGAGTACGCCTTCACTGTTACGTTATCGTAACTTTTTGTTTGTGATTAATCACTCTGGGTCGAAAAAATGGTTTCTAAAAACACTAAGGGAGCGTGATATTGAAGATTATAATTTAATTTGGAGCTATTTGTTTAGAACCCTGGCTACGCGGGCCGCAAAGAACTCCCGGAGAATCTGAAAATCCAGTTTCGAACCGTGGCTATGATGGTGCCCGACCGACAGATCATCATCAGGGTTAAGCTGGCCTCGTGCGGCTTCCTCGAGAACATCACGCTAGCGAGAAAATTCTACACGCTGTATAAGCTTTGCGAAGAGCAACTTACCAAGCAGGTAAACCTTTCCACCTAAATCATGCTTTCTCAAAAATTGTTGACAATGTACCCATTATTTGAAGGACGTATGTGGATTGAAATTGAACTTTAAGGTCTATTTCCGCTCTTCTAATATTTAGTAAGTGGGTATGGTTATTTCAGGTATGAAATAGTACATTGATACCCCAGGGGTTAAAGTAACTTATTTAGTCCCGAGACGGGGTTTGGGCTAATAGTTCGAGGGACTAAACAAGTCTTTAACCCCGATGTAAACACTGTGCTTTTCATTACAAATACAAGGAAACTATCGGATTCACATATCGGAATCAGATGAACTCATTGTGTCTATACAAATCTGCTATACGGAAACATAAACAAAACTCTTCAATGAAGATCCGCGGATTCCCGCCAATATTTTTTTTTAGTAACATCCTAACACTGGCAATTTCACGAGTAGGGCGGGACCATAATTCTTTTGAGGAGAAAAAAAAAGTGGGAACTTGGTTCAATACAAATGTGAAAATAGAACTAGTTTTTTTTATTTTATAATTTGAGTGTGTGTCAGTTGAAAGTGATTCTCCCTTGGGCTGAAATGTATTACTTTCGACCCGCTCCTCAGGCAAATTCAGACCTACTTTCCGAGTATGAGTAATGAAAAAATATTTTATTCCAAAAATTGCATTAAACTAAAATAAGTTCGATGCCATTTCTTAATTAATTAAATAAACAGCTTTATATCGAAACCAGAATAAATATTTTGTTTTCACTGATTTTTTTTACTTTGCGCTCTTAATATTACTCCACTATTTCGTCTTTTTAAATTCGTTTTTAGGTTTCCGTAAATCCGTACCTCAAAAGGAGAAAGGAACCTTTAAAGATTACTTTGTTGTCCGTCTGTCTGTATGTCTATAAAGACCTTTTTCTCATAAATGCATAAAGGTATCAAGTTGAAATTTGTGTCAAATACTTGGGTCTACGGTTTCTTTTTAGCTATGAAAAAATCAGGCTTGTAAGTCAACACGATCAAAAGATATGACCGTTTATGTCGTATATTTTGCTATTTCACAATGGAACCAAAACCTATATAGGGTACTTCCCGTTGACCTAAAATCATGAAATTTGGCAATAAGCAAGGTCTCACAGCACATATAAATATTCGTTAATTATAGTTGTATCCTATAAAAAATATTGTTTTGCGATCACAAACATACAAACAATGGAATAACCTTAATGGCCACTACAAAGCTAAGTTTGTCTTTCAATATTTCAACTAATTTTATTGGTATTTTTTTATTTGGACTCTGTACCATAGTATTAACAATTTATGTGGTGGTACGGAACCCTCAGGGCATGAGCCCGACTCGCACTTTACCGGTTTATTTAGTATCACTCTAATGACTCCGACAACGGTCGGGAGTTATTCTCGACCGATAAACATTGTTAGCCGTTTTGTCATAGTTGTCATTCGGTTTGTGTACGTATGTGATTGTAACTCCACATTACAAATATGTCGGAGTATACCCAATGTTTGAGTTAGTCATCGAATGAAACATGCATATTATTATATTATACCTTTTCAGGTGCACTATGACTTCGGTCTGCGTAACATCCTCTCCGTCCTCCGCACACTAGGTGCCGTGAAGCGAGTCAATTCAAAAGACAACGAGAGCACCATCGTGATGAGGGTCTTGCGAGACATGAACCTCTCGAAGCTTATCGATGAGGACGAGCCGCTCTTCATATCGCTAGTGGCGGATCTTTTTCCGAACCAAGCTTTGGAGAAGACAACGTACACGGAACTAGAGGAAGCAATCAAAAAGCAAGTGGACACTGCTGGACTAATCAATCATCCGCCGTGGTTATTGAAGATTATTCAAGTATGACGTATTTTAGTTTTATTTGTTAGTACAATTGTTTCGATTCCCGTACAATATTTACCGATGGTTTTGCCGAAAAATCGCTCCAATGAATAAATGTTTGGCCGACATCACGACTTGCCGACACAGGCGTAACAAGGTTTTAATTTAGGAGAGGCTAAAAACAAAAATCTAGTTTATTTTAATTGTCTGATGTTAAGTTGAAAATGTCTTCAGTTAAACAATACTAATCATAATAAACACATAGGTATCCTATCATTGAAACTATCTTTTTGAAAAATTTATTTTAAAAACTACACCAAATTCAAGACTATAATACCTACATAGTCAAAACAGAGATTGAAAGTACTTGTCAAAACTTTTGCTGTAGTGAACCACAGACTAAAACGTCAAGTTTTTTTTTTAACTTTTTCAAATAGCGCTGAATCAATTTTGGTAAAATTTATATAGGACCTCTGAGGTATGTACTAACAAAAAAAATCATCAAAATCTATTTATAATTGGCAGAGTAATCGCGTAACAAACACTTTAAAAAACACTTTAAAACAAACAGTGGAATTGATAAACTTCTCCTCTCGTCGGTTAAAAACTAGCCCGCTAGGGTTCTGGCAAAATTTTGTCTGCATTGAAATGATTTAAATATTTTTTTCGTTTTTAGAACCCTTTTCTATGCACAGCGCATACTCATCATACACAAGCCAACAAACTTTCTGTCGTTGTTAAGAGTTGCTAAAAGAAGATTCCTGATACAACGTCAACGGCGTAGGCAATATCTGGTCACCAACAGATCCTCTCTGTAAGGATAATATGACTTATCGTTTATCTCGGGATCGGGATAAAGATCTCTTGTTTAGAATCTATGGCTATTGACGTAGTGACAGTCTTAAAGCTGTTCATATCACGGGGTAGTTCTTTTGTGAAATGTTCATATAGGAATCTTTGTACTGCAGTTGCAAACCCAAATAGTTGATGTTAAAGAGAACATATTCGTCACATGAAAACAAAAGACATAAATTCAAATGTTATTTTCGAGGTCTTGTGTTTCTCAGATTTTTGTAAGTACATTCAGTCGTTTTTTATCTTCAGAAATGTTGAAGTGCATGTCCAAAATAATGAACGCACGTTGCTTAGGTTCTTAATGTTTGTCATGAGATTTTACAATTAACAAGTAATGTGTAATTTCCAGTTGTACGAGACCCAGCGCGTGCGCCACGGAATAATGACTTTGGGTCCACCCGGTGCCGGCAAGACGACCTGCATACACACTCTCATGAATGCGCTCTCTGAAATGGAAAATCCTCACAGGTCACTCAAACATTATTGGCTTGTAGGCAGCAGCTCTTGTTTCAAACTTTACATAGGGATGCCATGTAATAATAGTATACATCTATAATTATTGATAGAATCAAAATACCTGTCACCTGTTTTGATGGCTTACCTTATGCATAGAAATTTGACAAGTTTTATTTCAGGAACCAAATTATGATTCTGCACTATTTACTCATAGTTAAATAGTTTCGTAGTTAGTCGCTGTTGAATTTCATGTGCTGTCTTACCGTTCCCTATAAAGTACAACCTGGGTCATTTCAAGATAAGAGTGAATACGTATTGCGTCAAGGGTAAGCGTGCTCCATTTCAGACCACATTATCACTTTCCATCAGGTAAGGTGTGGTCAAAAGCTAGCCCATTACACCATGAAAAATAGCTATACATATCTTTAGTGTCTAAACTTAAAGCCAAACAAATGTTTCTAAACTTAAATTTATTTATAGAGAGATGCGTATGAACCCCAAAGCCATAACCGCCGCTCAGATGTTCGGTCGGCTCGATGTTGCTACTAACGACTGGACAGACGGCATATTCTCTGCTCTCTGGAGAAAAACTCTCAAGATAAAGACCGGAGAGTACATTTGGCTCGTCCTTGATGGCCCTGTGGACAGTATTTGGATAGAAAACTTGAACTCTGTGTTAGATGACAATAAAACGCTGACGCTGGCAAACGGCGATCGTCTTACCATGTCGCCGACCTCAAAAATAATATTTGAGCCGGAGAATATTGACAATGCGTCACCAGCTACAGTATCTCGAAATGGCATGGTGTACATGAGTGCATCTGGGCTAGAATGGGAACCAGGTAATTTTTTTCCCTACTATCTTTACATGCCTCATAAAACGTGTTGAGTTGTAATGTTAATTTATATTATTTCAGTTTTACGGGGATGGTTAAAAACAAGGTCGGAACTTGAGATAGAAATATTTGGATCCCTTTTTGAGCAAACATTCCCGTCAGTGTTCACCTGGTGCACCCAAAACCTCACTTTTAGCATGAGGGTTTTGCAAGCCAATATTATTTTACAAATGCTGCGTCTTCTAGAAGGCTTGGTTCCTCCACAAATTGTTGAACTTGAAGATACCTCCGCCAGTAAGTCGGTTAACGGAGACATTGACGATGACGAAGAAAAGGAAAAAGGTGAAGAAATCATATTGTTCACGCCCGAGCATCTACACAAGACATACGTATTTACTCTTATTTGGGGCTTTGGGTCTCTGTTAGAAACAGACGACAGGCACAGGTACGACGCGTACATTAAAAAAAACTTCCGTGAATTACTGGACTTACCTAAGCATCCGAACAATAAACCAAGCATAAGTTTTGATTTCTACGTGAAACATCCTGGCAAGTGGGAGCTGTGGGACGACTTGGTGATGCACTATCAATACCCTGACACGGCGACTCCTGATTACTCGAGTATTCTTGTTCCTATCACTGACAATGTGAGAATTAACTATCTAATTAATTGCATAGCGAAACAGGGCAAGGCTGTGCTTCTTTTAGGCGAACAAGGATCAGCAAAAACAGTAATGATGAAAGCTTATATGAAAAATGCGAATCCCGAGCAATTTATGGGGAGATCTTTTAATTTCTCATCTGCCACGAGTCCCTACCAATTTCAGAAAACTATAGAAAGCTACGTGGAAAAAAGAAGCGGTATGACCTTCGGACCTGCGGGAGGCAAAAAGATGTTAGTTTTTATCGACGACATTAATTTGCCTGAAATCAATGAGTGGGGTGACCAAATCACGAATGAGATAGTGAGACAAACTATGAGTATGGGTGGGTTCTATAGTCTCGAAAAGCCTGGAGACTTCACCACGATTGTCGACATACAAATCCTAGGTGCAATGGGGCAGCCAGGTAAATAAGTACAAAATATAGTACGTATAAGTACATTATATTATGCATTATGTAATGTTGTTACAACATATGGATACTAATTGATTAAAAGTAGGTAAATATTAAAATTTCTCCCTAAAATTTAAAATTTTCAGGTGGTGGCAGAAATGACATACCTGCTCGGTTAAAACGTCAGTTTGCAATATTCAACTGTCCTCTTCCTAACAACGAATCTATTGATAAAATCTTCAAAGTGATCGGTGAAGGACATTACAATGCGAAAAGAGGATTTGCAATGGAGGTCCGTCAACTCATAAAGAAAGTTATACCTTTGACGCGAGACTTATGGATGCGAACTAGACTCAATTTACTACCAACCCCAGCTAAATTTCACTATGTATTCTCATTACGTGATTTGTCCAGGGTATGGCAAGGGATGGTGGGGACATTACCTACAGTTATTGAATCAGAAAAGTGCTTAATGTTACTATGGAAGCACGAATTCTCAAGGGTGTTCTCTGACCGATTCACGCATCAAGCTGACAAGGATTGGTTTCATAAAGCGATGTATGATATTGCTGAGGAAATATTAGGTGCAGAGTATAGAAAAATGATGGATAAAGATCCTGTGTTCGTTGATTTCATGAGGTGATTGTCAAAAAACAAAGAATTCTGTCGTGCACAATTAGTATATAACACGAAATATCAATTTCCATTTCTTTTTGTTTGACAGAGATGCTCCGGAACCAACGGGAGAGGAAGGTGAAGATGCAGATATGGAATTACCCAAAGTTTATGAACCCGTGTTTGACTACAGCGAGTTACGAGAACGATTACAGATGTTTTTGTCGCAGTTCAACGAGATGGTGCGCGGCTCTGGTATGGATCTCGTGTTCTTCCCTGACGCGATGCTCCATTTAGTCAAAATTTCTAGAGTGATCAGACACCCGAGAGGAAACGTGATGTTAGTTGGTGTCGGTGGCTCCGGCAAGCAGTGTTTGACCAAGCTATCCACATTCATCGCAGGATACCGATCTTTCCAGATAGCACTTACTAGATCTTACAATGTGGGAAACTTTTTGGAAGATCTAAAACTTTTATACCGATCATGTGGCGTTCAAGGCAAGGGCACTACGTTTATTTTCACTGATTTGGATATCAAAGAAGAAGGTTTCCTCGAATATCTGAACAATATATTGTCTTCGGGTGTCATCTCTAACCTTTTTACTAAAGACGAGCAGCAAGAAATTATATCTGAACTTACGCCGATAATGAAACGAGAAAACCAAAAACGTACGTTGACTAACGAATTGGTAATGGAATATTTCTTAAACAGAACCTGTCAAAATCTTCACGTTGTGTTGTGTTTTTCTCCTGTAAGTTAACCTAAACTTCAACTAAATGGTATCACATACCTACCTAGTGTTTTCATTTATATAGTGTTTATTATTATAGGTAAGTGAGGCGTTCCGGTATCGTGCAATGCGTTTTCCTGCTCTTATCTCCGGGTGTACGATAGATTGGTTCCAACCGTGGCCAAAAGATGCACTTGTATCCGTCGCCGATCATTTCTTAGCTGAGTTTGAAATTGAATGCACTAAAGAAGTAAAAAAAGAACTTGTTACTGTATTGGGTACAATACAAGACGTCGTTTCTAAGGTTTCTGCAGAATATTTCCAAAGATTCCGGAGGTCATCACACGTCACACCGAAATCTTATTTGAATTTCATCGGTGGATACAAAACTATTTACCAAATGAAGCAGAAGGAACTTGGTGACGGAGCTCTACGAATGGACACTGGCTTAGAAAAGCTTAGAGAAGCGTCTATATCTGTAGAGGTCTTGAAAAAAGACTTGGCTGTGATGGAACAAGATTTGGCATTGGCTTCGGAGAAAGCAGGTCGTGTGCTGACCGAAGTAACAGAGAGAGCTATGCAAGCTGAAATCGTAAAAAATCAAGTGCAAATAGTGAAAGAAAAGGCTGAAGCTTTAGTGGCGTATATTGCGGAAGAAAAAGAGAAAGCAGAGATAAAATTGGAAGCAGCAAAGCCCGCCCTAGAAGAAGCCGAGGCAGCTTTGAACACTATCAAGCCAGCTCACATCGCTACTGTCAGAAAACTTGGCCGACCACCGCATCTCATCATGAGAATTATGGACTGCGTGCTGATTTTATTCCAGAGGAGATTACATCCACTTATATCAGACACAGCTGCACCTTGTCCAAAGCCGTCATGGGCTGAATCTCTAAAGGTAAATTACATTTTATTATTACCTATAAATTAATCAGCTTTGTTCACATCTGTGAATTTCGGTTTTTACTGTTTTTAAAGTTTACTTGAACTTGCACTAGAAAGAAGGTGCATAAAGCCATTGAGCAGAATTTATCACGGATTCGGAATGATTACAAACTATAGTAATTGTAATATTGTATTATTCCTAATCTTATCTGAGGATTGGTTTTTTAACAGATGATGGCAAGTACAACTTTTTTGTTGCAACTTCAAAATTATCCTAAAGATATAATTAACAACGAAATGGTGGAACATTTAATGCCATACTTTGAAATGGAAGATTATAACATGGACACAGCGAAGCGTGTGTGCGGTGACGTTGCCGGTTTGTTATCGTGGACAAAGGCCATGGCTTTTTTCCACAGCGTCAATAAAGAAGTGTTGCCGTTAAAAGCTAACTTGTTGCTGCAAGAGGCGCGGTTAAAGGTTAGTGTAATTTTCATATTTTGCATCACATAACGTCATCACGTTTAAATATTAATACATGGTTAATTTTTCAGGTCGCCATGGATGACTTATCGTCAGCTGAAAGGCAATTAGAAGAAAGAGAAATGTCACTAAGAAAAGTAAAAGAGCAGTACGAGTCGGCTGTCTCTGAAAAACAACAGCTGACAGATGCTGCCAATGTTTGCTTGAGAAAAATGACAGCAGCTACAGCACTGATCAACGGTTTGGGTGGTGAGAAGATCAGATGGACTCAGCAAAGTAAGGACTTCAAAGAACAACTGGGTAGACTAGTCGGAGATGTAGTGCTCGCTACCGGTTTCTTATCCTACTGTGGACCTTACAACCAGGAGTTTAGAAATAATTTACTTGACAATTGGATGGGAATTCTAAAAAATAAAGAGATACCCGTCACCAACGGCTTAAACATAACTAATATGCTTGTCGAAAGCGCTACTATTTCAGAATGGACTTTACAAGGTTTACCAAACGATGATCTTTCGGTGCAAAATGCTTTGATAGTAACAAAATCAAGTTCTTATCCACTCTTAGTAGACCCGCAAAGTCAAGGAAAAAACTGGATCAAGAACAAGGAAAGTTCCAATGAGTTACAAATTACTTCTCTCAATCACAAATACTTCAGAACACATCTGGAAGACAGTTTATCTCTCGGACGCCCGCTATTGATTGAAGATGTTGCAGTTGAGCTAGACCCCGTTATAGACAACGTACTTGAGAAAAACTTTATCAAATCCGGTTCAATTGAAAAGGTCATAGTGGGTGACAAAGAGTGTGATGTCATGCCCGGATTCATGTTATATATCACAACCAAACTACCCAACCCTGCGTATTCACCTGAAATAAGCGCAAAAACGTCAATCATAGACTTTACCGTCACTATGCAAGGTCTGGAAGATCAGTTGCTGGGCCGAGTGATATTGATGGAGAAATCAGATTTGGAAGAGGAAAGGGTAGCATTGTTCGAGTCTGTTATGAAAAATCAGAGGAGTATGAAAGAACTTGAGAGCAATTTACTCTGTCGGTTGACATCTTCAGAAGGTTCTTTAGTAGACGATGAAGCTCTGATTCAAGTACTACAAATCACCAAAACGACAGCAGAAGAAGTGAATGAGAAGCTGAAGGTTGCAGAAGTAACAGAAAAGAAGATTATCAAGGCGCGCGAAGAATTCAGAGCGGTCGCTGCTAGAGGATCCATTCTTTACTTCTTGATTGTAGAAATGAGTAACGTCAACCTCATGTATCAGAATTCGTTGAAACAATTCTTAACTATTTTCGATAATTCCATAACCAAGTCTACTAAAAGCAATGTTACAGAAGAACGAATCAATATTATTCTAAAGTACTTGACACACGAAGTGTGGGCTTTTACGTTACGCAGCTTATACGAGAGACACAAAGCATTGTTCACTCTCATGTTAGCTATGAAAATTGACTATCAGAAGGAACTGATGTCCCACGATGAGTTTATGGCATTTATAAAAGGTGGGGCATCTCTTGATTTGAACGCAGTCACGCCAAAACCCTTTAGATGGATTTTGGATATAACTTGGTTGAATTTGGTTGAAATCAGCAAATTGAAGACTTTTTCTGATGTCCTAACTAGGGTAAGACGAAGTCATTTAATGAAACTCTTAAGAGCTTGAAAATAACATAATACTTTATGTTGATTTTGTTCCCAGTAGTTAATTCTCTGGTCTATTTAGATATCGTCGAATGAAAAAGAATGGCGAGTCTGGTACGAAAAAGCGAAGCCGGAAGAAGAAACTATACCGAGTGGCTACCACGACAGTTTGGACGTCTTCCGGAAGCTTCTCCTCATCAGGTCATGGAGCCCTGACCGTACGCTTTCTCAAGCTCGAAAGTACATAGTTGGTAAGTACAATTTGAGTAACAAGACAAGAAATCGTTCGCTTATTAGTTTGCTCGTAAATCCTTAAACAACAATATTAACGCTTCTGATAGATATGAACTTTAAAATCGGAAAATAGTGAATTAATTATTAACAGTATTCGTATAAAATATTATCTAAGCATAACCAAGACTGCCTATAAATATATGGAAATAATAAATATCTGGGACATTTTTGCACACACGGTCATCTGACCCCAAACTAAGCAAAGCTTGTGATATGGCTGCCAGAGACTGATATACCTACATATATATTTTTAAATACATACTTAAATAAGCACAGAAGATAGGTTCACTACCAACTGAGCCACCGGGGCAGTAAATAACTCATTTCCATTATACAAAATATTCAAGCATCAGAGATTGTGGTAGGAGATATGTGGAGCTTAAAGCATCTCAGACAGATAATAATTATAAGATAACAGATTTCATATCTAATATCTGACGAAGGTGACGAGCACAGCACAGTTTACTGCCGCGCTGCAGGATTTTGAACTGTTGACGACGTAGTAACTTTACCTAGTCTGTGTGTTGAAGTTCTAAATTCTGACTGTCGCTGAGTTGTTATGGGAAAGCTTTACAGGCATAGCGATTGCCGCTCATTTGCATAAAAACATATTTAATCACATGTGTGTGAATAACCCAATATGTTTTTCAGATTCCCTGGGTCCGGAGTATGGTGAAGGGTGCATCCTAAACCTCGAAGCGACGTGGGAAGAGTCGGAACCACGAACACCTCTCATCTGCATCCTCTCAATTGGTTCCGATCCGTCCGCGCAGATTTGTGCCCTAGCCAAGACTAAGGAAATCGGTAACCATCTATATAATGCAATACATATCCATATATAAATTACTTTTAGCGTATTGCGTTAATATCGTAATCTTGTTATCTTACTTTGAATACTAATATTACTAATTAATATCATATTTTGCAGTCCTCAAAGCAGTTTCAATGGGCCAAGGCCAAGAGATAGTCGCACGTAAAATGATATCAGACTCTATGAACGAGGGTGGATGGGTACTGCTGCAGAACATCCACTTGTCCCTGCCGTTCTGCGTAGAAGCCATGGACGCGCTTATCGAAACGGAACACATCCAGGAGACCTTCAGATTATGGCTCACTACAGAAGTACATACGGAGTTCCCTATAGGCCTGCTTCAAATGGCTATCAAGTTTACTAACGAACCTCCTCAAGGAATTAGAGCCAGCATGAAGAGAACATACCAAAATATCACTCAAGACTCATTAGATTACTCGTCCCTCTCACAATGGCCTCCACTTTTATATGCAGTCGCATTTTTGCACACAATTGTTCAAGAAAGAAGGAAGTTTGGTCCTCTAGGATGGAATGTACCATACGAGTTTAACCAAGCTGATTACGCTGCAAGCGTCCAGTTTGTTCAGAACCATTTAGACGAAATTGACCCCAAGAAGGGTATATCTTGGCCAACTATTTGTTACATGCTCGGGGAGGTTCAATACGGAGGTCGGGTGACTGACGACTTTGACAAGCGTCTATTGACGACATTTACCAACGTGTGGTTCTGCGACGTCCTACTGCGGCCGGGCTTCGAGTTTTACAAAGGATACAAAGTTCCTCAAACAAGGAATCTGCAGGGTTACGTGGATTATATCAATCAGCTTCCACTGACCGATACACCGGAAGTGTTCGGTCTGCATGGAAATGCCGATATCACTTACCAGATCAATAGCGCTAAGGATATTTTAGATACGATTCTGAACGTACAGCCGAAAGAAGGTGGCGGTGGCGGCGGAGAGACCCGGGAGAGCATCGTATACCGACTAGCCGAGGACATGCTGGAGAAACTACCGAAGCAATATGTGAGCTTTGAAGTCAAGGAGGCGTTGCACAAGATGGGCTCTTTTCTGCCTATGAATATCTTCTTGAGGTAAGTAGGTCAAGTGCTGTACCTATAGACGGCTTAACCTATAGACACCATTCATTCCGAGTGAAAGAAATGAGTAAGAAATTAAATTCGAGTTCATTTTTATAGTTTTTTAATTATTATACTAGTTTTTAGCGGCCATCTTAATTTTTAGAGTTCCACAGTACTACAAGGAATGAATAGAATGAACTTAAAAGGGTATAAGTTTTTTCTGTCCGTCCGTTTGTTGGTCAGTCTGAATGTCCGTTCGTACTATTTTTTTGAACCATCTAACTTTTATTGTTACTCAGATAAGTCTATGAAACTTTGCACAGTTACAGTTTTAGAATAGTATAGATCATTTAATATCGGATGGATTGCAATTTAATGACCCCCTCACGTCCATCAACGAGGACGTTATATTCATTTACCTCCGTGTAACTATTAACTTAATGTCAGTAAAATGTTGGCGCATTGTAAACTATGGAATGTTTTAGGCAAGAAATAGACCGGATCCAACGCGTCATCAAAACCGTCCAGTCGACGCTGTGTGACCTGAAACTGGCAATAGACGGCACGATCGTGATGAGTCAAGGGCTGCGAGAGTCGCTGGATGCCATGTATGACGCACGCATTCCAGCCAAGTGGCTAAAGGTAAGATTTATACCCGTGAACGGCGAAGCCAAATACCAGGTTATTGTAATCAACGTGTACTTAAAATATTTAAGAGTGTCTACAACTACTCTACGGACTGGTAAAGCACCGTCAACAACGCTAGTGTAGCAGGTGTCCATAGGCGGTGGTTTCTGCTTACCATCAAGCGAACCGCATGTTTGGTTGCCGCTTTTTATTTTATTATTATATTTGATGAATATTTTTATTCTAAAATCTGAAAAAGCCCATCAAATTTCATAAATCCATGGAATTTCTTTACAGACCAGTTTCATGTAGCTACTACGATTTGGTTTCCCTTACTGGCCCCATAAAAATTTCTATCCTCTATTTCTCAAAACTGCTCGCTCTAATTTTGATCCTCTTTTGTTAGTCCATAGACCGTTTTTACCCAATCTCCTTTAAATCGAACTTAATAAATAATATTGTCTGGTTTTCATGTTTAACCTTCGTATATTATTTTAATAAACAATAAAGAGGTAATTTCCAAATTACCAATAACATAATAGTCATAGTCATAGTACTTTATTGGTAACAAATTACAGGTACAAATGTTCGGCCCTTTTGCTAAATCTTTTTTTAGCTGACCTCTACACCCCGGAATCTACCTGCCAAATTTCAGCTTCGTAGGTCAAGTAGATTTGGTGACGTGATTTATTAGTACTGTGCGCTTTTTGTCTTGCAAAACCACGCAAGATATTGAAATTCTTACGTATATATAACTTCCTTAATTTTGAACACAATGTAATTATGTTATTGATGTTCGGCTTTATTTATGGTCAGCTTTTATAAATTACCTAATAAAAAATTATTAGTCCGGTAGTCAATTAAGAAAATTTTACTTTAATTTCACGAAAAGTCCCGTGCGGCGTTTAGTCTGTGGTAGACGAGCGACGTCGTCAAATCGCACACTAGCACAAGGGTTGCCATACTGTTTATTTTATTCCAAATTTGGTTGAAAATTATCTGGTTGGGTAGTTATGGGGGATTTGTGTTGAAACTAAATCTGAGTTTCTTAACAACATGTTAAACTAATCAACGTGATTGTTGATTGATTAAAGGATAAAGCCTATTTAAAATGTAAATCAATTGGGTTTTTTTTCTTCAAATATTACAACTACAAAATTTAATACCAGGACTCCGGTATTGAAGCTAATACCAGTCTTAAAAACCTTCTGGTATATTAAGCTTTATTTGCAAAGCTAAAGTTATGAAACTATACAAATAGGAGACTAGGTACGATAGTAACCAAATTAGTTTTTTCCATCACCATATACCTTGACGCGGGCGAAGCTCGCGCCGCGTCGCGTCTGCTCGGGACGATCGACGCGCGAACACGCATCGTCAATTGATTTTTTTTACTTGAGTTACGGTTTTGGGACTATTACCTACCTATATATTTATTAAAGTAAAAGAGGCGGTGTGGAAGTATATAGATGGTGTGATATGAACACAAAACAGCTTTAGTAAAATAGTATATTGAATCGTTCGTAGAATATAATAAAGATGACATTAGCAAAAGGTTATGTCAGACAATACTCTATTAATCATGAACAAGGAGTATTCTACTCCTAACATCCACCCCTGTTGATAACGCCAGCCATCTTCTTGAGTATATCTAGTCTGGGCCCATACAGTGATTTTGTCAACATATCAGCAACTTGCTTGGCTGCTGGTACGTGGCAAATTGTAATGCTTCCATCTTGTATGCATTCTCTGATGAAGAAAGATCTTATGCGAATGTGCTTTGTTTTGTGATGAAATTCAGTTGGATTCTTGGCCAACTTAATTGCACTTTCATTGTCAACACACAAGGTTGCGGGACATTTTACATTAGTGAGATCTTTCATTATCTTTTGCAGCCATATTATTTCTCGTGCAGTTTCACTGGCTGCGACAATTTCTGCCTCTGTCGAAGAAATTGCAACCGTGCTTTGCCGTTTACTATTCCATTCAATAGCACCTCCGGCTTACATGCAAAAAGTGCCTGAGGTTGAACGAGCAGTTTCTATGTCACCTTCATGATCAGCATCACTATAACATTCTAAGTTATGACCATTTTCTGGCATATATATAATACCATCATCCATTGTCCCTTTCAGATAACGCATAATTCTCTTGACGTTAACAATGTTCTCCTTTGTAGGTTTACCCAAATTTCGAGATGCAACACTCACAGCAAATGCTATGTGTCAGGCCTTGTACTCGTCATCAGATAAGATAAGGCACCAACAACTTCGCGGTATGGGAAGAGCTTCGAAGTTTCTTCCTCAACTTGTGTATTACTTGTCTTTAGAATTGGCGTTGTGACTGGTTTGCATTTATTTTTCCATGCCAAATCTTTCCAACACACGGCTAATATATGCCTTCTGATGCAGCAAAATGGAACCATCAGAGTACCTTTTTATCTCCATTCCAAGAAAGTATCTTGCCGGTTTCACTGTGATCTTGAAACGTGCGCTCATTTTATCCAGGAAGCACTTTGCCAAATTCTCGCTAGTGTATGCAATCAGACCATCGTCAACGTACAAGGCAAGAAGAATCTTTTCCTTTCCTCTTGTTCTGACAAACAAGCAGGGATCTGAATGACTTTGTTTGAATTCAATGTTTACAATATAGTCTGTGATGCATCTGTTCCAACAGAGGGGCTTGCTTTAACCCGTACAAGCTCTTCTTTAATTTGAAGACATACCTCTCATCAGTATAATCTTCAGGCGGCTTCATATAAATATCCTCTTCTAACGTGCCATAAAGAAAAGCAGTAAACACGTCGAATTGTGCTAGCTTCAGCTTTTCTTTAGCTGCAACGCTCAATACAGCTCTTATCGTGCTGCTTCTAGCAACTGGACTAAAAGTTTCATGTAAATCGATATCTTTCTTCTGAGAATAACCTTTGATAACTAGACGAGCCTTGTATTTATCAACAGAGCCATCTGGATTAGTCTTTATCTTGAATATCCATTTGCAAGTTATGGCTTTTCGACCTTTCGGTAGTTCAACTATCTCCCAGGTTTCATTATTTTTCAGAGAGTTTATTTCGCTTCAATAGCCTTTTCCCATTTATCTTTACATGACATTGCCTGCTTGAAGGTTTGAGGCTCGTACATATTTGTAGCTTCTAGAGCCATAATATGGTCATCGAACCTTACAGAAGGCCTAAGGCAAAGAGTAGTATTATAAAGGGGGGCCTAAGGTTTGCTCTGTCTCTGAGAATCATCCGACAATACAATACCAATACAATACAATAAATATTACATTAGCAAAAGGTTATAGTGGGTAGGTAGAGCTGGAACGATGACGTCGTCGCACGTCGTAGCGATTTGGCGAACGTGATTGTCGGTTCACTTGCGCGGTCAATGTTTGTACCTGCTTCGTCAGTTCAGCAATCTGGTGGGTCATGTCGTCCATGGAGCTTCCCGATGTGGTACTGGATGTAGATGCGTCCTGGGTTGTTGGGACAACGTCATGTATGCGGTCGGCTAGGTCTTCCAGCGCATCGAGTGATGACGTCATCTGCTGCGAAGCAATGATGGTCTGCGTGCTGTTCGGTAGGCGGCTGGTCCAAATCATGCGCAAAAAGTCTTCTGGAACTCCAGGGCCTGCTAGGTGTCGTAGATGACGTAAGAATTGAGAAGGCTTACGATCACCTAGCTTCTTGTGTGTTAAAAGTTGCTGTACCTTTTTTTCTCATGATGCGGACAAACGTTTAATCAGCTCCAGTTTGAGTTTTTCGTATTTCTCGGTCTCAGGCGGGTTGACGATGATGTCTTCGACTTCAGCTGCGTATTGCGGGTCAAGTTGTCCGATCACGTAGTAGAACTTGGTGCTATCTGCAGTGATGTTGGAAATCGCGAATTGGCCTTCGATCTGGGCGAACCAAATCGCCGGCTTCTCGGGCCAAAACGGTGGAATTCGCACGCCAACTCGGAATACATTGTCACCATCTTTATTCTTCGTGTCGGCCGCAGTGCTATCAGTACGATCTAGCGGCATTCTGACCTTTGTCGGTGGTGTACGGTCCATTCAGGGGTCACCAGTTATAGTGGGTTGGCACTATTTATATAGAAGAAGAGGTTTAAGCTACCGACAATAGAAGAAAATAGCAGAGTCGAAAGAAATTATGATTTTAATGAAACGAAAAACTTAGATGAAGCGAATGACAATTCTTTTGAAAAAAACAATGTTCTTTTATTTTGTACTTATTACACACCAGCGCCACCGTCATGGAAATATTTAATTAACTTCATGAAGGTTGGCACAAGGAGTAAGGTTTCGTATGGCGAGTACGCCACAAGGTTATTTCAGGCAATACTCTATTAATATTAACAAGGAGTATTCTACTTCTAACAATATTAGACATAGCGTTACGTGCTGTACATTGAATGCAAGGGTTCTCTGCCAAACCGCAAATTTGTACCAAAATATGGGTACGCCCATGTATGACAATTTTGCTTTACTTCAATAAGAAGGAAACTACCAGCCAGTTAACATGTACCACGCGTACTTTCAACACTTCAATCAATCATTTTCTGCATTTTCAATCTTCCAACCAAAGTAGAGCTCTTAGTCAAGTGCTTTGTGATATAGTCGCTTTTATTAATTGTACCTAAAACTATACTTACCTTAAATCCACAGAGTAAAATTAATATACCGGGAAGTTAAATCCCACGATTGTGATTTTTTTAGGTAAGCAAAACCAGCAGAGTTTCACCCCTTTTTTTCGTTTTGAAGTGTGGGAGAATACAGAGTTGTTGTATGGTATATACACGCACTATATAGCTACTATGTATTCTCCCATACTTCATAACGGAAAAAAGGGGTGAAAATGTAAGCAGGTGGTTTTGTACTGCAGCTCTTTGTTGTAACTATGTTAGTACAAAAATAAACCGTTTAAGACTAGACCACAGTACGACAATTTTATTGTTTTTTTTTTAAATGGATATTCTAGGCTGACACTGGCAACATCACTTGGTTGCATAGCCTAAATCAATACTTTAGTTCCTAATGCACATGCACTAATTACTAAACTTGAATTTGATAATATTTGCGCGGCTTTGTGCTACGCCATTTGCTATTTACAGATAAAGCATCTCAAAGAATAACATAATTGTAACATCCCTGATTGTGAGTTAAAGTGTACCTACAAGTTTTGCAGATATACCACAAAATGAACAGTAAGTTGTTCAGCAAACCCATTCATTTTAATAAGAAAATAAATAAATATGCCACAATGCATTATATATTGTGGCAAATCTTCGATATTAAGTGGCTATTGGAAAATCAAACCAATCGACAAATATGGACCAAAAAAATAAAAATTAACGAGGGTGGCAACAACGAAGAATGCTTCGAGGTGAAGCTTCGGTTTGTAGGCGAGGAAAATAATTTGGTTGAAATCTATTTTAAGAGCCACAGATCTACTTTTATGGCATACACCCTAACAGTGGGATCAGGAAGTCCAGATCGCAATTTGATTACAATTGTGAAACCGAAAAAGTGGATGCCTGAAAATGAATGGCAATTCGTTGCAGTACTCTCCAAGTCTACTATAATAGAAATCACAAAAACATTCTTAATTCTCAATTTTGCAATATCAGTCCATCATGACGTGGAGGATTCGATAGACAATGATTTGGATTTCAATGTAATCGTAAAATCTGTTGACGGTGATAAATTGCCAGCTCACAAAGAAATTCTCATCACCCGCAGCCCCGTCTTCAGGGCGCTATTTGAACAAAATACAATGGATGGCCAAACACCATATTTTATTGAATCACCATTTGAGACAGAAATTGTAGAAAATGTGCTAAATTACATTTATACCTACGATGTTCCTAACATTGATACAATGCCACGAAAGATACTCGAGGCAGCCTCTTTTTATCATTTAGATGGACTGAAAAAGCTCTGCGAGATAGTGCTGGAAAATAAGTTAACTGACTTAAATGTGATCGAGATGTTGGAACTGGCATGTTTATATGAGGCGGAGTATTTAAAACGACGAGCTCTGGAATATTTCAAGACAAATATGCCTGGAAAAATAACCAAATCTGAAGCTTGGAAAAATCTACACAATATGGAGATACTTAATTGTATCTTAGACTACGTTGTAAAGAGCGCTTAAGATTTCATGCAATAACTTTAAGTACTTACTACCTAATCACTATTTACTGTATATAAATCATTGAAGTATTATCCTTAATAAAGGCGTACTTATTGATGTAAATCTCATTTTTCATTCATTTATAAAAGTGACAATTCGGTACTTAATAAAGTAAAAAAAAATGTGGCGATTAAAACCATTATAAGATTATTACCTTTATATATGTCTAGTAGTCGGTTCCTTCTAGGCAAGCGTGCTCCAACGTAGACCGCATCATTGCTTAACATCGGGCGTGATGGTGGTCAAACGCAAGTCTATTATTTATATATAAAAGTAGTAGTAGCATCTAGTGAATGCAGATGGCAGACTCGTTTCGGCGGTTAAGGACCACAATTAAAAATGACCACAACTAAAAAAGACCACTTCTACAAATGACCACTTCTACAAACGACCGCTCTTGAAATGACCACTTCTTTAAATGACATCTTTTTTTTAATTACCCCTTTTTCAAATGACCTTTTATTTCATATCATTATCGACGCATGGAGAATGTTTTTTACCCAACTACGGAAAACCCATGCGAAGGAGGAAATAGAAAAGGATGATTTCGTGATGAACAATCAATTGCAATTTTTGCATAAAGAAACATCCGTCTGGCATTCTCTCGGTGTACAGATTGTACAGTGTGTTATTTGTTGTACGGTTTGGCTACAAGGAATTAAAGTTTCCTCGTGGCCAAACTACTTTGACAATTTAGTTTTGCATTTTAGTTTGGCCACGAGAAAACGGCCCAAAGAAAGGAGAAAAGGGCCATGAAAGAAACAAAACATTGCCGACGCCAGAGACAATTTTGTAAAAAAAATTATCTATAAAAAATTGTGTTCTATTACTATAGACGAAAGATAGTACAGTATCTATTGATAGTACATTTAATACACTTGAACTTAAAATTATGACAACAAACAACTATTTAACTGACTTCAAAAAAGGAGGATGTTTCTATGTTTCACTGTATTTTTTTTATGTATGTTCTCCGGTTTTTCCGCCAACAGTTGAAAGATTTCATTTTTTTTTTTCTTTTGTTCGGTGGGTATACTTCCAATTTGGTCCCATTGTCACCAAGTCAAGATCTGATGATGGGATCCCAGGGAAATAGAGTGCAACCCTTAAATTTTATAGGCATTTATTACGTTTTTCATATATTTTTGAAGTCGGGTTTTAATGTGATCCACTAGTTGTAAAAAAAAAGTTGGTGACATGAAAATTATGCTCAAAGGCTTAACTTGCAAAAAATCACTTTTTTAAGAAATCGTACTGGAGATATCTTACGTTCATCAGCATCCTGTATAAGTTTCCAGGTGTGTTTGTTGCCGTTATTAAAATAATATTTAACTAAAACATTGTCTCCGACAGAAAAATTGACCTTCCTTTGTCCGAACTGCTTACTCTGCGCTACCTGTTTATTAAACACATTATTAGAAGCCGCTGTGTACGATGACGAAGGTGAATCTTGAGAGATTCGCAACAAATCGAGCCGACACCGCAGAGGTCGTCCTAACATCAAGCGGGCCGGTGAAAATCCGGTAGTTAAATGAGCGGAATTTCTGTAATCGAACAAAAATTTGTTCAATTTCGCCAAAATAACCTTTTGACTATCTGTGCTAATTAAAATAGCTTTCAATCCATTTTTTACAGTATCACTAGTTACGTCGTTTGCAGTACAAAATTGAACAAACCTACTGAAAAAAATGTTCCACTCTTGAGTACGGTGGTCGAACTTGAGGTTGCCCCCGAACATCGCCGAACTAGCCATTACGAGTTCACAGCAACACTATTTCACTATTTATCGTCGCCAATTGATGAGTTTTTAGTATAATAATATCCATTTTATTATAAACAATCTTGTTTATTATGTAGCTAACTAAAAAACTGACAAACCTTATAAAACAAAAGAACATTTTCTTTTAAATAATATAGAAACTCTTTGGTGGCATGTGGCTAGTATACCACAGTTGTGTAATTTTGTTGTCTAATGATATCATGCGATTTCGTCTGTTTTTTTCGGCAGATCAAAATAACTTTTCATTATTTTATGATCTTGATGACCAGCTTCCTTTTTAAGTATAAATAGAAATTTAAAAAAGGGACTCTTTTTGTGTCAATTATGCATTTTGGTGTGAATCGTGCATTATCGCGACGATGCCATCCCTCAACGGGATTTGTTGTTCGATGACGTTGATAAGAGCAATTCAGGGTGTTATTATTATGTATCGGAATCCACTGCTTATTGAAGTAATTTATAAATGTATTAACTTCTGTCATTTCAGTTTCATTTATGATGGTAAGTATATCATACACAATGGTATGTCTTCAATTTTACAAAATGTATTTGAACCCACTATGAAATGTTTCGCATGTTTTAATACATGCGAAACATTTCATAATTGGTCACAGTCAGTGGTCACTTAGGCAATGGTCATTTTAAGAAGTGGTCATTTCAAGAAGTGGTCATTTCAAGAAGTGATTTTTACAAGAAATGGTAATTTCAAGAAGTGGTCGTTTGTAAAAGTGGTCATTTGTAGAAGTGGTAATTTGAAGAAGTGGTCATTATAAGAAGATGTAATTTTTAATTTTGGTCCTAAACTGCCGAAACGATGATGAATAAAAAAAATGAATATAATATATTCTTACTTTACGATGAACTCCGCCAGTATCAAGAGACGGTCCGTGTTTGTTTTCATTTTTAAATTTACGCATTTTTTTCCATAAACTACTGAATTCATAATTAAAAATACAGCCGCAGCTTCTCGTCTGTTTTAATTTTATTATTTTCCAGCCTAAAAGTATTTTTCGGTGCTATAATTTTTTTTAATTCAAAGTTATTTTTGGTTCCTGTGTTGATAGGTACTTGACATGTATAACAAAATTAAACAATTTGGTAGGATTTTTATTTGATTATTATTTTTAGTAAGCATGACGTAGAAGAAATGTATGAGTATATAGGTGTGATACCAGTGATATATCCATACATTCAGATCGGGTCGGAAGCAACTTTGTCTCTTCCCTAATTACCAAAATCACGTATATTTGTGTTTTTTTTTTATTTTTTACGCATATTACTGCCTTTTTTTAATTACTAGCGGGCCGCCCCGGCTTCGCACGGGTGATAGTTAAATAGCCTATGTTACCCGGGGATAGTGTAGATTTCCAACAGTAAAATATTTTTTAAAATCGGTCCAGGACTTTTTGAGCCAATTCGTTACAAACATACTTACATACAAATCTTAAAAGAATAAATCAATATTTTAAAAACAATAAAAGAGCTGATAATCTTTAAACGGGTGAACAGAATTTCATGCATAGCTAAGAACACTTGATCAAGTCACCTTTCAAACAAACAAATCGAAATCGGTTCAGCCGTTAGGGACACACAGATACAAACGTAATATAACACCCCTCATTTTTCGTCGGGGCTTAAAAACGTGGCAATACCAATATTGCAATCCAAATGATCAAGTTAGCAGCGTACCCAGCATACTGGCGGCATTACCACGCTAACCGACCGCAAGTTGCTCAGCTCATCTTTAATCAATATCGGCCCTATGTAATGGATGGTACCGTGCAGGTGTCGTGGGAGTCGGCGACATTGGGCTTCTGGTACACGGAGCTGCTGGAGCGCGAGCAGCAGTACCGCGTGTGGCTACGTGCTGGCCGCCCCACTGCCTTCTGGATGACGGGCTTCTTCAACCCGCAGGGCTTCCTCACCGCCATGAGACAGGTATTATGTCTATGCTGTAAGACAGGTAATATGTCTATACTGTAAGTCCTTCACTTTTCAAGCTGTCCTGCTGTGGAATGCGCTGCCTGCTTCTATCAGGCAGGCCAAATCTCTTCCTATTTTTAAGAATCAAGTCTATACACATTATCTTTCTTCGTGTTAATTGGTACGTATATATATTATGTATTTAATTTATAATATTTATGGTATGTATGCAGCATTGCGTATTTAGTGTATCTATGAATGTATATATGTACGTTTTTCAACTTCTTTAGTCCTGCCCATCCAAAGGTTGCCTGGAAGAAATCGCTTTAGGCAATAAGGCCGCCCATTATACTGCCGTATATGTTAGTTTCTATGTTAGTTTAAGTTTCATTTGTATTTTCTGTGTGTAATAAAGAAATATTGTATTGTATTATTAAACTGCACATCCATAAGAGGCTCTAACTAGACCAAAAATATATTTATAAAACATTGATGAAAGATTCAAAATTTATCGAAATTAAAGATAATTTTTTTTCAGTTTTAACCGCTGTTAAAACTGAAAAAAAAAACTCGATGTAATCTTATTGTCTTGATGTAAACATGCACTCTAATGAAGGTAGTTGCTTGGGGTGTTTTACTAGATTCGAACTACTGGCATTTTTAATGATGCGTGGCGTGTTCCGCAGGAGGTGACGCGCAGCCATAAAGGTTGGGCGCTGGACTCGGTGGTGCTGCAGAACCTTATCACCAAGCAGAACCGCGAAGACATACACGAGGGACCCGCCGAGGGAGTCTACGTATACGGACTCTTCCTTGAAGGTGCGTCCTAGTTGGCAAGCGGTGAATCATTCGATTACGCGAAGATAAACATACTTAGGACCTAGGTACACTGCGACACGAATGTATGTGCTCATAAGTCGAACTACAAAAGTATCCTTTTATTTTCATCAGCGCCCTCATCCACATTCACTGTGATCATTGTCGCAGTTAACTTCTTGAGTATGAAGTATTCATGTAACATCAATAAGTTTAACGTAATTTTAAGTATTCGTTTAAGGACAATGTATTGGATTGGTCGATAGGGCCGAAAGGTTTTGGAATGGAGACCACTGACGGTAAGCGCAGCGTAGGACGTCCACCCACAAGATGGACAGACGACCTAAAAGAGACCGCAGGGAAACGCTAGATGCAGGCCGCTTCCAACCGGCCCTTTTGGAGATCGATGGGGGAGGCCTATGTCCAGCAGTGGACGTCCTACGGCTGAAATGATGATGATGATGATTGGATTGATTGTTAGCTTGTAAATTGCGTCACTATACATGTATATAAACCGAATTTTGTCATCTCAGGTGCATCACTGGACCGCAAATCAGGCAAGTTAATCGAGTCGAAGCCGAAGGTGCTCTACGAGCAGATGCCTGTCATTTACATATTCGCTATCAACACAACGGCGGGCAAGGACCCACGCCTCTACGAGTGCCCCATATACCGCAAGCCGCAGCGGACCGACGCCAAGTACGTCGGCTCCATAGACTTCGAGACCGACAGCAACCCGCGCCACTGGACGCTCAGGGGAGTCGCCCTGCTCTGCGATATCAAATAAAAAGATCTTTGTGTGATTTAACGAATCATGTCATCGTGTTAATGATACGTGGTACTAGAAGAACATGCAAAACGAGGCAATAATTAAGTCTCTTAAGAATATGTTAGATAAGTTTTGCATGCCATGATGCTAAAGCATGGTGTTCTTTAAATTATGTGAATACATTAACATCTGCATGTTACCCATGTTTCCGCAAAATTAATATTTTGAATTTGAATTTGAATCTCTTCTGCTTTGGGTATTGAGAGATATCTCAGTCCTTATGCCCTTATCTTCAATCCATGTACACACATTTTGTGTTGTGACTTCTATCATATTTCTGAACCACCACAAACGACGCGCCATTTGTTTCTATACTTACTTGAAATAAATAATTTCGTCAAAATTAAAGCTATTTTTTACACACCTTTAAGGCCAATTAATTAACCCCTCACTGCACGCACCGAAACGAGTCGGAGAGCATTTTAGAATGCGATAAAATATAATTTCCAATTGTAACGTGGATGTATGTAGTTAAAGTTCATATTGTCTAAAATGTATACTGAAACTCCATCGGAACAAGCGCATCTCGCTATACTATTTTTGCGCATTTGCTATTATAAGATCCAGAGTGGCTTCCTTCTGGCATCGCTTGCGTCGTTCCGGCAACAGAATCCTAGCGGCTGTCTCTGATGATGTAAGGAGTCCAATGTTTAAGCATTGGATCTCTGTTCACATGAATAGAAACAAAAAGTGACCTGGCACTATTGTGCACCGTACTTCTTTTTGTATAGTTTGTCAGAGTTTGACTATCACCCATATACAGTGTGCTTATATAGTTTAAGACGAACACCCCTATACAGTGTGCATTTATTTTATTTTAGATTAAGACATTAATTAGTATCGAGATCTATGGGTCAAGTTGCCTGAATTAAACGAATTTTATTTATTTATTATTTATACAAATTTAAACTTGAATTACTGTATTGTCATGAAGTGGACGGGCGTAATTTTTTGCATCCAGGAGTCTGGGGTGCTGGTTTTATTTCTGAAAATATTTTTATAATTGGCCACCAGATAATCGTTCTTTCTAATTTCGTTGTCATATATAAAGTACATCTATACAATGAGATCGAATTTTAATATTTATATGACCTAAAATAAACTGTTATCATGTCATTAAATAAATCATTAATGATTTCTGTATATGATAGTGTAAACTTTTTGCTAGTAACTATTCCGGGCGTTTCCTCGTGGCCTAACTGCTGCGCCACAGAGGGATAGCTCATCATTTGATTGCGAATATAGTTGATAAGTAAAATATTAAATTTGTTTACCCTTAAACAGTAGTTAAAAACTGTTTTACCATTATTTAAACAGCCTTTATTTGCCGTGGTAGCCGATTTGGGAGACCGCTAGACTTGATAGCGTGAGGTCGCGAGTTCAAACCCCGGGCCCGTACCAATCGTTTATTCCATTCTGTCCGACTATTAGTCCGATGATCGAACTGTTTGGACAAAAATATTCCAATCTGTCCGACTGGCCAGTCGGACAATTTGGACGATGAAACTTTGCTTTCTCTTTAAAGGTTCTAATCAAAGGTTGACTAAACCAAAATGGGTACACATTTAAACCTTTATTGCATAGTGGAGTATTTCTAGCTATAATGGGAGTTATGACATCATAGAAGACATCGACAGTCTGATCAACTGTTTGACTTTCTTCGAAGTAATCACTCCAGATAATATCGTCTTATTCATTTCTAATAACTTCATAATTAGCTTTAGAGTAATTTAAAACAAATGTGTTTTTAACTTTAGGTAGTTTGGGTGTTAATTTTAACACATATATTCAATACTGGGTGAAAAGGTTTCAAGTTTAAGAAGTGGCACAAGGCCGTCACTAACTGACACGGAGCTTGGTGAGTTAGTGACAATAAGATCTAGTATTCTACTTGACGAGTTTGGTATAGAGCGCACTTGATGAAGAGCATTAAATGATAGCGCATCAACAAGTAAACCATCGAGGATATCAGTAGAAGGTCCAGGATGCAACACGTTTGTATTAACGTCAGGATCAAGTTTCCATTTGATATTGGGACGATTAAAATCACCAGCTAACAGAAATATTGCATTTTTAGACAGCTTATTTTGCAGTATATTTGTAATGTTTGACAATAATTGGTCAAGGGGATCATACTTGGCAGGCGAGGGAAGATATAACGTGCAAATGCACAATTCTATTGCCGATTTTCCCTTTCCAAGTTTAATAATAACCCAAAGAGCCTCAAGCGTTGATTCCCATTTTATCTTACGTATAGGAGTAAGTTTTTTATGAACAGCTATAAGGACTCCACCACCTTCATCTTTCACAGAACTAGTACTAAGACGATCCCGTCTGAACACTGTGTACCTGCTATCAAAAACTTCATGGTCATAGACAGAGTCATTTAGCCAGGTCTCGGTCAATAGAATAACGTCCAAATCAAGTTTAAGTACATTACTCAATATAGTTAAAGTTTTGGTCCGAAGACCTCTACCATTTTGATACAAAATTTTTAGGTTACAATTGGAGGTATTCACTACCAATGATAACATCAAGTTTTAAAACTTCCAGTAGAAATAAATAAATAAATCAATCAAAGGGAACCTAAGAAATCTAGGTATTTAACTACAAAACTCTTAGAATAAATGTCCTTTCTCATAAAAACTCTTCCACCACGCACCCACACGAACTCAAACTTTTGGTCTTTTGCAACTTTCCGAGCAGCCGCGTGTAGTTGCTTGTTTTCTGAAGACAGATGTTCACAGACATAAACTGGCTTTTGGTCGCCACCGATGCCCAGATGAGATGAACTAAGTTTATTATTCTGGTCGGTCCTGTTGAATGTTTTAACTGCAGCAATTACTGAATCTCGTGCTAGGGGACTTGACAGTTTCACCACAATGGAACGGGGCCGGCTGGAGTCTCGGTTAATTTTGGCGACACGGTGGTAATTAACCAAGTTGTAATTCGGCAGCTCACAGCCAACAGTAGTGAGCAACTGCTGGACAACAGTTTTCAGGTTCTCAGTCTTGTGCTCAGGCACACATTGCATTTCCAAGTTGCAATCACGAGACAGTTGATCAAATTGATTCAAACGCGTCTTCAAGCCAGAAACTTCACCGCGCAAAGTAGAGATTTCGATCTGCTGGTTGTTAATTATTTCAGACTTCAGAGTCCAGCAGGCCTTGACAAACGGCATTCGCTTTAGGGCGATTCTATTTCTGCAGTCGCTATCGCTCTATCGTTAAAGAAGTTCGATTGCCAGACAAAGTTACCTTCGCTTAGCGATCGCTTAGTCGATTCGTCTGTTCGACAAAAATTCGAAAACTACCTTTTTGTCTATGGTCTTACGTCGTCAAACGTCAAATTCCCGGGCTGTTTGTTACTGTCAACACATGTCATTTGAATTCGTATCATTCAAAGCGCACGAAATATTTAAATTAGTTATCTGGGATTTAAAGTTTTAAAAAGGTTGTGTTCAGATTTAACCAAGCAACGGCTCCCGACACCGAGTCTGGCACAACGCTCACCACCTACACCTAACGCTCTGCCTACGCCTACCACCCCTCCTCCAATTATCCAACAGCCTCCAACAACAGCATCTCCACACTCTTCCACCACTTCTCTTCATCGCAGGCGTCTGGTTGTGCGCCGAAGACGAACGCTAACTCCGTTTGACCTAGCTGCAAGTGAGTTTATGACCGTCGAACAGCACCGCCTTCGGTTGGAAGAAGAGCGGATAAAGAACGAAGCCAGAAGAATAGAGGTGGACCGCGAAAGAACAAATCTACTAAGCCGCTTTGTAGATATTGCTGAAACATTTCTCCAGCACTATTTGCAAAGTAGGGATACTGAGTAGTGGCACAGAAGACATAATAGAGTAGTGGTAAAAAAACCAGCCAAGTGCGAGTCGGGCTCGCGCAGTGAGGGTTCCATACCACCAGAAAATACAATAAAAATTAAAATAATAAATTAAAATAAACTTCTTATTTTAAAATTCTGGATCTTTTATTAGCACATCTTTTTACAATCTGCTTATTAAATGATTGAGCATTGCTCTTCCTTGAATTAATTCAGATTGGCTGTCAGCATTGGAGGTGTTCAGTTGTGAATAATATTCATCATCATCATCAGCCAGAAGACGTCCACTGCTGAACATAGGCCTCCCCCTTTAACCTCCACACTGAACGACAGCCTGCCTTTTGCATCCACTGGATGCCCGCGACTCTCACAATGTCGTCGGTCCATCTAGTGGGTGGCCTCCCTACGCTGCGTCTTCCGGTTCGTGGTCTCCACTCCAGAACCTTTCTTCCCCATCGGTTATCGGTTCTTTGAGCGATGTGGCCTGCCCATTGCCACTTCAACTTGCAGATTTTAACAGCTATGTCGGTGACTCTGGTTCTTTGGCGAATATCCACGTTTCGGATTTTATCGCGCAAAGAAACTCCGAGCATAGCTCTCTCCATTGCCCGCTGTGTGACTCTGAGTTTTTCCAAAAGGCCAACAGTTAAGTTAAGGCCAACAGAATAATATTCACTATCATCATTATTTATAAAGATATTGGTTGGTGTTGGTAACTGAGCCTTCAATACTATGTTGTGCAAAATACAGCATGCTAGCGTTATCTTGCTAGCAACGCATGGGTCAAGTTTTTTAAATATGGTTTTGCTGAGCCTAAAATGATCTATAAATAGAGCCTCTGGCATCTCGTTAACGCTTTCCAATTGTTGCCGGGAACGGTATCTTCTCTGACGTCGAAGCCAAACACTTTCATTATGCGCTGCCCACAGTAAACGCAAAGTATGCATTTTATCAAAAATCACAAAACAACCCAAAACACGGCCACTATCCTCTTTTAATTACACGAACTCGCCATTTTATTTCGTTTTCTACAGGGTCTTGGCTTTCGCTAGAGGTTTCCATCAATAGAATCGAAAATTAGTGATAACGATTGTCAAAAGTGCCACTTGGTACGCATGTCTATGGAAATTATCGTACGGCGATGTCGATTCGTTTTATGGAATCGAATGACATTAACATTGTCTAGCAAAATTCTATTCGTTAGCAATAAACCACATGATATTTCGATAGCTTATATCAATCCCATACATTTTTGGAGTTTTCTACTAGCGTCATCGCTAATAGAATGTAACTTTGTCTAGGCCTGCAGATTCTCCTGCAGTTTTTCGTATTTAGCTGACATAATAGGTTATGAAACGTCTTTGCTGGAAACAAATTATCGGACGCGGCTTTTTTCCAGCTTAAGACCTCTTTGTCGTTCTAAATTCAAACAACAGAAAAACATGGTTCCTTGGTTCTTTTCTTTTGTCACGTCACCTGTCTGCCAAATACGAAGTTGTCATCAAAACAAATTATTTTGTGTGTTTTACAAAATTATTGTAGACTAGTTATGTACGGCCAAATAATGTTTCTTGTGTACGGCCATGAAGAAAACTAGAAAGGGGATGAAAACCTGTTGTGACCTCGTATAATAATCTTAATAGAGTTAGTTCGGTAAGCTTCTTGTTATATCCATGTGGTTTCATTTTGATTGTGGTTTTTGTTGTTTCAATGTGTTGGTGTGCGTTTGTTAAAACGTATGTGATGCTTTGCCACTTGCCACCGTGCACGTACATGGAATTGCGGTCAAACGTTTCGACAAAAATAAAATGAATGGACGGGCCCAGAAAAAGCGCATTTTTGAATATTACAAAATGAGCGTAGGCGCTCCCTTCGTTTCAGTCGGTCTCTAGCCGTAGGAAGTGCAACACGAGACTATTTTTACATGATAACAAAACATGTGATAAAGTTATGGTTTCGTGTGCGTTCCCGAAGTGTAAATACACAACAAAAAACCACTATCTATTTTTTGTAACAAATGTACCGACTTTACATGGTTATAATTAGGTGTTGAAGTATAATGTCCGACGGTTTTGACTCGTTTTTACTGAGCAAGTTCAATGGTTATAGCCCGTCCATTCGTTTTATTTTGGTAAAGGTCAAATGAACCTACAGATCGCGAAGATCTGTAAAGAAATTAAGAACTCTTACTAAACCACTCGTTGTAGGGCCAGCATCATATAATACACATTGACGGGCCGCCACCTGAAATTCAGAACCCTAAAGATTTAAAATTCCAATGTCCATGTGATACGAGGTGATTATGATACTCCTTCAAAATTTTATTGTACCTACTTCATTTTGTTGACTAGCTTTGTATTTCAGCTATTGGTTGTCATAAGAAGCTATAAAAATGGCTGCAAAAGATAAAAAGGTAGAGGAGAAACCAAAGGGATCATTTTATAAAGATTTCCTTGCGGGCGGGATATCGGCGGCCGTGTCCAAGACGGCGGTAGCGCCCATCGAGCGCGTGAAGCTTATCTTACAAGTGCAACATATCAACAAGCAAATACCTGAAAACATGCGGTATAAAGGTAATATAGCGAAATGCCCATCTTTCTCATTATTTGATCATCCCTCGTTGCGTAGTAGCTGGTCTCAATAGGTAGTAGCTAAACTTTAGGCATTTTCGCTCCATCAGGTAGTTATATGATTGACCGCGAGTTGTTTACAATCAATTAAAATTTTACTGAACATATGTAATGTTTCATTAAAACTCGCGTGAGCTAACATTATAAGTTAAGTAGCCATCATAGTCAGCCTTTTTAACAGTCCACTGCTGGACTTTTAGCCTACCCCAGAAAGGGTGACTGGGCCATATCCACCTCGCTGGCCCAGTGTGGATTGGTGGATTCACATACGCCATTGAATTCCTTCACCGTACGTATGCAGGTTTCCTCACGATGTTTTCCTTCACCGAAAAGCCAGTGGTATGAAAATCCGTACATAAGCTCCAAAGAGCTCATTGGTACGGGTCCGGGGTTTGAACCTGCGACCTCACGCTTTCAAGTCTAGCGGTCTCCCAAATGGGCTACCACGGCTTATTTATTAAGTAGTGGTAGTAGATAAATTAGTTGGGTGCGCGTGCTTATTCCCTGACGAAGAAGCTCTAACGGCTCCGAAACCGGTCGATCGTCTCAACCGATAAACATAATCGTTAGTGTAAACCGTTTGTATATATCTTATGTATAAAGTAATTTTATTTATTCGTACAGCTTTACTTAAATTCATTTAATAATTTATATCTAAAATATCTTGAAATACGCAAACGAGATAGAGGACTAAATGAAGTATTGTTCCCCCGCTCAAATTGATATAATTGATATCGAGTCAATAGGCCTCTAAGGAGCTCCTACTCATTGAGATGGCCATCATGTCCGGCAGAACAAGGAAGCCTTTTTCTTCGCTTGGATTGACTATACTGACATTAAATTTGTCAACGCCCACATCTACCCTGAGAGGCCCAAGTCCATCTGATATGAGTAGGCTAATGATGGTGGTGGATTAGGGCCCATCCTCTCAGAGAGAAGGCCTGTGTCCCTGCAGTGGGGACATGATAGGCTGAAACTATGATGATGATGATGAATATTCCATTTTAATATAGTATGAGATAACGCTGGACTATCAATACAGTAATTAATAAATAAACTCTGCCTCTCTGCCTACTAATATCCAAAGTTCGAAGCAGTTTTTATTTATATTCACGGGTGATCATAGATACCGAAAGTGATGATGAAAGAGTCGCCTATGATCACCCAGGTGGTCAATGAGGAATAGACCGTAAGGACAGGACTTGATGGATCTAAAAGAACCTAAACTAAAAAAAGTTTTGTAAAGACATACAAGTAGGCTATCTCGGTAGGCTAGATTTTAAACCTTTTTTGTCTCTTCTCTCTCTTGGGTATTTAAATTGTGGTGCAAACAAAAAAGAGTTTATCTATCAATGTCAGAGTTGTTGGTTATATCAACTTTACTGGCGTTGGTTGTTAGTTGGAAGACATCAAGAAGTGCTTCTTTTGTCGACTAACATACTAACATTAGTAGGTTTATTAGTAGTCTGTGACCTTCAATGGTTGGATGCTGCCTCTCTTGATATTTATGGCTTTGGCATGCTGCACTGACTCAGACTAAGCTGATTTTAAAAATATTAAATAGTAGCCTTTCGTTTGTCTACCAACTCTGTTCTGTGATGATGCGGTCTACTATGGAGCACGCTTGACTAGAAGAAACCGATACGTTTTTTTAAATAAATAATAGGCTTGCGTTTGACCGCCAACTCGCCTGATATTAAGCGATATGTGGTCTACGGTGGAGCACGCTTGCATAGAAGAAACCGATTCACTTGTGATTTGAAGACACCCAGATTGTAACTATCGGGGAACAGCCATTCAGGCAGCGCATTCCACAGACTAGCAGTTCCCACAGTAAAAGTGGATTCAAAGGGCTTCGTTCGGGTTTTCGGAATACCGACCATAAAGCGGTGTCGGTTTTTTGTGCCCGCTCTGGCAGTCCGATAGAAAAATGGGCAGGAAGGAATTAGATCATGAATCCGATGCTCACTCTCCGAAATGTATTCGATAAAAGACCGAAAGACTAGCAACTTTGCGCCGATGCTCAAGACTAAGGAGCTTAGTCTGAACCAGGGATTCGTTGCCGATGAGCCTCTTGGCACGCTTCTCGTAAGACTCGAACACCCCAAGCTGATACTTAGCTGATCCATCTCAAAGGTGAGAGCAGTACTCCATGCACGACCGAACTTGTGCTTAATACAGTGAAAGCAACTGTTCCGACGTGAAATACCGTCACACTTTCGATAGGACACCCAGCTTTTTGGCAGCCAATTGAGCCTTGTCCTCAATATAGGAGCCAAAGTTGAGGGGAGAAGATAGAGTAACGTCCAAAAGCTCAAGCCGGTCAGTTATCGGAATGGGCACATCACGGAAAGTAGGAGCCAGTTGGAAAGGCGTCCTTTTTGCGGAAAACAGACACGCCTGAGTCTTAGCGGCATTGAACTTGACCAGGTTGGCATCGCCCCAATCGGAGACTGCCTTAAGGGACAAATTCATGCTCTCAACCATGGCCTCTAAGAGGCTAAATTAATGAACCTCTGGTTCGTGCATTAGATATATAGCTCTCTACAACCGTGTTGTCGTCTGCGTACCCAAAGGTACCGGGCTTCAGCAGATCGTTGATGTGCAGCAGGAAGAACATCGCAGAGAGCACTGATCCCTGGGGGACATCGGCATTAATTGTCAATTGATCGGACGAGCAGCCATCAATGACAACTCGATCACATCGCATTACACCCACGCTTGTCTGTCATGAGAAAGTAGGTAAATTCCGCGAAAATGGGGTGGTCGCACATAAACCAAATTGTTTATGTGGTACTGAAATCCGTAACAACAAGTGTATGATCCATGGTGATGTGATAGTTGACAAGGCTTTCACGCTGCTCCCCTTGGCAAACGAGTAATGGCGTAACTCATCACTGAGGGCCGCAGCGACGTATGGAAAGACAAGGAGCTGTACGAGTGGTTCTATAGGGTTTTAATAGGCTCCGATGTGGAACTGTGGAAGCGTCGGTGAACCAGTTAATTTTCAGTGTCCTCATCCTGATGTACCGTTTGTTTGATTGAACTCCTTATTGTTCACACCATACACACACTTAAAAACTAGTGTAGCAACTGGCTTCCAGGCAACCTTAGGATAGAAAGGATTTATAGAAGACGTAGGAGACGGGGTGTGCAATAGAGAATAGACTACTTCACAATCACAACTTTTGCACCATTAATGGTGCAAACGCTATTTGGGAAAACCGAGGGTTTTGCAATGGCGCGGACAATGGTCAACCAAGACAAAGAAACTATCGGAAAACAGTGAGAACTTCCACAGGCACAACCAAGTAGGCAGGATCATCCACCAGCAACTTGTCCTCCAATGATACGGCCTCGTCGAGTCCGAAGTGCCACAATATAACTATATAAGTAGATACATTTAAAATGGCCCCCGGGCGCAAAAAAATAAAAAAAAACACTACATAATAATATGCTACTGAAAGTACTGAACATACTTCTCTTTACTTTAACACCTACCTATCTACACTATACAGACGAGAAACGCTACGACAATAACTCTCGATTCAAATTTTGCAGGTATCGTTGACGCGTTCGTACGAATCCCTAAAGAGCAAGGAGTGACATCATTATGGCGAGGCAACTTTGCAAACGTGCTGCGGTACTTTCCCACGCAAGCACTCAACTTTTCTTTTAAGGACGTATACAAGTCCATATTTTTGGCGGGTGTGGACAAGCACAAGCAGTTCTGGAGGCATTTTGCGGGCAACCTGGCGTCGGGCGGCGCCGCTGGTGCTACCTCTCTCTGTTTCGTCTACCCATTAGATTACGCAAGAACCAGGTACGCACTAGTCGCTATTTGATCACCTACTGTTACCCGACTACCTAGAAAGAAGCTAATGTTTTTATAGCCCTGTGCGACCTAACCCGCACTTAAGTCACGCTTATCCGTGACTTAAAATAGTACCTACATTTTCAAATCATGCAAAAATAATTTTACTAATTTTACAGCTTCATAATAAACTAGAGAAGATACTCCTATAATTATGTTACATTTTACGTTTTTTTTAAAATATGTAACAATACTTAATGCTACTAAAGTTAATTTGCCCGTTGCATGATTATACTTATCTATACTAATATTATAAAGAGGAAAGATTTGATTGTTTGTTTGTTTGCATTGAATAGGCTCCGAAACTACTGAACCGATTTGAAAAATTCTTTCACTGACGGGAAGCTACACTATCTCCGGGTGACATAGGCTATAATCTATACCCGTGCGAAGCTGAGGCGGACCGCTAGTATCATATAAAGGGCCTTACCTTCCTGCCGGGCCTGTTTCTGGGCATGATTATACTAACCTACTTGTATCCGAGTTTTAAAAGTATATTATGCTCATCATTCTAAACCTATAAACGTGTACGTTAAATGTAATACTAGATTTACTATGCATATCTCTTCACACAATGGCAAAACGTGAAAATGTGGCCCGCGGCTCAGCCTAATAAATTTACGTCAACTGTGCCGAAGACTGAATAGTGTTTTTTCTCAAACATTAGCGTGAATATTCACGTAAAAATATACAAATCATTATATAAAATTTTCACATTTCATTGAAACGTTGCCTAGGAACCAAACTTCGAAAAATTAAATTTTTGATGTGAAAATTTCTTTAGCCGCATCAAACGATTTTTGGTGACCATCAGTGGCGTAACTACAGGGTGGCAGGGCTGGCAAAATGTCACGGGCCCCCCGACCCAAGAGGGCCCCGGCCCAAAAGACCGCAAGCGCAGAAAGATCTGATGCTGAAAGATCATTTTCAAAACTAAAATTAATAAAAAATAAAAATAAAAAAAAATATGAAAATATATTTATTACTGTATAAACATTTACAAATATTATTACAGATAAATTATACTAAAGTAAATTGAACATGCTTATACAGAGATTTTGTGCCCTCGATAGAATTATCTAACGGTCCTCACACTAGGCACAGCCTGTATCGTGAGGACCTGGATACGATTACAACGATTTACGAGTTCGCAATCTCAGCTGACTTAATTTTACAATTACTTTTAAAAAAAACATAGCTACTACTTAATTATGTAATAATAATAACTTGACGCTACTAAAAAACTAAATATATAGAATATGGCTAGATAATTTTAACAACAATAAGGTATTCAATGAAATAAAATAACAAGAAATTTTCGGTAGTCTAGATACATATAGATGTTACCGTTTTATTAATATCAAGCGTTCTGTGTCATCATAACTGAGTGTAGAAAGCCATTTTGTAACAATAGGTTTTGCCTGACGGACAGACACGTGTTTGACGGTTGTGTCGCAGTGCCTGATAACCGTATTGTAGATGTGGGTTTTAATAAATTCGCCAAAACGCTGGGCAAACTTAGTAGCTACTGAATGAATGGGTAACCTGTAAACTCTTCGCTTTACCAGATCAACGTAGCCCTCAGAAGATAGGACGGTCTTATGCACCAATAGGAACGTCTTTAAAATAAACAACTGTCGAACATTGAGGACGCCACTCACCTTGAACAAGTCCGTCGTGGGATATCTGCGCGGTTTTTTCAACATGACTTTAAGGACTGAGCGTTGAGCTCGTAAAAAATCCGAAATCGAATAAAATCCTATTCAAGAAACTCTAAGACAAGATAGGTTATGTCACTTGGCTATTCTGCCTAAATTCTGTGGCCCAATCGTTAAACTTCGTTGATGTCATAGATACTTTTGCGGAACAGAAAGCTCGGAGAAAAGATTTTTCTTAATAAATGTTATTGAAATTACATTTTTATTTCATTGTAAATGTATAAACCCATGCTCTTAAAAATATTTTTTTTTAAGTATTAGTGTCGGGGTGTCGGGTAACTACTTTAGTGGTTTATTAAAATTAAACTAAGAACAACACGACGAATTTATTTAATAGGGCCCCCATCAAAAGAATTTGTCACGGGCCCCTAATTAATAAATAATAAATAAAATAAATATTTTAGACTAGCAAGCAGATTTGGCAAAATCAACCCATCCGACCATACTTGCTTCGCAAGGACTGCAATAATATAATTACGCAAGTTTCGCAAGCTCTGCAAAATAGTCATTATAACCTTCACGAAACTTCACGGCGCCCCACAAGACCAACATGGAACCATCGCCTGAGATCCAGGACTTAAGTCTTATCATTAAATGAATTTATTGAAACCATACGCCATGCCATCAACTTACTAGCCCACCGGATTAGTAAGTTGAAATGGCAGTGGGCAGGGCACATATCACGCAGAGCAGATGGCCGATGGGGCCGAAAGGTTCTGGAATCTGGAAGACCACGGACCAGTAAGCGCAGCGTAGGACGTCCACCCACAAGATGGACAGACGACCTAAAAGAGACCGCAGGGAAACGCTGGATGCAGGCCGCTTCCAACCGGCCTTTTTGGAGATCGATGAGGGAGACCTATGTCCAGCAGTGGACGTCCTACGGCTGAAATGATGATGATGATACACCATGCGAGCCTCCCCCATCGATCTCCAAAAGGGCCGGTTCATAAATTATTATTTAAAATTTAAGGAATAGAGTTCGCTAACTCATTCGCGTGATGAGGTCGTTACGGAACTCTTTTTTTATCACACTTACACACAAACACAACCCCACACACGCACAAACAACACATTCATATGTATTTGTATTTATCTCTAAAAACTGCTACTCTTAGCATACACTATTACAGTAATATACTATACGAAATTGTTTGTTTTATGTTAATATTTAAAACTTGTAATTAAATTTTATCATATTTTTTTCAAATAAACATTTTTGTATTTGTGTTTTTTGTATACTTCTGTCTGCAGTCCTCATGTCTGCCTATTTTTTTAATATGTAGTATATGAGCCATTCGCATTACACCAGCTATAGTATTTTAAAATAGGAATAAATATTAAAATAGGGACAGTATATTTTTGTTTGTGAATTCTAACTATTTGCATTCAATGCTTTTTGTGGCAAAATGTACTCTGGACGAACGCACCTAGAGGCTATTTTTATCCCATAACGGGTGAAACCGCGGGGTACAGCTAGTTCATTACAAGCGTGCATATTTTGTTTATGAATTAGTTGGATTCGTAACGTTGCAGAATTACGTGTTTATAGATTAGCAGTCGACGTGGGCAAGGGACCAAAGGATAAGGAGTTTAATGGCCTGGTACATTGTCTCACGAAGACATTTAAGAGCGACGGGCCTATAGGCTTGTATCGCGGTTTCATCGTTTCCGTTCAGGTAAGCTCTCACTATCCAATGCATTCATGCTAGTCATTGAAATGCAAGACTTAAAGACTAAAGACAAGACTAAAAAATGTTTATAAAATACAGTATTGTACGTATATCTACGTGTATCACTAGTGCTTTGATGACACCCTAATTGAATTTTACACCTGCTTAGAATTTTGACAATCCCACCATTTTTATTACAATTTTATTTCTTTTGATATGTATTTTGAATCCGGAGGAGACTATGAAAAATTAAAGAATTAAAATATATTTAGTACTGCATAAACACAGAAAAAAAAACCAGATTAATTGTGCTAAGGTAAATTGAACATGTTTATGCAGAGATTTTGTGTTCTCCTCGATAGAATTATGTAACATTTCTCACATTATGCACATCCTGTATCATGAAGACCTGTATACGATTACAAGCACCTATGAGTTTAGTTATTGTAGCTGATTTTATTTTACAATTACTAAAATAGATTAAAAAAATCATAAATCACAATATAAAATTGATGCTACTACGAAAACTTGTAATAGACATAGAATATGGATCATAACAACATTAAGGAAGTTTAATTAAATGGATTTATAAAAAAAAAATGAAATAAATTTGATAAGTTTGTCACATAATTGAGCTGTAGATACAGAAAATTAAGATGTTCTTCATCACATTTTGCGATTTCGTCTCTCTGCGATGAAGTAGGTAAACCTACGATGTAGTCGCTACGTGATTTGGTAGTTTTGTAATTTAGTCATTCTAATAATAGCCCATATAATTATATACATATATATTATTATATAGCATACTAGTTGGCAGCGAACCCAGCATGTGTTATACCTAGCTGTAAATGTTATTTCCTCCACAGGGCATTATAATATACCGCGCGACGTACTTCGGTTTCTTCGACACGGCAAGAGACATGCTTCCGGACCCGAAGAACACGCCACTACTCTTTACTTGGATGATTGCTCAGGTTCCACATGACCCTTCCCGATTTTCCTTAACGGCGATCCTTAAATCGGATAGATTTCACTCGTACAAATTTACTAATTAAAATCGGGAACTTACTCGTCCGATTTTGATGAAACATGATTGACTGGTGATCTTCTGGTATATCTTACTCACCGTTGGGCAGAAACGGTTGAGAGTAGAGGGAAGGCACATGCTGTTAGTCTGGACATAGTCAAGGCTTTAGATCGGGTCTGAATAACACTTAAAAAAAATAAGGCAGATTCAAACTATGTATTATTATCAAAGTGCCTTTTTTTAAAGAAAATCGCCATTCCATCAGTCATCCTTTGGCCATCAACTCGCCTGATGGTAATTTGTGGGCCGAGGATGAAACACGTTGATCTAGAAGAAATCTTTTCTATCTATTTTGCAAATAGTATTACTCCCCTTCTAAATTGTCTTAATTAGTTTTGAAGTTGTGCTCTTTTGATCATGCTGGTCAGGCGCTGAGGCGATAAATGAACAGCGATCTTCAAACGCCTTCAAGTGTCTATAGATCTTAACTGAACGTATATATACTAACTATTACTAACCTACCTACTCCTGTGTGTCGGTGCAAAAAAGTACGAACAGTTATGTTTTTACTGACAGTATATTTCGTATACAGCGTAGGTACCTATTACTGTTAGCAGTTATTATAAATACGCTTAGGTAAGTAGTTAAATAATTTGACGTTTTGCCAATCAGTCTGTTTCCTCTATGGTTGTGGTACAATATAAAGGTAGCATTACGATCTTGGTGACCGCACACAAGCTCGATGTGCGAAACGACGCTAATGTTCATCGTCATACGCGTAACCTTGGTGTCGTACCGGCCAATGAGGAAACTGTTTAAAGTGTTGTAATGATAACCCTACGGGTGGTTTTGCCCAGACGGTGACAACGTTGGCGGGCATCACGTCGTACCCGCTGGACACGGTGCGCCGGCGCATGATGATGCAGTCAGGCAAGCCGCCTAGCGAGCGGCTTTACAAGAGCACGGCCCACTGCTGGGCGGTTACGCTCAAGAACGAGGGGCCCGGAGCCTTCTTCAAGGGCGCCTTCTCGAACGTCCTACGAGGCACTGGCGCTGCCTTCGTACTGGTCCTATACGACGAGATCAAGAACTTAATATGATGCAACCTAACTTCGCGCTCTACTGTATTACTATGAAGTGGAAAGACTTGTAAACTGTTGTAAAGTGGAGTTTCGATGTGTTGTTTTGTTATAACGTTTGATGTACGCTAATTTAGTAATTTCATGGTTATACATACATTTGAGCCAATTCTGTGTTTAATTAAAATTTATAACATTCCATTTAATTTTGCCGTAGTCTGGTAAGAATATGGCGCGCGTATTCTTTAGTCAGCTTTTGTTTATAAGACACTAGCGACCCGCCCGCCCGGCTTCGCACGGGTGTAATTTACGTGCGAAGTTGGGGCGGGTCGCTAGTTATATATATTCATATTTATTCATAAAATTATATTTTACATGTCAAATCGTATTGTAAATTATAAATTAAATTAAAATTATACTAATCAAATAATAAATTAGATCAAAAATCAAATAGTAAACAAAAAAATCATTAAAAAAGTCAGTAAATCTAAATATATCAAATATATTTTAGTATTGCAGTCCCTCCAGCGTTGTCATGTCGACTATAGGTATATCGAAATGATGAAGTGTCTGATAGAAACGCCACCATGTCGATCAGATTACAGGACGAGAGCACGGAACCAATCCAACTGCAGAATGGCGTGAGACGGAGATGTTATATCTCCGAAACTGTTCACGAACGCATTGGAGGACGTTTTCAAGCTCTTGAACTGGAACGGATTCGGCATCAACATCAATGGCGAATAAATCATTCACCTTCGTTTTGCCGATGATATAGTCATCATAGATAGCCCGTTGGTCCAGTTGGTAGTGAACCTGCCTTCTGAGCTTAGGGGCGTGGGTTCGATTCCCACCTAGGACAAACATTTGTGTGATGAACATTTGTGTTTGTTCTATATCTGGGTGTTAATATCTATTTAAGTATGTATTTAAACCTATAAATGTATGTATATCAGTCTCTGGCAGCCATATCACAAGCTTTGCTTAGTTTGGGGTCAGATGACCGTGTGTGCAAAAAATGTCCCGAATATTTATTATTTATTTATTATTATTTATCATGGCAGAGTCGCTGGAGGATCTCAATACGATGCTCAGCGACCTCAGTAGCCTTTCCCAACAGGTGGGTCTTAAAATGAACATGGACAAGACAAAAATTATGTCCAATTTCCATGTTGAACCCGTGCCGGTAGTCGTTGGGAACGATACTCTCGAAGTTGTTGACCATTACACCTATCTTGGACAGATTGTTCAGTTAGGTAAGTCCAACTTAGGCAAAGAGGTTTCCCGAAGAATCCAACTCGGATGGGCAGCGTTCGGGAAATTGCGTGACATCTTCTCGTCCAAGATACCACAGTGCCTCAAGACGAGGGTCTTTGACCAGTGTGTGTTGCCAGTGATAACATATGGTATTGAGACGTGGTCCTTAACTGTTGGCCTTTTGGAAAAACTCAGGTACTCAGCGGGCAATGAGCTATGCTCGTAGTTTCTTTGCGCGATAAAATCCGAAACGTGGATATTCGCCAAAGAACCAGAGTCACCGACATAGCTGTTAAAATTTGCAAGTTGAAGTGGCAATGGGCAGGCCACATCGCTAGAAGATCGAATTATACGTGGCATGCTAATTGGAGCATTGTTCCAACTTAAGACAGATAAGTAAAGTAAGTGAACTCGCAGTGTATATCCTGCGAAAGTGCGTGAGTGAAAGAGTGGTCGTTAGGTCTATGCAATTCCCAAGTTCGTGATTGTATTGCGCTGCAGAACCGCGCGCGTGAGGCACGTTCTCCTCTAAGTCAGTCGTTCCCAATTAGTTTTTACTGCGTACCACTTCAAGAAAGACCTCAAACTCGCTTACCTCTCGCCCTCGGCTCAAGCACATCAAATGCCGTCCGGTCCGGATCAGACTCAGTTTGTGAGGTCCGGTAAAGTATGAAATTCTATGAAAGACGGAAAGCCGTCACGCTGTATGCAGTTAGTTGGACTGCAGACTGACAACAAAATGGACTGCTTACGTTGTGATTTATCTTAGTCAAGAGATTGGCGCGCCCATAATAATCCCTTCGCTTGTCCCAGTTCCAATACGCCAGTTTGGCGTATTCGGCGTTGCTGCGCCACTGGTATGCGTTCATGGAAACCATAAAATCCAGCAGGATGTTGTTTAACTTACGCTGGCTCCTTAATGACCTGCATGAGAAGATCACCATTTGTCAATGTACCGACGCTACCGCCCGCCGGCGTGGACTGCGGACTCGCATAAACACTTAGTTGCCGCTTGCCGCCAAGGCTTGCATACTACTTTCCCCAAAAACATTGCATTGCTATTCACCGTATTCACGTTTTGGATAAATATTTTGGCGTAACTTTCTCATAATTATATTTTTAGGGTTTCGTACCCAAAGGGTTAAAACGGGACCCTATTACTAAGCCTACGATGTCTGTCCGTCTTTCTGTCTGTCTTACCTATCAACGGCTGTATGTTTCGAACCGTAGTAGATAGCCAATTGAAATTTTCACAGAATATGTAATCTTACGAAGGATTAACTAAGAAATAATAAAACAGCAAAACGTATTTTTTTAAACGTATTTTTGTATTAGCTCTAATGTAAAACGGTAATACGTACAAGCGTAAAACTTTGTATGATTATAGTAAAAATTCTAAAATATAACGTTAAATACTGAATAATGTCCAAGTGCGAATCGGTAACAAGTTGTTGTTCATTACCAAGTTATGTCTGGTAATTTTGCTTTTGAATTTTGTGGTGATACGGAACCCTCAATGCGCGAGCCCGACTCGCACTTGACCGGTTTATTTTAAATAATAGGTTTGCATTTGCTGCCACCTAACTTCATGTTAAGCGATGATGCGGTCTACGATGAAGCACTTGTCTAGAAGAAACCGATTCACATGCGATTTGTAGACACTCAGAATGTAACTATCGAGGCACACCCACTGCGCGATTCACAGACTTGAAGTTTGCACAATACAAGTGGAATCAAAGCGCTTCGTACGGGTTTTTGGAATATCAAACCATGAAGCAGTGTCGGTTTTTCGTTCCCAAACCAAAATATAATGTCATCACTACTTTTACCTACCCACAATCAGATAGGATTTTTTTTTGGAAAATAAGGTAATGCAGACTTTTCAATAGAACAATGCCATACAACCAAACTACAAAAAAAATAATTTAACAACGAGCCAAAGAGAATGTACCTAAATACTACCATGAGACACTCACGGACAACACCTAGAAATTTTAATTTATTTTTGTTTATAACTTATTAAATTCTAACACAACCGTCCGCATGCATCCGCTTCTCTTTGGTGGAAAAACGAAAACCTCTTTGCACCTTCGACCAAAATAAATGAATGAACGGGCTCAGAAGAAGCGCATTTATGAAGATTACAAAATGAGCGCTGGCGCTTACTTCGTTTCAGTCGGCCTCTAGCCGTAGGAAGTGCGACACAAGACTATTGTTACATAATAACGAAACATGTGACAAAACTATGCCTTCATGTGCTTTCCCGAAGTGTAAATACACAAGGAAAAACCGCCATGTTTTGTAACAAATGTACTCTAGATGGTTATAATTCGGTGTTGAAGTGAATGTCAGACAGTTTTGACTCGTTTTTACTAAGCAAGTTCAATGGTTATAAATATCTGGGACAAATAAATATCTGGGACATATTTGCACACACGGTCATCTAACCCCAAACTAAGCAAAGCTTGTAATATATATATATATATATATGGCTGCCAGAAACTGATATACGTACATATATATATTTTTAAATACATACTTAAATAGATATTAACACCCAGACATAGAACAAACACAAATGTTCATCACACAAAATGTTTGTCCTAGATGGGAATCAAACCCACGCCCCCAAGCACAGAAGGTAGGTTCACTACCAACTTAGCCACCGGGGCAGTCAGATGGCTTATGGCCAGTCCATTCATTTTATTTTGGTCTAAGCTATGCAAATTGAAATATTGTATGCACGTAGGTACCTACTAATAATATGTGATTAAACGAACTTGAAAGTGAAGTTCGATCAATATTATATGAGTAAGCTTCATGCGAAGATATAATAACATGGTAGTACTTCTGTCATACAGGCAACATAACACGTTTTTAGAGAGAAAAAAAAAAGTCATTCGATATCACAGATCTATTCGATATCTACATTGTGGTGTGACAACTCGTCATTCTTTAGAGACAACGAGAGAAAGGAAACACAAAATTTTCATATTCGGGTTTTGGGTGGGAGGGTGTATATATATTCGCATGAAGCTTACTCATATAATATTGATCGAACTTCACTTTCAAGTTTGTTTAATCACATATTATATATTCGTAGCTTCATGCTTCAGATATAATAACATGGTAGATGTTTAGAGCCAAAATTTTGTGAGAAGTAATAAAACAATCTTTACACAAAATAATCGTTTTTATTTTCATTGTTCAAAATTGATCTTACAAAGCTATGTCCCTCTAATATTGGGCGATGGTAAAATTTGGCAAAGGTTTGTGACCTGCTGGTCCAACCTGCTGTCTTTCGAATGGTATCTAACGAGAGACCAGAAGCGCAAGCCGCGGAAGTGGCGGCGTGCCGCGTGCTGTGTCCAGAAAACTTAGATACATCAACGCCACTCGCACCCATCACCGTCTTGATCCACCGACTGATGGTTTGAGAGGTTGCTGGTTTATGCGGTTTTTTATCGTGAGAAAAAGATTGTTAGTAGATGCTGGCCTTAATGTTTTTGTCGTGAATATATAGTCTTCAATAGCTGTGGCGGGACATATACCATTATTTTCGTGAAAATAAGGTAATGCTAATACCGGTTGCTCACGTCCCACTGCGGATGTTTTTATTGCATCCAAAATACCTATCTCAATCATAAAAGGGCCTATTTTTATATTTTCTAATTTAATGAGTGAAAAAGTTTGCACTCTGTGCATAAAGTATTGAACGCGTACAGAGTAAGTGTTTAACCATACTATGCTATAGGCAGGGATTGAACCGTAAACTCCAGTCATATTCCGAGAAGATGAATAAATTTAATTTACAAACCCTTGAAACACGACGCACTTACAATGATTTTCTCTACCTATTTAAAATTTTACATTCAAAGATAGATTCCCCTTCTCTTCTCTCAAGTATTAACTTTAACGTTACTCCAAAAGTTCGCAACGACTATTATATAAAACCAAAAACTTTCTATCTGCGCGTTTATAAAAATAACACTTTTTTTTATAACCCACTAGTTAGGATGTGTCGCCAATACAATGAAATCATTAAAAAGCATTATAGCTTTATAGATATTTTCGATCAAAGTCTACCCAGATTTAAGAGAGATGTAAAAAAGATTGCATTCACGGCTCATCGTGAATGTAGCTGTAACTGAAAGTAAAATTATAGTTATTAACCAAATTAATTTTATTTTTTATTTTTATATCATACTGTTTTTTTAATAACCATGATGAGTACGCATGTTTTGGGATATGGTTTAGTTCACAATTGTCAACACACTTAATTTAGTTTTTATTATGACTGTATTCTGTTTTGTGTACCTCAATAAATAAATAAATTAAAAAAAAGCTAGTAATGTCACTAATTTTAAAGTAATTTTTTCTAGTGGGAGACTTCTGTTTGGTACCCATTTTACGATGTAATTTAGTACAACCTGTGGGTCCCAAGTGGAAGAATATTTTGGGGTAGCAGGTTTTAACCTATAAGCCCCCCTAAGAAGCCGTTTTACTTGCTCAACGGTGGTTAGGTTGCTGCTTACCAACAAAGATAACGCGGAGCGGTGGCTGTTCAAAGAGCTGTGTGCGACACCTATGTGAAACTGTTCCGTCAAAAACAATAAAATAGACGACAGAGAACCCTTATAAGGGTTTATTATATTAATGAAACAGAACTACCACCTTAGTTTGTAGGTCCCATTGTATTGAGTTAGGGTGTTTTGAGAAAGTCACGCCATTGATAAATCTAAACATTGGTTCGAGGTGCCTCTTGCTGTGAACGCCGTCCTGAAAGCAGCGCTGCACCCAGGGTAAAGCTCGTATGATGTTGAGTCCTAGAAGAGGATGATAATTTATGGGTAAAATATGTTATATCTGAGATGGCCAGTAAGGAAAAATATAAATATCCTCCGCTTCGTCATTAACAATTTTTTGTAGGCATTTCAGAATCATTGTAAATGGAGGAAACGCATAGAAAAACATTGATTTCCAGTCCAAGGTGAATGCGTCTACTGTCATGGCGTCTGGATCTGGTCTCCAGGATACGTAAGCCTTGCACTTTGCGTTAGTGCGAGAAGCAAACAAATCAATGACGGGTACACCAAATGTTGTGATAACTGTTCTGAATTGAGAGTCAGATAACTGCCATTCAATATCAGGATTAACTCTCCGAGATTCCTGATCAGCTTCTACATTATCTTTTGTATTAATGTACGATGCGTATATCCAAATGTTTCGCTTTTCGCACCACTGCCATATAGTTTTTGTCAAGTCACTGAGGTGAGGGAACTGAATTCCGCCCATTCGATTAACATAACTGATAGCCGTCGTGTTATCAACCCGTAACAGTATATTACAACTGTGTCTATCACGAGCGAAATATTTCAAGCCCAGGAAAACAGCGAGTAATTCTAAATAACTTATATGGAATTCTAGTTCACCGTCCGTCCAGCCACTGCCAGTACGGTTATTGTCACAATAGGCACCCCAACCTGTTCTACTCGCGTCTGTGAAAATTTCTAAATCAAAATTGGGTACCGCAAATGTATTTGAAGTAGAAAGAATATTATTCATCCACCACATTAGGTCTGGTAAGATGTCAACATTAGTTTTAAACTTAGCATCATATTGATCGTGGTTTGAATTAAGCGCCAAATATTTTTGTCGCTCAATCTGATAAGTGTAGATCCAGGCATATCGTACAGCTGGGCACGCTGATGTAAGAACACCTATCAAGTGAGCGAAATCGCGTATTGTGCAGGTGGGTAGACGGGAAAATGTTTGTACCAGTTGTAAGATATTGTTGCGCTTGTCGGATGGCAGCGATAGTGTCATATCTATGGAATTGTATATAAAGCCTAAAAATTTACAACATTGTTGCGGTTGTAAACAACTTTTTTCATAATTTACCACAGAACCTAAGCAGTTGAGTAATCTCAGGGTTTTGGTAACGTTACTCAGGCATTCATCGTAATTATCACCTATACATGTCGTCAAGATAAATCACAGATTTAAAGCCCTGACATATTAAATAACTCACTACATCTTTCATTATCTTGGTAAAGGTGCGTGGTGCATATGGTCGTATGGCATCGCATTGAACTCATATGCAGCGCAAGGTAGAGGTCGACCCGAGTCAGCCCTTGACGATATTCTTCTTAGTGGACTGTAGACACGATGCGGAGAGAGCCAACCCGGGATAAACCCTGCGCCCGTTAAGTCGTATTACCAGTTAGTCGTATTACCATCCCTATTGCACGTGAGCTGGGATTGAGGTGAGCTGAGACAGTGATAACTCGATGTACGGCTAAACGGCGCTGTGTCTTTCTTCCTAGAGCTTGCTGCTTCAGTATTTCTTCTTGTTCTTCTTTTCTTGAGATCCGTTCTGCTCGAGCGCTTCCGAAGGAGTAACTCATCGGATCTTTTTTTTATTTTTTTTATATTGACTTGTAATGTTTTTATTACAAGAATGTTGGTTGATGAAAAAAAACATTGAAGGTAGTATTATAACTTATGTATTTCCTGAATATTCATATCACTTGGGTGTGATTTTACTTTCCTTCCCTTTCTGTCTTGATTTTCCTCTCCTTTCTCTTCCGGTGGTCGTGTGTGCAGTGGGGCGATATCTATCAAGTGCTGCAGCTTTGAGTTGTCGGCTCTCCCGAACATGGCCGTGGCCATCCTCCTAACAAAGGCGTCTATGGGTTCGTGCTTTAGGTCCCTCAAGATTGTGGTGTTCCTCACGTAGCGGGGAGCTCCCACAATCCTTCTGATTGATTGGTTTTCTTGAGCTTGTAGACGCACTTTGTTAGTGTGGCTGAGGCAATGGTACCAGGCTGGAGTGGCGTACGTCAGTCTGGTCCTTATGTATGTTTTATAGATCATGAGTTTGGTCCTGGTTGGTAGCTTAGAACCCAGGATAGGGAGAAGCTTTGCGCGGGCTCCTCTAGCTTTACCTATCACTTGGTTTAGGTGCTTCCCGAATCTGAGTCGCCGGTCTATGGTGACACCCAGATATTTGACATCTGGTTGCCACGGGATGTCTTGCGACATCAGTTTCAGGGGGGGGTCGGGAGGTTTGTACTACCGGTAATCATGGCCTGTGTCTTCCCTATGGTTACTGATATACGCCACTTTCGCAGCCATTCCGGGAGAGCATCTAGAGTCAGCTGCAGCTTCTTGACAACATGTTCTGGTTTGTAAGAGGAGGCGTAATAGGCCGCATCGTCCGCGTATAGGGCGAGCTTCGCCTGCCCGACGATTGGGATGTCGTCAGTGTACCAGGCGTAGCACGCGGGGGAGATGCAGCTTCCTTGTGGCACTCCTGCCTTTATCTTTTTCACGCTCGATAAGTGCCCCTCTATCTGTACTATAAAGCTTCGTTTTGTTTGGGAAGCTTTGGATTATTTTGACTAGCTTCTTTGGCGCGTTTGACCTTGAGAGCTTGTAGAGTAAGCCCTCGTGCCATACCCGGTCGAACGCTTTCTCCATGTCGAGCATCACTGCAGCGACATACTCCTTCTTGTTGTGGCTCGTGGTCATCTCGTGGATCAGCTTCGTGATATGTAGCGTAGTGGAGTGTTCGGCCCTAAACCCGAATTGTTCCTCCCGTGGCTTTATGTGCGGCGTCAGGTAATAGAGCAGTATCTTCTCAAAGACTTTGGATAACGTGCTCAGTAGTGTTATCGGCCTGTAGCTTTCGGGTTTCCTGGCATCTTTTCCGGGTTTAGGAAGCATCACGACTTTGCCTCTCTTCCAGCTTTGGGGGAAATGACCAGAGCGGAGTATGCCGTTGTAGATTCTGGTGAGTGCTACGACGGTTTTCGGGGGTAGTTTCTTAAGTACCTCGTTAGTTATGCTGTCCAGGCCGGGTGCCTTTTTCCTGGGTAGGCGCTGTATCAGTCTTTTTACCCAGCCTGGGGTTAAGAATATTAGACTAGGAGGACTCTCTCCCTCCTGGTCAGTCTCTGGTTTGGATAAGTACTCTTCCAGCGCCTGTTCGACTTCCTATGTATGTTCCGGCATCGTCGACAGGTTTGGCATAAACTGCGCCTGCAGGCTCTCCGCGAAGATATCTGCCCTGTCTTCCGCTTTCAACCTCAACAGGCCGTCCCTGTCCAGAAGCCGTTGAGTCGGCTTCGGTGCTTCGCCCATCTGTCTGCACAGTTTATGGACCGAGGGAATGTCGTCCGTGATGTTCCGGATATGATCTTCCCATCCCTCGGCCGAGTGTTCGTCTAGGGCCCTTATGACTTGTTCGATTTGCGAGTTTAATTTTGTTTTCAGTCTCGGGCATCTCGTTACTTGCCAGAGCTTCCTCGTCTCCCTTTTTTCATGGATGAGGTCCCGTATCTTCGCCGGGAGGGGGGCTAGCCTCCCCGCCGGCGGGAAGGTGTGCGTAGCCGTTGTGAGGGAGATTTGGATAGCTCTGGTAAGGTCTTCAGTAGCTTCGTCGATGTCTTCCGGTGTCTCAATGGGCTTCGTCGGCGTGTTTGACTCCATTTCCTGCTGGAAGATCTGCCAGTTTATCTTTTTCCGCGGCGGCCGGTGGGTAACTCTGCATGGTACTTCCTTGAGCTCAAGTAGGACAGGTCTATGGTCCGAATCTATGAATGTCACCCGCGTATGCTGCTCACACGGCAACCTGATTCTCCCGTGGCAATAATAGCCGCATGAACGGCAGAAGTACTACCATGTTATTATATCTGAAGCATGAAGCTACAAAAATATAAAATCAGAGGTACAGATCTGTATCAGAGGAGCCAGTATCAGAGGTGCTAGAAAAATTGGCCACCAATTATTCTAGCAATGGTCGAGGCCTTAGAGATCAATTTTCAAAGAGATTTCTTCAAATTATATGAACACATTAAATACCATATCACGGAGAAAAAATTATTATAGTGTGGTATAGTCTACCTTAGTTACAATTCGAGCGTTTCGGAGCGTTGGCGCCGCTCTGCATGGTACTGCGCGGAGACGGATTCGTGTTCCATCTGCAGCTGCACCATGTTCTGCTGCAGCGTCTCGTGGTAGCGCTCCGTCGACGATAGCTTCTGTTTCAGCACCCAGCAGGGCTATACTCTATTTTTTTTCATTTCCAGTGACCAACCGGTCTCAGTTGTCCACCGAACTTTGATGGCAACTGAGATATTCATAATATTGGTATTCCGTATCACATTCACTGGCTATCAATTCACGGTGATTACCGTTAACAGTATCATTCAAAACGCCACTAGACAACTCTATTTTTTTGATCGCCTATTATGCGCTAAGTTGAGTAATGCCTTCAAAGCGTTACGCATGGAACATTTGAAGACTTTTTATTTTAAGTGGGTTTTTAAACCACTAAGAATAATACAAAGATGCGTGGTGTAAAAGACGGTGGTTTTGAGATGCTCATTAAACCTCTACGGGTCTATTTGCTATCTTGCTATCCGGTGGACAGCGGGCCTATTTGCTATCTCGGTGGACAGTTCTGTTAATAGTGATGATAACTGGGCACAGATCTATCACTGGGCAAAGTGTCCAATGATGATGAACTGTCAAACAGCTAATTACGTATTCGCTAACTCCAGTTACCAACTAGGATGACGTCATGAGCACCAAGTCCCGGTGATAATCACCGTAACTCTTTTTGACAGTTGTTTTCGTATCGATACTTTAAAATTGCGATTCTGTAACCAAAGTGGACATCAAATTTGTTGATCACTGGGTTTTTATATATCTCGTGAAAGGCACTACTCAAGAGCAGTGTTCCACAGATTCTTCGAGCGATGTGGTCTGCCCATTGCCACTTCAACTTGCAAATTTTAACAGCTATGTCGGTGACTCTAGTTCTTCTCGAAACATTGTTTTTCTAAATCCTAATCAATTAAGTCTAATCTAGTTATAATATTATCACAAATATAAGGTAAGGAAACAAACTCGACACCCTGAGCTGCCATTAATCTCAGCGCAAGGTAGAGGTCGACCCGAGTCAGCCCTTGACGATATTCTTCTTAGTGGACTGTAGACACGATGCGGAGAGAGCCAACCCGGGATAAACCCTGCGCCCGTTAAGTCGTATTACCAATATGTCGAATTACCAGTTAGTCGTATTACCGTCCTTATTGCACGTGAGCTGGGATTGAGGTCAGCCGAGACAGTGATAACTCAATGTACGGCTAAACGGCGCTGTGTCTTTCTTCCTAGAGCTTGCTGCTTCAGTATTTCTTCTTGTTCTTCTTTTCTTGAGATCCGTTCCGCTCGATCGCTTCCGAAGGAGTGACTCATCGGCTCTTTTTTTTTATATTGACTTGTAATGTTTATATAACAAGAATGTTGGTTGATTAAAAAAAACATTGAAGGTAGTTATTATAACTTATGTATTTCCTGAATATTCATATCTCTTGGGTGTGATTTTACTTTCCTTCCCTTTCTGTCTTGATTTTCCTCTCCTTTCTCTTCCGGTGGTCGTGTGTGCAGTGGGGCGATATCTATCAAGTGCTGCAGCTTTGAGTTGTCGGCTCTCCCGAACATGGCCGTGGCCATCCTCCTAACAAAGGCGTCTATGGGTTCGTGCTTTAGGTCCCTCAAGATTGTGGCGTTCCTCACGTAGCGGGGAGCTCCCACAATCCTTCTGATTGATTGGTTTTCTTGAGCTTGTAGACGCACTTTGTTAGTGTGGCTGAGGCAATGGTACCAGGCTGGAGTGGCGTACGTCAGTCTGGTCCTTATGTATGTTTTATAGATCATGAGTTTGGTCCTGGTTGGTAGCTTAGAACCCAGGATAGGGAGAAGCTTTGCGCGGGCTCCTCTAGCTTTACCTATCACTTGGTTTAGGTGCTTCCCGAATCTGAGTCGCCGGTCTATGGTGACACCCAGATATTTGACATCTGGTTGCCACGGGATGTCTTGCGACATCAGCTTCAGGGGGGTCGGGAGGTTTGTACTACCGGTAATCATGGCCTGTGTCTTCCCTATGGTTACTGATATACGCCACTTTTGCAGCCATTCCGGGAGAGCATCTAGAGTCAGCTGCAGCTTCTTGACAACATGTTCTGGTTTGTAAAAGGAGGCGTAATAGGCCGCATCGTCCGCGTATAGGGCGAGCTTCGCCTGCCCGACGATTGGGATGTCGTCAGTGTACCAGGCGTAGCACGCGGGGGAGATGCAGCTTCCTTGTGGCACTCCTGCCTTTATCTTTTTCACGCTCGATAAGTGCCCCTCTATCTGTACTATAAAGCTTCGTTTGTTTGGGAAGCTTTGGATTATTTTGACTAGCTTCTTTGGCGCGTTTGACCTTGAGAGCTTGTAGAGTAAGCCCTCGTGCCATACCCAGTCGAACGCTTTCTCCATGTCGAGCATCACTGCAGCGACATACTCCTTCTTGTTGTGGCTCGTGGTCATCTCGTGGATCAGCTTCGTGATATGTAGCGTGGTGGAGTGTTCGGCCCTAAACCCGAATTGTTCCTCCCGTGGCTTTATGTGCGGCGTCAGGTAATAGAGCAGTATCTTCTCAAAGACTTTGGATAACGTGCTCAGTAGTGTTATCGGCCTGTAGCTTTCGAGTTTCCTGGCATCTTTTCCGAGTTTAGGAAGCATCACGACTTTGCCTCTCTTCCAGCTTTGGGGGAAATGACCAGAGCGGAGTATGCCGTTGTAGATTCTGGTGAGTGCTACGACGGTTTTCGGGGGTAGTTTCTTAAGTACCTCGTTAGTTATGCTGTCCAGGCCGGGTGCCTTTTTCCTGGGTAGGCGCTGTATCAGTCTTTTTACCCAGCCTGGGGTTGCGAATATTAGACTAGGAGGACTCTCTCCCTCCTGGTCAGTCTCTGGTTTGGCGAAGTACTCTTCCAGCGCCTGTTCGACTTTCTGTGTATGTTCCGGCATCGTCGACAGGTTTGGCATAAACTGCGCCTGCAGGCTCTCCGCGAAGATATCTGCCCTGTCTTCCGCTTTCAACCTCAACAGGCCGTCCCTGTCCAGAAGCCGTTGAGTCGGCTTCGGTGCTTCGCCCATCTGTCTGCACAGTTTATGGACCGAGGGAATGTCGTCCGTGATGTTCCGGATATGATCTTCCCATCCCTTGGCCGGAGGTTCGTCTAGGGCCCTTATGACTTGTTCGATTTGCGAGTTTAATTTTGTTTTCAGTCTCGGGCATCTCGTTACTTGCCAGAGCTTCCTCGTCTCCCTTTTTTCATGGATGAGGTCCCGTATCTTCGCCGGGAGGGGGGCTAGCCTCCCCGCCGGCGAGGAGGTGTGCGTAACCGTTGTGAGGGAGATTTGGATAGCTCTGGTAAGGTCTTCAGTAGTTTCGTCGACGTCTTCCAGTGTCTCAATGGGCTTCGTCGGCGTGTTTGACTCCATTTCCTGCTGGAAGATCTGCCAGTTTATCTTTTTCCGCGGCGGCCGGTGGGTAACTCTGCATGGTACTTCCCTGAGCTCAAGTAGGACAGGTCTATGGTCCGAATCTATGAATGTCACCCGCGTATGCTGCTCACACTGCAACCTGATTCTACCGTGGCAATAATAGCCGCATGAACGGCAGAAGTACTACCATGTTATTATATCTGAAGCATGAAGCTACAAAAATATAAAATCAGAGGTACAGATCTGTATCAGAGGAGCCAGTATCAGAGGTGCTAGAAAAATTGGCCACCAATTCTAGCAATGGTCGAGGTCTTAGAGATCAATTTTCAAAGAGGTTTCTTCAAATTATATGAACACATTAAATACCATATCACGGAGAAAAAAATATTATAGTGTGGTATAGTCTACCTTAGTTACAATTCGAGCGTTTCGGAGCGTTGGCGCCGCTCTGCATGGTACTGCGCGGAGACGGACTCGTGTTCCATCTGCAGCTGCACCATGTTCTGCTGCAGCGTCTCGTGGTAGCGCTCCGTCGACGAGAGCTTCTGTTTCAGCACCCAGCAGGGCTATACTCAATTTTTTTTCATTTCCAGTGACCAACCGGTCTCAGTTGTCCACCGAACTTTGATGGCAACTGAGATATTCATTTTATTTTATTTATTTAATTCATACAGAAACACCAACAGTACACATATTAAATAATACAAATAACACTCATTTATAATTGATACAGTTCTTATATGTGCACCTTTAACAGGTGTTTACAACGTTCACAATTAAAAGTGGTTAGACAAAAATATAAAAATATGAGATAAAAATGATATATGGGTGTTTACCCATATATCATTTTTACCAGTTTATTCTTGAATACGTTCAAAGAGTCGTGAAAGATATCGAGACCGCTTATGGAAGCATTAATTTCGTTATATGTTCGACATATTCTTAATAAAGGAGAGTTGTAAGCTAAGTTTGTTTTAGCATAAGCTACATGAAAAAGTTTAGAGATTATGCGACGTGGATAATGGCAAGGAACGTATAGGGAAATATCTTTCAAATTTGAGGAACAATCAGTGAATCCGTGAATTAGTTTAAAAATAAATGTAAGGTCTCTGACTTTTCTCCTGTCGCGCAAATTATCCATTTCAAAAAAAGATAAGCGATTTGAATATGGACTTCTGTGCGAGATTCATAATATTGGTATTCCGTATCACATTCAGTGGCTATCAATTCACGGTGATTACCGTTAACAGTATCATTCAAAACGCCACTAGACAACTCTATTTTTTTTATCGCCTATTATGCGACTAAGTTGAGTAATGCCTTCAAAGCGTTACGCATGGAACATTTGAAGACTTTTTATTTTAAGTGGGACGGTGGTTTTGAGATGCTCATTAAACCTCTACGGGTCTATTTGCTATCTTGCTATCCGGTGGACAGCGGGCCTATTTGCTATCTCGGTGGACAGTTCTGTTAATAGTGATGATAACTGGGCACAGATCTATCACTGGGCAAAGTGTCCAATGATGATGAACTGTCAAACAGCTAATTACGTATTCGCTAACTCCAGTTACCAACTAGGATGACGTCATGAGCACCAAGTCCCGGTGATAATCACCGTAACTCTTTTTGACAGTTGTTTTCGTATCGATACTTTAAAATTGCGATTCTGTAACCAAAGTGGACATCAAATTTGTTGATCACTGGGTTTTTATATATCTCGTGAAAGGCACTACTCAAGAGCAGTGTTCCACAGATTCTTCGAGCGATGTGGTCTGCCCATTGCCACTTCAACTTGCAAATTTTAACAGCTATGTCGGTGACTCTAGTTCTTCTCGAAACATTGTTTTTCTAAATCCTAATCAATTAAGTCTAATCTAGTTATAATATTATCACAAATATAAGGTAAGGAAACAAACTCGACACCCTGAGCTGCCATTAATCTCAGCGCAAGGTAGAGGTCGACCCGAGTCAGCCCTTGACGATATTCTTCTTAGTGGACTGTAGACACGATGCGGAGAGAGCCAACCCGGGATAAACCCTGCGCCCGTTAAGTCGTATTACCAATATGTCGAATTACCAGTTAGTCGTATTACCGTCCTTATTGCACGTGAGCTGGGATTGAGGTCAGCCGAGACAGTGATAACTCAATGTACGGCTAAACGGCGCTGTGTCTTTCTTCCTAGAGCTTGCTGCTTCAGTATTTCTTCTTGTTCTTCTTTTCTTGAGATCCGTTCCGCTCGATCGCTTCCGAAGGAGTGACTCATCGGCTCTTTTTTTTTATATTGACTTGTAATGTTTATATAACAAGAATGTTGGTTGATTAAAAAAAACATTGAAGGTAGTTATTATAACTTATGTATTTCCTGAATATTCATATCTCTTGGGTGTGATTTTACTTTCCTTCCCTTTCTGTCTTGATTTTCCTCTCCTTTCTCTTCCGGTGGTCGTGTGTGCAGTGGGGCGATATCTATCAAGTGCTGCAGCTTTGAGTTGTCGGCTCTCCCGAACATGGCCGTGGCCATCCTCCTAACAAAGGCGTCTATGGGTTCGTGCTTTAGGTCCCTCAAGATTGTGGCGTTCCTCACGTAGCGGGGAGCTCCCACAATCCTTCTGATTGATTGGTTTTCTTGAGCTTGTAGACGCACTTTGTTAGTGTGGCTGAGGCAATGGTACCAGGCTGGAGTGGCGTACGTCAGTCTGGTCCTTATGTATGTTTTATAGATCATGAGTTTGGTCCTGGTTGGTAGCTTAGAACCCAGGATAGGGAGAAGCTTTGCGCGGGCTCCTCTAGCTTTACCTATCACTTGGTTTAGGTGCTTCCCGAATCTGAGTCGCCGGTCTATGGTGACACCCAGATATTTGACATCTGGTTGCCACGGGATGTCTTGCGACATCAGCTTCAGGGGGGTCGGGAGGTTTGTACTACCGGTAATCATGGCCTGTGTCTTCCCTATGGTTACTGATATACGCCACTTTTGCAGCCATTCCGGGAGAGCATCTAGAGTCAGCTGCAGCTTCTTGACAACATGTTCTGGTTTGTAAAAGGAGGCGTAATAGGCCGCATCGTCCGCGTATAGGGCGAGCTTCGCCTGCCCGACGATTGGGATGTCGTCAGTGTACCAGGCGTAGCACGCGGGGGAGATGCAGCTTCCTTGTGGCACTCCTGCCTTTATCTTTTTCACGCTCGATAAGTGCCCCTCTATCTGTACTATAAAGCTTCGTTTGTTTGGGAAGCTTTGGATTATTTTGACTAGCTTCTTTGGCGCGTTTGACCTTGAGAGCTTGTAGAGTAAGCCCTCGTGCCATACCCAGTCGAACGCTTTCTCCATGTCGAGCATCACTGCAGCGACATACTCCTTCTTGTTGTGGCTCGTGGTCATCTCGTGGATCAGCTTCGTGATATGTAGCGTGGTGGAGTGTTCGGCCCTAAACCCGAATTGTTCCTCCCGTGGCTTTATGTGCGGCGTCAGGTAATAGAGCAGTATCTTCTCAAAGACTTTGGATAACGTGCTCAGTAGTGTTATCGGCCTGTAGCTTTCGAGTTTCCTGGCATCTTTTCCGAGTTTAGGAAGCATCACGACTTTGCCTCTCTTCCAGCTTTGGGGGAAATGACCAGAGCGGAGTATGCCGTTGTAGATTCTGGTGAGTGCTACGACGGTTTTCGGGGGTAGTTTCTTAAGTACCTCGTTAGTTATGCTGTCCAGGCCGGGTGCCTTTTTCCTGGGTAGGCGCTGTATCAGTCTTTTTACCCAGCCTGGGGTTGCGAATATTAGACTAGGAGGACTCTCTCCCTCCTGGTCAGTCTCTGGTTTGGCGAAGTACTCTTCCAGCGCCTGTTCGACTTTCTGTGTATGTTCCGGCATCGTCGACAGGTTTGGCATAAACTGCGCCTGCAGGCTCTCCGCGAAGATATCTGCCCTGTCTTCCGCTTTCAACCTCAACAGGCCGTCCCTGTCCAGAAGCCGTTGAGTCGGCTTCGGTGCTTCGCCCATCTGTCTGCACAGTTTATGGACCGAGGGAATGTCGTCCGTGATGTTCCGGATATGATCTTCCCATCCCTTGGCCGGAGGTTCGTCTAGGGCCCTTATGACTTGTTCGATTTGCGAGTTTAATTTTGTTTTCAGTCTCGGGCATCTCGTTACTTGCCAGAGCTTCCTCGTCTCCCTTTTTTCATGGATGAGGTCCCGTATCTTCGCCGGGAGGGGGGCTAGCCTCCCCGCCGGCGAGGAGGTGTGCGTAACCGTTGTGAGGGAGATTTGGATAGCTCTGGTAAGGTCTTCAGTAGTTTCGTCGACGTCTTCCAGTGTCTCAATGGGCTTCGTCGGCGTGTTTGACTCCATTTCCTGCTGGAAGATCTGCCAGTTTATCTTTTTCCGCGGCGGCCGGTGGGTAACTCTGCATGGTACTTCCCTGAGCTCAAGTAGGACAGGTCTATGGTCCGAATCTATGAATGTCACCCGCGTATGCTGCTCACACTGCAACCTGATTCTACCGTGGCAATAATAGCCGCATGAACGGCAGAAGTACTACCATGTTATTATATCTGAAGCATGAAGCTACAAAAATATAAAATCAGAGGTACAGATCTGTATCAGAGGAGCCAGTATCAGAGGTGCTAGAAAAATTGGCCACCAATTCTAGCAATGGTCGAGGTCTTAGAGATCAATTTTCAAAGAGGTTTCTTCAAATTATATGAACACATTAAATACCATATCACGGAGAAAAAAATATTATAGTGTGGTATAGTCTACCTTAGTTACAATTCGAGCGTTTCGGAGCGTTGGCGCCGCTCTGCATGGTACTGCGCGGAGACGGACTCGTGTTCCATCTGCAGCTGCACCATGTTCTGCTGCAGCGTCTCGTGGTAGCGCTCCGTCGACGAGAGCTTCTGTTTCAGCACCCAGCAGGGCTATACTCAATTTTTTTTCATTTCCAGTGACCAACCGGTCTCAGTTGTCCACCGAACTTTGATGGCAACTGAGATATTCATTTTATTTTATTTATTTAATTCATACAGAAACACCAACAGTACACATATTAAATAATACAAATAACACTCATTTATAATTGATACAGTTCTTATATGTGCACCTTTAACAGGTGTTTACAACGTTCACAATTAAAAGTGGTTAGACAAAAATATAAAAATATGAGATAAAAATGATATATGGGTGTTTACCCATATATCATTTTTACCAGTTTATTCTTGAATACGTTCAAAGAGTCGTGAAAGATATCGAGACCGCTTATGGAAGCATTAATTTCGTTATATGTTCGACATATTCTTAATAAAGGAGAGTTGTAAGCTAAGTTTGTTTTAGCATAAGCTACATGAAAAAGTTTAGAGATTATGCGACGTGGATAATGGCAAGGAACGTATAGGGAAATATCTTTCAAATTTGAGGAACAATCAGTGAATCCGTGAATTAGTTTAAAAATAAATGTAAGGTCTCTGACTTTTCTCCTGTCGCGCAAATTATCCATTTCAAAAAAAGATAAGCGATTTGAATATGGACTTCTGTGCGAGATTCATAATATTGGTATTCCGTATCACATTCAGTGGCTATCAATTCACGGTGATTACCGTTAACAGTATCATTCAAAACGCCACTAGACAACTCTATTTTTTTTATCGCCTATTATGCGACTAAGTTGAGTAATGCCTTCAAAGCGTTACGCATGGAACATTTGAAGACTTTTTATTTTAAGTGGGTTTTTAAACCACTAAGAATAATAAAAAGATGCGTGGTGTAAAAGACGGTGGTTTTGAGATGCTCATTAAACCTCTACGGGTCTATTTGCTATCTTGCTATCCGGTGGACAGCGGGCCTATTTGCTATCTCGGTGGACAGTTCTGTTAATAGTGATGATAACTGGGCACAGATCTATCACTGGGCAAAGTGTCCAATGATGATGAACTGTCAAACAGCTAATTACGTATTCGCTAACTCCAGTTACCAACTAGGATGACGTCATGAGCACCAAGTCCCGGTGATAATCACCGTAACTCTTTTTGACAGTTGTTTTCGTATCGATACTTTAAAATTGCGATTCTGTAACCAAAGTGGACATCAAATTTGTTGATCACTGGGTTTTTATATATCTCGTGAAAGGCACTACTCAAGAGCAGTGTTCCACAGATTCTTCGAGCGATGTGGTCTGCCCATTGCCACTTCAACTTGCAAATTTTAACAGCTATGTCGGTGACTCTAGTTCTTCTCGAAACATTGTTTTTCTAAATCCTAATCAATTAAGTCTAATCTAGTTATAATATTATCACAAATATAAGGTAAGGAAACAAACTCGACACCCTGAGCTGCCATTAATCTCAGCGCAAGGTAGAGGTCGACCCGAGTCAGCCCTTGACGATATTCTTCTTAGTGGACTGTAGACACGATGCGGAGAGAGCCAACCCGGGATAAACCCTGCGCCCGTTAAGTCGTATTACCAATATGTCGAATTACCAGTTAGTCGTATTACCGTCCTTATTGCACGTGAGCTGGGATTGAGGTCAGCCGAGACAGTGATAACTCGATGTACGGCTAAACGGCGCTGTGTCTTTCTTCCTAGAGCTTGCTGCTTCAGTATTTCTTCTTGTTCTTCTTTTCTTGAGATCCGTTCCGCTCAAGCGCTTCCGAAGGAGTGACTCATCGGCTCTTTTTTTTTATATTGACTTGTAATGTTAATATAACAAGAATGTTGGTTGATTAAAAAAAACATTGAAGGTAGTATTATAACTTATGTATTTCCTGAATATTCATATCTCTTGGGTGTGATTTTACTTTCCTTCCCTTTCTGTCTTGATTTTCCTCTCCTTTCTCTTCCGGTGGTCGTGTGTGCAGTGGGGCGATATCTATCAAGTGCTGCAGCTTTGAGTTGTCGGCTCTCCCGAACATGGCCGTGGCCATCCTCCTTACAAAGGCGTCTATGGGTTCGTGCTTTAGGTCCCTCAAGATTGTGGCGTTCCTCACGTAGCGGGGAGCTCCCACAATCCTTCTGATTGATTGGTTTTCTTGAGCTTGTAGACGCACTTTGTTAGTGTGGCTGAGGCAATGGTACCAGGCTGGAGTGGCGTACGTCAGTCTGGTCCTTATGTATGTTTTATAGATCATGAGTTTGGTCCTGGTTGGTAGCTTAGAACCCAGGATAGGGAGAAGCTTTGCGCGGGCTCCTCTAGCATTACCTATCACTTGGTTTAGGTGTTTCCCGAAGCTGAGTCGCCGGTCTATGGTGACACCCAGATATTTGACATCTGGTTGCCACGGGATGTCTTGCGACATCAGCTTCAGGGGGGTCGGGAGGTTTGTACTACCGGTAATCATGGCCTGTGTCTTCCCTATGTTTACTGACATACGCCACTTTCGCAGCCATTCCGGGAGAGCATCTAGAGTCGGCTGCAGCTTCTTGACAACATGTTCTGGTTTGTAAGAGGAGGCGTAATAGGCCGCATCATCCGCGTATAGGGCGAGCTTCGCCTGCCCGACGATTGGGATGTCGTCAGTGTACCAGGCGTAGCATGCGGAGGAGATGCAGCTTCCTTGTGGCACTCCAGCCTTTGTTTAGGAAGCTTTGGATTATTTTGACTAGCTTCTTTGGCGCGTTTGACCTTGAGAGCTTATAGAGTAAGCCCTCGTGCCATACCCGGTCGAACGCTTTCTCCATATCGATCATCACTGCAGCGACATACTCCTTCTTGTTGTGGCTCGTGGTCATCTCGTGGATCAGCTTCGTGATTTGTAGCGTGGTGGAGTGTTCGCCCCTAAACCCGAATTGTTCCTCCCGTGGCTTTATGTGCGGCGTCAGAATAATTGAGCAGTATCTTCTCAAAGACTTTGGATAACGTGCTCAGTAGTGTTATCGGCCTTAAGCTTTCGGGTTTCCTGGCATCTTTTCCGGGTTTAGGAAGCATCACGACTTTGCCTCTCTTCCAGCTTTGGGGGAAATGACCAGAGCGGAGTATGCCGTTGTAGATTCTGGTGAGTGCTACGACGGTTTTCGGGGGTAGTTTCTTAAGTACCTCGTTAGTTATGCTGTCCAGGCCGGGTGCCTTTTTCCTGGGTAGGCGCTGTATCAGTCTTTTTACCCAGCCTGGGGTTAAGAATATTAGACTAGGAGGACTCTCTCCCTCCTGGTCAGTCTCTGGTTTGGCGAAGTACTCTTCCAGCGCCTGTTCGACTTTCTGTGTATGTTCCGGCATCGTCGACAGGTTTGGCATAAACTGCGCCTGCAGGCTCTCCGCGAAGATATCTGCCCTGTCTTCCGCTTTCAACCTCAACAGGCCGTCCCTGTCCAGAAGCCGTTGCGTCGGTTTCGGTGCTTCGCCCATCTGTCTGCACAATTTATGGACCGAGGGAATGTCGTCCGTGATGTTCCGGATATGATCTTCCCATCCCTCGGCCGAGTGCTCGTCTAGGGCCCTTCTGATTTGTTCGATTTGCGAGTTCAATTTTGTTTTCAGTCTCGGGCATCTCGTTACTTGCCAGAGCTTCCTCGTCTCCCTATTTTCATGGATAAGGTCCCGTATCTTCGCTGGGAGGGGGGCTAGCCTCCCCGCCGGCGAGGAGGTGTGCGTAGCCGTTGTGAGGGAGATTTGGATAGCTCTGGTAAGGTCTTCAGTAGCTTCGTTGACGTCTTCCGGTGTCTCAATGGGCTTCGTCGGCGTGTTTGACTCCATTTCCTGCTGGAAGATCTGCCAGTTTATCTGTTTCTGCGGCGGCCGGTGGGTAACTTTGCATGGTACTTCCCTGAGCTCAAGTAGGACAGGTCTATGGTCCGAATCTATGAATGTCACCCGCGTATGCTGCTCACACTGCAACCTGATTCTCCCGTGGCAATAATAGCCGCATGAACGGCAGAAGTACTACCATGTTATTATATCTGAAGCATGAAGCTACGAATATATAATCAGAGGTACAGATCTGTATCAGAGGAGCCAGTATCAGAGGTGCTAGAATAATTGACCACCAATTATTCTAGCAATGGTCGAGGCCTTAGAGATCAATTTTCAAAGAGGTTTCTTCAAATTATATGAACACATTAAATACCATATCACGGAGAAAAAAATATTATAGTGTGGTATAGTCTACCTTGGTTACAATTCGAGCGTTTCGGAGCGTTGGCGCCGCTCTGCATGGTACTGCGCGGAGACGGACTCGTGTTCCATCTGCAGCTGCACCGTGTTCTGCTGCAGCGTCTCGTGGTAGCGCTCCGTCGACGAGAGCTTCTGTTTCAGCACCCAGCAGGGCTATACTCTATTTTTTTTTCATTTCCAGTGACCAACCGGTCTCAGTTGTCCACCGAACTTTGATGGCAACTGAGATATTCATAATATTGGTATTCCGTATCACATTCAGTGGCTATCAATTCACGGTGATTACCGTTAACAGTATCATTCAAAACGCCACTAGACAACTCTATTTTTTATCGCCTATTATGCGACTAAGTTGAGTAATGCCTTCAAAGCGTTACGCATGGAACATTTGAAGACTTTTTATTTTAAGTGGGTTTTTAAACCACTAAGAATAATAAAAAGATGCGTGGTGTAAAAGACGGTGGTTTTGAGATGCTCATTAAACCTCTACGGGTCTATTTGCTATCTTGCTATCCGGTGGACAGCGGGCCTATTTGCTATCTCGGTGGACAGTTAATAGTGATGATCACTGGGCACAGATCTACGTATTCGCTAACTCCAGTTACCAACTAGGATGACGTCATGAGCACCAAGTCCCGGTGATAATCACCGTAACTCTTTTTGACAGTTGTTTTCGTATCGATACTTTAAAATTGCGATTCTGTAACCAAATTGGACATCAAATTTGTTAATCACTGGGGTTTTATATATTATTTCTAGGGATTTTATTTTGTAATAATTATTAAAAAAAAAAAAAAAAAACGTTTTGGTTCGGGATGAGTCAGCTGCAACTTTTTTCGAGCGCTAGACATTGCCTGCCTCGATAATTTATTATCATTTCTATTGCGAGTATTCCCGAGGTAATAAAGGGATACCTGAAGAGATTACCGAGTGCGTTGTCGGGATGTGAGTACGATCCGAGCGCTCGCAATGAGTGAGGAACGCGGGACACGAGACTGGTGATGCCTGTACCAGACGAAGTAGGCGGTGTCAGACGACCGTCCTCCACAGGCGCCGCCGGCTGAGCGCTGTGGAAAACGCAAGGATGGGCGAGGGCCGCGGGGCGCCTGCCGATACACGGGCCCACTAACAAATATACTTCACGAACTGTTATCGTTTTTTTACTGATTGATATTAATTATTTTACATGTCTGCATCTCCTGGAATTATAATATTTTGCTATTTTTATAGATAATATTATCATTCCCATTTTTTTTATTCGGTTCACTAATTGAATGTGACACCTTTAATAGTGCTAACAGACGCTCGAACGCGGCTGACCTCAACCGCCGTCTGACCAATGGGAGAGAAAGAGAGGGAAATATGAAATTCTCACTCTTTCTCTCCCGTTGGTTGGACGGCGGTCCGTCAGCCGCGTTCGAGCGTCTGTTAGCACTAGGTATGACACTACAAAATATATTATGTAAGCAAGTACATTTACATCGATGTATATGGGTGTCTAAATAAGAGGAAGATAAAGGAATCGAGATTTTAATTTTACTAAATTCCGCAAGAAATTGCAAGGTAACCCATTTTGCTCAGTAACTGAGTAGATAGTAGGTACCTAGGTGCATAGTAATGAAAACGAGATTATTATATTTATGCATAGATAAGCATTTTAGTATTGGACCCGGGTATGTCCAAAACTGCGACCAGAACCACCGAAGGATGGGCAGCAGCGTCCTGTTAGTACACGGTGAACGTACTGCGATCTCCAAGCCGCCTGCCAAGCGTGGGGATTATGGCAACACCCCTCTCTAAGAGGGAGGCCTTGTTCAGCAGTGGACATTTAATGGCTGATGATGTATGTATGATGATGTAAGCATTTTAGGGTGTACCTATGTATACTTTTGTAAAGTAGGTACCTACAATTGATTAGGTACCTATAGGTAAAGGTACCTTTTCAATTTTATTTATGCGCAATTTAGGACACACAGTATTTATCATCGATCTAAATGTACTTGCAATAATCTTGCGCTCTGTTGTATTACATTATCGTATACGACCCGAGGAACATAATAATATTATAATTATGTGAAATAATTATACCATACACAGCAATTGCATCTGAAAACAGACCTATATCTAAGTAGACTTCACAAGCGGTCAAAACTGTATTAAAACTTGCATGTCAAATTTTTCGTACCTAAAAGTGAAAAGAAATATCTTTATTGTCGGCCAACTCTATTTGCGGTATTCATTACAACTCAGTATTGCACAATTACGCATTTTCGTTTCAAACTTACACGTGTTGTTGCGGCACCGATTGAGCAGACTGATTTTAACCGGACTCAGTTATGACGAATAATCATAATTCTATTGGAAATAATAATAAGATATTGATTTATAAATTACAAGATAGGTCGACTTGTGACGTCTACTTAGATATAGGTCTGTGCATCTGCACCATTGATGGTGCAAGTCAATAGTGCAAACCGTACGTCAGGGGAATAATAACAAAACACTTAAAATGTAATTATTGATTTATTTTGTCTCATATCAAGCCTATAGACAGTATAAGATCTATAAAGAAACCTTATGTAAAAACACCTCAATACCGAATGTTGCTATAAGAAACAATAGAAAATTATTTAAAACCGTCGCGACCGCGGCGCGACCTCAAATTATACGAATGCACAAGTACTTTACAAAACATATCAAATAAATATATCCGGTAATATCACTTTTTGGGAATTGGTAATTTCAAGTTGAAATTTTCTACAATCGATGGCGTTACGTAGACATCAGACTTGATTGAAACTGAAAGATATTAGCATCGATTCTATTGACACATTTACAGTATGATACATAATAAACAAAGAAAATTTCTGGTAACATAATTATTCAGAAGCTGATAAAAAATAATAGTTTCTCATAAACAAAGATATCTGAAACTATAGATATGATCAACTCAAAAATTTCCAACCAAAAGTAGACTATGAATTCAGTCTACATTTGTTACAACTTGTAACTTACAAGCCAAGTTACACATTGTCATAAAGAATTAGGATTCAAATTAGTATGCCGATATTTTTAGAATGCATGTAATGTAAACTTGAATGAATTTTGTACTCGTTTCAACATCCATATTTTGTAAATCAATGCATATACCAGAATGGGCATAAAAATATTATTTGCCTTATTAGTTCGTGTTATCTTTTTGCAACTGGACTGTATAACATGGAAATGGAAACGCAATAAGGAGATATAGCAATTTACTCAGTCAACACTAGTCCAGTCTGACGACGCGCGATTGTCACAAAATGAAATTACCACCTTAATAAAACACAACAAGTGATATATCAAGTTTCACTAACGCTCTGTAAATGTAACAGTACAAATATTTTTAATTAAAAAAAAAAAACTTAACAGCAAGTGAAGATACGGCAATGGAAATGTTCTTTATTTGCAAAATATGACAAAAATTTAAGTAGCCGTATAGAATGAAGTGACGAGGACGGTCTTGAATGTAAACATACCTACACTGTAAACAGTACCTACACTGTAACAGCGAAGGTAAGATTTTTTTCCTAATTGTAACACCATTGTGACAGAGCGGTGTGGAAGTTTAGTCAGTTGCTGTCAATTTTACCTCAAGAACCACATCAATTATTCCTGGGTACGCTGCCAACTGGTAGTGGGCTTGAGCATTTGGATTGTCTTTAAACCTTCAACGGTCTATGGGCAGTCTAACTGTATTTGTGGTGTTGGTATTAGCTTGTATTTTGTTTAGTTAATAAAGGCCCAGTAAAATAAAAAAATTAATATCCTCATTGATTATACCTGTTGGATAAATCAGTTAGACTAGCCAGTTTAACCACATGGAAAACCTACATTTTATTGTAACAATGGTTTAACTTCAATAAATTAGGGATTAAAAGAAATTGGTTTGATAAAGATGTCAAAAACCGACGAAATTGGTGAATAGCCTTGGGCCTATTCCACAATTTTTACCATAACAAAAATTGTCAATTTCGTCGTTTTGACAGCTTTGCTTAGCAAAACTGTCAAAACGTTACGAAAAATCTAAAAGTGCCCTTCCTGTTGGGTCACCACAAACACAAAAACATTCTTATAATATAATAATCTTACATTGAATTTTGTCTCGCTCTCTCGTTAGCCATGAGAGCGAGACAAAGCTCAATGTAATCTCTACATAGTATAAATTAAAGTCGCTTTCCGAGTCTGTCTGTCTGTCTGTTTAACCGCTAACTCCTAAACCAAGCAACGGATTTTGATGCGGTTTACACAATCAGTTAGATATTTTTTTACGGAATGTTTATATATACAACTAGCGACCCGCCCCGGCTTCGCACGTAAATTACACCCGTGCGAAGCCGGGGCGGGTCGTAGTCTAGTATTATTATAAGAATGTTTTTGAGGTTAATATAGTCCCCCCCTGATATAGTCTTCATACATTTTCAAACTGTTACATTTAACGCGCAATAATGACAGAGATCTGTTAGAGGGCATTCATTCGCTACCTATTTTAGCTAGATTCTAGACAACAATGCAGCTAATATTTAATATAACATGTTTGTAATACATAACGGTGCATCTATTAATAACAATATATTCAAACTGTGACAGCTCTCATTGGCCCGGGACCTTGGTTAAGAAATTTTATTTTGGGTACAAGGTAATGAACACTCCAAGTATCAAGTAGTTTGTGCATGAGATACACGCCAACAATGTGGACACTAATCTTCGCATATTGTGTTTCTGATTATATTAGATATATTCTCTATTTGATCAGATTGTTTACGACCGATGGATTACGAGACAACTATGGTCAATTTTACAATATCAGAATGATAAAATTTACTATAAGTAATTAAATAGATGTCAAAATATTTGAATATAGTATACACTGCCAGCTTGGAACAGTGTTGAGAATTACTTAAACTATACAGCTTGCCTTGGTTCAATAACCTTACATTAAAATTAGCTTAGCGATTGCTTTGCAATTACAGATATCTCACTAGCTGTTACCCGTGGCTTCACCTGCATTGTATGAGATAAAACATTTTAAAGGCCTTACTTAATCGGAGTTATGTTATGAGTTTAGAATTCCAAGCAATTCAAATGTGAGAAAGAACTGCGACGGGAACCATCGCTACCAATGAGCAACTTATCACTACTACTACAAGCAAAGCTTCTAATGATGAATTATCTAATTTATCATTATTAATCTCATGGTGGTATGGTAACATATGACAGTATTACAAAAACTCAGGTCCAGTGGGCGAAGTACGGATATTGTATAAGGAAAGCAAGGTCACCTTTTTTTGAACCCTAACACGTTTTTTGACAAAATTCAGGTTTGTCCTGTTTTGATAAACACGCTAACATGTTATCCTACTGGATCGGATAGCGTTCGACTGCGGAAGGAAAGGAATGTTTATTTAATCTTTGTTTTGTCTAGCATCATCACAGACATGTCAGTCTCTTGTGCTAGTAATTATAATTTTGATGACTATGTTTAACTGCCAGAAATATTAATGGATTCGTCCATAAATATTTCAGGTAGCAGCGTTAATAAATAATTATTAATGAATTAATTTAACATAGTGAAATACACATTGACATATTGTAATACATTTTTGCTGATAATATTTTTAATTGAATAATTTATTCTTGAATTTGATGTACACACATAATATTCTATTTATTTTTTATAGATGTGTATATGCTTCGTTGTAGAAAGTGCACTGGAGAAGTTTGACTTGTAACTATGGAGTTATTAATAAATAATTGTATTGTATTGTAATTTAAATATTTTATTTATTCAATTAATACACTTATAATTAAATACTTAGTATTGTATAATTTGTATATTTATGAATGGAATAAAGCAAACACACTATTATTGCATGTATTTAAAATAACTTCAAGAATATTAGGTAAGTCTTAGTCGTGTTATTTTTACAAAAGGATCGAACATAAATTTGTTGACAATTCGTTTGAAAAGTCGCAGGAGACAGCAATGTTTTGTAAGCATGTTAAACATGTTAAATTTTGAACTCAGGGTATCCGAATTTCGGAAGTTTGTGTGGAATTCAACTTCGCCCACTAGTTTCACATTGAATAGATTTCGTGTGCATCATTCTGATAAAATAAAAATGATTCATAATAATTTCTATATAAATTAAATTCTCTCAATAATAATTTAAATTCTGTAGTGAGTGTTGTAAGAGAAGAATGTAATGTAGGTAGCAATTAGGCTATAAGTAAATTTTCTTCGTGATTTTTTAAAAGGCTTAGAGGCATTGCTAGCCTGATAAAGTTATTCATACAATATCGGTGTAAACAATCTTCTGGACTGTGTTTAGATAACACATATTATTTTTGTAATTCTACAACTACCTTTTAAAATCAATCAATCAGTATATCACAAGTAGACCTTAACTTCGGTCAGATTGTAATTGTAAATATTAGTAGCAAGTGGCGCGTCTAGTTGAAGACACTGCTTGAGTAAAACAAGTGGCTTGGCGTCCATCCACATCCACTTTCACTTGGGCACTAGTGTAAATGCTATGTCTCAAAGCAGGCGAGAGCAATTTCGTTATGCGTCGCGTACTTTCTTTTTAATTAATTAATACGGTTCCAGCACACGACGCCTAATGTCGTAATAAAACATGTATGAAACCTAAATCGCAGCTGGCATTATGTGAACCCCGTGCCGTTGCAGACTATGCGAAAAAAACTCGCGCGTGTTGCGCGTAGCCTGTAGCACTTTTTTGCTTAGAGCAATACTATTAAGCATCTTCCGCTGCCGGTAGCACGCGCGAGTTCTGCGTATCGTTTGCAACGGACATTGACAATATAACCACTTGACTGCTCATCCTTTACCCCGCATAAGCCAAAGGTTCTAACAATTCAACCTAAACTATTTCGAGCGCGACCAATCCTAGGCGCGAATTTAATGAATGACTTTTGATTCTCCAATCACAAGCGTCGAGTCGCGTCGAGTCTCCAATCACAAGCTGCCCCTCATGACTGACGTGGCATCATTTTGCAAAAGGGATTTTTGACTACATGTGCGATCAAGTGGTCATATTATCTTTGGCAACGGGCATATGTCTCGTGTAGTCCCAGTCAGAATTCGTCAAATAAATGCGTCTCACTACACAATCACGTTTATAAGTAATTCTACGACTAAGCTTCAATAGGCTGCTCAAGGAACCACGAATCCCATACAAATGATCACAAACGGTATATGCCGCCGCCTCCTCTGCCAACACCGTATTTCACAACCAACTGCAAACTAACAGTTCCACGATTTAATAGTTACGCGACGAAATACTACTTTTCCAGCCTCAAAGTACTTCTGCTAATAGAGATGTGAGTATACAAAATTTGTACAAAATTTAATACGACACCGCGAAAAATAAATTGGAATTTTTTCCATAGTCTAATATAAACTTTCCGACCGACTTTTTTGGACATCGATTGGGGAGGCCCATGTCCAGAAGTGGGCGTCCTATGGCTGAAATGACGATTATTCTGATGGAAAATAAATATTTCCTATTTTATTGATCAACTAAAATTACGTTTATGATTTAACATGAACACGAAATACTTGTTAACTGTTATAATCTTTTATTAAACTTTTACTATGAGAACTACCCCGAAATCGCAAAAAAAAAAACTACTATTCCATACATGTCGAGTGTCAATGACCGTTTTCTATAGAACAGCTGATATTTTTTTCGCGAGTTTAGGGCTGGTCCCATAGTAAAAGTTGTTCATAATGATGAGTACCATGGACCCCTGCAGTGCACCTTTTCTTTAAGAACGCAGTTGGGCTGGGCAGCGTTTGGGTAATTTGAGGCTCCTCGCAACCCATTCCGCATTCACCAAAAGTGTCTTTAAACAGTGAGTTCTACTTTTATAACTATTTGTCTTAATTATATTGTCTTAAGATCTGGATCGTAATCATCTTTCAATTTTATAAGTGAAAACTTGTCTAACCCCCCTGGATTTTCTTTGAGGCACCGTATCCAGAACCAAACTGTTAGTGGTATGGTGACATCTTGCATGTTTAAAAGTGACTATCATTATAAGAAGTAGTTATAATGGCGCTGTGTCGCGCGGTGTCGGCAGAGGGCGCGCGTCAAGTGGTAATGTTCTAAGTTTGCTATAATACACTATTTGCGTAGTTTGGCGGCGCTGTCCGCGTTGTCCTTGAGGATCTTCGACTTGAGGTGGTCCTTGTACTTGAGGATGCCGCCTTGCCACTTGGTCACGGTGCCGTTCTCGCAGATCCAAATTTCTTCGGCCACCTGAAATCGAAAGTAGTTGTATTACACTGTTTTAACCTCCCGTCCCGAGTCTTCCCGTGAACATGGTGCATGCTGAAAAGACCGTTAAGTGACACTGTGGCAATGTCACTTAACGGTCTTTTAGTAATCGGACGGCAGCATGTAGCTGCGCCGAAATATCGGGAGCTCATTCCACAACCTTACCACGGTAAATATCCCGTTAATAATCATATAACTGTAGTTGTATTATCACAATCTATATACATAAAAATGAATCCCTATTTACCTTGATCGCGCCATTACCTGAGAACGACTTTACCGATTTAATTCATCTTTTTTTTTCAAAGCTTTCTTATACTTTGTAGGAGGTTCTCAAGGAATGAAAAATAAAGAAAATTGGAAAATTTCAGTAAATTTTACGACGATTTTAACTTCGCGCGTTTGACAGTTCTAAGACAGGACAACGTCTGTCGGGTCAGCTAGTACCAAATAAATAAGTAAGTACAGCATATGTACATAATAGGTGATAAACAGGCCGAAAATATGAGTGTCCGTTGAATAGTGGCTGATTTGGACACAATTTTATTTGCTGTGGGGATAATTAATCCTAGCTCAACTCAAAGGTTACCTTTACGCTCAGGAAGCTATAAAATTTTGACACAGGGTTACGCATAATTATAGACTGTACTTAGCCAAAAGGAGGTCATTGTACTCATCATTACAAACAACTTTTACTAAGAGACCAACCCTGAAAAATCAGGAAATTAGGAGGTGTGAATTTCTTTAAGGGGCATTATGTTCAATCAAGGTTCCGTCATAATGCCTGGGGATCTAGACAAGAGCCACTTTCTGTTAGCGTTAACGCCTGCGGAAAGATGAAATTGTATGAAAATGACATTGACAATGACATTAGCTAGAAAGAAATTATATCATTGACATTAGCTTGATATAATTTCTTTCTAGCTAATGTCATTGTCAATGTCATTTTCATACAATTTCATCTTTCCGCAGGCGTTAACGCTAACAGAAAGTGGCTCTTGTCGAGACCCCCCTGGTAACAGATTTTCCTTCTCACTTCCGTTCTATTTACTTCTATTTTGTGTGGTTTGACCCGTGTCGTTGGTATGACAGTGGAGTCGGTATATACCTGGTTGATGAGCCGGAAGTCGTGGGAGACGAGCACCATGCCGCCATCGAAGTCGTTGACGGCGTCGGCGAGCGCGTCGATAGTCTCCATGTCCAAGTGGTTAGTGGGCTCGTCCATCAGCAGCAGGTGCGGCGTCTGCCACGCCAGCCACGCGAACACCACGCGGCAGCGCTGCCCGTCCGACAGCTGCCGCATCGGACACACCTGCGCACACAAACGTATCATCACATCGGTGCGCTCATACACAACACACACATCACCATCTAAATCATACATACTAGGGTATGTACTTACTTGCCGCGTCTGTATTATGTGTGTTTTATGTGTATAGATATATATATATATTTATTATACCATGTATCATTTAGTAGTATTTATTTAATGGTATCATTAAAAGTGTTTTAGCATCCCCCGTCGATTCTGTTACGTAAATTCTTTCCATCCAATAGTTGTCTGGAAGAGATCGCTTTTAGCGATAAGGCCGCCACTTGTGGCACTAGCTCGTGTTGTAATTTTTATTTCTGGTGTACACAATAAAGAGTTTCTACCTATCTATCTAAATCCTCCCATAAAGGTGCAACGTTCCACAAATGGCGGGAAATTCAAATTTCAAACAGTTTTCTTGTCCTTGTAGCTAGGCCGGGTAATTATTGTAAACGATCATGATGTTTGCGACAATTGATTATTATTCTTTACAAAATCATGTAAAGTTATTTATCTCTAATGCACATTATTACTTACATTTGTCAATAAACTAATTTTTGCTGTTTCAAACGGTTTATTGACAAATGTAAGTAATATGGTGCGTTACTAATAAATAACTGTACATGATAATGTAAAAAACACCCAACTATTGTCGCATACGCTGTGTCATTTCAAAATAATTACCCGGCCTAGCTACAAGGACAAAAAACTGTTCGAAATTTGAATTTCCCGTCATAGGTAAAACGTTCCACCTTAAACACCATTATGTCACACTTCCACTGGACTCAGACACAGATTACTATAAGAGTAGGTATTAGGAGGTAGGTTTCTTATAAATCTGTATCTATTTGCTTTAAGTTGTATTGTTTTTTTTGTATTGTTTAACTGTTTTTTTTTTTCTTGCTCTGTATTTTATGTTTATATTTACTTCTTTAAGATGTAAGCGCGCGCGACATTTACTGTATCCTGTTTGGACCTCAAGATACAGGCTTAGCCTAGTTTGAGGCCCTCAGGCAATTGTTTCTATGTACAGTTATGTTTAACTTCTCATCGCCAGTGTTTGTGTCTGATCTGACGGACTTGGTATAGAGAATATCTTTTACTGACCTAATATAATGTGAGATATATGAAATAAATATGTCAATTTCTATATTATTATTTACTAGCGACCCGCCCGCCCGGCTTCGCACGGGTGTAATTTACGTGCGAAGCCGGGGCGGGTCGCAGATATATATATAAACCTTCCTTGAAAATGTATCTAACTGATAAATAATAAATAAATATTTCGGGACATTTTTACACACACGGTCATCTGACCCCAAACTAAGCAAAGCTTGTGATATGGCTGTCAGGGACTGATATACATACATATATAGTTTTAAATACATACTTAAAACTTTTGATGGTGAAAACCGCATCAAAATCCGTTGCGTAGTTTAGGAGGAGTTAGCGGCCAGACAGACAGACGCGGAAAGTGACTTCAATTTATACTATGTAGAGATAATGTCATTATTAGAATGTAGTGTACCTGCTGTCGTCCGGTGAGACCGTACCGGCCGATGATCTTGCGCATCTCCTCGCGCTCGCGCACGTCCGGGAACTCCTTCATCATGTAGTCGAGCGGAGAGAGGTCCAAGTCCAGCAGCTCGTGCAGGTGCTGGTGGTAGCGCCCGATGCGCAGATGAGAGTTCTTGCGGATCATGCCCGTCGACGGCACCAACTGGTCACACAAAGACCAACGTCAAGTGAACATTATTACATAAACCGGCCAAGTGCGAATCGGGCTAGCGCACTGAAGGTTTCGTACCACCACAAAATAGTATCAGGTTGTCAAAGTAACCGAATTACCAGTTATTATAACGCTTTTCAAAATTGTCGCAGTTATTTGCTACGCAGTTTGCTACAGGCGCTCGAGTATAATAACTTGGCAATGAACAGTAATTTGTCACCGACTCACACCTGGTCATTATTTATTATTTGTTGTTATACTTTAGAGTGTGTACTACAATCGTGCTAAGTTTAACGCTTGTACGTATTATCGTTTCAACATTAGAGTTAATACAAAAATACGTTTGTTGTATGGGGACGCCTCTTTCGTTTTTACTTTTTGACTTTTTTATTATATGTTAGTATTAACTAACAAATAATAAAAAAGTCAAAATCGCCGTAACGTTACATATTCTGTGAAAATATCAACTTTACTGTCTATTTATTACGTTTCGAAAGATATAGCCGTTAATAGGTAGGACAGACGGGCAGACGGACAGACAGAGAGACAGACATCTTAGTCTTAGTAATAGGGTCCCGTTTTTCCCCTTTGGGTACAGAATCCTAAAAACTTAAGTTTTTGATGCAGGTTACAATGGCAGTTTTCAGTCAGCTCGTGACCACGGCCATTGTAATTATGGTCGAAACGTCGAGCGAAAGGTACCTAAATAAAATAATGTAATGCGCAATCGTAATAAAATTGATATCAGTATGCTATTTTAGTAAGTTATAGATTTAATTAATTGATAGAATGATGTATTTAGATCCATGGGTGGGCGAATTGGGGCCCCTGTAACTGCCCACCTAAAATGTACGTTAAATCAATCAGTACAAAGCTGAATTCCATCAAGGAAGATAGACTAAGAGGAAAGACAAAGAAAGAGAAGCACAACCCATACCAGTAGATGGCGCTTTTCTTTATTCTCTTGAAATGTTGCGAAACTTGACTGCGATACTAGCGCTACGGTAATTTGTAGAACCCTTTCGTATGCTATCTGACTGCAGCGCTTACGGAAGTTCGAGACAACATATATATATAGCACGCTCATATTACGGCGCCATCTAAGTTTATACCGTTTTTAGGCAAATTTCCGAGTTATGCTCTAATGTTTCGCTATTTTCTTTCCTCTTAGTCTATCTTCTTTGATTCCATCGAGGTGTCATGTTAGCGCGACCGGGCTGTAAGTGAGTAAGTAGTCTTACGTCTCCGTAGAGCAGTTTGAGCAGCGTGGACTTGCCGGCACCGTTGGGTCCGACGAGCGCGAGCCGCGTGTCCAGGTCGATGCCGAACTCCAGGTTCTTGTATATCCACGGGGTCGTGTCGTTGTACCGGAACGATACATTCTGATCAACACATAACACCTCATTAATAATGTAACATTTACAACTTTTTGAGTACATTTGTTTCGTTTGAACAATAAATAGTTTATATGATTATTTACGTGAGGGATATACGGGAAACTGGGGTATGGGTTAGATGGTTAAGGTTATGTGGTTGTGGATATCGGGAGCTCATTTCACAACCTTACCACGGTAAATATCCCGTAAATAATCATATAAATTTAGTAAACAACCGTGATAGTTTAAAACAGTGTTTTAATAAAAATCGTTTATCTAATGGGCCATCTATAAATTACGTCATACGTTAAGGGGGAGGGAAGGGGTCAACAAATTGTGACAAGAGGAAGTGGGAGGCGATGAGTCACAAGCTTCGTGACTTCACATGTATAAATCTAAAGTGCTAAAATTCTAAACTTCTACTGCAACGATAAACTTTAAAATATTATCAACTCTATTAATATTAATATATATATTTTTTTGTATCACTTTTTGGCTCGTGGAGTCGCTTTGAATTCAAAATTCGTTAATATGTGTCGTCACACCAGGGTCATACAAATTTGACCACGTGAGACAAGATCGTGTGACGTTATTTGTGGATGGCTCCTAAGTAATAGTCTGATCTTGAAGGGCCTATGGGACTCAGGGTTGGATATAAACGATATAAAGTGATTTATATTTGGTTGTTTATTGTGAACTTTATAATACAAGAAAATAGCATCCTACTCGAGTAGCGGCCAGAGCGGAAGAGGATGTCTAGCTGTCATTGACACATATCCATAGACTACATAATGAATCGACGTCTATAGACAACTAATGATTTCCATTCACGGGGCAGTGGAATAAAGAGGGACATTCAATAGATATGCAACAGATCTGAGGATGCAAGTTAACTGACATGAAGCGTCACGGTCTTGGTGATCCTTTGAAAAATATCACAATATTGGGTTTTGCATATTGTATTGTCACCAGAACTAAAAGTGTTTGCAAAATTTTTGCAAAATCGGTTAGGAGGAAGTGGTTCTAAATAAGATTTGACCTAAACAAACATTACAAGTTTGGTATAAGCTTATAAAAATATCTTTTGGCGTTGAAAATTATACACACCTGGACCATAATGACTGGTGGCGGCACCTTCCCGCATGAAGGGAAGTAGAAGTTAAGTATCTTGTCGTCGACCACCTTCTCCGTGAGCCCCTGGGCAACCATCTTGGCGAGGGTCTTCTCTTTGGACTGCGCCTGGCGCGCCAGCTTGGCCGAACCGTGACCGAACCGCGCTATGTAGTTCTGGAAGGACAGGTCCATCATCAAGTATAAAAATAATGGCACAAGCGTAGAAGCCCTACCCTTTGAGTCCAGCATAATAACATTTTACTAGGGCCATCACTTTACTAGGGCATGACTTTGACTTGACTTTCACTTACTTTGATCTCTGACTGTGAATATGAATTGTTTGACTATATTTCATCAAACTTGAAAATATTTTAATACTTGACACTGGCAAATGCAGAAGAAGTGCGACGCCAAAATCCTCACAGAGGAAAGAATACAACAAATATATTATGTTTAAACATTTTGTATACATACTTTAAAAAAAAATATCTGACGAATCTTCTGTATTTTCGCTTCTACATCGCTTCAATAAGGAATTTGTTTGTAATAAATTTTTATTTCAGGTTAGGGTAAATTAGCATCATTAACAAATAACTAGGATTCCTTACTTATATTCCTAGGATTGGAACAACCTGCCCGCTTCCTTGTTTCCTGAGATATAACGTGGGCCTTTTCAAGGCCAGAATGAATAGGTATCTTCTAAGTCTGCGTGCTTCATCTTCGACTACATCGTTGCTTACCAACAGACGAGTTGGTGGTCAAACACGGACATATCAGCGTTAAAAAAAACCTAAGGAGGATAATTTATCCCAAATTCCTTATTGTACTTAAAGCGACGTAAAAGCGAAACACACTAGAGATTCGTCAGAAAAACAGTTTTGAAGATGGACTTCCGCAAAATAACGCCTGATTCAAACTATTGAATAAGGTAAAACATAAATAGGTAAAAACAAAAATAAGGTATAAACATAAATTAATCTTACCAACATCTAAATTAGCAATGCATAGCTCCAGCCCAAATCCAATGGCCATCAAAATATATAATAAACTACCAGTACAGATAAAGGATATAGAAAATAAAAAATAAATTTGACAAAACCCTAAAAAAACATATTGCTAGCAAAATGTTATTATACTCGTAGCTTAAACGAGTATTTAGAAGATAAATCAATTATGAGTAAAATCTATCCTTTTTTTGTTATTATTTTCATGACCGTGGATTCAATGTCCTTTAGTCGTAAGATTAAACATGTTTACATTGTCTTAATAGCGTCAAACAAGTCATAGTCACAGTCAGAGTCAAGCTAAGTAAGTCACGGTCAAGTCAAACTCATGCCCCTGTAATGTGGCGGGGACTTTACAAGAGGCTCCTATGGAGTTTTGGAAACAACACGAAAAGATACGTTTCACCTCGTTATATCACTTATCCACACTCGAGCACGTTTACGAGCACTTAATGAATAATAATAATTCACCATTTACTACACATTAACACTCAAAAATACACAAGTTTAGGAAAATAATCCAACGAGCCGACATGTTTTTTTCCACGTTGGCACCAAAACTTAAAAACTGTAAATCGATCCGCTCCGTACTATATTGCCATACCCCAGTCAGGGTCATTATGTGTTACCTAATTTTAACATGCTACCTAACATCTGTATGTGAACTTCATAATAATTATGCAATAAATGATTGAGTAGGTATTGAGTGTAGTGTACCTTCATGTGTGCGATCTGGTCCTGCTCCCAGTTGTACTGCTTCATCTGGTTCTCCAGCAGTTCCATGCGAGTTCGCACGAACGCCTCGTAGTTGCCCGTGTAGTACTTCAACCGGCGCTTGCTCATGTGCACGATGTTAGTGCACACTCCGTTCAGGAAATCTTGCGAGTGCGAGATCAGCACCAGGATGCGTTTGTAACTATTAATTAAAAAAAAAAATTTCATAGGTGGCAAACAATCAGACGTGCAAACAAGCAGACACGCCCTCCACTTACTTCAGAGAGAAATTTCCGTGGGACGACTCCTGCAGGTTCGCAGAGATACCCACACATTCACACCACACTCTCACTCACACACCCACACTCTTCACATATACAACACACACATTGCCATTTAAATCCTCCCATTTTTTAAACGCCATTATGTCACACTTCCACTGGACTCAGACACAGATTTCTATAAGAGTAGGTATTAGGAGGTAGGTTTCTCATAAATTTATTTGCTTTAGGTTATAATGATTTGTTTTTTGCGTTGTTTAACTGTTTTAAAATAAAGAAAAAAATCTTCTCAGTATTTTATGTTTATATTTACTTCAGCCTGCCTAACATGCGCACCGCGACAAAATCTTGTCGTCACTTTTTAAAGCGAGAACGCGATAAGGCGCCTACGGTTTCGTATATGCCTGTCACGCTTTGGCACGATAAAAAGAGTCGACAAAATTTTGTCACGACGCGCATGTTAGCCCGGCTGGTGTAAGCGCGCGCGATATTTCTTTTACTATATCCTGTTTGGACCTCAAGATACAGGCTTAGCCTAGTTTGAGGCCCTCAGGCAATTGTTTCTTTGTACAGTTATGTTTATGCGAAATAAATAATTTTGTATTTTGTATTTTTTGCTGCCTGCTGGTAAGCAGTCACCGTCGCCTATTAATACTTGTAACACCAAAAGCATTACAAATACGTTGCCGACCCTTTAGGAGTCGATTAACTCGCCTTTTAAAGAACCCCATGTTGTAGCTTTTCGGAAACACCGTGGAAGGTAGCTCATTCCACATTTCATATCATCAGCTCATATCATATTTTAGCACACACGGTCATCTGACCCCAAACTAAACAAAACTTGTGATTGAACAAGGTTGCCTGGAAGAGATAGCTCTTACCGATAAGCCCGCCGATTGTTGCACTAGTTTTTGAGCTGTTTTACCGTGTGTATGAAATTTGTGGTGTGAACAATAAAGAGTTTATCTATCTCAGTTCAGTTGGTAGTGAACCTGCCTTCTGAGCTTGGGGGCGTGGGTTCGATTCCCACAGGACAAACATTTATGTGATGAACATTTGTGTTTGTTCTATATCTGGTTGTTAATATCTATTTAAGTATGTATTTAAAACTATATATGTATGTGTATCAGTCTCTGGCAGCCATATCACAAGCTTTGCTTAGTTTGGGGTCAGACGACCGTGTGTGAAAATATGTCCCGAATATTTATTTTATTTTATTTATTTATTTATCTATCTACATACTAGTAATTTTTTAACTTTCGCGATTTGAACACGTGACCATGGCCATTGCAACATGGTCGAAACGTCGAGCGAAAGGTACATATTTTTACCTAAATTAAATAATACGTGATAAGTCCCAATAAACATTTAAAACATATCTACATACTGTTTGAGCTCCTCTTCGAGCCAGACGCAGGCGTCCAGGTCGAGGTGGTTGGTGGGCTCATCCAATAGCAGCAGGTGTGGCTTCACGTACAGCGCGCGAGCCAGAGCGATGCGCATGCGCCAACCTGCACACAAACACACCCACCCACCCATCTTATACAACACGTTCTAGACACATCGCTGCTTAAAAACGAAAGAGCCACAAAACAAAATTATCCAAATTACTTTTATTTTAAAAAATGGGATCAAAAAAATAAGTTTTGGTTTGTATACAAAAAGAAGAATGAGTGTACAAATATAAAAATTCAATGTATGCATTATTATCCACTGGGCCTGCGTTAGACAGTCTATCTACTTGACATTGGCTGAATTACGAAGCTTCTTCACAAAAGCCATAAACTAAGAGTTGAAGTTGGACAAAACTATCCAATACTCTTTATCTGTTCCATAAATCAACTTGGAATATCACCTCCGGAGAAGTCCTTGGTGGCCTGCAGCTGCATTTGCTTGGTGAAGCCGAGACCGTTGAGGATGTTAGCGGCACGTGCTTCAGCCGTGTCGGCGCTCAGTTCGTCCAAGCGTTCGTATACGTCCATCAGTTGGTCTTGTGCGTCTGGGAATAACACCATCATTAATATGTTAAAAAACTAGCTGTTTTATGCATTAATCTATATATATGAAAATGAATCCCAATTTAAATTGGTCACAATATAACTTATGAACGACTTTTGCGATTTCATTCGTCTTTTTTTTAGTTTTCTAATACTTTGTAGAAGGTTTTTACGGAAAGAACAGTTAAGAAATATGCGCATTAAATTTGAAAATTTCGCACGGGTGTAATTTACGTGCGAAGCCGGGACGGGTCGTTAGTTATTTTATTATATATAAACCTTCCGTGAAAATGTATCTAACTGATGGTGAAAACCGCATCAAAATCCGTTGCATGGTTTAAGAGTTTGCGGCCATACAGACAGACAGATGCGGAAAGCGACTTTAATTTATACTATGTAGAGATAGAGATATATAAACCTCCCGCGACAAAATTATCTAACTGATGGTGAAAACCGCATCAAAATCCGTTGCGTGGTTTAGGAGGAGTTAGTGGATATACAGACGCGGAAAGCTACTTAAATGTATAATAGTAGATATTATAATTAATAGATTACCATCGTCCTCGGCATGCGCCAGTTCTTCGGCGAGCTTTTCGAGCTTGACCCGTTCTTCGTCGACCTCCATGACGCACTGCAGCGCTGTCTTATCAGAGGCGGGCATCTCGCGAGTCAGGTGGAAGATGTCGATGTGCTCAGGAATCGGCACCTCGCGCCGCCCCAGCGCCGAGAGCAGTGACGACTTGCCTGCAGTTACATTATTATCATCATCATACAATTTCTCACGCTACGCTTTTTTTCATAATTTGGCTACTAAAGTAGGGCCAATTTATTTGATCACATTTGGGTTCTGTCAGTCTATTGTTTATTATGGTAAATAGTAAAATTGCTTTCTTTTGTCATTATTACAATAAATATGTACGTATTTTTACTGAAAAAAATTAAGCAACTGTGCAGTTCTAACTTGGAAAAAATTAATAATACATAATATTGGTTATATTATTGAATTTTGAAGTGTCAAATGTGGTCTATTAAATTACCCCCTCCACCCCCCCCCCCCTTACCCCCTTTTGTAATACTTTAGTTTGTATTTGGGTCAAAATGGGTTAAAGAGGTGAAACGCAGTGTTTAAATTTGCCTTTCTTATGCTAATGTTTGATCCTGAGACAAAAAAAACACAAATAAGCTTTCGCATATGAAATATTATATTAAAATAATTAATAAATTCTAATTGATAGAATGTAATGAAAACCTGACAGGACACGCATGGCATATAAACACCATTGCATAAACAGTTGGTCTAATAATTGATAAAGAAAAATGCATACAATACTTCCGACAGAATATTTCGATGAAATAAAAATTTATCTAAAAACAGATGTGTATCACAAGTTACGTTTATTTTTCAAATTTGTTTAAAATGTCGCCTGCATCCAATCAAACTTATATCATATCTATGGATATTGTGAGCCAATCAAATCAAATTGTGAAAGTTGTAAACACCTGTTAAGGATGCATATATTATCAGAACAAAAAAAAAGTATTAAAAAAGTGTAATTTGTATTATTTAATATGTGTACAGATATAGTATATATGAAAAAAAAAACGCCATCACATCATCTCGAAATGTAAATAGTTTTTGTCTGTAAATAAAATTCTAACGCAACCTCAGGGCATTCAGCCATCTCGAAATATCAATTAGGTTTGTCTGTAATTATTTTTTACGTAACACCTGTGCAGTCACCTCTTTTTAGAGGTGAAACAACTTGCACATTGAAATATTGTACGTACATACAAGATATAAAAGACAAAATATTGGCTGTGAATTACTTGAGGAAAGATCGAGACTTTAAAGTTCAATTGTCATCAAAGTGAGTTCTGCAAATAGTAGTCACATTCACCCTATAAAAATCATGTTTCTTCACACCTACATCAGAGAGTGGGAGAGTATTGTGGCAGCAAAATTCATGTAGTATCATTAATAAGAAGACTGACGTGTCACATTATAAACAGGCTCATATTTATCTTAGGCCTAGACTGCAAAAACAATGTTTCTTAGAAACAGAGTCAGTTTTACAATGTTGTTCCATGGTGTTTATTTGTTAACAAATACATAAACATGAGAATGGTTGCCTTTTGTCACAAAGTAAAAAGTGTGGTGTGGCACGGAAAATTGTATGTGATATTTTACGGAAAATTTTACGGGTGATAATTTTTTAGTTTGTAGATGCCGTCAGACGCATAAAAGCGAGCAGCCCAGAAGAAGAAGGAGCAGGCGACCAGCCGGAACAAAACTCATAAGAAACTCATAATCATTTAAGGAAGTTTAGAATATTATTAAGAGATATTTGATGTGATGAACCAAGCATACTAAACTCTGAGGATATTTATGTCTAGACTTGATAATATATTAGTTTATTAGACTAAGTATGGCCTTGCGAGCCACATTCATGATAGGTTTTATTTTTAAACAATAATTAAATGTGGCCCTCGTCGAAATCGATGAGGAAGAGACTATATATATATACATTTATAATATGTAGCATTTTAGATATAGATTTTTTCCATTGTATGGTTATAACGAAAAAAATATATATCAACTCAATCTATATTTATATCTTTATCAAAATAAACTCTAAGAATTTTGCCTTTACAATTTTATAATATACTAGCTGAATGCGATTTTCTAGTGTTTGTGCATTTTGGGTGGAAATATCTTATGTTCATGACCTCGTGATTATCTACCTGCCTAACTTCGTTAAGATAGTTAAGTCGTGAAAAGCAAACAAACATAGAGACAGAGTTACCTACTCTGATTTTTTATAACATTATAGGATATACAGACTGTTAGTTTAGTGTGTATTATCCCACGGTTTTACCCACTATCTGACAGGCACGCTGTTAATATTATCGAGATAAAAAAGGAAGGAGCCTATGTGTTGATCCCGGGTACAAGCTAACTCCATACCAAATTTCATTCAAATCTGTTCAGCTGTTACGGAGTTGAGTACAGACAAACATACCTACACTTATAAACTTTCGCATTTATGATAGTATACTAGTTGAACCAGCTATTTTCCAGTTTTTCCGCATTTTTGGGGATAAAGATCCTATGTCCGCGCTCATGTAACATGATGCACTCTATCTTTCTGGCAAATTTTGTTAAGATCGGCGTAGCCGTTTAGTCATGAATAGCGAACAAATTGACAGAGAGACAGAGTTACTTTCGCTTTTATAATGTTAGTTAGTATTATAACAATAATGCTAAATTAGTATTAGACATTCTGACAAAGACTCTTCACAACTACATACTTTGAGTATACATTCTGTATGTACAAAATAAGGAATGTATAATTGTATACTCAAAAGCTTCTTATAATAGGATACCTGACCGTTGTTTGATTTTTTTAATTATCAGGTTTAGTGAAAAATACATTTAAACGTAAAATTACAGCGGCTAATAAACTTCCGAGTAGTTTAAAGTTTTTGTTAGTAATAGGATGGGACGCTCTGTCCCTTTACCGCAAAGTGTCAGTAGAGAATTTATATGGCGTACCCACGAGTAACGTCATTAGTAAGTACAGTGTGCTCTCTGTCTAGCAAGACTTTAAAATGCTATATCTTCCTAAATTTGGAATACATTTTAATTTTTGGCTAGCCTTTCTATAAGACAATAAAAAATATCAGTCCTAGCCTATTGAGAAAGTAATTTTACAGCCGCTCTGAATGTATTGTTAACATTTTAAGTTGATTACATAATTTTATTAGTGACTTGCAGCTCTCCACTGTTTCACTCGCTATGAATAAATTGAACGATTCCTCGTTAATTTTTCAGTATAAAAAGTAATCAATATGATCTTTCAGATAGTCCAGTTATAGTGGGTATAAGCTACCAAACTCCATACAAAATTTCATCAAAATCCGTTCAGCCAGCTTACGCTCCAGTTAGCAAACTCTAGACAAAAACATTTGAATTAGTTATATTATTGTGTTATCTGTGCAAATTACGTCGCAAAGGGGGATGGGAACTTCATTATACTTATCGCGCTAACATGAACGTCTTAAGATCCCACGATAAAGGCGCAGTTAAAAACTCCCACTTCTGCGTATATCGTGCGCTGCTCTCCCACTACTACGTATACGTACGTACTTCATACGTATACGTAGTAGTGGGAGAGCTGCGCAAAGTAATTCGTAACGTATGGCGATATATCGTCATACGTTACAAATTATCGAGCTGCATTACGATAAACGCCACACAATAGCACGATCGGCGGTTTTAAAACACATCAAAAGGAATTTAGGCGAAGAAGCTAGAAGCGGGCGCGTCATGCAGGATGTAGGAACGTTTAATTACGCCATTATTGCAATTATGCGCGATATTTTTTGACGTCAATTTCAACGCGCCAAGTAGACTATACTTCGCCACGCAGTTAAAGGAGAGGAGCCAAAAAATCGAAGCACATGACGATAATGCCTTCCCACAGCTGCGTCTATCGCGAAGATTGTAGGCGAGGCTGCGTGGCAAGACACTGATGTGGAAGAGCAAAGTAAAGCAGTGACAAATTTACAATAACACTAGCATCTTTTCGCATCAGTTAAGATTGTATACATAACGACTTATGATTCATAAGTAGCTCATTCGCGCGGCACCGTCTGCGATGGCGATTACAAGGTCACCATAATTACATTTTATTATTTGAAGTCTACTTCCTTGCTTTTGGTATCAATTGTATGATTTTCCGGTTTGCCAGAATTTTCCAAAATAATACCATCTGCTTAATTTTATACTTTAAAGATTAAGCATTGCCATATAACGTGGCAATGCCGCCAGCATTTTGGGAACTGGTAGCGGCTTGTTAGATTAGTATTAGTTATTTAAGTTTTTATTTTACTTTATAAATGGTTATTATCTTTTTATTTTATACTTGGCACATAAGGCCTGTCCAAACATCTTTTTCTCGTAAAAAAGCTGATTATAATAAGGAGCCCCATCACCGAAAACAAAATTAAAATCAGGTATAAGAATTTAAATTTCATGCTAGACAGATAATGCACTGCACAGCATGTTATAATGCTTTACTTACACACACTTTGCGAGAGAGGGACAAACATCTGCTCTCTATACCAACCAAAAACTATAAACACTTATATCTAAGAAATTTATCACCTAATTTAAATTATTTTTCAGAATCTGTAGTGTATATTTAATATCTTTCGCTATGCCTGTTTTTTGTTAACAAACCTTTTATAATAGTAGTATAAATAACAATGCTAAGTAGGAAAACAAGGAAATAGCGCCTATAATAATGAGGCGTTATCATAATTTGAAAAATAAGTCAAAACTGAGGTTGTGGGGGTTGAAGCTGCAGAATACAGCAAATATTAATACTGGGCAAGGAAACATACCACAACCGTTGAGTCCTACGAGCCCGTATCTCCGTCCACAGTTGAGCTCGAGCAGGGTGTCCTGCAGCAGCTCACTGCCGTAGAATGTGATGGAGAAGTTGGCAATCTTGATGTCTCGTGAGCGAGGATGCACCGCCAGGGAACCCGTGCACGACCGTGCCTCCGAGTTGATCTTAGCCTCTGCTTCAAGCTTCAAGCAGAGAGCCTCTGAAATATTAGATTTTTTTATAACCTTTCTCCTGAAAGGATTTTTATGTTGTTCTGCTTGTGCATGAGGCAGTATCAAGCATTTGAATTTTATTAAATTACTACCGACCCGCCCGCCCGGCTTCGCACGGGTGTAATTTACGTGCAAAGCCGGGACGGGTCGCTAGTTATGTATATAAACCTTCCTTGAAAATTTTTCTAGCTGATGGTGAAAACAGCATCAAAATCCGTTGCGTGGTTTAGGAGGAGTTAGCGGCCATACAGAGAGACGCGGAAAGCGACTTCAATTTATACTATGTAGAGATAATCAGAAAATGCTGGGCCCCAGCAAAACCAGGTGGCTTGTGCTTATACCTGTCATTGAAAGAGTTCAGTGAATATGACAGCCACTGGGAAACTTATTTTTCAGCATCAACAATTGCCCCACGACACCTTTTACTTTAAATCGCAGATCAGAATTACATCTAAATTTTTTACACACAGGCATGCTTTCATCGAGCATTGATAATTGAATTGAATTGTAAATTCTTCACTACGTTACGGCGACATGGCGTGACCTTGATCATGACATACTTTGTTTGAGTTTTACTATAACTTGTGTGTTTCATCATTGTTACAGAAGTCATAGTTCTAAGGACAAACTATACTTTTCAAGCATTTTTTTTTTTTTTACATGGTCATCTGACCCCAAACTAAGCAAAGCTTGAGATATGGCTGCCAGAGACTGATATACATACATATATAGTTTTAAATACATGCTTAAATATATATTAACAACCAGATATAGAACAAACACAAATGTTCATTGCATAAGGTTTGTCCTAGATGGGAATCGAACCCACGCCCCCAAGTTCAGAAGGCAGGTTCACTACCAACTGGACCAACGGGCTATCTCATTACATCTCTATCAGGTGAGACTGCAGTGAAATGTAAGTCTGATGCAAAAAGTCTAGATATACCTGCCTAGGCAGCTATAGTACTATAGTTTAGATAGTCCATTGGTCTAGTTGTTAGTGAACCTGTCTTCTGTGCTTGGGGGTGTGGGTTTGATTCCCACCTAGGACAAACATTCATGTGATGAACATTTGTGTTTGTTCTTGTTCTATATTGTAGATGTTAATATCTATTTACATACTATTTAAGTATGTATTTAAAATATATGTCCAATCACAAGGCAGCTATATTACAAGTTTTGCTTAGTTTGGGATCAGATGACCGTGTATGCAAAAAATGGCCATACCTCAGGCAATTTTAGTAGTAGAATCATATTGATTGTTATAGAAACTACAATCTCTTTACAATGACATGGATCACTGAACACAATTTTTATTTGTTTTGGTAGTAAAGAGAAATTGAAGTACAAAAAAGTAACAGCATTCATGATTGTAAGTTTAAAAAGAAACAACTTGATTTCCACAAAAAGCTAACATAAAATAATAATGTTTTGGGAAATATAATTAATACTAAGTTTCATGTTAACACTTTTAATAAGTTACTTAATTGAAAGTGTCATCCTATTTTTAATTTCAGAACATTTTTAATTGAATTTCTAAATCCATGGCGACAAAGAAAGATTTAAAAAAACATGGTCGAGACACGAGATTTTGTACCAATCCATAGTTACGACTGATGTTATGGAAAATTTATATGAAAAATATTACCTTTATCGGAACATAAAACATCGTACGTAACTGACTAATTCGAGCGAGTATTGTAATAGGAAATGAATTAGTTACCTTCAGCGGTGAGCTCGCGATCCTCTCTGCCCGTGCCGTTCGAGGTCCCGTTTTCGTCGCCATTGTTGACCTTGGCAATGGGTTTTTTGTTCCGGCTGGTCGCCTGCTCCTTCTTCTTTTGGGCTGCTCGCTTTTTTGCGTCTGACGGCATCTTCAAACTAAAAAAATGACCACCCGTAAAATTTTCCGTGCCACACCACACTTTTTACATTGTGACAAAACGCAACCATTCTCACGTTTGTGTATTTGTTATGGTGGGGCAATTATATTATTATTTACCTAAAATATAACTGTAGGACAATAAGGCAAGTCGTCCGCGTCCACTGCACACGTGCACGTGCTGCATTGATAAGTTAAAGAAAGAACAACTCAATTCGACTCGACTCGCTGAAAAAACGTCAAATACGTCAGAATCATGACATTTATAAATTTGAGTTTGACGTTTTTGACAACACTACTTTTTTATTTTTTTCTTTCGCATAGGATTTTGGCGTCCCATGTCTTAAGCATTTGCCAATGTCACGGATTGAAATATTTTCAAGTTATGCTATTTATCGTCAAACAAAGTCAGAGTCAAGTAAAGTAAGTCACTTTCAAGTCCAATTCATGCTCTAGCACACAGAACTACCGTTGTTTATACCTGTGCTCTAGCAATGTGGTGGAGATAGAGGGTTTTATGGAATTTTGGTAACAACACATGAGATGTTTCACCTCGCTTCACTTGCATCACTTTATTCCATACTCGAGCACATTCACAAACACTAAGACTAAACTACCTGATTTTTTTCTCTCCTCTTAACAGGATTTTGGCGCTGCACATCTTGTGCATTTGCCAGTGTCAAGTATTGAAATATTAGCAAGTTTTATTAAATAGCGTCAAAACAGGTCTTAGTCATAGTCAAGCAAAGTATGTCACTATCAAGTCCAAGTCATGCCCTAGTAATATAGTGAATAATTAATCTATCTCGACAAAAAACTTATGGCTGTATGGATTTTTTGTTGATATTACGGCTTTGATTATATAATCAAAGTATTACGGTTTTTTCTCTTGGTTATGATAACGCAGAAATTTTAACACACCGTATTCGTTTTATTTAATTTTTTTCTCTAGCAATTTACCGTTGACACCTGCCAGAGGAGTATCGGCTGTTGGCACGCTGCTAGGTACCTACTACTAGGTAGCTATAGCTACCTACTTAGCTACTGGAAACCTGGAAGGTGGCTAACGGAACCACTTGCGTACATATATAGGTGCTTACGTACTGTATGTATTTTAAATTTTTGTCACAGACACTACCAAAACCTATTATAAAAATCGTGGGCGCATTTTCAATCTTGCGCCCGTATACCAAACACAGCAAGTCGGTTGGACATTGCATCATCGATAATTTTCACCTGCATTGGAAGCAAGATCATCATCATCATCAGCCCAAAGACGTCCACTGCTGAACATAGACTTTAACACTGAACGATAGGTTGCCATCCAACGACTACAATATTATTTTATATAAGGGGACTGCTATATGCCTCCATGCAGCTCCAAGATACCTGCAGGGCAATCGCGCTAAAAAATTACCTACAGACGAATCGTTCACGAAACGCAAACGATCCCCAACTTTTGGTCGATTGCGTAACGCGCTAATGATTTTAACCAAAGACGAAACGCAACCCGATCACAGTTGGAACCTGGACGCTGTCAAACGAACGTTTATGATAAAGTTAGAAAACATCAACTTTTTCGCGCCGATACATAATCGACCAAAAGTTGTGGAGCGTTTGTGTTTCGTTAACGATTCGTCTGTAATTTTTAGCGCGATTGCCCTGTTTGTTGCCCACGACACTCACGATGTCATCGTTCCATCTAGTGCGAGGCCTATCATACTAAAATGTTCGAAACTTTTTGCAAGTATTACAATGGTTGATATGGTACCTAAGTTAGGAGTCCAAGGTGACCACGTAGGAAACTAAACACTACCGATTTCCATCCCCGCCCGGTCGAAGATTCAGAATCCGACACAAGACAAGTTGGGAAAATGCAGTGAGTAATGGATGAGAAATGTAAGCAAGGTTTATCCCGCCAGCATGTGGGACGCATTATTATAGGGAGAACTAGTTGGAACAAAACGTGGCTTTTCGTGTTTTGTAAAACACCCTTAGAACTCTCCTTCATCTTTCCACCTTGCTTGATCATAAATAAAATCGTATTTTATAAGTATAATTTTAATTGGCCATTTTCTTCCAAAGAAATTAGCAGAGAGCACACATAGTTTATAGATTTGCTGTATTAGAATGAAGTGCTAAGCAATTCAGTAGGTAAGTGCGAGGGCAGAGTGATAGGTAATTTTTAATCAGCTTACGAATAAAGTTATCGCAAATTGCTCAAAATATTTTTATTTTAAACTCTTTCGAAAGGTCAAATGACGATTTTCAGCCAGTTTCGTCGTATTTTTTGACAGCCATTAATTACGCCACATAGAAAACAATAATTGCTTGTAGGTATTTTCACTGACATGGATAAAGCTGAATTACGTGTGTTGATTTAACTTTTTTGTTTAAAAACTATTGCAAGCCTTTCGTATGGCACTCCACTCCGTCGATTAAAATGATCTACAAATGGTTTATACCTTTACGGTTTTACCGGTTTTTGTTGTGGTTGCACAAGTGATGCTGCTAGAATGCTCTGTTGAGGTTACGACTTCAGAAATGATCGGCAAAATCCATGACATCGCATCAAATGACCGAAGAGTGAAAGTGCGTGAGATAGATACCCTTCGAAAAATTATAAATGTATTTTTTGATCGAAGGAGATACCAGTCACTCTGCCCACCAATATTTACCTAAGTACTGACATCCAAATAAAAGTATAATGGAAACAATGTTCATATGATTAGTGGAAACTGATGTGGTTTTCACACATTTTGTTTAAACGGGATTAGGGGAAAAGAGTGTAGGTTGGCACTAAGCCGAAAGGGGTTCATAATAATCATCATTATGAACAACTTACGGGACCAAACCTAAAATCGCGAAAAAAATATCTACTGTTTCAAAGAAAACGTTAATTCACACTGTAAAATGTAAAATGCAACTGATATATTTTACGCGATTTCAGGGTCAGTCACAATGCAGCTTAAGCCAGTTATTCCGACTGTAGTTTCTCACGTAATTTCCGTGTAAAGAACTTTTGTTCACAATATTCATTATGAACAAAGATGAGTATTATGAACTCCTTTCGGCTTAGCACTCCCTTTTCGCGTAACTGCATAACCATTATTTTATGGGAATTACGTAAGTAACTACAGTCGATATAACTGGCTTTAATGTTACGTAAATTCCCGTGTATTATAAACAAAACATGTTAAATGTTAACAATAAATATTGTAAGTAGACAGTAGAATAAAAATATTTTCATTACAAAACAAAGCCAAAATTGACTTTATACTTAAAAATCTGAAATTCATTCACTGATAGACAACGCACAGCCTAAACTGCTAGGTGAAGCATGAAATTTGACGTGTTCTTTGTAAGTTATCACTACGAAGGGATTTTCGTAAATTTATCCCTTAATAGGGTTAAATAGGGGTTGAACTTTGTACTGAAATTCGTAGTTTTCGTAGTTTGGTATCTTAGATTTCTGTTTGTTAGTTGTGAAAAGTTAGTCGTATCATCATTTTTTTAAAGGGGGTTTCTCTAGTATTTATAATGGGGTTAAATATAATAGGGATGATAGTTTGTATATATACATATACAGGGTTACTGGTAATCAGTTAGCATCCTCAAAAAAAGAAGTGGTATCCACAGACCTATATCTGTGCCTATACCTAAGTTGGCATCAGTACATTCAAAATTCGAGACAAAAAAACATTCGTTCAAAAAAAAACATTCCCGAAAAAATATATGAAGCAGCTGTTTTTTTCCGCGAAGTTTGATAAGCCTTAGTGCAAAAGTTGTTTGTTTTGACGTATTGAAGCCGCCCTTAAGAGGATGCTAACTGATTACCTACCAGTAACCCTGTATAATGAAAAGCGAAATCCTACTCACTAACTTACCTACGAACCTGAAATTTTCGAGGCAGATTTTTTTATGGAATGTAATAAAGGCGATAGGCGTAGATAAGGCGAAAAGGCCATAGTAATGGGGGCAAATGAAAGTTTATATGAAAGTCTAAGCTCAAGAAATGTCTAAACCCAAGTAGTATCTGTCAAATTTCAGCTTCGTAGGACATGAAAGATTGTGATGAGTCCGTCAGTCAGAGTACCTACTATTTCACTTTTGTAATCTAAACATATTATGGATTATGGTACGGTACATACCAATTACATTAAGCAGCGCCGGCCTTGGGGTTAGAGCGAAAGGAACAGCCGCATTAGGCACCAGATAGCAAGGGACGGCAAAATTCCAAATGCGAAAAAAATTATTCTGGATAGTGGAATAAAGTTAATGTACACATGATTTGAAAAAAAGTTAAAATACTAACTTGCAATGGAAAAGTATTTTCAAAACTTTATTTGTATTTTTTATTTAATAATAGGCTGGCATTTGACCGCCAACTCGCCTGATGTAAAGCGACGATGCGGTCCACGATGGAGCACATGTTTTTTTCTAATGAATTAGTATATAAATAAAATTAAATGTTAGTAAAAAAGGTCAGTTCACGTGCATTTATGGTAAAAGTGCATGTGAAATAGCCTTTTGTGATTGTTATTAAAGACATCCGTTTTATGCCGGGATGGGGCAATTTATTATTAGGTATTTTCAGAAATTTCGAAGACTGGGCTACTATAGATTTTTATTGACTTACTTTTTACTTCTGACCAGAAACACACCTAGCAAGTTCTACGAAACACCCTGAAATTTCTATTAACTGCGCACAGACAAATTACAAACTTTGTTTTCCACAAAGAAAGCTGTTGCGAACAGTTTTTGTTTACAACTCACATCGATGACGCCATTTGTAATGGCAGTGGGGTAGTGTGGATTTATATTCAATGTAACCATCCCCTGTTCTGTTTTTTAAAGTACATGATTTTGGCTTGAGGAGTCAGGGGGCCTCCTCAATCAGAGCTGATTCACTAACTAAAAACACGCTCGTAAAGCGGCGCGTTAAGTTAATCTAAAAAGTTAGCCTTTATTTCCTAAGGAATACAGGCCAAATTTTTAGAGGTGTCAAGGGTATTGTATTTCAAGACCCAGTTCAATATAATTTAAAAGGAAGATATCCCAAAACTTAACAAAATAAGAAAAATTATGATGATTGATGCGTTAATGGGCGTATTCCACACAAGACGCCTCACATAAGACAACAGTTGAAAATAAAGCTTATTGTCATCAAAAGACAGATTACTTTAAAAAGGGGTTAGTAAAAAGTTCAATAGACAAAACACAGCAAAATGAAGAACAAAAACTAAATTTAAAACCTCTTTGTAGCAATTTACCTGCATAGATCCGTATATCTGTGCATAGACCAGATAATTAGTGATAATTAGTACGGACTGCACATGCAAGCGTGATTTTTTAGCTATTCAGTCCGATAAAGATAAACAACTTTTTTTGATACTTTTGTTGTATGTAGATAGATTCTTGTGAAGAAGTTTTAGGTTGAGAAAAGTTAATGCAGCAATGAAAGAAAGGTCAGGTCAGCTGATTCTATCAATGGGCCATATTGCCCCTTCCACCGCCACTATTTATGGCGCCACGAGTCACGCAGCTATCCATTCTAGATACACTAACTTAACGCCATAAGAATTTCAAAACTAGCTACTATATTATGAGGAACAATTAATATTATAACTACACATTCACTAGATTTCGAATAAACACTTATGAAGCCATTAAATATTATTTTGAAAGCCTATCTATAATATATAATATTATTTATAAATATATATTATATATTTAAATTGTAATTTTACACAGGGTTACATGGAACGATGCAAATAAGGCGACTTCATCGTTTGACTATAATAGGATGGATGGATGGAATTCTATGCATTTTGTCGAATGCAAATGGCATTTCTAAGGAACAGTTTTTTTTGTTATTACTTTAGGATGGATCCCATTGTAAATGTTGTTTATTATATTAAGCACAATGATATTTCGGCTTAGTGGCGCTGTTCAATGTAGCCCTGTATAACAAGATAAAACAGCTTAGAAGACTGCTGAAAAGTTATCTCACACACAGTGGCGACTTATGTATTTTTTAATTTGAAAAATATCTCTTCCTTTATTTGTGAAGATGGACAGAATAGGCCTGTGACCTAACTTTTTTATTACCTCATAAAGAGGTTATCATCAACGAAAACGAATCCCATACTAACACACGCTTTGAGAGAGGGACAGAGCATCCGCTCTCTATTCCCAACAAAAACTTCAAAAGCTTACATCTCAGAAATTTATCAGCTAATTTAAATTATTTTTTAGTATGTGTAATGTATTTAATTGTATCCTCAGCTATGCTTTTTGTGATAAATAAAACATTAGGACACAGGCCTATTGAATCAGTTAATTAAGAAGGGGAACATGTCACGGTGTCTTAATTTTTCAGGAGACAAAAAATAGGTTTGGAATTGTTCCGTTTCTTACTTAGATGTAAAACTTTGTTTCCGTATAATTTTCAAACGTATATACTGACATATTCCTTTTCTTACTTTTTTTTTTTTAAATTTTCATGACCGTCGGTTCAATGTTCTTTAGTCGTAATATTAAACATGTTTACACAGTATTAATAGCGTCAAACAAGTCATAGTCACAGTCAGAGTCAAGCAAAGTAAGTCACGGTCAAGTCAAACTCATGCCCCTGTAAAGTGGTGGAAACTTTACAAGAGGCTCCTGTGGATTTTGGAAACAACAAGAAAAGACATGTTTCACCTCGATAAATCACTTTCCCAGACTCGATCACGTTTACGAGCACTTAATATTTAGTACACATTAACACTCGAAAATACTAAAGTTTAGGAAAATAATTCAACGAGCGTTCATGTTTCTTTTCAATTCTTTCAAAATAGCCATTGAGAAAAAAAATAAGTTGACTTGTTCCCCTTCTTAATTGACAGATTGTATTGGAAGTATTTGAACTAAATAATTCAGCGTAACAACCTTAAGATGCGTGGACAGTAAATTAAAACTTACTGTGTGCCCCCACGTAGGGCACACAGTAAGTTTTAAGGTGTATGGCATACAGTAACACTTTATCATCTCCAATCACAGCTGCTTCAACATTTTTGACGAAACATTATACTTCTCATAATTTTCAGTAACAATCGTAAATATTTTTGAAAATGTTAATAATTTTATTAAGTAGTACATATTATATTTGGTTCCCCAAGCGACATTTTTAGGGCCAAATTTAAAAATATATTGTTGATTATCTAACGATTCTGTAACAGCATACATACATTATAGAACAGTAGATTTTTTTTATAAACCCACGAAAATATAAATTAGTTAATACACGGGACCAGTACAATGGGAATTAACAAAATTGCTTACTTTTTAAAACCTTGCAGTGGAAGCTTATCATAAGACGCGTAAAGGCCTTCGAACCATATCGACTGGACTCAGGTCTCAGAGCTCATTCCCACTAGTACGTACAACCAATTAGTTCAACCGTCTAACTAGTGGGAGTTTCTTTTCCCAGTAGTTCAATATCGTGTCATATTCGGTAGCGTGGTCACCGCACAAATCATGCACCGCAGATTAGAATTTCGACATAATTAATTGTATAATGATAATATAACCACTTGAAATTTGCTTATGCACGACGTAAGCCACGTCGGTCCCGCCCGAAAAAGATTCGAGCCTGGGATAGACTCGCTTGAAAAATTCGCGCCTATAGGATAGACCCGCTCGAAAAAGATTATGTTGCAAATTTTGACCTACGGCGGGATAAAGGATGAGCAGTCAAATGGTTATATCGCAGTCAGTTTTTTTCTGTTGTGTAGTCAGTTCGCATGGTGAGCGAGTCATAAAACTATAGCAGTTTTTTTATTTGTCTTTAGTATTTGTTAGTCTGAATACGGGCTTAAATTAGGCTCACACATGGTGCGATGCGTTTGTCAAGTCCCACCTGCTTTCACTCAATGCCCTTTGAGAATTGTCCTTTCCGTAATTCAAACTTTGATGCTGTGAGAAGACATGGTTAAGGGAGGCAGATGCGAGTACCCAAACCTCGATTGGGCACGCTCTAATCACAGCTATATAATTATATAAACGCGCCTCAAGTTGAAAGCCAGTTTCAAGCGCGCCCCACCACGTGAGAAGCTTATATATCCATATATTATTATTAGCAAATAAAAAAAATAAAAGAACAAAAGAAAATTAAAAAAAAATATCATAATTTATTCATAATCACAGATGCATACCGATCGTTCCACCAAGAACGTCTTGCCGCTACGGGCAACACAATGTCAGCTCGACAATTTAAACAAATGCAAAAAATGCTATCATGTACCTAAAACAATGAAGAAATATTCTCAAGTGCTTAACACAACACAGTCATATCAATAAAGCTTAAACATTCAATTCGAAATTATAAAATTGACAATAAATAATTCTTAACGTGTGCGAGAGCTATTTACAAAAATTAAATAATTAAATAAAATGCGTTATTTGCTAATAATGCTTAAATTAGAATGTGTGGAGTGGAGTGGTCACGAGCGGCATGGTGCGTGCAGCGCGCGTGTGGCGAGTCGTGGCGTGGCGCGCGCGTGTGGCGTGGCGTAGCGTGGCGTGGGCGCGCGTCACGTCATGTTCACGCCTAGCGACCGCGAGGCGTACTCGTACACCACGTACGAGATCGACACGGCTGGTATCACCTGGGACAAACAACGTTCATACATTTATAACATTGTTTTTAAACTTTCAGGAATGTGCTACATTGAAACAAGACTTTATTTTTATCGGAAACTAGCGATCCGCCCGCCCGGCTTCGCACGGGTGTAATTTACGTGCGAAGCCGGGGCGGGTCGCTAGTTATATATATAAACCTTCCTTGAAAATGTATCTAACTGATGGTGAAAACCGCATCAAAATCCGTTGCGTGGTTTAGGAGGAGTTAGCGGCCATACAGACATACAGACAGACAGACAGACGCGGAAAGCGACTTCAATTTATACTATGTAGAGAAGATAGATCTATGTTTGACCACCAACTCGCCTGATGACGCCACGCACGTGTGGCCGAGTTATGGCAAGCATGTACGAGTCCGTTTTACTGCCAATGTGCGCCAACAGATGTTCCACATAAAAAACAGTTCTCGGTTTAATTTGCTAAAATTTGCTAATTTGTCGGCACCAGGAGCCTATCGAATATATAAAGACCTATCAGGGCGACTGGTCGAATCAACTCGTGACTAAAATGCTGGCCTTTATTTTGCCCAAAGACTAAGCATTGCCATACAACGTGGCAATGCTGCCAGCATTTTGGGAACGCTGCCTACTGATAGCGGCTTGTTAGATTAATTTTAGTTTTAGTTATAAATTTAAATGTAAGATAGTTTTATTTTACTTGTAATTTTTATTGAATGACATGTATTATTTTCTAAAATGAGTTCCAGCAAAGAAACTAAGCTTGATGAAAATATTTTAACATCATCCCAAATCCCAGAAAGTCCAACATAAGTTTCAAAACTACAATCGCGCTGTTTTATACCTCCAACGGACCGTGAATCTTAGTAATATTATTTCCTTTTGAGGTACGGAATCACTATAAATTAATCTATCCCCCATACAATTTCGATAACTGACAATTTAGCCCGTTAGTCTAGTTGGTAGTGAACCTGCTTTCTGAGCTTGGGGGTGTGGGTTCGATTCCCACCTAGGACAAACATTTATGTGATGAACATTTGTGTTTGTTCTATATCTGGTTGTTAATATATATTTAAAACTATATATGTATGTATATCAGTCTCTGGCAGCCATATCACAAGCTTTGCTTAGTTTGGGGTCAGATGACCGTGTGTGCAAAAATGTCCCGAATATATATTTATTATTTATGTAATTTATCGAAATACTGACAATTTATCAACTATTCGTGCTACATGCTATAATAGTATCTTGGAAAGATCGAGGAAAAGATTGAGAAGCTAAAACGAGGGTAACTAGGGAGTAAACCTGGGACAACCAAACAGACGACCACCGGTCGGACACCCCCGATAGCAATGAAGACATCTGGTAAAGAAGTAACTGCGCGAACTCCATGTTATTTTGAGGCAGGATTAACTTTAGGGTGAAGCGTCACTCTAATAAGTAGTACCTTGATGAAGTTAGGCGTGATGCCACGATAGAGCCCCGTGACACCCTCGCGTTGTACTATCTCGCGGAATACGCCACTCATCGTGCCCTCCGCGCCTTTTGCTGCTTTTTCTGGAACAATACAGAGTGAATAACTTAATACAGGACGTTTATTTAAGGCTGGATTGAAGCGCTTAAGATAATGATATGAAATGTTTTTATTCCAGATTTACATCCATATAAACTAATTTAGAAACTAAAAACTAAACAGTAAGCAATGACAAATAAAATATTAAAATTAAGTAAGTTAATTTTGGCAGCTAACAAAAATACTAATGGTTTTCTTGAAACTCGGTGTGTGTATATTCCAATTGCTATTTAAATTGCCTTGCTATTTATTGGTTTAAAAAAACCAGCCAAATGCAAGTCGGGCTCGCGCACTGAAGGTTCCGTACCACCACAAAATTCAATAACGAAATTACCAGTTATAACTTTGTAATGAACATAAATGTGTCACCGACTCGCACTTGGCCATTATTTATTATTTGTTGTTATACTTAAGAGTGTGAACTATAATCATGCCAACTTTGACGCTTGTACGTATTACCATTTTTACATTAGAGCGAATACAAAAATACGTTTGTTGTATGAGGACCCCACTTTCGTTTTTAATTTTTAACATTACATCACATCACATCAGCAGCCATTAAACGTCCACTGCTGGACAAAGGCCTCCCTCTTAAGGAGGGGTGTTGCCATAATCCCCATGCTTGGCAGGCGGCTTGGAGATCGCAGTAAGTTCACCGTGTACTAATAGGACGCTGCTGCATTAACATAACATAACATTATAACATTACATATTCTGTGAAAATTAGTAATAGAGTCTCGTTTTTACCCTTTGAGTACGGATAATGCAATGATTGTTTTTAATTGTTACTAGCGGTCCGCCCCAGCTTCGCACGGGTATTGATTATAGCCTATGTCACCCGCGTATAGTGTAGCTTCCCGTCAGTGAAAGAATTTTTCAAATCGGTTCAGTAGTTTCGGAGCCTATTCAATGCAAACAAACAATCAAATCTTTCCTCTTTATAATATTAGTATAGATAAAGCACAAAGTCCCAGTATGACTCATTTGCGTTATTACCAGCATTGCGCGTAACATAATGACATTAGGTCAATAGAAAATTCCGCATCTGATAAGGGGAGTGGTATTTACACGGAAGTTATTATATACACATATATTATACACATCCATATGGTAATAATTAACTCGTTTTATTGATATTTATCATATATTGGAATTGATGCAGCCGTCTGGATGTTTGTTTCGGTGTTTTTTTGTATTGCTGCAAACATTTATTTTATAAACAACAATATTCTAAATGCTTTTTTTTGTCTATTGCTGCATATTAATATTCCGAAAAGCCGTACGCTTTGATGCCACTTTTATTGTGCGAACAGCTAGCCGATGGGTGTTACCCCATAGTTACAATCTGGGTGTCTTCAAATCAAGTGTGAATCGGTTTTTTTCTTGGGAAGCGTGCTCCATCGTATACCGCATCACCGCTTAACAACAGGCGAGTAGGCGACCAAATGCAAGACTATTACTCAATAAATTAAAAAGCGTTTTAAGCGTTATAATATATCACGATATCTCAACATTCTCGACGTACACTTTTCTAAAAGGATTTCACAAATATATTGTTGTTGTTCCTATTTTGCAAATGGTCGTTCAATAACATTACATTAGCGTAATGATACTTCTTGGTGGGTGAGGTGAGATGCACGGAGCGTTATTAGTTTAGCTGCTAGATAAGTCTACGATATTATCACCGTTGCGAGTCAAACCTGGGCCAGAATAGCACGACAAACAAGCTGATGGCATTGCATGAGGCCAATAAAGAAGGTCGTAGGAAGTAAGAAGACTGGATTAGCAAGTTAAAGTGGCAGTGGGCAGGGCACATATCACGCAGAACGGATGGCCGATGGGGCCGAAAGGTTCTCGAATGGATACCACGGACATGTAAGCATAGTGTAGGACGTCCCCCACAAGATGGACAGAAGATCTATTAGAGACCGCAGGGAAACGCTGGATGCAGGCCGCTTCCAACTGGCCCTTTTGGAGATCGATGGGAGAGGCCTATGTCCAGCAGTGGACGTCCTATGGCTGAAACGATGATGAATAAAGAAGGCTGTAGATGATAATGTCATCTTCTATTCAGGGAGCAAATCTGCGCTGAGAGACTTTGACTTTGAGTGTGAATTGGATGGGAAATATGGTGGTATATCAGTAGGCTAATTGAATAGGTGATATGATGATGTATTCCAGGGATTTCAGCTACGATGACTGCTTTGAATAAATATAGGTTGATTGTATCGAGTAGGTAAGGTGTGGATATATTCAGTACCTTGCGCCTGCAGCCTGGTGCGGATAAGCGCGAGCGGGTAAGAGCACACCTGGCCCAGTGTGCAGGAAACGGAGCCGCACGCCAGTAGCAGCAACAACCCCGGCTGTCCGTTCGCCTCGTATTTACTAATGTACTTCTTCTTCAGCGTCTCGTACACCGCCAGGTCGATCCCCGCGTACGGTACTATCCCCAGTATATTCGGAATGTATCCCTTGTAGAAACACCGCAGCCCCTCCCGCGCGTATATCTTCCTGGCCGCGTCTGCTATACCGCTATACTGCCCAGTTTTCCTTAACGCTAATCTTGTCTTTAACACCTCTAGTGGATAGATCACAGTCTGACTGATGCCGCCGGCGGTCGCACCTGCTACGAACCGCTCATGTATCTCGAGCGGCAAGTTGCGTTTCTCGCCCTTTATGAGTTTCTTTACTTGTTCGTACGCGGCGAATTTTAATGCTGATTCAGGCGCTATTTTGATGACATTTATGCCGTTCCCCCGCCATAGGCCGGTGAGTCCACCCTCACTTATCATCCTCGCTAAGCATTTGCTCATATTTTCTCTGGTCGGGTTCACCTGGAAGCGGAAAACGATTGTTGATTATGCAAATGTTGATAGCGCGATTGTGAATGAAGGATTGTCTGATAAAGTTTGCGATGCCGACCTTGCGGTCTGCTGTTATCTTTGATTATATATAGAACGGATGTGGTATTAGCCCGAGCTGCTATGGAAAAAAGTCTGGCACTTTTTGCGGGAGACGAAGTAAACACGCATAGCACACACTTGTTTTCTAAAGCCCGCCCATTCAAGTAATCGAATACATCTCTACAAGCGCACACTTCAATATAACCTGCACTCATTGACAAAACAGAACACAAATACAAAATGCGCACCGCTCATTGGTCGCCTCGCTGTGTTTACTTCGCACACATTATACAAAGCTAGTGAAGTGATAAAAATACCAACTAAATATTGTGCTTTCACCAATAGTTACCATACCGATATCGGATACCGAAGAGTGTACTGGAGAAGTTTGATTTGTAACTATGGAGTTACTAATAAAGTATTGTATTGATAATACAATACTTTGATTATCGAAACATTCGAAAATCTCACTATGGGCCTCATAAGCAAGCTCAAAGTCGCACAACGAGCTATGGAGAGGGCTATGCTCGGGGTTTCTCTACGAGATCGAATCCGAAATGAGACGAACGAAAGTCACCGACATAGCCCACCGGATTATTAAGTTGAAATGACAGTGGGCAGGGCACATATCACGCAGAACAGATGGCCGATGGGCCGAAAGGTGTGATGATGATGATAAAAAGTAGCCTCTCTCTGGCTCTTGAACTATACCCATGCTAAAAATCAGGTCGACGATCCGTTGTGCCGTTGCAGCGTAAAAGAGGAACAAAAAAACACACTTTCACATTTATAATATTAGTATGATATACTTTGTATCCATTTTCACATTTATTATTCTGACACCATAACCTCAGAAAAAAAAAATGGAAGCGTTACACCGACACCTACAGTTTCCCCTTTAGCACTTACCTCCCCCTCCCCTCGGTCGTCCATTTGTATACATTTTGAGCACATCGTTTGCAGTTGTATGCGCTCAATATTGAAGTGTGCGTTTGTAGAACTAGTAAGAATAATTATGTCAGTGTCTGCAATAGTTGTTAACCTCGCCCCCTTCAGTATTTGACAAACTTTCTTCGGTACTAGCTTGAGTTTAAAGGCCGATCCCAACTATATAATATCAAAGGCCATATACCAATAACACACGCACGATACCAATAATATACCTACTGTACTGGAGATTTACTTATTTATGACAGTAAAGTAAATACAGTAGACGAGGCCGTATGGCTTTAGCGTGCTCCGAAATGGACGAAAAACAAAAAAACTAGTATTTATACCTATCAAATTTCATTCAAACTTGGATTACGTCGTACGAGTAACGATATAAGTAACGAGTACGAGACTACGAGTAATAAATTAGCACATCACTAGTTCATTTTTTCGACAAGGTTGCCAACTTAGTAACTATTTGTGCTAGATTTGGCTCTATTTTCGTAAGTCTAGGCTAGCGCTGAAATCTTAGATAAAACAGCTAGCACTAAACAGCAATCACGCTGGGTTTTTTTTCTGGTCACCGTAGAACAATACGCAGCCACGTGAGAAGTAACAAAACGCTTTAGTTTAATATGTTACTTTGCTATACTGTCTTGGGAGATTTTCCGGAACTAATAAGATGACGATGTACCTACACTGATATGTTTGTCTGCCTAATTTTAATATGATAATCCTTTCTTTGTAGCAACCTTATTATTCATAGAATTTGGCCCTAAAACGTTTTTCTGATAAAATGGAGGCGTGACATGCTATTGTGTTATCCTACTGGATCGGATGACTCCCCCGCGTTCGCTTGCGGGGGGAAGAGAATGTGTATTTGACCGTAGTGTTTTAGAGCAGCATTATTTATAATTATATAGTTTAGTATGTTGATTGAATAGTTCTAGTAAGAACTAGAATTGTGCTTGGAAATAGCTTGAAAAACAATGTGTGTATTTGGCAAAAATGAATTTAACGCGAGAATATTTGAAGTTTATCAGCATTCGGAATTAAAGAAACCTATATAAAAACTTAAACCGTTTTTCTCGGGTCAGGCAATACGTTCCATAATGAAACTTTATTATTTTATTCCATGTCCAAACAAATTTGCTATATATTTTGTAAATTTATATTAATCTAGCGCTATTTGAGATGTCATTTAGCGAGTATCTGTGATATCGAGTTGGCAACCCTGGTTTTTGATTAATATTTTCTTCTGTTCAATTAAGCTTACTTAAACTCGTTTTGTGGTGAAATTAGCACGTTATTTGTTTAAAAAAATACTTAACTGTGATAAGAGACTCCGTGCGTAGTGAAGTTCGTAGTATGTGATCGAGATTTACAAGTGATTACTGCACATATGACCATTTTTAAGGAGCTCCGTTTCGTAACATAGTAAGTAGACAAATGGCGGATGAACGACGTTGAAACAGTTTTTATAAAACGGTGTGCTCGTTTGACATACGTTGGCGGAGCCAACGCATGTACCTCGGCTGAGGGGAAATTATAGGTATGACATATCCGTTCTATATAATCAAAGGCTGTTATCGTCACAAAAATATGAATATTATTATCTTGCCAAATATTTCGTTTTGATTGATGTTTATTTTTGTCTTTGAAGTCACCAATTTCCTCTTTCCAATATGAGTGTATACACGTATACTAACTTTAAGTGAAATATTTTTGTAAAAAGTCAACCGTGTCAAGCTTAGTCTACACCATGCATATTTAAATGAATTTGCAGCCTAATTCCATGTGTCATTTCTAGCATGGTCATTTAAGGAAGATGACATAAACCAAAGACTATGACTTTGCCTCCACTTTGTCACTATTAACGAATGAGTAACAGAAAGAATCCCAGATACCTGTAGGAACACTTTGAGCCTATCCAGGGGGGCAGTGCAGGTCCTACTGACTGCGCCTGCGATCCCGCCCGCGAGGAGATGTCGCCACCACTTGCCCGTCTGAAGCTCGCTCTGGGTGAAGTCATCGGGCACGTTCATATCCTCACCGATGTCCAGGTACTAAAAACCAAAGGAAACAAGATAATTACAATGTTTCTACTACATTTGCACCGTAGCATGAGAATACCCAACCAAGGGTGAATTTACTTTAACATTTTCCACATTCTAGGTACGTAATTTTGACCAGCTTAAATAATACGTCACCGTCTTCGAAATGTGGGCAAAAAGGAATCTGTTTGGACTGACTTCACTACAAGCAAATGTTTCTTGCCGACGAGAGAAAGTTCGAGCTTGATCTTTCAATACGGACCAATTGAAATCTGGGCGAAATCTTTGCACCTCGCCTATCAAGTATATACAGGGTTACTCGGAAAGGGTGTAATATAATACCCATCATTATAAACAAATTTTACTTTGGGACACATCCTGAAACCGGGAAATAAATATCAGCTGTTCCATAGAAAACGACTATTCTTTCTCGGCCACATGTATGGCGCAGCTGTTTTTTTACGATTTCGGTGTTGGTCCCATTGTAAAAGATAATCATAATGAGTATAACAGCACCCTTTCGGCTTAGTACACCCGTTCTGCGTTACCCTGTATACATAATTCGATAATGTTTGCAAGGGTCAGAGAACTGTCATCGAGTCAATGGATTCGGTATATAACGATAGGCATTTGTGTTATAATTAAAGTGGATGAAAGTGAAACTATAACACCACAATCATCGTAGTAGATTTTCAAGTTGGCAGTCAGATATCTTTTAGGAAGTAGCTCACTGTTACACTGTGGCTTCCGCCGGGTATTAAGTCATAGTGGCATGAAAACCGTAAGATCGGTAAGTACAAAAATGGAGGTTCGTTACATCCCAAATTTTACGAACATAGAAAAACACGGATGAGAGCCGCCAAGTACTGGCATTAAACTCTACCATTTAAATCATAATTCCGCGCGGCTGTCCACGTTGAGACAGTATCGACGTCCGTGTAGATTGTTAGTGTTTCTTCGTGTATAAATGTGTGCGTTATTGCTATAGAACGAAGTTATAGCGCGTGGGTGGATCGCCAAGAAAAAATCACAGAATAATGATTTGTACAATACAGTTTTTCATGTATTGTTAAGGGTTCCCTTATAGTTAGGCTGAATTTAAGTTAAGCTTAGGTACCTTAGTGTTAGGAGTAACTATTTACAGGTACTATGTCATACAAAGTATGTAACTTTCAGATTAGCTACACGAATCATTATGTTTATTGTTTTTTTATGGATATCTAACATTGTCATGGCTCTCATATAACCGAAACTGTTATATTGTGATGATGCAATAGTATTCTTTTGAAAGTAATTAATTATGAGTACAAGTATTGAAGAACCAAATAAACCAAATGAAAAAAAAATTGTTGCCGTAGACAATGTCATTTAAAATAGGCGTGTCCTAATGTTGATTTATTACAAATACAGGCTTAGCTAAGAATACAATTAAGTAAATTGCACATACTGAAAAAAATATTTAGATTGGCTGTTAAATATCTGCGTTATAGATATAAGCGTTTAAGGTGGTTCGTTGCACAAATGGCGGGAAATTCAAATTTCAAACAGTTTTCTTGTCCTTGTAGCTAGGCCGGGTAATTATTGTAAACAACCATGATGTTTGCGCAGATTGATTATTATTCTTTACAAAATCATGTAAAGCCATTTATCTCTAATGCCCATTATTACTTACATTTGTGAATAAACAAATGTTTGCTGTTTCAAACGGTTTATTCACAAATGTAAGTAACATGGTGCGTTACTGTTAAATAATTGTACATTATAATGTAAAGAACAGCCAACATTTTGCGCAAACACTGTGTTATTTAAAAATAATTACCTGACCTGGCTACGAGGACCAAAAAACTGTTTAAAATTTAAATTTCCCGCCATAGGTGAATCGAAACACCTTAATGTTTTTGGTGGGGATGGAGAGCGGATATATGCTAAAAAAGCAAAGCCTATGTAGTACGTATAGCATTTGTATGGCGCACGCACGACTTGTCGTCATAACGTGCTACAGTACGCTCTCTGTCCGTATAACTTTTTAATTATAGAACAATTTTTTATTTTGTTTTCGTTGGTAATCTATTTATGTTCAACCATTTTGTGAGGATGTAAAAAAATTAGGACACATGCCTATTATCGGAATTACATTTATTAAAACACGTAAAACATTGACGTAACTATAAGTACTAGTAACTAGAAAATAAAACTAATTCATTACTATGACGGTGATCGATATTATGTGCAAATATTGAATAACGTCTATAATAACCGCAATGATATAAAGACTAGCTAATTTATAACGACCTTTTTTAGTTACGTTTTATACATATAGACCAAAATTAATATGATTGGTACCTTGAACATGTATATGGGCTTACTTAAAAAAGATTACTCATAGTTAATCTATGCTTAAAATTGCACTGTCTCGATTTCACGTGTGACTATTGCCGTCAACGAGAAGTTGAGAGAGCATTTTTAAGCATAGATTAACTTGAGTTGCGCTTTTAAGTAATGCCCGTAGTGAAAAGTACCTTATAGATTTTTTTACAAGGTTGTGAGATCTAACAATCATCAGCTAACTAAGTTTAAAATGAGTTAGGGATATTTAGTCTAATCGTTAGAGAGCATTGCAGTACATAGGCCACGCTTATGGAAGATTATCCCGCGGGATATAGTGACACTGCTTTATTCTTGGATATGACACAAAACAATCGTCCTAAATGAATATACGGCTTAAAGCCGCGCTCTCCGGCCAGAACTTTTTCTTTAAGCATTAAAATTCACAAAGTGAAAAAAAAAACTTTTGGGAATTAAGTTTTTTTAGAACATTGCAAATGTTTTTAATTAATTTTCATGTTGATATGATTTATTTTGATGGAAGAGAATTGCTATAAACAATTTTTTTTTACAGGGTAAATACCTTGCGTTTATTAACTAAACAAAATACAAGCTAACACTACAAAAACAGTTAGTCTGCCCATAGACCGTTGAAGATCTAAAGACAATCCTAATGCTCAAGCTCGGTATCAGTTGGCAGCGTACCCAGCATGCTGGCGGCATTACCACGCTGAATGGAAATGCTTAAGCTTGACCATTTGTAATGTTATTCTAAAGATAACACCTAATCGGTGCAACTTCAAAAAGTTGGAAATGTGCAAAGGAATAGTTCTAGCGAGCGCGGCCTTAATGAGCTACGTAACAATCTAGATAATGTTCAATAAAGATCGGTACTACACAGGGGAGCAGAGAGGATCGTCAACCTCCACGCAGGGAGGCCTTTCCACTTCAAGTCTCCGACGCGGCATGGTGGTGCCCCACAGCTTCGTCTTAAGCTTAAACTGTTCCGTCTGTATGGAAAACAATCTTACCATACATTATATAAGAACATACACGTATTAAAATTAGCCTCAGAAAGGTACTTTCTAATATGTAATACAGAGATACATGTATCTGGAACCCGTTATAATAACGTAGTTGAAGCTTTAGTCAGAGGTATCAGACATAAAGCAAGCTTTAGTCTGATATATCAGAGAGGTAATAATAAATATTAAATTAACCTTCGACCAAAATAAAATGAATGGACAGGCCCAGTAGAAGCGCATTTTTGAAGATAACAAAATGAGCGCCGGCTCTCATTTCGTTTCAGTCGATCTCTAGCCGTAGCAGGACGTGTCTATTGTTAGGCGATAACGAAACATCTGTCAAAATTATGCATTCATATGCTTTCCCGAAGTGTAAATACACAAATAAAACCGGAATCTATTTTTTGTAACAAATATACTGTAAATTTTTATAATTAGGTGTTGAAGTATATGTCCGACGGTTTTGACTCGTTTTTACTGAGCAATTTCAATGGTTAGGGCACGTCTATTCATTTTCTTTTTGTCGAAGAAATTAACGGAGTTAATAACATAGGGTTTGCTAGTGAGTCAGGTTTTTTCTACTGACCATTATTGAATCTAACAGATCCAAAAAAATAAACTTTAATATTCCCTAATCCGGCTTCATAATTGACCGAGCGAAGAGAGGTCTCAGATTCTAAGTGTATTTTCGCGTGCATGGTTTGTTCGACGGTAACTTGCGTATCGTTGATCCGATCTTCATGAAACTTTGTAGGCAAGTAGTTCATTTCAATAAAAAAAAGTTCTAATATGGGCAAAATCGATCGAATGGTTCCAAAGATTTATGGGTCGCGAGATCACAGTTCGGGCCAACTACTAGTTAAAGATTATGCGAACTTACCGTGGCGTCCATAAAATAGCACAGGACTTGATCACAACCCCAAGTAAGAGTGGCGAAAGCGATGTAGTGGAGTTTCCAGTACATCGTATTCGTCTTGAACAAGCCTGCATAGACGAAGAATTTCATCACGATAAATATAACTATATTCATTCTATACGCTTAATTTCGAGAATGCGGTGCTTCCGAAGGGATACATCGGTATTTTTGTTTGTTGTGGTCTAAAACGACAGCTTTGACAGATTGGCGAAAGTGACAACAGACGTCAATAGAGCTTTTCTCGTCGATTAAGTTGAAGAGTTGAGGTTTTACTATATTTACTCCATTAAACAGTGTGGGCTGGTTTCACAGCTGTACGGGAGACCGGTCCAGGTCGCTCGTACTACGGGAGAAAGGATTTACGCGGAGGCAAGTCCCGTACGGAATAATCCACCTCACTGTGAAACGATGTTCTAGCGCCTCACGTATGTGTCTGCTCTGGGAGCCCGTACTACGGGAGAAGGGATCTACGCGGAGGCAAGTCCCGTACGGAACAATACTCGTCGCTGTGAAACGATGTTTTAGCGCCTCAAGTATGTCTCCGCTCCGGAGCCCGTAAGGGCGACCTGCACGAGTCTCCCGTAGAGCTGTGAAACCAGCCTAATCTGCAACCTGACTTGCAAAACGCCCACGGATAGTATACGACGAGTATATACATCAAGCTTAGCTTGTAGTCGTTTATCAGCGGATATGTCGTCCCACCAGATGAAATTCTACACCATTATGTATCAGGAATAGGCTATCGGCTATCGATAAAGTTTGAAGCAAGGAATTATGGATCTTATCGTACATCCTGTTTCGCGATCTATCAATAAAAAAGTTAATTTATATTGAACTATCTTGAGCTTTATTTTGAAGTAAACGCTTTCAATAGCAAAAACAGTCGTGTTAGTTTATTGTAGAGTCGGTAATGAATAATATTCAACTCCTGCAAGTGTGGCTAAACTGGCTAAGCCTCAAAGACGGGTCGCAGCGGTACAGATCTGCATTGGACAGCATTCAACATCGGTGTCAAGGGCGCTAGATAAACGTTGCCTAACGGACAGTCGAGGCCGTGTTTTAGAATAAATGGTTACTGCAAGAGGACGGAGTGACAAACTAACCGTTATAAAATAGCAACATCTTTTTAAGGCCGGGGGCAATGTTAGCGTTACTCAGTGATACTTACTTATTAACTTTGTGATTTAACTTTCCTACCTTCAACTTCCCATGATATATGTACTGTAAGGACGTTTTATACTCTATAGGGTATTAAACGTCTTTGGTGTACTGTCGAAGCTTACCCCCTCAAAGAGGTGGGTGCCGAGCGAGTCAAATTTCTGACTGACGAGAAACTCGTTATAAATAAGAATTTAAGACATATCTATACTAATAATATTATAAAGAAGTAAGACTTGTATGTATGTATGTATGTTTGTGACGAATTGGCTTAAAAGTACTGGACCGATTTTAAAAATTCTTTCACCATTTGAATGCTACGTTATCACTGATTAACATAGGCTATTTTAATAAGCTATACCCGTGCGAAGCCGGGGCGGACCACTAGTCACATCGTCGCTTACCAACAGGCGAGTTGGTGGTCAAACGCGGACTTATCAAAGTTTAAAAAAAAAAAAAAAAACTAGTACTTAATAAAAATCTTAAATGAATTAATTCTTTCCCTGACCGGTATCGCACAAATAGAACCCGTGGGTCTAGAAGCATGAAATTTTGCACAAGTGTTACTTACATAACGATGGTGAGTACTAAGAACGTTTGAAAATTCATCTCCAAATGGGTTTAAAAAAACATTACCTAATTGGGGTGAATGTTTGTATGGTTTGTAAGAGGCTTGCGTAGTTAAGTGCATCATTTTTGAAGTTAGAAACGCGGAAGTTTAGGTACCAACTTCTGTTAAGCAGTAAAATTTTGTTGTATCATCGTTTTAATCAACGGAATAGGGTCCAAATACTAAGAGGTTAAATGTGACATGAAAATTTGTATGGAATTTCGTCATTTTCGGAAGTGTTCCTTATAAAACGTAGGTTAGTAGTACGAAATGATGTTTGAAAATTATGTCTATTGGGAAGGCCGTAAGACGAGCCCTACGCGTATAAAGTCGGCTATAGTTGCAAATAGATGTTATACGAGTCTTGAAAAAATAAATAAAAAAATATGCACCCACTTTCGTCTGATGTTCCAAGTAAGAGAACTTGATACGTCTAAATTATATCAAATTACGACAGCCAAGCGCGTTGAGGAAATTGAATTTATATCCTTTAGAGAAAATAAATATATCTTATCACATCACGTGGTATTACATTGTCATTCGAGTCATTGAATTTTAATCTATACGCAGATTGATTGAGTGCTATGTATAGATGACGAGTCTATATTGACTAAAATAACTATGAGATAACTGCGTAAAGACTAGCATGTTTGTGAATACATTTGACCGGTCTGTTGCATGGGTGACCCTGTCTTATGGGTTTTGTGCTGTATGTTATGGTCTCAGATCAAACAAACAAGGGAGATATTACATCACATCCTCAGCCAGTAAACATCCACTGCTGACTCCCTCTTAGAGAGAGGTGTTGCCATAATCCCCCGCTTATCAGGCGACTTGAGAATCGCAGTACGTGCACCGTGTGATAGGACGCTGCTGCCTATCCTCCGGTGGTTCTGGTCGCAGGACATACCCGGATCCTAAGGGAGATATGCCTTAGTACAATAATCGTTCGTGTTCAAATGTCTCAATTTTTATTTTTTTACTATACCGCTAAACCGGTAAACGCAAAAAGTTAAAGTACGGCTCACTTCATTATTCACGCGCACTGAAAAACTAGCGGCGACACCAATGAACTAACCGTCCACATGCAAAAAGGGCGACAAGGTTATCTGCTGGGTGAATTAGACGAAAAGCACCAAGCCTAATTTAGGTAAGATGCGTTCACATCCGCCACGCCACCTTACGCGCTTTTACAGCTTATATGCAACATTTTGTGTCAGTATTTATTTTTAATTGTTGACCCAGCAAATTTACATACAACATAGTACTTGTACATGTACACGCACCAAGTGGAAAACTTTTTTAACCTACTTCAAAAAAGGTTCTCAATTCTGCCTGTATTTTTTATAAACGACATAAATATTTATAGCATTGAAATTTTCAATTTTTTTTGCGCAATTTTCTCAATTCTTCGTTCCGTTAGAACCTATTATAAACAAACCTATTACAAAGGATTAGAAAACTTAAGAAAAAAAAATATGAAACCGGTAAAGTGGCTCAACTTATGGCATGACCAAGGTAAATAGAGATTCATTTTTATGTATATACTAGTTGAAACCTGCTACTTCGTACATCCCTCTTTTGTCATTCTTAATTCGGCCCTTTCGCAAAATCCTCTGCACCCCATAAGGAATCTACCTGTTAAATTTCAGCTTCGTAGGCCAAGTAGTTTTCGAGATTTCGTGTTTAATGAGTGAGTGAGTAGATGAATTTCGCTTTTATATATATAGATAGATAGATTGAATTAACATGATTGCTTATATTATGTTAATATTTTATGCCTTACAAAGGCCCTTCACTAGGTGTCTGAAACTTTTTGAAAAAAAAACGAACTCGTAAGTTTCGAGTTCAAGATCTTTCGATGACCTTCTAACGCTGCATTTGAAAGGTTTGTGGATATCGGGGTCAAAGTCAGCTGTTCATTGATACAGCAGCTCCGTTTCATAGTCAAGTTCATAAGGTGTTAATTTAGTTAGTGACTGAGCGCTACACTGTGATTCGTATGGTATTGATAGCTTACTGTAGCAAAACCGGCCAAGTGTGAGTCGGGCTCGCGCACTGAGGGTTCCGTAAAACCACAAAATACAATAAGTAGTGCAAAAAGACAACATCACGCCCAGGCGGTCACCCATCCAAGTATCGACCGCGCTCGACGTTGCTTAACTTGGTGGTGAACAGAAATTCGTCACTGACTCGAACTCGTATGAACAACTTTTACTATGGGACCAACCACAGACCTATATCCAAGTAGACGCCACAAGTCGAACTATCTTGCATGTCATATTTCCAACAAAATTATGACGAATAGTCGTAATTTATTCCGGCTAAACCAGCCTGCTCAATCGGTGCTGCGACAACGCTAGTCAGTTTGAAACGAAAATGGGTAATTGTGCAATACTGAGTTGTAAGAATACCACATATAGAGTTGGCCAACAGAATAAAGATATTTGTGTTCACTTTTAAGTACGAAAAATTTGACACGCTTAGTTTTCATACAGTTTGGACCGCTCACGAAGTCTACTTAGATATAGGTCTGTGGGACCAACCCTGAAATCGCAAAAAATACCAGCTGTTTTATAGGAAACATACAAACACGACAAAATGTATGGAACAGGTGATATTTTTATCGCGATTTTAAGTTGCCATAGTAAACGTTGCTCATAACGATGAGGATAACATTTCGGCTTAGTACACCGTTTCCGCGTAACCCTGTATAACTACAACTTTGCCAGACAGAAACCCAAGCGTGCGTTTCCATTGGGCGTTTCAAAAAATCGAAAGTGAAAGTTATATGAAGGAAAACTGAATCAAAAAAGCCACAATCATATAACTTTAGTGAACAACCGTGATAGTTTAAAACAGTGTTTTGAAAACTGAATCGTTCAACATAAAACGTCATCAGAAGTGACGCGCATTGATAACTGGAATGTACTTACTATAGAAGTCATTAGTGATGTTAGTCACATTACAGGCAGACTGGCACTATGAACATTTTGAATCCCTCACCACCACTAAACCCACTAACTGAATGCTTCAATGTTGGAAATGACAATTACCTATTTCAATAAATATACGCATGCCTGTGGTACTATCGCGACTAAGTTCCGCCGGAAACTACAACTAAACTTCTCCGAATTCGACTAAAAACTAAGTATATTGTATAATAACTCTTACATATTACAGTTACTGTGATACGTAAGTGCTAAGTTTTATGCTACAGCCCAACAAACTTATCTATAAAGTTGGCGAAATGGAAGAACTGACATTTTCTACGGGAGGCTATCAGTTTAGTTCAGAAACCACGTTGGTAGCTTCTCCACTCAACTCTAAAGATAACTTTGGCCGCATTTCAGACGCTAATGGCTAGGGCATGACAACGGACTGGAACGAGCCGTGACGGTGACAGGCCGAGGTCGATAACACATCGTCTTCTTTGCCCAAAACAAACAAATGCCATCATAAAGTGCATCAATGACCTTGCTGTCCAATAAATTCGATTTAAAATGAATTAGTGAACTGTATTTCAATTTGCATTTGGACTACGCACAGGAAAGAAAAATATTTTTGTTTAACGGCTGTCAAGGCATTTTCGTAACAAATTTGTTGTAGCCAGTTGCACCCATATAAACGAAAAAAAATCGTCAGTCATTCAAAATCAGTTAGCAACTGTAAAGCCGGGTCCACTGCGGCATGTTTTCGTGTTAGCTAACACACTAACGTGTTAGTTCCAACCATCGGCATCCAACACACTAACATGTTAGTGTGTTAGTGAACGAAAAGTGGTACCACTTTTCGTGTTAGTAACATGTTAGTGTGTTAGCTAACACCAAAACATGCCGCAGCGGACCGGCTTTATGCGGACAAAGAACTTTGAGACCTAACCCAAAAAGATAAGATCCAAGTTCTTTGGACGCAGAGTTCGACGCGTTGACATAAATAAGAATGTTCAATCAAGGTTCTGTCATAATGCCTGGTAACAGATTTTCTTGTCATTTCCGTTCTATTTACTTCTCTTTTCTGTGGGACTACGGTACCAGGTTCGACTACTAACGGAGATGTGAACATTATTCCATTACTAAGTGCTTCAATACCTAATAGTAATTAGCATTTGACACAGCTATGTGACAACTAATAAGTAAAAAAAAAACGGGACATTTTTGCACACACGGTCATCTAACCCCAAACTAAGCAAAGCTTGTGGTATGGTGCCTTAATATTGAAAAAAAAAAACTATTTTTTAGCTTCTCCATCAAGAGCAACGCTGACCGCGCTTTGATGGCCTGCGCTACGCTGCGCTTTCGGCCATCATCATCGCTGCCAGCAACGCACCCATTACAGTCCGCGACAGTAATGTACTAATATTAATGACTAACTGACCCGACAAACGTAGTCCTGTCCAAATATCATAGAAAAAAAAAGATTCCTTGTTATTAAATTTTTCGGGCAAGCTTCTAATTCAATTTTTCTTTGTAACCAACACTAAATCTAGGCGAAAAAAAAACCGATCAAGCCTCTTATTCTTTTTCTCAATCACTAAGTTTAATCTCCTCTTATCTTCTTAAAAGAACGCTTTACTTTCTGGCACACCTATCATACTCGTCCTCTTAGATCAAAGGATATTCTCAGTGCGTTCCAAAACTTTTCATGGCAAATCGTTTGCATTTCAGGCAGATTTGTGGAACACTTTGCCCGTGCCTATTAGACACCCTCCATGCTCCACGCTCGCTGCCTATAAAGAGAGTGTGAAGCTATTTTAGCTGTCGCAGTTGCCACCTTGTTGACGCTGTTATTGTATACTTAACTATTAATATTTAATTTATACATAATATATATGTATAAATCGTATTTTTTTATAATTCCTTTCCGTGCACGGTTGCCTGGAAGAGATCGCTTTAAGCGATAAGGCCGCCTGTTAAAATCCTAGATAATATTTTTATTGTAATGTTTATGTTATTCTTGTTTTGTCGTATTTTAATAAAGAGTCATTGTATTGTATTGTATTGTATGGTATTTTTTTAAGTAATTTAAGTATGTATTGTTATTAGAATGTACTGTTTATATTATAACTATCACATTATTCAATATTGCACGCCCCGCCTTGTACTTTCTGTATGAATCCTCTATATCCTGTATGAATCTAAGATTGCCTGGAAGAGATCGCTCTTAGCAATAAGGCCGCTGATTGTTGCACTAGTTTTTAAGCTGTTTTATCGTGTGTATGTAATTTGTGGTGTGAACAATAAAGAGTTTATCTACTATCTATCTAATAATGTTGTTTTGTTTGACGGAATATTTGTTATAGTAAATGGGAGGCGCGACGTAATTATCTGTACTATATTTAGAGACTACCTACATCGTTCACGTGTATCGTATCTACGCATCTAAAGAGCTACTCGTTATAATATAGATAACGTAGGATAACGCGGGATCAATATAGGAACAAATATACACATTAATTAACCATACTTTGACTTAACTGATGACCGGCACAGCTCTCTGAAAGCACGTCAGGGTATGTCTCTCGCACGTTTGCAAAAAAAAATTAAAGAAAATCATTGATTTAGTATTTAAAATAAACAGTTAAAAACAAAATATTATATTTTATGTTCAATCTTCAACTAGCTGACCCGACAGACGTTGTCCTGTCTAAGAACTGTCAAACACGCGAAGTTAAAATCGTCGTTAAGTTTTCTTAATTTTTCTTTCCGTAAGAACCTTCTACAAAGTAATAGAAAACTTTAAAAAAAATGATTGAAATCGGTAAAATCGTTCTCAAGGTATGCCATATAGGCGTGACAGATGTAAAGAGGGATCCATTTTTATATAATTAGATAAAGATATGACGATGAACTTTGCCTTTCGCTGCCCCTTAAATATCTGATCTGGGTAAGGATGTTACGTCTGTGTGTTCCATGTTATCCTATGTCGGATCGATTCCCACCTAGGACAAACATTCATGTGATGAACATTCGAGTTTGTTCTATATCTGGGTGTTAATCATCATCATCATCATCATCAGCCAGAAGACGTCCACTGCTGAACATAGGCCTCCCCCTTTAACCTCCACACTGAACGACAGCCTGCCTTTTGCATCCACTGGATGCCAGCGACTCTCACTATGTCGTCGGTCCATCTAGTAGGAGGCCTACCTACGTTGCGTCTTCCGGTTCGTGGTCTCCACTCAAGAACCTTTCTTCCCCATCGGTTATCGGTTCTTCGAGCGATGTGGCCTGCCCATAATGCCTGGGTGTTAATATGTATTTAAAAATATATAATTATCTATATCAGTCTCTGGGAGCCATAATACAAGGTACAAGCTTTGCTTAGTTTGGAGTTAGATGACCGTGTGTGCAAAAATGACACGAATATTTATTCATTGAGGGAGCTATGAGTGTGACGCGTTATTGTTAATAATTACATATAAAAAAACAAGTATCATAACTGAAAATATAAAGTATTGCGACATTTTATTTTTATGTCATAAACATCGTCATAACATACCATACTTACAGCGTCATAAGTAGGCATACAAAATTCCTGCATAACCAACTACCTCGAAAACCGCAAGAGAATCTGTTTGTGTTTAGGGTAGAAGCGCTATAGTTAGAGGTCTGGAAGATCCCGATACCTTCAGTCTGGCACAGAGGTCTTCGGTTTTAGTGGGTGCAATCTCACATAACCCGACTACACCCCAATGCAGCTGGGTATATTATGGAGATTTCCCCCCCGTCATAAAAAAAAGATACGAGATCTGGAGAAGACTGACATTTGTAGTTTTTAGTATGTTGTTGACTTTCATGAATAAAATTTCGTAAATGGCCTCCAGGGTTATTTTAAAATGTAATAACTACTTGTACTTTGAGCTGTTTATTTATTTTATTTTATTCATAAAGAAACGCCAACAGTACACATATTAAATAATACAAATAACACTCATTTATAATTGATACAGTTCTGATATGTGCACCTTTAACAGGTGTTTACAACGTTCACAATTAAAAGTGGTAAGACAAAAATATGAGATAAAAATTATATATGGGTGTTTACCCATATATCATTTTTACCAGTTTATTCTTGAATACGTTCAAAGAGTCGTGAAAGATATCGAGACCGCTTATGGAAGCATTAATTTCGTTATATGTTCGACATATTCTTAACAAAGGAGAGTTGTAAGCTAAGTTTGTTTTAGCATAAGCTACATGAAAAAGTTTAGAGATTATGCGACGTGGATAATGGCAAGGAACGAATAGGGACGTTTAAACCTGTATCGGAATCCGCAGCTACTTTAAGCATAACAGCTGTACAGGGAAAATATGTATGAATCAGTCATTGATACGAGACGCTCATACTGATCGAGTAAGTAGGTATGTGTCGGCGTCACAGATTAACTAAAAGTTGCTGCGTATTCAGGCGGTAGGATTTCCCCGTGGTATTTTAAACCATGTGGACGAATAATACGAACTAACTTCTATGCAGTCTATGGTCGTGTTTCACACTAGCTGTTTGCTAAACTGTGGCGCGCTGACGCAATCTGCGCGTGCGCTGCGTCAACCGTCATGAGGCAAAGTTTAATCAATCGCGTCATACGAACTGTTTTTGATACTGTGTCGAAATCCGCTCGTAGTTGATAAGGTTTTCGGCTCTTACGATTTTCGTATTGTTCATGTACTTTGTAACGTAATTAAATACTCTAGGTTAATTACTAATAGTTTTATGAGGCCCTACGAAATAACCCGTCCAACTAAAGCGTGATCATATTCAAAAATGGCGCTCTGGGTTGAACGAGCTCGCAATGATGATAATGATGACGGATTTTAACAAATTATTGTTATTTCATATTGTGTTCTTCGAAAAATACTTAATTATAGTGCCATATAGTTTTTTCCTCAATATCTACTGATAGTATAGGTGACGTTATCAGATATTACATATTTAGCTTTCTTAAGGGGCCTGTATACCCTCTGCAGCTTTCTCTCTCGCACATTTTCACATTATTGAAGATATAAAATCAATGAGTGTGAATTTCCAAAAATTTACAAAATCATGTCATGGTGTCTATCGTAACATTACAAAAAAAAAAAACAATTTGATATATTTTAATTTGACACAGTAAAATGGTAACAAGTGATTTTTATTTCTCGTGTCATTTTATTCCGTCAAATTACAAGATCAAGATATCGAGGCAAACATTTCTTTGTTTGTAATGTTACGATAGACACCATGACATGATTTTGTTACTTTTTGGAAATTCACACTCATTGATTTTATATCTTCAATAATGTGAAAATGTGCGAGCGAGAGAGCTGCAGAGGGTATACAGGACCCTTAACTAAATCCATCCAGTTCGGAGAAGCCTTCCAAATCCGGCCTTAAACAGGATTCGTATGTGATCAGTTGAAGCTAGTTTTAAAAGGTTGCAATAAATGCGGCCGCATTTTGGGTTTTCGCCGTAGACAAATTACGAAGTATACTGTGCAACGCGGATTATAAAGAAATATCAACTCTTTGCCCGCGGTTTTGCCCGCATTGTGAACTAAACACTTCAAGATAGCGTGGTTCTATTAATGTAAGAATTTTCAGAATCGGTTCAGTAATTCTAGATATTACCCCCTACAATCACAGAGAGCCACAAATCTTACTTTCTTGGGTTATTCCCCAAAGGGTGTAAACGGGACCTTAATACTAAGCCTACGTTGTCTGTCTGTCTGTCCGTCCTACCTTTTAACGGCTGTATCTTACGAACCGTAATAGATAGCCAGTTGAAATTTTCACAGAATATAATGTTACGGCGGATAACCGAGAAATAATAATAAAGTCAAAAAATTAAAATATTTAATAGGATATAGTCCCCATGCAATAAACGCTTTTTTAAACGTTTTTTTTGTATTTGCTGTAATGTAAAAATGGTAATACGTTTTTCACGATTGTTGCAAGCAAGAATAGGAATACAATCTGTAAGCAGGTTTTTACAAAATGACAAATCGCAAAGTGACGTTTTCAGTTAGAGGAAAATTACCGAGTTAAAATATTTACTCAATTGTAGTAATGTAATCTACCATTTAAATATAGGTAATAAAAACCAGTATTCTTATTACGTTTTTTTTCGGTCTATAACTCTATACTAATAGTAGTTAAACCTAATAACCATAAATGTACTTACTCAACAAAAAGACATTGTTTCAGGACATTTAATAAAACCTGAGCAGAATCCTTTAAACATGCATTCGAAGAACGATCTAAATCTTATTTATTTTTCACACTACCTGCTCGACAAGGTCCAACATATCATGCAACCTCAACGTAAAGTAAAGCATTATCTCTTAAGGGATATAAACTTGTATGAAACTCCCTAGGGAATAAAGTGATTTGAATTTGGAACGTCAAAATCGTGTGGAAACTCGTAGAAAACTAAGTAAAAAAATGCCCATAATGCATTGTAAACAGGTTTGTTTGAAAATCGAACTGGCCACCATAAGCAGAACTCAAAAAAAATAAAAATGTGTGAAACTGTGTTACTTTTTAGCATCTATGCATCGGCAGAGAGTATCGACTTTAAATTATGTATTTTTCTAGAATGTACACTCGTAGAAACAGATTATTTATAGAGACAGGTGCAAGGTATCGCAAAACAGGTTTCCGAATTTCTATTTTGTTTTGTATGTCATACATCTGCGGTGCGCTAGAAGGTGGAAAAAGATGTACAGTACAATGCAAGGCTATAGATAGAAGTCTAGATTACCATCGTCAAAGTATAAACTACGGCTTCTGTATTATTATCCCTATGAAGAGGGAAAAACTTGCAAGATTTAAGAGTTATTTACTCTATCACTAAGCTCGACAGCTCGTTTAAAATGTGTCCTCAATTTGAATTAATGTGGAAGTTCTTTTGTGACCTCATTTAAAAAAAATATCTTCTACATCCATTTTGTTCGTTATTATTGAATGAACATATGAAAATACACGATCAAATGAAAATGCGCTGACGAGCTTGGTAATAGAGTACAGTTTGAGCAAGCAGTCGAGTACTCTCCCTAGTCAAGAATTCCGAACAAGGCTCGGTCTAGTGCTCTTTATCTCTACACGTCGATGGTGACGTATGTCATTTCAAGGCATCCTGTTCGAATTAGGTAACCTAATTGATAAATCGTTTCGTAAGGTCGCATTTCACAATGGTGCGTCTCCATTTGGTTTGTCCCCATTTCAATTCTCATTTGTTTTAGACACAACTTCTTTAGAAAATCTAATATTAGTCGATGTGGGTGGCGGACGGTTGCTAATAATGGGACTATGTGGGTATAAGACATTAGTTATGTTGTGGTTTAACAAATTACTAGTTGCAGCTTACCAAGCATTGATTATTCGTATGCAGTCATTGAAAAAAGTCTCGTAGTTAGTATTCGTTAGTACTCGGTTCAGTGGACTTTTCATTCATGGGGTCACACGGTGTCACTATCCGCGTTTATCATATACTGAGTACATTTAAAATTTAAATCTTTCGACTGTCGAAATTTTACAGTCATTCGGAGTCTACTGCCTAGCAACGCTCATGATAAGCATGTCACAAGCAAGCGTGCAAGTTTATTTAGCCTCGATATTTAATACGGCGAACGACAAGCGTAATGCACAATTATGAATTAAGTTACAAAGAACCACTGTGACTGAGTTAAGTTTCTTATTGTCAGATCTGAGCCATTGTACGACGCGAAAGGAACGTATGAAATGAACCCTATTACTGTATAAATTACTGCTGAATTTCTTGATACAAATAAAGTAACGTACGCGTCGAGCCCGGTCAATCGGGAATATCGGGATAGCAAAAGTCAAAGTAGCGCTAGTCATAGCTGGTAGCCTGTACCTTTATTATGCGAATTTAGTCACAAATTTTATTTGTCCATATAACATTTGACAATAAACAAATGAAAAAAAAAACTTATATAAAAGGTACACGCTATGCTACCGCCATCTGCAAAAAGTTTCTACCGGCTAATCCCATTAATACTGGCTTTACATTCAATACTTCTTCCATCTCTAGCTCCGCTGTCCGCCCGTAGTAAATACGTCATTAGCTATTCAGAAATCGCAGTCTATGTCAATATGTATATTGTGTGATATCTTTCATACATCATTGAGCTAAATTGTTAAGCGTTTACGTATTCATAGGTATAAAGAATCCACAGCCGTCATAGCGCAGTTGTCAACCAAGTGTGTTAACTACCTTCAATATATTACGCACGTGTGGCCGTCTAGCCTAGCACGTGTATAATAATGCTTCTATCACAACATGTTCCTCTGTGCTTCTATGTAGTATTATCAAGTCACACAAGACCATTTCGCCAGCATTACAATTAAAATTGCTCAATATAACTAGTACTTAAATAAAGGTAAAATATATTTAAAAAAAAACTGTATATGCTTTCAATTGTATTCCCCAGGAGTTTTATCATCATCATCAGCCAGAAGACGTCCACTACTGAACATAGGCCTCCCCCTTTAACCTCCACACTGAACAACAGCCTGCCTATTGCATCGACTGGATGCCCGCGACTCTCATAATGTTGTCGGTCCATCTAGTGGGAGGCCTCCCTACGCTGCGTCTTCCGGTTCGTGGTCTCCACTCCAGAACCTTTCTTCTCCATCGGTTATCGGTTCTTCGAGCGATGTGGCCTGCCCATTGCCACTTCAACTTGCAAATTTTAACAGCTATGTCGGTGACTTTGGTTTTTTGGCGAATATCCACGAGAAGTTTTAAGGTAATTTAAAAAAAATCTCAAACTAGAAACAAGTTTTATACTTATCAGGGGCAGCTAGTCCAGCTAATTGAGTATCAATACCATTTGTTCCATCTTTCAGACAAGTTCTCTGAACTGAATTGTACGACACAAAAATGCTTGGGTACTGGTACTCTGAACATGTACAATACAATATTTCTTTATTACACACCGAAAATACAAATGAAACTTAAACTAACATAAAAAAAAAATATATATATACGGCAGTATAATGGGCGGCCTTATCGCCTACGGTAATAACGTAACGTATATTGTACATGTGTCAATTTTGAACGATAGATGCGGTTGATAATTATTTAACCACGAAATAAATGCGTTTGAGTAACACGTGGTCTAACTACTGATTATTTAGGCCGCAGTATCTGTTAACTAGTGTACGTGGCGTTGATATAAAGCTGTTTAATAAACTTTGCAAAGTAGTAGTAGTATGCAAGTTCATCTTTTTCGAACCACCGCCGATTTAGGACTACATGAGTACTTTATAATTTGCTTACGTTAAGTTCAGATACGACTTGTACCACAAAATTTTAAATTATTATGACAACTAAGGACCCGCCCCGGCTTCGCACGGGTGTAATTTATGTGCGAAGCCGGGGCGGGTCGCTAGTTATACATATACATAAACCTTCCGTGAAAAATTACCTAGCTGATGGTGAAAAATTCATAAAAATCCGTTGCATGGTTTAGGAGGAGTTAGCGGTCATAAAGCCAGACATACGCGGAAAGCTACTTTTATTTATACTATGTAGAGATAGAGAAGATAAAGAGATAAAGACCTTCCTAAATCAATGAATCCTTCCTAAATCAATGAACCACAGACTAGTTAAGCAGTTACTCCGCAGTTCTTGAACTTGACTCTACGGCGAAGTAGTAATAGCTTCTTCGTATCGACTACAAAGTAGATTCATGGCCATCGTTTTATCGCAGCAGCTCGCACAGCATATTGTCGCGACGATACCTAAATAACAAGACAAATATTTGTGTTTGGAATCTAAGGAGCCCACAGTAGTACTTTTATATGAAGTACTTAACTTCTGAGAAGTTGAATTGGAACTTTCAACGATCTACAACAAGACAATGAGGCCTTGTATGTCAAGTGAAGTGTCCAATGTAGTATAACTACTAGGCTGGAGCGTTTTTTTCATAACCTTGAATTGTAATATTGAAAATTCAGAGCCAGTTATACTCAAACTAAATTAAGCAAAACATTAATTGAAACAGTGCAGCGAGTGTTTTGGGTACCTTTGCGCCGGGAACGGTTCATCATCATCATCATCAGCCAGAAGACGTCCACTGCTGAACAGAGGCCTCCCCCTTTAACCTCCACACTGAACGACAGTCTGCCTTTTGCATCCACTGGATGCCAGCGACTCTCACTATGTCGTCGGTCCATCTAGTGGGAGGCCTACCTACGCTGCGTCTTCCGGTTCGTGGTCTCCACTCAAGAACCTTTCTTCCCCATCGGTTATCGGTTCTTCGAGCGATGTGGCCTGCCCATTGCCACGGGAACGGTTAGAGGGTTATTTGAATAGATATTAGTTTAGTTGTAATTTAACTGATTTTTAGAATACAAAATGATAATAATAATATTAATTAAGAGGCTCTCGCTAGACAGTTGGGTCAAGGGTCAGATGCAGAAGGCGGTAATCCTTGACACGGCTCGCATAGTCAGGAGGTTCCTCACTCTGCAGCCCTAACCACCGATAGCTTGGGCCCTGCCCCGCTGCCGGCGGCACCCTAGTTTTTAAGTTTTTTTATGTTTTTTATATAATTTATTTATTATCTATTTAATGTAAAAAACTTAAAAATTAAGAAAGAAAATAAATAAATGTGAATAATAATATTATAAGATGCTATAGGAAATACGAAAATAACTTAGTGAAATATGAGTGAGTTTTTATTGAAACAGTCAAGAGAAATTTCCACCGCATCGTTAATTGAAATTTTCTAAAAACTCTATAATAGAGCTAAAGTTCTAAACAGTATGGCGTTTTGATTATTTAGGGCGTTTTTTTTTTTGTTATTTGGTTTCCAATATATAAATTTCGGAGCCATTTATGCTCAAACTAAGACAAGCAAAATATTATTTAAAACAGTTAAGAGAAATTTCCTCCGCAACGTCATTGAAATTTTCAAAAAGTCTATGATAGAGCCAAATTCGAAACTATGTAAAAATTATGAATTTCAGTTAATGCTTTTACATCATTAAATAGTTTTATCATCGTCTATTTTTTTTTATTAACCTATACTGTCCCTCTCCTGGGCAAAGGTCTCCCCCTTTTCTTTCCACACAGAAAGGAACTATTAACAGGAAAAAAAATATACATGATATGAAACCGTTCATTAGTTTTGATGATTCAATAATCTTTAAAGTAAATGATGACTCATACATTAAGAACATTATGAAATCATAACGTTTGACGTTTAACGTTTTTTACGTTTGATGTGTGAAAATATTGATTGTTTATCATAGTTGTAGAAGTATATTATTAATGTCATCTATAACATTATTTGCCATTATTTTGATAGAATGAATAATCAAAAGAAGAAAAAAACTGAAAACATGCGCTGCCGAATGGGGGTTCCCCGATAATTACAATCTGGATGTCGTCCGATAGCTTATTGTTTTAATGGTTGACAGGCTAGTCATTTCACCACAGCTCACCTGATGTTAAGTGACGGTGTAACTTAGGACACATTTCTGCCGTTTTTAACAGACCTCAAAAAAGGAGGCTCAATTCGATTTTTTTAATTGTTTTTTACCTCAGAACTCCGTCGTTAATAATTATTTGAAAATTATTTTTTTTATTTGAACGGCTTTACTTTCAGATTGGACTCGTAGAAATTTCATCGAAATCGGTCTTGTATTTTGGTTTTTAAATCAAAATAATTGGTAAAATAGATCATTCAAGTAAACGAAAGTACGTCGGACGTACGTCGTTCTTATTTTGAAATCGGTTTTCTAATTTGATAGCACATACACACATACACGTCCACTGCTGGACAAAGGCCTCCCTCTTAGAGAAGAGTGTTGTTGTAAATTGATAAATATGTTTTATTATTAATTATTTAGACCCGAATCCTTAGTCGTGTTTAAAAATCTAATGTAGACTCTACCTTTTTTTCAGTAAGGAAAATATTTAAAGTTAAATGATTATTAACGGGATATTTACCGTGGTAAGGTTAAAGAATGAGCTCTCGATATTTCGGCGCAGTTACATGCACCATATCGTTATGTCTGCACCTAACTTTTTAACTGTTCGACCAACCACCCGCATTCTTCAGTCTTCCCGTGAACATGGTGCATGTAATTGCGCCGAAATATCGGGAGCTCATTCCTCAACCTTACCACGGTAAATATACCGTCAATGATCATTTAACTTTAGTGAACAACCGTGATAGTTTAAAACAGTGTTAGGAAAATATTTACTCAAGCAACGCTCATTTCTTTCGCTCCACCCTAATGGCAACTTTTTCAAAAGTAAAGGCAATCGAAAATTATGCTGATATACATCATAGCCATTGCAAAATGCAGCTTTATTTGCCATAGAGCATCAGTAAAGTTATCTTATAGACACTTTCGTCGTAAAAATGTATAACCTTAATTAACCTAAAAATTTACATAGACATGACACGTAAGTGAAAGTCTACATCCGACTTCCGATGAGACGAAAGTGTTATTTGAATACAGTTCGCGAAATCGCTTCGCAGTCGCACAGCAGTCATATTGATGATAGGCACAAAGTTGGAGCGGACGATTTAAAACATGATAACAACAGCGATCGCAAAACTTGAAAAAATAGCAATGATAAAAGAGTTAATGTTCCTCGATAATACCGAGAATTCTGATAATGGCAAAAAGAATGGCGAAAATGTAGATTTTGACAAACTGAGTCGCTTGCGCGCTGTTTCCTAGGCAACGCGGTGCCTCGTTCAAGGCTAGTGTCGAATTTACATAAAATGGAGAGGTGCTCGCAGCTATTTTTATGATAAACGTTAGGTAATGAGCTGATGAATCATTTTGATAATACAGAGTGATGGTTCGGCGAATCATCTACCACATGTTGCGGACTTTAGGCCGATAAAGATGACAAGGGATCAGACAGTGTAGAGAAAAGCACGAACACGTGCATTTCTTATCAAGAATTGGTGGGATCATAACCTTGTCAGTGGCAAATAGTTTGAATACGTTCCAAACACTGTTGTAGCCAAATATGAGAGGATACGGTTTAAGGAACGAATGTATAATTTTTTTCGGCCATACCTTCATAGCCCCATCATAAAGGTCGTCGTAAGATTCCATATCCACGACAAGTCAAGGAACGTCACCGAACGTCACAGCCAGAACAAGGGGCAAAACCGTCGCGTGAGCGAACTGCTTATCGACTGGCATCAAAGTTCGGCCAGACGCACTAGCTAACCGAAATTAGATTGCATTTACCTTTGCCAAACACCGACGAAACACGACCAGGAAATCTTCGAAGACATCACCGGTAACCCCCGTCAGTTCCTCCAACTCCAGAGACATTTTATCTAGTTTACAATTAACGCAAATAATCTAAAAATAATTAAACTAACAGTAAATCACAGACAGTTTTCTTTGGGAAATCAGATTCGAGCGGATTCGATTGTGCGTTTGGCTCGCACGCGGTGCGCGTATATTTCGGCCGAGCGACGATATCACACTGAGTGAGCGATTGGAGGGGACCTAGAGGCGGCGAGGAAACAGAGTGTCGTCAGTGTCGTCACAGCGCGAAAATCGTCGAGTTAAACCGCGCTCTACCGGTTCCAAGCAGCGAGCAAGCCCCCGATACCGACGGCGACGACCGCCTGCACTAACACTCCGACAGCCACTAACGTACACTACCATCGTTATTTCTGATAAACGAACCGGGGTCAGCCAAGGCACAAGTTCGCTGGGGGCTTGGCCCTTACGTAGCCGCCGCCGATATGACACTCATAGCAACAGGTGTGGGCACCCGACGCGATCCAAGGTGAAAGTAGTGAAAAGTATTCTGCATCGCTGTTCTGGATTGTTGCACACATTCGTAACAAAGCCAAAATGACTTGACAAAAAAGCTACTCCCTCCGTTATGAAGACAGAAAGAAAATAGGGCATTCAGGAACCACTGTGATTAATGAATATAAAGTGGATAAAAATTCGAAGAAATGATGTATAAACGAGGTAAATTGGACAGAACAGATGCAATAATAATACCTATGTATAAAACACGAAGATGTACATACCTGAATTTGCAGTGAGGGTGACATATCAATATTATATTACAATTTCTGTTTCTAACCTTGCTGAAAAAGGAATTATATTCCGATTCCATGAAGAATTTTACAAGACAATGTGGAAAGTTACAGATAACCGTCCGACAGTCCGAGAACAAGCAATTCGATTAACGTTCTATTGACGCCGGGAAACCTCGAAAGTATCGTATTGTACCGAGCGATACAGAGTGGATATATATATTTTCCATGAAACCCACTGAATTTACTACGTGAATCTGCAAAATTCTTTTATCACCAGCCTCCGACGGTCTCGTCAACCGTGCTAATCGAAAAAAATTGACTTCACTATGCAATTAGCGGACTTTATATTCTATGAATAATTATAGTCACATTATTTGATGTTGAAACTGAAGGAAACGAAGACTCAAAGGCAACGATACGACATTCACGGTAATAGTATTATTAACTAAAGCTAAATCACAAGACCTAGACGCCTTATCATTAAAATCTGTCCAAAGCCTTCTTACTTCTAAGCCAAATATTGTACCTACACGTACAATATTTGGCTTCATCAGGTATACGCACTCATACTAGAGCTAGCCAGGTTCGTCGGTGACGGAAATGTCAAGAAGTACGATATGTACCTCAGAGAAATCAGTTCAATAATCCCTTTATACATAAAGGAAGAAGATTTATAATCTATTTATGGCACAACTGTTTTAGAAAAGAAATTGGAAAGGGCTCAAAGCTAAGAGCTCAAAGAAAACGGCAATACACTGACATATGTTAAGGTGTCATTATTTTGGTAGAGAAACCCGCATGCTTTAAGGCAAAAAAATAAATTACTGAAATGCTCATCAACGAAACAGGAATTGGTCACTTGGCAAAAGATCAAAAGACAAAGAAGTTATAGTAGCAAGGTCTGCGACTAGCGGGTTTACGTAACGTAGTTGTAAAATAAACCATTCTTCTGTTTTGTACGTATACAATGTACGTATATTGTACGTCATCATCATCAGCCAGAAGACGTCCACTGCTGAACATAGGGCTCCTCTTTTAACCTCCACACTGAACGACAGCCTGCCTTTTGCATGCACTGGATGCCAGCGACTCTCACTATGTCGTCGGTCCATCTAGCGAGAGGCCAACCTACGCTGCGTCTTCCGGTTCGTGGTCTCCACTCAAGAACCTTTCTTCCCTATCGGTTATCGGTTCGTCGAGCGATGTAGCCTGCCCATTGCCAGTTCAACTTGCAAATTTTAACATATAGCATAGCATATTTTACGTATTATGTTCTAATTCATCTACATTACAGAGCTACCACAATTTTAATTGGAGTGGAGTATTTCGCTCCTTCTGCTTCAAAAGAAAGCATTATAAGATTTAAATAATAATTCTGTAAGAGTTTTTGATAAACCCCCTGACCATTTCAATAGTCGGTGTCGTAGCTTTATTACTGGGCTCAAACTAAATTCAGTTACGCTGCTTCCTGAGATTTATAACAAGTCTGAATACTATCTAACTTCATATACATACGTGCATTCTAAGTGTGCATTCTGAGGACGGACGTAAAATATTGTATTAAAATATTTTTTCCCCAGAAAAAAAAAAACGGAAAATCACATAACACAACAAATAACCCAACCTTATTAAGAACCAAGTAATAGATAAGCAAAAAAATATCGAGAAAAATGTGCAAGAAACATTTGTTTAATTTATTTGATTCACGCTCGTGTTTACTATAGTCATTGTCAATAGCCAACATTTTAACTATGCACTTTTATTTCAGCTATATTAACTGGGCTACACGGAACAGTGGTGCTGAGCCGAAAGGAGGTGGCTGTACTCATTATTACGAACAAGTTATCTGTAGGACCAATCCAGAAATCGCGAAAATTCCATGAAAATATGACATGCACAGTATATGCATACGATGCATGCAGGCTCTACGAAATGTATGGAACAGCTGTTTTTAAAGTTTCCGTACGCAAAGGGTGTAAACGGATTCTATTACTAAGCCTACACTGTCTGTCTGTCCGTCTGTCCGTCCTACCTTTTAACGGCTATATCTTTCGACCCGTAATAGACAGTTAATTGAAACTTTCATAGAATATGTAATGTTACGGCGGATAACTAAGAAATACAAATAATAAAGTCAAAAAGTAAAAACTAAAGAGGGGTCCCCATACAACAAACGATTTTTTTTATTTGCTCTAATGTAAAAACAGTAAATTTTGCATTACTATGGTACACACTCTAAAGTAAAACAATAAATACTGGCCAAGTGCGAGTCGGTGACAAATTTCTATTCACCACTGGTTCTCGTACGATCACCAAAGTTACTAATTTTGAAGTCAGTTTTTTAAATATATAACATTTTAAACTAGAAAAAAGTTTTTTAAGTTGATAACTATTGTATTTTGTAGTGGTACGGAACCCTCAGTGCGCGAGCCCGACTCGCACTTGGCCGGTTTATTTGTACTTTATTAGTTAAAAAATTATGTGGTAGTACGGAACCCTCAGTGTGCGAGCCCGACTCACAATTGGCCGCTTTTATTTTCGCAATAGTTTTTTTTTTAAGAAGGCAACCCTCAAGGTAGATTTACCTACGTGATAGAAAGAGAGCGGCTCTCTAGGTAAATATAGCGAGCGGTATCCAGTGCTGTGCGAGTTGAATTGCTATTTTATTGCCTCGTAGATAGAGTACTTATTCATTTAAATTTCTTTGCGAAATGTACTTTCTGCTCTCAGGTGTATTTTGTGCCTGTACTGCCTGTAGGTATGTTTTTTTTTACTGGACAAGTGCTTTTATTAACCCAACAAAATACAAGCTATCACTACAGATACAGTTAGAGTGCCCATAGACCGTTAAAGGTCTAAAGACAATACAAATGCTCAAGCCTACTATCAGTTGGCAGCGTACCCAACATGCAGTGAATTTAACGAACTTGAGCTGTACTGTCCCAACCAAGAAACAGCAAACTCCAATAATTATCAGTATTGACCACAAGGCGGTGGCAAACTTTGACCGATAAATAATTTTATCAACAAGCATACTTTAACAAAACAGTTGAATTCAGCATTGACCTCTAGATAAAAGAAACAGATTACGTAGTCTATAACATTTGGCAACGTTACGGAAATTTTGATGTCAATTATTACTTAATACTTATCTCATTTTGTATCAGAGATAATCGTGGGTACAGACATCTATAGGCATGGGTACTGCGGGGGAAATAGTGGGGTTATAGCGCCTTAATGAGCTCAAATCTAGCTGGATACTTCATAAATTATGTAATTAAGCACGTAAAAAGTTCATTCCAGAGATTAGGTAAAAAGCTCATTTCAGAGATAAGGCACAGGCTCAGAGAAAAGTCCAGTGACTCCGACTCCGGATCGCACCTGGGGCAAACGTTAGCCATTTCCATCCAATGTGGTAACGCAGCGAGTATTTTGGGCACCCAACAATTAGCGGTGGGCAATTTGACTAAGGGTGGATTCGACCATACTTGAGTTTATACACGAGTAACTATACCAAGGATAAATCTATTCCATGATCTTAAGCTCGAGTAATTCATTCTTCGTTGTTCCAGCCAATACAAAGTATAGTTACTCTAAGAATTACTATACGCGAATAGCGGAATGAATGATGAACGAATCTATTATCCAGCAAAAAATTGTTGTTCTACAATGCCACGGTATTCAAATTATATCATATCAACTCGCTTTTGTCGTGTTATAGAGTAGAAAAGTAAATTTCAAATGTACACACATACAAATATACACCGTCGGACGTCGAAACTTGAAAAGAAAACTCGTTGAGTAGACGGTGATATAGTAATTGTTCTCAAATAGGTTGCTATTCTTAGAATTTTAGATGGTAAAATGTGAAATTGATTTACTCTCGAATAACTGGCGATTTATTGTAAGAATAAAATTTTATCTCGTTTGATCGAATCCACCCTAAGTATATAAAGATTGAAGACTAATTTATCAAATCAGTTAGATTAATTGATCTGTTATGTAAATTGTCAATACCTACAAAAAATATATTTTGATAGAGCACAATGTTTTTTTTTTCACTTTTAATTATTTACCAGTGACTTATATTTAATTATGTGTTTATTTACCAGTGCCTCCTAATTAAATATGTAAGTTTTCAATCCCTACAAAAAATATATTTTGATAAAGCACGATGTTTTTTTTTATTTCGCTTTTAATTATTTAATAATGTGTTTATTTACCAGTGCCTCTGAAAAATTGCGAAGAACGTAAAATCTTAGTGAGTTTTTTGTTGTTTGTTATAAGTTTTATTATTAGTAAACAAAAATCTTCATATTCACATATCGATTTATGTTCGGAAGATATTCTAGGTAATTATTTTTTTATTTATTTTTTTACACACTATCTATTCTATCTATAATCAATTGCCATGCGTCAGTCTCGTAAAATTCTAAAATGGCTTGACCGATTAGGGTTTTTTTGTTTGTTTTGTTTGTCTCAATATTGGGTTGATTAAGAAAAAAAGAAAATTGAAAATTCAGGAATAACAATAACTGAGTTTTTTTTCTCTATTGTTTTTCTTATGAACCATAACTCATAAGAACGTTTGTAGGCGAGGGTAAGCTGGTACTTTAATATTTCTTAAGGTCTCATTAATTATAACCATCATCCCTAATTACCTGCCATATAATTATAATGGTTGCCTGGAAGAGATCGCCTTTAGCGATAAAGCCGCCACTTGTAGCACTAGCTCGTAAGTGTTTTCTATCTGTTTGTAATTTTTATTTCTGGTGTATACAATAAAGTGTTTATCTATCTATAACAAAGGACTTTTTAATATTGTTATTGTTTTCCTCTGGACCGTTTTTAACATCTATACTAATATTATAAAGAGGAAAGATTTGATTGTTTGTTTGTTTGCATTGAATAGGCTCCGAAACTACTGAACCGATTTGAAAAATTCTTTCACTGTTGGGAAGCTACACTATCCGCGGGTAACAGACTATATTATATTTTCAAAAAAATTAGGGATCCTTACTAAAACTACAATAATGTAACCCAAGGTGTAAAAAATAAGATTTAAAATGTTGACTTTGCGTGTTTGACAGTTCTAAGACAGGACAACGTCTGTCAGATCAGCTAGTATAAAATAAAGATTCAAAAAGCTTTTGTGTTTTTCCTTGATAAAAAAAAGGATATCAAAATGGCCTAAGACTTATAGGTGAAACAAACGCCTAAATCACGATGTCTGGTATCTGAATCTCGAGTGACCGCTTATGACGGTTATATGCGTAGTACGTCACGTGGCACTCTGCCAGCCTGCGAACTGGTAACTACCGGATATGAAAGGAGCAGACAACCTACGCGACACAACTTAATTACATTACATAATTACGGCATGAGCGACTATCGTAATTTGAAATCGGTATGGTATTTTGAAGGCGCCTCGCACTAACTATATTTAGGTTTAGTAATTTATTAAACTTTTCCTGAAATGTCATACAAGAGGTTTTTATATCACATCATTTTAATATAAGTATAACGAGCATGTTTGAGAGTTTGACTAAACCTACAATAGGCATATGTCCATATTTTTAATTTATTACAAACTAGCTGCGCCCCGCGGTTTCACCCGCGTAGTGATGAAAAATGGTGATGATGATGATGATGATGATGATGAAAATTCACTCGCCTATGTCACTCTCTGACTCTTGACTATACCCGTGCAAAAAATCAGGTCGATCCGTTGTTTCGTTGCAGCGTGAAAGAGGAACAAACATCCACACATCCATACATATAAACTTTCGCGTTTATAATATTAGTAGGAAGTAGTATGTATTTTATTTTGTGCATTGACAAATTTATTAATATTTACTTTCAATAGTTTAATTTAAATGTTGGTGTCTGACAAAGCTCCTATACAGCTGAATTAGTTATAGTATTTTTAATTAATTAATATTAAAGACCGAATCCGAAATCGAATCCAAAATGAGGATATCAGTAGCCGAACGAAAGTCACCGACATTGCCCACCTGATGCGGGCAGGGCACATATCACACAGAACAGATGGCCGATGGGACCGAAAGGTTCTGAAATGGAGACCACGGACCGGTAAACGCAGCGTAGGACGTCCACCCACAAGATGGACAGACTAAAAGAGATCACAGGGAAACGCTGGATGCAGGCCGCTTCCAACCGGCCCTTTTGGAGGTCGATGGGGGAGACCTATGGCCAGCAGTGGACGTCCTATGGCTGAAATGATGATGATGATGAATATTAAAGACTTTTTTTTACTTATGCTTAAGTGTACCAGTCTGACGAGGCCCTTATACAGCCGACCAAGCACCCGCATACTTTGGTCTTCCCGTGAACATGGTGCATGTAACTGTGCCGAAATATCGGGAGCTCATTCCACAACCTTACCACGGTAAATATCCCGTAAATAATCATACAACTTCAGTGAACAACCGTGATAGTTTAAAACAAGGTATAGTTTAAAACGCGACTAGGATAGTGGGCCGTTAAGCTCTCCAAGAATGGTGATAAACAGCGCTTCTAAAAAGACTCAAAGGCGTGGTAGCTTCTCAAAGTGAAAGGCAAATCTTGATACGAGTAGAGGCTATTAGAGCGTGTACGTTATCAGAAACGTTACCTTTCAAATTCTTCAAGTATCGACAAGGTAAGTAACTTCATTGAACTCTCGTGTTGCACTCGACAATGCTTATCGAATTATTTCATGATGCGTCTGTTGAGACGGTTTCGTTTTACGAGTACTGTTGACAATAGTATGTAATATTACTCTGCCATTAAATTAAAGAATAGTAAATTAACGGGATATTTACCGTGGTAAGGTTAAATGGATGAATTATCATCCCGATATTTCAGCGCAGAGACATGCACATTGTTCACGGTAAGACGAGAAGAAGTCTGGTTCATGTAACTCCGCCGAAATATCGGGAGCTTCATCCATTTAAACTTACCACGGTAAATATCCCGTTAATCTCTACATAGTATAAATTAAAGTCGCTTTCCGCGTCTTTCTGTCTGTATGGCCGCAAACTCCTAAACCATGCAACGGATTTTGATGCGGTTTTCACCATCAGTTAGATACATTTTCACGGAAGGTTTATACATATAACTAGCGACCCGCCTCGCCTTCGCACGTAAACTACACCCATGCGAAGCCGGGCGGGCGGGTCGCTAGTAGTCATATAAATGTAACCGCGATCGTTTAAAACAAAACATTGAACTCCGTACCCAAAGGGTATAAAACGGGACCATATTACTAAGCCTACGATGTCTGTTAGTCTGTCTGTGTCCGTCCGTCTATCCGTCAGTCCGTCTGTCCTACCTATTACCGGCTGTATCTTTCGAACCGTAATGTTACGGCAGATTGAGAACTAAGAAATACTAAAGAGTCAAAAAGTAAAAACGAAAGGGAGGTCCCCCATACAACAAACGTGTTTTTTCAACGTATTTTTGTATTAGCTCTAATGTAAAAACGGTAATATGTACAATCGTCAAACTTGGCATGATTATAGTTCACACTCTAAAGTATAACAACCAATAATAAATAATGATCAAGTGCGAGTCGGTGACAAATTTATGTTCATTACCAAGTTATAATTGTGTTATACTCGAGCACATGTAGCAAAACAATTAACTGTGGCTGCGTAGCAATTGCTTCGACTATTTCGGAAGGCGTTATAATAACCGGTAATTCGGTTACTTGGACGACCTTATTGTATTTTGTGATGGTACGGAACCCTCAGTGCGCGAGCCCGACTCGCACTTGGCCGATTTATTTTTCACGTTGGCGCCAAAATTCAAATCTAATATTATTGTTACCACAGAAAAGAGAGAAGTACATAAATAGAACGGAAATGAGAAGGAAAATCTGTCGCCAGGCATTATGACAGAACCTAGAATGAACATTCTTATTCATGTCAACGCGTCGAACTCCGCATCCAAAGAACTTGGATCTTACGTTTTTGGGTTAGGTCTCAAAGTTCTTTGTCCGCACAGTTGCTAACTGATTTCGAATGACTGACGTTTCGTTTATATCGGTGCAACTGGCTACAACAATTTTTTTACAAAAATGCCTTTAATGCGTTTAAATTAGAACGGTTGTCAAGCCGTTCTAATTTAAACAACAACAAAAAATCTTTTGTATGATTGATGCCTTTATTCGCAGTCCTAAGTTCGTGTCCATAACAGATACGTCATTAGGATAACAGTTGTCAACACGCCACAGATGGATCGTTTCCTGACCTGACTCCGTGACACACCCACCGACTACAAAATCATTATAACGCATTTATCCACTTGGTTATAGGGGTGTTAGCCTCACGGAGATAATGTACTTGAGAGCTGAGAGACAGGCCTACATAGAAAAACCGGCCAAGTGCGAGTCGGGCTCGCGCACTGAGAGTTGCGTAACACCACAAAATACAATAATGATTAATAAAAAAAACGACTTCTAAATTAGTATGGCATTTCCATTTGGTAAAATGATAAGGAGGTCATCCAGGTAAGGTAATTACCAGTTGTAACTTGGTAATGAACAGAAATTTGTCACCAACTAGCACATGGCCATTATTTATTATTTTTTGTTATATTTTAGAGTGTGTACTATAATCATGCCAACTTTGACGCTTGTACGTATTACCGTTTTTACATTAGAGCTAATACAAAATTACGTAAAAAATACGTTTGTTGTAGCCCTTTCGTTTTTACTTTTTATTATTTGTTAGTTAATCCGCCGTAACATTACATTTCTGGCTATCTATTACGGTTCGAAAGATACAGCCGTTAATAGGTAGGACAGACAGACGGAGAGACATACATTGTAGGCTTAGTAATAGGGTCCCGTTTTAACCCTTTGGGTGCGGAACCCTAAAAAGTAAAAATTGATTTTTAAACCCCCGGTAAAAGAGCTGATTTTTTCAAACAAATGACCCGATTTTCATGAATCCATACCTAAATACACACTCGGTCAAGTCACCTTTCTAACAAAAAAAAAACTAAATCAATATCGGATCACCCGTTTCGGAGCTAAAATTGTACAAGTTAAACCAAACACGGCGCGAGAAACCCATCTAAATCCTTACTGAGAAATTAGAGTAAAGAAACACGCGTTGTAAAAATATCTTTCATTTACATACCAATACAAAAATATTCCACATGAATACTCAACTATAGGATTCATTTGGATTTTTTTACATCAGATAAAATAAAATACGTCGGGTGTCGGGCCATGACCTTATGGAGATGTTTTAAGTTCAAGTCGACTCGTCTAAATATTTTCCTTAAGGTAGTTCGTTGCACAAATGGCGGGAAATTCAAATTTCAAACAGTTTTCTTGTCCTTGTAGCTAGGCCGGGTAATTATTGTAAACAATCATGATGTTTGCGACAATTGATTATTATTCTTTACAAAATCATGTAAAGCTATTTATCTCTAATGCCCATTATTACTTACATTTGTGAATAAACAAATTTTTGCTGTTTCAAACGGTTTATTCAGAAATGTAAGTAATATAGTGCGTTACTGTAAAATAATTGTACATTATAATGTAAAGAACAGCCAACATTTTGCGCAAACACTGTGTTATTTAAAAATAATTACCTGGCCTGGCTACTAGGACCAAAAAACTGTTTAAAATTTAAATTTCCCGCCATACTTATTTATTTTATTTAGTCTCCCCCTGTCACAGTACATTATTACTTACATATGTCAATAAGCCGTTTGAAACAGCAAAAATTAGTTTATTGACAAATGTAAGTAATAATGTGCATTAGAGATAAATAACTTTACATGAGTTGGTAAAGAAAAATAAAAATTTGCGCAAACATCCTGATAGTTTACAATGATTACCCGGCCTAGCTATAAGGACAAGAAAACTGTTTGAAATTTGAATTTATATCCCGCTATAGGTGAAACGTACCACCTAGGTGGTTCGATATAGCGGGAAATAAATTCAAATTTCAAACAGTTTTCTTGTCCTTATAGCTAGGCCGGGTAATCATTGTAAACTATCAGGATGTTTGCGCAAATTTTTATTTTTCTTTACCAACTCATGTAAAGTTATTTATCTCTAATGCACATTATTACTTACATTTGTCAATAAACTAATTTTTGCTGTTTCAAACGGCTTATTGACATATGTAAGTAATAATGTACTGTGACAGGGAGACTAAATAAAATAAATAAGTATGTTTTTCAAGTTTTGACAGGTCAAAGTTGTGTTTGGTAGTGTGGTTTATAGTGTTGTAGCTGGTCAAATGTGGACTTAAATAATGAGGTGCTTATAAAAAGAGATGGCGGCCAAAGGAAAGCCTATTATAAAATTTAAAAAAAAACAGTTGGCCGTCACTGGACGCCCGGCCACCACCGAAGGATGGGCAGCAGCGTCCTGTTAGTACACGGTGAACGTACTGCGATCTCCAAGCCGCCTGCCAAGCGTGGGGATTATGGCAACACCCCTCTAAGAGGGAGGCCTAGTTCAGCAGTGGACATTTAATGGCTGATGATGTGTATGTGTATGTGGACGCCCGGCAGATATGAAACATGACGTCACGTCTGTCACGCGTTCGCATACGATTCAATTTTACTGCCATGGCGCTCGAATTGTTTATTTTTATGCCATACGTGGCAAACAAGCTGACGTGCGGTTGCCGCCACGCTATGGTTTCATCACGATGTTTTCCTTCAGCTGTAGTTCCACATTTGAATATGTTTATTATAATCCGTGTTAAAGCTGTGTACTCACGGTAGAATGCCTCCAGAAGTGTATGAGCGCGTGAATGTCGGTGGCGGGCGCGAGGAGCATGTAGTCTCTCCACTCGTCGTAGCTGATGTTGAGGCTCCCATCCTGATCCATCCTGGAGACAACCACCAACGTTAACAAGTCAACAAACAACACAAATACAGTGGATTTCATTAATAACGACCTCGGTTGTAACGACTTTTTGGTTACAGCGACGTCAAATTTACGTCCCTTGAATTAAAAACATACTTTCGTAGGAAATTCATTCGGCAATAGCGACTTCGAACATAGCGTCGATATGTATACAGAGAGTAAGGGGAACACTCTCGAAGCCAAAAGAAGGTTCATGGGACCAGCCCTTAAATCGCGATTTCAGGGCTGGTCCCATAGTAAAAGTTGTTCATAATTATGAGTACAATTACCTTCTTTTGGCTTCGAGAGTGTTCCTCTTACACACTGTATATATACATAAAAATAAAACAATAACGGTTAATAAGTTTTTACTGGGCAATTGAGCTTCAACTACGACCGCATCATCGATTTTCACAAGGTAAGATTACGGTGAAACGTTAGTCTAGTTTGAAGTACCTACTCTCTAGGCGGAACACCTAATAAATTTTTCAATGATATATTATTATCTATACTAATATTATAAAGAGGGAAGATTTGATTGTTTGTTTGTTTGCATTGAATAGGCTCCGAAACTACTGAACCGATTTGAAAAATTATTTCATTGTTGGGAAGCTCCACTATGCCCGGGTGACATAGGCTAGTTCGATAAACTAATTTATACTATAAAATTATCTGTCGTGAAATGTTACGCACGAAAATAAGACAGAATAGGCATGTGTCTTAGTGTTTCATTTATTACAAATAACAGGATTTGCGAAGGATATAAATAAATACAATACTGAAAAATATATTTAATATAGCTGTTAAATGTGTGAGATATATGTATTTAGTTTTTGGTGAGGATAAAAAGCGGATATTCTGTTCCTTTCTCGTAAACCGTGTTTTACTCTGGTATAGCTTTTGTGTGGCGCACGCACGTCTTGACGTCATCACGTGCTACAGTACGCTCTGTGTCTAGCATGAACATGAAATACTAACTCGCTTAATTTTGAACAAATGTTAATTAAATTTTTAGGTATTAAAAATATATATTGGACACAAGCCTATTTTTACGTTAATAGGTATTAATTTATTCATTTTATAATATACGAAGCAAACATAAAAAAAACGTAATAAAATAGCTAATACTATAAATTATTAATAATCAAAAACAAGATGTTGTCCGTGTGGTTAAGTATCAAGAACGCTGGCTGCATTCCCGCGTTCAATTGCCAAAGAAATTCTATATGCGAGGAATGAGCCAGCTCTGTTATAACTAGCGGCGTCGACTAAATGTGGCGCAATTTATTGTAAATTTATTTATTTACTGTATTTTTTTAAATAAGAACCTAAGTTTATCACCTTCTAAAACTGCTTAAAACTGGGGTTAAACTGGGATTTCTGTACGAGATCGAATCAAAAATGAGGAGATCCGTAGACGAACGAAAGTCACTGACATAGCCCACCGGATTAGCAAGTTGAAGTGGCAGTGGGCAGGGCACATATCGCGCAGAACAGATGGCCAATAGGGCCGAAAGGTTCTGGAATGGAGACCACGGACCGGTAAGCGCAGGACCGTAGGACGTCCACCCACAAGATGGACCGATAATCTAAAACAGACCGCAAGGAAAAGCTGGATGCAGGCCGCTTCCAACTGGCCCTTTTGGAGATCGATGGGGGAGGCCTATGTCCAGCAGTGGGCGTCCTATGGCTGAAATAATGATGATGATGATGAAAACTGCTTATATTATTGTGGAACTAAGGCGATTGAGTAGGTACCTAACGAAGTAATTAACCCTACGTACGAGTTCTCGCAAATTCTTAAAACAATCGCAAGATCAAAGATTCGTCGTGACGAAGTAATGTTTGTATGACACATTGATAACTGCGTTCCGCGGTTTTACCCGTACTTCACCAGTTTATCACATTTCAGCGGAAAATGTATCCTATGTCTATCATTGTAATTAACTCATCTCCTTGCCAATTTTCATCAGGATTGGATTGGATTAGTTCTGGTTTGTTGAAAAGGTAACAAACAGTTACGGATTTTTTTATAAACATAATTTTTTTTTTTTTTTAAATTTTTTTTTTCATTAAACTTAAGCCATTTATGCTGAGCCCGAACCGAGCCCGGACGGACTCTTAAATAGAAATATAAGGTTTAAATCGTGTCAAGTACAGTATAATTTTCAATAACAATGGTTGAATTGTTTTTCTTATCGCTAATTATTGCGCATTTGGACACCAACTCGGTTAATTCTCGTCGGGTTTTTAACTTGTTTCACACGGTGGATACCCACATAGTAGCTTTACCTAGTCTGTGGTCGATACGTTGTACACAATGTCATTGGAAATTTTGCTATATATGATAAGATTTGGTTTCACATTCCAATGTTCGCGCCTGCTGAGCCCGGTATAATGTGAATCGTCCTTTATAAATATTTTTTTACCAAAACCTTTTATTCTAATTACTCAACGATAAACAAACTTACAATGTAATCATGGAGAGTGATTGAATAAGCACTATTTACCTACTTAATTGCTTATGACTTTAATGCTTAGGATAATTAGGTAAATTGGTGGTAGTACGATTGGCGTCAATTCTTTGCTAACATTTTCTCAACAAAATTTGATAGCATTAAAATATCCTAAATCTTTTTCTCACGCACTGTAATGAGAAGAGAGGCAAATAAATGTGCTGTCAGGAAGGAAGTTGTATACCTTTAGGGCATAAAACTTCTTTGGCTGTCAGATAAAAAAAAAAGGTATAACGGAATGAACTTAAATTCAAATGATATTTTTTTAGACTAAAAATGATGTTGATTTTATATTAAACACAGTGCACAAAACATGCTAAAAAAGTAAAAGATTTTGAAATTACAATCTTTTTGGTGAAGCATGGCCACAAATAAAAAAAAAAATATTTTAGCAAGTTTACAGCTAAATGAGTTTTTTGTTTTTTGGTTGGATGTTTCGTGTGGTAGCATCTAATAGCGGCGAAGCCAAAATCTACAACCACTTATCTCGACTTACCACCAAAAAATTGGCCATGCAGGGTTTCTGAAACATTTTATAATTTAACATAAAACTACTTTTTAGTTTTTTATATTTACCAAAAACAAAAACAGAACAGCCATACAATTATAAACCACGGTTCTAAATAAAAACAAAATAAAACAAAACTTAGGAAACCACACAGTGATCCAATATAAAATAAGGAAAATCATAGAATTGCGCATTGGAATAAAAAATAAAATAAAAAAAACTGCAACAGAAACAGTACCTTCGCAGATGAATACTCTACTCTAATGTCATAAACGTAAAGTACCTTTTAAGTAATCCCGTTGCTTCGCTCTTGCTGACGGCAACACCCAGATCTGCGAATGCTGAAATAAGCTCTTCCAGGTCCACTTTTCCTGAAATGTCATATAAGAGATTTTTATATCACAAGAACATAATTTTAATATAATTATGACGAGCATGTTTGAGAGTTTGAACTAAACCTATAATATTATAGGCATATGTCCATATTTTTTTATTTATGACAAATAACAGGCTCAGCGAATAGTATAACTAAATATATTACACTACTGAAAAAAATATTTTAATTGGCTGATAAATCTCAGAGATTTGAGTGTTTAAAGTTTTTGGTGGGGATAGAGAACACATGCTCTGTCTCTTTCTCGCAAAGCATGTGTCAGAATAGAATTGGTATTGTGCGCGTACAGCTTGACGTCATCACGTGCTATAGTGCGCTCTCTGTCTAGCATGAATATAAAACACTTATCATTTATTGAGATGCACCCCGCGCTTTCACCCGCGTAGTGATGAAAAATGGTGATGATGATGAAAAGTAGGCTATGTCACTCTCCTATCTTTGAACTATATATACCCATGCAAAAATCAGGTCGATCCTTTGCTCTGTTGCTGCGTGAAAGAGGAACAAACAAACCAACAAACAATCACATTTTCGCATTTATAATATTAAGTATGATTAAACAAATATTAATTAAGTTTCTTTTTATGGGACGAATTTTTTATTAGATATTAAATAAAAATTAAGACAAGCCTATTATAACTGTGAATTAAAATTACGTACCATCTTGGTTTTTATCTAAATGTTTGAACTGAAGCCTCAGGTTTTTTTCATGTTCTCGTACATAGTGTATAAACTCCGAGAGTGTGACGTCACCTGCCTCTTTCCATCCTGACTTCGCCAGGAATTTCTGAAATTTTAAATATATATTATAAAATGCGCCTTGAGAATCCAGCTTACTGGTTTTTTTTAAATTTTTTCACATTAAATGTATTTTTTCATGATTAATGCAACCACAAATATACTGTATTATGTCTAAGAAAGTGTAATTTACATAATTTAATATGTGTTCTGTTGGTTGGTTGCCCCGATAGCTAACAAAGTCAGAGAAAAACGCCTTAGATGGTTCGGTCACATCCAAAGACGCCCAAAAGTCATATGGTGAAGCTTGCCAACCAGAAAACGTACACGTGGACGAGTACCCTCCACTTGGTGGACGAAGGTTAAGACCTCACAGAAGCTCAAATAACACCTGACTTAGCACAAAATCATGCTTAATAGAGAAAAAGGACAAGGAAGGCCGACCCCGTAAATGGTAAATGGGAAATGGGAATGGGGTTGTTGGTCTTTCTGTATAAATAGATAAATAAATGCACAATATTAATGTTTTCATCAAGTTTAGTTCACTAATTTTGTCATGATAAGGAAGACGGAGAGAGTTACTTTTGCATTAATAATATTGGTACCGGGTAAGTCCTATAACTGCGACCAGAACCACCGGAAGATGAGCAGCAGCGTTCTATTAGTACATGGTGAACTTTGCGATCCCCAAGCCGCCTGCCAAGCGTGGGGATTATGGCAACACCCCTCTCTCAGACGGAGACCTTTGTCAGTGGAACAGTGGACGCTGTTCAATGGCTGCTGATGTATGATGAATAGAAACTGTAGTAGTTAAGATCACAGAAAGGCTATTTATTTTATTTTTATTTCTATGGTTGTTTCTTATTGTTTGCCCATCGCAGGTCATACGTGGATGAGATTAGCCCGAGACAGGGTTCAATGGCGCAAGGGAGAGGAGGCCTATACCCAGCAGTGGATTGATACAGGCTGACAATGATGATGGTTGTTTCTATTTAAGGCTGCTATAACACATTATCCTCGTTCATTTAAGCCGTGTCACACTGTCTATCCAAGGCCACTACATTAATGAGGTAACTGGGTATATTGCATAGTGCTTGGTTACCAATACATGATTAAAACTATGTGAGTATTTTTGTCACTAATTAATGCTTCACTGAATGAAAGTTTAATTGCAACGCTAACAATTATAAATTTAATAAACCCCAATTATCAAAATAGCTGTAACCATCATGTTACATGCTCTTTTACAGGTTATTACATTATGGAGTTAGAAGCAAGACTCCTTCATTGTGATTCTTAAGTTCTTAGAAAAATCTGTAGAAGAGCTTATCTTGGGGGTAAGAGGGTAAAAGCCATTCTTCTGTAATATTCTACAAGTCGGAATGTACGTTTTTCAATGTAGAGTGGAAACATTTGAGAGCAAAGCGTGGGTAAAGCAAGTATGAATTCTTTTTGATCAACTATTTACCAATGACTAAATAATTATATTAGAAAAAAAAAAATATGTTTGACCTATATCAAATAGTGAGTTTTAGTGTAAATGGCCTTTCTAATGATTCAGATCCTCGGCGGCTCGTTGCCTTGACCGAGCATTTATTGAGTCTGAGCCATTAGCCGGGTCTAGACCGACCGAGCATGGCCCGAACGCAGCTAGTGAGCAAATTTGCGTTGGTTGGTATGGACGTGGCTGTCTCCGTTGTTCATAAATTCAAATTTCATGTGAAGTTGCGATGTGAGGCCCCAAAATGGACAAGGTAGACAGTATTCGCTTGATACACCTTTATGGCAGTTTTAAAATGTTGTGGGACTCCAAACATGAAGATCGTGACATCTCGGAACATCGTGAATCTCTAACATTTAAATAAAACTAAATACGAATTTTATAACCCATATTTTCCATATTTTTTTTTAACCTATACTGTCCCACTGCTGCGCAAAGGTCTCCCCCGTCTCCTTCCATAAATCTCCATTTTTGATTATGTTTTAGAAAATTTTAAATCCGTGGCCGCTACTAATACATGATTCTTTACAACGCGGACTACACACCCCAAGCGGGACGTCAGTGCAGGACCTATCGCCCCCATCTCGAATATGAATAAGAATGCTGACTAATGGCTCAGCTTGCCTCGTAAGGCCAGCTTCGTAACTAGCAACCCGAGGTTGTATTGCGTGTTCTGGCCTAGATCAAGCGTTTCCTCCGTGGGTGTCACCAGGGTATAGGTTCTTGGCTGCTATTCTAACATGCGGAGCTGTGCATCGGGCTAAGGGTTTAGTCGAGTGAGGACATGAGGCCTGTCCTCACTCGACTAAACCGCGACAGTCACCACTGCCTGTAGGGCAAGGTAGCCGCGGCCAGGCCAACTATCTACTTTATGGTGATACACAACAACTTAGAACATTTCATGAGTTTTACAATACCATGAATGGCATGAATATCATGAATAAAGTTCTGAGGATAAGCTGATGTTAACTGATGATCCTTCTTTTACATAACAAGGTTCCTGACATTATAAACAAAATAAAACCTTATCTTGAAGCAGCTATCATAAGAATGACATTTTTAGATTTATCAATGATCAATCTGTGAGATCTTTATATTTTAGTCTGCAAATAAGATGAAAGATGATATACAGTCAAAACCGTTTATAGCGACATCGTTTAGAACAACATACCGGTTAAAGTGACCAAAATCAAAGGTCCTGGCTGAATGTTATATGACCGCCTTATCGGTTGTTACAACTATCGGTTTTTACGACTCAATATGAGTAGTCCCTTCGATGTCGTTATAACAGATTTTGACTGTATAGACACATGCTAAATTATGATACTTGTTAATGCAATATAGTTTAGGCATTTTAAATCTATACAAATTCACATGACATTTGACAATTGAATTAATATCACTGCTGGTACAGACATTTTCTCGTTGACTTATTGTCAGTAGAACAACTATTGATTCCATACTTTCTGAAATATTTATGAAATTTAATCAAGTGGGAATATGGATGCTTTAATTTAAAAAAAAACATTATGTACCTACAAAGTAGGTCAAAATCTCATAATGATTAGGAATAACTCAATGTTCCAAATTTGAAATGACTCTATCAAGAATGATTCACGCAACACGTGTGCAGCCTATTGTCAGCGACGGTGAGGTGAACCATCGGCAGATAGAACCGTTACATTATAATTATTGCGAAAGGCCTGGATTCTAACCTCTGCATAGCTGCGATTTATGTGCGGAGCTATCTCCTTGAGGGCTTCAGACAAGTCGTGTATGTCGATCTTCCCATTGCCGTCGTGGTCTAATTTAGAAAACAGTGTTTCCAGCCTTTCTTCGTCTTCTTTTGGCAATTCTTCTATTTCCAACGGCGGACGACAGTGGACCATGACGTCTGTAGTTTGCGTAAGTACAGTTAGTTAAATAACTACAATATTTAACTTTAAACAAAGAAGTAGAGGCAAACATAACTTTTTTATTATATTAAAAACATTTTTTTCTTAAAATATTGCACGTAAACCTTAAAAGTATTTTGACAGCTACTTGCTGCCGCACTGCTACACTACACTATACTGGCTGCGCACACATACAGAATTCCACGTCGAATACGTCGATGTGTCAGTGGCCTACTAACCCACACGAGTGAAACTTCCTATATATGAAAGTCCATAAAATAGGAAATTGCAATTTGATGTTTAACTCCTAGGAATAAGATGTACTTTGGTAGCAAAGTTATGTCAAAAATGAGCAGTATGAACATGAATACATGAATAGAGTACTTTTTTTTTCTCCTCAGCTACCGCAACGCATTGACATTAACGACATCTAGTGATAACTAGAAAAGTTAATTTTAGAGGACGACGCCGGTCCATTTTCATTTTATTGATTTTGTTACGCGTGCCTTTTTTTGTCATGGCTATAACACATTATTGGTGGCTGCTAGATGTATTCAGTAATTTTAGGCGTTTTTGTTGGTTTAATCCATTTACATTTCAAACAAGAATGACATGGTATTAACCCAAGACTTTCTTTACGTAGTCTTTGGTTCTAACGAACTCTCGGAAATACCATAAAAACAAAGAACGGTGTCAATAATAGTTAATTAAATAAAAAAGATAATTCAATGAGGTTCCCACAACACGGGCCTAGAGCCTAGTGTGGGGCCATTGCATATTCGACCCTTTTAAATAAATATGATAAGGTGTCTAAAAAATGTGTTAAGGATTTCGCTGTAATTTATAAATGAATAAGGTGTTTAAAAAACGTTTAAAGAATACGCTATAATTTTTAAATGTTTTAGTTAATGTAAAACTTCCATTCTTTATTTATCTTTATAACTTTATGTAATTTTCTACGCATATTTTTATAGCTGTGTTTGTAAATGTTCATGTAACGGACTCCTAGAAATAAAAAAATATCTTATCTTATTAATAGATGGCGCCACGTGCAATATCCGGTTATAAAATTTTATATGCGTCAAGTTTAGAAGACTAGTGCTGCCACAGATTGCTGCATGTAGAACAAATATTTTAATGTCAGTGCAGTCTAAAACAATAAAATCATTAAATCCAGCAATTTAAAGAGCTTATTCGTAATGCAATGGCCAGTCCACTTTTATGAAAATTTTACAATGAGTCGTTATGTTTTTTCTCGTTGGCCGTTGGCGAGTGTTGGCGTTAAAACTCTCAAAGTTACACTATTTAATTAATAACTGGCAGATAATTTTATATTATAAATAAAACTGATGAACAGGCGGTATCGCCTTAAAGACTTTAGCCTGCCCGATGGGCGAATAATAATAATTAAAAAAACATAACTGGCAGTGACATTCAACGTGTTGATGACATATAATTTGGCTGACCGTGACATTTGAAATTTAGCTGACAGTAATAATTATATATCATGCTCAGCTGACAGTGACATTTAAATAATATGACATGACATTAAAGTTTGACATATTTTTTTACTCTGTACCTGTAAGTGTAGGTACAACGGATGTTTGTTATGTTTGCGTTTGTGTAATTTATTTAACTAAAAGTCGTATTTAATTCTTAATGTTGTGATTACTGGATATTCTATACCGAAAAAGAAAAGTATTTGAAGATATTTAAGTTGAGCTCCTGGCCGGAGTCATTGCATTTTTTGCACATAAAACAACATACAGTTCGCGCTAGTTCGCGAAGCAATTACAGGTTTGAACATTTTCTGCGTTTGCTACAATGGACCAAATGGGATGCGATGCGCGGTTTTATATTTACCGTAGAGTACACAGTCTTCCTCTTCTAGTTCTTTCTCCATTATACCTATTAAAAATCAAGATATAGAACACTAAACCTAAGATAGGTCTGCCACTGATTGACAACTAATTTTTTAAATAATTTTTCTGTGGATTTTCTATCTAATAAGAGTCCATCCTAAAAAGATTCTATAATAATTTTTCTAACTGTTCTCTCAATTACTTATCAGTTTAAAGAATTTCGATACAAGTATCAAACGTCTAGGTCAATGAACGGTAGCCAGCTTGCCTATTCGGTTCGGTGGTCTGGGCATGCGTCCGCATGCAGTGGCAGGACCCTATTGTTTTCCTATCCTCATCACATGGTAGGCTAGCTCGTTACGAGCATTTTATCGTGTAATGGTAGCGGAGTCCGCATCTCATATGCCGAGGAGGCTTTGAGGATGTGGTCGACCCCGTGTTCAAACAAAATAACAAACCAAAATGGCAAAGAGTTGGAGCGACTTAGTGTGCGAACGGCTGCTCTCCAAACTAAGGAATGAAAGTCCGGGTGTCAAACTAGCTCGACATAACGCTTTCATTAAACCAGAGTCCATCGCCTGGCTGCAAACATGCCTTCTCCGCACATGGCATGCTGCTGGAGGATGTGTTTCTAATCTAAAACCCTTTTTTTTCAGAGTCGTGATTGAAAGAAGAAAATTTTACAAGCAAGCACAATGCTGGGCACTCCAACTCTTTTGTGACTCAACATGGCAGGCTGCACTTCGATGCCGAATTTATCACTCACTGGAAGAAATTCAAAGAAGCTTTCCAAATATATCTTAAAGTGGCATCAATGGATGATGAAGAAGACCCTAGGAAGTTGCCATTATTCCTTAAATTTTCGGAGTGAAAGCTGAAGAATTTTCAAGTTTTTTGGTATTGATGTCTTCAATACCTCTCTCTAATACCTCTTAGGAAAAGTGATTAAATTATGCGGAGACCATTTTGTACCGAAGAGGAGTGTTACATTCGAGACTCTCAAGTTTTTTACAGCAGTTTATGACAAGGAGAAGACAAATACAGTTTAAACTCTATATAGCGTCAATTAAAGGACTACATTTTTTTTTTTTTTAATGTAAACTTATAAGTTAGAAGTTATTATATAACTTAGAAACCTAAACTAATAAACTTATTATACAAACAAAAACATCTGTTTCTTAAGATCCAAGACTATAAGGAAGAAGAAGGAATTACTCACGAAGAAATTTTTTTCCACAAATAATATGATCCACTGGCACATGGAAAGAGGAAATGCTAATGATATGCTAAGTTTTCTCTAATTACTTACTTGAGAAATCATATCGCGTCCTTTGCACTGCGCAGTAACTCATTTTTACCCGACTTCGAAAAAAGATGAAGGTTCTCAAAAGGACCCTTTTTTATGTATGTTGGTTATGCTGTCGATTATCTTTTTCGTGTTTATTTTTTATCACGTAGAGGAAACTAAAAGTGGTCCCACAAAAATTTCAATAATTTTGGCTCGGTAGTTTTTAAACCAGCTCGAATAATTTGGATAATTTTGCTCGAGCGCCTACGAATTTCGCGACAGAAAATAAATATACAGTTAGCAAATATTGTTCAGGCGCTTTGTTCAAAACAAAGCTTTGTTTTGTTTAGTCAAAACTAAGAGGTATACATGCATGGATGTGTAATTGTATCTATAAATAAACTAGTGGTTCGCTCTGAACAGAGTTAAAGAAGGTTTTAAGCAAAGAATTCAAATGTAACATATAGATCGATGGTTTCCACTATCATAGGTTGTACCAAATGTTGCAATAGAAATTCTAAAATATATTCTTAAAAAAACGACTTCAAAAAGAGAAGCGCCACAGATTAAGTCGCGCGTGTGCTATTTACTGTTTTTATTCGTTCACCGTTTTGCCACGACGACGGTTCTCGTTTTGCACATACTCTAACATCACATCACATCATCAGCCATTAAATGTCCACTGCTGAACAAGGCCTCCCTCTTAGAGAGGGGTGTTGCCATAATCCCCACGCTTGGCAGGCGGCTTGGAGATCGCAGTACGTTCACCGTGTACTAACAGGACGCTGCTGCCCATCCTCCGGTGGTTCTGGTCGCAGTTTTAGGACATACCCGGGACTCTAACATCATCAGCCAGTAAACGTCCACTGCTGAACCAAGGCTTCTAACGAAACCCCATATAAAAAATTGCTAGGATGTCATAGAGACATATAGAATTACAGACAGTTTTCGACCGAAATAAAATGAATGCACGGGCCATAAATAATGAACTTGCTCAGTAAAAACAAGTCAAAACCGTCGGACACACCTAATTATAACTATGAACAGTACATTTGTTACAAAAAAATAGATATTTAGCGGTTTTTAGTGGTGTATTTAACATAATTACACTACAGGAAAGCACACGAAGACATAATTTTGTCAGATGTGTCTTTATCATGTAACAATAGACTCGTGTCGCACTTCCTACGGATAGAGACCGACTGAAACGAAGTGAGCGCCGGCGCTCATTTTGTAATCTTCAAAAATGCTCTTCTGGGCCCGTTCATTCATTTTATTTTGGTCGAAGGACATAGGACATCATCATCATCAGCCAGAAGACGTCCACTGCTGAACATAGGCCTCCCCCTTTAACCTCCACACTGAACGACAGCCTGCCTTTTGCATCCACTGGATGCACGCGACTCTCACAATGTCGTCGGTCCATCTAGTGGGAGGCCTCCCTACGCTGCGTCTTCCGGTTCGTGGTCTCCACTCCAGAACCTTTCTTCCCCATCGGTTATAGGTTCTTCGAGCGATGTGGCCTGCCCATTGTCACTTCAACTTGCAAATTTTAACAGCTATGTCGGTGACTCTGGTTCTTTGGCGAATATCCACGTTAGGACATAGGTACTTTACATAAATACCTACTCAAAAAAATTACTTTTCTTCTTTGGCAGTCGAGTAAAATAATTTTCTGCTAACATTCATGAGGTACCTAAAGTTTGACACAAAAACTTGCGTATTTCCAACACAGGAGGCATTATCCGGTAACAATGCAGTCACATTTGGGAATTGAGTCACGTCGCATCCTCATCCTGACACAAACATAAAAGATATCCCCATATTATAGTTCATTAAATTCACTCAATCGAGGCACATTTCGCTAAGTAGGCCTTTCATTGAATCGCCATCCCTATCATTTCAAAGGAAACGAGTGAGATACCATGCACATCCGTCAAAAAGTGAGTTAACTGTCATCGGGTTTCAACCAATAAACCGTGGGGAAGGCACAGCTATTATGTCAAAATGACAATACACAAATTGACGCGACCGAAAGACTATAAACTTTAGAAGTTAATACCATCGGCTGTAGTGATATTTACAATCGAAAATAAACCGTAAACCATCCACGTAAATATCAATATTAATCAGACCGATTCAATTTTCTTAATATTAGAAAATAAACATTACGTTCGTAGATAATAAGGTTCATTTTGGATGTTGCTGGTTAAAGCGTTGACGCTTTTGTCAGTAAGTCGGAACGAAACAAAAAAAAATTGAAAGGGAGTGAACAAAAGCTCGTAAAAGTCGGAGATTAATCGGGGATTTGAGTACAAAGCGCGAGCACACATGTCATGGATAAAGCGAGGATCTGCGCAAGAGTGTTTGGAATTTTGTATGGCGAATATCAAAGAGCGGAGTTAAACTAAAGTCAGCCTTCAAAACTAACTACTTTTAGATGTTATGGTTGTTTCTTACCAAAGTCTTACAACACAAGTCGCTCATACTAATCACACATATAGAAAAAATGCGAAACAAACTGCAGTTTTTTTGTTTAAATTAGAACGGCTGTCAAGGCTTTTTTTTGTAAGAAAACTGTAGCCAGTTGCACCCATATAAACGAAACGTCAGTCATTCGAAATCAGCTAGCAACTGTGATGCGGAGTTCGACGCGTTGATCTAAATAAGAATGTTCAATCAAGGTTCACTCATATTGCTTGGTAACAGATTTTCCTTCTCATTTCCGTTCTATTAACGTCTCTTTTCTGTGTAACTCTGTCTATCGATATGTTATCTTTTCAATAATAAACGATGAGACTGATTATCCTAAGTCCTATTTAATTATTTGCTCCGTTAAAAAGTAGGCCAAATAGAAAGAGAGTACCTAGGTCCTGGTGACACCTTTTGGGTATGGAACCCTAAAAACTAAAACACTGACATTAGGGTTGGTTACTCAGTCTATACAAACAGAACTTACTAATGAAAAAATACAGTTGAATCTGAAATGATTTATTTAATTAATCATATAAAGTAACTTTACAAGTTATTTACATTAAACTAAAATACTAAATAAAACTGTGTCTAGAGCTTAAGTATAATTATCTATATTATAAAGTAGCTGCGCCCGTGGTTTCACCCGCGAGTTGAAATCGTCGTTATAAGTTTTCTGAATTTTATCCAATTTTCTGCCCAATTTTCTTTCCGTAAGAACCTTCTACAAAGTATTAGAAAACTTTAAAAAATTACGAAAGATACCGTTATCTTTCGTCATATTTTTTAAAGGCGTTCTCGAGTTTTGGCGTGACGTAAATAGGGATTCATTTATATATATAAATAGAGATAGATAGATAGAACTGTGTCTAGAGTTAAAGTATAGATCTATATAAATAATTTAACACCCTCTAAACAGTGTAAATATAATTATCAATTTACAAAACCGACTTCAGAAAAATAGGGAATTACGCAATTTTGTCCGTTTAGGCAACGGAACCCTAAAAATACAACCGAATTGAGAATCTCCTCCTTTTTTGAAGTCGGTTAAAAATATGAACAAGTATACCGGGTGTAAGGGAAACGCTCCGGAATCAAAAACGCTACCTTCTAATACTATCTAAACCAGGGATTCCCAGTGGTCGATATCCCCCTTAAGACCCCTTGGGTCAAAATCAGTTTCTCAGAGGTGAATGAATGAGATGATGAGAAATCAAAAATGATTTTTGATGAGAAAACTATGTCAAATTTTGTCATTTATCTAACCAACTGGTAAGTATTTTGTATCAATAGAAAAAAAAGTTAGAGATAGGATTTTAAAGTCATTTGGAAATGGGGGTCCAAAGTATCAGTTCATTTTGTAAAAAGACTACTTTTGCCCAGAATAGTTTGAGAATCCCTTTTTGATTTAAACAATCGAATACCAATAACCATTTGCTTTATATTTGTTGTTTTAGTGGTTTTTTGTGGTTTACAATGTTGCAAACCAGCAATGTAAACCGTACGCGCGAAGTTATCATTATTATTTTCCATGAAAACAATAATTTTAGTGATTCATTTTCTAATGTCTAGCTAGACTAAAATTTCGGTGAGACCTACCTTATCTATATTTTAACGTGTCATCATCGGTACACGATATCGCCTAATCTTATACGTCAATCGCTGACTAGAATTCTAATATTATAAAGGAGACTCGGCAAAAGTAACCACTCTTATATTTTTTATTTAATAATAGGCTTGCGTTTGACCGCCAACTTGCCTGATGTTAAGCGATGATGCGGTCTACGATGGGAGCACGCTAGCCTATAGAAGAAACAGATTCACTCGAGATTTATAGACACCCAGATTGTAACTATCGGGGAATTCAGGCAGCATATTCCACAGACTAGTCAGTTCGCACAGTGATAAAAATGAAATCAAAGCGCTTCGTACGGGTTTTTGGAATATTAACCATAAAGCGGTGGCGATTATTCGTGCCCACTCTGGCACTTTTCAACCAATAGCAATACTGGTTTTGTATCTGTGTAGGAATACCTCAACCGAACTTTTAGAATAAAGAATCTTCAAATAAAATTGCAAATACATTCTAGAAGTATTATTTTATCATACCTTCTGGGTCAGCAAAGATAATATGAATCCTTAATGCAGGTCAAATTTTGATGATCTTTTGCTTTGCACAGGTATGTAGGTAGTTGAGGTGTCCATACACAAACACAAACTATCACCGCACACCGCTGCACGGCTGTGTATGTGTGTATTGGTTCATATACCGCTTCCCATACAAATTCACTCAGTCTCCTTTATATGACTCTCTATATATGAGGACCTGAATTTTCTTAATCAGCCTTAATCTACATGGCCCCAGCAGACCCGTCAAAATTGGATTTTGTTATCATGACCACTTTTAGACACTTTTCGTTCACTTCATCTTTCATTACATTATTACATTATCATGATGGTGAGCAAAAAGTTTTGGTTTATTTGTATACTAGCGATCCGCCCGCCCGGCTTCGCACGGGTGTAATTTACGTGCGAAGCCGGGGCGGGTCGCTAGTTATATATATAAACCTTCCTTAAAAATGTATCTAACTGATGGTGAAAACCGCATCAAAATCCGTTGCGTTTAGGAGGAGTTAGCGGCCATAAAAACATACAGACAGACAGACGCGGAAAGCGACTTTAATTTATACTATGTAGCGATAGAGAAGAGATAGAGATGACGAATCTATAGTGTAATTCTGCTTCTACATGGCTTTCGCATGGACTTCCGCAAAGTGACGCGTGATTCAGTCAACTAGTTTTGGTTTAGTTTTGATGTATATTGAAAAAAAAAAACAAATAAACTTAACCTCGTTAGCCGGGGAAGTTACAGTGCTCTTCTTCCGGCTCCATCATCGGATCAGCTCAATTGAATAAATCATCTATTGAATTGATTGATAACATAAACATCATGTAGCTCACCTCATTTTAAAAAATCTTTCAGAGCGCCTGGTTAATGCGACGCGTGACCAAAATGCTGGCGTGTTTCTGGCTCAACGCATAAGCATTGCCATTCAACGTGGTAATGCCGCCAGCATGCTGGGTACGCTGCCAACTGGTAGTGGGCTTGAGCATTTGGATTGTCTTTAGACCTTCAACGGTCTATGGGCAATCTAATTGTATTTGTAGTTTTAGTTTTAGCTTGTATTTTGTTTAGTTAATAAAGGCTCATGTAGGTAATTAATAATTATGAGCATTTGTACAAATAGGCGATATTCGCGATTTCAGAGTTGCTCCCCTAGTAAAAGTTGTTCATAATAATAGGTACAATAGAACCCTTTCGGCTTAGTACACCCTTTCTGAGTAACCGAGAAGGACCTTGTTTTAAAAATAAAAGTGTTTACAACATTCCTCGTCTAAACTATACGTAAATGCGCTATCCATACATAGGTTGCCTGGAAGAGATCGCTTTTAGCGATAAGGCCGTCACTTGTGGTACTTGTAACTCCTATTTCTGGTGTGCACAATATAGAGTTTCTATCTATCTACTTTATTTCTCAAATCTTATTTACAGTATCTAAAAGTAACATACCCAGTTTATTTTACCTCTACGAATTTTGAGCTTTAAAGCTTATCACTTGTTTGATTTCCTCTTCTGTTTATTTGGTTGCGCGACGAATACTTCCATCAAAAAATGCAAAGCACTTGAGCTTCCAAAATGCTACGCATGATCGAAGTCAGCGACCTACGTAGGAGGCAATCAGTATGATTCGCGAAACATCAACATTGACTCACGTCATGCTAGCTTGGAATGTTTAAGAACTACGCGGTTTTGTACATGTCACAGATGATCCTTTCAATGGAGATATTGCCGATGGTGGCTCGAAAGAACAGGTCTACTATTGTCTCGCTGGGAACTCGTCTGATGATGGGCAGCAACTCCAACAGCTGGTTCGCACGGAAACACTCCAAAGGGTGGGTGAGCGCCACGTACTGTTGGAAAAAAACTAGATGGAGATCTTGCAGCTAAAATTGCACACTCCAAAGCATCTACTCACTACGAAGAGGCTACGGACAGTTCTAGTTTGAAAGTTCTCTAACTCTTGTGATTCACTATCGTTAGTAGGTATTTTCTGGGCTGTAGAGTGTAAAGGCTCTTCCGTATGAAGCAATTGAGCCCATTTTAGTTGCCTGCATCAGGTTTAGTAATCATGTCAACTAGATGGTAATAGGAGTCAAGATAAAATTTAAGTTATGGTCACTTGGAAAAAAGTAGGAAATAAATAAATAAATAAATATTCGGGACATTTTTGCACACACGGTCATCTGACCCCAAACTAAGCAAAGCTTGTGATATGGCTGCCAGAGACTGATATACATACATATATAGGTTTAAATACATACTTAAATAGATATTAACACCCAGATATAGAACAAACACAAATGTTCATCACACAAATGTTTGTCCTAGGTGGGAATCGAACCCACGCCCCTAAGCTCAGAAGGCAGGTTCACTACCAACTGGACCAACGGGCCAAATGGAAGAGTTGTAGGTAGAACATCTTTCGTCTTCATTACTCAAGCTTTTTGATATCTATACTTCTACACTATCTATACTAATATTATAAAGAGAAAAGATTTGTATGTAAGTATGTTTGTAACGAATTGGCCAAAAGTAATGGACCGATTTAAAAAATTATTTCACTATTTGAATGCTACATTATCACTGATTAATATAGGCTATTTTAATAGGCTATATAACTATACCCGTGCGGAGCCGGGGCGGACCGCTAGTCTTACATAAAATCATATCATAAATCCTTTAGTAATATGAATGATAAGCTCACCTCGTTTAAAATGTTCTTATGTCTCTCCTGTTCCGCAACCACGTTATAAGGATCCTGCAATTTTTTACTTCCTTCTTCTGTCCTTTCATTGGAACTTGTTTTGAACAGCAAGATTGCTCGAAGACATGTGAACTCCATGTTGTAAGGCCTCTGCTTTGCAACTTCTGCCATCGCCACTTGAAACAACTCTACGGCTTTGAGATCAATCGTGCTATTTTTCCGATTGAGAAGAATTTTTAAATCTAACGGATACAAAAATTGTACAGCGCCAATTACGAAAAGATCTTTCCAAGTTTCTCTTAGCAAATATAGTCTGTCTTCTGTAGATAGGCCTTCGAAGGCCGGCATTTCTTTTGCCCATTTGACGTTCATGAATAGAAGTTTTGCCGCCGCCTCACATGTTTCTCCAGGGTCTTTACATATCAGCAATCCGGGGGTTAGAGATGGAGAAGGCAAAGGCCTTTGATAAGGAATAACTGGAGGATTTTGTAGATTTAGGCTGGAGTACAACAAGGGATAGAAAAAATTTAAAGGAGGTGGAGGTGGCAACAATGGCCTTTTGGGTATGACTGTTTCCGGGAGAGGTTCAATCGGGACTCTCATCTCATTTGAAGATGTGCGGTCATTCATGAACAACGCCATTTGACGGCGGATCGTAGAGCTCCTGGGACCCCTTTCATGTTGAACGGCTGAAACAAATAAAATAATAATTAAAAAACATACTGTCGAATTGATAACCTCCTCCTTTTTGAAGTCGGTTAAAAATTGATTGGGCTTAGCTTAGTTTACTACCTAAACTAATCTTATTTTGATTAAGGTCTTAAAAATTTATAGAAATAATGTCAACAAATAGATTTTATGTGATTTTTTACTTGGTGGCAAATTGATGAAACTAGATAAAAAAAAATTTTAAAAATTGGCTTGCGTTTGACCACCATCACGCCTGATTTTAAGTCATCTTTAGTTAAGTATCCGTCTTGGCCTTACCTTCTTTATTTCTATTATTCTGGCGATGACCAATTAACCGGGCCAATCAGTTTTTGGACAGTATATACTTACGAGCTAACAATAAAATTGTACGTTTTACGAGATAATATGTGGTCAAACATGCACCTAACGAACATATGGTTATTTTATGGGTGACAGACTAGGCGTTTGACTACAGCTGAGTTAATATTCACATTTTAAAGTGACGGTGGTCAAAGAGGACAAACGCTCCTAGCTTAGTACGGAAACTATCTCGAATGAGGCTGCTTGAACATACTGCGTCGTTTTTTCAAGATTAGATAGGCCAGCCAAAACCCTGTTACTAGAAAGTACTCTGTTACCATGCTATGGTTTCTCATGGCTTACCGTCTCTGTTCATCCCAACGTCGAGACACTTGTCCATACGGCAGGCGCGGCATTGGTTGCGGTGCGTCTTGTCCACGAGGCAGCGGCCCGGCGCGCGCGCCTTGCACGCGTATTTGCGCTGGCGTCTCACGGACCGCTTGAAGAACCCTGCGCAACCGTCGCAAGCGTATACGCCGTAGTGTTTGCCTGAAGAGTGGTCGCGACACACGGCGCAAGGTACGTCATACAGGATACGACCTATCAAGAAACAGTTAAATTATGATAAGTCACTTAGCCAAAATAAACGGAGCGTTGGTCGTCCAGCTGCGAAATAGGTCGACGATATCGTCACCATCTCGGATCGAACCTGGACACTACAGAACCAAAAATTATCTAAGATCAAATTATTGATTGATACGTCCTACACAAACCCAGAGGTAGGTTACCTATGGGAACGTGTGATGAGAATATAGAAACAGGAAATCACATACAATGAATAATGCGAAAGTTTGTTAGAGTGCAATTGTGTATGTTTGTCTACACAATTCTATGACAGAAAAACTGATTAGGATTAAATTTGGAGCTTCTTATCTGGATTAACACATAGACTAGGTACTTTCTTCTGCGGGTCGTAGCTAGCAAGTAAATAAAAAAAGAGGACTAGAGCAATACTAATACCTACATTTGAAGTACATGTAGGTACTTATAGTATAATATAGTAACTCGCCCGCGGTTGCAACCGACAGGAAATGTATTTTTTTGGGTAGGCTTAATGTGTCAATCCAGGTTATAAGCTAACTCCACCATCAACAGCTTATTCATCCCACAGCATGACATAAGCCTTCTCCCTCATTCGCCAATGTGTTTTTTAACGCCAGTCTCGTCCATGTAAGCAACTTATTTCAGCAACATTTGCTTATGTCACGTGGCGTGGCCACCATTCCGTCAAAGATCTTCACCACCTGCCGTCGCTGCATAATTTTGGCAAAGCGTACTTCCATACCAAACTTAATCCAATCCGTTCAGCCGTTACTTAGGTGAGTGCGGACAAACACAAGTTTGTGTGTACTCAAACTTACGCAGTTATAATATTAGTGTGATGGTTGTAATAGTAGCTATTAGTCCTCTTCCTCCGTCCTCAGCAGGCCTAGCATGGGCTGTGAATAAATTGTCTTTCCACCGTTTTTATCCACGCCTAACGCGACAAAGCTAGAATATGGATACGTTTGTCTTTTTCTCGCGGGATAAAAACGGTGGAAAGACAATTTTTCCACGGCCCATGCTAGGCCTGCTGATCATATATTCTAAGATAAGTGGTGGTTTTCCCTACACAGGCATGATTTCAGCCGAATTCAGCCTATCATGGCGCGTCTGCTGGAACACAGGTCTTCTCAGAGAGAGAGAGAGAGGATGGGCCTTAAATAGATAAATAAATAAAATAAATAATCCACCATGCTGGCCCAGTGCATGTTGTTGGAATGTCATATATTTAAACTTTTTGAGATTATTGGACGTGCGGTTTCTTCAGTGTTTTTCTTTCACCGTTTTTGAGCGAAAATGCATATAATTTATTTAAGTATCGTACTAAATAACTCATTGGTGCAGGTCCGGATCGAAAACTGTGCCGTCAAATTGAGTGCACATTCTACCGTTCGGCCACCATCGCTCTTAAACACAGCCCAATCCTCACTATTCATACTGCACATCACAAAAAATAATGTGGCCAATTGTAGATATACCGAGAGTCATAAATCAGAGTGACGGCACCCGCGGGCACCCCGCCAACAGGGCCGTGATTCAAAGGTTCTGAGCAGGGCCGAGACTCCGCCCTTCGGACATAGAAACTACCAATTAACCTGTGCTTCGGAACCCACCCTAGTACGACGGTAGTAATTTGCGACCCTCAAAAGAACAATGCATTTTGTGTGGCCAGTTAACAGCCTATTGATTGACTAATTATAGTCGTGTTAACGTAAAGAGCATTCACGCTGGTGCATTTGTAAACGCATGTCTTCGAGGGTTTGTTGCATTGTTTTGTACCTATGTTTTGAGCAGTTTAGGTCGTGGTATATCTTATCTTAGCAGTTCATGACTTTTTTTATATACCTATCTACCTACATATTTCCTTAAAGTTAAGATGCTCCTTGTGCATCCGCTTGTAATGTAACGTTACAGATTCGAGCATGACATCAGGGAGGGAGTAGAACCGCGAGCATTACGGTGCGTATCCTGTAATGATACAATCTGTAAAACAGGCGAATGCTCATCAGTCAGAGAGGCATTGTATTGTAATGCTCAAAATCGAATCTAAAATGTTAAGTTATAGGCGAGGGCCTTTAGATTTATTCCTGGAATCTTCATATTAACTCCCAGCTTAGAATTTTCTAAAGTTCCACAAATGGTATAAGTTTTCCCTTTCCCGTTTCGATTACTATTCTTATCCTAATCCATTTTACGTACAACCAGTCCAAAGACTGTGGTTGGTGGTATTTAATATATGATCACAATGATACGTCAACCCCATAAATCTCTATACATGCATCATTTCAGCCCTAGAAGCCGTTTCATTATAGCTCTAGAAGTAAAATCAATTAATCAAACATTAAACATAGTTCGTATGTAATAATTATTATATATCTACATATTTTTTTACTGTAAAGAATAATTCAATCAACAAAAATTACAAGCAAAATAAAAATTTATAACTAAAACTAATCTAACAAGCCGGTACCAGTGGCTAGCGTTCCCAAAATGCCGGCAGCATTACCATACCTACCATTTTACCTCATTTGATTTTAAAGCAGTGTTCCCCATTGCTATTCAACACAAAGCTTCACCAAAAGATGCGATTTTTTCTACCGGTCCCACGCTTTCATTACACGAAGCTCCTTTATTGAGACATCCAAACATGCGCTAGTCGAAAAGGCAAGATATTCATTGAATAAGATGACTTGAATGTACACTTGTGGGCAGGAAGCTCGGTGTCGAATGTACCCAGTACAAACGAGGCAGGCAGACGTGAGTTGGGCTCGGTGGGTTCTCTACATAGTTCTCGACACGAAAGATCGATCGTTCTCTACTCCGACATGGAAGATTTATTGCGTTCATCCTATATCACGTTTTAGCGTAATTATGTTCTGATGGTATTCACAGGATATCTGTTATCTTTGGTTGCATATTGGTGCATGCACCAAATAATGGCCACTTAAAAAAAAAATAGGGCATGTAGACACTCGGGTGATGAGATCAAAGTAGAGCCGTGAAAAGTTTTTTAAATTCCAATTTGTTGACTGAAACTGAACTGTGCTTATGTATTGTATAATTTGGTCAATACTCGTAATTGGTAGCAAGCTTTCGTTTCTGTGACGCGTGTAGAGTGACCAACCTCACCTGTTTTAAGCGATTCTGTGTAGGTGATTGCGGAAAATCACGCACACGTGAAACTTAATGCGCCGAGATGCGGTTTGCGGTTGCGCAACTTTTCGCATCACCTAAACAGAATCACAAAGCAGGTGACGACGGCCCCTCAAGATACGAGCATCGCGGATCCCTATATATGCAGCAGGAAACTTAGACTGGAGAGCGGTTGACAAATGTGACGGTTACCATCAGGCGGTCGACTTCTTGTCTCATTGTAAATAAGACAAGCAACCCGCTTGGTTCGATCAAATATCCCACCGTCTTTCGTTTATTGACGCAAAGCGACGGGCCCCTAAAATACTAACAGACAAAAGCTGCAAAAGGCAAGGAGGAGCTTTTGAATTATTTTGATTGAAAGAACTCAAATGGAAAGGGCAGGTTAAATACCGAGTAGGTACTTATTTATGCAGAGACATCCGAGGGCTTTTATTGAGGTTTGGTGTACGAGTATGTAGAAGCAGAACTAACACTATGCAATTTGAGATGGTTTCGTAAAAACAGCCAAATATCCTACTGTGGAGACAAAACCGTGGAGAGTTGGCATTTTAGTATAGAAAACCATCGATGTTGAATATACAAGATTTAGCGAGGCATCCAAACACATGCAAGAAAAATGGCACGAATTTACTATCGTAGCTACTTATTAAGATATTTACTGAAATACAATACGTCATAAACGTAGAGGGAGAAATATTGAATCTATGGTCATAAAAGTGTTTTAATAATGATCAACCTTATATCTGTCACTTATGGTTTAGTTTCGACTAACGCGTAAATGACATAGGACTTGCTGCTCCGCGATACTGACGAGAGCTCGTAAACTTTTATTACCCTACCTTTTCTCTACATAGTATAAATTGAAGTCGCTTTCCGCGTCTGTCTGTCTGTTTGTATGTCTGTATGGCCGCTAACTCCTCCTAAACCACGCAACGGCTTTGACGCGGTTTTTAACATCAGTTAGATACATTTTCAAGGAAGGTTTATGTATAACTAGCGAACCGCCTCGGGTTCGCACGTAACTTACACCCGTGCGAAGCCGGGCGGGCGGGTCGCTAGTATTAAATAATACCACACATTTATTTGTGCTCTTAAATCTCTGGCCGTTTTTAGGGCCAGTACCGTTGATCTTATACATTCTACTTCGATGTAGAAAACCATTAAGGTAAGTAAGTAGTAAATGCTAGATTGTTGTATTCTACTTATTAGGTACTATTTATTTCTAACTAGCGACCCGCCCGCCCGGCTTCGCACGGGTGTAATTTACGTGCGAAGCCGGGGCGGGTCGCTAGTCATACATATAAACCTTCCTCTGTAATCACTCGTATCTATTTAAAAAAAACGTAAAATCCGTTGCGTAATTTTAATGATTTAAGCATACATAGGGACGGACAGACAGCGACGGCGACTTTGTTTTATACTATGTAGTGATGCCTAGATACTACTCTGATCTATCAACTTTATCCCCATTTGACCTCACGTGGGAATCCATCTCCCGTCGAGTCTTAATGAATGGCAATTTAAACAGGGCACCCAACATCATGCGATTGATAAGGCACCATTACGCGATGACCAGTCGATCACGCGAACCATAAGGTTGTCACTGCAATAGATAATGCAATTTAATCGCACCTAATAAAAACTCTTGTTAGATAGTTAGATATAAACTCTTTATTTTAAAAAAAATTTATTTCTCAGAAACGTTATTACTTTTTGGGGTATTTCAACCGACAAGGAGTTTAAAAGTAAAAAACTTTGTATCATGTGTCTACAGTATAGATTAAAAACACCTTTCACGTCTTATTTTATTAAACACAAAATTCTTACACTAATTTACTACCTATACACTACCTATACCTATACACTAACTTATTTATTATGTAATAATTATAGAAATGGCAAAAATATGACACATAGTGACTAATAACACGTTTTGTGCACACAAATTATATATACATATCCAAAAATACTATCTGCATACCAAAAATATAAACGTTGTCTTTGTTACAATAAAACAAAACACCGTTTTCTATTTTTATCTCATAACATAATATCTTGATCACTATAGATCTCAATGGTTTAGGTTTCTACTAATTGAACTGATTTTTCTGTAGTAAGATTAGTACCTACGTAAATTTGGTAATTTGGTAGAGTTACTTTGCTTGTATGCTGTTTAGTTAAGGTACTTACCGATAAAAAATATATATGGGGAAACTTTTATGTGCATGAAGTATATTTGATATTTGAATAATTAAACCCTTTAAGAATTTAACTAATTTCCCCAAAAATTTAAGTACTTAATCGACTCCAATCACTTGACGGGTTGTCACGTCAACACGTCAAGCGATTGGAGTTGTGACGTGTACATGGCAAAAGTCTTCAAGAGAAACAAAGTTAAATAAAAGCTTGTAAAACATTCATCCAAAAAGTACGGTGCGCAATTATCGTCGCTTTACATACTCGAGTTTAACTAGAAGAAAGAAAAAAAACATTTATTCGACACTACGTTTCAAGCGCTTCATTACAAAAAAAATAAAAAAATACAATTATTGTATGTGGCAACCCTACACGTTTGCACCCTGCAGTCACACGCACACGATGCGAACTCGCAGGTGTTGATCACATGAGACAATCGGGGGATGCGGTGCGAATAACGCTAATTATAGTTCATCAACGATTACATTCAAATTGAGGGATAACAATGTTCAAGCAAAATAACACTCAATTTATTGTTATTCTGGTTATCTGCTGGTCTCTGGAACCCTGGATGACCTTGAGCTCACTGAAAGTGCTATTACGGTGGCCAAATTCTGGTCATTTTCACTGACTTCAAAACAGGTGTAGGTTCTCAATTCGACTGTATGTTTTTTTTGTATGTTTGTTACGCGATTACTCCGCCAATTATGTATTTATTTTGATGACTCTTTTTTTGTTTAGTAGGTCATACTTCAGAGAGAAGTAAATAGAACAGAAATGAGAAGGAAAATCTGTCACCAGGCATTATGACAGAACCTTGATTGAACATTCTTATTTATGGCAACGCGTCAAACTCCGCATTCAAAGAACTTGGACCTTACCCTTTTTGGGTTAGGTCTAAAAGTTTTTTGTCCGCATCACAGTTGCTACCTGATTTCGAATGACTGACGTTTCGTTTATATGGGCGCAACTGGCTACAACACTATCTGTGGGCTACAACAATGTTTTTACAAAAATGCCTTGACAGCCCCTGTAATTGAAACAAAAAAAATATTTTTTGTGTTACAGAGGTAGTCAAATTTATCGAAATTGATTTAGAGCTTTATGAAAAATTCAACAAAAATAAAAATAAAACTGTACACATGACGTTTTGTTTTGTGGTTCTCTTCAGCAAAAGTTTTGACGAGGACTTACAATCTCTTTTTTAACTGTATTTTATCAACTTTTTAGTTTAAGTTAGTCTACATGTACATGAATGTATAGTCTTGTATGCAGTTAGTGTTTTAAACTACTTAATATTAGTTTATAAATGATTATTGAACAAACAGCTCGAAAATAAGAAGTTGAATTCATAATTATTAGTTCCATGTTAGAGACAAAAATTAAACAATAGTTATTAAACATTATCACTACTATTATCTCTATCTCTACATAGTATAAATTGAAGTCGCTTTCCGCGTCTGTCTGTCTGTCTGTATGGCCGCTAACTCCTCTTAAACCACGCAACGGATTTTGATGCGGTTTTCACCATCAGTTAGATACATTTTCAAGGAAGGTTTATATATATAACTAGCGACCCGCCCCGGCTTTGCACGTAAATTACACCGGTGCGAAGCCGGGCGGGTGGGTCGCTAGTATAAAACAAAACAATATTAGTTACCTAACTACCTAACTGATTAAAGTTCGCCTTATTCGCGAAATTTTTGTACACACGGTCATCTGACTCCAAATTAAGCAAAGCTTGTGATATGGCTGCCAGAGACTGACATACATACATATATAGTTTTAAATACATACATACTTAAATATATATTAACAAGCAGATATAGAACAAACACAAATGTTCATCACATATATGACTGTCCTAGGTGGGAATCGAACCCATACCCCCAAGCTCAGAAGGTAAGATCACTATCAACTGGACCAACGGGCTATCTTAACCTTATGTAGAGACTTCAAAGTAAATTACGTATCTATTTGCTGCGTTACCCTACAGATTTTTATGTAATATATTACATATGTAATACTAATATTACTATTATTTGTATGTATAAATTATGTTATACTAAGGAACCCTAAATAACTATATAGAGAATCCCTATTACTTAATGTTACCAATTATGACGTCATACGTATAAAAAGGTACCTAATTTAAATGAATATAACTCTCATTTAGCTAATAAGGGGAACCCAGTGAGACCGGACAGATGCGCCCGCGCACCTCGTGGGAACAGCACCGCGCCGACCGATGACGTTAGACACGTCATCGCGTTACTGATCCCTAATTGACTGATATTGATATGATAACAATTCTGGTATACGAGTGGAAAATAAAATATATAGAAAAAAAATTACAACAAAATATGGATATTAAACAATCAAAAAAATAAATGAGGCAAAATAAAAATAAATAAACATAAAATACTAGGAATAATGAACATCTAAACAATAAATGACGAAAAAAATTACTAAAATCCTAATCTATACTATAATATTATAAAGAGGAAAGATTTGATTGTTTGTTTGTTTGCATTGAATAGGCTCCGAAACTACTGAACCGATTTGAAAAATTCATTCACTACACTATCCCCGGGTGACATAGGCTAAATATCTATACCCGTGCGATGCCGGAGCGGACCGCTAGTGTGGTTATAAGAACAAACTACACATAAAAATGTAAACAAATGCAATCCTCGGCAGTGGTTATATATTTGAGGCGTTTGGGGTCGAGACATTGGGCCCTTGGGGACCGGAAGCTCACCTCATTTTCAAAAATCTTTCAGAGCGCCTGGTTAATGCGACGCGTGACCAAAATGCTGGCGTGTTTCTGGCTCAACGCATAAGCATTGCCATTCAACGTGGTAATGCCGCCAGCGTGCTGGGTACGCTGCCAACTGGTAGTGGGCTTGAGCATTTGGATTGTCTTTAGACCTTCAACGATCTATGGGCAGTCTAACTGTATTTGTAGTTTTAGTTTTAGCTTGTATTTTGTTTAGTTAATAAAGGCACTTGCCCAGGAAAAAAAAAAACAATTTATCAAAAAAACAAATGCATATACATTATAAAAAACGTGAAAATCGAAAAAAACAATTGTTGAATTAATCCAAAAAACAAATTAGGTAACATCAAAAACAAATGAATTCGAAAATGGATAGAGTGGAATATAAAAAACTGGAACCTTTTCCATTCTGAAAATGGACTTTAGATAGCGGAAGAAAGAGTAGAATCGAATACATAACGGATTTGTTCAGTGAATTAGAGTGATACAGGGCGGCAAAATCATCATATTGTGAAAATGAATATGAAAAATGTTTATTTACTACAAATATACTAATTCAAATTCAAATTCAAAATATTTATTTGTCAGAACATGGTAGGTACACATACATATAAAGTAGCATACATGGTCGTAATAATGGAGACGTATCTTATGTCCTTGCCTGTTACAAGCGTACAGATGTTAGTTTTTTATATATATTATTATTAGTTTTTGTTAAAGTTAAAAAAATAACGAAATTATGTCTAAGTTAGAATATTGTTAGAATCATATTTTGGTTTGGTTGTATTTTATACCTTAATTAGATGTTTATTACTACCTATATAAGCTATTATTATCATTTTATCTATTCCTAGTACCTAGTCTCGATTTTATGTCAATTATTTAGTCTACATTACATATCAAAACATTTTTATCATTAAGGAATTATGAAATTTCATATTAGCTTTTTTGTGCTAATAAAATTTTAAGTTTATTTTTAAACATTCCAATATTTAATTCTCTGATAATTTTAGGAATTTTGGTATATATTAAAGGAGCCATACAGAATACACTTTTTTGCATGAGTGCAGTTTTGGCCGTACGTGGGTAGAGTTTCATCTCGGCCTGTGTGCGAGTTCGAATACCAGCATCAGTCCATACATACATATTAGAAAGGAAATAAAAACACAGTTAAATAAAGTTTGAATAGTATATACTTGCAGAGAAGGTTTTGTAAATTTAGAAGGTCATTACTAATAGTTTCCTCACTAGGCAAAGCCTGTATCGAAGAATCCCGTTTAAAAAAAAAAACATAATAATGTTACAATTTTTTTTTATGAAATACAAATTGAAAACAAATAAATATATATATATATATAAGAATCAATCAGAAATGTCTTTATTTTAAATTTGGAAGTAGTACCTAGGTAATGTTGTTGTAGCTTTCTACGGCCTAATTTTAACGTGTCGTAGCGTCGTATATGCCGTAGACGCTACGAAAACGCTACGTAAAGATGTTGGGGATTTCATAAAATTTAAATTATTTGAAACTAGTAGGATATATAGCCTATGTCAACCGGGGATAGTGCAGCATCCCATCAATGAAAGAATTTTTCAAATCGGTTCAGTAGTTTCGGAGCCTATTCAATGCAAACAAACAAACTAACAATCAAATCTTTCCTCTTTATAATATTAGTATAGAAGTATAGATATTGCTCTCTCGCTTACACAATCAACATTTCTAATTATAGAGATAATAACTATTGTTTGGTCTTGTGTTTTTTATAATCTATACTAGCTGCGCCCCGCGGTTTCACCCGCGTAGTGATGAAAAATGGTGATGATGATGAAAAGTAGCTATATGGTACTCTTTGGCTTTTGAACTATACCCATGCAAAAACTCAGGTTGCAGCGTGCCATACATAAAACTTTCGCGTTCATAATATTAGTAGTAGGATATATAAAAGCGAAATTCGTATACTTACTCACTCATTCATCACGAAATCTCAAAAACTTTAGATCTACGAAATCGAAAATGTGCAAGTAGATTTCTTATTGGGTGTCTCGAGGTCCGCTAAGAAAGGATTTTGGGAAAGGGCCGAATCAAAGGGGGCAAATGGAGGTTGAAAGTTTGTATGAAAGTCAACTCGTACGAAGTTGCGGGCTTGTTATATAGTATAATTATAACAAGTGTGCTAAATAAGCTAAATGGTGTAAGTCACTCTTCCGATGGTAAGCGCCACACTTACCCATAATAGTTCAATATAATTATCTAATAATATTATTCATAATATTATACCGGGTTACGCACATAGACTGTACTTAGCCGAATGGAGGTCACTGCAATCATATTATAACTTTTACTAATTGGACTAAACCTAAAATCACGGGGAAAAAAGGTGACCCTTAGAAAACGGTTATTGACACATGTCAAAATGTATGGAACAGCTCTTTTTTCTTATTGTTATATATAATTTATATATGTTATGTTATGTTATGTTATATATATTTACTTATTGTTATATATAATTATAACAGGTGTGCTAAATAAGCTAAATGGCGGCTATAAAAGCTTAGCTAAATAGGTAGAAAATTATTAGTTAGTAGATATAATCTTTGTGATATTTCTAGACGAGTGGTCAATGGCAATCGACTGAATCGAGAAAAGGACAAAAATTAATATCTAGGGTTTATTTATCGGATATCTAACAAAACTTACTTGATGAGGGCATTGCAGGCAAGTCCATTTTATCAAGCTGCGATCCACATCTGAAAAGGAACAAGTAGAAATTGTAAATTTAGAAATTCCCCTTTATAAGTGCTCTTAAATTTCAAACGGCTGAGCAGATTTTCATGAACTGACTCTCGCGACCAAGGTACCTAAAACTAAATTAAAATCGATTGTACTATTTGGGAGCTATGATGCCACAGACAGACACACAGAACACACGTTAATCTTATAACACGTGGTCTCTCTGTTTGTAGCGGAGGTTAAAAAAAGGTTACACAAACTATGGCAAAATTGCATCAGAAACTAAAATATAAGCGAAAAAATGACAACGTTAAATTCGCAAAATATCTATATTTTGCATGCGTGTTTAAGAGCAACTTTTTCATAATTAGGATTCCGTACCCAAAGAGTTGTAAACTGGCAAGGAAAATTTGTCAGATCACGTGCACGTCACTCGGTCTAAGCATTTATTTGGTCTGACAGCTGTAATAACTTGTAAAAACCTGAATGAAAACCACGAATTCTTATTACTATAGGATTTTGCACGTAGATTGTAACAGGTAACCATAAACTTCAATGAAATATTGAAAAAAAAAAACAGCTTTTTAGTGTTATTGCTGCTATCAGACCAAATAAATGCTTTAATTTAGTATAAACTAGCGACCCACCCGCCCGGCTTCGCACGGGTGTAATTTACGTACGAAGCCGGGGCGGGTTGCTAGTTATATATATAAACCTTCCGTGAAAATGGATCTAACTGATGGTGAAAACCGCATTAAAATCCGTTATTTGGTTAAGGAGTTAGCGGCCATACAGACATACAGACAGACAGACAGACGCGGAAAGCGACTTTAATTTATACTAAGATGAGCTTCAAGCCTGAGATCGGGCAATGGCATCGATTCTGATGTACTCTAAACTAAACTAAAATTTAGTTATAAATTTAAATTTAGGATAGTTTTTATTTTTTTTAATTAATTTTTATTGAATAAATATGATAAGACAAAAAAAAATGCAGCTCTAAAATTATTGCCATCCTACTCTCACATAATATTAAAATGAAAAGAGAGGTAGACAAATATTATTCCTGTCAGATTGGTTTAGTTTAGTGAGTAGGTATGAGGTATGACAGAATAGACGTCAATCTCGTGGACCTTAGTAGGGGTAATGTCCAGCAATTTTGTAACAGGCCGATAATGATAGAGATGTGCTCTTTTGTGTAAATAGCGTTTTTGAAGTTAATACTTCTTATGCGACTTGCAACAAGGTTGCGTTAAACGTTTAACGCTACCACAGAGGGGGAATTTTTCTCTCTCGTATGATTGCGAAATGCGTATTCTTTTTTCGCGCTGCGACTAGCAGAGCCGGTAGTGTAATGGTGTCGCTAATGGATTGAGAAGCCTAAGGAGCTAGGTTCGAATCTCAAGAAAAGCATATTTTTAAATTGTTGATATTTTTGCCCTAGTTATAATTTTAGGGTTCCTTGATGAAGTATAACTTCTTCCGCGCGGAGGGACTCCACGCACAATTTTTTTTTTACATGTACTAGTTTGAGTAGGTCCTTGAACACTAAAATTTGTATTGCAGTAAGCGGTAGAAGTGGCGTGCGAACTGGCGGCTCGAGTACCCTCAATCACCGCAAAGAACGAGAAAAGAATGGATCAATAACTCGCTACAAAATGTAAGAAAATAATGCACTATTGTAACCGCGACATCTTTTCCGTCACAAAGCTGAATAGCACTCGTATTTTGTTCATTCATTATTCGTATTGTTCTACAGTTTTGAACAAATTGTTTAATAAAGGCCGTTGCCTCAAGGACTATCGAGTAGCCACCGTTTAAATCATTCAAAATAGTTCGATTTTACGTGTGAAAGAGTGAGCATGTTGCGTTATTTTTTATTACCACGTTACATTATTTCGCTTTTAGGGGTATATTTTAGGTCACAAAACATTGCAGACACAAGCCGGACGCCTTGGTAATCCACAAAAGGCCTGTATTTCCCGGTTCAGCAGTGCAAGTATCGTTATTTATCGATCGTCAAATTCGATAAAATATATTCGTTTCCCTAAAAAAGAAACAGTTCCAGCTGATCTCGTACCCTTAGATTGAGTTTTGTTTAAGTATTGGCGTATGCGGAAAACTGAAAACTACGTAACTATCTTCTGACATTACGAAAAAAGTGTTGCCACCGCGACACGCTCACCAACTGCAGCTAATTTTAGAAGATAAGAAACACTTAGTAATGATTTAAAAAACCGATTGGGCATTATCTCTAGCATAGGTACCTACCATTATAAATATCACGAAGAAATTTTTGTGTTTATATTGTATAGGATGAAGGAAGACAGATTTTTCAAAAAAATCTCAACCGCCATTTTATCCTGTCCTGTGAGCGCAGCCTTATGTCTAGAATAGCTGGTCGGATAGCTATGGCATGTATTTTATTGATTTTACAATTAGTATTTGTTAGAAGAAGGGAGGGAAAGACGAGGCCGCATCAAGACAGTATTATTAAATAAATAAAAAACAAGTACGAAAATAAGCAAACTAGAATTCGCTTTCAATTCAAAAATAATGCTCAATTCTTAGAAAAGAAACAACAATAGACAACAGAGCATATTGTCTTTTTTACGCAAAAACAAGTACCTTCCTGCAAAAATGTATTTTAAACTGTCGAAAATTTCTACAGTAGCCACATCATTGTGTTGGCGGCTTGGACGCAATGATTGCATGTTTTTTGCCTATAATGATTATCGATTCGCCAAACAGGTAATTATCCTTGAATAATCCCTGTAACAATGAGCCGGATGAGTCCCAGGGCTAAATACTCTAAAGTAGAGGCCCGGTGCACCTCAGATGCTCCATGACAATAGTGGCTCAATAATAACATCGTAAAGTCGGTAGCTTCTCGCTTTACAAATTGAAAGCTCACAAAAACATCACTAATACGTTTTTGGGACGACTGTTTAAAGTTTAATTTAGTACGCGATTTGCGGCTTTTGAAGTGACTTTAGAATACAACTGTAAAAACATATTTGGTGTGTTTTAGGAATGTTGAACGCGTGTGCGTGTTGGTGCGAAGGAATTGTGCCGCAGGAAAACGCCGCTTTTAACCGGCCCTTTTGGAGATCGATGGGGGAGGCCTAAGTCCAGCAGTGGACTATAAAAATGGATGATTTTGCCTATGCTACTAGACCAAAAGAATTACAGAATATCTAAGAAACAACAAAAACTGCCATAGCAGTAAGTTTTAATTGTCTTTCGGAACTTGTCAGCGTAAATTTTATTAGAGTAGTCAAATATAGCTGACCATATTTTCCCACGTGGTAGGTTAGCGTTCTTTGTCTTTATTTCTATCTAGGTATAAAAATGTAATATTACCCAATTTGATTATTGGGGGGCTTATTCAAATACAAATACAAATACAAATCATTTATTCGGGCATAATTTATGTTAAGCTATAGTAATGATCCCAGAGGCTCCTGAACTAGTCAGAGACTGTGTGACGGGAGCCAATGGCTTCTCCTATTAATGTATCAATTAATTATACCAAAACAGTAATAAAGCATTTTAAAATTATGTAAAAAAATATTTAAAAGTAATTTTAAATTTTGATTACCATTCCAATAAGTAGCCAAAAGAAAAATAATAATAAGATATTTTTAAACCATTAAATGCAACAGTCTGCGCTATTCTATGCGCAGTTTGTGTGAACATGTGTGTGTGTGTGTGGGTGTGAGTGTGTGTGTGTGTGTGTGTGTGTGAGAGAGTGAGTGAGTGAGTGGGTGTGTGAGTGAGTGAGTGTGTGAGTGTGTGTGTGTTAGTGGACGTGCCAAATGAAAATCAGAAATAAAAACCCTCTAGCATATCCCCAATGCCCTTGTAGTCATACTCCTTGAGCCACTTCAGAATAGTATTTTTAAGTTCTCTATCAGTGAGTTGGTCCACTTTGCCAGCTTTGTTTATTTTGTGATATAATCGTGTGACAACTACCGTGAATTGTTTAAGTGCGTATCTGGTGTTGACAAAAGGGGCACGACATATTTTACTTCTACTGTTGCTGACTGATTGGTTTGTTGGAATTTTTCTATGGTGTCTCCGTAGACTTCAGACTTTTCGTAACGATCTATGACTTTTTACTGTTTTGATAAACTAATGATGTCAAAATCCGTTAAACATTAAAAAGAAAAACAAAAAAACATTAGGTACGAGAAGGATCCCCGAATTGAATTGTAATTTTTGCATGGAAATGGTAACTTACTCGTGTTTTCTTCTATCGACGGCGCGAGTCAAGATAACACAGGACTACGTAAGTAGAGAATTTGTTTTGCACCGCAGAAAGTAAAATTAACTTCCAATAACCGTGTCCCCAGGCCATTAACGATGGATTAACGATTTGACAAGTGAGTGAAAATTAGTTTTTGAACGTTAACACAGCCGTTATCGGTTTTAATTCAAAAAATTAATTTAATGCCACAGTTTGTTGAAAATGATAATGAATTTGAATGATAACAAAACCTGTAGTTGAGATGTCGTTATTTTTTATCGGTTTGTAAAACTTAAATATAGGCATTATTTTTAGTTTTAGATTAGTTTTAGTTATAAATTTATATTTGAGAGTTTTTATTTTACCTACTTGTAATTTTTATTGAATGAAAACAAGTCCTTTTTGAAAACAAATGTTTAATTAACTAACCTTTGGTTTACGGAACCCTTAAAAGTATGAGGAATAACTATTTATTTATCTACCTATGTTCATTTTATGTTAACCCGTATGACAGGATGGAAACTGCTCTATTATCATCAAAACCGTCTGATCAGGTGTTCCATGGATTTTGGATAGATACATTTTGATACGCTTTTGAGAAAGAATAAATTCATCCTAACTAATATGATAAAGGTGAAAGTAACTCTGTCTCTCTGTCTGTTAGTTTGTTCGCTTTTTACGACTAAATGGCTAAGCCAATCTTAACGAAATTTGACAGGATGATAGTATACAGTACATCATAAAGACGGACATAGGGTTCTTTTCCCCCAGAAAATTTGGAAAAACTGGAAAACCGCGGGATTTAGCTAATTTACCATGTAAATAACTTTCAACAAAAACGTTGATGCAAATAACTTTTCTTTTCTGTGTTGGCGTTAGATTCTGTTTATTTTCTGTTTTAGTGCCATTGATTCCTATAAAAAAATTGTTTAGAGTCTTGAATTTCACCGACATACCTACCTACATAGGTGCGCGAAATAACTAGAGATTATAAAAACTAAAAATACTTTTCTTCTTTGAATTACGTGCTTTCTGCTGACCCTAGATATATGCTTATAAATTACATAGTTAACTATGTTTATATAGTCTGTGCTCAAAAGTTCTCACGCTTTGAATGAAATATTAGAATCACCGCATTGTTTGAAAAAGCCCATCTCAGCGTCTTCTTGATATTGGAAATAGGTAACAAATGTTATGACATTTATTTAATTTAAGTACAAAGGTATATCAAACGAAGCAAACAAAAAAACCTTATTAAAATTCATCATCATTATCATCATCAGCCAGAAGACGTTCAGCAGTGAACATAGGCCCTCCACACTGAACGACAGCCTGGCTTTTGCATCCACTGGATGCCAGCGACTTTCATTATGTCGTCGGTCCATCTAGTGGAAGGCCTACCTAAGCTGCGTCTTCCGGTTCGTGGTCTCCACTCCAGAACCTTTCTTCCCCATCGGTTATAGGTTCTTCGAGCGATGTGGCCTGCCCATTATTAAAATTATTACAATTAAACTAAACAGAACTTTGAAGAAGTTGTCCGTGTGGTAAAGTACCAAGAACGAAGGCTGCATTCCGCGTTAAATAGCAAAAAAAAAAACTCCTCGCGATGATGAGCCAGCTCTCTTATCACCAGCGGCGTCGACTAATCGAGGCGAAATTTGTTTAAAAAACTTTTTGTAAATAAAATCAGTTGAAAAGTTTTAAATAAAATAAAATAATTTAAAGTTATGCATATTAAAACTGACGTTTTTCTATTTACAGTTGTTATTATGAGATGAGTTTTTAGGAAGATCGATCATTTCTAGACCCGGCTTAAGCAGGCGAATCCCTAATAATTTTTCAGAAATCGCAAACAAATTTTGGTAAAAATCAAGACTCTAAACATTTAATTTGTTTATAGTAATCAATGGCACTAAAACATAAGATTAACAGAATCTTACGCCAACACAGAAAAGAAAAGTTTTCACGTCAACCTTTTTTGTTTAAAGTTATTGAAGTGAAACTTCTTATGCGACTTCCAACAAGGTTGCGTTAAACGTTTAACGCTACCATGGAGGGGGAATAGAAAGAGACAGAGCGAGAGTTTCACTTCTTCCGCGCGGAGGGATAACGCACAATTTTTTTTTCATGGTAAATTAGCTGAATCCCTCGGTGCTACCTGCGATTTCCAGTTTTTCTACATTTTCCGGGGGAAAAGTACCAAAGTACAGTAATCATTACTTACCAATCACGTCGTTAATTTGGCAAAAATACATTTCCTTGTTGTACATGACGAACATTGTCGTACGAGGAAAAAACTACTCTCGTTTGTCTTTTGTATAAGTATAGGCCATGGCCTGTAAGTCCTATTGATTATCAACCTGCCTAAACATTGAAACGGCTTGAGCAGATATAATATTATTTTATTTCATCATAACTATAAAGCAAACCTGCTGTTAAAAAAACGTTTCGATGCGTGTGAGGAATTGTGGACCAAACCGTTTATCCGGGACTCTAAAACGAAGAGAACCTATTGTTTTTTTTTTTAAATTGAATACTGTTTTTTTTCAAAATACTGTAAATTTTCTTTCAATTCAATTCAATCAATTTATTTCAGAAAACATAATGATCAATCCCTTCAGCTTCCTACATTTATCATTATCATCATAATCACACCTATTTTAGTAAATTATCACTTTTTTATAAATTATACGCTTGCATTTGGCCACCAACTCTCCTGATGTTAAGCAATGATGCGGTCTACGTTGGAGCACGCTTGGAGCTTTTTGACATAGGTCACAATATAAATAAACAAATCATTATCATCATCATCATCATCATAATCAGCCTTTTAACAGTCCACTGCTGGACTTTAAGCCTACCCCCGAAAGGGTGATTGGACCATATCCACCACGCTGGCCCCGTGCGGATTGGTGGTGGTAATAAACAAATACATGAAATAAATACATGCATACTATGAATTTTGAATTGTTTCATCACAAAGTTAATTATACAACGTAGGTATCAAAAACTTTCGCTTTGGTGACAAGAAAACAATAAAAGTTGTAACGATAGTAAAATGCAATGTTGTAGTTATGGTTAGATAATGAATAACTATACTTCTACTTAAGTGGGCACACGGGCAGGGTTTTGTCCATACAAACGTATTTTCGTGTTTCCTCCCTGGATAATACCGCTAGATATGTAATTTTTTTTTAATAAAATTTATCTTTGCCATTGTCATGCTTCTTTCATTTATTTTTTCTTATAATTTAACTACTATAAGAAATATGAGCCTTTAAATATCCCTAAAATTGTTTTTTTTTACCGCCATGTTCAGACGTCTACCAAACAAATTCGAGGAGTTTATAAAAGAAAAATAAATGATAGAAGCATGGTTCAATCTTTTTCACATCTATTAATTTAAAAAATAATGTAATCGGCTTAGTTTTGAATGAGGAAACAGAAAAATACGAGACGATGATTTTGTCTACTTTTCGTAGGTATAATCGATCTGAGCTGCAGTTGTCCCTATTGCGCTCTACTGGGAGAGGCTTGAGGTCAGGGGACAGCAATAGATTTGCTAAATACCTATTCATTAAATTTCTTGGCCGTGGTATGCCCTCTTAAGATTAGCACAGCCATGCATGGTACGAGCCCTGTAAGAATTATGCCCGTGAAATAATAGAAATTTTATTTTAATGTTACTGTCTAAGTTACACGTCAAAACAAAAATCGCAAAAGCAGCCAAATAAATAAATTTACGCAGATACAACTAAAAAACAATAAAAATCATACTTACTTGCGAATGATAACCGAATATCACTAAACAAAACAGCAATTTAAATACTATCGTCCATTTTGAAAACACACACAAATAAGTAAAATTACTAATTATTACGATTGCAAAAATTTGTCACAATGGAATGTCTGTTCCCAATTTACGAGTCAACTTTTTAGTGATTTTTAAACATCCTGTAAAGTCACTACTAAAATTTTGAGTTACTATTTATTTTAGCTAGAACTAAAATAAATCTTTTAAATTCTTTCAAGTGACCAACACAACTATAAAAACGTTTTTCCGTCGGGTGCTCGGCTGATCTTGTCCAGGGTCGGCGCCGGAGGTTGATAATGGAATGACTCCGGCGCAGCTCGCCGCATCGCAGGGGTTGTGCCGCCAGGCGGGGTTTTGTCCCGCCCGCCTACCACGCTATCAGATTCACAATAGCTAGCATTCAAAAACGTTGCACTTTTAATTGTACATTACTTTTAATCGTATCACAAAACAAACATATCTTTTCTTTTTCAAGAAAATCATGTTTACGACAATGTTCTGAGAAAAGCTATTTATTATTTAATGGTCCTAATTGAAAGTCCTACGTTTTTTTTTGTTACACGTCAACAGTAGGGTTTAACAAACAGCAACAGTAGTTATCCACGGTTTATCAGTTTTCCCGCAATTTCCAAGATAAAAGTAGTATTGCATATGCATCTTAAGGAGTGAAATAGAAAAAAAAATTGTTTTGCTATATTTCGTGTAAAGGTATAAAGTCGAGTACAAATATTCAGGTGCTTAAAATACGAATCGAATTCCATACCAATTTGGAATTTGAAATTTGTATGGAATTCGATACCTACGTAATTACGCGCGTAAATATTCGTACTTAGTTTTAAGTCACTCAGAGCACATCAAAAAGAGAAGTATAATTTTTTTCTCTTCTGTGACTCAGAGCGTTTGTGTTGAGACCGTGGACAAATACCTACCATCATAATCAGCCTTTTTTAACAGTCCACTGCTGGACTTTTAGCCTACCCCCGAAAGGGTGATTGGGCCATATCCACCACGCTGGCCCAGTGTGGATTGGTGGATTCACATACGCAATTGAATTCCTTCTCCTTGCGTATGCAGGTTTCCTCACGATGTTTTCCTTCACCGAAAAGCCAGTGGTATGAAAATCCGTACCTACATAAGCTCCAAAGACCTACCAACCTACCAAAATTATCCATGGTTGAGACAAATGTTTGAAATCGTAATTAAAATTGAGATACTATAGACTAAAGATAATGTAGAGGGCCTAAACTCTACATTACGTAAATAGAAGCCAACATAAAATAATTACTGCCCCAATTCTATCAACACAGTTTCAGCTCAAATATCAATAAATCAACAACCAAAAGGGCTGTTTGCTCCGATAATAATAAAAGCAGCGAAATCAAACCATTGTCAATGAGATTCACATTAAGTAGGGTGGGTGCCATCTTTAAATCTGTGTCATTACACGTCATCGTTGAGTGACGTATGCGAACGGTGCTCTGTGATTGGTTGAGGGAAAGCACCCGCTGCGCTTGCACCGACAGAATAAATAATAGTAGAGTCCAGGTCAAACTTTGTAGCCGATTTGCGAGGTAATTTTCAGTTAACAGTTATTACACTTTCACTCTCACTTGAGACAGAAATGAGATGGAGACAGAAACAATGTATATTGCTTTAGAATCGACATGCCGTTTACTCTAAAATCACCATGAAAAGCTTGGTTTCCTAAATTGCTTTTCATACAATTAATGGTACAAATACAATTAAAAAAACTGCTGTTCCATAGAAAAGGGTCATCAAAAGTGGCTATTTGGCAACCAGTTTCGGAAGCAGAATATTTTTTTGATTTCCGTAACTAGTTTCGAAGCTTGGTTTCGAAAGTGACCGAAGCGATTAAACGTGTGGAATAGCAATTTTTGTGTGATTTCAGTATTGGTTACAAATTGTTTGTAAGGCTTAGGGCCTCGTTCATCATCTCAAAGTAAAGATACAAGTAAGCTACTCGGCGATTAAAGTGGCATCTATCGGTATTGTTAGTTTCATAATGTCCGAGTAGCGCTACTCGTCACATAAACTGGCATATAACTTACTTGTTATTTCATCTGCCCACTAGCGGGGTGAATCGGCATGTAAGGCATCATAAACCTGTTACGTGTGTTGTTTTCGTAAGTAATTTACGAAGAATTTGTCTGAAATGGATTTGTTCGAATTAATTGAAGATCTCGTAGAAGAATTAGAACGTCTTTCACCACGAAGAGTTCCGAGAAATCGCGTTTTTAAAGTTCGTGTTAATTATTTTATTGATCTATAATACAGACTTTAAAAAAAAATACATTTCGACTACCTAAAAATGGTGCAAAACGAGTACGTGACCTAATAGTAATTTTTCATTCGGCTAACCAGCACGTAGTTACTCGGAGCTATGTTTTCATTTGTGAAACTGACAAAAGTTACTTGGCACTTTTACTCGCCAAGTAGCACTACTCGGAAAGTAGCTAATCAACACTTTACTTTGAGATGATGAAAGAGGCACTTAACAGTTTTGTCTAACCGTGTATATGCAGAGCGGCCATAAAACTTGGCGCGCGCTGGTCCCTGGTAGCTTTTAATTTGCACCCATTTTGAGAGATAGCCCTTTGTGTTTGTGGGTTTGTGACTCTAGGGGGTTGCCTTCGTGACCGCTAGTCATTTTTAACCGCAGTTCATTATTGCTTTGTTTGTACTTTCATGCTATCCCGGGGTGCAGTATAAACTATTTATCTATAGTCTGGAGCATCGTAACTTTTATTTGATCTATCTATAGTCTGGGGCGCATGATCTCTGTTGGGTTTCGATATATAGGTACGTTTTTTAGGGTTCCGTACCCAAAGGGTAAAAATGGGACCCTATTACTAAGCCTATGATGACTGTCTATCCGTCTGTCTGTCCTACCTTTAAAAATCTGTATATTTCGAACCGTAATAGATAGCCAGTTGAAATTTTCAAAGAAATGTGACGTTACGGCGGATTAACTGAGAAATAATTAAAATGTCTAAAAGTAAAAACAAAAGGACCGCATACCACAAACTAATTTTTTTAACGTAATTTTGTATTAGTCGGGCTTGCGCACTGAGGGTTCCGCCACAAAATTTTATAACGAAATTACCAATTATAACTTGGTAATGAACAGAAATTTTTTACTGGCTCGCACTTGGCCAATATTTATTATTTGTAGTTATACTTTAAAATGGGTCCTATAATTATGCCAAGTTTGACTCTTGTACGTATTGCCGTTTTTACATTAGAGTTAATACAAAAATACGTTTGTTGTATTGTTTCCCATTCGTTTTTACTTTTTGGTTTTTAAATTAGGTTTAGATTTTTATTTGATTTTAGATAATCCGCCGTAACATTACATATTCTGTAAAAAAATCCACTGCCTATCTATTACGGTTCGAAAGATACAGCCATTAATAGGTAGGTCAGACAGACGGACGGACGGACGGATGGACAGATAGACAGACATACATCCTAGGCTTAGTAATAGGGTCCCGTTTTTACCCTTTGGGAACCCTAAAAACACGACGCAATACAAATAACAGAAAACATAATAATTTCCAGATATGATTAGTTCTCACGACAGACCTTGTAGGTATCATATTTTTCGCATCGCTCGTGAAATCAGTGCGTTTCCTATAACAATGCCCAGTACTTTTTAACCGACTCCAAAAAAGGAGGAGATTCTCAATTCGACTGCATGTTTTTATAGGTATGTTTGTTACGTGATTACTCCGCCAATTATGCCATTCTTCTTATTTGTTTGGTAGTCTATTATACATTTTACATTTTACCTACGAAAAAAAACGTGTAATCCGACACATATTAGTGATCAGTTTTTTTAATGCCATAGGTGGCAAACAAGCAGACGTGCTGCCTGATGGTAAGCAGTCACCATCGCCTATGGATACTTGTAACACCAGAGGCGTCACTAATACGTTGCTGACCCTTTCGGACTCGATTAACTCGCCTTTTGAAGAACCCCATGTTGTAGCTTCTCGGAAACACCGCGGAAGGTAGCTCATTCCACATTTTGCCACTTTATCCACCCACTAGATGGACTGACGCAGGTAAACGCTGGATGCAGGCCGCTTCCAACCGGCCCTTTTGGAGATCGATGGGGGAGGCCTATGTCCAGCAGTGGACGTCCTATGACTAAAATGATGATGATGACTGCAGCGGTAAAGATTTCGGTCTTTAAGAAATACTGCCAGTCTTTTTATACATGCAGTCTGTGGGTCAACTATACGTAGAAGACAATCAACGAGTTGTTTTGCGATGATGTATTACGAGTGCAATACAACAACGCATTTAGGATGTTGCTGGGGCTGCCCTGGCGATGCAGTGCATCAGGCATGTTTGCTGATGCTCGAGTGAACAACCTTATCACGGTAAATATCCCGCTAATAATCATATGCAGCTTGTGGATGTAGTGAACAACATGTGATAGTTTAAAACAATATATTATGGTATTTTTAGATTCTAGATTAGTTTAGATTTCGTTATTTTATTTTTCATCTCTAATCCATGTAGTGAACAACTGTGATAGTTTAAAACAATATATTATGGTATTTTTAGATTCTAGATTAGTTTAGTTTTCGTTATTTTATTTTTCATCTCTAATCCATGTAGTGAACAACATGTGATAGTTTAAAACAATATATTATGGTATTTTTAGAATCTAGATTAGTTTAGATTTCGTTATTTTATTTTTCATCTCTAATCCATGTAGTGAACAACTGTGATAGTTTAAAACAATATATTATGGTATTTTTAGATTCTAGATTAGTTTAGTTTTCGTTATTTTATTTTTCATCTCTAATCCATGTAGTGAACAACATGTGATAGTTTAAAACAATATATTATGGTATTTTTAGATTCTAGATTAGTTTAGATTTCGTTATTTTATTTTTCATCTCTAATCCATGTAGTGAACAACTGTGATAGTTTAAAACAATATATTATGGTATTTTTAGATTCTAGATTAGTTTAGATTTCGTTATTTTATTTTTCATCTCTAATCCATGTAGTGAACAACATGTGATAGTTTAAAACAATATATTATGGTATTTTTAGATTCTAGATTAGTTTAGATTTCGTTATTTTATTTTTCATCTCTAATCCATGTATGTAATGTACATTAGAAAAAGTAAAAGAAAAAATCTAAACAACTTCTCGATAAACCTTTTACTACAAAAAATATTGTACGGGATGTAAGGGGAACAATCTCGAAGCCAAAAGAAGGTAATTGTACTCATCATTATGAACAACTTTTACTATGGGACCTGCGGCCTTATTATAGAAGTTTGATCATGATCGAGATTGCATGCCGTCCCGTTCGCATCTACTTACTCGCACCACGTCCGTAAGTGAGATGGCACGCGATCGCGATCACGATCCGAATCATCAATAATAAGGCATCAGACCTAAAATCGCGAAAACGGTCATTGACACTCGACAAAATGTATGGAACAGCAGATTTTTTTTTCGCGATTTTAGGGTTGGCCTAAAATTGGTTCTTTTGGCTTCGAGAGTGTTCCCCTTACACCCTGTAAATACAGAGAAAGTAAGTAAATTAAAAAACATGTTTTTTTAGTTCGTTATTAATTTGTAAAGTTGTACGTAAGTATAAAGCATTTTGGTACCTTATACTGCTCCACCAAATTACCTACTGACTTACTAGATCGTAGTAAAAACTACAAAAAACCTTTAAAAAAAAATAACAAACCAACAAAAATTTAGGTTAGGCTAAGAGCCGTATTACAAAATGCAATTGTACAATATTAGGTGCATGAAAACAAGTAAACCATTATATTAAAATTGTTTATTTTATACCAGTAATTTAACAAAATCCACTCTCAAACTTTCCCTCCGAGAGATGTACGAAAAAATTATTTTGTAAATATATTGAGTTGAGTTTTTACAATATTTGAAGCCGTTATTAAAAAAAACTTTTATTTATTACAAATATTTTATTAGAATCGGAAGGCCAAAAATATATTTTTTTCGTCAAAAATTTAAAATTTTCCTAAATACACATAACGAACTTAAACAAAACTTATTCTCTTACAACATTTATGGGCAAGGAAATTATAATTACTTAACTAGGTCACATACAAGTAAATACATCTAATTGTAAGTAAGCGATGTACTTACTACTGGTGAAGACAAAAAAACTTTTTACTCATCAAAAATCAGCCATTAAAACAATATTTTTATAAATTGCTCATATGAATTAATATACTTACTACGTGAAATCCGACTGAAACAGCGAATGAAAGAAAATCCAAATACATAAATAAAAAAAATACTCAAGCCGTACACGGTGTTATGACTACATATATAAAAAAAATTGTGCGTGGAGTCCCTCCGCGCGGAAGAAGTTATACTTCATCAAAGAACCCTAAAATTATAACTAGGGCAAAAATATCAACAATTTAAAAACATGCTTTTCTCGAGATTCGAACTTAGCTCCTTAAGCTTCTCAATCCATTAGCGACACCATTACACTACCGAGTCTGCTAGTCGCAGCACGAAAAAAGGATACGCATTTCGCAACCACACGAGAGAGAAAAATTCCCCCTCCATGGTAGTGTTAAACATTTAACGCAACCTTGTTGCAAGTCGCATAAGAAGTATAAATTCAAAAACTTATAGTGCTAACATACGTGTGCATTTGGTTGACCGGACCGCTGTTTGACAATCGGGAGAGAAAGAGTGAGAATATATTACCCTCACCTTCTCTCTCGTTGGTTGACTCAACCAAATCCGCACGCCTGTTAGCACATTTACATTGTTTTTATGGAGTCAGTACTGTAAAGCTCTTAATCATTTTTGTTGTGACTCATCCTGGCAAATGCACAAATCTCGCGAATCCATTTTCACAAAAATTTAAATTAACTGTCATTATTGTCAACTTAGCATTATATTTGTCGCAAATAATTCCGCGTTTGACCACCAACTTGCTTGGTTGTAAGCGACGATGTGATCGAAGATGAGGAAGATACCTATGTTAAATTTAAATAAAGTTTTTTTCACAGTCGAGGGAATTCACACTTATGCGCAGTATACTTATTGGTTAACTGTTTTGGTACTACTGGATAAGTTAATTCGCCCCCTCTTTACTATATGAGTCAATGAATATAATTTAAATAATAGGGCTTATCGTGTTTTCTTGTCTAGATTTTTTTCAGATTTTTCCGTGAAGTAAATTAACTTTTGCATCGCTGTGCAAAAACCGATATGGCTGTAACGTCTTGCCGAGATTCGTTACCATGCCACTATCACAAACCTAAAAACTACTTAATGCATTTGTATTTTCTATCTGTGTTAATACTACAGTGGAGATGTAAGTGTGTGGACAGAGACCATGACACACTTGAAGTATTGAATCATACCCGAAAATAATATTAAGTACAAGGCTCTCGGCCATGCAGCTCTTGCGGGATGAGACAAAGTATAAATACTATTATTCAGAGTTGCGTGATAACAACTCATTGTTGTTTTACTTTCACGACAAGAGGACACGTGATGTATCCGAAGCGTCTCTATTTTGGTCTTAGAAAATCTTATAAAAACATTACATGGAAAACACATGTCGGCACTAAATGCTTTAGTCCTTGGGCAGGGCACTATCGCTTTTCCCTCTTGAGTAGACTCTGTACGCGTGTTTAGAGCCTAGCATCCTGTCAAGCAGGCTGTGCTTGTTCCGCCGCCGGAGTGCCAGGACTTCTCTCACCAGCTCGTGGAAGACTTCCCCCACTTGGTTCACTTGTTCCGCTGCCGCTACTTCCGCGAAATTGCATTCGAAGTCCTTGGCTAGGATCTCGCCTTCGTCTGGACTCACCTAAAATGAAAATTAGGTTATAGTTGCTAGGAAATACGCGCAAACTTTTAGAGAGGTTACTGCCGCCCATAGTCAAGTCAGTCATATCTAGTGATGTTACTAGTACGTTGCCTAGATATTGCATTGGTTGTATATTGTTATACTAATATTATAAAGTGGTAAAGTTTGTGACTTTGCGTTTGTGTAGTAGATAATCTTCGAAATTATTTCATTGATAGAAAGCTACACCATCCCGCTATAATAAATCGCGTTTGAATGGATATCTTCTAGGCAAACGTGCTCCATCGTAGACCGCATCATCGCTTAACATCAGACGAGTTGGTGGTCAAACGCATGCCATATGATACTTTTTATTTTAAACTAGTAGGCCGCTCCTGCTTCGCACGGGCGAAGCCGGGATATATAGCCTATGTCAACCGGGGATAGTGCAGCATCCCAACAGTGAAAGAATTTTTCAAATCGGTTCAGTATTTTCGGAGCCTATTCAATGCAAACAAACAAACAATCAAATCTTTCCTCTTTATAATATTAGTATAGATAAAGGTGCCTAGGGTTTGAGTTTGTGTAATCACGAGTGTGATTGCAATGACTGTCAACTTGCATTCTGACATTGATTTCCTAGCTATATATGGAACATTTCATAACTTCGAAAACCCTAGGTTTCTATTCGTTTCGCTTTAACTCATTTACGAGTAGTATGACCACCCCATGAAATTACATGACACAAGGAATATTTGAAAAGAACTAAATAATTTTAACACAATCTTAACCTTGGAACCCTTGAAATGTAAACATTAACGAGTTCAAGGGTAGGTTTAACATTTCGTCCGACTGAAAAGATACGCGGTCGCTGGCGAGCCTCCAAAACACGCGAGCTCTTGTCTCCTAACTAATTGCTACTGATATTTAATACTTCTTTAATAGCTATACCGATTATTGCTGTTGGGGCTTTTAATGGCTGCGGGAGTTGGAAAGTGCTACATTTAAAATTTCAATGGAACTCGATCGTCGGTCGAATAGACGAGAAAACTCGTATATCGACTGACCTGCCTCAGATGGACCATATCCGCCTTGTTCCCGACCAGAGCGAGTGGAAAATCTGGCTGGAGACTCTGCTTAGCTCGTCGAACGTAGTTGAAAGACTCTCGATCCGTGATGGAGTAGACCAGGAAGAGAGCGTCTGCCCATTGAGCAACGTCACTCGCCGGTAGGTCGTTCAGGCTCTGAAAACAAACATAGACAAGTTCAGTGCAAGTACCGTTCTTTATCGATCGTCAAATTCAATAAAATGCCATAGAATCGATCATGGCAAGTATTGATCAAATGAAATGTAATCGAATTTGTCGATCTCAACTGTCAAAGTTGACGATCGATAAAGAATGATACTTGCAGTTTTTGCTACTCGTTTAAATTCTTCCGATGATATCCTCCACTAGTAGTGGAGTAACGGACAAAAAAAGGGTAAAATTTACGCGCTCAAAAGATGTGACCGTTTATGTCACATATTTTGTAATTTCACAAGAGAATCAAAATCTACAGGGTAAGTACCTATAGATTTTATTAGCTATATCATTGGTGACCACAACCATATACAGAGTGTAAGGGGAACACTCTCGAATCCAAAACAAGGTAATTGTACTCATCATTATGAACAACTTTTACTATAGGACCAACCCTGAAATCACGAAAATAAAATCAGCTGTTCCATACATTTTGTAAAGTGTCAATGACCGTTTTCTATAGAACAGCTGATATTTTTTTCGCGATTTCAGGGCTGGTCCCATAGTAAAAATTGTTCATAATGATGAGTACAATTACCTTCTTTTGGCTTCGAGAGTGTTCCCCTACATCCTGTATATGGTTGTGGTCACCAATACAATAGCGAGTCCGGAGCCCTACTATGTATATGGGTACCTCGAGACGCTCTTGGCCAGTTGTTTGATAGATTTATGGCTTGGACATGCATAGTGCCTTTACTACAGCTCTAACTTTTTTTTTAATATAAATAATAGGCTTGCGTTTGACCACCATCACGCCTGATGTTAAGCGATGATGCGGTCTAAGTTGGTGCACGCTTGCCTAGAAGGAACCGATTCAAACGTGATTTGAAGACACCCGTGACGTGATTGTAACCATCGGGGAACACCCATTCAGGCAGTGAATTCCACAGACTAGCAGTTCGCATAATAAATGTGGAATCAAAGCGCTTCGTACGGGTTTTCGGAATATCAACCATAAAGCGGTGACGATTTTTCGTGCCCGCTCTTGCAGTCCGATAGAAAAAAGGGCAGGAGGGAAATAGATCGTGCAGATCCGATGACACTCTCCGAAATGTATCCGATAAAAAACCGATAGACTAGCAACTTTACGTCGATGCTCAAGACTAAGAAGCTTAGCCCGAACTAAGGATTCATTGCTGATGAGCTTCTTGGCCCGTTTCTCTATAGATTCCAATGCCTCAAGCTGGTACTTAGCTGATCCATCCCAAAGGTGAGAGCAGTCAGTATGCTTATGTCAGTATGGTTCCTGCGTTGGCCGTTCTACATCAATGGAGTCATCATCATCAGCCAGAAGACGTACACTGCTGAGGCCTCCCCCTTTAACCTCCACACTGAACGATAGCCTGCCATCTGCCCGCGACTCTCACAATGTCGTCGGTCCATCTAGTGGGAAGCCTACCTACGCTGCGTCTTCCGGTTCGTGGTCTCCACTCAAGAACCTTTCTTCCCCATCTATTATCGGTTCTTCGAGCGATGTGGCCTGCCAATTACCACTTCAACTTGCAAATTTTAACAGCTATGTCGGTGACTCTGGTTCTTTGGCGAATATCCATGTTTCGGATTTTATCAATTACAATTACAATTACAATTTTTTATTAATAACTCCATAGTTACAAATCAAATTTCTCCAGTACACTTTCTACATCGATGTATATAAACTTATATAAACAGTATATGTTAATAATATTATCATGTGTACATAATTCAAATTATCGCGCAAAGAAACTCCGAGCATAGCTCTCTCCATTGCCCGCTGTGTGACTCTGAGTTTTTCCAAAAGGCCAACAGTTAAGGACCACGTCTCAGTACCATCAATGAAGTAGGGCACTGCTATGTGTTTTAAAGAAAAGGTGATTATTTTAAATGTTAGTTACCTTGGGGCATGTGTCCAGGATCTCGAAGAGGATCGGCTCACCATCCAGCATCGCTTCGTGCTTGTACTTGCTATCTGAAACCAGTATACAGGTACTACTTTATGATTAATTCGTATAATGTACATATTATATATACTAGCTGTTGTACATCATTCATCATTTCAGCCATAGGATGTCCACGGCTGGACATAGGCCTCCCCCATCGATCTCCAAAAGGGCCGGTTGGAAGCGGCCTGCATCCAGCGTTTCCTTGCGGTCTCTTTTAGGTCGTCTGTCCATCTTGTGGGTGGACGTCCTACGCTGCGTTTACCGGTCCGTGGTCTCCATTCCAGAACCTTTCGGCTCCATCGGCCATCTGTTCTGCGTGATATGTGCCCTGCCCACTGCCACTTCAACTTGCTAATCCGGTGGGCTATGTCGGTGACTTTCGTTCGTCTACGGATTTCCTCATTTCGGATTCGATCTCGTAGAGAAACCCCGAGCATAGCACTCTCCATAGCGACTTTGTACGCGTAGCCTTTCATGTAAACTTTCAACCCCCTCATTTGATCCTTTAATTTATCCCTTTCGCAAAATTCTTTCTTAACGGATCTCTACACCCCATAAGGAATCTACCTGCCAAATTTCAGTTTCGTAGGTCAAGTAGTTTTCGAGATTTCGTGATGAATGAGTGAGTGAGTAGATGAATTTCGCTTTTAAATATTTAGATTGACACATAGACAATTTTTTTTACAAACTGAAACTAAAAAGTAGAAAATATTGTTTATTATTACGACTGAAATACTTTGTATCCAAGGGCATGAAAAATTTAACGAAAGCAACAGGGCCCGGTCGCCATGGAGACACTTTGTTTTTTTGAAGTTCTGTTGTAGGAACAGTTCCTCTATGTTTGCTGTTCAGTTGACAGCATCGCTAGTGGAGAACAAAGTATGAAATTCACCAAGAAATAACTGTAGTTCCAATTTTGCCCACCTTAACAGCTAAGTTGGTGGCACTGTACAATGTACATTGAATTGGTTGTTTATCGTCATGTTTTTGTAGATTTTGCAAAAAACGCTGAATTAATGTCGATAAAAAAATTATGGGACCTCCTATGAGATTTGACCTACCAACCATAAAAAGAATCATCAAAAACAATTCTAAATTGCCGGAGTAATCGCGTAACAAACATACAAAAGAAATATTATATACATACAGTCGAATTAATAACCTCCTCCTTTTGGAAGTCGGTTAATAAGTTAAAATATGTAAGCATGTGTGGTGAGTAAAAGTATGTTATTACTTGTATTGAAAGTTACCTTGTTGATGATCATACTCGCCGATGTATCGCTTCGTCAGGAAGCGGACCGTCAGCGCTGTGGACAGATAAAATAAACCATTATAATTTATGCCGCTTATATCGGCCGTAACACGCTCTAAATAAACACGTATCCCAACGCAAGAGGCAGAAATAAAACGATGTTTTTCAACAAATAATCGGGAGTGATAACCTTCGCGGAGGCCTCAAATGAGATACAGTCGCTAGACGGCGGCAGGTAGCAAAACATTTGTGTTAACTTCAACAAATGTCAAAACAATTACTTAATTTAATTTACTCTTACGTTTGGTAGGTGTGGGAAAACTTGTTGTTACGGATGATTAATTGTTTTTTTTTTTTTTTTTACTGGGAAAGTGCCTTTATTAACTAAACATAATACAAGCTAAAACTAAAACTGCAAATACAGTTAGACTGCCCATAGACCGTTGAAGGTCAAAAGGCAATCCAAATGCTCAAGCCCGCTACCAGTTGGCAGCGTACCCAGCATGCTGGCGGCATTACCACGTTGAATGGCAATGCTTATGCGTTGAGCCAGAAACACGCCAGCATTTTGGTCACGCGTGGCATTAACCAGGCGCTCTGAAAGATTTTTGAAAATGAGATGAGCTCCCGGTCCCCAAGGGCCCAATGTTTCGACCCCAAACGCCTCAAATGTGTAACAAATGCCGAGGTTAGCATATTTGCGTCACTTGTGCTGCTCTGCCGAATTGGCAGCCGCGCCAGCCCTACCCTGTGTCTCAGGAAGTTGTGAATTGGTTTGCTATTCGTCAAATCCATCAAATGTATGCTACGAACATCGCGCTACGAACCATAATCTAGCTATGTCAGAGAATACAAGGTTGTTGCTACAAGTGCGTGCTACGGAGCATAGTTACGAAATTCGTAGCAAGGTCAGGGTGAATGCACATAAAGATTCCTCTGGTCGACTTTATACAATGCTGATTTATTTTTGCCTCAGGAAAATGTCTAGAAACTTTAACTCTGCGCTCAAGACCTCGCAGCAACTGTAGCTGTTCTTGTATTTCAGCTGACAGCATCCGCGATATAATTAGGGAAGAGCTGGACAGGAAATTTAACAATCAGTTAACTGATATCCAGATAAAACTAACTAGTTTCGAAGAGTCTATCGCAGCCTTCCATACACAAAACGATATACTTTGCCAGGACAGCGAGTCGCAGAAGGTTTTAATCACGGAACTACAAAAAGATAACGAGGGCATGCGTGAGGCTACCAGTAACTTGACTCAACGCTTACACTTATTGGAACAGCTCTCGCGCACCAATAATATCGAGGTGCAGTGTGTTCCAGAGAACAAAACAGCTGCGCCCGCCGAGCTTCGCCCAGTACCGGCCCGCGTGATCAAACACCCGCACCAGACCCAGAAAAACTGTCACGTTAGTTCACCGCGTGACACCCGCCCTGCACCTGATGCCGTTGTCTCGCTCGATACACGCGATACATCAGTAGCAAACAGATCCAACCAAACATTATTTTTATCCAAATCTGAACCACCAACTGCAACGAATGATGGTAAAAATTGGACTGAAGTGCGACACAAGAAATCACGCCAGTCGTTATCGCTTCGCTGTGTCGGTGGGCCAACTGTGACGTCACTGAAAGCGGCCGAGTCTCTGAAACATTTCCACTTATGGAATATGCTGTCGGAATTGAATGAAATCAAGCAATACCTCGGTGAGATTTGTCCGGACAGAGCAGTCACAGTACTTCAACTCAGGACTACGAATAGCTATAACTCATATAAAATTGGTGTACCTGAGGACTGCTTTGAGAAGTGCTTTTCAATAAATATTTGGCCTGAAAACGCACGAGTCAAGAAATGGATCAATTACCGACAGCGCTCTCCTGCTTCGGACGGCCAAACATTTCTTCACGGAGTCGGCGTGCAGTGATGCGTGCGCCGCTGTACCTAAGCAGTCTTTTAACATTTTTTACCAAAATGTTCGCGGTTTGAAGACGAAGCTCCGCTCATGGTATGCCAGCATGCTACTCTCCGATCATTTGTTCGTGGCTGCTACTGAAACATTCCTCGATGGCTCGGTGGAGGACGCGGAGGTGGTGCCTGATGGCTGGACGCTGCTCCGCCGCGACCGCGCGACGCCCTGCGGCGGCGTGCTGCTCGCTGTGAGGCCGGGGATAGCTGCGCGCCGACGACCCGAACTCGAGTCCGACCTTGGAGAAGATCTGTGGGCTTCACTCACTTACCATGGTATCTCGTTTAACGTTTGCGTGGTATATATAAAGCCTAAGGCCGCTGATTCTGTATATATGGATGTTTTCAGTAACATTGAAACTTTCTCTTTAAGTAATTCAAATAGTAATTTTTTTATAATCGGCGACTTAAATATGAATAGCGCTTCAACCAACATTAAGCATTATTATTGTTATTTTTTGACGTTTTGTAATGTAATTGATTATAATGACGTATTTAATTCACACGGCGGCATTCTTGACGTAGTGTTGGCGCAGGAGTGCAGTGATGAGGCGTCGCGGGCAGTGCGCGTGCAACGCGCCGCCGACGGGTTCGTCCCGCTCGACGCTCTTTACCACCCCGCGCTCGAGATAACGCTCGCTCTGCGACTGCATAGTAACAGCTCTGTTAAACTCCAGCCGAGTAACATTGAATCGACACGTGACTGGAATTTCAATAAAATTGATGTACCACTTTTTAACTCATTGCTGGCCGAGACCTCGTGGGCACCTGTACTAGAGTCCTGTGACATTTGCACTGCTACTGATGCTTTCTACAATATTATGTATTCGTTGTTCGATATGTCAGTGCCTAAAAAGAATAGGCAACTTGCTAGACGCAATAGGTACCCCGTATGGTTCGACGCAGACATTATAAAAGATGTTCGGCGCAAATCTAGATTACATAGACCTGGCTGGATACAAAATGTAGCACGGCTTATAGGTTGTTCTCAGATTTTCGTTCTAATTTAAAGCACCGTATCTCTAAAGCCTACAAGTCTCATATGGGTCATATCGAAGAGAATCTACAGCTGAATCCACAACATTTCTGGAAACATGTACACAATCTTAGGTCCAAGGGTGGTTTCGAACCCTGTGTGTCGTATAAAGGTAAAATGTGCATTGGTACAGAAGCGGCTGAAGCGTTTGCTAGCTACTTCTCTAGTGTCTATTTGGATGATATACCTGAGTTAAGCGTCGATGCATGTTCTGAACAAGGGTATCTTGGTGGTTATGTTAGCATACCTGTGGTGTCCCCAACAGATGTTGAGCGCGGTCTCAATAAACTTAAATCAGGCATCTCACCAGGTCCGGATAATGTTCCTAGTTTCATCCTCAAGACTGGCAAGAAACATTTGGTGCATCCGCTTTGTCACATACTAAATCTTTCGCTTAAAAATGGAAAATACCCCACGCAGTGGAAATTATCCAGAGTGACCCCTATTCCTAAAAGCAGTAAAATAACTTTGGTAGAAGAATACCGGCCAATAGCAATTCTTTGCGCACCGGCGAAAGTATTTGAGTACATTCTGCACAAGGATATATATAGACAAGTAAGACACCAGATAGGTGAAGAGCAGCATGGTTTTAGGCCGGGCCGCTCTGTTAACACCAACCTGCTGTGTCTTGTCGACTATATTTCCGGTGCCATGGATAGGGGATCGCAAGTCGATGTCATTTATTTCGATTTTCAGAAGGCTTTCGACAAAATCGATAACGACATATTACTGCGCGAACTCTGTGAAATTGGTTTCAGCCCCAGTTTGCTTAAATTTTTTGCTGACTTTCTGAAGGACCGGAGTCAATACGTAAAGCATGGCACTCATACTTCTAGACCGTATCATACTAAATCCGGTGTGAGTCAGGGTTCCATCACCGGACCGCTACTCTTTCAAATTATGGTTCACAAGATAGCTAGAGAATTGTCGACTGCCAAATGCTTATTGTATGCTGACGATCTTAAGCTTTTTCTAGAGATAAAATCCCCCCGTGACTGTCTTAGTTTACAAAATGACATAAATCAAATATTTAATTGGAGCGTGACAAATAAAATGATATTTAATGTTAATAAATGCAATTGTATGACCTTTGACCGCAAAAAGAAACCAATCCACTTTGACTATTATTTAAATAATTTGCCTATTAACAGGGTATGCACTACCAAGGATTTGGGGGTAAACTTCGATCGTAGCTTGACGTTTCACGACCACATATCTGATCTTGCAAAGGAAGCTTACCGTCGTTTGGGCTTTGTTCTGCGTAATGCCCGGGACTTTGAAAACCCGCAAGTTATCAAAACCCTTTATAATTCCTTGGTAAGGAGCAAACTTGAGTCGGGTGCATGTGTCTGGAATCCTTATCACGTCACCTACACGCGAACACTCGAGAAGGTCCAAAAGGCTTTCTTGAGATCGCTCTACAAGAAGGTTTATGGATACTATCCATACATGTACCCGACCAAGTTCTTGCTCGGCCAGCTTGGGTATAACTCACTAGAGGTGAGGAGATTAACCGACCAGCTCACTGTCTGCTCTAAGGTGCTCAGAGGGGCAGTCGATTCTATAGACCTGCATAACCTCCTATTAGAGTTGTTTGTGCCGGTCGAACCCGGAGTCCCGGCAAACAGGCGCGGTCAGCGGCATGACTTATTTTACATTAACAGTGGTCGCACGGTGGCGCGCTCTATGTCGCCTTTAATTCGCGCCCGTCGCCACCTCAATGCACTCCTCACCGCCAACACTGAACTTGACATTGTATTTGACAACTGGAAGACCCTTATTGCATCTTTCCAAACATATTCTGAAAGTTTAATTGACCAGTGGGATAGATGCAATAAGACTAACTCTGACTTTGATGATTATTTGGACTTTTAGTGTGTTTTTGTTTCTCTGACATTTTGTAATTTGTTGACTGGAATTATTCTTAACTGTTATTGACATTTGTAAAATTATTGACATTTGTATTTTAATATTTATTATTTGTGAGCTTGTTTTTCTTTTTTGTAATTAATTTAATTCCTTTCTTAATTTTATTGATATGCATAATTGTTATTTTGTGAGAATTGTGAGATACTAATGTAATTGGCTTGACCGTGTTTAATCTCAATAAATAAAATTTAATTTAATTTAATTTAATTTAAAGGAATGTGTCTTATTTTGTTGAAGCTTCAGTCTAACTTTCACTTTCAGTTCACTAGCCCTAATACATAAAAAAGAACTGGGTTTGTCATATGGTTATTATGGAATATGGAGTTAGGGGTGTCATCTATCCACTAAATAGTCTAAATACTTTACGCAGGTCCATCCATCTTTCCATAACTATAGCCATCGATCTAAATGTACTACGTACATTTAAATGTACTAAATGTACATTAACTTCTTTACCTATAGCGTACGCTATTCTAAAACGTACTATATACCTAGCTACAACTACAGCTATAAATATTGCTAATCTCCCACTAATGTAGAGAAGATGGTAAAGTTGGCAAAGTCTCGTTGACACGAGAAGCCCCGCATACTTGCCATTATTACTCCTACGCATATTGCGTCCGGTATTTTTAACATAACGCAATAGAATTGGTAAATAGGGTTATTTAGAAGTCAGGAAATTTCATCATCATTATCATCATTTCAGCCATAGGACGTCCACTGCTGGACATAGGCCTCCCCCATCGATCTCCAAAAGGGCCAGTTGGAAGCGGCCTGCATCCAGCGTTTCCCTGCGGTCTCTTTTAGGTCGTTCAGGAAAATAAATCATCACTACATAGTATAAAACAAAGTCGCTGTCGCTGTCTGTCCGTCCCTATGTATGCTTAAATCTTTAAAACTACGCAACGGATTTTGAAGCGGTTTTTTAATAGATAGAGTGATTCAAGAGGAAGGTTTATTTGTATAACTAGCGACCCGCCCCGGCTTCGCACGTAAATTACACCCGTGCGAAGCCGGGCGGGCGCTAGTAACAGTATAAATTATACTAATAGTATAAACTTTTAAACACAAAACTCATATGGTAAGGTGCTTATTGATGGAGAAAAAACTTGCGAAATTTGATGCCAGAAAAATGATAATCAAGGATTTGTCATATTTTTCAAAACATCTGGAAAATAAGTAAATACAAAAAAAAAAAATTTGAACAAGCTTTTATCCTTGGCATACTTAATTTATTAAATATACATTTGACATATTTTAATGGGGTATCTTGTTGCGCTCAGTTGTTCCTATGGCCATGTTCCGTTATCATTATCAGACCTTGAATATCACCTAGAGGTCATCTACTTATAAAGACCATTCCAAAGAGCCCAAGCACGACGGGGTTGCGTTCATTAGTTCCTAAGACCACCTCTGACTCCATCATCAGAAAAGCTTCATGGTACCATATTTAAGCATTGTCATCCAAGTTACATAACTGCACTAAATTTCACCTCAATTTAACGCCGGAAAGTAGGTTAAATTAGGTTTGCAAGATTCATTATACGTAGAAATATATTTTTTTCTGGGCAAAAGTGCCTTTATTAACTAAATAAAATACAAGCTAAAACTAAAACTACAAATACAGTTTGATTGCCCATAGACCGTTGAAGGTCTAAATACATTCCAAATGCTCAAGCCCGCTACCAGTTGGCAGCGTACCCAGCATGCTGGCGGCATTACCACGTTGAATGGCAATGCTTATGCGTTGAGCCAGAAACACGCCAGCATTTTGGTCACGCGTTGCATTAACCAGGCGCTCTGAAAGATTTTTGAAAATGAGGTGAGCTCCCGTTCCCCAAAGGCCCAATGTCTCGACCCCAAAGCCTCAAATATGAAGAAACAACATGTGTTAATAAAAAAAAAATTGCGTATTCTGTTACATAGAGAAAAGAAAGTAGCACGTCTAACGAGCTTCCGACATCTAAAATGTATTTAAGTTTCTCAATGACGCTCCACATTAGCAAAAGTGAGACAAAACGCATTGTAATAAAAATAGACTTTCCAATTTTACTTTCCTTGAATAACGTTGTAAGCTTTTGTAAGTAGTCACGGCACGCGCCAGCTTCCCGTCAACATTCTGACATTCTAGTCAAGTTTTGCATTTCCTAAAATACCTACTAGCAAACACATTACTGAACGTTAATAGCTTTCGGGCGTAACTCACTTATGGTAAAAATAATAAATTCTTAGCAAAGATGTAAACAGTGGTGTTAACATAGCAAAACAATAGCCAGGTCATTGTAGATTTTTGTAAACCAATAAATGCTAACATGAAACACAATTGAATATTTTAGCAATTAAATTGATCTGTGTATTTTTTTTACTGATATATTTTTAACTAGCTGCGCCCCGCGGTTTCACTCGCGTAGTGATGAAAAATGGTGATGATGATGATGAAATGTAGCCTATGTCACTCTCTGGCTCTTTAACTATATCCATGGATAAAATCAGGTCGATCCGTTGTTCCGTTGCAGCGTGAAAGAGGAACAAACGTCCATACATCTATATATACAAACTTTCGCGTTTAAAATATTAGTAGGATTTGAACTGTTGATATTGAAATCATATTATAATAATGAGGTTAATTTTTTAATTGGAACAGTTGACATTGATCAGTTCATCAATCACATACCTACTTGTTTCTAGTGAGGTAATAATATCTTAGCTTGTTTCCTATATTTTACGTCATACTCTTGTTAACAAGATTCTTCTCACCATCTGTGATTATCCCAAAAATGTTTATTACACCCGAACTTCCACTTTGACATTGACATAAGGTGACATTCCTTTGTTACATCTTTGCTGCGAATTTATGATTTTCACGTAGGTACCCCTATAAATACGATACATTCACGACAACCTAAGTACTTTGTCAAAATCGCGTTAGTCATCATATAAAGATATGTACGACCTATGTATACGTACCTATAGCTTCGATTTTAATTGTATATATTACTAGCGCTCCACCCCAGCTTCGCACGGGTATAGATTATAGCCTTTGACACCCGGGAATAGTGTAGCTTCCTGTCAGTGAAATAATTTTTCAAATCGGTTCAGTAGTTTCGGAGCCTATTCAATGCAAACAAACAAACAATCAAATCTTTCCTCCTTATAATTAGTATAGAAGATGTACGTTATAACTTACATTAAAATTTGATGATAAGTTAATCGACAAACTTAAATAGGTAATCAAGTATATTACAGACTAGCGGTCCGCCCCAGCTTCGCACGGGTATAGTTTATAGCCTATGTCACCCGGGGATAGTGTAGCTTCCCGTCAGTGAAAGAATTTTTCAAATCGGTTCAGTAATTTCGGAGCCTATTCAATGCAAACAAACAAACAAACAATTAAATCTTTCCTCTTTATAATATTATAGTATATATAGAAGTACATATAGACTAAACAAAATGTAGATAGATGAATGTCAATTATATTGTTGCAGGTTGCAGCAAACAGCATATTATGTGAAAATATCTATTTTATGTAGTCATTAATAAAGCAGTGTGACGGCTTGACGGAGCCGGAACGAGCGGGAAGGAGGAAAATTAAGACATTTACATGACGCACGACGTTGGAGGATGCCTGGAAAATCATAATTAATATGGATTGATACGTTCAGAATGCTCATTTTGTCGCGGACTACAAATGTATTAAATAATTTGAGCATTTTAAGCGCTATAATTTGCACGCAATTGGCACGCAGTTGCCGAGTAAATTCTATTTCAGATAATAATACATTGTATAATATGTACTCGTATATTTACCTACTACGTAGGTTCATGCTAACTATAAAATGTAAAATGAAAGCGAAATATCAAAGTGATTTAATTTGAAACATAAAACGTTTATAAAAAGAATTTCAAAATTGTTTTATGTTCTTAGGAAGTTTCTATTAACAAATTAACAAACATGTGAAGTGAATTGACATTGAATATTATTTTAGTTTCGTGAACATGGCAAACTGCGGCTTTAATTTGAGGAATAAGTATTTTGATTATTTGGTGGAAATCTACTTTATAATGGCAACGAATGGTTGCTATTTCATTGCCTAAAACTTCGTTTTGATACTTCCTTACAAAATGGTATGTATTTATATAAATGCCACGTACAGGGCGTAATTCTGGCTGTCTCTTTATCCTGCTCGAAACTAGGTATGTCGTCACGAAACGGGAATTCATCGTACCACAAACATTGGATAAAGTACAAATGCCACCTATTTGTGTGCAACACGTGTTCCAACCTGGCAACATTGATAGAGTCATAAGTAGTAATGAAGCCAACAATTCCATTTTATAGCGAATTAGCTCTATTTAAAGTTCCAGCCTTGCAGGATGTTTACATAACACATCATAGGTTCTCTTTAAGTAATCGGAAGCGTTGCATTCATGCTTGGTGCAGAAATAGCAAGGATTGAGAAATTTCACTATGTTCAGCAGTGGACGTCTTCTGGCTGATGATGATGATGATGATGATGAGAAATTTCAGCTTATTTACACGTAGCTTTATAAATAATAACAAATGAGAAAGTATCTCAATCTTGTTTCACAATGTATAATTTTCATTAAGTTTGAGAACCTTTTTAATCATCTACATACAAATTAATAACTTTAACATTATTAAAGTCATTTCGCGTTTTAGTTTATCAGAATTCTAAATTCCAAAACAAAAAAGAAATCTAAGCACACTTCCATTGTGCCACCTAAAAATATATGGACCAACTGTATATTATAAAATTAATTGCGTTCTAATTGTTCACCTAATAAATAGTTCAGATAAAAAATAACCATTACAATTATTTCAAAATCGACGAAGATTTCTCGTAACCTTTACACTAAGAATTGAAAACTATATAGATAGACGATCAATAAGGGATTAAATACATTCAAGTAGATATCCGGTTAGCTAAATTCGTATCAGATCAAGCATAAAGTGAGAATTCAGTAACAATATTTTATAATACATATTATACAAAATATATCAAAGAATAACATAAAATTACACCAAAAATATTGTTACGGAGTAGCCATAATGAAACATAAATGCAAAACTAACAGAAAGCTCAAATCCAACATTAAAACGAGAATGAATTGCGCGTGGGATTTTATTGTTAGTCTAATAATAATTTAGAAGATGCTTATAGTTTTGGTGCAGTTACGCGGAAGAATGATGTTGTAGCCCGCTGAAAAATATGTCCAAGACTACTTTTGATTCTACTAAGTACTTGAATACAGAATACTGTTCACTGTGACTGTAGGAGGAAGCCAAGAGTGCAGCGCCGGCCCTTAGCTTTTGACAGAGCGAGATTGTCTTTCGGCGCGTTTCATTTCTGAAAACTGTCGTACAGGAATTGATATTATTTACGGAATAAAAACTGGCCCATGTGTTAATCCAGGATGTAAATTATTTCCACATCAACATTTTATACTGGTTATAAACAATTCAAGTGTGCCCGTCGCCTCCGCAGCGAAGCGCCAGGCGCCATCAAAATGTTATTGTTCGCTCGATTGTTTTTCGGCTTTGGCATATTGGCGCCCCTTTCTATCTGGTGCCTAGAGCGACCGCTTCTCTCGCTTTACCCCAGCGCTGTACGTGCCAACTATTACTAGATGGTGCTCAATAAGCAACGTTAGATTAGTATAATATTCCTAATAGCTAATACCCGCTACTTACGCGTAGAGCTCGGCTTTCGGCCTCGCTACTATGACACCCTAATCACCTAGCGGTATCAAATATACTTTACGACCTATTCTCATAGCTACCAAACATACGTAAAAATTTCATACAAATCGGTCGAGCCGTTTTGGAGGAGTGCGACCACAAACACAGTGACACGAGATTTTTATATATTAGACTAGCGGTCCGCCCCAGCTTCGCACGGGTATAGATTATAGCCTATGTCACCCGGGGATAGTGTAGCTTCCTGTCAATGAAAGAATTTTTCAAATCGGTTCAGTAGTTACGGAGCCTATTCAATGCAAACAAACAAACAATCAAATCTTTCCTCTTTATAATATTAGTATAGATTTGCTGCTAAGTATTTCATTTTATTAACGTTGCTGTTTATGCCGGATATTGGTCGACTACAACCTCTCTATTTCAGATCTGCCGCCGTAAACATTGAATTCCTTGGATGATATAATAATACGCTATTGTTTGAGGCGTCTCGCATAATTGGTCTATTTCATATTTTTTTTGCCGACGAAAGAAGGAGGTTGTCAATTCGACTGTATGTTTTTTTGTGTGTTTTTACGCGATTACTCCGCTAATTATGAATTGATTTTAATGATTCTTTTTTTATTGGTAGGTAATTTGATTTTAACGCTTTTTGAAATATCAACTAAAACCAAAAAATATATACACAGATGACGTTTTGATTTGTGGTTCCATTCAGAAAAAGTTTTGATGAGGACTAACTTTGTTTTAACTGACATTTTCTATTCTGACATTTTTTTATTTATTAATAATAGGCTTGCGCTTGACCGCCAACTCGCCTGATGTTAAGCGATGATGCGGTCTACGGTGGAGCACGCTTATCTAGAAGAAACCGATTCACTCGTGATTTGAAGACACGCAGATTGTATCTATCGGGGAACACCCATTCAGGCAGCGCATTCCACAGACTAGCAGTTCGCACAATAAAAGTGGAATCAAAGCGCTTCATTCGGGTTTTCGGAATACCAACCATAAAGCGGTGTCGATTTTTTGTGCCCGCTCTGGCAGTCCGATAGAAAAATGGGCAGGAAGGAATTAGATCATGAAGATCAGATGCACACTCTCCGAAATGTATTCTATAAAAGACCGATAGACTAGCAACTTTACGCCGATGCTCAAGACTAAGGAGCTTAGTCTTAACCAGGGATTCATTGTCGATGAGCCTCTTGGCACGCTTTTCGATAGACTCTAAAGCCCCAAGCTGATACTTAGCTGATCCATCCCAAAGGTGAGAGCAGTACTCCATGCACGACCGAACTTGTGCTTGATACAGTGAAAGCAACTGTTCCGACGTGAAATACCGTCGCACCTTCGATAGGACACCCAGCTTCTTGGCAGCCAATTGAGCTTTGTCCTCAATATAGGAGCCAAAGTTGAGGGTAGAAGATAGAGTAACGCCCAAAAGCTCAAGCCGGTTTAATTTTGTACATGATGGTATAGTCTTGAAGTCGGTTTTTGTCGTTTCACTGAATTATTTAGGATATACCTGCTCAGGATTCTTACGTTCAAAAACTTAACGAAAGTGTCCAGAGTTCGTGATTTTCATTCAACTGTTTACATTTATTGTAGCTGTGAAAGCAAATATATGCATGGACCAAGTTTAGTTAGGTATTTTTTCAGAAAAGCGGGCAAAACTACTGGACCTTTATATTATGGCACTTATAAAATCTCAAAATCTAAAAAAAAAAAACTTATCTCTGCATGATACTTTAGTTTGCATTGTTTTTTTCTAATTATTTAGGTGTGTAGGTATTTATTTACGCACACCGTAAATATCTATAATAGATATAAATATTATATATGTAGATGTGGTATGTATCTTTCATATTGTAGTGTTGTTTTGTCAGCGTGCGTATTATTGTTTTTATCAGCAGCGCTGAGCGAATGTTGAGTTGGTACCAGGACAAACCAGCTGTGGTTTTTTGGTACGACATTAGTTTAACAAATATTGTAACATGAATTTAGTAAACAATAAAAAAAAAAGAGATTCGTTTGAAATGATAGTTTTTCATTATGTACTATTTTATTTTACACATTTCAACTCACAAACTTATGTATTTTAGTACCGCCCGACATATTTCGTAAATTAACCCAATTTCAAGTAAAAACGCGGGTAATGAGTGGTAATAATACTACGTCGTAAATCGCGTGAAACGAGCTCTTAAAGCAAGTGACGAATCTTCCCGAAGTAAAGCGTAAAAACTTTCTCGAGACACTTTCTCGAACTGGGACACGAAGCAAATCGTTCAAAAAGCTGTGAAGTGTAGGTTTTATTGCAATTGTTACATGATTTAATTTAACTTGCCCTTCTTCTTTCGAGTCGATGTTCCGTAATATTTTTAGCAATAATTATTTTATCATCATCATCAGCCAGAAGCCGTCCACTGCGGAACATAGGCCTCCCCCTTTAACCTCCACACTGAACGACAGCCTGCCTTTTGGATCCACTGGATGCCCGCGACTCTCACAATGTCGTCGGTCCATCTAGTGGGAGGCTACCCTACGCTGCGTCTTCCGGTTTGTGGTCTCCACTCAAGAATCTTTCTTCCCCATCGGTTATCGGTCCTAATTTAATTGAATTATTTTATACAATTTTATAATTAATATGGAAATCAGAAATGAGGAGATTCGTAGACGAACGAAAGTTACCGACATAGCCCACCGGATTAGCAAGGTGAAGTTACAGTGGGCAGGGCACATAGCACCCAGACCAGATGGCCGATGAGGCCGAAAGGTTCTCGAATGGAGACCACGGACCGGTAAGCGCAGCGTAGTACGTCCACCCACAAGATGGACAGACGACCAAAAAGAGACCGCAGGGAAACGCTGGATTCAGGCCGCTTCCAACCGGCCCGTTTGGAGATCGATGGGGGAGGTCTATGTCTAGCAGTGGACGTCCTACGGCTGAAATGATGATGATGATGATGGAAAAATTGTTTTCATAAGTATCGTATCTAGTAGGTAATGCGTATTCAGTTGAATTCTAAACGCCTCTATTGCGTGCGTATACAAGAATTGCGCCACGTTTCTCTTTAGTTTACTTCACCGATATGCCTAATTTAATTGAACACGGAAGAAAGATTTCAATCTGTAAACCAAAAAATGGGTTCATTATGCCATTAGCAGTTTCTAAACACGAAGCCCATGTACACGCACCAAAGCTTTCAGTAAGGTATCTGGTTAAATAAGCAACAGCTAGCCGAATCGACGGTGATATGCGCAGTTTTCACGAGCTAGTAGGTATTGTAGCGCTACATAATCATCATCATCATCATCATCAACATTACAGCCTATCATGTTCCCACTGCTGTTCCCTTCTCTCAGAAAAAGAGGATGGGCAATGCTGCTATCTATTCCCTAACTTCTACGTGACAAATATAATGTATGTATCAACATGTGTATGTATCTTTGATAACAGTAGGTATGTTAATTAATATTTATGTAGTTTATTAATAATAATTATGTAGGTAGGTATATAGTATGTTGTCTATATTATGTAGTCTATGTATATGTGTGATGTATGTATATATAAGTATGTTATATTTATTTGTAGTCTATTGATTGTTTGTTGTTATTTGCATATTTACTTTTGTTTTTTAGATAAGGCCACATATTTTTTTTTGTATAATTCTTTTCCGTGCACGGTTGCCTGGAAGAGATCGCTTTAAGCGATAAGGCCGCCTGTTAAAAGCCTAGATAATATTTTTATTGTAATGTTTATGTTACACTTGTTTTGTGGTATTTTAATAAAGAGTCATTGTATTGTATTGTAATTGTATTGCTGACCCAATGTATGTTGGTGAATGTCATACGTATTTAAACTTTTGAGGTTTGTGGACATACCGTTTTCCTTCACCATTTTTGAGCGATGGCATCGAAAGTCATTGCGGTGCAGGGCCGAGGATCGAACTGGGTGGCATCAGATTGTAAAGCGCACATGCTACCATTCGGCCACCATCGCTTCTATGGCGATACATAAATCGATCGTACATTGTAATAACACTAAATTTACTTTATACTATTGTGTTTTTACTTTTTTTTTTGTTATATTGATGTTAAATTAGATGATTATATGTGCTGGATTAATACATCATCATCATCATCAGCCAGAAGACGCCACAGCTGAACATAGGCCTTGCATCCGCGTGACGCAAAAAATGCCAAACACTGGCCGAAAAATTCCCGCAACGCAAGTACTAAGTAAACCAAAATAAATATACTTAGTTGGCTAGCATGTTTTTTTGCTCGCTTCGTTGTGTCGAATCGACCAAACTTTTGGTTTTGAACCAGCATTCTTTGCCCGTTCTGCCGACCTACCATTGAGCCATCGGTGCTCTAATATATGCCAACATTTTACGTAACACAAGGCTGAGTTTATATAAATAAGCATTCTCTATCTGTATCTATCATTACGGTTATCTGGCCATTCCACCAGTACAGTCAGCTTCATAAAGCTCATAATGCAATTCATCAGTAACAGTTCATCATCATCATCATCATCAGCCAGAAGACGTCCACTGCTGAACATAGGCCTCCCTCTTTAACCTCCACACTGAACGACAGCCTGCCTTTTGCATCCACTGGATGCCAGCGACTCTCACTATGTCGTCGGTCCATCTAGTGGGAGGCCTACCTACGCTGCGTCTTCCGGTTCGTGGTCTCCACTCAAGAACCTTTCTTGCCCATCGGTTATCGGTTCTTCGAGCGATGTGGCCTGCCATTGCCACCATTGTCCAGTTAAATTATTATAAATGTTAGCTTGTTTTGTCCCTCTGCAGGGCAAGGGCCTGTTTTTGTTTTTTTTGGGGGTGTAGCCAGGTTATGTGGGATTATACCCACTAAAACCCCCCCGGTGACCAGTCTTAGTGCTTGACAAGAGGGCTCCGGGATCTTTCCACCTATCTCTGTCTAATGCTTTTGTTGGCCAGTCTTTAAGGTACCTACTAGTCACATGCCAACCGCTATCTCTTTTTAGGGCTCCGTACCCAAAGGGTAAAAACAGAACCCTATTACTAAGCTTAGTAATGTCTGTCTGTCCGTCCGTCTGTCCTTTCGAACCGTAGTAGATAGCCAGTTGAAATTTTCACATGTTGCGGCGGATTAACTAAAACATAATAAAAAAGTAATTAAACCGGCCAAATGCGAGTCGGACTCGTGCACTGAGGGTTCCGTACCACTACATAACTTGTTAGCTACTAAATTAAAAAAAAAAAACAAACGGAAAAGTACAAGTAGGACTCGCGCTCTGAAGGTTCCGTTGGAAGGAACCCTAAGTGCGCGAGACCAAACAAAAAAAATGTTGTAATATTGAATGACAAACTAAACTTTGTTGTCGACATTTAGGTTCTTCCATACATACCAACTACAAAATGTAAGTTTGTAATGTTTTTTTTTTAAATTAACGACTTTCGTTTTTTTTTTATTAATATGTGCTGTAAGACCTTGCCATTTGCCAAATTTCATGGTTCAAGCTCTACGGGATACGGGGTGTACCCTATAGGTTTTGATTCGCTTGTGAAATCACAAAATATGCGAAAATATAAGACATAAATGGTCATATCTTTTGATCGCGTTGACTTACAAGTTTGATTTTTTTTACAGCCGAAAGAAACTGTAAACTCGAGTATTTCATACACATTTAAACTTGATACGTACTTCTACGCGTTCTTAAGAAAAAGGGTCTTGACAGACGGACACCAAAGTGATCCTATAAGGGTTCCGTTTTTTCCTTTTGAGCACGGAACCCTAAAATTTTTTACATTTGAACCCGAACAATAATTGTACTTGTGTGTTAAAATTTGCAAGTTGAAGTGGCAATGGGCAGGCCACATCGCTCGAAGAACCGATAACCGATGGGGAAGAAAGGTTCTGGAGTGGAGACCACGAACCGGAAGACGCAGCGTAGGAAGGCCTGCCACTAGATGGACCGACGACATTGTGAGAGTCGCGGGCATCCAGTGGATGCAAAAGAAATGCTGTCGTTCAGTGTGGAGGTTAAAGGGGGAGGCCTATGTTCAGCAGTGAACGTCTTCTGGCTGATGATGATGATGATGAATAATTGCACTAAGGCATATATACCTTGTTAGGTTAGTCTGACCTGAGATATAAAGGTACTACGTATTTCTAGAGAGAATGTCCTGAAAAAGTAAACCACTATATTCTATAGAACTAATTTCGAAATGGTTTCAAATCAATAACTCAGCAGGGCAATCGCGCTAAAAAATCGCAGACGAATCGCAACCGCTCCATTAATTTTGGTCGATTTCGTATCGCGCTAATGAGACGAAACGCAACCCGATCACAGTTGGAACGTAGACGCTGTCAAACGAACGTTTGTGATAAAGTTAGAGAATATCAACTTTTTCGCGGCGATACGAAATCGACCAAAAGTTGTGGAGCGTTTGCGTTTCGTCAACAATTCGTCTGTAATTTTTAGCGCGATTGCCCTGCTGTATGTTTTGCGTCTGAGTGTGCCGACTGCTAGACGCCCAAACCTACTTCAATTGAGATAAACGCATCAGCGCGTAGTACACGTTATGCCACTTGACTCACATCCCGCATTAAGGGACCGTGATCCGCTGCAACGGACTATGCAGTCTCGCAGTCTCTATGCAGCACAGGGTACAGCTAACTCCTCGAATTAGGGCTGAAACAGCGTTACAGCATACCTAGAGTTCCTTTTGCATTTATACCAACTCGCAATGCTATTAATGTGGTCATAAAACGGCTTATTCTCAACGTCCCTTCTGACTTTTCTAGTGGCGACGTTTGATTGAGTGCTGTATACAGTTAAAAATAAATAACACTCCCTCATAGTACTCAGAGCATTAGGAACGGTAACATTAAAACTTTTTCGCACATTTGCTGCGCTTAGTGGGCTTGTGACATAGTGCCATAGACAAGCGCCAAGAGCCTCTTATACCAAATTTGACGGTTTTAAATCAATTTTATTCAGTTAAATTACAATATTAGAGCTGGAAAAAAATACATGTCACAGATACATCTGTGTTAGAGTTTATGATTTGGTTCAAAACACGATAGAATAAACTTTACTCGATCAAAAAAAAAAAAACTAAAACAAAGTCGACTTAGTTTATTTTATTTCATTTTATGCTCTAATGAAAGCTCGTAACAATCTGGAAATTGCATGTACTGAAAGGCAATTAATATTCAACATTTTTTATAGTGAATAGTGTCGTTTTTTAGTGAAATTAAAAGCGTAAAAAGGTCGCGAGAATTTTGGCGCGCCGTGTTCAGTACCGCGCCAGGCGTCATCGAGGTCGGACCTATGCTCGTTTTTGTCGTTGCACTCCCCCCGCGGGCGTCCTGACTCTAGCGTGGCAAAATATATCGTCGCTATAACTTGGCGGGGGCTGAGGGAGCGTTTTGTTGCCTACGCGACTCGGATAACCGGCCGTTAAAACACTTTTACAGTTTGGATGTACTTAACAGTTCCGAATGAGAGAAAGAAAACAATGTATCGTGTTTCGTAAAGTTTGTTTCCTTAGGCTGGGTTACACCATCTTACTTTAGCTATAACAAACATCGTCATTTCAGTTAAAGTACCGGTTAGGCAAAAAAATTGTTGCACCATCTGATAATTTTTAAATGACGTCACAACTTTCACTGTTTACCGAAACTGCACACACTTCGCTATTGTGTTAAATATCTGCCAGATGCTGCATTAAATAATAATTCCAGCTATGCAACATACATAAATAACGTATCATTTGACTTGCAATCCTGGTAACTTTAAATCTTTAACTATGCTAGTGAAACCGCTGGTGCAACCCATTTCGCAGTAAAAGTCAGCGTTACTGTAAACCTTTACTTAAATTTCTATTTTGGTGCAACCAACCCTTCAGTTGATACTTAACGGAAGTTGTTGCCTGATTGTGTAAGTATTAGTGGAGATTTCTAATTATAACTCCAAGCACAGTCGTGCTAATGTTACGGTCCTTTTAAATTGCATTTGCGCCCACGCGCTTTCGATGACCTATCGGCTATTGGAATTTCGTACGCGGGAATTCATCATCATCAGCCAGAAGACGTCCACTGCTGAACATAGGACTCCCCCTTTTACTTCCACACTGAACGAAAGCCTGCCATCTGGATCCACTGCATCCCCGCGACTCTCACAATGTCGTCAGTCCATCTAGTTGGAGGCCTACCTACGCTGCGTCTTCCGGTTCGTGGTCTCCACTCAAGAACCTTTCTTCCCCATCGGTTACCGGTTCTTCACGTGATGCGGCCTGCCCATTGCCACTTCAAATTGCATATTTTAACAGCTATGTCGGTGACGCGGGAATTATTGCCGGAGAATTAGGGAAATTCCTGCAACACTTTTGGGGCTTGAATCAATTTGGTGATATAACGAATTCGTAGTGATGGAACAACAGTATTTTACAATTTTAATCGAGGATGATGTATTGAATTATAATATTGGCACTATACCTGGATATAGCACTTTCCTACCTATGCTCAGCAGTTGGTGATTGTAGGTTAAACCGTATATAAAAATCTATAAGTCTATTTCGGTTTGAATGGCAGACGGGGGGGGGGGTTAAACATTATGATGATGACACTGACAAGGAAAGGATTTTGGTACGGAATCAACTTAGCAACTTTTTTTATATTTGAAGAGTTGTTACACCATACACCACACATATTGTTCAACCAGCTCAAGAATTTGGAGGCCGGCTGGAGAATGACCGTGGCTTAGTATTAAGAACGCTCGGGACGTAAACCCGTGTGGTGCAGGTTCAAATCCTGCCAGCCGTCAAATTTTGAATTGTCTATTAATGTTTAATGATCAACCTAGGGTCTAGACAAGAGCCACACACTGTTAGCGTTCACGCCTGCGGAAAGATGAAATTGTATGAAAATGACATTGACAATGACATAGGCATGAGATAAATTATCTCAAGTGTCATTTTCATACAATTTCATCTTTCCGCAGGCGTTAACGCTAACAGTGTGTGGCTCTTGTCTAGACCCCCTGGTACCTACTTGAAAAATGAATTACTTCACTATTACAATTGATTATTTCGTAAAATGTGATTATGGGTGTATATATATATGACTTGCACCACGATACTGATTAAAATAAAAAAACAGCAATAGCTGTAACAGTTATCGCATTAATCTTCAATATAAATCAAATCAGGTATAGGAAAGTTACAATAATTCTGGCAAATTATTTTAGCAGAAACGCCACATTCTGATTAGGAAAAGAGATTTCTAAATAGGATGTACAATGTGCACTGACCAGAGTTCATGTTGAGTATTCCGGGTCTAATCCGTAAATTATTGATATTTGACTTTTAATTTTATTTGATTTTGATTTTTATGTTATGTGTATGAAATATTATTTTAAATTTGGACATTTTGTATAAATATGGAATTATTTCTGAAATAAATTTATTGAATTGAATTGAATGTACATTATATGTCTAGGAACTCACGTATTGTACATTTGCATATAATAAATACCATATTGTGAGCAATGTGAGCCTCGCTGAATTTGAACCTCATGATTTGTGAAATACAATTTCAAGCTTATAATAAGTTAGGTAACACTGTTTATAATTTATATTTCGCGTTGCCATACAATCGCTGTGCAATCAGAACGCAGAGCCGAAGTGCTAAGTTCGAGAACTTGCAAAGCGTTTCGGAATAATGTAACTGACCTAATTACTGATGCCAAATTTCCGCCAATAAATGAAGTTGATAACCTATTGATGACTACAGGAATAAACCGCTTATATCGGAGACACTGACGAAATAACAACAAAACAATGCTTTCGAAACTCAGCTCAACAAGTGTTCCTATTTTGCGGAATTCTCGACGAAAGCTCCCGGAGCTCAGCCAAAAACTTGAGCAAAACATTTTTCAAAGACAAATATTCGATTCAAAACCTCTGCGCAAACAGTAGAAATATGCGCTAGAAAATATTGCGAATATTTCACGTATTCCCGCAAATATGTATGACGATATACGAATATCCTGTTGGATTGATGCGATGATAAATTTCTGATTTTATTGCTTATTGAAAGCGCACGCTTCTTCAGCACGTCTCGAAATATTCATCTCCTTGAGATCAGTCTCGTAGTTCATCAACTTTATTTTAGTGAAGGTGCTACTGAATTTGATGTCTCTTATATTCAGTGCGTAGGAACGAATATATTTATATGTCTAAAAAAATAACTGACTTACAATGATTCATATTTTAATGCCCAAGGAAATATTTCAGTGGGAATTGTACCTAACCTACCTACGTCATCGACATCACTATAATTCACTCTGAAATAAAGACGATAAACTTCAAAAAATCTCCAAATAACACAACAAACGGCACGATATTCGACTTGGCGGGTAAACAGCACGTCTGAAAAACATAGGGAAAGTTTTCGGAAAGTCGAGTGCCCAAGTTTTAGCGCCGTTAAGCAGAGTCCACATACCGCTTTTGCCGACGGAGGGCGCGCCGACCACCGCCACTTTCACTTCGGAGAGCGAAGACTTCTTGCGTCGAATGCCGCGGCTGGTCATGTTCCCGCGTGTACGGCACCGCGGAGCGGGGCGTCCGAATGTTGCCAGAGCGACGCTTCAGCGTGTACTCGGAACAAAGCACCCGCGCCCGCGCGCGCGCTAAAAATACACGAAGCGACAGTTCTGACATCGGCCGCCGTGTTAATGGGTCAAGATCTGGCCAAGATCAGAGTCGTGCAAATAGGCATGTTTACGTCGTGTCGCGAACTTCCTGACGGCAATACCACGTGTGCGTGGCGACAGGCCAATACCCGTTTCGGGCATCAGACTGTTTTACATGATCTAGCGTTTAATCATGCTAAAGCCACATCTGGGAGATGGTCACTCAAGACACGCCGACCCAACGCGGAACCAAAGGCAAATGGCCGATGCTCTCACTATACTTTTTCATCCCTTTTATGCGTGTTGTATAGCTAAGTAGGTATAATTGAGCATAATCTAAGCTAAAGGTAATGAATTCACTCGCAGATAGAGAAAGCAAAAACCATACAAGTTTGAGCAATCTTTATTCTTTTTTCGACCTAGGTCAACAGGTCATTTTATAATAGGTAAACGGTTGATAAGACAATCAGAAAAATTCTAAAGCTTCATAAAAAACTTGCTTTTACTCGTAACACTTCTAGTAAAGTTGACACATCGTTATATAGCATAGGTCAGCGTATCGAGTGTTAATGCATAAAAGGGCTAGTATGTACAACATTTGTGTATACCTGTAGTATACATTCATTTCCGTTACCTATACATTTACGTACGCGAGCTTTACTCATGAACTAAAGAACTTATAATATTCTATTTACTATACTTACAAGAATAAGAAAGTTAACTGCTCAGTCTGTAGTAGAAATTTGGCAAAGAAGTGAAAAGGAGCATTGCATTGTGGGCAATAATATACGTTGTATCCAGAAAAAATTGGGAAAACAAGAAAATCCCGGCTGAAATCAGCTAATATCTGTAGATGTTGGTCCATTCAGTATTTTAGGTTAGCATAATATGAGTAAGCACCTAGGTACAGTAGGAATGGAAGCTGGTAGCTGGGTCATCATCATCATCATTTCAGCCGTAGGCGACGTCCATTGCTGGGCATAGGCCTCTCCCATCGATCTTCAAAGGGCCGGTTGGAAACGGCCTACATCCAGCGTTTCCCTGCGGTCTCTTTTAGGTCGTCTTTCCATCTTGTGGATGGACGTACTACGCTGCGCTTACCAATCCGTGCTCTCCATTCGAGAACCATTCGGCTTCATCGGCCATCTATTCTGGGTGCTATGTGCCCTGCCCACTGCCACTTCACCTTGCTAATCCGGTGGGCTATGTCGGTAACTTTCGTTCATCTACGGATCTCCTCATGCGAGTGAAGATAGTTATAGTGGTCAACAATTTCAACTTAGTTGAGTAGAGAGCTTTTCATGAAAGAAGTCCCCCAGACACAGCGCTGTTATCACGTACCAATCACTACCACTATAATTTCTCGAGCAGCACTTTTATCAACTTTAGGCATCGTACACGACTCTTTAACGATTGCAAATACCTAAAAGCTAAAACTTCATCATTATCATCATCATCAGCCAGAAGACGTCCACTGCTGAACATAGGCCTCCCCCGTTAACATCCACACTAAAACTTAAAGAAATGTAAATAAGTATTGAACAAAACTTAGAAATATTTCCAAGAAACCATAATATATGACTAGGTATCCAAATTTATAACAATTTATGTTCGAATCGAAACAATGAAATTGGCTGGGGAGATGTGTAATTTGTTATTCAACTCGATGTAAAAATATGATTGTTTAAATGTAGCGGTTAAAAACATTCACTCGAAAAAAATCGAGCTTTCGAATTTGCTAGACCTTGTGCTGAGCAACTAGGCTCTTCTAGGAGTCTCAGGGCCCTAGACGTAATGATGTAACGTGTATGGTAGGCCCCCAGGGGTTTAGAATAAAAGTTAAATGCCTCGTTTCTTACACTTATATGAGTAGGTATCTAACGTATATCGTATGCCCGGGCCTTGTCGGCCTAAAGCCTAAGCATAGGCCATTCTAACATCCATAAGAAGGGGCTAGGTACCTACATTCTTTTTAGGGTTCTGTACGTCAAAAGGAAAAGAAAACGGAACCCTTATAGGATCACTTTGTTGTCCGTCTGTCTGTCAAGCAAGACCCTTTTCTCAGAAACGCGAAAAGGTATCAAGTTGAAATTTATATAGACTACTCGGGTCTGTGGTCTCTTTCCGCTGTGAAAAAATCCAACTTGTATGTCAACGCGATCAAAATATATGACCGTTTATGTCGCATATTTTGCGATTTCACATTTTACCGAGCTGTACTTTCAGCCTTCCACGTAGACCTCTGGTGATCAGTGGCGGATCCAGGATTTCATTTGGGGGGGGGGGGGGGGGGGGGGCATTCTGACATTTAAAGGAATCAAATTGAAAAATTGAGTCATCATCATCATTATAATCATCCTTTTAACAGTCCACTGCTGGACTTTTAGCCTACCCCCGAAAGGGTGATTGGGCCATATCCACCACGCTGGCCCAGTGCGGATTGGTGGATTCACATACGTTATTGTATTCCTTCTCCGTACGTATGCAGGTTTCCTCACGATGTTTTCCTTCACCGAAAAGCCAGTGGTATGAAAATCCGTACATAACCTCCAAAGAGCTCATTGGTACGGGCCCGGGGTTTGAACCCGCGACCTCACGCTTTCAAGTCTAGCGACCACGGCTCAAAATTGGCGAGAAATTGAGTCGAATGTATGGAATTGCTAGGTGTTTGGGGGCATGGCCCCCATGCCCCCCTGGATCCGCCAATGCTGGTGATTAAGAACCTGCTGTTCCATGCTGTGTAGTCGCCATCTCGACAGCACTGGCTGTGCTGGCGCACCGCCAACCACTTATCTCTAGGTATTAATTAACGCGTTCTCCGATAGACGTTGCTTCTGTTATGACTTGGTGATCTTCGAATGACGTCATTATACCTTTCAGAATAACGCGTTCTGGATGATCGTTAGTGGTACGTGGTTTGGTGAGGCAATCTAAACAGACGCATCGATTCTGATGTACTCTAAACTAAAAAAAAAAAAGGAATGGCTATAGTGTGACTAAACGCGGGCAGGCGAGACGCAGATGTCACAAGAGAGGGACTGACGTCGAGCGGCAGCCGGCTTTCATGCCTTACGTTAAAGGAGTAACGGATAAGGTAGGGACTTTGCTGAAGGAGTACTCCATCAAGACAGTGTATACCCCCATATCTAAGCTGGCGAGGCATGTGAGGACACCGAAAGACGTTATTCCTTTCCAGACCCCTGGTGTGTACAAGGTCGATTGTAGCTGCGGTAGTTCCTACATAGGTCAAACGAAGCGTACCATAGCTGAAAGGATCAAAGAACATATCGCGGCCGTCAAAAATCGCCAGACACAGAAGTCTGCTATTGCAGAACATTTGCTTGAGTTGGGATCCGGTCACTGGATCGAGCTCCATGATCCGAAGGTCCTCTCCACTGAACGACATTATTTTTCAAGAATGGTTCGTGAAGCGGTTGAAATTCGAAAACATCGCAATTTCAACCGGGAAGATGGATTTAAGTTAGCGGCGTCGTGGAATCCCGTAGTGAGCAAGTGTACAAACCGCGGTGTAGGTACTAGGACATTTACCGATACAGTCAGTGTTGTGTGTCGTAGTGACAACCCTGCGATTTTTCAAGATCAAGTGAGGGTAGGAGAACAAAACACCCGCTCTTCTCGCCGGACTCACCCGCAGTTTTCAGTCGGCTCGTGACCACGGCCATTGTAACATGGTCGAAACGTCGAGCGAAAGGTACATATTTTTTACCTATATTAAATAATACGTGATAAGTCCCGATAAACATTTAAAACATGTGTTCAAATCGCGAAAGTTTAAAAATTACTACTCTAAACTAAACGAAACAAAATTTGACAGCTCAAAATTGTTGCCATCCTTCTCTCACAAATTAAAATGAAAAGAGAGGCAGCTAATTTTAGTCCTGTCAGATTGGTTTAGTTTAGTGAGTGGTATGACAGAATTTACGCCATTATCTCTTTATTGCAAAAACTATACCCAAAAGTAGTTTTAAATAACTAGAATAGTTAATTCCAACATTAGAATACTGCTTCGGTATCCCCTGTCTGTCGTAAAAGCCGACTAAAAGGGGGCCTTTGGGCTTGTGGGTGGTTCAGGTTTGGGGATCTGACCTATTCAGCAAGCCCAGGGAAGACACCGGCGCGGTGTGGCCCACGCCGATACGAAAATGCCCAGAGCATTTCCCGGGGGCGATGCTTCAGGCAGTGTACTAGGATACCGGTGCGTTCCTACGGAGATCCCGGTGCTCTCAGTCTTGCGCAGAGGTCGGCCACCGAAGGGGTTTTAGTTGATGCAATCTCACATGACGCGGCTTCACCCCAATGCAGCTAGGTATCTTAAAATGAAGATTTCACCCCAAAAACAAAAAAGAGTAAAACCATTCAGTCTAAGACAATAACATGTCATATCACGCATACCAAATATAGTCTATCCTCTATAGCACACCCCGTCTTCTACATCTACTATAAATCCTTTCCATCCTAAGGTTGGAAGAGATCGCTTTTAGCGATAAGGCCGCCGGTTGTTACATTAGTTTTTTAAGAGTTTTTTGTCCTCTGTATCAAATTTAATGGTGTGAACAATAAAGACCTAATCAATCAATCAAATAGCACATGTCATACAATTGAGATTCCATAGAAAGTACTTTTGGAGATGGGGGAGGCCTATGTCCAGCAGTGGACGTCCTATGGCTGAAATGATGATGAGAAAGTACTTTTATTATAATTATTATATTGTAGGTACATAGATATTTTCCAAGCTAAAACCGCGCACTCCTCCCCATCTATCCAGGAATGAATATTGTAGATCTACGCACTACTTACCTTATACCTACTTAGTTATTCTGAAAGCTTTATTTATGTTTTATTGCGAGATAAATAGTTTTTTGTTTGTTTATTAATAAGCTTGCGTTTGACCGCCAACTGGCCTGATAAATAATAATAGTAATAAAAATTATGATTAAAGCAATTCGTCATGGCATAAATGAAACGCCAATCAGAGTGAATGACGTCACAATTAAGAAAACTCAAAGAGCTTATGGAAGAGAAAACTCAATTTTGTTTGAAAGTTGGTAGAAAGATGCTGTCGTTGTTGAAATGGACTGTTTAGAATTGTAACGTCAGAAGCAGACGCTAATGTTCTGGCCAAATAGGTAGGTAAGTAGTTTTTTTTTTAAATAGGGATACCTATTAAGAAAGGTGGGTGCGTAAGAACATCATAGATAAGTTTTTAGGGTTCCGTACCCAAGGGATAAAAACTGGACCCTATTACTAAGCCTACGATGTCTATCTGTCTGCCTTTCCTACCTATTAACGGCTGTATCTTTCGAACCGTGATAGATAGCCAGTTGAAATTTTCGCAGAATATGTAACGTTACGGCGGATTAACTAAGATATAATAAAAAAGACAAAAATTAAAAACGAATGGTAGTAAACGTATTTTTTTACGTAGTTTTGTTTTAGCTCTAATATGTAAAAACGGTAATACGTACAAGCGTCAAACTTGACATGATTATAGTACACACTCTAAAATATAACATCAAATAATAAATAATGGCCAAATGCGAGTCGGGACAAATTTCTGTTCATTACCAAGTTATAACTGGTAATTTCGTTGTTGAATTTTGTGGTGGTACGAATCCCTCAGCGCGTGAGCCCGACTCGCACTTGACCGGTTTATTATTTACTAGTAGGCCGCCCCTGCTTCGCACGGGCGAAGCCGGGATATATAGCCTATGTCAACCGTGGATAGTGCAGCATCCCAACAGTGAAAGAATTTTTCAAATCGGTTCAGTAGTTTCGGAACCTATTCAATGCAAACAAACAAACAATCAAATCTTTCCTCTTTATAATATTAGTATAGATAATTATAGATGACTACAATGGACATTATTATGTTTGAAAGACTAGATGAATCCCGTGGCTTTACCCGCGATTTTCTGCATTTATTGGAGGAAAAATACCCTTTGTACGTCCTCATGTGTATGATGCACAGTATCTTCCTGACAAACTTCGTTAAGATCGGCCTAGCCGTTTAGTCGTAAAGAACGAACAGAGAGAGACAAGAGTTATTTTCACTTGTATAATATTAATGGGTTAAACAAAAGACATTTAAAGCAATGTGTTGTGTTTGTAAATCTATAGAAATAAACGACTCTTTATGGTTTTATTTATATTACACGGGAATTACTCACGTAAGATAAAGCCGGTTACTCCGACTATAGAAAAATGCAAAGCGAGACGCAGCCGCGCGCGCGCATTCACCTTGAAAAAGGCCGTCTAACGCGGTTGAAACTATAGTCGGAGTAACCGGCTTTATCTTACGTGAGTAATTCCCGTGTAATATAGATAAAATGTGTGAAAACCACGGCAGTTTCAATAATAAGACTCTTTATGGTATTTATGCTTGTTTATTAATTTAGTAATATTTTATTGTTCTACACATTATTGCTTCACCGATACTTTCTATGACTAAACAAATGAAACTTTGGTCTATATAAATCAAGATCAAAATTCTCACAGAAATGCCATCAAAATTCGACATGACCTTATCAAAGAAAAACAGATCAAAGTATTTGTTATCATACATTGTGAACATAAATTCAAAGTAAGGTATCACAACCTAAACAACTATATACTTACTACAAACTATATACATCATTTTGACCACCACATTAGATAAGTTCCTTTTCAATTTAATTTTACACTTAACTAAATATACGCTTATGTCCATCAACACGCTGGCGTACATACTTTTTTAACTTGTTTGAAAGGGTATACAAATATGGCGATGATTGACAATCCGCCATTTTTGTTCGTACTGGCAACCAATAAGAATCATGATTGAGAATCCGCCATCTTTGTTTACACTTAAATACGCTTATGTCCAACAACACCCTGGCGTTCAATTTTTTTAGCTTGTTTGAAAGTGTAAACAAATTATAGTGATGATTGACAATCCGTAAATTTTGTTCGTACTGGCAACCAATAAGAATCATGATCCGCCATCTTTGTTAACACTTAAATAAATACGCTTATGTCCATAAAAAACCGGCGTTCAATTATTTTTACCTAGTTTGAAAGTGTAAACAAACATGGCGGATTGTCAACCATGATTCTTAGTTAGTAGGCCACAATTGGTAGGCAATACATAAGAAACTAACAGTGTTTTTTCAGAATTACCAACAGGGGCCTCACGGACAACAGCTAATTACGGCACCTAATCAGCTCAGTTGGAAAATCACGCGAACGTGAACCTTATCGCGCCCAGATACGGTTTGTGGTCGCGTGATTTCCCAACTGAGCGGATTAGCTGCCGCTATTAGCAGTTGTCCGTAAGGCCCCAGGGCAGGCCTAATGCTTTATCGCTTAAAAAATCTCATAAACAAGAAGTCACTTTGGAACTCAGATTAGCTTACAGAACGTTTATGAATAAGAGCGCAAGACGGCACTGACATCGATCCTGCAGTGCAAGTAACGTTCTTTATCGATCGTCAAATTCGATAAAATGCCATAGAATTTATCATAGCGAGTAGGTACTGATCAAATGAATATTATCGAATTTGATCGATCGACAAAGAACGGTACTTGCACTGCTGTTTCGTTTAATTTAACTGCGAATAAGTGTTATAAAAAAAAACAAAGAAATAATTAACAATTACGTATAAGAAAAAACACAATTAAAAATACAACTCTAGTACACTATCATAATTATATTTTTGTTGACAGTTTATCAAATAAGTACATTTCTTAATATTATCCTATCCTAATAATCCCACAGTCTCAGCTTTTAAGAACCAACAAATTCGAGGTTAAAACTAAACATGAACGTATTGACAGACATAAATGCGCAAACAGTACAAATAATAAACTAACAAACAAACAAACAGGTACACTCGTTGACAATAGTGTGAATAGCGAACAAACCCGTGATGTATGGTAGTATATTTACTAAGTTTAATTGAACCATATTAACCGAACTTCAATTTCTGCATCATATATAGGGTTGGCATTTTTCGAATAGCTAGTAAGCTTTTTTTATAGTAATTTTGTCATATCACATGTTATACAAATAAAAAATAAACTTACACAAAAGATACTAGAGTTATGCTGGCGCTTTCTGTTAAAAAATTCACCGGCTAACTCAATTAGTAGGTTTTAGTTGACAGGACTAACACTCTCTTTTTCAATTCAGTCTTTGGGCACAAACAATTTTATTTTCGTCATGTCATTGGGACTGTTAGATCGGTCGCACACATAGCCACTAACCGCGACCACTGATGCTCGCCACAAGCGTTGGATGAAACTTTTCATAGGTACATTTTGTATGGCACACTGAGCGTTTGAGTGGCCACGTTTGAGGCTCAAGCGTGGCGCTCGTTTCTAGTGGCCGCGTTTAGGCGCCGGCATAACCCTGCCTGCATCTCATCTAACTGAAAGCACCGCACCAAACGCAAATCTTCTTGGGTACGATGCATACTCATTTTTAATCACAAAAACGTCCAATATACTCAGTGAAAATGTTACTACGTCTACACAGAGTAGCCGCGTCCAATGGCCGCTTTTAAGCTAACAGTGGCCAAGCCGAGCCACTCGACGCGGCCACGAGTGGTCGCGTTTTGTGGCTAGTGTGCGGCCGCTCTTATGAGGAAAACAAGAATCAACATCATTAGCAAATCAAGAAAGTATTTAATAAAAAAATATAAGTGCGGTTATAGTCACCGCGTTACCAACTGAGTCGTCGAGCAATAAACGTCATACCATAAGACCTGTAAGTGCGAGCGAGATAGACAGATATGACATGTGGGTGCGAGCGAGATGAGATGAGCAATGATTTATGACCTGACGACTCAGATGGTAATGCGTTTACTATAGTTGTAATTTTTTGTGATGATTAAATTATTTTATTAACCCATTTAAATTATTGACCCATGGTTAAGGGAAATAAACTTATTTCTAATTTTCATAACAATTTGCTTGACCAGAACTACCCGAGGAAGGTAATGTACCATAATGATCTTTACATGTTTTGCTTGGTAATGTTCAGGGTGTCTTTAAATATTTAAAATTATAAATTATTTCGGATGTCTGTTCTGGTAAAAAGTTGTATGAAAATTAGGCGCTAAAATGACCGTAAGGGTGGACTCTTTATAAAATTCTATTATATAGCCTATTTATTATACAATAGTTTTTACAAATGATATTGCGACGACTAATCTGTAAAGAACTAAATAAAATAGCTATTAACTAACTGGGATTTAGCACGTTACGTTTTTACGAACTTTTATTGTCGAAGTAAATTAAATGTATCCTTTGATTCAGAAGGAATCCTGACATCAAAGTCAGTCAAATAATTGATAAGGAATTCAGAAAAAAAAAATAACAAACAAGTCTGAGTAAGACTAAAAAGGTTAAAAATGTTGAAATATTTATAGACTTAATAACACTATCATGGCTATAGCGTGGCTAAAGCCTAGTAAACTTCAAATTAACATCTTTCAGATTTACTTTAGATTTGCTGCGAGACCTTGATTCTAGCCAAATTTCATGATTCTGTCAACGGGAGGTACCCTATAGGTTTTGATTCCCTTGCGTTTGTCGAAATCTTAGATACGGCCGCAGCATGCATAAACGGCCGTATCTTTTGATTGCGTTTACTTAGAAGTATGATTTTTTCACAGTTCCAAGGGACTGCAGAATAACTCAGGAGCATTTGATATTAATTTCAACTTATTACGTGTTTCTGAGAAAAATAGTCTTGACAGACGGACAGAAAACGAAGTGATCCTATAAATCACTTTATTTCCTTTTGAGGTACAAAACCGTAAAAAGAAAATATTTCAACAATTAAATAGTGTCGAGAATAAAAAAATTATGTGATTAAAATTATAAGTCGAACAACAATATCATTTGAAAAGCTATTTTGAAGGCATTTTGATAAGAGATTTATGGATTTTTAATAATCTATACCTATATTTTTTTCATATTAAGTTTTTTGAAAAGTTCTTATAACAGTAAAAAAACAGTATTATAGATTTGGTCACAAAATGCCTTCAAGTGGAATTCGAAAAGTTAGCTCACTGAAGCCAGCCAGACCAAGCAACGTGACTAGCCTACTAACACTGGCATAGCCAGCCTAGTAAATCTAGCGTGGCTAGCCTAGCTGCACTGGCATATCTAGCTTAATAACACTACCATGGCTCTAGCGTAGCTAAAGTCAGTTTATGAGAATGGCCTAATAACAATACCGTGGCTCTAGCGTGGCTAAAGTCAGTTTATTAGACTGGCCTAATAACATTACCATGGCTCCAGCGTGGCTAGTCTAGTTTATTAGACTGGCCTAATAACATTACCATGGCTCTAGCGTGGCTAAGGCCTAGTTTATTAAACTGGCCTAATAACACCAACATGGCTCTAGCATGGCTAAATCCTAGTTTATTAGACTGGCCTAATAACACTGCCATGGCTCTAGCGTGGCTAAAGCCTATTTTAATAGACAAGCCTAATAACACTATTGGCTCTAGCGTGGCTAAAGCCTAGTTTATTAGACTGGCCTAATAATATTAGCTCGACTCTAGCTTTACTAAAGCCTAGTTTATTAGACTGGCCTAATAATATTAGCTCGACTCTAGCTTTACTAAAGCCTAGTTTATTAGACTGGCCTAATAATATTAGCTCGACTCTAGCTTTACTAAAGCCTAGTTTATTAGACTGGCCTAATAATATTAGCTCGACTCTAGCTTTACTAAAGCCTAGTTTATTAGACTGGTCTAATTACACCAGCATGACTCTAGCGTGGCTAAAGTCTAGTTTATTAGACTAGCATGTCTACCCCTAGTCAGAGTTATAGTTAGTCTCTTGCATTAGTGGTTGCAGGTCTTCTCGTTTTCTTTCATTCCTGTTTGATATTTTATTGTTGCCTTCTAAGACTCCGATATCTGACAATCTGTGGAAGAAATAACCAAGCGTCAATATCGAACGAGCAGTACATGAAACAGAAACAAATGGCGCACTAAGCTTTGTGAGTATCGCCCAGTGGAATGGCAAGGCCTAGAACCTGATGCCTTATTATGGATGATTCGGATCGTGATCGCGATCGCGTGCCATCTCACTTACGCACGTGGTGCGAGTAAACAGACGCGAACGGGACGGCATGCAATCTCGATCACGATCAAACTTCTATAATAAGGCCGCAGTTTTTATAACTTGTCCAAAAATTAAACAAACGTGGCAGATAAACACAGCTTACTAATGACAATGACAACTCATTGTTCCGCCTTATTTGTATTGGACTCAAGAAAAAACTGACTTTATTTGTTATTATTTTATCTGAAACACATAATTTTCTTGCAGAATTTTGTCTGTTTGCTTGCCATATAAAACACCATTAAATATGATTGAATGGAGTAATGCAATCACGTAATGTTTGATTTTTGGACAGGATTTCAAAGGGTTTTATGGTAATACCATGCTTAAAATATCTGGGACATTTTAGCACACACGGTCATCTGACCCCAAACTAAGCAAAGCTTGTAATATGGCTGCCAGAAACTGATATACGTACATATATATTTTTAAATACATACTTAAATAGATATTAACACCCAGACATAGAACAAACACAAATGTTCATCACACAAATGTTTGTCCGAGATGGGAGTCGAACCCACGCCCCCAAGCACAGAAGATAGATTCACTACCAACTGAGCCACCGGGGCAGTCGAATGCTGTTTATATATTGAGTTACATTTGCAACTGCTGAATTTTATATTTTCCCATTCGCCTAATACCGATAAGTTACATGCTTAACTACTATAAGTGGAACATTATGTTACTTTAAGTTACACACATACGCTACACTATTACTATATTAAGCTCTACTTTTAGGCCCCAAGCCCATCTAAGTGACGTGACACGACACGTGATCTCACAAATATTCCTTGCGCGTAACTTGTTACCTGAGTTGTATGGGCATACGTCAAATAACGTGTTACGTCACATAGATGGGGTTCAGGCCTTTGAGCCAACATGCTCGGCCATTAAACTAGTGTCTATAATATAAGTCCTACGTATACATTAGCAAAAAGGTCAGATATCATAGCTAAATAATAAATAGGTAAGTACCTATAAAAATATAAGTACTGTATGTGAATTCTATAAATTAATCTTCAACAAAAAAGCGTCTTACGAGGAATATGTAGGAATATCTGGAGAATAATTATATTTTATGCACAACAGGGGCCTTACGGACAACAGCTAATTGCGGCACCTAATCCGCTCAGTTTGAAAATCACGCGACCGCAAACTGTATCTGGGCACGATAAGGTTCACGTTCGCGTGATTTTGAAACTGAGCGGATTAGGTGTCGCAATTAGCTGTTGTCCGTAAGGGCCCTGTACCGAAAAGTGAACCTAAGAGGAAAACTGATAGTGTTTTAAATAAGTGTATCTTACAGGAATAAAAGCGTAGTTTTATTAAAAGTCAAATTTCAAATTTCAATCTCAGTATCTACGGGGAAATTGTATCTCTGGGGAATAAATCAGTATAGTATAAATTAAAGTCGCTTTCTGTGTCTGTCTGTCTGTATGGCCGCTAACTCCTCCTAAACCAAGCTACGGATTTTGATGCGGTTACCATCAGTTAGATACATTTTCACGGAAGGTTTATATATATAACTAGCGTCCCGCCCCGGCTTCGCACGTAAATTACACCCGTGCTTAGATAACACAGAAGTCGGCTATTGCAGAACATTTGCTTGAGGCGGGATCCGGTCACTGGATCGAGCTCCACGATCCGAAGGTCCTCTCCACTGAACGACATTATTTTTCAAGAATGGTTCGTGAAGCGGTTGAAATTAGAAAACATCGCAATTTCAACCGGGAAGATGGATTTAAGTTAGCGGCGTCGTGGAATCCCGTAGTGAGCAAGTGTACAAACCGCGGTGTAGGTACTAGGACATTTACCGATACAGTCAGTGTTGTGTGTCGTAGTGACAACCCTGCGATTTTTCAAGATCAAGTGAGGGTAGGAGAACAAAACACCCGCTCTTCTCGCCGGACTCACCCGCAGTTTTCAGTCGGCTCGTGACCACGGCCATTGTAACATGGTCGAAACGTCGAGCGAAAGGTACATATTTTTTACCTATATTAAATCATACGTGATAAGTCCCGATAAACATTTAAAACATGTGTTCAAATCGCGAAAGTTTAAAAATTACTATAGTTACAATGTCAGCCACAATAGTGACACACTAAGCTACTATAAATAACAAGCACTGCTACTATAAGTTACACGCACAGCTGCTATAAGTTACACGCACAGCTACTATAAGTTACACGATCAACGTACTATAAGTTACACGCTCAGCTTCTATATACATGTACTTACACTAGCGACTCGTCGTCATCTGCGTGCGTAGGCGTAAAGTATGGATTGGCCGCCGCCGGGCGGAACTTATAGCCGGTCATCACGAAGAACAACAGTGTTGCCATCTCTCGAAACAGCTCGTCCAGCCATGCGAATTGGAACGGCACTAAAATCTGAAAGAAACGTATATTGTACACTAGCTTTTGCACACAGATTCTCTCAAGTAATGAAAAACATCAACCATGTAAATTATAGTTTAGTTTTAGTTTTATATTAGTTTTAAATCAGTGAAATAATAGGTTTAATACTTTTAGAATCATTATTGACCATAGGAATTTTGCCAGACCTATGCATTACTAATTTAGAGGTTGGTATGATTAATTTATGTTTATAGTTGGACTTTATTCTGTAGTTTCGATAATCAGCTATTTTCTTGATTAGTCCTACCCTACGTTGATATGTTACCTTGAGACTATGGACATGTGAATGTATTACCTTAAGTATGGACACGATGAACCTTGTGAAATATATGTAGCAAACAACCATGACGTAGAAGTGCCGGAATAGCTTAAGCTTGCGAAGGTTGATGGCTGCCTTGCCATCTGTATTCGAGGCGTCTTGCAGGTGCCGTATCGACCTAGCACAAAAAACAAATTACATTTATATTTTCAATCAGTTTTATAGTTAGTAGTTTTTCCGTGGGCCCATTTTTACAAGCTTTTATTTAAGGCACGTTTCACATATGGAGGTAAATTCAATTTCAATTTTTCTTGTCCTTGTAGCTAGGCCGGGTAACTATCGTACATGACACGGTGTTTGCGCATTTCGTTGGATGCTTTTTTATATTATCTTGAACAGCTATTTATCAGTATCGCACCATATTACTTACAATTGTCAATGAACCGTTTGAAACAGCAAAAAATTGTTTATCATCAAATGTAAGTAATAATGTTCACTAAAGATTTATAATATCTTTACATGATTTTGTAAAGGATAATAATCAATTTGCACAAACACCATGATCGTTCACAATAATTACCCGGACTAGCTACAAGAACAAAAAACTGTTTGAAATTTGAATTTCTCGCCATAAGTGAAAAGTACCACCTTAACATGCAATGTTTTAATAAAAGCTTGTTTAGGTCACATATTGCAAGCTGAATTATAACCATTTTGCTGAAATTTTGCATACACCTTTAGTTCTGGTGACAATACAATATGCAATACCCAATATTGTAATATTTTCAAAATGGCTGCCGCCACAAGATGGCGGATGGTGTATATTTTTTGTCAACCCTCTTTAACATGGGTATCAAATGAAGGAGCTTGAAGAATAGAAAACGATAACATGGGATCACACTAAATTCAATATAGCCGCCGCTCCAAGATGGCGGTTTACATTTTCTTAGCTAAGTCGATAAGCTTGTTTAAAATAATGTTTTAATATTAACTTATTACTGTTATAATTACAAAAGTACACATTTGTATATCATTATTCATAGTGTAAAGAGGTTACATGTATGATAATTTTTGTATATTTAAAGTAACTTTAAATGATTCTATTACGGAGTTTTAAAATGACAAATTGTTAAAATAAATTGTTCTGATGTTAGATTATAATTATAATAGAATAAAAATAATTTGCATGCCATGATGCTAGAGCATGGTGTTTCTTTAAATATTTTGAATTTGAATTGAGTATTAATGTTATGTGTTATTACTTTTGACTTGTTCATACCATGGTATAATAATATACTCCGCCAGGTATAGCAATCCGAGAAAAAATTACCACGTGGGCGTCCCGCAATGATGTCATAATGTCAATTTACCACAGGTTCGAGAGAGATGACGATACTCCACGTAACAGCTGATTGGATAAAGTGGCAACTGGACAGTGACGTCATATATTATATATTATAATATATAATAATTACCTCATTGTCATCATATTAGTATTTGTTTTTAGATTGGTTTATTTATTATTTTATTTATATTTTTATTTGGTCGTGTGTACTGTACGTGTGCTTGTACCGAGACATCACCAAACGGCTCCAACGGAAGACCAGCGCTGGTTAACAGCCGGCATTATGCTGAGTTGGGGCCGATTTGTGACCTTATATTATAACTTGTCGATAAGCAATTTTTTTATAAACCTAAGTTGGTCACAAATAAACTTTTTCTTTCTTTCTTTCTTTCATTGCGGGACCACTCCCTTGTTTTTTTAGATCATGGTTCATACCATACAACAGGGAATAAGATGGCGCCGCAACACATTAGCTCGACCAGTACGAAGATATCTCGCCATGCGTTATACTCGGCCGCGCCCTCCTCGCTCTCTGCCAGTATTATCTCCGCCACATTAGCTAGTACCTGGAATAGACAGAACATGATGTCAGGTTCACATTTACTACTGAAAGTATATACTTCTTTAGTTTTTTTTTACTACCCACGACGGAACGGTGAAGATTTATGAGTTTAAGGTGGTTCGATTCACCTGTGGCGGGAAATTTAAATTTTAAACAGTTTTTTGGTCCTAGTAGCCAGGCCAGGTAATTATTTTTAAATAACACAGTGTTTGCGCAAAATGTTGGCTGTTCTTTACATTATAATGTACAATTATTTAACAGTAAAGCACCATATTACTTACATTTGTGAATAAACCGTTTGAAACAGCAAAAATTTGTTTATTCACAAATGTAAGTAATAATGGACTTTAGAGATAAATAGCTTTACATGATTTTGTAAAGAATAATAATCAATCTGCGCAAACATCATGGTTGTTTACAATAATTACCCGGCCTAGCTACAAGGACAAGAAAACTGTTTGAAATTTGAATTTCCCGCCATTTGTGCAACGAGTGGTTCGGTCTTAAGGTGAGAGGTTGTTTATGTTTCTATTTACATCCAAAACGGCTGGACTGATTTTAATTTAGTTTCTGTTTTTTAAAATGACTTCATCGAAAGTGGTCTTAGCTATATAATTCAAGAAAATCTGTGCAGCCATTTGAAGATCACTTGGTCTTATGCCAGGGGTTTTTTTTTAATTTGGTCATCTATACTTGTTTTTATATTGATTTTTATTTATTTACGTAATCATTTATTTATTTTATTATAATTTTTACCGCGGCTGTTGCCTGGCAGACTGAAGGAATTCGTAATGAAGCGCTAATTGAAATTATCATTTGTAAGTTCAGTGAGCCGTGCTGAGTTGCACCAGTTTTGTGCAAGTTCTTCAGTTTGCCTTTTTTTGATCTTTTAGCCTATAAACCAGTGCTGGCGTTTGTTTCCAAAAGTATCGCGGCAGAAGTTCTGTGACGGAACCATTGTTGGGGATCTATTCACAATTTCCGTAACGATTAACAAAGAATTTCGACAAGCGTGGTATGGCAAAAATGTTATAAACCCTAATGACAAGGTAAAAAAACAAGGCTAGGCTTTCTTATAGGCTTTCAGATTCTAAGAACTCCCACAAAGGCACAAACACTTTTTATCATTTTTAGTTACAGACTTGCATTTAACCATATCTCACCTGCGGGCCTAGCATAGCCCGTGAACAAATTATTTTCCCCCTGTTTTTTGTATCAGGAAATATTGAAGAATAATACATTTTATTCTTAATTTTACAATAACTGCGGAAACTATACTGCCGCTGTCAATCACTCGTGGATAAACTATCCACAGACGTAGCCGTGATTTGATGGTAGAGAGAACAGGGAAAGGGTTTTTATCCTCTCCCCCGGGATGGAGGATGGCTGCAAGTAACTTAAAGTAACTGTGTAAAAATGAAATAATAATTATAACCTTTTAATCTAATTTAATTATAACTATTTGAATATGACATTTTACTATTTTACATAGATTTGACATTTTATACAATTTAACATAATTTTACATTTTTACTAAGAAGATTTTATTTTATTATTTTAATGTTATAAAATTGAGTGGTGTAAACCTACCAAACAAGTTTGGTAGCTTTCTACCACTGACACTTGGGAACACCTTGTTGTGAGGATGTATTGGGATTTCTATCAAATGTATTGTTTTTGTAAATTACTTCGTGTTTTAGGTTTTAGCTTTGTGTTTTTTTTGTGACGTTTCAAAAGTGTATCATTGTATGCCTACTTGAAAGAGATTAAATGAATTGAATTGAATGGGAAGACTCCCCATTGTAAAATTATCTACCACCCATGCTAGGCCTGCTGATGTCAAGCGAGTCTTTCGCTAAATAGTGGCACCACTATAGAAACCAAGCTATACTGACCTGGAGAGGTATGACGATCATGAAAAGTTTCTTGTCCCTATCTGAGAGGATATGTTTTATGAAGTTCCAGCCGGTGCCGACCAGCACTATCGTTACGAATAGCACTGCGCCTTTTAACCTGAAAACCAACGCTTTTCTTATTTTTTTTTTAATATTCGGGACGGCTTTTGCACACACGGTCATCTGACCCCAAACTAAAGCAAAGCTTGTGATATGGCTGCCAGAGACTGATATACATACATGTATAGTTTTTTGAATACATATTAACAACCAGATATAGAACAAACACAAATGTTCATTACATCAACGGGGAGTGTTCTGAAGAACTATTTGATCTGATGCCGGCGTCGCGGTTTTACCATCGCACTAGCCGCCACCGCCTGAAGGCTCATCCACACATAATAGATCAGTGGAAATCGCACACTGTGCGTTTCACACGATCCTTCTTGCCTCATACCTGCAAAATGTGGAATGAGCTACCTTCTACGGTGTTTCCGAGAAGCTACAACATGGGGTTCTTCAAAACGCGAGTTAATCGAGTTCTAAAGGGTCTGCAACGTATTTGTGATGCCTCTGGTGTTACAAGTATCCACAGGCGACGGTGACTGCTTTCCATCAGGCAGCCCGTATGCTTGTTTGCCACCTTAGGCATTAAAAAAAAAAAAACATAAATGTTTGTACTAGGTGGGAATCGAACCCACGGCCCCAAGCTCAGACGATAGGTTCACTACCAACTGGACTAACGGGCTATTATAGATAACTACCTGTTGTCCACGACTTGGTACGCGTAGACTTTCATATGAACTTCCGACCTTTCCTTCCTTCTTTTTTTTTCTTTTTGCCCCCTTTCATTCGATCCTTTTGAACGGACCTCTAAACCCCATAAGAAATCTACCTACCATATTTCAAGTAATTCTGGAGATTTTGTGATGAGTCAGAATCGACGCAGTCCTTTAAATTTTTTGTTAAAATTGTTTGAGTTATTGTCCTGAGTTCATCAAAAAATCCCATTGAAATGGCACATTCTGTTTTTCCCGAATTTGAAAATTTTCCTAGTTTTCTTCTCATAAAAACCTAATATAGTCTTTAAGGGTCGGCAAAGTCCCCAAGTCGTTACAGGTATCCATAGACGACGGCAATTGCTTACCATCGCAGCTCGTTGGAATTTTTGCCACTTATGGCATAATAAAAAAAGGTGCACAAGCGGCATCTGTGTGTATATCAGTGTCTGGCAGCCATATCTCAAGCTTTGCTTAGTGTGGGGTCAGATGACCGTGTGTGTAAAAATGTCCCGAATATTTATTTATTTATTATTTATTATCTATGCTGATAAGGATCTTTGGTCACGAACTTAACTCCATATTTTTATATTACTAGCGGCATTATGCAGAAGCAGAATTTAAAAATTTTTGACATGCACATTGGAGTTATTAATAAATATTTGTATGGTCCTTTGATTATCCAGTCTCACACAATTTGCAGAACATAAATATCCCGTCTATCGTCACACAATATTCTCTTGCATAATTTCATCAAAATTGATTCAGCCATATAGCAGCCAAATAGACAGGCAGTGAGAAAACCTTGGATTTATAATATTAGTGTGGTGGCGATACAAGACGATCCAATTTGCAAAAATCTTGAGTTACAAATATTTTCATATTTCGTTTATTGCGTATATATGGGTACACAGGAGATGGATAATTAACAGTGAAAGAGCGCCTTTCGGGATGCAAACAAATATAAGGATCTAAGGGAAAATTAACTAAAAATTAAAAAAATATTATCACATTGTACACTATCAAATTAGCCTCAACTACAGCGAATTCAACTACAACTGTTATTTTAACGGTTTTTGTCAAATATATATTCTAAAGGATCGTCAAGTATTTCCATTAAATATTTCTTAAAAATGTGTCACTTACAAATGTGTGATGTAGTACAATATCGCCCATGCTGTGACATGTTCTCCCCGGGTTTGTATGAAGTGATAGTTGATCCCGTGGAAGGCGAGCGATAATGCCTTGAGGTACACCAGAACACACATTATTATATGTATCCGGTAGACGGGCTGCTTGCTCGTGCGCAGTATGTAAGTCCAAAACACGGCGCAGAAGAAGAATGTAAAAGACGCCATAGCGTAGAACGTAGGTAGGGGCATATCACCAGCAGATAGGAAATTATGGTTGGCATTTGTCTCGTAGATTTCAACCTGAAAATAAAGTAAATAGTTTTGACTTTAAACAAATACAATAAATAAATATTTTTGGGACATATTTACACACACGGTCATCTGACCCCAAACTAAGCAAAGCATGTGACACGGCTGCCAGAGACTGACATACATACATATAATATAATACTAATATTATAAAGAGAAAAGATTTGATTGTTTGTTTTGAATAGGCTCCGAAACTAAAGAACCGATGAAAAAAAATCTTGAAAAGGAGCCATTAGAGCCCCTTTAACAGGGAATACGCGCGATTTCGGAGACGGTCGACCCGCGTACCGAAACCGAAACCGGTCGATCGTCTCGACCGATAAAACATCATCGTGAGTGCAAGCCGGTGTTATAATAATGAATGAATTTGACTGAAAAATATAGGAATTGACTTCATTGCAATGGAGCAAGCAACTTGACACGCACAGAAGGCTATTAAATATAAATAAAAGTTATTAATGAATATCCGAGTATATTAAATTAAATCAAATATCAATACTCACAACCATGTTGACAGCGGGCCCGGAGCCCTGGCCGCCTCGCGGGCAGTTGTTGAAATACAAGTTGTAAAGCCCTTGCTCTTGTTTCGTGCCCACGTATAACGCAAACTGTGAAAGAGTACAATTAATATAAGCTACGTAACAAAAAAACTACCTGTTATAACTTGGTAATGAACAGAAATTTGTCACCGACTCACACTTGGCCATTATTTATTATTTGTTATTATACTTTAGAGTGTGTACTAAAATCATGCCAAGTTTGACCATTGTACGTATTACCGTTTTTACATTAGAGCCCCATACAACAAACAACATTTCCTTAATATTTTAATTTTTTTTCTTTTATTTTTACTTTTTGACTGTTTTATCATTCCTTAATTAATCCGCCGTAACATTACCATATTCTGTGAAAATTTCAACAGGCTGTTTTTTTACGGTTCGAAAGGTACAGTCGTTAAAAGGTAGGACGGACAGACAGTCAGTGTAAGCTCAGTAATAGGATCCCGTTTTTACCCTTTGTGTACAGAACCCTAGAACCGCATAATTTGAGAACAGCTGGACTGATATGGCTATTTTATGTTATAAATGTTCGTAAAATTTAAACAATAAAATCCATACTGTTTTAAACTATCACGGTTGTTCACTAAAGTAATGTGTTGTTGTGTGTGTTAGTTGGGTTATATGAGTTCAGCCTACCCGTGATCATGGTGCATGTAACTGCGCCAAAATATCGGGAGCTCATTCCACAACCTTACCACGTTAAATATCCCGTAAAATATAATCAAATAACTTTAATAAATTGTTTTATTTTATTTTTTAAATTGTTTTATTGATAAACTTTAATAATTTGTGCCCGTTGCCGTGGAGACCATGGGTTGTTGGGGGACTGAGGCCAAGAAGCTCATTTCGGAGATAGGGCACAGGCTCAAGGAAAAGTGTGGTGACTCCCGCTCCGGCTCGTTCCTGGTGCAAAGGTTGGCCATTGCCATCCAACGCGGTAACGCACCGAGTGTTTTGGGTACCTTTGCGCCGGGAACGGTCAGGGGTGGGTTATTTGAATAGTTATTAGTTTAATTGTAATATGACTGAGATTTTGAATAATAAATACTTTTAATCCAAACTTTAATAAAATCCATTATTAAAAGTGTTTATTTTCAACACTTCTCAATTCATTACTTACACTAGTGTTGTAGTAATCGAACCCATTGTGTGTTTTTTTCGTGATTGGAAGTTCGGGGTACACACATTGGTTACTATCTTCAAGGACACCTGAAATACAATGGCAAACAAACAATTTAATATACTACTGATTGGTTGAAGTACTAAAAATCACTCTTGCAACACATTTATCTAAATTGGTAGAAGCCGTGAGGTTGTGGGCGGGATAAACATACATAAATGAGCATCATCATCACCATTTCATCATCATCATCATTTTATTACATCATCATTTTAGCCTATCATGTTCCCGCTGCTGGGACTCAGGCCTTCTCTCAGAGAAAGAGGGTGGGCCCTATGATCCACTACGCTGGCCCAGTGTATGTTGGTGAATGTCATGTGTATTCGAACTTTTGAGATTCTTGGAGATATTTCTTTCACCGTTTTTGAGCGACGGCATCGAAACTGCTCATAATAATTATATTTAGGTACTGAACAAATCATTGGTGCAAGGCCGAGGTTTAAACCGGGTGCCAACAAATAACCCTTCATAAGGGGTAAGGTATGTCCTAAAACTGCGACCAGAACTAACAGGGGATGGGCAGCAGTATCCTGTTAGTACACAGTGAACGTACTGCGATCCCCAAGCCACCTGCCAAGCGTGGGTATTATGGCAGCACCCCTCTCTAAGAGGGAGGCCTTGTTCAGCAGTAGACATTTAATGGCTGATGATGTGAAGGGGTCATCATCATCATCATCAGCCAGAAGACGTCCACTGCTGAACATAGGCCTCCCCCTTTAACCTCCACCCTGAACAACAGCCTGCCTTTTGCATCCACTGGATGCCCGCGACTCTCACAATGTCGTCGGTCCATCTAGTGGGAGGCCTCCCTACGCTGCGTCTTCCGGTTCGTGGTCTCCACTCCAGAACCTTTCTTCCCCATCGGTTATTGGTTCTTCGAGCGATGTGGCCTGCCCATTGCCACTTCAACTTGCAAATTTTAACAGCTATGTCAGTGACTCTGGTTCTTTGGCGAATATCCACGTTTCGGATTTTATCGCGCAAATGTGAAGGGGTGAGGGGGAGGTACTGCTCGACCACCATCGCTCTAACATACAAATGAACTAGAATTCTCTTTTTATTTATATTACACGGGAATTACTCACATAAGATTAAACCGGTCACTCAGACTATAGTTGTGGACACTTTTAAGTTGGAGTGCCAAGCCAGACACAGCCGCGCGCGTGCATTCACCTTGAAAAAGACTGCTTAATGCGGTTGAAACTATAGTCGGAGTGACCGGCTTAATCTTACGTGTGTAATATAAATAAAATTTGTGAAAACTACGTCAGTTTCTATAGTAAAATTCTCTTTTTTGGCGTCGTCATTATTGGGCAGTAAAGTAACAACTTACGATTTGATATCTTGGATCTATTTTCATACAGGTGCAGTACTGGTGCTTTACACGTCACATTTAATCTGAAACAAAAATATGGACTTATAAAGTTAGAGCATTCATCAGTAACTCCATATACATTTTATTGTATGTTTACATCTAACTATTTATTATTATCGGGTTACTGGTTTGAGTAGTAAAGTAACTTGGAAGTTTTAGATAGAAATAATTGTTTTGTTGATTGTCAAAACCAACATTTTGTTGAGCTGTGTACTGGAAGCTCTCCAAAGTCAATATTCTGTTTACTTACTTGCTTATTGTGTGTACTAAATTACTGGCCCAATACGCTAATAATTGTTGTACCAGAATAAACACCCGGGCCAACAGTTTTATTGTTATCACATTGACTCAAATAGAAGCCCTGTTCTAAATGATAATAGAGGTTATTCAAAGACTGACAGTATTTCAAGCCTATTATTAAAAAAAAGTTAGTATTTTCATTAAAAATATAGACTATGCCCGGGTGGGAATGGAACCTGAGTACTCTGGTGCAGATTGCAGATATACTACCAAGTGAGGCATTCTGGCCATTTGAACTATATGATTACACTATTGCTGCCACTGGTTACCCCATGGAGACAGATCTCTAGCTACCCAATTAACAGGGTCGCACAGCAGTGCGGGCAGTGGCATCTTCTATTGTTGGTGGCCAAGATCCACTATGGGATCATTTCACCACCCTAGTAGTCATTGCTTTCGTACCTTAACTGATTAAAGTCCATGTTGAGGAACACGATGGCAGGATGCTGCGGAGTGAGAACACTCTCCTTGAAATAGCAGGAATCTGTATTGCCTTGAACCATGTATGGACTGATGGCGTTGTTCTCTGTTCGGTCCAGGGTGAACCCATACTGAAAGTTGATAGATACATAAGAAAATATGTTTAGGAGTTAATATATTGTCATAGAGTAAAAATCAGACTCTCGCCGACCGGCGAAAGACATCGCGAGACTGAGTCCGATGACGTTCTCTAGTCTCAGAGGCAAGACCCCCCTTTGGTTGCACCAGCTGAGTAAGTAGTATGAAAAATGTGACTATTATAATGTAAGTCCATCAATGCTTAACTGATGTCAAGGCTTGTTTAAACTTTTCGCGAATATATGATATAACATTGGATTTTTGACCAAGTACAGGGCACTTACGATAACTGTCTCTACCTTATAGTGATTCCACTAGATCGTTGGCGATTTGAAAAAAAAAACTGTGTATGTTACAGCAATAATAATTAAAAACAAATAAAGTAGTAGTGTGCTATTAGAAATAGACATTTAAAACATATGTCACTTATACTTATCATTATGAACAAGTTGTTTGTTTCTTTCATAAATTTTTTGTTAATGTAAAAAATCTGGTTGATTCGTTACTATTTTGCTGCGAGAAAGAGGAACAAACAAACACACTATCGCATTTATAACATTAGTATGATGATTACAATTGCTTTTCTGCTTAGTTCTATTGTTCCAAGTGAACAAAAGACTGTTAATAAAACTGCCTGTAGGAAGTCTTATAAACAGGGGTCAACAAGTTTAAATTCCATGATCTTGTTCAAGAAGAAAGCAACTAGATCTACATTAGTAAATGTACTATTCATTGCAACTTGAACAGTCACTTGTATAAGCTAGGAGCCACGGACAGTCCACTGTGTCGTTGCTGAATGAAAGAGAACGAAACTGTAGAGCATGCGAGGTAGCATTGTGAAGCCATAGAAGAAACTAGAAACGCTACCGGGTTGCATGAGGCACTATTGCCTTCTTCATCCACGTCACCCCTACAGCTAGACTGCTTTTCATCATTATCATTTACACCACCATCTACGCCACTGGAGCAACTGTGCCAGCTCCCCAGAGCTCACTCCGATATTTCAAGGAGTTGGGTTGGCTCGGGTAGGTGCTGGTAGGGGGAAATGCACAATACACCCCAAGTGGGACGTCAGTGCAGGACTTATCGCCCCCATCTCGAAAAAGAAATGTATTAATTACCTCTCCATAGATCGGGCCTTGAGGCATCATGAAGTTCACCAACTTCACATCAAGAATACCGCCTTTGAAGAAGCCGAACGTAGTGAGATCTACGTAACGCCTTTCATCATCCTGTCACAAAAACACAGATAATGCACAAACTTATTTAAAAATATCTATATAAATAGTCTTAGATGAAACAAATGTCAGGAACCAGATCTAATAGTGCTAACAGACGAGACGGACTTGGTAGAGGAACCATCGTCCAACCCACAGAAATGAAAAAAAAAATTGTTTAAATTAGAACAGCTGTCAAGGCATTTCTGTAAGATTTTTTTTGTAGCCATTTGCACCCATATTAACGAAACGTCAGTTATTTGAAATCAGTTAGCAGCTTTGATGCGGACAAAGAACTTTGAGACGTAACCCAAAAAGGTAAGGTCCAAGTTCTTTTGGATGCGGAGTTCGATGCGTTGACATACATGAGAATGTTCAAGCAAGATTCTGTCATAATACCTGGCGACAGATTTTCCTTCTCATTTCTGTTCTATTTACTTCTCTTTTCTGTGGTCCAACCAACGAGAGGGAAAGAGAAAACTTTATCTTTCGTTGCTTGGACGGCGGTCCGTCAACAAAATCCATGCGTCTTTTAGTACTATAAAACTATTGCCTTCGCGATTTTGCTAGCATAGTGAAGATAACAACTCAATGTTAAACCAAATCTACTCCCGTCCCACCTTTTCCAGTCTATTTCACATCAGTCCTATAATTCACTTTACTCATTCGGCTGAAAAAGCCGTGGTAGCCCATTTAGGAGACTGCTGGACTTGAAAGTGTGAGGTCGCGGGTTCAAACCCCGGGCCCGTACCAATGAGCTCCTTGGAGCTTATGTACAGATTTTCATACCGAAAATAAGGATATGTAAGGATTTTTTTCGCTTTTTGGTGAAGGAAAACATCATAAGGAAACCTGTATACGTACGGAGAAGGAATTTAATGGCGTATATGAATCCACCAACCCGCACTGGGCCAGCTTGGTGGATATGGCCCAATCATCTTTCCGGGGGTAGGCTAAAAGTCCAGCAGTGGACTGTTAAAAGGCTGATTGTGATGATTCTGCTCCAATCCCAAATCCAATCCAGCTTATTCTATTCATTCATTCATTTATTCAGAAATTTTTAATTTATTTATTTATTCATTTTATTCTACTCTAGTCATGCATCTGTCATGTATTCTACCTTATTCCGATCATACTCTCTCAGCTGTAGTTCTACATCCATCCCGAAATCGACTACTCCAGTCCCTCGTCTGCTCACTCCACTCAGTAAGTCGATACAAAATACGGACACGCTAATAACGTGTCACATTAATTAAAATCATAACTTAATTATACGAAATTATCTCAGCGTGATATCACTGGTTAAAATAAACTAGGATCTCTTACCACAAGGTGCAATTTATGAATCCTGCAGGATACGGTAGCAGCTAGCAGAAGATATGATAATGCCTGGAGAATACGAAACATTTTGAGATACCAAACTATATAACATTTAACGAACAATATTGTACTGGTAATAGAGGCGCATCCTCAGTAATGTTAAATTTTGGATATGTTTTTATAAAAACTACTGAATGCAAACAACGGAAACAAGATCCAAAAAAAAATTATTTGCCGTCGTCGTCGTCGTCAAAATATCCGGCCACCACTTCACTTAGCTCGCTATTTTGACAGTGACAGTGTGGATTTTGTTTTTTTTTTTAATTTCGTGTCCATTGATGCATAGTCCTTCAGTCGGAATAATAATAAGATATTATAATAACGACAAACGTGTTTTCAAGCAAAGCAAGAAAACAACTCACAGTCAAGTCTAAATCACATGTCCCAGTAAATTTTGGAGTCTTGTAGACTTTACTAAAGGCTTTCTGTAGAGTTTTGGAAAGATCACGAGAAAATAACACAAGTTTAGGAAAATAATACGTTGAGGATCTTTCACATGGGCGCCAAAATAAAACATCTTAAATAATTGTTTATTTTTTATTAATTTCATAATAATAGGTACAGTGTCCTTCAGTCGAAATAATAAACAAGTTTACCAGGTATAAAACGTATCGATATACAAATAAAAAGTAAAGCAATACAGTAAGACACGGTCAAGTTCAAGTCATGCCCTAGTACCTACGTGGAAAAGTGATGGAGATTTTACCCGAGATACAGAGTAAATATTTGATGACAAACTTAACGTCGTAGTTGACCAAGAGGTGCTTCCATACATACCAACCATGAAATGTAAGTTGGTAATATTATAGCAAAAATCATAGTCTGGACTGAAAATTTTCAGCCAACCTATTCGCGATATATTATTTACCATATTAGATATTAAATACTTTTTATCCATGAAACAAACGGGTGAAGGTCGTTCTTTAGTCGGATCCTCTACTTATGTCTTCTATACCTCTACTAATACATTAGGTATTAACTACCTACTGCCACAGAAAACATAATCTACTGCGTAGAGGGAGAAAAGAAAACTGAATCTATAACCTACTGTAATATTTTAAAATATGGTACGGGAGACGCACAGGCGGGGTGAACTTGCACTTGACACCGAGAAATTAGAACATCGTTCTATATTATACTTATTTCACTTCACACATCATCAGCCATTAAATGTCCACTGCTGAACAAGGCCTCCCTCTTAGAGAGGGGTGTTGCGTTATTCCCCACGCTTGGCAGGTGGCTTGGGGATCGCAGTGCGTTCACCTACTAACTGGACGCTGCATCCCATCATATTTTCCATCATATTTTATTATAGCAGAGCCTAGAACTAGTAGATAAACAAAAGAATAGTTAATGATGTGTCATTGAGATCAATTGATAATAATTGATGTTCACTTGCATTGGTGGGATCTGTTAGCACGAATAATATCGATTTGGGTCCATTGAATAGGTATGATATGAATCATTGAGAAACACTGTACCGGCTCGAGTTAGCCACGAAGCCCTCGAAACGGCAAACAGGCTGATTTACATTTGCGACATTGAGGTACAATTACCTACTCTACTAGTAGGTACCTACAGGACCCATATATACAAGTTTACATACCACTTTATGGTTGATATTCCGAAAACCCGTGCGAAGCGCTTTGATTCCACTTTTATTATGCGAACTGCTAGTCTGTGGAATGCGCTGCCTGAATGGGTGTTCCCCGATAGTTACAATCTGGGTGTCTTCAAATCACGAGTAAATCGGTTTCTTCTAGGCAAGCGTACCTACCTACTCCACCGTAGATTTCGCAACAAGGCGAGTTGGTGGTCAAACACAATACTATTATTAAATAATTAAACCCGGGTTTATAGTGGTAAATAAGACCCGGGTATGTCCTAAAACTGCGACCAGAACCACCAGAGGATGGGCAGCAGCATCCAATAAGTACACAGTGAACGTACTGCGATCGCCAAGCCACCTGCCAAGCGTGGGGATTATGGCAACACCCCTCTCTAAGATAGGCTTTTGTTCAGCAGTTTACTTTTACTAGCTAATGATGTGATGTGTGTGATACCTTATAGTAAAAGTTGTTCACAATCATAATGATGAGTATAATGACCTCCTTTCGGCTTAGTAGATACAACCTCTCTGCATAATTCAAGGTGAGCTTAAAAGATTTATATAATCTGATATTATTTTTATTTTAGTTATGTACCTATTCCAAACACAAGCCAAGAACGATCTTATCTAATCTAATAACTGTAAAAATGAGCAATTATTCGCTTATCTCGTATTAGGGCTCTGACGATTTCTGACGATTATTTATCTAGGGCTCTGACGATTCGGATAAAATTTTGTATTTAGAATTTTAGATAGGGTTTTGCTTTTTAGGTTTACGTAATTGTTTAGTTAATCCTACTAATATTATAAACGCGAAAGTTTGTATGTACAGTAAAAGCTCCTTTATTCGCGGATTAAAAAAATGCGACCCAATTTCTATATTCGCGACTAACATTTTTTTATATTCGCGGATCTAATAAGTACATACATAATAATAAAATTATTCCAATAGGTATCCAACCCAATATCCTTGTCAAATGGACTAATAAAAAAGTAAATTAGATCTTATTACATGTTTGCCTAAAGTTTGTTATTAAATGATATCGCCGAGGCCTTTGACACAAGCCGCCTTCGCCGCGATCGGTGTTTTTGAGAATGTAAACAAACAGAATGAAAGCAACCTTATAACTCAAAAAATAAAGTATATTTTTAAATGTTGTTGTTCCGTTTATAGTAAAAGCCGCTTTGCGTATGTTTCGTCTTTCACATTCGTTACAATTGTTACAAAAATTGTGATCGAGTACTGCACTCTTCCTAGTAGTCAACAAAAAAAAATGAGAAACGAGTTTCGACACGAAAAAAATCTGTGTTACCGCCAAAAACTGTAACTGAAAACTGCCAAGCAAGAAAAAATTACAAAATTCTTCAAACCATTGCCTAAGCCTTAAGATAATTAATTAAAATGTTCAAAAACTTCAATTACATTATTTTTTTATGTATTTTTTTTGTCACCTAGGAACGTATCCCCTATAATCCCATATAAATTACCATTCCGTATTCACGGTTTCTGTATTCGCGGCATATTTATGGAACATATACCCCGCGAATAAGCTTTTACTAGATGTATGGATGTTTGTTCTTCTTTCACGCTGCAACGGAACAACGGATCGACCTGATTTTTTGCATGGGAATAGTTCAAAAGCCAGAGAGCGACATAGGTTACTTTTCATCATCATCATCATCACCGTTTTTCATCACTTCGCGGGTGAAACAGCAGGGCGCAGCTAGTACTTATATAATTATAGTAGGTATATCTTGTAAAACCGAGGGAAACAAGTCAGTCAAGTTACGGCGTGACCAAGATAAATAGGGATTCATTTTTACATGTACATATTATAATTATGCATATAGATTTTTTCCCGCCTGACTTCTAACTAAATACAAATATTATTTTGATCTTTGTAGTGGCACAATGTTAGTGATTGTGATAAAAAAACACATAATACCTACATAAATAATTGTCACGGACACCTCGAAAACGCTCTAGCATTTTTTTATTTATGTTACTAGGAAGCAATGATTGTAACATAAGGGCGCAAAATAATATTTTTACGGCGAGGGCGCTTTTTTGAATCTTGAGCGAAGTGTAGGGTTCTAGAGTAGTATCCCGAGCGTAGCGAGGGCATTTTTTTCGGGATTCTACTAAAGAACTTTAGTAGAATCCCGAAAAAAAAATGGCAAAAAAATTTTGCACCCGAGTGATACCCTCTATTTTTCATCACACACTATGAGAAAATAAAAGGCGCCTCATATTTTATTGTAATATTATTATTTAATAAAACATAGAGTAACAACTAAATAGAAATTAAATAGTATCTAATAAAACAACTAAAAACTTATATTTAGGTACATTTGAGACATTTTCGCAATTATGAAAATTTATTGTTACACAATACCATGAATTTCTAACAATTCGTGAAAACTGACGAAAACGCGGGCTGTAGTTCGCGCGTTTTTAAACTTTGCGGCGCACTTTTTGAATTTAAAGAGGATTAAAAATTAATTCTGCCCGCTAAAAGTTTCTTATAGAAAACACCACCTTTGGGTGCAATTAAAGGCGAACCAAGTCGTCCTTTTCGAATTGATGGGATGAAAAATATTTTGAAACCATAAAAATTGTCACATCATTGTCACTGATGGAATTAATTTCTATGTCTACGAAGTTAAGATCGATGTTTCTGTCAACATTTATCGACCTGCAAAATTTGGGACTCACGTCGCCTTAAGTATGACATGTACCTAGTTACCTACTTGGTTACCTACTTTATATTAATAATTCAATTAGATTCAATGTGAGAATTCTATTTCTATTCAACTTAATTATAGTTCACAAAATTTTTACACGCGAATACTAAATGTATTGGGAGTATGTACCTACCTAATATTTGTAGGGTTCTGTACCGAAAGGGTAAAAACGGGACCCTATTACTAAGCGTACAATGTCCATATGTCCTTTTTTATGCTATATGTGGCAAACAAGCTGACGGGCTGCCTGATGGTAATCAATCTCCATCGCCTATGTAAACTACATTATACGTACATACTTGTAACACCAGAGGCATCACAAATACGTTGCTGTCCCATAAGGACTTTATTAACTCGCCTTTTGAAGAACCCCATGTTGTAGCTTTCTACATATTAACGTAAACCTAATAATATAATATAATATTGTATAATAGTATAAACCTATTAACTTATTAATGGCTATATCTTTCGAACCGTAATAGATAGCCAATTGACATTTTTACTGAAAATGTAATGTTCATCATCATCATCCACAGCCTTCCTTATCCCGCTGCTGGGTATATAGGCCTCTCTCTTGCTATGCCATCTGCCTCGGTCCTGCCTGTGCTAATCGAGTCCAGGTTCGACCCGCAATAGTAATAATATCGACCCATCTTGCTGCATGTAATGTTACGGCGGATTAATTAAGAAATAATAAAAACTCAAAAAGTAAAATTGAATGGGGGAATACCAAAAAATACGTAACCAAATACGTTTATTATTATGACCCAAAAATACGTAAACAAATACGATTGTTTTAATAAACGTATTTCTTTACGTATTTTTGTATTAGCTCTAATAATAATTAACTAACTACTTAATAATAATTAAATTTGTTTTTGGGAAAGACGGTACTACGTACAAGCGTCAAACTTGGCATGATTATAGTACACACTCTAAAGTATAACGAAAAAATGGCCAAGTGCGAGTTGGTATCATAAGTTTTGTTTACGACCGGTTCTCGTACGATCACCGAAGTGAAGCAAAGTCGGGCGCGGCCGGTGCTTGGATGGGTGACCACCTGGGCGTTGATGGGATGCTGTCTTTTTGTAATTTATTAGCTAACAAGTTATGTGGTGGTACGGAACCCTCAGTGCACGAGCCCGACTCGCACTAGGCCGGTTTATTTTTTGTAGCTAGATAAATTATTCTACTCTTTATAATAGCTATGTAGATATTTTATTATCTACGTCAATGTAAATTTTAATGACCAATTTGATCTTAATCTAGAAAATCCGATATACTTATACGAATATAAACATTTTTAATGGTGAACATTGACTAAAGATAGGTATAGACTCGCTCTTAAAATAATAATAATTACGAAAGTGAGATAAAGTATATGAACAAGTTTGTGAGAGCGAGCAGGATAAAGATTATATTTTTTGTCCCTTACTGTCGTATAGGTTTTTGTTGTTTACAATCGACTGATCTGACACTTCGAGTGGCAGGCAAATTGTGGCGTCGTTGAAAATAACTGTAAAAGACCCTTCGACCAAAATAAAATCAATGGACGGTTCCTAACCATTGAACTTCCTCAGTAAAAATGAGTCATTACCGTCGGACATATACTTCAACACCTAATTATAAAAATTTACCGTATATTTGTTACAAAAAATAGATACCGGTTTTATTTGTGTATTTACACTTCGGGAAAGCATACGAATGCATCATTTTGTCAGATGTTTTGATGGCATTTAACAATAGACTCGTGTTGCACTTCTTACGGCTAGAGACCGACTAAAACAAAGTGAGCGTCAGCGCTCATTTTGTAATCTTCAAAATAGCGCTTCTACTGGGCCCGTTCATTCATTTAATTTTGGTCGAAGAAAAGGACCATAGAAAGTCCTCATTTGGTTTTTGTTTGTGACTTTGTAAGTGGGTTTAGTGCGCGGTGCAGTATAATAGGGTGTAAAAGCCGTTGTGAACGGAATGAACCGAACATAACCTTTCATCGGTCGGTAAGTACTAATGTCGAACTATCGCTATCATCGCATTTGTATACGCTGAGCACTAGTCTTACCTATCCTTAGTCAATGATGGTGAATAATAATTTAAGGCTAGGTATATGTGAAAGATACGCTGCTGAGCACGGTCTCATAATTATATAATGTTGCCAAAACAGAGATGATGGTTTTTAGGGCTGGGAAAGGACCGGAGAGAATACCGAATGTGTTTTTGAGGGGTTCACCGGTGAAGGCCGTTCAGCAGTTCAAGTATTTAGGTCACATTTTGACAGAGGATCTGATTGATGACATGGATATGGAACGAGAAAGAAGGAATCTGTCCATCAGGTGTAACAAGCGCGCGCGCCGATCTTCCAGCTGCAACACAGAGGTCAAAACATTGTCTGTGTCTATACACGTGTCAGCTGTGGACTAATTTTAAACGCAAAACGTATCATACCTAAGGAAGTTGCAAGCTTTAGGGTATATATAACGTCCTTGATCATACCATAAGGGTGCAATACAATGATGCTTTTCGCATCCTCATGAAAAAAGCACGTTATTGCAGCGCGTCGGGCATGTTTGCCGATGCACGGGTTCCGGATTTCTTTGCTGTCAACAGATCCAGAGTGGCTTCCTTCTGGACTGGGCTTAGGAGTTCGAAGAACGGCATATTGCAGTGCATGGGGGACTACCTTGGTAGCCCGATTTTTAAATCGTGGCTGACAGTGCACCGGAGTGCGAACTGAAAATTGTGTTAAATAAGTGATACTTTTATAACGCAATTGTATCACTATAATTTTAACAATTTTATATTATTATTGCATTTTTAACATATGGGTTCCATGCCTGAAATAAAGACTTTTTATTTATTATTTATTTAATTACGTCATAACTACATATTTTAAACTGCATACCCTCATATTCATGGACGTAAAATATAGGTCACTCGGATCCTCACGTCGCCCTCAAGTGGTGTTTTGGCATATAAAAATCATCTCTTGAGGGTGACGTGAGGGTTCGAGTGACCTATATTGTCTACGAATATTAAGGGTTGGTTGCTTATTTAGCAGGTTATAATAATATAATGGCAATCGCTTGCACATCTACTGAGTTACGCGGAAAAGAAGTAGGTATTAAGTAGAAGGGTCAATCCCCTTTTGACCATTTTAGTTCGTATCGGGTCTTTCGCGAGTAGTTTTTGAGATTGCATGATGAGTCAGTAAACAGAGAGTCATCATCAGCCATAAGGCGTCCACTGGTTAACTTTGGGGTTGAACACTGATGAGACCTCCATCTTTAACCTCCCCCTTTAACCTCCACACTGAACGACAGCTTGCATATTGCATCCACTGGATGCCAGCGACTCTCACAATGTCGTCGGTCCACCTAGTGGGAGGCCTACCTACGATGCGTCTTCCGGTTCGTGGTCTCCACTCAAGAACCTTTCTTCCCCATCGGTTATCGGTTCTTCGAGCGATGTGGCCTGCCCATTGCCACTGCAACTTTCAAATTTTAACAGCTATTTCGGTGACTCTTTGGCGAAGTCAGAGAGTAGTAGTTAGCTTTATCTAGATTATGTATAATGAATTCTAGTGTGTATGGAACCATGGATACAAACTTAACATACCAGTAATATACAGAGCCGTAACTTTGGGATAAATACTTAGCTTACCGTGGTTTCTAGTATAGTATATTTCTCTATGCCGTGGTGGTTTAGCGGTATAGTGATTTTTTTAAAATCAATAATGGAGACATTTGAACACGAACGATATAAAATAATTACAAAGGCATTTTTATGCCATAGGTGGCAAACAAGCTGACGGGCCCCCTGATGGTAAGCAATCACCGTCGCCTATAGATACATGGGAACCCCATGTTATAGTTAATTGGAAATGCCACAGGTTCATACCACAACAGTACCGCTTCGCCTTGTTGAGCACACCAAGTTTCTTAGAGGCGAGCTTGGCCTTGGCAATACAATTATGATATCTTCAACGATTGTACTACGATATCTCCCTTGTTTGTCTCATTTGTGGTTCCTACTACTATTACTTCGTGACAGTTGAACAGATTTAAATGAAATATGCCCTGGTGGTAACTTATACCCTGGATTAACATATAAGATAACGGAGGGTCTGATGGGTCGGACCAAAAACCCTGATGCTCTGAACGCAGAGTGGTCTCATGTCATTCAAAGCCTGGTGGCCCTGAAAATTTTCGTTTTCGTTTTTAACACTGAATTAAAATGGATGTCTTTTTTAACTCCCGACAGAAAAATTTGGGGTGTTATAAGTATCACAGAAGAGAAAAAAAAAACTCTTTTCTGTGATAAGTTTCACGTGTGTATATTAGTGTTGTTTGTGTATATGTGTGTGTGTCTATCTAATAGGATTTGAATGAAATCAGTCAAAAAACCGAGCAGTAAAGAACATTATAATTTTGATAACCTCGTTTATTGAAGTCGGTACATGAAAACTTTCGGAATGGCTATTTGTGTCTATTTTCTTAGCACAAAATCTGCTATAAAAGGTTTCGGCGTAGCAATCAGCCCTACAATGGGCTCGGCAGAGGGCAGCACCCCGTTTGAGCATTCGATCTTGTACTTTTGCAAAATGCCGACCAACATAAGGAACACGAACGATTTCGCTAAAGATTCTCCTGGACATCGCCTGCGACCTGGTGAAAAAATAATGTATTAAATAAATAAATTGTGTGTTACTAAATTTAGCTCTACTGGGTGGGGTGTCATGGAACACACACATACAAACACACACACGCACACACACACACACGCGCGCGTTCAGATAAGCTCTGCTATCACTCAGCCCCGAAACAGATATGCTTCTATGATAAATACAGCTTGGTAAGTAGGTAAGTAATAAGTACGGATGAACAAGGACTTTTTAACATTTATATTACGGAAAACTGAAAAATCGGATAAAACCACAGAGCGTAATTAAAATAAAATTTTCTGAGCATTAAAATTGTAAATGCATAAAACTTATCTCTTCTCTACATAGTACATATAAATTAAAGTCCATTTCCGCGTCTATCTGTCTGTCTGTATAACCGCTAACCCTTCCTAAACCACGCAACGGATTTTGATGCGGTTTTCCACCATCCACCATCATCATCATCAGTTAGATAATTTTTCGCATGTTATGTATATAATGTGTAAATTGTAATTTTTTTATATTTAAGGATCAACAAACAGTATACAGAAAAATAAAACAATTTTAATTCTACTAGTTAATACCAGCATCGTTGACCACGGATTAATGAACAAATATAAATAATATATCAATAATTCGCATTTGCCTTGTAAAAAAATAACTCAACATTAAAAAGTATCAGATATAAAATAATATATAAAAATAATCATACGGATAGCATCATTCAATAAAAATAAGACGTAGCCAAAAATAAGTAACACAACATTAATGTTTGTACCCACCTAATCCAAAGAAATACATGTGATGTACATTTTTCAGCATTCCACGCTCATCTATAAATCTTTCAGGGTTAAACACATGCGGTTCATGCCACAGTTTAGGATCGAAGTGTATATCTCCAATGGATATAAGCACAGTCGTTTCTTTAGGTATTAAATACCCATCTATAACAGTGTCTTCAAGCACGCGCCTTGGACCAGCCAGAGGTGTTATGGTATGATATCTTTGTAGTTCTAGTAAAAACGCTGCTGTGTAGACTAATCTGGAATATTAAACAAATGTTATGTCACATATAACTGGGGACATAACTGCTATACTAAGCAACGAGGGGGTCATTGCAAAAGGCAGGCTGTCGTTCAGTGTGGAAGTTAAAGATGGAGGCATATGTTCAGCATTAGACTTCTTCTGGCTGATGATGGGTGATGGAGCTGACGTTTATTACGCGATATCACGGGATAAACAGATGTGCAAGTACCGTTCTTTATCGATTGTCAAATTTAACAGCTGAGTTCGTCAAATTCGATAAAATTATATTTGACCGGTAGTCGGTATGATCGATTCTATGGCATTTTATCGAATTTGACGATTGATAAAGAACGGTACTTGCACTGAACAGGTAGCCGTAAGACCCCAGGGTTGTTTTCATGACGAGATGCTAATTAAATTATTTATTGTTATCATAACTCCGCCTCCCACACACACACCCACACATAGCCACACATATGTACACATAAATTTATTATAATATACGACTGTAGGTATTTATTAGATTAGTAATATAATGTAAATCCATTATTGGCCGTAAGTTAAGTTCATAGTTTATTGTTAAGTTTTTAAAGGGTTTTGTTAAATAAATAAAATCATTTTATAGGGTTCTCGGGTGTAGCCCGCTCCTTTATACGACTAAATGGGGCCAAAGAAAACCTTAGAGGCTTTTTTGTGTTAAAAACAAAATAAACGATGTGGATTGGGATGATGTTGGTAAATAGACTATTGATGCTATGGAGAATTATATAGTTAAACTGGGCTATTGAGGTGAACAACATGTGGATGGAATAACAGATCTATAGGATGAGAAATGGCACCTGCCTTATCCTGTCTCATCTCAAAATACGTTTAGGCAGGGGATGACTTGCCACCCACTAAATGCTCCCCCCATAATGGATGCCTTATAGGCACCGGATGGGCAAAACTGGCGAGGGTAGCTTAGGGTGTCGAGAGTTGCGCTGCACTTTCACTAAACTTTACTCAGGGCGTTATACCCTTTAATAATTCCATCCTGGAGCTTAGATTTTTAGCTCTTGCGGTTTCCACCTCCAGACAGCAGGTTAAGGAAAACCAGGCGTCTGGGTCTTTTGGAGTTTTAGCACCGTGGAGTCATTTTTATCATTTTATTTTTATTAAATCTTCACATACATTATAGCCATTTAAATTTGATAGAAATGTGTAATGTAGTTTCAATAATGTAATGTAGTTTTAAAGTATGTTTCAATAGAAAATGGAAAGCCTATTAATAATGTAACTACTTACTTGGCATTGTCAGCCCAACATGGCATTTCATCTCCTAGAACTCGATCAATTTCTTCGTGCATTTTTCCTTGAATACACTTGTTTCTCAAGAGTTGTAATAAAGCAAACTCTAGAGTGTTGCTCGAAGTTTGAGAACCAGCAATAAGTAAATCAAGACAAACTGTTTTCAGTTGTTCTTCTGTGAATAAACAATGAAGAAGTGGAACGTTAATAATCAGAAAAACTGACACGATAACTATTAAGTTAGATTTGTGGACGTGCTCTATAACAAAGATGACTAATCAGCAAACGTAATATCCTGTGACATAATGGCGTGACAATATTCGCAAGGAAGTGGCATTGGTAGTCAGAAAAAAAAAAACGTTCGAGGGTCATCTTCCTCTACACAAAAGGGAGGTAGGGATATCGGCATCATTGCACGAACAATCCTGCTGAGGCTGGGCACTGGCAGTTTTCGCCCCCAGGGATAGTGAGCCCCAGGGGGAGAGCGCCCGAGCGGGCGTCGTTTCGTCGCCCTCAGTGGACCTGTGTCCATGGGAGAAAATGCAAATATCGAGCTCTAAGGTGTACCTTGGGAAAAGCATAATATTGCATGTCCTCAGTAGACTAATGAGAGCTGACAATGATGAAAACGTTTCTATCTAGATTGATAAATGCTTCCTCATCTCTTACAATGTGTTCATTACTTCGATAAATATTTTTGTTACTACCTACAACGATCCTTTTTTCTATAGTAATGTATTAAAATGGTCCCCATATCTCATACCTGTAAAAGTTTCCTTATTCTGATACATTTCATCCAGGAAAGAATATATGAAATCTTGTCCCTCTACGTCCTTTCTTTTATGCTTTTCTATGGACTCCTAAAAATTAAAATTATTTTTCATGATAAAAATCTAATAAATAAATATATCACTATAAGACCCACTTGCACGACCGAATTAAATCTCGACTTATCGAAATCCAAATATCAATCGTATGGAAAATTTATTAAAATCTATAATTAAACTGTATTTAAATCTGTTTTTAAATGTGTACCGAACAGACAATTGTGTTCTTTAAAGAGCTCTATCGCTAGTAAAGCCGAGAACGACTGATTTAGCAATTTTTATAATATAATGAATGCCCTTCTAGTGCCTTCTACAAATCATAGAAATATTCTATACTAACTGAATCCTACGGTGTTTTCCATGATGCTCGCTAGTAACTATCTTCCTACATTACAACATTGTGAGAGTAGCTGGCATCCAGTGGATGCAAAAGGCAGGCTGTCGTTCAGTATGGAATTTAAAGGCCTTTGTTCAGCAGTGGACGTCTTCTGGCTGATGATGATGACCATCTTCCAACAAAAGATCGGCCTGAGCCGATGAAAAGCGAACAAACAGAGGGTTACTTTCGCTTTTATTATATTAGTTAGGATTAAGAAAGATAGGTTTACCTCAATAATATCTGATATTTGTCCATTTATTTTTTTTATTAGTGAATATCCACTGCGATCCGGAATAAAAAATCTGCACCACGAATATTGGTTTAGTAATCCACCCGCCATTGAAAATGCTCTAGATCGCTTCATGAATAATTCTTGCATGTGTTTCCACTTTTCTTCTTTAATTTTTTCACCTATAATAAATACGAATTCAACAATCAACTATCCACAGTAATTAGGTAACTTAGCACAGTAACTAGGTAACTTAGCACAGTAATTAGGTAACTTAGCACAGTAATTAGGTAACTTAGCACAGTAACTAGGTAACTTAACACAGAACGCTTGATATTAATAAAACAGTAACATCTACACGTATCTAGATTTCCGAAAATTTCCTTTTATTTTATTTCATTGTATTAAAATCCATTCAATAAAACATTACTGTTGTTAAAATTATCTAGCCATATTCTATATACAGTATAATCTCACTAATCCGGCACTTCGATAGATCGGCACGTCCAATAATCCGGCACCCTCCGCCCACGCCTCCCTTACCCCTCTATACGTGTGCTTTTTGGTCGCTGCGTCATCGACTAGCAGTCTAACCTCAAAACTTATCACGTGCTAACGTATTGTTTCTTTCAAGTGTATAATACATTTATTCTCTCTATGAAATGCTTTATTTTATTTATTACCTATGACTTTTTCAGTATAACCCAGTAATCCGAACATTCCAATAATCCGGCACCCTCCGGTTTTTAATAGTGCCGGATTAGTGAGATTACACTGTATTTAGTTTTTGTAGTAGCGTCAAATTACTATTATTCTATATATAGTTGCTATGTTTTTTTAAGTAATTGTAAAATTAAGTCAGCTGAGATAGCGAACTCGTAGATACTTGTAATCGTATCCAGGTCCTCACGATACAGGCTGTGCCTTGTGTGAGGACCGTTAGATAATTCTATCGAGGGCACAAAATCCCTGTATAAGCATGTTCAATTTACCTTAGTATAATTTATCTGTAAAAATATCTGTAAATGTTTAAACAGTAATAAATATATTTTAATTTTAATTTTTCATTTTTAGTAACAGTTTTTCTACTTATATTCAAATTCAAATTGTTTATTAAAAGTAACCATGGACTCAGACTTAGCAATATTCGGACACAGAATTAGGTATAAAAATAATTATAAAAATTTCAGTGGAAAGTCAAAATAAAATTAACATACCATACAAAGTCAAATATTAATAATAAACAAAAGTCCAATATTAATAACAAAAAATAAAAATTAAATGTCACATGAAAATTTTAGTAGGAATATTACGAAGTCCCTTCAGTTGAATTTTTTTTCTACCTTTGACAACTACCTACTTAAGAGGGCATACCACGGCCAAGAAATTTGATGAATAGGTATTTAGCAAATTTATTGCTGTACCCTGACCGCAAGCCTCTCCCCGTAGAGCGCAATAGGGACAACTGCAGCTCGGATCGATTATACCTACGAAAAGTAGACAGAATCATCGTCTCGTATTTTTCTGTTTCCTCGTTCAAAACTAAGCTGATTTAATTATTTTTTTATTGAAGATGTGAAAAAGATTGATCTATGCTTCTATCATTTATTTTTGTTTTATCTACTCGTCAAATTTGTTTGATAGACGTCTGAACAAGGCGGTAAAAAAAATTTTTTTTGGGGTTTTTAAATGCTCATATTTCTTATAGTAGTTAATTTATAAGAAAACATAAATGATAGAAGCATAACAATGAGAGAGATAAATTTTATTTAAAAAAAAACAGTTCTAGCGGTTTTATCCAGGAAGGAAACACGAGAATACGTTTGTATGGACAAAACGCTGCCCGTGTGCCCACTTAAAACAAAGCGCATTTTCGCACTTACAATTTTTGTAATGCAATTACCTACTACAAGAAACGAGAGACTATACTTTTATTATAAATATGATAACGTTGGTAGGTAGAGGTACACAAAAAGCGCAAAAGTCGCATAAGCTATAGCAGTTTACTTTTGCAGAACACAACACAAATGAAAAAATATATATAAATAAACTAAGATACAGATCCAGTGACGTTCATCTAAAAATACAGGATTAAAAATCTGTTCATTTTAGTGAATGTGTCAAGTCTTGTGTAATATATGACGTAACTAGGGCAAGGAAGCTGAATGTGAGAGGTTTTCGGTATATAAAAAATAACCCCCTTATAGCATCGACATACAATACATATATATAGCCGAGATAAAAACTCGGCGCACGCTACAATTTGTAGACTTTTCGGTTTGTTACAAGGTAACCGCGATCCGACTGCAACGCCGCACGATGCCAGAGCTACGATGACATAGGGGACAACTAACGTTGAACACTATGCAAGCGACATAACATCTAAATTGGAGTAAATATGGCATTGTAAAGTATATAATTGATACAATGTAGGTATATACGCTCAGACGTTTTTTGACTGTTTTCACTGAGAGATTGTGATTCTATAGGAATTGTATCTCGATGCCTTATAGTCAAAGTTTAGCAATAAAAACGTTACCTGCTACATATTTCCATAGTACATTCATAACTGCCTGTGACACGAATTTACTTGGACTTGTTTGCATATTATTATTTTTCAGGTAATCCAGTACGACCAGCAATTCATTTTGAATCTCCTTTTCCATTGTACTTTTACCAAAACCAACATTTCTTAGTTGCGTAACTGTAAATTGTCTGTGTATTCGCCAAAGAGCACCATCGGTAAATGTAATACCTAAAAATTTAATTTAAAGTAGCTTTATTATTGAGTCACACATCATCAGCTGTTAAACGTCCACTGCTGAACAAAGTTCGCCGGTTATCCGAGTCGCGTAGGCAACAAAACGCTCCCTCAGCCCCCGCCAAGTTATAGCGACGATGCATTTTGCCACCCAAGAGTCAGGACGCCCGCGGGGGGAGTGCAACGGCAAAAACGAACATAGGTCCGACCTCGATGACGCCTGGCGCGGTACTGAACGCAGTGCGCGCAAATTCTCGCGACCTTTTTACGCTTTTAATTTCACAAAAAAACGAAACTATTCACTATCAAAATTCTATCCAAATAAAAAAAAAAATGAATAAAATTGCCTTTCAGTACATGCAATTTCCAGGTACTTACGACAGGTATTATCGACTTTGTTTCAGATTTTTTTTTTGATCGAGGAAAGTTTATTCTATCGTGATTTGAACCAAATCATAAACTCAAACACAGATGTATCTGTGACATGTATTTTTATCCAGCTCACAGATGTATCTATGACATGTATTTTTAGATACATCTGTGTTTGAGTTTATGATTTGGATATTGTAATTTAACTGAAAAAAAAAATGATTTAAATCCGTCAAATTTGTTTGTTTGTTGTTTTAATTTTATTCATAATGTTTATATACTTTGTTTCTGTCATAAATAAATATTTTTTCTTTCTTTCTTTCTTTCTTTCAAATTTGCTATAAGAGGCCGTTAAAGAGGGGTGTTGCCATAATTTCCACGCTTGGTAGGTGGCTTGGGGAACGCAGTAAGTTCACCGTGTACTAAATAGGACGCTGATGCACATCCTCCGGTGGTTCTGGATATTATTATTATCGGTATCGGTATTATTGAGTAAGTAATCTATACTATCTATACTAATAGGTATTATAAAGAGGAAAGATTTGATTGTTTGTTTGTTTGTTTGCATTGACTAGGTTCCGAAACTACTGAACCGATTTGAAAAAATTCTTTTACTGTTGGAAAGCCACACTTTCCCCGGGTGACGTAGGCTATATTTTTTTTTTTAATAGGGATACTTACTAAAACTCCAATAATGTAACACATGGTGTAAAAAAAAAAGATTTACACCCGTGCGAAGCCGGGGTGAGTCTGTTGCTATTACGTGTAGCGACACACGTATGGTAGAGTCCCGTAAATATTTTATAAATATAGAACTAACAATTTTTGATTTATATTTGATTAATATTATTTAAATTTTGTTCACTTAGCTTCATCCACTCGTTTTATTTTTATTTTTTATTTTCTTATTTATTTATGTAATATGCCATTTTTAACTTCGTAACATTAAAATAAAATAACAAAACAAATTAAAACCTAACTAGTAATCTATTAGACTGTTACCAGCGGGAATTGTTCCCAAAATGCTGGCCCCATTACCAGGTTGTATGGCGATGCTCACCCTTTGAGCAAAGTAGAGTTTTGGTCACGAGTTACATCGACCAGACGTAAAGACAATTCTTTGTTTTTTTTTTGGCTCTCCATTCGAATCGTTGTATTTATACGTATTATGTATATCTATCTATTCTAATCTAACATCATCATCATCAGCCAGAAAATTTCCACTGCTGAACATATGCGTCCCCTTCGATTTCACGTTCTTGAGTTATAAATAGTGTAACTAACACTACTTTCTTTTATATACATATGTATATAAGGTTTAATACGTTAATTAATTTAATACAGGGTCAAAAGGTAACTAACGCAAAACCTCTTAAGGGCAACTTTGGTTCATCAAGAATTCAAGACTAACAACTTCTGTACTACCTTCTGTACTTGTAAGTATTCAAAATTCTAAAAAATTTACCGCCGTTCCATAAAATCTGCGGTATTTTTTTACGAATTTTAATACTTGATTGAATCAGGCGTTACTTTGCGGAAGTCCATTTTAAATTTTTATATATGTCGAATTTCTAAACGCCGAATATACCCGCCGCGGCGCCGTGTATAGCGTCGATTTTTTTTTTCTAGAAGCGGAATTACACTAGAAATTCGACATATATAAGAATTTTAATACGTCGTAGGTCGTAGAACAAAAGATTTTAGACTTGATGCACCAAAGTTGCCCTTAAGAGGTTTACGAGACGTTTCAGAGGTTAGGTATAAGGAGGAGTTAGTTACCTTTGAACCTATATATGTGTGTTAATACATACTAGATTAGTTTAACTATTTCATATATTATTATCATACCCATTCTCTTGCCGAGACTTCTCAATCTGATGAAAAAGCTGTCGGGACGTCCTTCGAACGCTTTTTCGGTAAAAACTTGGCGGACATTTTTGTCTCCATATACTACTACTACCCGCTCGTTTCCTAACTTCAGGCCGAGCACTTCTGTGGAATATTCCTTTGATAATTTTAACAGGCCTTTGAACTGGGAGCCATATTTTTTGGTATAACTGTCCAATACGTTACTAGAGCCAACAAACGGATACCATTTCGGTCCTGCAAAAAAAAGTTTAAATATACAGTAGGTACCTACAGGGTTAGACAGATTTGATATACTTACCTACTAAGTTTATCATTCTAGTTATTTTCCCACTTTAGTAATTCCTCATTGTCAATAACTTTTACTATAATGTGTGAGTATCACGAAGTGGAAATAAGTCCCATCAAGATACAATACATATAGAGTCACAATCGTGCCAAAAAATTGTCCGAACCAAAACTCGGTGCAAGCTACGAATTGCGCCGACTTTTGGTAAGTTACAAGATAACCGCGATCGAACTACAACGCCGCGCGATGCCAAAGCTACGATGACATAGCGGACAACAAACTAACTAATTTTTAACTGAATAAGATTGTTTAATTTGAATTATGTACACATAATAATATTATTAACATATACTGTTTACATAAGTTTATATACATCGATGTAGAAAGTGTACTGGAGAAGTTTGACTTGTAACTATGGAGTTATTAATAAAGAATTGTATTGTATTGTAACGTTAATACTATGCAAGCAACATAACGTCTAAATTGGAGTAAATGTTGCATATAACTGATAAAATCATGGGCACCGCCAGGATTACCTACAATTAACTACACATTACACAATATACAATTAACTAGTGTAATATAATATAATATATTTTTATTTAGCGTATTTAATTTAATTTAGTTTAATATAGTAGTATTAGTTTTTAATTTTGTAAGTAGTTTTAGGTTTTATTTTTGTTTCTATTCCAAATATGTGTAATTTTCTTGTTTAAATAAATCTCCCAGCTCTAAGTAGTAAAGCTGGCAAGTCTATTTACTAGTGTAAAATATAAAATTATACATTGATATTATGATGAAAAAAATTTTTTTTTAGTTCTTCAGTTTTTATTAAAATAGTAACCTTTTCTGTATTTTTAATGTATTTTCTTTCATGACAAGGGGCTGCTAGTGCACCCCCTTGCACCCTGCTGTCCGCGCTCATGGATACAATATATGTACAATGACGCTCGGACGTTTTTTGACTGTTTTCACTGAGAGATTGTGACTACATGAATTGTATCTCGATGCAAAGTCCTAATAGAGCGTTTTTTTTTTAAATCTAATTCGGATTTTACCATTTGCTATATCTCTTTTTCTATCTTGTCCTTTTTATTCACAGTAGAGATAGTGGGAGAAAGTTTATTGTAACATAGAAATAGAGATAGTCATAGGCTTTCACAAGCCATGGTCTTAGGTCACCACTGGCACCTAACCACACCAACCGCTCAGCTAAATGATAAACTACCAAGCATTTATTTTATGTCATTTACAAACACTTACCCGGGGGAAACTGTTTTGGCTTGATTATGGTGCTGATAATGTACCCAAGAAAAATTATAAATGCCAAGGCCACGAAACTCGAAATCATTGTCGTCGTGTATCTGTGCTTCACATACAGCTAATCAACACATCTCCACCTTCTGAATCCTTCCGCCTTGGCTAACAAACTGACGTCAATCCGAGAAAATTCCTTTTATATAGCTAAAGCCCTCGATCACAAAAAAATATGTGTTTTTTAGGCTTAAACAAAAGAGCTTGTCCGAAAATTCACACAGCTAACAAATAGCAGATAAACGACTGTATAATTTATTAAAATATGAGGCTAGTTAAGGAAAATGTATTCTGACAAATTTACAGTTCAACATGTCGTTATAAATTACAGAGTTTCATTGATTAACTTTGGTCGTCTGTTCACAGTGGAATTAGATAAGCACGTGCGCGTGGCGAATTATTTAGAGGAAATGTGATTTACCGCTAGTTACAGAGCACACGCACACTAAGCTAGGGCAACGTCCAACTGGTGGTTCGTGGAAATAAAAGAATCGGAACATCAATGGACGATCATTAAACTGTGAAATCGAACAGTATGACTTACGACTGAGGTTCTTCGGTCTATTTTAGGACAGCAAGGATACTTGGCATCGTATTGGCGTTAATGACATATTATGACATAATACCTACGTATACCTACTCAAATAGCTCAACGTGATCGGTTAGACAGTATTCTCACAGAATACATATTAGTACAAGTAGTATTCTTGCAATGAGAAACAAATAGTATATACCTTTCTACGTTTCTACTGTATATATTACTAGCTGTTGCCCGCGGCTTCACTCGCGTTGTATTGATATCTATACTTTACTACCTCCCGTCTTTTTAGTTTCAGTCTCGCATCCGTCCTGTATTCCACTCTCCTCCTGTACCACCCTTTCCGGTCCAGTTCTGCATTCGCCCCTAAATCCACTCTACTCCCGTTCGGCTCTTTCCGCTCCAGGCCCGAATCCGTCCCTTAATCTACTCTTCATCCATCCCATCCTTACTGCGCCAGTCCTGCATTTGTCCCATAATCTTCTCTAATACAGGCCCACCCTTTCCGACCCAACTCGGATCCGTCCCGTAATCCACTTTACTCCCTTTCCGCGTTTTTGCAATCCAGCCCCGCATCCGTTCTACAATCCAATCTACTTTAGTCCCACTCTTTCCGATCTAGTCCCGCAGTTACCAGGTATAACTTGGTAATGAACAGAAATTTGTCACTGACTCGCACTTGGCCATGTTTTATTCCTTGTTGTTATACTTTAGAGGGTGTACTATAATTGTGCCAAGTTTGACGACTGTACGTATTACCGTTTTTACATTAAAACTAATACAAAAATACGTTTGTTGTATGGGAAACCCCTTTTGTTTTTACTTTTTGAGTTTACCATTATTACATTTCTTAGTTGATCCGCCGTAACGTACATATTCTGTGAAAATTTCAACTGGCTATCTATTATGGTTCGAAAAACCGCTCCACCGCAGGACACCATTGTTGAAGGTAGTCTGGAAGAGGTCGCTCATAGCGATAAGGCCGTTTTTGTTCACATATTTAATGTAATTTTCTTGTAATATCTTTTTTATGGTGTCGATAAAGAGTTATTTTATTTTGCAGTATGAAGGCGCTGCGCGGATTATTATGGTCACGTTATTTTAATTTTACATTATCTCATAAACTGTGCGACTAAACCACAAACTGTAAACGGCAAACTTTATCTACATTAAGTACTCCTAATAATGAATTCATTTATTTTTGTAAAGAATCGAAAATTAGATTACAAAACTGCATCTAAACATGACCTTATAATTTTTATTTTTATTCTGAACACAATAACCGGTTATTATCGTTATTGTGGTTTTCTTATAATAGTTAGGTATATGCTATCCCGGAATTTTTTGTAAAACTATTTAAGTACTACATTTTTGTCAAACATTGTATTTACTTATCTAAAACCGTTAGGTCAGCGTACGCCGATAAAGAAGCCAATCAGCTTATTTTTCTCCAGCATGTTTTACTAATACGGTTATTTAGTGTAGAATATTAACTTTTATCATTATAAAACATAGCCCATGGCACTCAGGAATAGTGTAGATTTCTTTTAGTGAAAGAATTTTTAAAATCGGATCTGTAGTTTTGGAGTTAAAACAGAACAAACAAACTTACAAACTTTACCTCTTTATAATATTAATATATAATATATATATATATAATAATAATATAATATAATATATATATATATATATAGTGTAGATTGGCAACATGTACAGTAGCAACTAACACATATACAATAATAGTGTACATAGGTAGGTAATAACATAACAAAGGTGCGCTCAGACGATCTATTCGGCTTACAGTACCGTCAGTGCAAAGACTTGGTGATCTTCTATCTTCTTCTATATATATATAAATTAATTGCTGTTCGTTTGTCTCGCTTAAGTGGGCACACGGGCAGCGTTTTGTCCATACAAACGTATTCTCGTGTTTCCTCCCTGGATAATACCGCTAGAACTGTAATTTTTTTAAATAAAATTTATTTCCCTCGTTGTCATGCTTCTATCATTTATTTTTTCTTATAAGTTAACTACTATAAGAAATATGAGCCTTTAAATATCCCAAAAATTGATTTTTTTTACCGCCATGTTCAGACGTCTGTCAAACAAAGACGAGTTTATAAAAGAAAAATAAATGATAGAAGCATAGTTCAATCTTTTTCACATCTATTAATTTCAAAAACAATGAAATCGGTTTAGTTTTGAATGAGGAAACAGAAAAATACGAGACGATGATTTTGTCTACTTTTCGTACGTATAATCGATCCGAGATGCAGTTGCTGTTGCGATCTACTGGGAGAGGCTTGAGGTCAGGGGACAGCAATAGATTTGCTAAATACCTATTCATCAAATATCTTGGCCGTGGTATGCCCTCTTAAACTCGAGAACGGCTGGGCCGATTTATCTGATTTTGATCACGGGTACGGAACCCTCAAAACAGTCAAAATAGTTTTGACTGAAATGTCAGTAAAAATGTCAAAACCACTTTTGACCAACGTCAAAGTCTCAAGTCCAACGTCTCATCTCAAGGCTCTTCGTCATAAGGCCGTTCACTAAAACAACTATAGGGACCATATTATTGTCAAGTCAACGTCCCACATGGCGGTAACATCGTGTGTCAAGGTTCTCAGCCTTCACGAGAGTTTCGTCATGTTTTTTAGGGTTCCGTACCCCAAAACGGAACCCTTATAGGATCACTTTGTTGTCCGTCAGTCGTCTGTCTGTCTGTCAAGACTTTTTCTCTGAAACGCGTAGAGGTATCATGTTGGAATTTATATCAAATACTCGCGTCTACGGTCTCTTTCAGTTGTATTTATTATTATTATTTATTTATCTTATTGACTAACATACATGTCATTATAACACAACTCTAGTTGCTAGTCTATCGGTTTTTTATCGGATACATTTCGGAGAGTGTGCGTCGGATCTGCACGATCTAATTCCTGCCCATTTTTCTATCGGACTGCCAGAGCGGGCACGAAAAATCGTCACCGCTTTATGGTTGATATTCCGAAAACCCGTACGAAGCGCTTTGATTCCACATTTATTATGCGAACTGCTAGTCTGTGGAATTCGCTGCCTGAATGGGTGTTCCCCGATGGTTACAATCTGGGCGTCTTCAAATCACGAGTGAATCGGTTCCTTCTAGGCAAGCGTGCTCCAACGTAGACCACATCATCGCTTTACATCAGGCGTGATGGTAGTCAAACGCAAGCCTATTATTTATAAAAAAAAAAACTCTACCTAACTGTATATAGCAGTTTGTAGGCAGACATCTACTCTCTTTACAACATTTCATCATCAACGAGTAGGAACACAACGAACACAGCGGGCGTTCCCGCAGTCTCCAGACTAGTTACCTAATGATGTAGCTCCGCAGCGTTTGTCTGCTGGTCAGCAGCGTGGAGTCTCATTCCACTGCCGTTTTCCCACCGAATCACTCCAAAAAATCATGCAGCACACAACAAAAAGGAAAAAAGTTACACAGCGGCTGCACTCCCTTTCACTTAAAGTGCACCTCATAAATATCAGAGGCATGCACTCATATCTCGTGCCAGTCCACTTTCATCTGGAGACTGAAAAACCGTCGCTATTTTTCCTTACGGAGACGCAGATAGGGGGTCCGTCTGACGTGGCATACCTATCATACCCAGGGTATACCCTGGAGCACACTTTTAAGCCTCGAGCTGGTGTGTGCCTGTACGCCCGTGATAACATCTGCTATCGGCGTCTCCGTCAGCTTGAAGACCACAGATTCTCTGTGCTCTGGGTCCTGGTGGACACAGGAATAGAGAAAATTCTATATGCCTGTGTCTACCGATCGCACAGCGAAGATGATGAGACAGCCAGGCTCACCGAATATCTGATTGAGGCGGAGGATGCGGCTCAACTAAAGTACCCTACAGCCCAGTTAGTGTTACTGGGGGATTTTAACAGCCATTACCAGGAGTGGCTAGGTATTCCCATACCGGGACACTGACCATGCTGGGAGAAAGACGCGAGAGCTTGCTCTAACGTTAGATCTCACTCAGCTGGTCCAAGGAGCTACACGGGTACCTGACGTTGACACGCATACGCCTTATTGCTTGGACCTTCTGCTGACAACCGATCCAGACCGTTACTCTGTGTTAGTACTAGTGTCAGTTTGTTCACCTCTGGGTAACTCTGACCATTGCCTGGTGAAATCTGTATCTGTCTACTCCCCGCCCGATCTTAGCCCTAGGGGCACTCGGCGGGTGTGGCGATACAAGTCGGCAGATTGGGATGAGATGTGTTAATTTTTTGCATCTTACCCTTGGCAGTCAGTGTGCTTTTCTTCTGATGATCCTTCGACCTGTGCGGATGCGGTAACGGATGTGTTGCATCAGGCCATGGAGTACTTTATTCCGTACTCTGACGTACCACTGTCTGGCAAGGCTCGCATATGGTTTGGGCCTCAGTGCAGTCACGCGGAAACACGCAAACATGAGGCATACCTAGCCTGGGTCGATGCTCGACACCGTAAAGCGAAGGATTTGCGTCAGAAGAAGAAAGCGTTTAACAAGGCTGCCAAGTCCTGCAAAAAGGTTCTACAGAGGGCTCGCTTCGACCACATCAGTAGAATAGGAAACAAACTGGCTTCGTACCCTGCTGGTAGTAAAGCGTTTTGGTCCCTAGCAAAATCAGTCGAAGCGAACTTCTGCTACCCCACACTACCTCCACTGCTAAAACCTGATGGGACGCTGACTCACACCGCTGAAGAGAAAGCAAACTTGTTTGCTTCTCAGTTTGCGGAGTCTTCGCGTCTTGATGCTGGTAGCGCGATACCTCCAACCTTACCTGGCTCCACGACATTTTTGTCTGATATTCGCATTCGCCAAATGGAAGTTCGTAAAACGCTTCTCAATCTCGACGTGAACAAAGCCAGTGGCCCGGATGGTATTCCGGCCATAGTTCTGAAGACATGTGCGCCTGAATTGTCTCCTATGCTGACACGCCTCTTTCGTCTCTCGCTTGAGACTGGTCAAGTGCCGAAATCATGAAAGCTTCATCATCATCATCATCATCAGCCAGAAGACGTCCACTGCTGAACATATCTGACATATCGTATTGAGATCCTCCAGCGACTCTGCCATGATGACTATATCATCGGCAAAACGAAGGTGAGTGATGTATTCGCCATTGATGTTGATGCCGAATCCGTTCCAGTCCAAGAGCTTGAAAACATCCTCCAATGCGTTCGTGAACAGTTTCGGAGAGATAACATCTCCCTGTCTCACGCTTTTCTGCAGTTGGATTGGTTCCGTGCTCTCGTCCTGTAATCGGATCGACATGGTGGCGTTTCTATACAGGCACTTCAGCACTTCGATATACCTATAGTCGATATGATAACGCTGGAGGGACTGCAATACTGCCCAGGTCTCGATTGAATCGAAGGCTTTTTCGTAGTCCACAAACGCTAGGCATAATGGTCGATTATACTCTTCAGTCTTCTGTATAATCTGGCGGAGCGTGTCAATGTGGTCTACGGTGCTCCAGCCTTTACGGAAACCGGCTTGTTCGGGGGTCTGGAAGTCATCAAACCTGGTTTCGAGACGGTTCGTAATGACTCTGGAGAACAGCTTGTACACATGGCTCAGGAGTGAGAGCTTGCATGGAAGCTTGCAAACGTGCAACCTGTGCCCAAAATAGGTAGTCGTGCAGACCCTGCCAACTACAGGCTAATCTCGGTCACGTCCATACTCTGCAAGACTATGGAACGTGTCCTCAACAACAGGCTACTGGCGTATCTAGAAACTAATGATCTCCTCAGTGACCAGCAATACGGATTTCGCCGAAACTGGTCTACTGGGGATCTTCTAGCGTATGCCACACACATCTGGAGTGAGGCCATCGAGAAATACGGAGAAGCGCTCGCCGTTTCTCTCGACATCTCGAAGGCTTTCGACAGGGTCTGGCATGACGGCCTTATAAGCAAGCTCTCCTCGTTCGGCTTGTCTAATGGTTTCATTGTGTGGATATCGGACTTCTTGAGGGATAGATCGATTCGAGTAGTCATTGACGGCTACTCGTCCGATCGAATGGCAATTAATGCCGGTGTCCCCCAGGGGTCGGTGCTCTCTGCAACGCTCTGTCTGCTACACATCAACGATCTGTTAAAGCCCGGTATCTTTGGGTACGCAGACGACAGCACAGTAGTAGAGAGCTATACATCTACAGCACGAACCAGCCGACCACAAATCCAGTCTCTGAGAGAGGCCATGGTCGAGCGCATGAACTTGTCCCCTAAGGCAGTCTCCGAATGGGGTGACGCCAACCTGGTCAAGTTCAATGCCGTTAAGACCCAGGCGTGTCTGTTCTCTGCCAAAAGGACGCCGTTCCAACTGGGTCCTACTTTTCAGGATGTATTCATTCCGATAACTGACCAGCTTGAGCTTTTGGGCGTTGCTGTGTCTCCTACCCTCAACTTTGGCTCCTATATTGAAAACAACGCTCAATTGGCTGCCAAAAAGCTGGGTATCCTATCGAAGGTGCGACGGTACTTCACGTCGGAGCAGTTGCTGTCACTGTACCAAGCACAAGTTTGGTCGTGCATGGAGTACTGCTCTCACCTTTGGGATGGATCAGCTAAGCACCAGCTTGGGGCGTTGGAGTCTATTGAGAAACGTGCCAAGCGACTCATCAGCAATGAATCCCTGGTTCAGACTAAGCTTCTTAGTCTCGAGCATCGGCGTAAAGTTGCTAGTCTATCGGTTTTTTATCGGATACATTTCGGAGAGTGTGCATCAGATCTGCATGATTTAATTCCTTCCTGCCCTTTTTTCTATCGAATCGCCAGGGCGTGCATAAAAAATCGACATCGTTTTATGGTTGAAACTCCGAGAACCCGTACGAAGCGCTATGATTCCACATTTATTGTGCGAACTGCTAGTCTGTGGAATTCGCTGCCTGAATGGGTTTTCCCCGTTAGTTACAATCTGGGTGTCTTCAAGTCGAGAGTGAATCGGTTTCTTCTAGGCAAGCGTGCTCCATCGTAGACCGCATCGTCACTTAAAATCAGGCGAGATGGCGGCCAAGCGCAAGCCTATCTACTATAAAAAAAAAATTGAGATTAGAAACTTGCATTTTGTAGTAGATATGTATGGAGCGTAGAGTACTTATACTGAATCTATGGTATGGAGGAACTTTGTACTGGAAAATAAGGTTATTGTCCACTACAAAGTTAATTGGTTGTCAAAAAGCTCTTAAGAGCATTCCCCGAAAAAGAAGTGGCAGAAGATGCAGAGAGAACACACATCTCTACGGAGGTCCAAAATGATGGTGACCTTGGGATGGTCACGGACCGGTAAGCGCAGCGTAGGACGTACACCCACAAGATGGACAGACGACCTAAAACAGAAAGCAGGGAAACGCTGGATGCAAGCCGCTTCCTATCGGCCCTTTTGGAGATCGAAGAGGGAGGCCGATGTCCATCAGTAGACGTCCTTTGGCTGAAATGATGATGATGTTGTATATGACCAACTTATTTGTAGAATGACAAAGCAATGGATCTAAACAAATAGCAGGACGGTCATGGAAGGTCGGTTACCTTGGTATTTTCAGCGTTCAATAAAATAAAACACTAGAGGTAGAAAAATAAAACATTATGGATAAGTTGGTTGAGTCGATGGTGTGCTATAAATAGGTATTTGGTTTTCCTTATTAAGTATATAAGGATACCTGTAGTTATAGTTTACTGGCTACCCATTTGACGATTCGATGACAGTTTTTTTAAAGTTTTTATAATTTTGTTTTGGCACAAAGTGGAATATCCCTAGTTTCCTCATTGATGTAAGTAAATTTCCTACCTACATCGCACGCACACACACACACACACACACTTCCCCACGAGCCCAACTCGCCCAACGAAATAAACAATGGGCTGGTGGAAACTGTCCAAGCAGTGGGGTCCAAGTTCTTTAAGACCCCACGCCGGAAAACACCTCAGAAGCTCTCAGACGAACCGGACTGAAATGAGACTGCAATCTTCAGCTGATACCTGTCGGAATATGGCCAACTTAATATAACGAATCTCGAAATCGGTCCGACACGATTTGCGTTTCTATAACACAAGATGTATTAGGGACGCAATTGAGCGATACCAGGGCACGAAAGTGTTCGCGAAGAATTCGTCTATTGGGAAAAGCCAAATGACGAAGCTGAAGATCGAGGATGGCAGTATCATTTCGTCAAAGCCGGAGATTCTAAGAGAGCTCGAGAGGTTTTACCGGACAGTTGTACACCTCGACACGGCAGCCTATTGTCAGTACAGCTCAGGACAAGAGAGCGAAACCCGACACTACACTGAGAACATCCCAGACATCAGCTTGTGAGATATTAGAATGGCTCTGAAACAGCTTAAGAACAACAAGGCGCCGGGTGATGACGGAATCACGACAGAACTACTGAGAGCGGGTGGAAAACCTTTATTTTTAGTCCTCCAGAAGTTATTTAATTCCGTCATTCTGGAAGGTACTACGCCTGAAGCATGTCAAAGGAATGTGATGGTGCTCTTCTTTAAAAAAGGTGACAAACACCTTATTCGGGGCGAAGAGGAATCCAACAAATTAATGATCATGAATATCTTTGTTTTATAATTAAATACCTATACTAGCGTTTACCCGCGACACGTACGCGTAGACTTTCACCTCATCATCATCATCATCAGCCAGAAGACGTCCACTGCTGAACATAGGCCTCCCCCTTTAACCTCCACACTTAACGACAGCCTGCCTTTTGCATCCACTGGATGCCCGCGACTCTTACAATGTCGTCGGTCCATCTAATGGGAGGCCTCCCTACGCCGCGTCTTCCGGTTCGTGGTCTCCACTCCAGAACCTTTCTTCCCCATCGGTTATCGGTTCTTCGAGCGATGTGGCCTGCCCATTGTCACTACTTGCAAATTTTAACAGCTATGTCGGTGACTCTGGTTCTTTGGCGAATATCCACGTTACGGATTTTATCGCGCAAAGAAACTCCGAGCATAGCTCTCTCCATTGCCCGCTGTGTGACTCCGAGTTTTCCCAAAAGGCCAACAGTTAAGGACCACGTCTCAGTACCATATGTCATCACTGGCAACACACACTGGTCAAAGACCCTCGTCTTGAGGCACCACAGTGCCTCAAGACGAGGGTCTTTGTGGTATCTTGGACGAGAAGATGTCACGCAATTTCCCGAACGCTGCCCATCCGAGTTGGATTCTTCGGGCGACCTCTTTGCCATAGTTGGACTTACCTAACTGAACAATCTGTCCAAGATAGGTGTAATGGTCAACAACTTCGAGAGTATCGATCCCAACGACTACCGGCACGGGTTCAACATGGACATTGGACATAATTTTTGTCTTGTCCATGTTCATTTTAAGACCCACCTGTTGGGAAAGGCTACTGAGGTCGCTGAGCATTGTATTGAGATCCTCCAGCGACTCTGCCATGATGACCATATCATCGGCAAAACGAAGGTGAGTGATGTATTCGCCATTGATGTTGATGCCGAATCCGTTCCAGTCCAAGAGCTTGAAAACGTCCTCCAATGCGTTCGTGAACAGTTTCGGAGAGATAACATCTCCCTGTCTCACGCCTTTCTGCAGTTGGATTGGTTCCGTGCTCTCGTCCTGTAATCGGATCGACATGGTGGCGTTTCTATACAGACACTTCAACACTTCGATATACCTATAGTCGATATGACAACACTGGAGGGACTGCAATACTGCCCAGGTCTCGATTGAATTGAAGGCTTTTTCGTAGTCCACAAACGCTAGGCATAATGGCCGATTATACTCTTCAGTCTTCTGTATAATCTGGCGGAGCGTGTGAATGTGGTCTACGGTGCTCCAGACTTTACGGCTCCAGACTTTCACCTAAACTTTCAATACTCCCTTTTGCAAAAATGACTTAGCGGACGTCTACAACTTAGCAAGAGTCTTCTTGCTAAATTACAGTTTCGTAGATGCATAACTTTCAACACAACGTTCAACCTTCGTTCATACTCCAATGTCACATGTTTGTAAAAATCTTTCAACAGTATTTATTTATTTTATACCATTAACCAGAATACCAAATTTTCATTTACATTTTTAACCACCACTATTTCTCTATGCCACCACTTGCCGCCTTCAACCAGAAACATCAGAATTTCAGAATGAACCATCTTCAAATTTTGGCCATTAGGTATTGTTTGTTGTTATACTTTAGAGTAACGTACATACGTATTACCTGTATCTGTACGTATTACCGTTTTTAGATTAGCGCTAATACAAAAATACGTTAAAAAATAATGATTTTTTAATCGGATCAGCTGATTCAGCCACACACAAACTTACAAACTTTACCTCTTTATAATATTACCTAGGTGTAGTCAATGTACGTACGTATATTATTGATATTGATCATTTATATTTGATTTATATTGATGAAATGGATGTGTCAGATTGACATGACATACTTTTTAATCAAGCTAGGAATCGAATTGGATAATTATAAAAAATTTAATTATTTCATTTAGGGTACAAATAAACCATGTTAAGGCAATACTCTTTAAAGTTTTTACCACCCTTAAAATCATTGCCAAAAGTGCGAGGCTTATCGACTCATTCTCAACTATGCGCCTCCAAATGGTTTCCAGATGCAGAGTATTTGAAACAGTTTAGTTCGTCTGTGATGTATCCCACTCCTGCAACCGATAAATATCATAAAATTATATACAATTCTAAGTTGCCACCCGTCGAAAGAAAACTAAGAAACATGTGGATCAATTTTGGGCCACAACACCCTGCCGCGCATGGCGTGCTACGTCTCATACTGGAGTTGGATGGTGAGACCGTAGTCCGTGCCGACCCGCACATCGGCTTCTTGCACCGAGCCACCGAGAAACTCATGGAAAACAAGCATTACAACCAGAGCCTGCCATTCATGGACCGCCTCGATTACGTTTCCACTATCTCCAACGAAACAGCATTCGCTTTGGCCGTCGAGAATTTACTGAACATAGATGCGCCGCCCAGAGCCAAAGCCATACGCGTATTATGCAACGAGCTCTGCCGCGTCGCAAACCATATGCTTAACGTGTCGGGGACCATACTGGACGCCGGAGGTATTACTCCATTTTTCTGGATGTGCGAAGAGCGTGAAAAGATTTACGAATTGTTTGAACGATTGTGCGGGGCCCGCGTACACTGCGCTTACGTGAAAGTCGGTGGAGTATCACAAGATATACCTATCGGTTATTTGGATGACGTTTATGAGCTTTGTGTGAAGTTGGGGGAGCGCTTCGATGAGACTGAAGATATCGCGACTGGAAATAGACTGTACTACGCGAGAACAGCTGGTATCGGATTGGTATCCGCTCACGACGCTATAAGTATGGGATTCACAGGGCCTATGTTGCGAGCCGCCGGTGTCAAATGGGATCTGAGGATCGCCTATCCTTACGACGACTATGACTTGTACGACTTCGACTGCGTCGTTGGTACCTTCGGCGACAGTTACGATCGCCACTTACTGCGTATGGAGGAAATGCGTCAGTCGTTAAGAATCATCAATCAAGTTCTCGATACGATGCCAGAGGGGGAGTATAAAACTGACGATTCTAAAGTCAGCCTGCCATCGCGAAAAGAAATGAAGACTTCTATGGAAGCTCTCATTCATCACTTCAAATTATGCACAGAAGGGTATCCTGTGCCTCCCGGTGCCACTTATACGGCGGTAGAAGCTCCTAAGGGTGAGCTAGGAATTTACATGGTCGCTGATGGTACTTCGAAACCGTACCGAGTGCATCTACGTTCTTGTTCTATGCCTCATCTAATGGCGCTGAATGTACTAGGGAAAGACTTAATGTTGGCTGATATAGCAATCCTCGTCGCTACTATCGATATTGTTTTCGGCGATATTGATCGTTGAGTTATATGGGTAGGTTACCTACCCTAAACATGATTATTACCCACCTACTTCTTACTATGTTTGTATCCTACTTTACCTACCTACTTAAATAAATTATTTTGCTACCCATACCTATTTGTCCGCAATCAACTATGTAATAGCTTACCTGATTTCAATGATCTTATAAATCTCATTTTTTTCCTGGGCAAGTGCCTTTAACTAAACAAAATACAAGCTAAAACTAAAACTACAAATACAGTTGGATTGTCTTAAGACCGTTGAAGGTCTAAAGACAATCTGTTTGTTTGTTTCTAAATTTATGTACACTTTACGATGTAGTCCACTGTGGAAACACGGTGTGCTCCTTTCGAGCTTAGACAATGTCGTAAAGGAAACTAATATCGGTTTTGAATGTTGATTTGAGTGACAGGACATGGTAACAAGCCTCACTACCTGTAAGGTTAGGAGGCTTAGGGGTCCGCCAAATGTCAAGTGTTGCGTTACCGGCATTCTTGTACTCATTTCATAGTACTCATAAATTAATAGAAAAATCCTTGCACCCTCTTTAGGCCCTTCCGATGTAGTTGTATCTCATTCGAAAGAGGCAATGAATGCTTGGAGGCTTGCTTGTCCAAATACCGATTTTCCCAGGAAGTTATCTTCCCAGAGACTGTGGGATCGGCCGATCTGCGAACTAGCACGGAAATCGCTACTAGATACGTGTCCTGGTGTTGCAGATTGCGCTCGTATTCTTGCTGTCTCTGTTTGGGAGTCGGGACTTTGGTTGCAAGCCATGCCCTCTTTTAACACGGGTAGCCTTTTAGATCCAACCGCATTTCGTCTAGCTGTCAGCTCACGCTTGGGTGCAAGGTGCTGTGAGACCCATCGCTGTCAGTGTGGTACTGCTGTTGACCAGCTCGGTCACCATGGTCTCTCTTGCTCGAGAAGTGCTGGTCGTATTGGCCGACACGCTAGCCTGAACGACATCATACGCAGGGCTCTTTCCACCGCCAATGTCGCAGCTGTGCTCAAACCGTGTGGTCTTGCGCGCGACGATGGAAGGAGGCCTGACGGTATGACACTTGTGCCCTGGAGGTTGGGGCGGCCCCTTGTATGGGACGCAACTTGTGTCGATACTTTGGCGCCGTCACATCTTCCTGAGACACAGGGTAGGGCTGGTGCGGCTGCCAATTCGGCAGAGCAGCACAAGCGACGCAAATATGCTAACCTCGGCAGTGGTTACATATTTGAGGCGTTTGGGGTCGAGACATTGGGCCCTTGGGGACCGGGAGCTCACCTCATTTTCAAAAAATATTTCAGAGCGCCTGGTTAATGCGACGCGTGACCAAAATACTGGCGTGTTTCTGGCTCAACGCATAAGCATTGCCATTCAACGTGGTAATGCCGCCAGCATGCTGGGTACGCTGCCAACTGGTAGTGGGCTTGAGCATTTGGATTGTCTTTATACCTTCAACGGTCATAAGACAATCCAACTGTATTTGTAGTTTTAGTTTTAGCTTGTATTTTGTTTAGTTAAATCTCATTGTATGATTTAAATGAAATTTGGCATGAAGGTAGCTTAAACCCTAAACTCAGAAACTTTTTAATTTTTTGAAATTTTTATTCAAAAATAAAAGGGTTGCAATGACCCGATAAGATATTTAGTCACTCGTATGATACTTCGATTTTGACGCCTATTCGTCACACTAGCTAGCTATAGTATTTCTTCGGTATCCCACTCAGATAATAATTAATGGTATCCCATATAGGATAGCGATGAAGTAGCTAGCTAGAGTGACGAAAAAGTGCAATACTTGACACTGGCAAATGCATAAAAATTGCGATGCCAAAACCCTCACGAGAAAGAGTAAAAAAGACGGCTAAAATGTCACAAAAGTCATTATTATTTACATTGATACCACAGATTGATACAATAGTCAGTGGTCAAAGATGACGTTTTTATTGATCTGAGCATTGATTTTATAATTATATAGGAGATCAGTGACGAGCCACGAGAATTCGGTATGTAAAGTTTTTTTTTTGGTATTTTTTTTATATTTTTATTTCAAAGTTCGTTCATTTTTTCTGTGGAATAACTTAAGCGTCTACGGGAAGCTTTTTATAGTTAATTATGAAAAAAATAATACTCACTCGGTAGTTCAAATATACATTTAGCCTTTGATTATATAATAGAATATATAAATTCTATATCATAATCAAAGCATTTAGCCAACTACACAAAATGTACTGAAGAAAGTGGCTCAAGTCAGTGAGTTAAAGGCTGAGTTGTATAACTTAGCTTATAACTCATCATTGACATGAGCGACTTTTTTTGGAAACTGTTTGCCAGGTTTCATACAAAAATATTGGAAGCACTTTGCTGTCATGTGCTACATCCTACTAATAAACAGGATAGTTACATACACAATTTATGATTGCAATAAAATATTGAATAGGTATGAGAAGAAGACTGATCTTTACTGTCCATATAAGTATAGAAATTTGCGACATAAGTATAACTATATTTTAGTGCCGCTATAGCAAAAGAATCAATAGTATTTTAGATATTATGATGTACTTAAATTGAATTGAGTTGAGTGGCTTGGCAACTGCGTCAACCACGCGGAGCCAAAAGCCCCAATACGGAAAAAAAGAGTCTCTCTCTCTCTCTCTCCGCTAGAAGTAATAGATAGAATAGTATAGTCACAGATCTACATATTAACTGTGAGTATAGTAGTCTTTGGTAATAGTGTGCCGTGCTCTCTCTTGCAAAAAGTTTAAACTATGCTTGAAAGAGTATTCAATAATCACTTCGTGATCACTTCTTTGATAATGAGATTGCGTCCATAATTTATTTTTAATTGTAAATAAATTTAAAAAAGTGGAGTTGCGAGCGAGTCACGGAACACTACTACTCTTGGAGCAAGTCCAGTAAAATAATAAAATAAACATTTGTATTTACATCTCTTCTCTTTTGCCCTAGAGAACATTATAGTAGGATTTAGAGTGCTTCACGCTTCTCGTTGAGAAGTTTTCAACATCTCTTCGACTGATCTCTCTCTCATTTCTTTACGGGCTGCCTGTACTTGTAAGTTTTTAGTTTGTTTGGTTTGGTGTGAGACCATGCTCGGTGTGTAATATAATAATGATAATAATATTATGTTTAGAAGTACTTACCTAACGCTTTGATATTTTGTTTCAGCAGAACGATGGCCACGAAGACGTACGGAAAATTTGGCCCGCTTGTCGGTGCCATTGACGAGGGCACTTCAAGTGCGCGGTTTATAATTTTCAAAGCTGAATCATCCGACGTTGGTAAATAACTGATAAGAAGACCAAATCTAACCAGAGTGTAAAGAAAAAATACCTAAATAAGAATCGGGGCTATGTTGACCCCCTAGGGTCCTCTTCTCTTGGGCATACCTACTGCCGAAAATATTTATACTGTTGGTTATTATTTGAATTTTAATAATATATACCTACCAAAATATGTAGCTCCCTACCTACAACACCTATTTCTTTTTCTGTTAGTGTCTATACACCAGAAGGAGCTTGAACAGAAATGCCCTCAAGAAGGATGGGTGGAGCAAGATCCTTATGCTATTTTAGAAGCAGTTACAACTTGCATAAAAGTTGCAGTGGAAAAGTTGGTGGCATTAGGTGGTACACCCAAGGTTAGTGCCCATTTTTTTGTCCTACAGTTTTTTTTTACATGTATGCTATAACTCCATGTATTATTGCATTAATTATAGCTTTATTAGAGATTAAATGAAATGGATATCTGGCAACTATCCGGTATCTGGCATACATGGCTGGATACCGAATAATATGCGAGTATACAGCCAGATATCAGATAAAAAAAAAAAAAAAAAAAGATTATTTATTTAATCCACATAACAAATATAATCACTATAATATTTTCATTTTACAATAAAAAAAATACTTTTATTATAACCTCAAACTACACTAGCATGTATAAAATAACCTAAAGTGTGTTTGCAATCAATTCAACAAGTCAACAAAACACTTGCTAACGTTGCTAACTTTGCTCATGAACAAAAAAACCTTCGACCAAAATAAAATGAATGAACGGGCCCAGTAGACACTCATTTTAGAAGATTACAAAATGAGCATCGGCGCTCACATCGTTTCAGTTGGTTTCTAGCCATAGGAAGTGCAACATGAGTTTATCGTTACGTGATAGGGAAACATCTGACAAAATTATGCATTCGTGTGCTTTCCCGAAGTGTAAATACACAATTGAAACCGGTATCTATTTTTTGTAACAAATATACTATACATTTTTATAATTAGGTGTTGAAGTATATGTCCGTGACCCGGGTATGTCCTAAAACTGCGACCAGAACCACCGGAGGATGGGCAGCAGCGTCATATTAGTACACGGTGAACGAACTGCGATCCCCAAGCCGCCTGCCAAGCGTGGGGATTATGGCAACACCCCTCTCGAGGGAGGCCTTTGTCCAACAGTGGACGTTTAATGGCTGCTGGTGTGTGTGTGGTGTGTATATGTCCGACGGTTTTGGCTCGCTTTTACTTAGTGTTGTATATTACTAAGTAATATACAACATACTTAGCAAGTTCAATGGTTAGGGTCCGTCCATTCATTTTATTTTGGTCGAAGTAATAGACTTGAATTCACCCGAACCCGCCCGATTGTGTGCCACCAACGTGAGCTTGCTGGTTACGATGCACCAAGCGGTAATGTTTCTATTGTAGAAACTGTCTGGGGAAGTATCAAAGTTTGTGTTGAATGTCCTCACCAGGTGCTCTCCCTTTATAGGACATAATCGCCGTGGGTGTGACAAACCAACGAGAAACCACATTAGTATGGGACCGCAGTACAGGGAAACCCCTGCACAATGCCATAGTGTGGCTGGACATGAGAACTTCTTCTACAATTGACAAACTCCTAGACACAGTACCCAATAAGACACGAAACCAGAATTATCTCAAGGTATGTATATTTTATTTTATGGACCCGGGTATGTCCTAAAACTGCGACCAGATCCACCGGAGGATGGGCAGCAGCGTCCTGTTAGTACACGGTGAACGTACTGCGATCCCCAAGCTGCCTGCCAAGCGTGGGGATTATGGCAACACCCCTCTGTAAGAGGGAGGCCTTGTTCAGCAGTGGACATTTAATGGCTGATGATGTGATGTGTGTGATGTGATGTATATTTACAAAAGAGATACCACAGTGCCTGAAGACTCTTCTCTATAACTAATGTGTCCTGCCCACCATGACCTATGGTGCTGAGACATGGACGCTCACGGAGAAGACTGTGCACAAGATTATTCACCCATTCACTCTATTCACCCTTCAAACAAGGGGTGAATAACCCCCAAAGTCCTCAAAGGTAGGCAACGCACTGACAATGCCCCGGGTATTGCAGGTGTCTATAGGCAGCGGTGACCACTTACCATCAGGTGGCCCGTAGCTTGTTTGTCACTAATTCTATTTAAAAAAAAATTGCATCGCAAAAAGAGCCATGGAGCGAGCTATGCGAGCCATCAAATTGCAGGACCGTTAAGACACGATGTCGCACCAAGGCTGCATACGTAAAAAGGGCGAAGGAACTTAAGTGGCATAAACAAATGGAGGCCTATACCCAGCAGTGGGTCACTCAGGGCTGATGATGATGGTGTATGTGGTTTACAGCATGTTTATAATTTTCAAGTTTCGGCAGGACAAAGTTCAAAGATACTAATTAGTATGGACTGTTAGATTAAGTTGGATTCTTCAGATGTCTAGTAGGTACAAATATTGTGGAACACTGGGTTTTCATATAATCCTACATGCTTGTGAATTTATCTTGATAAATATCTGGGGTCATCTCATGTCAGTTGTATAAGTAACCGGAAATGTATAATACAAATGCTAACCTCTTTCTGCAGGCTTAGCATGGGCTGCGGATAAATTGTCTTTCCACCGTTTTTATCCACGCCTAGACGCGACAAAGCGAGAATATGGATACGTTTGTGTTTTTCGCCCGGGATAAAAATGGTGGAAACACAATTTGTCCACGGCCCGTGCTAGGCCTGCTGATCATAAAAGAATGGTTAGGATCATCATCATCATCAGCCAGAAGACGTCCACTGCTGAACATAGGCCTCCCCCTTTAACCTCCACACTGAACGACAGCCTGCCTTTTGCATCCACTGGATGCCCGCGACTCTCACAATGTCGTCGGTTCATCTAGTGGGAGGTCTCCCTATGCTGCGTCTTCCGGTTCGTGGTCTCCACTCCAGAACCTTTCTTCCCCATCGGTTATCGGTTCTTCGAGCGATGTGGCCTGCCCATTGCCACTTCAACTTGCAAATTTTAACAGCTATGTCGGTGAATCTGGTTCTTTGGCGAATATCCACGTTTCAGATTTTATCACGCAAAGAAACTCCGAGCATAGCTCTCTCCATTGCCCGCTGTGTGACTTTGAGTTATGGTTAGGATGCTTTCGACCAAATATCATAGGCGTTCTCAAGGGTGAGGGTAATAATCTCTGTAAATTATTATAACACCGGCTTGCACTCACGATTATGTTTTTATCGGTCGAGACGATCGACTGGTTTCGGAGCCATTAGAGGCCCTTCCTCAGGGAATAAGGCCGCAGCGGCGGTGCGGTGTTATAATAATTTATAATGAATCCTCACCCGAGTTTTGATGAAATAATCTCTGTATTGAAATAAGTAATAATATGTTTCTTATTTACTTTTAGCCTTTGTGTGGTCTACCGCTGTCTCCATATTTCAGTGCAACAAAGTTGAGATGGCTCTGTGATAATGTTGACTCAGTGAAACGTGCGATGAAACAAGGGACTTGTTGCTTTGGCACTGTCGATACCTGGCTAATCTGGAATTTGACAGGTTAGTTATGCAACTTATCCGCTAGTTGCTCACAGTACAAGCATACAATGATTCGATAGCCCGTTGGTCCAGTTGGTAGTGAACCTACTTTCTAAGCTTGAGGGTGTGGGTTCGATTCCCATCTAGGACAAACATTTATCACTTAACATCAGGCGAGATGGTGGCCAGGCTCAAGCCTATCTACTATAAAAAATAAAATAAAACCTGATGAACTTTTGTGTTTGTTCTATATCTGGTTGTTAATAGCTATTTATGTTTTGGATTATCTGTTAATTATATGCTTAATATGTAATTTAAAAAAAAAATATTTAAAACTATGCAATTATGTATGTATATCAGTCTCTGGCAGCCATATCACAAGCTTTGCTTAGTTTGGGGTCAGAAGACCGTGTGGGCAAAAATAAAAAAGTCCCAGAAAAAAACCCCGTATAATGTTCTGCCAGTGCGCTCTATCGTTACACTTATCCGAGACGCACTATGAAGCATTATGATAGTGAATTGAAAAAAAACAAAACCCACAAGTTCTTACCACTATAGCTAGTAAAAAACTGGCTAATATAGAATGTAAGATTGTGTAAATGGTAAGAGATATAATAAAATATTAAAAGAGAATGTTTTCATTCAGCTTGTCAAAACATATTACAGCTGTTAGAATGCTTCTTAGCGCTGCCTAGTAATTAATGTATATCAAGAGACCCGGGTATGTCCTAAAACTGCGACCAGAACCACCGGAGGATGGGCAGCAGCGTCCTGTTAGTACACGGTGAACGTACTGCGATCTCCAAGCCGCCTGCCAAGCGTGGGGATTATGGCAACACCCCTCTCTAAGAGGGAGGCCTTGTTCAGCAGTGGACATTTAATGGCTGATGATGTGATGTGTGATGTATATCAAATTCTTCGAATTTTCGTTAGAAACATTTGGTATGCGGTTCAGGGGCCTTACGGCCAAATGCTAACGCGGTATCAAACTAACGTTAAATCCGCTCAGTTGGAAAATCACGCAAACATGAAACCGTATCTGGGCGCTTTAAGGTTCACGTTGGCGTGATTTTCCAACTGAGCTGATTTAACGTTACTTTGATACCGCGTTAGCAGTTCACCGTAAGGCCCCAGGAGAGAACATGGTCTATTCCATCGCCCTTTCTGCCACTTGGATCTTGCGCATGGTTTCGTTAGTGTGGGTCCATTTATCAGCACCGTCTGTGAGGATACTCCCCATAAGTCTCCGGCCAGCTGGATTCATCTCCCTTCCTTCACCTGAGAGCCTCCTTGGTCGAAGCAATAAACAGTGTCTAAGATAGACATAGGTAGAAAGTCACTTACAACCTCTATAGGACTACCACCTCGTTGAGTTATTGTGAATCAATTTTAAAGTTTGTGACATATTTATCACAGCATACTTAAGACTTTGAGTTAAGAATTTATGATGCAGATATAATTTTATTATAATCACTTGCATAATAAACATGATGGTAGGTGAAACACTTAATTACCGAGTTTAATCTCGGTATTTATTAGTTCCACTCATTAGTGTGATAATAGTTAAATGGCTGAAACACTTAGGTACAATAGGTATTTAATTTTGCAGGACGTAATGTAATAATAAATTGTCTCTTAAAAAAACACTTCTTATGCTTGTGAAGTCCTTCTTTAGGCCCGGTGTAAGTGGACTAATACTGAATTTTATGCTAGACTACAGCATAAAAGTAAACAAAACCTCTTTAACATTGTTCAAAGAGGTTCAGTTTGTAATTTAATATACCTAGTATACCTACGTGGACGTGCTCTAGTGTGGACATGGGGTGAAACGTGTTTTATTATTATTTTCCAAAACTCCATGAAAGGCTTTAGGTAAAAATTCTCTACTTTTTAGGGTTCCGTACCTCAAAAGGAAAAAACGGAACCCTTATAGGATCACTTCGTTGTCCGTCTGTCTGTCCGTCTGTCCGTCTGTCAAGACCCTTTTTCTCAAGAACGCGTAAAGGTATCAAGTTGAAATTTATACTAAATACTTGGGTCTACGGTTCCTTTCGGCTGTAAAACTATAAAAGTTGTAAGTCAACGCAATCAAAAGATATGAACGTTTATGTCGCATATTTTGCGATTTCACAGGGAAATCAAAACCTATAGGGTACTTCCCGTTGACCTAGAATCATGAAATTTGGTAAAAGGCGAGGTCTCATAGCACATATATAGGAATACATCTGAAAGTTACAAATTTTAAGTTATATCATATAAAAATTATTATTTTGCTATTACAAACTTACATTTTGTAGTTGGAATCTATAGAATAACCTTATAGTCAACTACAAAGTTAAGTTTGTCTTTCAATATTTCAACATTAGGTTTTTTTTGGACTCGCGCTCTGAGGGTTCTGTCCAACGGAACCCTCAGAGCACGAGTCCTACTCGTACTTGTCCGGTTTTTTTTACTGGTGAATACTTAAAACAGTCAAACACATAAGACGAGGCTGTTTGGTCTTAATAACGATAGCCTGCCCAGTAATGAGCGTAAAAAATGAGTATTTTTGGATCTCTGGCACAAAAGACTTAATAGTCATTACTATTGTCTCTGGTAGGTACTTACGTCGTATGTTTGCGCGGCACGGGGTAATGTTACCAGCTTCGCCTGGGTAATTCGGCGGCTCAGATAATTAAGTTATTATTAATGTCCGGCGGGCATCGCTTCCAAAATAATAAGTTCAGAAAAACTTAGCTGTGGTGGCGGTAGGTAGGCTTTGTAGGGTAATGCAAAGTTTATTGAAATTCGGTAGTTTATAAAACGGGTAATTTCAGATTCGTTTTCAAATTGTATCTTTTTCTTGCTTGATTGTCGGCCAGTGTGACCAGATTCAGTATTTTAATACTTTTTCGATATATTTTATTGACTTTTCCGAATATCAGTATTTTTGTAGGTATATTGGCGGAAGTCGGTATTTTTAGGTATATTTTAGATAATTAAAATTGCGATCGTCTCCGCAAACATTTATGTTCAATTCTAAAATATTAGTAAAATACAATTCTAACATTTATTGTGAAGATGAAGATAATAATGAATGAATAAAACATGTTTTGAAAATCAGTATTTTAAGAGGGGGCCTCCGAAATTTTATGCTAATTTGCCATGATATTCTAACTAAACCACATATCCTATCAACGTAATAATTGATATATGTGATTTTTCAATTCATTTTCTTTCCGGCACTAAGACAGAAACATAATAGCGAGATATTTACTCGATACTTTATTGTTTTCAAAAAGGTGCCTTTTTGCTGATTTTTTTGATTTTTTCTTGGATAGAACTTCAGTCACATATCTAAAATAAATACTCATCGAAGGAAAATATAGTTTGTTTTCCAGTGCTAAGACAAAATTTACCTAGATTAATTAGTACTCTCATAATAAATTATATTCGATTTGAGACTTACGTCCTTTAGTTCTAAGCAACTATTCGGTCAAACGGCAAGTCCGATATTCAACCTTATTCTGTTGCGCTTTGCATCTAAATGGCGAAACATGCTCCGTTCAACCTCAGTACCGCACTATGCTCCAACGGGGAAGGACGCACGCGCTTGCTATTCGCCTAGATTTATCTTCCGAGTGCGATTATATCAACACCTACTGTATTTTCAAACAATAGATAACATAAAAAATCTATGGCTTGAACGCGACCATTTGATGCGGCAACCAAGTGTTGCCAATGACCTAGAGCACAGACTAGGTAAACCTACTATGAAAAAATTACAGGTATTAATAATTATGGATACGACTAGGCCATCTATCATTAGGGCATCTATTATTATGTACGCTCGGTAATATAGTTACAAGAGTCTAAGTGTTTCGTGTGGAGAGAGAAAGAGAGAGAGACAGTCAGAAAGACTACTAAAAATCAAAATTATTAAGTAAAATATAATTTTCGTTGAATAAAAAATAATAATAATAATGAACATTTTTTTTTTTTTAAATTAATAATTTCATAAATTAAATGAAATTTAATTAAATAATTCATATATACTTAAATAGATTATAGTTATTAACAACCAGGTATAGAACAAACACAAACGTTCATCACATAACTGTTTGTCCTAGGTGGGAATCGAACCCACGCCTCCAAGCTCAGAAGGTAGGTTCACTACCAAGTGGACCAACGGGCTTTCGCGTGTTTCGTTTATTTTAGTATAGTATAGTATAGTATAGTATAGTATAGTATAGTATAGTTTAGTTTAGTTTAGTATAGTATAGTATAGTATAGTATAGTATAGTATAGTATAGTATAGTATAGTATAGTATAGTATAGTATAGTATAGTATAGTATAGTATAGTATAGTATAGTATAGTATAGTATAGTATAGTATAGTATAGTATAGTATAGTATAGTATAGTATAGTATAGTATAGTATAGTATAGTATAGTATAGTATAGTATAGTATAGTATAGTATAGTATAGTATAGTATAGTATAGTATAGTATAGTATAGTATAGTATAGTATAGTATAGTATAGTATAGTATAGTATAGTATAGTATAGTATAGTATAGTATAGTATAGTATAGTATAGTATAGTATAGTATAGTATAGTATAGTATAGTATAGTATAGTATAGTATAGTATAGTATAGTATAGTATAGTATAGTATAGTATAGTATAGTATAGTATAGTATAGTATAGCAAAGTATAGCATAGTATAGTATTGTATAGTATAGTATAGTATAGCATAGTATAGTATAGTATAGTATAGCATAGCATAGCATAGCATAGCATAGTATAGTATAGCATAGCATAGTATAGCATAGTATAGCATAGCATAGCATAGCATAGCATAGCATAGCATAGCATAGCATAGCATAGCATTGCATTGCATTGCATTGCATAGCATAGCATAGCATAGCATAGCATAGCATAGCATAGCATAGCATAGCATAGCATAGCATAGCATAGCATAGCATAGCATAGCATAGCATAGCATAGCATAGCATAGCATAGCATAGCATAGCATAGCATAGCATAGTATAGTATAGCATAGCATAGCATAGCATAGTATAGTATAGCATAGTATAGCATAGTATAGCATAGTATAGCATAGCATAGCATAGCATAGCATAGCATAGCATAGCATAGCATAGCATAGCATAGCATTGCATTGCATTGCATAGCATAGCATAGCATAGCATAGCATAGCATAGCATAGCATAGCATAGCATAGCATAGCATAGCATAGCATAGCATAGCATAGCATAGCATAGCATAGTATAGTATAGTATAGTATAGTATAGTATAGCAAAGTATAGCATAGCATAGTATAGTATAGTATAGTATAGTATAGCATAGCATAGTATAGTATAGTATAGCATAGCATAGTATAGCATAGCATAGCATAGCATAGCATAGCATAGTATAGCATAGCATAGCATAGCATAGCATAGCACAGCATAGCATAGCATAGCATAGCATAGCATAGCATAGCATAGCATAGCATAGCATAGCATAGCATAGCATAGCATAGCATAGCATAGCATAGCATAGCATAGCATAGCATAGCATAGCATAGCATAGCATAGCATAGCATAGTATAGTATAGTATAGTATAGTATAGTATAGTATAGCAAAGTATAGCATAGCATAGCATAGCATAGCATAGCATAGTATAGTATAGTATAGTATAGTATAGTATAGTATAGTATAGTATAGTATAGTATAGTATAGTATAGTATAGCAAAGTATAGTATAGCATAGCATAGCATAGCATAGCATAGCATAGCATAGCATAGCATAGCATAGCATAGCATAGCTAAGCATAGCATAGCATAGCATAGCATAGCATAGCATAGCATAGCATAGCATAGCATAGCATAGATATATTATATAGATCCATAGCATTTTTACAAAAATGACCTCATACGTACTGTTTCTGAGATAATCGATGGTTTTTGAAAAAAATTACGAAAATTTTCCGGATTTTTGCGCTTTAATATTTTGAAAGGCATTCTTTGCACAAAAATAGCCGAATTTGGGCTTATCAGACGCGTCTTTTTATTTTCTACACACGTGTGTTTACTGTGTTTCTATTTTATTATTATTTATGCCTACCAACTAAATAAACACATTTTTTTTTTAAATATTATTTATTTCCTGAAATTGTGAGAGTAGAAAGCCAAAAAAATAAATATAGTCTATTTATTACACCACTGAATTTTTTGTGTTGAATTTTTTTGTTATTTTTAACATGAAATTCCGGTTACGTAATTTCAAACCCAATTTGGGGTTTTTAGGGTTAGGTCCTAAAGCCTAGTTTTTGAGTTTAACGTCTTCGTCTGCCAGAAAAAATGATGCCTATGACGTCAGATTTTTGATTGGACCTTTGTGTCCAAAGTTATGGACCTTCAAAAAATCGGGTATTTAGGGTCCGCCTCGCTACTTAGTAACTCAAGTTACTATGTACCTACGAGTCTTAAAATACTAAATGACCTATCGTTGGATAGCCAGTGAAGCTAACTATTCTTGCCTGGATTGACCTGGGACAAAATGTTTGAGGAGCCGGGTATTTCAGGTCGTCAAAATCTTAAGACCTAACTTAGACTATAATATAAACTAAAAACTAGAACTAGTTATATTTCCTAAACCACAGCCTTAAAAAATCTGAAAAAAAATTACTATAATTTAAAATGAGCTTTACTACCTCGAGCCAAAATTTGGGCGTGGTAGGGGGTGGTTTTCACCCTTCTTTATTTCTATTTAAATGTATTTCTCACTGATTTCAAAAGTAAAAATCTAAATATTTTTTTGTAATTTTTTTTGGGTTAAAGGTCTGGTTTAGGAGATATGACCCGGGATCGGGTACCCCGTGCCACGAGGTTTTTGGGTTTTTTGGTCTTATCCCGGCAAGTTCAACCTAGCAAAGCATAGCATAGCATAGTTCAGTTTAGTTTTATTTAGGTTATTTCAATTTAATTTATATACTTTATTATTTTTATATTGTAGAAAACCTAAAAATAAATAACAAATACAATTTTGAAAAGTGAAATAAACAATTTACGGTTCTGCGCGCCGCGACCGAACTCAGCTAATCGCCAAAACACCAAGTAAACACCAACACTATGCTTATCCTGTGTGTTATTGCTCCTTGCCGCTTTACAAGGTCGAGTGCGCGAGTTGTGTACACTTTAGCTGCGCGCGACTGCCGCGCTGCCGTGGTTGTGTTTCACACTAATGCGGGTGATGCGAGACGCGCGGGTGAAATCAGAAATTTTTCTGGCCTTATACCCAGCCTTAATTGGTATATTTTCCCTGTGCAATTTGGTATATTTCAGTATTTTTTTTATCTGGTCACACTGCTGCCGGCTACATTTTCTCTTGTGCACCGGCCATGGAAAAAAAAACATGTCGTCTCATTGTAATTTAACTAAAATTGTGTTTTTTCGATTGTTAATGTATAATAATGGTTAATTATCATATAATAAGTGTTCGTGATTGTGCTCGAGTGTGGTAAGTGATATAATGACGTGAAACATAATCTTTTTCATGTTGTTTCCAAAACTGCGTAGAAGCTTCCAGCGTGAATAAGTACCTACCTACAATACATCGTCAAATCTACTAGTAAAATCCACTATAGATAATACTTATAATATCAATCACTGTTTCATATCCTCGCAATTAAAGTGAAAAGCCACTGGCCACCACCGCGTTTTTACGTCAAGTTCAAAACGAGTAGTTTTAGGCAAACATCCTTAATTTTAGTGCACGCATGATGTAAAAAATGCAAGTCATCTTCATTTCTATCTACGCAATCGGCGAGTTTAAGATCTGTTCAACTGTTTTGCCGTGAAAATAGTATAAACACAAAGTCTGAAGCACCATTTAGATTCTGGTTCTGAATCTAGGTCTCCTTGCTTGATTGTAACAGGATTGGTTCAAACTTTTATCGCGACAAAAGCCTTCAGCCAGTTTCAATCGCTCATCTTCACTTCAACCTCTCGCTTATCGCGCATTGCTTATTTAGGTAACAAAGTTAATTTTTAGAAAACCGACTTCACGGCTATACATACCTACAACAAACTTAAATCAAAAAGTTGTAAAATATCAGTTAAAAGTTAAAAGATTGAAAGTCCTTATTACCGAACCACAAACCAAAATTTCACCTGAGTGTATAATTTTTGTATTTTTTGAGATTTTCAAAAAAAGCTGAATCTATTTCGTAAAATTTATATGGGACCAACTCCGAAGTATGACCTACCAAACAAAAAGAAAGCACCAACATTAATTCATAATTGGCAGAGTAATGGCGCAACAAAAAACAAACATACAGTCTAATTGAGAACCTCCTCCTCTTTTGAAGTCGGTTAAAAATAGGTACCTTTCAATAGATGTTTCAGCCACATTACAATGGCTGTGGTCACGAGCTGACTGAAAACTGCAGGTCACAGCGGACAAAACAAAACTACAACAGCGTCTTACCAGATTTATGTCCCCATGGACTAAAGGGCATTTTACTTTCACATCTATAATGTTTTTATTTACACAGTATAGATCTTCGTTTGGCCACCAACTCGCCTGATGGCAAGCGACTGCTGCCAAGGGTTGAATAAGTTAATCTATAAGATGTTAGTGTGATGACAAAAAATTATTTCTTCATTTCAGGTGGGCCGAGTGGCGGCAAACATGTCACAGACGTCACAAACGCTTCTCGAACCATGCTTATGAATATAGAAACTTTGAACTGGGACCCGCTTCTTCTGAAGTTTTTTGAAGTCCCTGAAGTTATTCTTCCTGAAATAAGATCTAGTTCTGAGGTATGAACCAACTTAACTTTATAGCTTTGGAAATTTGTGAGGCAATTCATTAACAATTTAAATAAAATTGGTTTAGTAGATTTGGGTGGTGTTAATATCTATATAAGTATGTTTTTAAAATACACATATATATGTATGTACATCAGTCTCTGGCAGCCATAGTACAAGCTTTGGTTAGTTTGGGGTCAGATGACCGTGTGTGCAAAAATGTCCTGAATATTTTTAGGGTTCCGTACCTCAAAAGGATAAAACGGAACCCTTATAGGATCACTTCGTTGTCCGTCTGTCCGTCTGTCAAGACCCTTTTTCTCAAGAACGCGTCAAGCTATAAAGTTGAAATTTATATTAAATACTTGGGTCTACGGTTTCTTTCGGCTGTAAAAAAATAAAAGTTAGAAGTCGACGTAATCGAAAGATTAATGTTTATGTCGCATATTTTGTGATTTCACAGGGGAATCAAAACCTATAGGGTACTTCCCGTTGACCTAGAATCATAAATTTTGGCAAGAGGGAAGATCTTACAGCACATATAAAGTAATAAATCTGAAAGTTGTTAATTTGAAGTTCTATCATATAAAAATATTGTTTTACAATTACAAACTTACATTTTGTAGTTGTTATGTATGGAAAAACCTTATTGTCAACTACAAAGTTAAGTTTGTCTTTCAATATTTCAACTTTAGTTAGCTTTTTTTTTAAGTTGCGCTCTGAGGGTTCCTTCCAATGGAACCCCTTAAAGCACGAGTCCTACTCATACTTGTCCGGTTTTTAATTACTAAGTGATGTTTTTCCATTTTCAGATATATGGTTACATACCGGAAGGTCCACTTACGGGTGTGCCTATATCTGGCTGTCTCGGAGACCAGCAAGCAGCTTTGGTCGGCCAGATGTGCCTTCAGAAAGGACAAGCTAAGGCCACATACGGGACTGGGTGTTTTGTACTCTACAACACAGGCGACGTCCGAGTGAACTCCAGCAGAGGCCTGCTGACTACGGTCGCATACCAATTCGGCAGTGACAACCCACCGGTCTATGCTTTAGAGGGTTCGGTGAGTATTACCATATACTGCAACCTGGCACGGTTCATAATGGAACTGCTTTCGTATTATTTTTGCTTTAGTGTTAAAGAGGGACGAACATAGAAATCATTTATGACAGACCAAAATAAAGTCGGCAGTGAAAAGTCAAGAATCAATCATTTGACCGACAGACCAACTGTTTTTAGGATACTCAATACATACTAATATTTGCAACCTTGACCGACCTTTAGTCAGTTAGGCAAGCGACCCATAGCCGTGGTCTGTTATTTTAAGGAGTTCAGCTGGTTTGGGTAGACTCATCATCGTCATCATCGCAGCCATAGGTTGTCCACTGCTGGACATAAGCCTCCCCCATCGATCTCATAAAGGCCGGTCGGAAGCGGCCTGCATCTAGCGTTTCCCTGCGCTCTCTTTTAGGTCGTCTGTCCATCTTGAGGGCGGATGTCCTACGCAGACTATACTGTGAATAATTATGTTATCAGACATGAATAAAACTCCAAAGGACCACTATTTATCAAAAAAAGACATGGATTCTCTTTCTGTCATACCCTGTTTTGTCATTGATTGGTGCCAAACTGTCTAGTGGGTGTTATTTCAAATCTATATATATAAAAATCAATGTGTGTATGTATGTATGTTCCCTATGGACTCCAAAACGGCAGGATCGATTTTGACGGGACTCACACTGATGTTATAAGGAGTAATATAATATGTGGGTGAAACCGCGGGGCGCAGCTAGTAAATTTATAAAATTTATATTATTTTGCATGTGCCCATACAGTTAAGGTCATGGTATATAGGTTTTTGTTGTGGCCTTAAATACTTGATTCTAAAATTCACTGAAATTAAACAATTTCAACGAATTTTTTCGCGTGATGTTAAACGGGATGAGTAATGGCAATATAGGAGAACTAAATATAAAATCTGTAAGATCAGTGTCAAACGCAATTTTTTCGCGTCCATCCATTAATTCCGCATTTGGCAGCCGTTGTAGCTACAATAATGCCATAACTATATTTTTTTGTATTGCAGGTAGCAGTAGCGGGCGCAGCACTTGGTTGGTTGAGAGATAACATTGGCCTTTTGGAAAGTGCCAAGGACTCGCAAGAGTTAGCTGAGAAAGCTACAGATAACGGAAGTGTAGTGTTTGTTCCTGCATTTAGCGGGTTATATGCTCCGTATTGGAGACAGGACGCTAGAGGGTAAGCCACTGTGGCACTGATAGCGGCTTGGCTCTGACCCTTACAAGGGATGACTACCGTTTTCCCCCACGAACGACCCCCACGCGGTGGCAGACGGTATTAACTATGGTTAACTGCACCTACAGGTCAACCACCACCACGGGGCCGATAGCCATTAGTTGTTACTGTCTGATACCGTCTATGGGGGTCGTTTGTGGGGTCAGACGATAATAATCCCTCACAATAGCTTACTAACAAAATACAGTGTATCCTGCTTTTCATTAATTACCTAGTCATGTGTGTTAGTAATAAAATTTATTTTCATAAATTATATTTTTGGGACATTTATATCAGCTTTTCTCATATTATTATGTTATGTGTAATGTTTCAAGGTTCTTGTGCATGTTATTTTCATTATACAACACCCTATGTACACTACAACAAAACAGACACTGCAAAAAAGACATTACAAGAAGGAATAATCTAACAATACATTTATAATAAAACATTCATTGTACTGGCAATGAATTTACTTGATTTTTGTTATGATTTTTCATGCTTTATTGAAGTTCTGAGGTAGGAAAACGCATAACATACATTTACAGATAAACGCGAAGAACAAAATCCTGCTCACAATTAGGAAGGCACACTGTATCAAACTCCCAAGACCGTCTTAAAATACGCACAGAGCTATACACACAGTTACATAACCTCACAATATTGTGTGCATTGTCATCTGCAGAGCTAACATGCGCACTGCAATAAAATCTTGTTGTGACTTTGTCGCTCCAGAATTTGATAAAGGGCCTACGTTTTTTACCCCTGTATCGCTTTGGCACGACAAAAAGTCGACAAATTTTGTCGTGGTGAGCAAGCTAGCCTTGCTGATTCCTTTTTTGGCAGAGGGTCTGCTATAAGAGGAGACAAGAGGATGCCTGGGCTTACACGCTAAAGAATCTACTATATAGATAGATATAATCTATATTGTGCACACCAGAAGTATAAATAAATATCATCATCATCATCGGCCAGAAAAGGTCTGCTGCTGCTTTAACTCCAAACTGAACAACAGCCTGCCATCTACATCCACTGGATGCTCGCGATTCTCACGATGTCGTCGATCTATATAGTGGGAGGTGTGCCGACGCTGCGGTTCGTGGTCAACTCAAGAACCTCTCTTCCTCTAGAGATGAGTGCAATTCGACTATTGTGATTCTGATTCACAATTTATAATACTCCTATTTCAATAAATCGTTCTGTCGATTGTGTCTTGATTTCGCGCATGTTTTTCAAGGTTTGATCATGGTGATGTTGACGTGCTGAGAAAAAAACATCATTGCGACAGTAAAAAAATTAAAAAAACACATAAGTAAACAAACTGTGGTGAAATATCAGCGGGTAAAAGTAAATTTTTACAAGATGTGACTCACTCTTCTTTACATTTTTCCTCTCAGATAAGAGTGCAATTCGACCATTGTGATTCTGATTCATAATTTATAATACTCCTATTTTAATAAATCGTTCTGTCGATTGTGTCTTGATTTCGCGCATGTTTTTCAAGGTTTGATCATGGTGATGTTGACGTGCTGAGAAAAAAACATCATTGCGACAGTAAAAAAAATAAAAAAACACACAAGTAAACAAACTGTGGTGAAATATCAGCGGGTAAAAGTAAATTTCTACAAGATGTGACTTACTCTTCTTTACATTTTTCCTCTCAGATAAGAGTGCAATTCGACCATTGTGATTCTGATTCACAATTTATAATACTCCTATTTTAATGTTAATGATGTTGACGTGCTGAGAAAAAAACATCATTGCGACAGTAAAAAAAATAAAAAAAAACAAGTAAACAAACTGTGGTGAAATATCAGCGGGTAAAAGTAAATTTCTACAAGATGTGACTCACTCTTCTTTACATTTTTCCTCTCAGATAAGAGTGCAATTCGACTATTGTGATTCTGATTCACAATTTATAATACTCCTATTTTAATGTTAATGAAGTTGACGTGCTGAGAAAAAAACATCATTGCGACAGTAAAAAAATTAAAAAAACACATAAGTAAACAAACTGTGGTGAAATATCAGCGGGTAAAAGTAAATTTTTACAAGATGTGACTCACTCTTCTTTACATTTTTCCTCTCAGATAAGAGTGCAATTCGACCATTGTGATTCTGATTCACAATTTATAATACTCCTATTTTAATAAATCGTCCTGTCGATTGTGTCTTGATTTCGCGCATGTTTTTCAAGGTTTGATCATGGTGATGTTGACGTGCTGAGAAAAAAACATCATTGCGACAGTAAAAAAAATAAAAAAACACACAAGTAAACAAACTGTGGTGAAATATCAGCGGGTAAAAGTAAATTTCTACAAGATGTGACTTACTCTTCTTTACATTTTTCCTCTCAGATAAGAGTGCAATTCGACCATTGTGATTCTGATTCACAATTTATAATACTCCTATTTTAATGTTAATGATGTTGACGTGCTGAGGAAAAAACATCATTGCAACAGTAAAAAAAAAAAAAAAAAAACTTAAGTAAACAAACTGTGGTGAAATATCAGCGGGTAAAAGTAAATTTCTACAAGATGTGACTCACTCTTCTTTACATTTTTCCTCTCAGATAAGAGTGCAATTCGACTATTGTGATTCTGATTCACAATTTATAATACTCCTATTTTAATGTTAATGATGTTGACGTGCTGAGAAAAAAACATCATTGCGACAGTAAAAAAATTAAAAAAACATATGTAAACAAACTGTGGTGAAATATCAGCGGGTAAAAGTAAATTTCTACAAGATGTGACTCACTCTTCTTTACATTTTTCCTCTCAGATAAGAGTGCAATTCGACCATTGTGATTCTGATTCACAATTTATAATACTCCTATTTTAATAAATCGTTCTGTCGATTGTGTCTTGATTTCGCGCATGTTTTTCATGGTTTGATCATGGTGATGTTGACGTGCTGAGAAAAAAACATCATTGCGACAGTAAAAAAAATAAAAATAAAACAAGTAAACAAACTGTGGTGAAATATCAGCGGGTAAAAGTAAATTTCTAAAAGATGTGACTCACTCTTCTTTACATTTTTCCTCTCAGATAAGAGTGCAATTCGACTATTGTGATTCTGATTCACAATTTATAATACTCCTATTTCAATAAATCGTTCTGTCGATTGTGTCTTGATTTCGCGCATGTTTTTCAAGGTTTGATCATGGTGATGTTGACGTGCTGAGAAAAAAACATCATTGCGACAGTAAAAAAAATAAAAAAACACACAAGTAAACAAACTGTGGTGAAATATCAGCGGGTAAAAGTAAATTTCTACAAGATGTGACTTACTCTTCTTTACATTTTTCCTCTCAGATAAGAGTGCAATTCGACCATTGTGATTCTGATTCACAATTTATAATACTCCTATTTTAATGTTAATGATGTTGACGTGCTGAGAAAAAAACATCATTGCGACAGTAAAAAAAATAAAAAAAAACAAGTAAACAAACTGTGGTGAAATATCAGCGGGTAAAAGTAAATTTCTACAAGATGTGACTCACTCTTCTTTACATTTTTCCTCTCAGATAAGAGTGCAATTCGACTATTGTGATTCTGATTCACAATTTATAATACTCCTATTTTAATGTTAATGATGTTGACGTGCTGAGAAAAAAACATCATTGCGACAGTAAAAAAATTAAAAAAACACATAAGTAAACAAACTGTGGTGAAATATCAGCGGGTAAAAGTAAATTTTTACAAGATGTGACTCACTCTTCTTTACATTTTTCCTCTCAGATAAGAGTGCAATTCGACCATTGTGATTCTGATTCACAATTTATAATACTCCTATTTTAATAAATCGTCCTGTCGATTGTGTCTTGATTTCGCGCATGTTTTTCAAGGTTTGATCATGGTGATGTTGACGTGCTGAGAAAAAAACATCATTGCGACAGTAAAAAAAATAAAAAAACACACAAGTAAACAAACTGTGGTGAAATATCAGCGGGTAAAAGTAAATTTCTACAAGATGTGACTTACTCTTCTTTACATTTTTCCTCTCAGATAAGAGTGCAATTCGACCATTGTGATTCTGATTCACAATTTATAATACTCCTATTTTAATGTTAATGATGTTGACGTGCTGAGAAAAAAACATCATTGCGACAGTAAAAAAAATAAAAAAAAAACAAGTAAACAAACTGTGGTGAAATATCAGCGGGTAAAAGTAAATTTCTACAAGATGTGACTCACTCTTCTTTACAATTTTCCTCTCAGATAAGAGTGCAATTCGACTATTGTGATTCTGATTCACAATTTATAATACTCCTATTTTAATGTTAATGATGTTGACGTGCTGAGAAAAAAACATCATTGCGACAGTAAAAAAATTAAAAAAACATATGTAAACAAACTGTGGTGAAATATCAGCGGGTAAAAGTAAATTTCTACAAGATGTGACTCACTCTTCTTTACATTTTTCCTCTCAGATAAGAGTGCAATTCGACCATTGTGATTCTGATTCACAATTTATAATACTCCTATTTTAATAAATCGTTCTGTCGATTGTGTCTTGATTTCGCGCATGTTTTTCATGGTTTGATCATGGTGATGTTGACGTGCTGAGAAAAAAACATCATTGCGACAGTAAAAAAAATAAAAATAAAACAAGTAAACAAACTGTGGTGAAATATCAGCGGGTAAAAGTAAATTTCTAAAAGATGTGACTCACTCTTCTTTACATTTTTCCTCTCAGATAAGAGTGCAATTCGACTATTGTGATTCTGATTCACAATTTATAATACTCCTATTTCAATAAATCGTTCTGTCGATTGTGTCTTGATTTCGCGCATGTTTTTCAAGGTTTGATCATGGTGATGTTGACGTGCTGAGGAAAAAACATCATTGCAACAGTAAAAAAAAAAAAAAAAAAACTTAAGTAAACAAACTGTGGTGAAATATCAGCGGGTAAAAGTAAATTTCTACAAGATGTGACTCACTCTTCTTTACATTTTTCCTCTCAGATAAGAGTGCAATTCGACTATTGTGATTCTGATTCACAATTTATAATACTCCTATTTCAATAAATCGTTCTGTCGATTGTGTCTTGATTTCGCCCATGTTTTTCAAGGTTTGATCGTGGTGATGTTGACGTGCTGAGAAAAATAATGTCATTGCGACAGTAAAAATATAAAAAAATTATCAGATATAAGTAAACAAACTGTGGTGTAATATAAACTGGTAAAAATACATTTCTACAAGATGTTACTCTTAACTCTATGTTTTTCCTCTCAGATAAGAGTGCAATTCGACTATTGTAATTCTGATTTACAATTTATAATACTCCAATTCCAATAGATCGTTCTGTCGATTGTGGTTTTCAATGTTTTATTTCATAGTTTTTATTATGTTGTAGGAGACGTGTTAAGAAAAATATGACATATGTGACAGTAAAAAAATATGACAACAATTATAAATAGGTAATAACCAAAGAAATTGGATTTTGTCTACTAGGTCCAATTTGTTTGGGTAATACTGTTGGGAACAAACTGTGGTGAAATATAAAATTAGGTAAATTATTCTACAAGATGTTACAAAAATTTTTCTCAGATAAAAGTGCAATTCGACTTGTGATTCTGACTCACTTATTATACACACTACTTGCTTGATACATCGTTCTGTCGATTTTAGAATGAAATGTCTTTTGTATAATGCATGTTTTTCAAGGTTCGACCATGGTGATGTTGACGTGCTGACAAAAATAATGACATTGCGACAGTAAAATATAAAAAAAAATATCACATACAAGTAAACAAACTGTGGTGAAATATAAGCAGGTAAAAAAAAAAATCTACAAGATGTTATTCTTAACTCTTTACATTTTTCCTCTCAGATAAGAGTGCAATTCCACTTTTGGGGTTCCGATTTACTTATTATACATATTGTTTTACAAAAGTTTTTCAATGGGAACGATGTGTTGAGGAAAAAATATTGTCGTTAGCTGTAGTAAAAAAGTTGTTACTTGTTAGTATCTTTATTAACCGACATCAAAAATGAGGAGGTTATCAATTCGACTGTATGTTTTTTTTTTTTTAATGTATTTATATTTATAAATACGACTAAAATAACATTAACGTTATGTGCAGGAGGAAAAAAAAGTTCATATGTGGTTTATTCAATCCGTGATTTTATTCTGCAGCAATGAGCAGGCATAATATTTGAATCATCATTTGTTATTTCGAAGTCTACATACATATTGCAAGTTTTTTTGCCTACCTCTGTACATAGATTTTTTCTTCGCATCAAATATTGGTATCGCATCACAACAGAATAACTTGTATCTTCACTGTCTTGGCTGTAACACCCATCGAAGAATTCTTTTGTTGGCCCGTAATTTTTTTTTTTTTTTTTTATCATACGCCTACGCTCTTGCACGTTATAGATAATACACAATTACACCACTATAACACTGGAAAAACAAGTGTTGGAAGATAATATACAATGCGACGATGATTTTTCCACGTTGGCACCAAAGCTCTCATCATAAACGTTTTATATTGTAGCCATCCTCTATACCAGGTCCCTGTCTGCAAATAAAACTCGGCACTGTTCTTGATACATTTATTTCTTTAAAGGTTTCATAAGTAATCGGGCACTTCACTACATACCTCATATTCAGTCAAGTACGGTCCTTTACAGAATAGTGTAACCTCGAGTAAAATTAATAACTCGTATTCTCACTGGTGTAGCAAAACAGTGTGACCACGAGTCCGTCGTTAAAATTCACTGACACGACTGTTACATCCGACGGTACGTCACCGACTAGCCCGCTGGCCAAAACAAAAACCAATCATTGTGTTTAATTAAACCTCAAATCTAACAATCGACCATCCTGATGTATTCGTCCCTGCACACGGTGCCACATGGCAATCTAAGGCCGTGCGCTGCGTTAAGCGGGTGCACGGCGCGGGCATCCGACGCGGGCATCCGTCGCGGGCATCCGCGTCGTGCTCCGTCGCGGACAAATAGCCCGTCGCGGGTATCCGCAACGACCTCCCGCTAAACGCAGCGCCGCCAGTACAATTTTAGACGTGCGGGTGTACAGTCGATTCATAATGGATTATTTGTTGATATACTACCTAGCCAAAAGACGACATAGACAACAGCGGCAGCCAATCAGCCCATATGTCTCGTCCAGATTGTTGTGTGGAGAATTTGTAACCAAGTTTACGCTATTAAGAGAAGATGAGAGGAGATTTTTTAAGTATTTTAAAATGTCAACGTCTACATTTGATGAATTATTTTCGAAACTTGAACCATATTTGAAACATAGTGCTAATACTCTTAAAGTAAAAAGTGTATCAATTATATTACCAATAGAGAGGTTGGCAATAACGGCAAGGTAAGTAAATAAAATGTTTTTCTTGATATAAAATATTTTTATTTTGTCAGTCAAGATCACGCATGTATACAACCAAATCAGTTATTGGACTTATCATAATCATAAGTAACAGTAAAATCACAGTGATTGGATTTATCACTTATTATAATTAACAATATTTTAATCTACAATTACTTTAATGAGAACTAAGTATAACAATTTGGTAGTGTAGGTACATACGTAAAGTAAATCAAAATCACAGTCATTGTAATTATCATAATTAACAATATTATAAGGCTACTTCCAATCTTTGTCTTTCTTCAAATAGAGTATAAATGCAGTAAATAATTGATAATAGGATTAATGTTCTGCTTGAGTGTCATTTGTCACTACGATGTTCGATAAATCCTCCAATGTAATAACATTTTCTCTTTCAATGTCAATTAATAAGTTTAATACCTTTGATCGAAACAATAATTTTTGATATGTAGACAATTTTTTTATGTTTGGCATAATAGATTTAAAAAATGACAAGTCTTCATCATTTTCTTCGTCCTTTTTGTGTTGTATGGATTGTAATAATTGTATTTCAAAAGGAGTCGGCGACGACGCCTTTTTACGCTTTGATTGTTTTTGCGTTTCTCTGCTTGCTGTGTCATTTTCATTTCCAGATGTACTGGTCTCAGGTATTAACACCTCACTAGTGTCAACTATTGGGTGTTGGGACAATTCAAGTGTACTTGTATGACCCGAAGAGTCGTCCTGAGAATTTTCCAAAGATTCTTGTCCTTCTACTCTTTTGTTAGAGTCCAGAAAAGTCATAATATTATAATAGCTGTACCCTTTTCCTTTTTTAGCACCAGAACCAGACTTAAGTTTCTTGTTACTAGCTTTGACTTTCGTATAGCAATCTCTCGCGGTTTTCCAACGCGCTTGTATTTTTTTTTCTGAAAAATGAAAAATAATAAAAATAAAATAAAATAATAAATACATACTTAAAAATTAATTTTGTATTTTTCACAGGTACTTAGTAAGTGGACATACTTTCGTGGATATGCACTTGGCGTACCATGCGGGACAATCTACCATCCGAAAAATTGTTAATGATGTCTGTCAAATTATATGGCAAAGACTGAAAGAAGAATGTATACCAGTATTTACACGTATGCGATGGGAAGATATAGCAGAAGGCTTTTTAAGCAACACAAATTTTCCTAACTGTTTAGGTGCTGTAGATGGAAAACATATACGGATTATAAGACCACCTCACAGCGGATCACTTTACTACAATTACAAACATTACTATTCCATTGTCTTGCTTGCAATGTGTAACGCAAACTATGAATTCACCTACATAAATGTTGGAATACAAGGTAAAGAATCTGACTCTTCAGTTTTCACCAACAGCACTTTATTTCAACAGATGCAGGATGAGCTATTAGATATTCCTCCTCCAAAATCATTGCCAGTGCTACAAAATAATAAACCAACCAATACTGCAGCTACCACACCAGTGCCATACGTCATAGTTGGGGATGAAGCGTTTGGACTGTCTACACATCTTATGCGACCATATGCGCGGGCTATTGCAATGGATCATAGAAAGAAAATATTTAATTATAGATTGTCAAGAGCTAGACGTTACATTGAATCAACCTTTGGAATAATGGCCAATAAGTTTCGAATACTTCATCGTCCACTTAACGTTTCTAGAGAACATGCCATTTGTTTCATAAAAGCAATTTGTATAATGCATAATTTTGTACGAAAAAGAGACGGACTCGGTAATATCAGCGATGTTGTCATAACACCCCGCCATATCCGCGATATCACAAATGGATTTGGGCTAGTTCAAAGAAACTCGTATACAATACGAGATCAGTTCGCTGATTACTTTGCCACAAACGGTAAGGTATCGTGGCAAGATCGCTGTATTTATTGATTATTTACTTAAGTTAAAAAAAATTTGCTCGTGAAGAGGTCACAATACAATAGTTAAATAACAATTAACATAAGTAAATACAAAATGTTTACTAAGCCTAAAGGTGGGTACAGACTATGTAACATATTACCTACATGTTATTTTAACATGTTTTATATCATTCAGTGTCCACATTATCTGAAACTTGTTATATAGCAATGTCGTATAACATGTTATGTTATATAGTCTGTACCCACCTTAATAAATGAAAGAAGTAAATAAGTATGTAGTAAATAAATTTATAAAGTCATAATAAAAAGTAAGAATTTACCTGTTGACTTTTTTTCTGTGTCACTGAAGTCCTCATAATTTTCGTATAATTCTTTACAAATCTCGAGCCATGCAGCTTGACGCGCATCCCTGTCTTTATACAAGTTGTTAGACAAATCCCATAAAGCGGGGCGACATTGCACTTCTAAAATAACACGTTCCGTATCAATATCACTCATGTTTATCAACTTGATTGTACAAGCACGGCGCGTGCGACACGGATAACGCAGCGGCGCTCACTGATTTTCTAGAAACATCTCCGCTCGCGTGCTCCGTCGCACGGACACGCGAGCGTACCCCCGTCGCCCGCGCCGCGTGTGACGGGCGTTCCGCCTTACGCAGCGCTGCTCTATGAATTTACATGAAACATCACGCCGCGCGGGTGCCCGCGCCGTGTACCCGCTTAACGCAGCGCACGGCCTAACAATCAGTTCGGGCAGCGGATCTCTCTTATGAAAATTCTATCTTGAGAATATTACAAATACAAGTGGGTGGCTAAATTATTAGGGACAGTACTCATATTTTTGTGTTTGCTAGTTTAACTAAAAAAATACTTTTATATATATAAAAAAAAAATGGTTTCAGATCTTCTAGCAATCTTTTATATTTAAGAATGTATTATTAGGATCATAAAAACAAAAAAAATAATTGTTAAATCATTCTTTTCCCGAAAAAGTAGTGTGCATGTGTTAGTAAAAATGTTATATAATTTATCTTAGTATTTAGTGATGCCACCCTTTGCTACAATTATAGTTTCTATGCGTCGGGACATGCTCTCTATGCAGCATTTTGCATGTTGTTGGAGTTTGGTCAGTTTGGCATGATGGCATTCTTTGGTTAGAGTTTCTATCAATTGGCACTTTGTGGCACATCTCTTCCTTGACGATCGCCCGTTTGGTGAACTCACATGTTCTCTATAGGGTTGTCTGGTGAGTTCCCCGGCCAGGAAAAAACAGTAATGTATTTTTTAGGCTTTGTATATATATCGGCCTCCTTGACGTGTCCGTCAACGGCGAACCTGACTAGCGCCGGTTATGAGCGCGTATATGGCTTTGTATCACGGTGCTGAATCGTGCATAAAAATATGGTATTCTTCTCAGGTCATTCTTCGAGCTGTGGCATTAGCCAAGTTTCTAGTACTCGCTTGAACTGGTCTTGCGTCATAGTCCCTTTTACGATGTATAGGCGCCCCATGCCTTTGGCTGATATCACAGACCACACCATGATACTAACCGGGTGGTTAACCCTTTCCACAAGGCAGTCGGGATAGAACCCAGGGCGTCGTCGGACGAATGAACTTTTGTCGACCAAAACCTGAAACGTTCGTCGGAGAAGCGCATACCTGTAAAATATAATAATGATAGTAAACAACATGGTTTTGTTCGTGGGGATCAGTTTGCTCTGCCACTCCTCCCACGTAAACAGAATAGAATCTTAAGAGCCTCTTATACCAAATTTGACGGTTTTAAATCAATTTTATTCAGTTAAATTACAATATTTGAGCTGTAAAAAAATACAAGTCACAGATACATCTGTGTTAGAGTTTATGATTTGGTTCAAAACACGACAGAATAAACTTTCCTCGATCAAAAAATCAGAAACAAAGTCGATTTGTTTATTTTTTTCATTTTATGCTCTAATGAAAGCTCGTAACAACCTGGAAATTGCATGTACTGAAAGGCAATTTTTTTTTTTTTTTTTTTATTTGGATAGATTTTTGATAGTGAATAGTGTCGTTTTTTAGTGAAATTAAAAGTGTTAAAAGGACGCGAGAATTTTGGCGCGCCGCGTTCAGTGCCGCGCCAGGTGTTATCGAGGTCGGACCTATGCTCGTTTTTGTCGTTGCACTCCCCCCGCGGGCGTCCTGACTCTAGCATGGCAAAATACATGGTCGCTATAACTTGGCGGGGGCTGAGGGAGCGTTTTGTTGCCTACGCGACTCGGATAACCGCCCGTTAACTTTCGTACCATGTCTTGACCAGATCTTCGAGGTTAGGCATGGCAAATTGGAGAGTAGTTCTGTCCAGGGTTGGATTCAGACCTTCAGAAAATTATTGTCTATGGAAATCAATAATGCAAGTACTACTTGGTCTAAAATTATACCACAGAAGACATAATAGCACACAAAAGGTTCAATCCGCGAAGAAATTTAAATAAATAAGGACTCTATGTACGAGGCAATAAAGTAGCAATTAAACTCGTACAGCCATGAATACCGCATGCTATATTCGCCTAGAAGGCCGCCTCTTTCTATCACGTAGCTCCATCTCCTGACGCGCCACGTGTAACGTTAGGGTTGTCTTCTTGTTATTTACACAGAATCATCATCATTATCAGCCACATAATGAAACAAACCTAAGTAGGTACCTCTGTATTTAATTGTTGGCATGATGAACTCTTAGGGATTAGTTGTTTGTTTCTAAGTAATAGTTTACAAGTACCTACCTACTTATAAACAAAGCTTAACAAGTGAGTACACCTACTAAAGCAAATTCTTAAGCTAGGTAGGTACCTACCTACTTACTTATGCAATTATAATTTGTTGTAAAATGGGTCTAAAGCGTTTACACAAAACAGTGTTCAATCAAAAAGGAATAGAATTTTATTTGTGAACAATACGAAAATCTACTAAATACCTAGGTAGGTACCTAATTAATAGTATTTCGCACACCTATTAATTCCTTTAGTCACCCTAAATGCTTACCTACGTCACAGGCCAACCTATGTATAACAATCTCATTCTCATTATGCACTGGTATGTACTCATTATCATTTTGGGAGATGCGTGTGAAGGAATAATAGATGGCTGAATTAGAACGTATTTATTGGCCGGGTAAATTGTGCCGCGGGACATGGGTTTCGCGCCGTAGCTGAATAGCGACTGGTCGTGCGGTGGCACCAGTGTTACCAGACGAGAGAACAAATATTAGTGTTTCGAGCTCAAATTTACAGTGTTTGGGACAAAATTACAGCAAAAGTAAAAAAAAAAAAACAGCGAATTTTACAGTAGATCTCAAGAAACATCTTTATACTAAAATACACGTTATAAATATGACAAACAAACCAGTTATCAATCACTGTCACTGTCGTTTAGCCCGATAGCCGTTTCTTTTTTGTAAATTCCGGAATTAAATGATTTTATCATTTTCTCAGTCGGTTTAAAATTAACGCAACTGGTACTGCTACGTTGAATGGTTTGTTGCGCTAACATGTTGCCTCTTATTGTCCTTGTTATTAATCTATTTCGTTTCTTGGTTTTGGTGTCGTTAATTTGGCTAAACATTCTCTCGCATTCTGCGTTAGAGTTTGGAAGAGCCAAAATATTGAGCATGTATTGTCCAATCAAACGGAACTCGTCCAACTGTTTCACCTGAAAAGCAACATTAGTATTAAAAAATATTGTAGGTTGTAAAGAAATAAATATATTTCTATCTATAAAAAAATATAAAGTCTTTGTTACTAACCTTATGCCAGAATTCATCAAGCCGTATTGCTACATCGAAATCTCCTTTTAACTTTGGCAATTTTCGCCATTGGTCATCCAATTCATCCAAAGCTTGTTGTTCTGCCATAGAAGTTGGTGTCAATCTTGGCATCAAGCTTAGTAAATTTTGAATTGATTCATCTCGATTTGAGATATCAAGACAACTCTCAGGATCTAATTTGGCTATTCCAACTAATACTGGATCATTCAACGCGAATCTTTTGCGGATGCCTACGCACGCTTTGATCAAAAAATTTCGGCATTTCCTTTTGAAATCCTCTTTTTTTCTCTTTTGCTATTTCATTTGTTGAAAACTGTTTAAATACTCCCAAGCCAAGATAGATGTCATCCAAACTTTTAAAATTGTTTTCGTCAGTTGGGTAAATTTTTTCTAGTTCAGTGTTTGCAATATGTGCCGTTGTCATGTATGTCGATAAAAGTTCGTGAAAGAGATAGTTCATTTTAGTGCTAAGTTTTGTGATCATTGGAGTCTCACTCTGAAATAGCGTATTAGCTTCAGTAAATTTAGGTAACATCCAGTTCAAAAAGAAAAAGTATGATTTCGTTACGGGATCATTCAACTGCGTATGGATTTCGAAGCATTCGTTGTCTTCAAGCCATCTTCCATCAAAAAACAATGTTAAGGCATTCCACTGTTCCAAAATCCTTTGCACTACAGCACTTAGTGATAACCATCGCGTTTGAGCTGGTTTCAAAATTTTGTGAATATCTGTTTCTGTGAATACTTGAAACTCTTTTAATAGCGATTGTCTTTTGCTACTGGTCGCAAAATAATTGTAGATATCACGCGTTAGCTTTTCACATTCAGCTGGTAACATTTTGCATGCGTCACTCGCACAAAGATGCAGGGAATGGCAAACACATTTTAGAACAATAATTCCGGGACATTTTGCTCTAAACCGACTCGAAACAGAGTTGCGACACCCCATCATCGTATTGCAACCATCTGATCCAAACCCTATAATATTTTCGATGGGAATAGAATTTTCCTCGAAGGATTTTATTACTGCTTCGAAAAGATGTTGTGCTGTGGCGGTAGCCACAGTAGCAGAGTTGTCCTTACCATGTATTTGAATTAGGTCCCAAAATCTGCTCACAATTCGACCTTTTATTGCACAGTAATATCTGACCACAACACACATAGTTTTTACTGCTCCGATGTCAGTACTTTCATCAATCATGACAGAGAATTTTTGCTCCTTTAGATCTGCACACAAATCTTGTTTTTCTGATTCTCCTAGAATATTGTTTATTATTGCTTGGCATTTCGTTCTCTTCATTTTCATATTTTTTGCAATCATAGTTTTAAGTGGCCCATCACTCTAAGGGAAATTTTATGCTCCGCCATAAAAGCGGCTAACTTTATCTCAGATGCTTTGCATTTATCATCATCGGACTGCTTAACCTTTGCAAATGCAGTGGCAATCGAAGATTGAGCTGGCGCTGCTGTGATTTTTTTCACATGCTTAGTACCTTCACCATGTCTCTTTATCACCACTCTATCAGCTATCATTTTTGCATCACACAGAACACAAACTGCACGATACGGGTCTTTTGGGTCACGCCGCAGCTAAGTTTTGAAACTATTGTCACTTAACCACTCGTCTCTGAATTTTTGTTTATAATGTACCTTTTTTGTTTTTTTTTGGAGAAGATGGTCCGCTTTGATTGTCTTTATCACTATCATCAGATGAATTAGGCATTTTTATTTTTTTCTCAAGTCTTCAAACAAAATAATCACTTTCACAAGTTCACAGAATTACTTACACGAGCCAAATGAATTCGTAATGCATCGCAAAACAACACAATTATAATTATACTAATTTATGTTGGTCCCAATATGCCTAAAAACTTACTTAACTCATGATTGACAAAATTTAGGCGGTTAATACTACAAAGTGGTTCTTAGCCTATGACGGGGAATTCCCGCATAGTATACACAGTGTGCGTGGTGTATACACACACACACGCACACCTTCACTATACAAGTAACCGCGCCGCTATTCATGCCCGTTAAAATAAGACATTTTCGTTTTTATCTACATAGAAACAAAGGTTATATAACAAAAGCAGAGATGGCGCGGGCTCTAGTAGCCGGTTGCGTTTCGACAAGTTCATAATTATTTTTTCTTTTCACAAAGAGTGCGTAAAGTTTACATTGATTTTTGCTTGTAGAAAAATTACAGTGTTCTCCATTCACTGTAATTTTACTATTACAGTGTACAGTACATCGTGTGAAAATACAGTAAATCTGCTGTAATTACAGTGTATCTGGCAACGTTGGGTGGCACTCACTAGCCGGAAAGGATGGCCCGCGCGCGCGGCTAACAGTAAATCGAGATAGAAGGAGCGCGCGCGCGGCGATGCTCGTGTGCAATATAATATATTATTTTGTTTGGTGTAATGAATGTATGAAATGTAATGTATGTGAGTTATGTGTGTTTAAGTGTAATTCTATACTTTACTTGATATGAAATAAAATATAATAAATGATTTGAATTGTGTAAATAGATAGAATAAATTATAAAATATATAATAGGTTACCTAAAATCATTATGTAGTCGAGTAAGGGAGCAAGAGAGATAAAATAGTCGATCTCTTTACTTTTCAATTCTTAAAAGTTATATGATTATTTACGGGATATTTAGTATAACTTACATTTATAAATTACTTTAGTGAACGACCTTAAGTGATAGTTTAAAACAGTGTTTTCAATTCTTGTTGATAGTATTTGCGAACTGCAACCGTTCGAACTCAAATGGAATATCTGTAAGAATCATTAATTGGTATGCGTGGCAACAGTACATCTTCTCCATAAAATTTTCCAGTTAAATCGTTGCTTCCATGATATTGTTCATCATATTCTTCACTGTAAGTCTGGTACCATTGCAAGTGGTGTATTAATATTTCGGAGAAGAATGACAGTCACGCCAATTTTTAATATCAATACGTGCGGCGGCATGACCACAAATTAAGTGAATTTAAGAATTCAGTCGGATAATTTACTACTTCGTCTTGATTAATTGCAGTATCGATCGACTTATAAGTTGATGTCTCGCCTTGTATTTTGCTTAGAATGCTGTAATTAATGGCATTGACTTCGCTATTTTTAGCTGCTAATATAGCACGTTCACTAAGCCACTGATGACTTGTGTAGTTCTGTGCGATATTTCGGAAAACTTTTTGAATCAACTCATCTGTCCTTGCCGTGATTTTACAAAAGTTGGTTGGCCATGTGATACATTGCCTGGATTTGTCTATTGCCATTTTCCCATTTCCGATGTACAACAATTGTTTTTCGAATTTTAGCGGATGTATCATTTTGTACTTGTACACTCATATTGGTTATCTAAGTAAATTTTCGGACATGTCGCCATAAGGCTGATGATTTGAGACGTTATGCATTATTATACAAATAATTTATATTCATTATAGTACTTTCCAGAAACGATAATTGCGCTAACCATCATACTGGGTTTTGATCACCCGTATGTTGATGTTGGGCTTCCCTTTCATGGCAAATAATTTTAAGTAGTGTGAGAATTATAAATTGTGTCATTAAGTTCATCAGCGGTTGTTGACCGTAGTATGATAGGCAGAGTTTCTTGAAAATCACCAGATAATAAAATGACTGCGTCATCAAAGAGCTGTTCGTTCCCTCTCAAATCTTGTATACGATGAAGTGCTTTCTAAAGCTTTTTTGTGGGCCATAGTACATTCGTCCCATATAATGAGTTGACATGATTGGAGTACTTTACCCATTCCAGATTTTTTGCTGATATTGCAGATTGGTGCTTCAATGATGTCTATATTCAATAGCAACTTAAAATCTGAATGGGCTGTTCGAGCACCATCCAAAAGCGTTGCCGCAATTCCAGATGAGGCTTTTGCGAGTGCAATATTTTACCCTGATTTATTTAAGCATAAAAATGGTCGAAAGAGGGAGAATACATTAAGTCTCCTCTATTCTAGAACACACCTTTTAAACACAAGCGTCTTTTGCATGTTACCGTTAATTTTTAATAATTTACCTACTGAAATAAGGGTCGAGAATGATATCAACGTATTTAAAACAACTCTAACCAATTTATTAATCGAGAAAGCTTATTATAGTATCAATGATTTTTTAAACGACAAAGATCTAAATTCACAAATAGGAAAGGCAAACAATAAATAAGATAGAAATAATTTATTATTTCTTGTACTATGTATGATCTAATCCAAAAATCTATAAACATATTAATCATTGACATAATAATATTATATAATTGACACTTTTCTGTATACTTAAATTTATTTTATTATCTGACATGACATTTGCATGACATAAAATAATTTTTGGTGGTTTGGTGGCTTTTTAAAGTGTAAATATTTTTAAGACAAAAACTGATTGCATGCTTCATCAGCGAAAATAGAGTGCATAACTATAATTATTTAAGATCACAATTTATTGTTTTACCTATTTTGCAATGAATAAATGAATGAATGAATTATGAATGAATAGATTTGTATATAGATTGAAATAAGAAAAGTTTTGCTAGTACCTCCGGACCTAGAAAATATAATTCACCGCTTGGTTCGTAATCGAATGCATCTTGTTATAAGCTTTACGTTTGTCTCTACGAACCAATTTTAGAAGATTCGTTTTAACGAATGTAACTATCGTTGCAAATCACGATAGAAAAGGTCGTTTCTATATCTATTTGGCGCATCTATACCCAATTATATCAGTTCTTTGTTATCGATCGCTTAACATATGTCCTCAATCATAACCAATGCCTCGTAAACGTTTGATGAGAATTGAATGTTCTGATTCGTTACACGCAAACGATGAAGGATGTCATTGCTCATATGATCTTTGTCTTTTCCCAAAAATCTTTTGGATTGGATGGAAAGCACGTTGTCAATATGATTGCAAATTACGTCCGTATTTGATGTGGTGAAGCAGTATGTATCCGATGCATCAGCGAGTGAAGTTTCCTAATGTTACACCTATTTCCAAAATATTTAGTTCTAGGCAAGCTTCACGATAAGTAGCACATACTTTTCTGTTTTCAATTCTTGAAAAGATGTTGGTCCACGTACGTTGAGTAACCCTTTAATGGTCAAACCCCTTAATGGTCAAACCGGTTTTACAATATGTATTTACATCTCCCTCTTGTGACGAAATTGGGAAATGTCCAGTGTCGTCAAACCTAACTGCTTCAGCTGGCCTAGGAGCAGTTGGAACTTGCACCAACACGCTCTTGGACTAAAACGACATCTAAAATACCACCGTACACGTTTTTTATAGTATTGTTTTCAGTCAAATTACAATATGAACAAAAGTAGCCGTAATAGCTGCAAACATTTGAAACATTTTGAAGTGAGTATCACCATAATAAACTCGTTTTACATTGATAAATTTAGTAAACTTTTACAGCAAATGGATTTGATTTCGATCTGTTTGCTTTGTTTATGTGTGCAGTGCGATATGTCACAAAATTGACGTCACGCACTTTGATTGGATTTTCGTGTCACGTGAAACATAGAAAAAAAATCGTGATTTTGAAATCTAAATAATTAAATTTAGGAGTGATTATTATCATTGAAAAAAAAAATAGAATAAAACTTTTCAATATAGCTAGGTTTCATATTTTATTTTCACCAATGTCATATACCCTATTCTGTAGCAAAAATGTTCAGCATGGTTCTCAAAAATTGTTGTAACTTAAATCGATTAACATCGATTTTACTTCATTACTACGTTTTCTACACTAGCTACCGTGCTATGGCGAATTAAGTTCAAAATTGACCTGTTTATGCCATTTCTAATTTGCTTAGCTCCCTATTATTTGAAAAGTTCCAGAACAATGTTTGATTATGAATGCCTTGATCTGTTGATAGGAGTGGAATTGTCATGTCGAACTTTGACTCGTGAAAAACCTGGATATCGATGACATGCACACAAAAACACACCAAAATAACATTCCTAATACACACTAACTCTACCTAAACCATGGAACTAGATAGTGTACCATTAACTTAGACAAGATTTTGTATTTAGTTTATCGTATATTTCTATTCTGTATTGTTTTTTTTATCGTTAACGGTTTCCTTCATTTCGGCTAACGCTAAAGCAGCAAGAAAGGTTTCATTAAAAAAAAAAAACTGTACCCATATTGTCTAACCAATATTATTGTGTCTGATGATAGACTCTATCTTGACGTTTAAGCATCACGTAATTTTTTTACAGTGTAATTTGCGGAATAACTGAAGACACCCAATCAAACCACATTGTAAAAGCAGCTCTGGAGGCCGTATGCTATCAAGTAAGGGACATCCTGGATGCAATGAACGAAGATTGCGGAATACCTTTGCAGTTGCTCAAGGTGATGTTAAGTCTATACATTAGTGCAGTACGAAGTTTCAAAATTAATCAAATCTAACGTACACAAACCCACGTAGACGCTCTTGTTAGTACCTAATAACCGGCTACTCTGTACGCAGTACTTAAGACTGATATAGTCACTGAGATTTTTGTATTAAATTGTAGGTGGTATCTGGTATCACACTAATGTCTCTACATAGTATAAATTAAAGTCACTTTCCGCGTCTGTCTGTCTGTATGGCCGCTAACTTCTAAACCACGCAATGGATTTCTCGCCCCGGCTTCGCGCGTAAATTACACCCGTGCGAAGCCGGGCGGGTGGGTCGCTAGTAATAAATAATTATCAATTCAAAAACAAACTTCAAAATAAGTAAATATGCTAATAATTTCGTCTACTTGAGTGACATTTTTTTTCCAGTTATTTTGATTTTAAAAACAACTGGCCCGTTTTTATATAAAAAAAATATAAAAAAACTAATATTCGAAGTCGTTTTATAAATGACGGAGTTCTGAGGTAATAAACATTAAAAAAACGTTTCGAGAACCCGACCGAACCATTTTTGAAGTCGTTTAATAGAAGAGTAACTATCTCTGTCTGTTTGTTTTACCTTTATTACGAAGCATAACAATTGACATTAAATTTATTTCTTCCAGGTCGATGGTGGTATGACTTCTAATGCCTTAGTCATGCAAATGCAGGCAGATTTAATTGGTATAAATGTTATTAAGGCGGGATTCACGGAGAGTACGGCTTTGGGTGCTGCTTTGGCCGCTTACTGGGGCGTAGAGAGTAAACAAATATCTCCTATACCCATGAGCGATGGTATCACTTATTTTCCCTGTATCAGTGAAGATGAAAGGGATATGAGGTACAAGCAATGGAAAATGGCTGTAGATAGATCTTTGGGATGGGACGCCCAAAATTGAGTGAATAGAACAGAATATTATTACATTACATATTTGTATAAAACGGGCGTGTACTCAGGGTAATTAGGACGAGTTTAGTATGGTGACAAGTTATAATGCACAATATTATGTCTACATAAGGCCAAATTTTTATTTATTAGTTTAGTTGTAAGTAGCTGGTGTAAAAAGTTTTTAAATTGTGCTGGATGAAATTTAATCGGTGCCTAATTAAAAAAAGAGCCATTTACTCTGCGTGTCCAAGGAATTGGAGGTTTGCCATTTCAATCAACGGGGATTGCCAAATTTTCTGACCATATAGTTTTATGTTATTTTCTAAAAATATAGACCGTTTCAAGATACTAATTTGAATAAATTTGTTTAGCTTACGGTAGTTATTTAAGAAATATATATTTAACATTGTAATTTTTTTTAAATGTGCTGACGTCAACATCTTCTTTATATTAGTTCGTGTAGTTGTCTAAACAAAAAAAAAATCTGTCGTATTTTCATCTATCAATGTCATTAGGATTTGGTGGAAAGGACTGAACGCTTCAAACAGAAAAAACGAGCAGCGCGAGAGGTACCATCTTTAGCCGTTTGTCCCTTTTCTCTCTTCATCTGTTCGTCTTCTATACAATTCAAATTCAAATTCAAATTAATTTATTTCTGGCAACAAAACGACCCATACAATTCATTAAAAAGATAATCAATACATATACAAATAAACTAAGGTAATAAATCAAATTCACAGTGACACAATACAATTCCAAATAATAAGTTAATAAGTAATGTCAAAATATTAATAATAGTCCAGTCAATTCACAGTTATAATCAATAAAATCAATACAAAAATACAATACAAAATGTCCATAGTCATACAATACAATGTCACCATAATTAGTATTTTCGCTTCGGCAATGACATTCATGAACACATATTAATGTGTGGTGTTGCCACTGTTGAAAAAATATCGTAACCGTAAATTTGGTATTATTTTGGGTAGTCCGTACATGATTTTAACAGCATCATTTTTAAATAGTGTAATAGTGCGCATACAATACTAATACGCGACGGGTTGGTAATGGGTTTAAAGTAAAATGCGTGCATCGCTCCCCGCGCCTCGCGCCCGCCGCCCGCGCGTGCCCTGTCGCTGCCGCCGCGGTTCGCTCCGTAGTATGATGTATACCTCCCTCCGCGGACCCCGCGAGTTCAAGCAGTCGCTCCCGCGCCTCGCCACCGGCGCGCGAGTTTACTATATGCATAGGATGTACAACCGCCGCCGAGCAGCAAGACCTTCCGTTTCTTACAATAGTTATATTTTATTTGTGAAACATATCTAAAAGAAAACTCCCGTGATTATTAAGGGTGCATCTGTGTATTATTATAGTGATATAAATAAGGAATAAATAAGTATGTACGTGTGTTGATTACTGATGCCACCTATTCGACGAAGCAGCCAAGTACCAACTGGAAGCTTTAGATTCCGTAGACCGGCGTGCTATGAGGCTGATAGGTGACACAGCAAGCTAGTCGCCAATAAATACAAAGCCTCGAGCACCGCCGTAAAGTAGCTTGTCTGTCTATTTTCTACCGGATATATTTCGGTGAGTGTGAGCAAAAGCTCCATGACCTTATTTCACCCTCATTTTTCTACAGGACAAGTAGAAGGACTGCACACTATCACCCCTTCCTCGTGAAAATTCCAAAGATTCGTACACAACGATTTGGGTCGTCTTTTATGATACGTACCGTCCAAGAATGGAAATCCCTGCCGTCCTCATTGTTTCCTGAGAACTACAATCTAGGCATCTTCAAGGCTAGACTGAATAGATTTCTTCTACATCAACGTGTTCCATACTCGGCCACACCGTACTTAACATCAGACGAGTTGGTGGCGAAACGTAGATCTAATCTGTATAAAAATATAAAAAAGTATCAAAAGTATAAGGAATTTGTATCAGTGATTATGTCAACACTAGAAAGGGACAAATGGCTAAAGATGGTACCTCTCGCTCTGCTCATTTTTCTGTTTGAAGCTTTCAGTATTTTTGGGTAGTAGGTATCATGGTTTGCAAGCGGTTTGGCTTTTTTTTTGTGTAAACGACTAAGATAAATTTCTACACAACGCCAAGGCTGACGTCATTCAAGGGTAAATCAAGGTCAATCAAAAATATTCGTCATCAGTGCTTATTTTTCCAATAAAAATTTATGTACAAGTGATCAGTAAGTCTATTTCTTCTACAAAACCATTTCGTCTTCTCGAAATGGTTTTGTAATTACAATCTATAAAAAAATATTATCAATCCCCATTGTATATCAATCTGTTATGTTTGAATTTTGACAGAGGCATCTTACCAATCTGTTAAATATTTCCATAGTACCGTTTAATTCATGAACATTTAATGTGTACTTGCTACTTAAAATAAATGGAGCCGTACAGATAAATGCGACGACATTTTATTTTCGAACATTTTACTGTCTATTACAAAACACTCACAAAGCAACACACACAAAGCACTCGCCGTTTTGATAATTTAAACAGAACCTGTATAATTCATTAAGTTGGCTCAATATTATTTTGTCCATAAAGATACAATCGGCACCACGCTGGCACGTGCCCCGTGCGAAACGGCGGCACATTATGCTCTGATCTATCTGCCTAACCGTCTGCCACGGCTCCTCCTTCTCGAGCTTGGGCTTCTTCAGCGGTGGCGAGTCGGGCGGTGGCGGGACGGGAGGCAGTGGTGGGTTCTCCCTGACCCGCATCTCTGCGGCTGTATCTTCCTTAGGTATCGGCGGGTTGCTTTTCGTCAGCGGGTGCTCAAGCGCAGGCGAGTTGGGTGTTTCCTTTCGGTAGGAGGTGCGTCAGCGGTGGCACAGGACCGGTGGTCTTCTGAAGGTGGTTAAATGCGCGCGGAGGCAGAAACCCAGTTTTATAAAAGTGCTCCTCAAAAGTAGTCGCATCCACGAACTTGCACTGCGGGTAGAAGCACTCGCCGTTTTGATAATTTAAACAGAACGTTTATAATCCATTAAGTTGGCACAATATTATTTTGTGCATAAAGATACAATCGGCACCACGCTGGCACGTGTTCCGTGCCTAACGGCGGCACATTATGCTCTGATCTATCTCCCTAACCGTCTGCCACGGCTCCTCCTTCTCGAGCTTGGGCTTCTTCTGCGGTTACGAGTCGGGCGGCGGCGGGACGGCAGGCAGTGGTGGGTTCTCCCTGACCCGCAGCTCTGCGGCTGTATCTTCCTTAGGTATCGGCGGGTAGTTGTTCGTCAGCGGGTGCTCAAGCGCAGGCGAGTCGGGTGTTACCGTCTTCTCCGCGTCTGCCTCACCGTGCGTGCTCGACGACGACGGCTCTTCTACACACTTGACCGTGCCCTTGCGGTACTTTTTCATTAATATAAAGTTTGGGCAAGGGCGAAAATTTATCGCATCCTCATCTGATTCCTGTTGGATACGTTTACCTGAAATGGAGAATAACCACGATGGTTGTAGTTTTTGGCGCAGGGTATGTAAAAATTCAGAGAAGAGAGAAAAAAAGAGATATTGTTCACAAACACTAATTGTCTTTCAGTCTAGTACAAACTAATGGACATTTCACAAATATACTTGAGCCCGCGAGCATGGTCCGCGGCGGACGTGTTACCTTAGAAAAAGGCATCGCGCGACTACTCCAATGTGGCGGACGCGCCGACGGCGAGGCACTGCGCGTCGCCCGGCGACTATCTCCCTTGCGCCTAGGCTCGGATTTGTGAGCGCTACCGATCGCCGCCGAGCGACCGCTGATCACTTCCGAACGGTGTGTAGCCGTAAGCTCGTCCGCTAGTACCTAAATTATGGGTATTACCTACCTACCAAAACACTAAATATTATTTTGGTTGCCTACATTTCCACCCTCCTTGTTCCAGAACACAATCGTTCGTAGGCAACACCGCTATTTTTACAACAGGTCTTGTCAAAGTACCCTAACAAGTCTTTACAGTCACTATTCTGACTTGGCCAGCGTGACCAGGGTGAACCGCGGTGATTATGCCCCTAGGCCAAGTATTACGAGGTTGATTTTCATCGAAAATGAGCACCACATCTCCCACGTTCACATCTCTCTCTCTACTTCTGGCGTCTTTGTAAGGTAGGCACGTATTCTTTCAGCCACCGCCGCCAGAACATGTCTGCTAATGCTTGGGCTTTTCGCCACGCCTTCCTACCGTTCAAGTCTGATGCATCGAAAGAACCTAAAGTAGATGCGCCAGACGCAGTCCTCAGCAACAAATGATTGGGTGTTAAAGCCATTGGCTCATTGGGGTCAGCGTTAACGTATGTGAGCGGTCTACTATTTAGAGACATTTCTACCTCTGCAAGCAGAGAAAGTAGAACCTCTTCTTGCGGTGTTTGTTGTTTTAGCACGGTCTTCAGCGCCGTCTTAACGCTTCGAATAAGCCGTTCCCAGCTACCCCCATGTGGGGCGAAGCGGGACTATTAAAAACCCACGTGATCACTTTTGTTGTGACAAAATCTCGTATCTTGTCATGATCTAGACTGCGCAATGCACACCCTTAGTTTTGAATCGGCTTTTACGAAGTTTGTCCCTCTGTCGCTAAACATAGTTCATTGTTGACTTGATCCATTGTTTCGAATCTGTGCAAGATATCCTCTGATAAAGCAGTTTTATACTTATCACCTAGTTGAAGAGGTTTCGATATACCGCAAGTTCATTTCAATATTGCAAATAGCTCTCTTATTTGCGAAGGAGAGCGACACAGCACGGCCTCTTCCATTGTGGCATCCCAGTAGTTGTCATCTTCCAACAACCCCAACTTTTCACCCGCTTGTCGAAAAGTTTCAAGTTCTTGGCTGTCAACTGTTTTTAGATCCAAAAAGTTAGTGGGACCCCGGATTACATTCAGCAGCATTCTCAAACAGTAACATTCAAATCTCACGTGCACTGTGTAAATCAACCCAAGAGCATCTCCTGCCTTCACACCTGGCCAGCCGACAGCAGGAGTTCCTTGTAAACGTCATTTCCATTCTTTCGACGTCGCGTTCCATGTATAGTAGCGGGGTACGTCAACATAAAGTAATGTTTTTGCAAATGCGTCATTTTGGCAAAGCTGGAAAAATGCAATTAGTGTCGTCCTCGGTGGTGCGGCCATTCTCTCTCTAAAGTTGTTTTCAGTAAAGTAAATCCGCTCACTATTGGGCAGATGTAAGGAGTGTCTATAATGATCCCTCTAAGGGAAAAATCATTTTATAGTGAAAACATCACAGTTACATAAGTTGTTAAATTATAATTATACAGAAATACAGAAAAGTTTATTTTGCGATAATGTAATTTAAAGCTAAACAAAATATTTAGAATATAAGTAGGTACATTATCACAAAAACCGGCCCCAACTCAGCATGTTGCTGGAATTAGTTAATGTATTTCAGTGTTGTATTATTGGCGTACTATTTCTTTCAGAAATACATATAGTTAGCATAAACTGAACCGAGGGGCGTTCCATCCATCAGCTCTATCTTCTATTTCTGCGAAATATGAACATTGGCGATACAAAGGTTCTAGAAGTGGAGCAACAGATCACGGTTGTTGTTGTATCACCTCTCTCAGCCGAAGTGACCCTGGCCACCTGTTTGCGACCAGTTTGAGCGAACACTTTTGTGTTTTTAGTCGGGACAGTACATAGACTGGTCTCGTCCACATTAAATATTCTATGTGGTGGGATGGAATGTTTCTCTGGTATATCTTTTAGAATCGAGAAAAAATTATCAACAACAGGCTTATTGAAAGCTCGTGCTCGGGCAGCTGACGTTGATTCCGGGGTACGAAGAGCTATATCAGGATTCCGTTTTCGAAATCCTTTTAACCAATCTATACCAGGTTTTTCTTTCTCGGTTGAAAATGGATGTTTGATATTGTTTCTCTCAGCTAATTGATAAGCCAGAGATAGAATGTTTTGTTTTGTAAGGCCGTACATCCTTGACGCCATGTCTTTTATGTGCACGACTTGCACTCGCTCTTGATCAGGGGAAAAAAGTGTTTGTTTACTGCCCAGTTTCTTACATGCACCAACAGCTAACTTATTTTTTCCTTTCGCTCTTCCCTTTAAGGCCATAACTGGCACCTTGAACTGCCTACTGGCCGTTTTATAAGCATCCTAATGTTGTCCTTATGTAAGTTTTCGGCATGGTTTGTAAAAAAATTATGGGTAAAACGATCCCTGGGATCATTTTATACTGACTAAAAGGGAGCATTTCACCCCGAGTGCAATGTTTGCATACATCGGTAAAAAAAACAATCTTAAAATTCACCACGAGAATGAAAGAACAAACCCAAACTCATATTAACCAGTTATGAAACTGTCATGTAGCAAAAATCACCACCAAGGAAGTAACCATAAATTGTTTTTTTGACTTACTTTAGAAGACAGACACCACTTTGATTTAGTTATTCTACAACAACGCACGACACTAGCATCGCCATGACACTTCGTCACGACGACTGAAGCGACCGCGGGGAACGATTGGTAATGAATGCTGATAGATGGCGTTAATAGTTTACTGGAAATAACGAGGTATCATTTCACCTTGAGGAATCATTATACACACCTTTCCCTTATAGTAAGATGAGTGACTAGGGTCTCTCATGCAGAGGTAGGCCCAAGATCCGCCAGGCTGCTTCGTTACTACTAACATATCGACTGACTCGAAATGTTTGCACCCCATCTCTCAGGTTAATATTGACATTTCCTTGCTCTCGGATTTTAAAAATAGCCTGGTCGCTACCTTTGTTAATATATTTACAAATATATTATATCGCCTGTACCGTATTGCAGAACTCTACATTTATGTGGCAATAAAAAAAATTAAAAAGAAGAGGAGAATTTGGGACAATCCAGCGGTTATCAACCAATATTTCATGTATTCCACCTCTGATTTTTTGAGTTATCGTACGGCCGCCATCTTCTGGTGCTCTACGCCTGTACAGAGGATAGTTTTTGTCGTTGGTTTAAGTATCTTTTAATAGTGCCCTTGGATACTTTTTAGTACATTTTCCTTCCTTCATGCATGGTGATGACCGATTTAATGCACCACAGGGACCGTGAATCATATTTTAGTCACGATCAGTTTCTGGGTTTGGTATCTCCGCACTTATAACTTCGTCAATTTGACAAAACTTTTCCATCAACCACAGCAGTATTAAGTGCACGTGAGGCAAAGCTCAGTTTTGCCATTCGATCGAGTACATGAAGCACTTCATATCACCAAATATTTTACCTTTTGTAAGTAGAGCAACAAGTTTTTGAACTTTTATTCTCAATACTCTGGCTGTTAAGTCATGTCTATCCATTGAATTTTGACCTGAAATGAACTCTAGTGATTTCTGGCCAGGCGGGATTACACGATAGTGTATTATCTATGATTACACGTCATTGTAATAAACATATAAGCGTAGTTACGCACGTATGTGAATGCATCCTGTGTGTATTCATGTAGATATCTCGGGCTGTTTACAAATGATGACGGGAGAATTACCACTTTCCCAAGTTATTTGGATCTAAATCCACATCATTCCTTATCGCATCTTGTAAATGTATATAATTTTCTGCTCGCAGTTTCGTTTGATTCAAGGCAATAAACCTTAAGCGCTCACTCCCCACTTTGACGTACATGTCTACCAAAAACTATTGAAGGAGAAGTCTACATCAAAGCAATAAATTAAAATTGTTGCTACGTACCATCATATGATACGCATAAAAGTCTATGTAGGATACTTTTTTGTTTGGTATGGGTTGTTTTGTAACTGGGTTGTCTGAGGAATATGAAAACTGTATTCCACTTGTCCTTTCCAAAAAATTATCGGGTACTCAAGAGCATCATAAAATCTATGAGTGTCCGGAACTCTAGTCAGCCGGTCATCGTGCGTCTGAATAACGATGTCCCGAGACGTAGTTTGTTCACTGCTAACTACTACGGCAGCTATTTCATTTGTGATCGGGGCATTGAATTGCCATTTTGAATTCATGCACTAAAATGTTGTGATTATCTAGAAATTGTTGTATTTTTTGAACCGTGTTTTTTTCCACACCTTGTACGTACTCAGAACGCCTTTTAACTTGCTTCCTCATCGCCCATGAAATAAACTTGCAAAATTTTTGGTTGCGTATTGGTAGCAGGAAGCAAAGAGCCAATTGTGTGGTATATTTGCCCTTGGATTGTGAAAGTCGGGCAAAATCCTGGCATCGAAACAATGTTGTCCGCCCCAAAAAATGTCATATGGAAGCAATTATTGTATTTCCTAATGTTTTTTAGAAAACGGCGAGACTCATCTGTTTCATTACAGACAAGTTCTTTAAGAGGTTCAACTGGCTCGTCCAGTGAAGGAAGGGGTACTTTTCCTCCCGAACAACACATGCCTGCAACTTCCTCTTTCCATTTAAGAGCACCGCAAAATCTGCATTCTGTTTCTTTATTCATCGCTTCTATTTATAAGCTTGTGGCTTTCGTAATCAAGAGTCTCATCATACCGCATCGAATACCGCCGACATATTTCTTGTGAATATTAGACGTAGCTGTTGTGCTCTTTCAGCAACAGCGCGTCTGCGAGATTCAGCTTCTTCAACGGTTTCTGTAGCTCTTTGAGACGCCTGATCAGAGAGATGCCGCCCGTCTCTAAAGGGCTCAAAAAACCTGCTAAAAAGAGCTCCATAAATGATGTCCACGCAAAAAGATTGCCACAAAAATGTTTTGTGAAATTAAATCGGGAAGACTTGGAAAAGCTGAAAGCTACCTTCCAGAGGTCACAGCCCTCTTCATCAGCCGCGTCTTCTTACTCTGAGGATGAGGCCGCTTGCGGCCCTGCAAACCGCGCGTCCTAGAAAGTTTTTTTTACTTTTTTGTACGTCATTTGTGCTTGACACTCGCTCTCGCGGGCCGCTTGCGGCCCAGCGATCGCGAGACCTAGAAACAATTTTTTTTAACTTTTTTTTACGTCACTTGTGCTTGACACTAGCCCTCGCGGGCCGCTTGCGGCCCTGCGAACCGTCGTCAGTGGAAGCGATAAACGGTCGCCTGACCAGAGAGATGCCGCCCGTTTCTAAAGGGCTCAAAAAACCTGCTAAAAAGAGCTCCATAAATGATGTCCACGCAAAAAGATTGCCACAAAAATGATTTGTGAAATTAAAGCGGGAAGACTTGGAAAAGCTGAAAGCTACCTTCCAGAGGTCACAGCCCTCTTCATCAGCCGCGTCTTCTTACTCTGCCCTTCTTACGCTTGCGGCCCTGCGAACCGCGCGTCCTAGTTTTTTTTTTTAATCTTTCTTGTACCTCACTTTTGCTTGACACTTGTCCTCGCGGGCCGCTTGCGGCCCAGCGAACTGCGTGACCCAGACAGTTTTTTTAAAAACTTTTTTTACGTGACTTGCACTATACACTAGCCCTCGCGGGCCGCTTGCGGCCCTGCGAACCGCGCGACCTAGAAAGTTATTTTTAAACTTTTTTGTGTCACTTGTGGATAAGATAAGATACTTGATGGGGCGTCATCAATTATTGTTTTGTAGTTGCTTTGGTCCATGTTGTCCCAATTGACATTAAATTTTTTTACTCTCTGTTTTTGTTTGATTAATTGAATATGTACATAAAAGTTATGTATGCATATGTTTTAGATTTCTTTTAACTTCATATTTGAATTTTAATTAATTTTTTAAATACCACAACTAGGTAAGCCTTTAATAAGGTTACGTCTTTTACTTCCTCTTCTTTCTTTTGTCTTTTACTTTTTTCGTTTTTTAAAGCAATCCTTCCTTTTGCAAATCTGCGCGCTAATATGGAAAACTGTTGCGAGAGGTTCCTCCTCTCCGGGAGTTTCATGTCCAGGTTCTCCGACATATCCTCAGTCATGATGTGACCGAGATACATAAACTGTTTTACAACCCTTGCCGGCGCGTCCAGTAAGAACACATCTGGCACTATCTCCGAACCTTTACTAGCACGGAATATCAGTATTTCAGTTTTGGCTACGTTATATCTCAATCCATGTTTAGCAGCATATCGTTCGCATATAGTCAGTAACTTCTGTAACCCGTTTATCAAGGGACTGAGAAGCATTATGTCATCCACGTAACAGCGGTTATTAACACATACATCTCCAATATTCACCTGACTTTGTGCTTCTCAGCTCCTCGATCAGGTCATTTATGAAATTAAAAAGGTCCGGAGATGTTAACCCCCTCTGGCGGACTCCGCAGTCTAGCTAGTCTATACTCACTGGATGTCGTGTCGCCCCATCTTACTACGTTGATTTCGTTTCCGTACCAATCACAGACTAGATAAAGCTACTACGTAAATACCGTAGCGGAAGCAGTGCTTTCCATGTACATAATAGACCGGATTTGCAAGTCCGCGCAAATATTTTTTTCATTATATTCATTCACTACTCAGCAGCCATGTTGCCACACGCGACCGCCTTATCTCCATAAAAAATGCATTCTGCTTACAGTCATTTGATTGTCGCACCCTGCACTAAGAGTATAACAACACATCACACTTTCACATCACACAAATCACACTTTTCATGAAACTTTCTTTCTTTCCTTTCTTTTTTCGAGGGGGAAATCTTCTAAAGATACCCGGCTGCATTGGGGTGCAGCCAGGTTATGTGGGATTATACCCACTAAAACCTCCCCGGTGACCAGAACGTTGATCACACAACGTCGCCGTTCAACGAGCCCGGGGGTCCCCTTTTAGTAGCCTCTTACTACAAGCTCCGTCGTAGACTCGAATCTGCCTCGCTAGTAGGGTCCATTGGTGCAGCAGCTTTGACGAATGTACCTAAAGAGAAGTCTTTTAGTGATGCAGTAGGTAAGTGGTGCAACTATTTTACTCTTTGTTTAGGAATAGGCACACAAGATTTCAACAATTAAATACAAATTTAAATTACAGGTGCAAGTCCGCGCAAATTTTTTTTTCATTATATTCATTCACTACTCAGCAGCCATGTTGCCACACGCGACTGCCTTATCTCCATAAAAAAAAAGGATTCTGCTTAAAGTCATTTGATTGTCGCACCCTGCACTAAGAGTATAACAACACATCAAACTTTCACATCACACAAATCACACTTTTCATGAAACTTTCTTTCTTTCTTTCCTTTCTTTTTTCGAGGGGGAAATCTTCTAAAGATACCCGGCTGCATTGGGGTGCAGCCAGGTTATGTGGGATTATACCCACTAAAACCCCCCCGGTGACCAGCCTTAGTGCTTGACAAGAGGGCTCCGAGATCTCCAGAAGAACGCACCGGAGCCCTCGGCCCTGCGCTACGGCTCTTTCTGAGACAACCGTGTTGTCTCAGCCCCTCCGCCCACGACAACGTTGGTCACACAACGTTGCCGTTCAACGAGCCCAGAGGTCCCCTTTTAGTAGCCTCTTACTACAAGCTCCGTCGTAGACTCGAATTTGCTTCGCTAGTAGGGTCCATTGGCGCAGCAGCTTTGACGAATGTACCTAAAGATAAGTCTTTTAGTGATGCAGTAGGTAAGTGGTGCAACTATTTTACTCTTTGTTTAGGAATAGGCACACAAGATTTCAACAATTAAATACAAATTTAAATTACAGGTGCAAGTCCGCGCAAATATTTTTTTCATTATATTCATTCACTACTCAGCAGCCATGTTGCCACACGCGACTGCCTTATCTCCATAAAAAAAAGGATTCTGCTTAAAGTCATTTGATTGTCGCACCCTGCACTAAGAGTATAACAACACATCAAACTTTCACATCACACAAATCACACTTTTCATGAAACTTTCTTTCCTCTCTTTTTTCGAGGGGGAAATCTTCTAAAGATACCCGGCTGCATTGGGGTGCAGCCAGGTTATGTGGGATTATACCCACTAAAACCCCCCCGGTGACCAGCCTTAGTGCTTGACAAGAGGGCTCCGAGATCTCCAGAAGAACGCACCGGAGCCCTCGGCCCTGCGCTACGGCTCTTTCTGAGACAACCGTGTTGTCTCAGCCCCTCCGCCCACGACAACGTTGGTCACACAACGTTGCCGTTCAACGAGCCCAGAGGTCCCCTTTTAGTAGCCTCTTACTACAAGCTCCGTCGTAGACTCGAATTTGCTTCGCTAGTAGGGTCCATTGGTGCAGCAGCTTTGACGAATGTACCTAAAGATAAGTCTTTTAGTGATGTAGTAGGTAAGTGGTGCAACTATTTTACTCTTTGTTTAGGAATAGGCACACAAGATTTCAACAATGAAATACAATTTTAAAATACAGGTGCAAGTCCGCGCAAATATTATTTTCATTATATTCATTCACTACTCAGCAGCCATGTTGCCACACGCGACCGCCTTATCTCCATAAAAAATGCATTCTGCTTACAGTCATTTGATTGTCGCACCCTGCACTAAGAGTATAACAACAAATCACACTTTCACATCACACAAATCACACTTTTCATGAAACTTTCTTTCTTTCCTTTCTTTTTTCGAGGGGGAAATCTTCTAAAGATACCCGGCTGCATTGGGGTGCAGCCAGGTTATGTGGGATTATACCCACTAAAACCTCCCCGGTGACCAGAACGTTGATCACACAACGTCGCCGTTTAACGAGCCCGGGGGTCCCCTTTTAGTAGCCTCTTACTACAAGTTCCGTTGTAGACTCGAATCTGCCTCGCTAGTAGGGTCCATTGGTGCAGCAGCTTTGACGAATGTACCTAAAGAGAAGTCTTTTAGTGATGCAGTAGGTAAGTGGTGCAACTATTTTACTCTTTGTTTAGGAATAGGCACACAAGATTTCAACAATTAAATACAAATTTAAATTACAGGTGCAAGTCCGCGCAAATATTTTTTTCATTATATTCATTCACTACTCAGCAGCCATGTTGCCACACGCGACTGCCTTATCTCCATAAAAAAAAGGATTCTGCTTAAAGTCATTTGATTGTCGCACCCTGCACTAAGAGTATAACAACACATCAAACTTTCACATCACACAAATCACACTTTTCATGAAACTTTCTTTCTTTCTTTCCTTTCTTTTTTCGAGGGGGAAATCTTCTAAAGATACCCGGCTGCATTGGGGTGCAGCCAGGTTATGTGGGATTATACCCACTAAAACCCCCCCGGTGACCAGCCTTAGTGCTTGACAAGAGGGCTCCGAGATCTCCAGAAGAACGCACCGGATCCCTCGGCCCTGCGCTACGGCTCTTTCTGAGACAACCGTGTTGTCTCAGCCCCTCCGCCCACGACAACGTTGGTCACACAACGTTGCCGTTCAACGAGCCCAGAGGTCCCCTTTTAGTAGCCTCTTACTACAAGCTCCGTCGTAGACTCGAATTTGCTTCGCTAGTAGGGTCCATTGGCGCAGCAGCTTTGACGAATGTACCTAAAGATAAGTCTTTTAGTGATGCAGTAGGTAAGTGGTGGAACTATTTTACTCTTTGTTTAGGAATAGGCACACAAGATTTCAACAATTAAATACAAATTTAAATTACAGGTGCAAGTCCGCGCAAATATTTTTTTCATTATATTCATTCACTACTCAGCAGCCATGTTGCCACACGCGACCGCCTTATCTCCATAAAAATGCATTCTGCTTACAGTCATTTGATTGTCGCACCCTGCACTAAGAGTATAACAACACATCACACTTTCACATCACACAAATCACACTTTTCATGAAACTTTCTTTCTTTCCTTTCTTTTTTCGAGGGGGAAATCTTCTAAAGATACCCGGCTGCATTGGGGTGCAGCCAGGTTATGTGGGATTATACCCACAAAACCCCCCTGGTGACCAGCCTTAGTGCTTGACAAGAGGGCTCCGAGATCTCCAGAGGAACGCACCGTAGCGCAGTGCCGACACTGCGCTACGGCTCCTCCTGAGAAAACCGTGTTGTCTCAGCCCCTCCGCCCACGACAACGATGGTCACACAACGTTGCCGTTTAACGAGCCCGGAGGTCCCCTTTTAGTAGCCTCTTACTAGAGGCAGGGGTTACCGGTATTCTATTGCCCCGGCGCCAGTTCTAAAGAGCTAGAGTGGCCGTTGCGGCCAACCCGGCGTCGTCTTCTTCGTGCAGGGTCTGCCCTTTCACGAGCTCGGTCTGCGATTTCTTTTTAAGAAAGCACGCTTTCGCAAAATTCAACCGTAGCCCTACAAAAGGTATTTATATCTCTTCACAATATGGATTGAAAAATGGGTTGTCTATTCATGTCACCCTTATGACTTCAGGCTCTACATTTGGGGTGACCTATTTAGTAGGCCAAATTCTGTGCTTGTGATGAGTTAGTTTGTTATTTTATGTCACAGGCATTCAGTCGGCCTGAAAACTCTGACACTAAGGCTAACTAACTCAACCTATGTACACAGAACAAAATATAATAGTATGTACCTAGGTATACGACAAGTACTTAAGCTTAAGATGAGTCAGTGGATTATATTGTGAGGTTGTAGGTACCTACACTACGCAGAGGAAAAAATTTGTAAATATAAAGCTATGTCACTCTCCCCGGTCCGTCCACGTACCACTATACATGGCTTAAAAACTTGGTAGACAGGTGACATCTACCTTTGCTAGATAGAGCGCACAAAAATACAGGGTAGCTACCGAATAACGGAGTTACATCGCACATTGAACACTTGAAGGCCTCCGCTTTATTTCTGTACGTAGGTACGTAAACGCTGCAATTTCAATAATTTCCTTCAAACACTGGACGGCTTTTTGGCTCTCCTTATGGTATTTTTCTTGTCCATTTTAAACTAAAACACGATTGATATTACTTAACTGACTTAGTGACATCTCCGCACAGAAAAGAAACATTAACATTTTTTTTTACTTCTCTTTTCTGTGCTTCTCCGTCACATTCCCCTGCATCTCTCTGTCTGTATCTTTTATCGAGCTGAAAATAAATGTTATTCTGGTGTTGGAATTGTTTTGTAACATACGATCGCAAAGATTGAATATCGCTCAATATTATATTTTCATTTGAGCAGGTACAGCCATCTACAGGAAGGTGAGTTGCAGTGCCGGTGTTGTGGGCTTTCACTGCCGTTACTTTAGCGCCACTATCGAACGTCAAACTAGTAGTTGGAGACGTACGTAGACTTAATACTTTGGTATGACATATTTTGGCTAGTATGATGGGGTGACTATGTTTTGCTCGAGATATGTTAATTGTTTAGTTTTTGTTTTTACCTTTCGACTTCAGGCAGGGTTACACACTACACATTCCCAGTTGTTTTTTTCCTTGGTGACATTAAAGCGGTGAGAAAAACCTATTATGGGCAGAACTTAAGAAAAATCCAGACAATGACCCATTGAAAGAAGAATTTCAGAAAAAGAGGAACCAAGTAGCTAAGCTTATACAAGACACAAAAAACTCATACCATTATAACGAATTTTCCAAGTGCAGCAACAAACCCAAAAAAAATTGGAACCTTGTTAATAGATACTCTATCGAATAATAAATTTAAACAAAGTTGTGCTCCTTCAAAACTCATAGTAGATTCTCAAGAAGTAACAGATCCAAATCACATCTGTCAAATTTTTAACAAATATTTTTCAAGTATAGGGCCGCTATTAGCAGATGAAATACCAAGACTATTCCATGACAATTACAACCATGCTTTACCGCAATCCACCTCTCTAAACTTCACAATCTTGACATTTGAACCATGTACTGAAAAATAAATTATAAACATTATTAGTAATCTTGACTCTAACTGCAGTGTTGGTTTGGACGGAATAAGTACTAAAGTAATAAAATGCATAAAAAATTTGATATCAGATAAATTGACAAATTGCTTTAACAAACTATTAAAGGATGGGATATTTCCGGATACATTAAAAGTAGCCAAAGTTACCCCTATCTACAAATCAGGATCAAAAACAGACCCAGATAACTACCGGCCTATCTCGGTATTGCCAGTGTTGTCAAAAATACTCGAAAAAGTTATACATAATAGATTAGAAAAATACTTAAATTCTATTAATTTCATCTCCGATCGGCAATACGGTTTTATGCCCAAAAGAAATACATTAACAGCTATTATTGATCTCGTTACTAAAATAAAACATAACATTGATAAAAAGATTATAGTTCTAGGTGTTTTTATAGATCTGAAAAAAGCATTTGATACGGTAAGTCACAAACTGCTTCTAAAAAAAATGAAATCTACTGGTATTACTGGAAACGCATTGCAAATTTTTGAATCCTGTCTTACAAAAAGAACACAAATAGTAAAAGTTGATAATAACAGCCAAAGCAACGCGCTACCTATAGCGTGTGGAGTTACTCAAGGCTCAATTGTGGGCCCTTTGCTGTTTGTGTTCTATATTAATAATATACACGATTTAGGTCTAAATGGCCATATTACTCTCTACGCGGACGACACTTGTTTATTCTACTTTGGTTCATCCATCCATGATTTAGTTTCACAAGCCCAAGAAGACCTGAATACTTTATATAATTGGTTCCAGTACAACTTATTAACTATTAATATCTCCAAAACGTGCTACATTCTATTAAAAGCGAAAAATAAGCCAATACCACCGCACCCCCCTCTTACAATTAATAATATACCCCTCCAACAGGAAACCCATGAAAAATACCTTGGCTTGTATATGGACTCGCACTTAACTTGGAATACTCACTTAGAGCATTTAAAAAGTCAACTTGTTGCACTCCGCGGTGCACTACGTAACATTGTTCGATGCATTCCATGTAAGTTACGATTAACAATTTATAATGCTTTAGTGAAACCGCATCTATTATACTTGATCGAAATCTGGAGATGTGCTGCAAAAACAAGCTTAAATAAACTACAAAGATTACAAAACAAAATAATTAAAATGCTCTTTAACTATCACTATCTAACACCAACTAAAAAAATATACGACGATACAAAAATAATGAACATCAAAAAACTATATAAATATAATATTTGCATGTTTATTCGAAAATCTTTAAATAAAAACATCCACACTAACTTAACATTCACCAAACGCAAAAATGTTGTCGACCGCCGAACTCGGCGAGCTAGCTTCATTGTCATACCCAAGCATCGAACAAATTACGGCAAAACAATGCTTACTATTGAAGGAGCCCGACTTTTTAACCAACTACCCTCACATATAAAAATCTTAAACTCATTTCACGCATATAAAAAACAATTGGCTCAACACATTATCTCAGATAATTCACTATAATAACAAATGCGTGAAGTGGGTACTTCACAAATTATTATGTATTGTGTGTATTAGTTGTTACTATTTATTTATTTAGCGTTTAAGTATTTATAGGTTTTTTTTTCAATTTCTTAGTGCATGCGACGACGGACACTATTATTTAAGTTAAACTTGTTATCACTTAAGTGACAAATAATTGTCTTTATGGTAATAAATTTCTTTAAACCTAAAGCGTATCGTTTATATTCTATTCTCCCACAATCCAAATTGAAAGTATTTTTGCTTGTCGAACAAGTCATTATAATAATTATGTTGCCTACTTATGATTATATAGTGACATAAGGAACATGTTTGCGCCATCTTGCTTTTTGTATTAAAACAATTTGGATGACCATGGCCCAGTTCGGGTTCAAAGTTTTATGGTTCAATGTTTCAACACTGGGTCGGAGGAGTAAAACAGTTCACCGAAAATTCACCAGATGACCCTCTCCAAAAAGACACAAATACTTTGTAACTGGGTTTTTCGTAATTATGTACAGAGTATTTAAATTTAAGACAACCATGTCATTTATCTAGTAAATTTACAGTTTGATTGTATTTTAGCACTCCACTCGTTAAACAACAACAAATTGAAATTACTGGTCACTTTTGTAAGACTAGAATAACTGCATGAGTAACAGTTTATATTTACAGATAACACTCGTATAGGTATTTTTGTTACTACATCAGTCATTACCACAAAACATCGAAAAAGGTAAATTTAATCATTTATTTCTATTTAATTTCGCGGACATAACGTAAGGCCATGTTTGCTATTCAGGGCCCCCTCGCGGATTATATGTGAATATTAACATTAGACAACATAGTAAATTTACTTTTCAGGATTTCGTACCTAAAGGGTGTAAACGGGACCCTATTACTAAGCCAACGCTGTCTGTTTTTTCCGTCTGTCCGTGCTACCTGTATCTTTCGAAAAGTAATAGATAGTCAGTTAAAATTTTCACAGAATATGTAATATTAATGCGGATTAAAACGAAACTAACAAAACTACTACACAAAACGTTTTTTCAAACCTATTTTGGTATTTGCTCTATTGTAAAAACGGTAATACGTACAAGCGTCAAACTTGGCATGATTATATAGTACACACTCTAAAGTAAAACAACAAAATAATAAATCGGTACTGGCCAAGTGCGAGTCGGTGACAAATTTCTGTTCACCAAAGTTAAGCAACGTCGGGCGCACTCGGTACTTGGATCGGTCACCCGACCGCCTGGGCGTGATGTTATTTCTTGCACTACGCGTGAGCCCGACACGCACTTTGCTGGTTTATAATACTCGTTCTTTTACAAGTGTGTTAGTCGTGTAGTTTGTTATAAATTGCGCTTAGTTGCAGTAGTAAGTTTGATTTAACTCGAATTATCCTTGCACCTCGTACTCGAGATAAGTATCCTGAAATAAATATATTATATACACATGTAGTACCGCATAGTTGCCACCGCTCGTGCACTAGTTGAGAGTTAGTAGAATAAAAGAATTTGTAGATGGCCACCCACATCCGCCATCTTGCCCTTCCCGCTAGTCGCACCCGTCATTCGCAGTTTAGTGCTCAACCGTTCAACACTATTTTTAGCACTTACACCCTAAACTGAGAGAAAAAACAGCTATGCCTAAACGCAAACGTGATAGTGATCTCGACCTTATTGGTGATCAAATAAAAAAGTTAAAAAAGAAACTGAAACGAGCGCGTAAACGGAAGGAATCGACGTCATCATCGTCGAGCGAAACAAACTCCAAGATTGTCGATGAAGGTAGGTACCCACTTATTTATCAAAAGCCTTCCACACCGGTATCGGTTTTCGTAGTAAAAATGCATTCGAGCTGATCTTTGGACTGCCTCACCGCATTTTATTTACCCAAACCCTTTCATGACTAAACCCGATATTATGTTTTTCATTCTTATAAAATGCACTCGAGCTGATCTTTGGACTGACTCACAGCATTTTATTTATCCTTTCTTTAATTTCAATATTAATTTCTTATAACAAAATGCACTCGAGCTGATCTTTGGACTGTCTCACGGCATTTTATTTACCTACCTACTTACAAAAAAAAAAAAAAAAAAAAAAAAAAAAAAAAATGATAAAATGCAATCGAGCTGATCTTGGGACTGCCTCACCGCATTTAATTTTTTCTACCCTCACTAAAATTGCGCTCTTATGAACTTGGCATGTTAAAGCAAACTCAAATCGAGCTGATCTATGGACTGCCTCATCGTTTTTGCTAAAAAATGCCTACCACTAAAGAATGTACTCGAGCTGTTATCGGACTGCCTCACCACATTCCGGGTGCTTACTAAATAACACATGTTATACATAGCATATTCACACTCTGAAATACATATATATATCTATATATATATATATTTATTTTCTTCTTCAGACAATACCCTCTCGGGAATTTGGGAAGAAAACCAACCACCAGAGGAAGAGCCAAACACAGAGATAGCCTCTGAAGAGCCAAGTACGGAGTTACCCTCTGAACTACCCACATCTCTGTCCGATGTGGAACCAGTCCCGAACGAGACGAACAAAGAGGTGGACAACTCCACACTTGACAAAGATATATTGGATATCTTAGGAGATAATCCCGAAAACAATGTCCAATATGGCCCCGACATACACAAAGAACTTTCAAGCCGTCTACAACATATAACTACCAATGGTCTCACAAAAGAGTCAAGGAAAGAGTTGCAACAGAAATACTTGCTCCCGTCTAACGGGACTTTGCTAGGTGCACCTCTGATAAACCCAGAGATTAAGGCAACACTACCTGAAGTTCTAGTCAACCGCGACAAGGCCCTAGATTCTAAACAAAAACTCCTTGGATCGACCATATCCTGCCTCGCGACGGCCACGTCTTCCCTGTTAGGTGCACAAAACAAAGACAATGAGCTTATAAAAAAACTCATGGATGCGTGCAGGCTTCTGTGTGACATTCAGCACTCAGACTCTGTCACTAGAAGAATGTTCAGTATGTCTGCACTTAAAAAAGACGTGAAGACACAGATAATGTCCTCCAAAATAGACAAGTTTTTATTCGGGGAAAATTTACCTGACACACTAAAAACAGCAAAAGCCGTTTCCAAATCCAGTGCTGAAATAAAAACCAGCTATAATAAAAACCGCAAGAATCCGCAGCCGTCAACATCTAAAGCCGGCAATTTAAACGCGAAAGCCCCGGCGGCTCCTTTTCGGAAACCGCCGGCGCCATCACAGAAGAGTCGACAGCCTGCCTCTCACCAGAGTCAGCCCGCCAAACAATACAGAACATCATCGCAGCCGCAGAAGAACACCAACTACCATCGCCGGACTTAGAAGAGGTAAAATATGCAGGACGCTTAGCCTTATTCTACAATCAGTGGAAACAAATCACCAACGACAAAACAATCCTGTCTTGGATATCAGGCTACAAACTAGACTTCTCTAGTCCAGTCTGCCAAACTAATCCACCTGCAATACCAAACTATACACATAAAGAACGATTACAGTTCAACGAAGCCATATCCGAACTATTAAAGATCGGTGCTGTTTCAGAATGCGAACCTTGCTACGACCAATTCGTATCTAGCGTATTTTTAAGAACTAAACCAAACGGCAAGATGCGGTTCATTCTAAACCTAAAAAACCTCAATAAACATATTAAAACTGACCATTTTAAGCTCGAAGATTTACGTACGGTTTTAAAAATGGTATTCAAAGATAGCCTAATGGCAACATTAGATCTCAAAGATGCCTATCTCTTACTTAAAATACATAAACAATCTAGAAAGTACCTAAGATTTCTGTTCAATAATATTCTATATGAATTTAACGCACTGCCTTTTGGTTTAAACACAGCACCTTATGTGTTCACCAAAACAATGAAACCTGTTTTAAAACTACTACGGTCCGCGGGTTACCTCTCCAGTATATATCTCGACGATATATACCTAATGTCTGATTCGTATAAAAACTGCCTAGATAACGTAGAAATTACAAACAAATTGCTCTCAAGCTTAGGATTTATAGTTAACTTTAATAAAAGCGTATTGACTCCCTCTACTTCATGTAAATACCTAGGCTTCATAATTAACTCACATGAACTGAACGTCAAATTACCTAATGATAAACGAGAGAGAATATCATTAGAAATTAAAAAATTCATGAAACTTAAATCATGCAAAATTAGACAATTTGCACAACTAGTGGGTCTATTAGTGTCCGCTTGTCCCGCCGTCGAGTACGGATGGCTGTACACAAAACAACTAGAGCGTTGTAAATACCTCAACTTACTAGGTCACGACGACTATGACAAGATTATGAAAATCCCTAACACACTGGACTCAGACCTTGAATGGTGGCTTCAAAATATCCCCCGCGCAGTAAAAAAGATAAGAGATGACAACTATAGCTTAGAGTTGTATTCTGACGCCTCAACAACGGGGTGGGGGGCTGCATGCGGGGAACAAACAGCCAGTGGGCCATGGTCTAGCGCAGAACAAAAACTTCACATTAACCAACTCGAACTGTTAGCGGCATTCATTACCCTCAAAATTTTCGCCAAAAACTATACGGATTGCCAAATACTAATGCGTATAGATAACTCCACTGCTATTAGCTACATAAATAGAATGGGTGGAATTCAATTCCCCCACCTAACTGAAATAGCAAAAAGCCTTTGGCAGTAGTGCGAACAACGTAAAATCATTGTAGTTGCTTCATACATTAAGTCAGTTGACAACGCAATAGCAGACAAGGAATCACGACGCTCACATCCTGATATCGAGTGGGAACTGGGAGATAATGCGTTTAGAAGCATAAAAAATAAGTTCGGGCCCCCTCAAATCGACCTATTTGCAACCCGTATTAATAAAAAATGCGATTTATATGTTTCTTGGAAGAAAGACCCGGATGCGTTTAATGTCGACGCTTTTACAATAAACTGGTCGTCGTGGTTTTTTTATGCATTTCCGCCGTTCTCAATCATCCTAAAAACTCTGCGGAAAATAAGGACAGACCAGGCAAAGGGCATCGTAGTGATCCCTATGTGGCCTACGCAGCCCTGGTATCCTGTGTTTAGACAACTTCTCATATCAGATCTGCTTATTCTCAAACCCAATGAAAATGTCATTATCTCGCATTCCAGCAAGGGCAAGATTCACAGCAGTCTTACCCTGGCTGCCGGAGTCTTGTGCGGACGGCGCTGCTGAGGCGAAGTGTGCCCCCATCATCAATTGACATCATGCTGGCATCCCTGAGTAACAACTCTATTAAACAATACGACGTATGCTTAAAGCGATGGTACAGTTTCTGTTTACAAAACGATCGCGACATCTTTGAAGCTTCCGTACCCACAATTCTGTATTTTTTAACGCAAATTTTCCAGTCTGGTATCCAATACGGTACACTCAATAGCTATAGGGGGGCATTATCCCTCCTGATAGGTTCACACATTTCCACAGATGACAGAATAAAAAGGTTTTATAAAGGAGTCTTTAGGATTCGTCCCCCCGCACCGAAATACAACGTGACTTGGGACACGTCACAGGTACTGGACTTCTTGAGTAAATGGTACCCTAACGAAACGCTTCCACTTGAAAGACTCACTAAAAAATGTGTCACTTTATTAGCCCTTGCAACTGCACAAAGAGTACAGACAATACATACAATAAATATAAACAATATTGAATACACAACAGCACAAATTAATATTAAAATACCCGATTTAATCAAAACCTCAAAAGCAGGCATAAACCAACCTGTTCTACACATCCCTTTTTTCAACGAAAGACCTCAGATATGTCCAGCTAAAACAATAATGTCGTACATTCACCAAACAGCCTCACTTCGTAGTAATAATAAGCTCTTCATGGCTTTGAAGAAACCGCACAAAGAGGTGACCACGCAAACAATTAGTCGGTGGATAAAAGCCACACTTAATGATTGCGGCATTGATATCAACATATTCACAGCACACTCCACCCGACACGCGTCTACCTCCAGAGCTCATCAATTGGGTGTCAACATCGACGTCATTAGAAAGACAGCAGGGTGGAGTGGCACTTCGGCCACTTTTGGTCGCTTCTATCAAAGAACAATTTTGATTGACAATGATCAAACTTCCTTAGCTAGAGCAGTATTTAACCATAATTAAATTAAGTTAGATACTCGCAAAGATTATATAATAAGATTTTCCTGTACTAATGCATAGATAAGATAGCTTCATTATGTGATTTCCTACTGATTATAGATGTTTATAATTATGAGAGAAGGACATAAGCGATTGATTATGCCTTTAATAAAGACTGCTACTTGTACTTAACCAGTCATTTCTTTTCTATAACAGCTGTGATATTTCCGAAAATAACTCTCAACCTCTACATGTGTATATAATATATTTATTTCAGGATACTTATCTCGAGTACGAGGTGCAAGGATAATTTATGATTAAACGAACTAAGTGAAGTTCTATCATAATTATCCGTAGCACCTCGTACGAAGAGATAAGTATCAATCACCCACCCATCCCCATAGCTAGCTTATGTTACCCGAATAAACTTCCGGTAATATCACGCAACTGTAACGATACTCTAAACTAAATGACGGGTGCGACTAGCGGGAAGGGCAAGATGGCGGATGTGGGTGGCCATCTACAAATTCTTTTATTCTACTAACTCTCAACTAGTGCACGAGCGGTGGCAACTATGCGGTACTACATGTGTATATAATATATTTATTTCAGGATACTTATCTCTTCGTACGAGGTGCTACGGATAATTATGATAGAACTTCACTTAGTTCGTTTAATCATAAAATATGTTCTGCAAGTATGCAATGATCACATCCTAGCAAGTTCGATAAATAACATCAAATACTTTTTTGAGTGGCAACTTGATAACCAACCTAGTTACTTCGGTGCATTCTGTTATTGAATATCTTAGCATTGTCACATTTAACGTTTTCCAGGTCGATCTCATTGATTTGTCCAATAACATTTTTAAATAAAAAAAAAAAAAATTTGTACTTATAACTTACACGACACGACCTCTACGAGCGAGATCACACAATCAAACAAAGGGCTTAGGTCTCGGCCATCCGTCACTGTGGAGCTCATAATTGGGTGTCAGTTTTGGGAAGACCACTCTGCGCTGCCCCTTCATAACTATTAACAAGTAGCAAGTTAGCCCCTCGTAGCCGTAGACACATGTATGTTGGCTGGAAGTTAAGTGCATTGCCGTGTAGTGGCGTTCGCACGACAGCCTGACGGATGGAGTGGGGGCGAGCCGCATCGCATCTTGCCCTTAGTTCTCTCCTAGGTACCTCACTAAAGTTACCTCATTCAACATACCGTTTATTGAGTGAACTAAACATTCTGTAGGTAAATAGGTAGGGAGAGGGACAGACTTCGAAGACTATTTCAATGATATACCTACCAACAGGAAATATAAAAACAAGATGTATCATCCCGACATAGCATAATTTTTTATGGTTTAGTTATTAAGAAAACCATTAGGGAAACATTCTTTGTTAAGATCATTCCAAGAAAAGGTCAATGAAATTTGCACTAAAACGTTTTGAATGTATTACAATTTTATCGCTATATAAGTCATAATCAGGTAATGTTCGATATAATTTTGAATGAAGGTTTAGTATTTTAAGTTTTTTTTTGTGCTACCGCCCACTTTTAGTGCAATTTGGCCAACGTCGTGCCAAAATACGAACGCGATAAAAAAAACAGTAATCCTACAACAATAATAAAGAAGTAATAAATCTAAATATTTACAAACACAAATATACACTATAGAACACTTTATACACTAACATTATTTTGTCTGTAATTAAATTACATATAATACGATTTTTTTTAATACTAATCTGTCAAGAAAGTACCGGGAAACGATCAATAATACACAAAATGTTAGTTATTCATCCAAATTTATTTCATCGCCTTCAAAGTATGCTCCTTCAGAAACGATACACTTACGCCAACGAATAATCCAATCATCAAAACATTTTTTAAACGCTTTATCCGGAACTGAGTTCAATTCTCGCCGCGAATTCTTCTTTATGTCTTCGACCGAATGAAAACGGGAATCACGAAATGTTAATTTGACTTTAGGAATAATAAAATTGTCTGCTGGAGCCATATCTGGTAAATAAGGTGGTTGCTCGATGGTATTTCTTGCGTTTTTGGTCAAAAATTTGTTCACAATGATGGGCTTGTGCGAAGGCGCATTATCGTGGTGCAACTGCAGATCCATGAATTTTCTTTCCACAAATATTGCTTTTTTCGCCAAATTTGTTGTCTTGAACTCCTCATAACACTTGAGTAATATTCTTTATTTACCGTTTGACCTTCTGGAAATAATTCTGAATGCAGAACACCGCGATAGTCAAAGAAAACAGTCAACATGACTTTGACTTTTGTTCAACTTTGGCGTAGTTTTTTCGGATTCAATTCAGTTGGAAGGCGCCACTCCGAAGCTTGTTGACTATTTTGCATGTCAAACTCGTAAACCCATGTCTCGTCACCAGTAACAATGCGTTTCATGAAAGTTGTGTCGTAATTGACTCCTGAGCATGTCCTCAGCGACTTATGAGATTGAGTTTTTGGAGAAAATTCAGGTCTTTTGGGACTAGCCGAGCGGCAACATGTTTCATACCCAATTGATCATTTAAAATGTTACGGATTGACTCGTGAGACACAGAAAGTTCAGCGGCTATCTCTGTTTAACTTAAATGAGGATTTTCAGTCACTATTTCCTTCACTTTTGCGATGTTAACTTCAGTTGAAGACGTTGATGGCCTACCAGAAAGAGGCAAATCTTCCATCATCTCAACTGATTTTGAACGCTTTGCACTATTATTCGTAAGCACTGTGTTTTTGATAAAGTGGATTCACTAAAAGCCTTCTGTAACATTTTCAGGGACTCCGAACACGAAATTCCATTGGCGATGCAAAATTTAAGACAATTTCATTGTTCCATGTTTTTGTCCATTATGAGATTCGCGATACACACTAGATAATTATGATCTAACTAAAAACAGCACTGTATTTAATCTTAATAACAGATGCTACTCAAACTCCGCGCCAAAATGGAAAACAGTTGTGCCAATCTAACGAACGAACGAATAAACTAATCATCTATTCCCGATAGTTTTTTGACTGAATGTATCATTTGATGAAAGAAGAACAGACATAGAAGTTGGAAAAGGAACTACAAGAATAAGAGGGAAAGAAACAAGTTTAATGATCAAAAAGCGAACAGGAGAAGAAAATATGATTTAGGTGACCCTCATGAAGGCCACACTCACAAAGAAGAGTTCCTGGTATAATAACTTCTTAAAATAAATGGAAACACAACAGTGCCCCAACCTTAGCCCCAGCTTGAAAAGTTTTTACTATAGTGCAATCTATTAAACCAAGGCCTCTGAGGGATTATGGGCTTAACTTTAACTTGAGCTTTAATGGGTTCCGCATAAGCAGGAACCCCTAGACCTAGCAGAGACACTCCAGCAGAATGAATGAATTTTTATTTCTGGTGTACACAATAAAGAGTTTCTATCTATCTATCTAATGACCACGATTTAAATAGAAAGACTATAGAGACTTTGGAAGGGATGTAAGATCATGGGGAAAAATACAAAAGGAAATTTTGTCTTCGCAGACAACGGCATCCTTTGCCACTCTATCAACCCGTTCATCCAGAGCATGACCAGGAATCCACACAAATACTACTTCAAGACCTTTGGCATGACAGACGGATACAGATTCCTTAAGAAGAAAAAGAATGGAATTATGGGAGTTGGGAAAAAAAGGGTTCGAAAGAAGAGACTGGAGGGCACTGTGACAGTCAGTAAAACTAAAGAACGGCGGAAATTGAAAATAAGTATATGACGAATAGCTTCACGAAGCGCCCAGCACTCACTTGAATGAAAAAACATTATAACGACTAAATATTAAAGATTATAGCTACGACAATGGAATTTTAAATTCATCCTCACTGTTTTTTTTGTTTCACATGCCTGGATACTTTTTCTTTTGGCCATGGCAAAAGTTGCACTAGTTAATTTATAAAGTTACTGACACTCACTTGACTTGTGTACTTGAACGGCTTGTCTAGTACTTGGTTTGATTTGTTTGAATTGATAGAACATAATGTAACATATTTCGATTTTTTCAACGGATTTAACTATAAAGTTGAAAACAGGTCAAAATTGTTTTGGATTCGCAAAGATATTTTGAAGTCGGATATTTTGAACTTCTTTAATTTCTAATATATCAGATGAGAAAGTGAAGAACAAAACCTCTCATTTCCAGTTTTTCAAATTTTAGAGAATACATAAAAATGTCTCGACGGAATTTCTCTTTTTCAACGGAAAAGTGTGGTTTTGTTCGAAACTCTCGATTCCAAATGAAATTGTATATAGGAAAAGAGGTGTTTTTGACAAGGTTTTACTTACATGCTTCAATCAATTAATCATTTTTCCCCCAAAGTTTTTTTTTTTTTGAAAAGTGGAAAATTGAGGTTTTGTTTTTCACCTCCTCATATATCATTACCAGCCTCTGAATTATGAAAGCAGAGCACTCAAATAGTTTGTGTTCTAAATTGGCGACTTCGTTGTTGCAATGAGGGCATTCTTTACCAATTAAAATTCGGAGTTTATGGAGGTGAGTTGGCGTAAGACAATGTCCAAACCTCATTCTACTTATTATTGAGGTAAAGTTTGTGCTGTAGTACTTCTGGTGCAATTTACTATGATACTAACTTTGATTGGAGGTTATTCTCAATGTTAGTCCATTGAACTTTACTTTGGCTTGTGTAGCTCCACTATTTAATCCAAATATCTCTTTTCTTGTCCCTTAAAATGGTGAACATGTCAGTGAAGGGAAAATGCATAATCTCCCTGTGTTCTTCATCCCATTCTCCACAGGCTTAGATTAGTTAGTAGATAGGTAGATTCTATCTACATCTTCATTCCTAGTGATTCCTTGGTGGGATGGGACCCATTTAAATTCTGTTACTATGTTACTAGAATAATATGTTTATAACAAACTAGCTGCGCCCCGCGGTTTCACCCGCGTAGTGATGAAAAATGGTGATGATTATGATGATGAAAAGTAGCCTATGTCACTCTCCGGCATTTGAACTATACCCATGCATAAAATCAAGTCTATACAGCGCCGGCAACGTCGCACAGCGCGGGCCTAACTCTGCACGAAGTGGCAACATCTCATTGTGAAACGCAACTGACCTTGACTACTACGTTCTATTCTGTGATGCATTCTGTGAGTGCCAAAACGTCCTATTATTATCGTTTATTTTCCAAAATTTCATAAAATAATTTAAAAAAAAAGTCATAAAAGTATTCTATGTCGATCTCTGTGATATACAGCAACTCTTTATCAAATTTTACTAAGGTCCATTCAGTCGTTTAGCCGTGAAAACGCGACAAACATCCAGACAGAGAGACAGAGTTACTTTCGCTTTTATAATATTAGTAAGGATATTAATAAATTAAAAAATAATAAAATATTTATTGACCAAAAGTTTTAAAATTAGACATTAACAATAATTGTATAGCTAGGTATAGAACATACAAAGAGATGATTGTTATTATTAACTGTGGAACTGGCTGGCACCCATACTAGTGATTAAACTGTGCTACAAGTGATTAGGATGTCTTAATTTAAGTCGCTTATAGGATAGAACTTTGAAGAACAAGCAAGCCACTAAGAGAATCAGATATCAGAAATACCTACTTACTGGCAATAATTGGAAATATTTTAAATATATACCAGAGCCATTTATAAATAGCGTAGGCCTCAGCTGTGAAAATACCACATTCAACACCTTGATCTGCATTTTTGAGGGTCATATATTTGGGAGCTGTGTTGTGCCGCGAGACATGGGCTTCGCGCCGTAGCTGAATAGCGACTGGTCGTGCCGCGGCACTATACGGCAACGACGGCTGGCGCGCGCGCGTCTAACGGTAAATCGAGATAATAGGAGCGCGCGCGCGGCGATGCTAAGTGTAATTCTATACTTAACTAGATATGAAATAAAATATAATAAATGATTTGAATAGTGTAAATAGATAGATAGAATAAATTAATAAAATATATAATAGGTTACCTACAATATATAGCTGCATGGACACGTGTATTTGATTTTGAGGCATCTGTATAATAATATATTCTATATGCTTCCACGTCAGCCATGTGCTCATGAACTCATAAATATTTTCAACTTTTCTAGTCAAGTTTAATAAGATCTAATAAAAGTTCTTCGAATGAATGCATATACATCCATTAAATGCATATGCATATATTGGCCAGTTATGGCTTTGGTACATCATACATGTTTGTACATATTATTTTTGATTGAGCCATTATTGTAAATATTTCGGGTAATGAACCGAAAACTACATTTGATGGAGAAATTTCAAATTCTGGCTAAATATTAAATAATTCTTGAGAAAACAATCTATCTACAAGTAATGAGTTTTCTATAGCTAGAATTTTAACACAATGTTTTGTTATTATATAAATATGTAGGAATAATATATATCATTCCTAAGCCATGTTTTGTATATCATCAAATTTTGTAAGTAAATTTTGTTTTGCATTGATATCCAAAAGTTGCAGTTAATGGCCTTAAAATATTTACACCTTTTAGAGCATTTTTAAAAACTTGGTCGTAAGGTATCTTTTGACATTCTGCAATTTTCTGCTGATTGTTGTAGAACACAAGAATCTCATCAATATAAAAAGCTAGAATAATCATATCCTTGCCAGATGTCCTCGTATAAACACATGGTTCATTCTTGCATCGCTTGAAGTTCAAATTTTCTAGCTCTGAATGTAACTTCAAATTCCAAGACCGCGGTGCTTGTTTGAGACCATAAAGATATTTCTTTAACAAACACTGATAATCCTCTTTTTTCTTTTCCTCAAACTGTTGTGGTTGTCGCATGTATATTACGTTTTCACATTTCCATTGAGAAATGCTGTTGTGATCATCCATGTGATCAACTTTTAACTCTAGATTGGCTGCTAAAGCAAACGATATTGTAAGATTTCAATGTGCTGCGTCTGATTACATGAGAATATGTTTCATGTTAATCAACACCTCTTCGTTAACTGAAGCCTCGTGCAACCAAGCGTGCCTTATACCGTATTCTATTTCCCGCCTCCTTTGTGATACTAAAAATCTATTTAGAATCGACAATGTTTACTCTTTGATCTGGCTTCACTAAAACCCAAGTTATTTCTATGCAGTGCATCCATTTCTTCTTTGATAGCCTCTCTCAAATTTTTTGCATCATTGCGTGATAGTGCCTCTTGCACTGTAACTGGATCACATTCCTCATACATCGTTTGGTACGTTACGTAATCAGGATTAGTACCCTTTCAGGCTTATTGTAAGTTAAATATAACTAACCCGGAATAACTGAACACCGACTACAGCAAACGTGAATAGAAGCTTATGATTTATCACAAAGATATTTTCATCGACGAAAACACACACTTCACGACATACTAAAAGCATAAATTTCAAGCAAACAGCAAAAAAACATTAACCATTTGCAGTTGATTTTTACCCATTTCATCCCAAGTGCGTTGTGGAACATGTAGCACGATGTATATAATGTGCTATAAAGCAAAAAAAAAATGTTTAAAAAGTCATACAAAGAAAAATTTGGGCCTACTTACATAACGTTATTCCTTGGTTTTATTTGAGAGATAAAAATACAATAATCACTTTAAAAAATTGTCAGTGTCTGATCTGACTGTGGAATGGTAAAAAAACAAAACAACACAGTAATTAAACCAAGTACCTCACTAGTATTTCACTCCGATTATCGAGTGAAATGTCCAGCTGGGGCATACTGTGCAAAAACACACTAAGGTCTTTTTGAGTCCTAAAAATCTCGATCACCTTAGAGGGCTTTTGAATGGAAAAAAATAAGCATGCATCCTCTTAGTTAGAATTTTTTTTGGACCCGTCGGTCCAACAATGAAGCAGAAAACGGTTAGTAACTAAAAATGCAAGAAACAAAAAAAATAATGCAGAAAGCCGCACACATGGAAACGAAATCAGATGATTTTTGAAAAAAGCATAGATTTCTAGTGCATACTTACTCTAAAGTTTAAAGATATTTAAAGGTGTTTCGGCGAATGGCACGTGACTGATGACAGCTGTTATTGACGAGCGATTAGATGACGACTGTATGGATGCTGGTGTTGAATGAGGATATTGAGAAGCACAATGGTGGTAGAAACGTGTAATATTTTAAATAATACTTGTGTGCAAGTGTTGTGCAAGAACGGTATAAAATGCTACAAAGAGTATGACAATCTGACACAAAATCAATAAAACAAAATGAACATTCTTCGTTTTTCAAAATAAGATAAAAACTAACCTATAATCGGGCAGTCGCTAACACACAGTGTTTCTAAAAATACGATGTGTTGATCGAGTAATCATTTTAGATTGTAGGTCGACATATTGACGGCTCTATCTGGAAGTAAGCGATGCATCCACGGTCGGCAAACATCTATCTCCCCATCCCGGTGAACAAACGCGTGCCAAAATTTGATAAAGTCCTCGGTTCATGTTTAATCATACGACATTAAAGGCGAAAGTACACATTAAACTGGCGCGGCAACGTGTTGGATATACCCGATCGCTACATTACAGTTTTCATTAATTCTAGCTGAGGGAGTCGATTGGCTATTTAGAGGCACATTTGATGCCAACTTGTAATTTTTTCTTGCCTCTGTAGTTTATCGACCTTAATCTATCAACAATGTTAATTTTTTAAACTTACTTTCTCTTTGAAAATATCTGGTGATTTATTGTCCCTTTGTTACAATTGAATGATTTGAAACTCTCTTGAACTTGTTCACCCACCAGCCCTTTTGATATTAAAGCAAGCCGTAATATTAAAAAGTAATACGTGTGACACGTTTTAAATGGAGCAAGTATTGTGTTGGCGGCAATTAGAAACAGACTACAGAATATTAAAAGTTACCCCATACGTGTTGTTGGTGACAACGTCCCACTATTCGTCATGCGCCGTGTCCCGACTCCTTACAATCATTTGCACGCTGTTCAAAATATAACCTATATTTTTATTTAATATATTGGCCTCGATTCTGTCATACCACTCACTAAACTAAACTAATCTGACAGGACTGAAATTATCTGCCTCTCTTTTCATTTTAATATGTGAGAGAAGGATGGCAACAATTTTAAAGCTGTCAAATTTTATTTGGTTTAGTTAAGAGTGAATATATTGAAATATATCCGTGGCTGGCGTGAACACGTTGTCATGTCCACTTGACTGTTTTTTTAATTTGCTAAAACGCTTTCTACGCATATAAATTTGTATGGAAAAATAATACAGCTTTAAATATACTTATTTTTTAGAGCAATCGCTTATAGGTACCATGCTGATATCTCGCATTTTAGGGTGTTTAACTGGACAAAATCATTTGTAAAATTAGCGATTCCCTTTTTTTTTGTGTACGAACATAAAATTTCGTTTTATTAACCTACGCTTATTATCCAAAATGCTGGATATCTTAACTTATACACAGAAATATTTTCTGTTAGTATTAATTTTAACTTGACAAATCGAGATGTCAAGTAATGGCCAGTCGAGGTATGTTTGTTTGAATCGTTACATGTTGAAATGTTCAGTTATGTTCAGCTGTGGTCGTTGTATAATTATTTTTCTACCCAAGTTTTTAGTTTATTTGTGACAAAATTAGATATTTAGTTTATTCAAATCAAAGTGGCATTAGAAAAACATGTAACATGTACAACATGTTAACTGAAAATTCGTACCAAATATCCACTCTACGGCCTCTCTAGCCCGTAATAGGCCGTAGAGTGGGTATTTAGGACGAACGGCAGAATGCTGCTATACCGCACAGCAAGGGAGGTGACTGAGGTGACTTACGCGCAGCGCCGACGATACGGCTTGACACGAATTACAATCAAATATTTGATGCCGAAAATTAAAAGATATGTATAAAATATTATCCGTCGTTGGGTGAGGACAACGCGTACCCCGATACCATGGGCCCAAATAAGTCCTCTGCCATCAGCAATCTTTTAAATTGAATCTGAATTTCTGAAATTACTGAGTTGGTGGCTGTCATCTTATCCGTCAATTTTCCGTTTGTAACTTGATCGTTCGTATCGTAGAGGAACCCCAAGCATAGCCCGTTGTGCGACTTTGAGCTTGCTAATGAGGCCCATAGTGAGAGACCACGGTTCTGTGCCGTATGTCATCACTGGCAACACACACGTATTATGACGACGTCTTAGGTAGACGTACGCGAATTTCTGAAATTACCGTCTTGATGGCGCTGTCATCTTCTCCGTCAATTTTCGGTTTGTAACTAATTTATTTCCTTTTTTTTTTAATCGCGGTTTCACCTTCCACTTGATCGTTTAGCCTTATTTTTTAACGTTAACAAGGGTTCGATGCAAAGTTGAAATAAATTCGATGCAGTATTTGCCAGCTGTATTGTTACCAGTGTGATTGGTGGAGTGCGACGCAGTGACATTTTGATATTTTAACTTTCTCATCTACTTGGGCGCACTGGTTGTTGGTAATAGCTGCGGTACTACACTGCGAACGGCAGAATGCTGCTATACCGCACAGTGAGTGAGGTGACTGAGGTGACTGACGCGCAACGTCGACGATACGGCTTGACACGAATTACAATCAAATATTTGATGGCGTTTAAAGGTTTCCCGACAATTAAAAGATATGTATAAAATATTATCCGTCGTTGGGTGAGGACAACGCGTACCCCGATACCGTGGGCCCAAATAAGTCCTCTGACACCAGGCTTGCCTTAACATCCGTTAATCGAGAAGCTAAAGGCTGAAATCGCAGTGATGAATGAAGCAAAATCACAAGCCGTGGTCATTGTTACTTACAGACCAAGCAACACAAAACGAACGTGAGTGCGGCGATAAAGAAAAACGCGTAGCCTCCTATGATAGCGAGCCATCCTACTAGTTTCCGGCGCTTTCAGCTTGAGATGTCTTCTGTTGAGTTTTTCGTTGCGTTTCTTCCTTCTGTTTAACAAAATGTGTGACACCCTCCTTCCTGATGATGGCTGTAAATTCCACTATGATTGGCCGTCGTTGGTCCGTCATTTTTAGAAGGAATTCTGTAGAGGTCTTTAATATCAGAACTTTTGATCACAGTACTAATGACAGCTCCTAAGTTTTTTTGCAACTTCAATCAAAATCTAGTTTCCCCTTAGTTGGTTGAATTTTTTATAAATTTTTAATCTCGACACATGCGTTGCGACATCTACGGTCTGCTGTTTCAAGCTTGCTTTCTAGCTTTTTTGATATATGCTTTGTCCTCAGATCGCTCTTTCTGCAACTTAGTGATATCTCCAGCAAGTTCCTCAAAGCTTAAAGTCATAATTATGTTCCATAGTTTTACTGAATTCCAATGCCAATGATTCAACTAAGGATTTAAGGTTATAAAATTTTGTATCTCTGCCATCTGCAATCTTTTAAATTGAATCCGAATTTCTGAAATTACTGAGTTGGTGGCGCTGTCATCTTATCCGTCAATTTTCCGTTTGTAACTTGATCGTTCGTATCGTAGAGGAACCCCGAGCATAGCCCGTTGTGCGACTTTGAGCTTGCTAATGAGGCCCATAGTGAGAAAAACCTAGCGAAAGTAATCAGAATTTGTGGTTTTCATTCAGTTTTGTAGCTATCAGAGCAAATAATTAATACATTTTATTTCCATAAAATACATGTTCTGTGATGTGTGTGGTACCTGGAGTTTGTATTTCTAACGAAAATTTGTATCAACTATTGAAGAGATTTTCAGTTTAACAATAGGCGTGTGTCCAGTTGGTGAAAACAAAAAGTAATTTAATCTTCTTAAAATCTTCGTGTGATCAGTTGAAGAATCAATATATTTATTTCGCCTTTCACTAACTCAACACACGTGTGATCAGATCCTTGGATGATTTGGTGACTCCCCCAAATGTTCCAATAAAAAACAAATAAACTTTGGAACTCTATTTGAACGCCGATGATTGTTGATGTTTATTTCTAGTTACGGAATCATACCATGAGCATGTCATTACAGGTAATAACTTATAAAAAATAGGAAATAACTTTACTTTATTTTAAAAGAAAAAAATAGTAGTTCAAAAAGTATCCTAACGCGGGCGTTTGTCGATAGACTCGTTTCCTCATGTATAATGCGCATAGTTTGAAAGGCGGTGCGCGGGTAGTCTGAGAGGCGACACTGGTTCGTCCGCTACGTTCCTATGATGACGGAGAGAAGGAGGCTGCGAACAACACGTGTCCGCCCAGCGGCAGCGTCGCGTCGCTCCTCGCTTGGCGCCCGACATGTGTAGAACGCTGAATCTTGCTCCTAAACTCTCCTGAATACGGGAATTTTCCGAGTTTGTTCCACTCCATATTTACATGGAACGGGAAAGATTTGTTTTCGATGTAAGAATAGATGTATACGTAACTAGACTAGATACTCGGGATTTCATTTCGGTTTTAAGACTTTACACCATCGTTGGTGTTTAGTGATGACAAGTAATTTCGTTCAGTGATTATTAACACTATTTTGCTCTCGCTATGTTACTGCCGGGTTGAAAGAACTACGGCTATTTCTTGCCATAAGGATTGCTGTTCTTGGGTTAAACTAAGTTCATCTTCCTGGATTTAGAAGTTACTGGAGATGAAGGAAGGTAAAAACTCCAAAAGACCATTTTACGTTACGTCATCCAGGTGACATTCAGGCGAGCTACTTTTTATTGAGGGTAGCCACACCGTTATACTTCGAGATATAACAATACCAAAATTTTAAAATTATTAACTGACTAATTACAGTCTTTGCAACCATTCAGTTTTTATATGTATTGCAAAAGATGCAATTGTTATAATTATAAGCTACCTATAACCGAGTTTCCATAATACTAACACTCAGCACTGAATTATGTCATGTTCCCCACGAAGCCTACATGAGTGTTTACATTAACATACAAAGTTTTGATGGTCCCAGTTCGAAAGGAGCCACCCTTTGGGGTGGTGTTATTAGTATAAGCAAAAGACATAAAGTTCCCCTCCTAAGGCAGAACGTGGTGTGCATACAATGGTGCTGGCATTGATTTTGAGTTAAATATCAACCCTTCGGCTCTGCCACGTATTGTAGGTACTACAACAGACATGAACAAACATAGCGACATGAATTATTGTTACCCGTTCTTTTATTTTGTCAGGCGTGGCTATTAATCAGGAGCATTGCTTTTGATAGCCATAAAGCAGCGATGCTCATCTCCATAGTAATGGTTGCACTGGGCAACAATTGTAACAAGCTCGGCGAGCAGCGGCAATATCATATCAACAAAAGCCACGTAAATACGCAAAGGTGTAATCAAAATTTACTGTAAACTAACACTAAAATATGTGTCTTTATAACAGTATATTTTTAGTTCAGGGATGACAGAAATAATTATTTCAACTAATGCGCACAAAACAATATTACATGAATACATTTTAGCTGCTGAAGTTCTGTTTAAAGGCCGTTTCGGCGTGCAATGTCTCCCAAATGAAAAGGACAGTGTTTCTTTATTCTTGCAAATTACCATCATGACGACGGTGACTGCTTATCATCAGGCAGTCTGTCTGCTTGTTTGCTACTTATGGCATTAAAACAAAACTCAAAATAGACACTATCGGCTATAATCGGCTTTCAGCACTGTAGTAACTCTACAGTTCCTAGCTACGGAACCTTATCATGAGCTTGTCTAGATGCGCACTTGAGTTTTAAAAAAAAATCTAAGTGAAGATCTTATACTGCGAACCTCTACACTCCTTGAGGAATCATCCCAATTTCAGCTTCGTAGGTCAAGTAGTTTTCGAGATTTCATGATGAGTCAGTCAGTCAGAGTGTGTTTGTATTATAATATATACACGTATAGACGAGCCTTTGTTACATTTTATATTATCCATATCTTCATTCTTTATTGCACATATATACACTTTCTTCTTCTAAAAACTAAGTTTTATAAAGTAAATTGTGTATTATACCCTGCATAAAGGTTGCAGCAATGTTTATCAGACCACAGACATAAAATATTCATAATACCAGACACACTTATAACTAAGTCAATTAAAACTATTACATAATAATTATCTACGTTTTAAATATCACGTGAAGTTGTTTTACGAAAAAAATACTTCATGCGAAAGACAATATAATATGAAATGAAATGCAAACAAACTAAACTTATGATGCTATTGAGATCGATTGTAATTTTATAATTATGTATAATGAATTTTTATCGTCGAAAAAATCATATATTTCGTAATAACTTTTTTGGGTTAGAAATTTACGTAGTTGGTTCTGAAAAGTATTGTTATTCACTAATATGAGTTTTCAGCTTAATTAAATCTCATATGTTGGTGTTATTATTACGCATGCAGTGAGAGAGCGACGCGAGTCACATACATCCGTCGGGCCTGGTATACCAATAATACTCTTTAGTTATTCCAGATTACCTGCTTTGAACTTTGTTTGTCAATAGGGTAATCTGTAAACACAAACTGTTAAAATCCGCTCTTTGACGGCGAGATGGCCGAGTTTACTCAGGTGTACCCTTTTTCAATAACGAGATCGGTTATAAGCCTCTTCAGTGTCATTTCATTTGCCCACATCCTCTCCTTTATATTTGTGACAGCTTTTAAAATTAAAGCAAAAACATCTGCACAATGTATACGTCTCCTTGTAGATGGAATAATTTTCTTGTCGTATTTAATAATAGTTGATCCATTAATTCGAATAGGATATATCAAGTACTTATTGTCCAGTGATATTTCTATCTTCTCCTTACTTACAATCGTAAGTAAGGTAAATCGTGTCCTTACTTACGTATGTGATCAAATGATAAGTTATTTAGTCGTATATTAATATTGTTGTAATAAAATTAATATAACATTTGTGTCGTAAATGGGTTGTTTCAAAAAGTTGTTTCTAGGTAGATGTAGCTCACAATAATTTTTATTCTCACAGCGAAAGTCAGTATATTTTACGAAGCACGGCTCATCGCAAAGCTAAAATCCCACAGGCTTAACAAAGTCAACTTTGGTGAAAAAAATACAATATGTTCACACAGCTTTGTCCTTTTATTCATTCATATTTAATCTGCGGAGCGTCTACAAAAAACAATGATTTCACGGTACAGCATTAACGCATGTAGGCATAACAGAGAAGTGAACCAACCCAAAGTAAACACAAGACCATATATTAAAATGTTGTCAATCCTATTTGCAGACATTTTACGCTGTGTTTATCTTATAAATCTATTGTGTGCATGGCGGTCGAAATTATGGGATTTTGAGTCAATATTGATTTGAACCGGGTTTGTCAGTCGTTGCATTTAACACGTCCCACCGGTGCGGTGTTAGTGTAATAGATAATGCAGCGGTTCAATGGTTCGCCGTCTTGCGAACAGATGGCGCTACATGTTACTCGCTTAACTTTGTCTCCACAAACTCCACGATACAAAATGAATTCACCTTGCCAGTTAGCTTCAACAAACGTGCACAGTTCTTGTAACAATATGTTAAACGTAGAACACTTGAATTTATTTTCTTGTATCGTGTAAAACGTATTAACAACCTTTTTTTCTTATTTTTGAAATAATCAGGTTGGTTTACTAAAATGTAGGCTTGCGTTTGACCACCATCTCGCCTAATGTTAGGCGATGATGCGGTCTATGTTGGAGCACGCTTGCCTAGAAGAAACCGATTCACTCGTGATTTGAATAGTACGTGTTAATGATGTCCTAATAATTAAGCCATTTAACATCAATTCCGGTAGGTACTTGCCGCAATCTCAAAAGCATTCTTATATTTATCTTATGTTGAGATTTGTCTCTTTTTCTCGACTAATGAGAGAGAAAGACAAAATTATATAAAATATTAAAATAATAATGTTTTTGAGGTATTGGCTCGTTAATACAGATGCACCAACAACGATAATGACAATGACCAAAAATGAAAAACATAATAATACATCGAAACACTGAAAAACACACCCCAGATAGTAAAGTATTAAATTCCCACAAAAGGAGTGTAATAAAGGTAACTATAATTTTCGGATTTATGGTAGTTTATTTGTAAATATAATATACATAAATTAACAATAACCCATACATACACACACATATACATTTAATGTATGGGGTGATGAAAATTTATGTTTACGATGTTTAAAATTGCATTGAACTGCAATCATGTACTTCTTTGCACTTTACTGCCTCAGTTATATAACTAAATATCTAATATATTTCATAAAGAAAAAGAAAATAAGAATAATTTTTCCAATACCCTAAAATACATACCTACTGCTCGCCAAATTTTTCTGAGTCTAGGCTATAATAGTAACATTTTGACGATTAGGTATTTAAAAGATAAATCAATTATATAATACATCGATCTGCTCCGCACTCGCCATACCCAACCAGGGTCATTATGTGATATGTTAAATTAAACCAACCTTTTAAGTACCTAAGATCTATGTGAATTTCATAATGTGCACTAAGTTATTGAGTACTTGCGACCCACCTCGGTTTCGCATGGTTGTAATTTACGCGCGAAGCCGGAGCGGGTCGCTAGTTATATATTATATCGACACTGATTGTATCCTCTAGATATAAGTTTTTTTGTAAAGGTGTCGAACAAAATTTATTTCCTTTCTTTCTTTCTTTCTTTCTTTCTTTATATAAACCTTCCGTGAAAAATTATCAAACTGATGGTGAAATCCGCATCGAAATACGTTTTGTGGTTAAGGAGATACAGACAGACAGATCAGACAGACGCGAACGCGACTTTATTTTATACTATGTAGAGGTTACTCTAGTTACTCAATGAGTGAAATCAATGCACCATCCAATCTACCAATAAAATAACTAAATAAATTTATGGGATGAAAACGCCGCTTTCACGAACAAAGAGTTATTCGGTAAAATGCGCTCTGGCGGCATGCATAGCTACATTAGGCGCGCCGGGATGTCATTAGCGAAAGCTCTGCCTTTCTAATGCCTAACTGCGCACCGCCTCCCATTGTTACGGTAATAATGAGCAACTAACGATTTAAGCTCCAGTACGTTTCGAAAAGCATTTTTCGACCTTTTTGAGTAAACTTTTGTTCGACAAAATCTCGTTGAGTTTTGTCATTATTTGACGTGGATCTACGATTTCTCTGTAACTTTGACGTGCGCTGGTTCTGCTTGGGCCCTGGTCCAATGTTCATCGGCAAATTGACCACTAATAAACCGGCCAAGTGCGAGCCGGGTTCGCGCAATGAAAGTTCCGTAACACCACAAAATACAATAATTGACAATAAAAAAAACCGACTTCAAAATTAGTAAAATATGGCATTTCTATTAGGTGAAATGATAAGGTCGACGTTGGAATGATAAGGTCATCCAAATAACAAAATGACGCTGGCTGTAGATGATGACTCTACTGACAAGAAAAAAAAAATTAGTTTTTGAGTTCGAGTTCTCTTCATCAATTATATTTGAGTACATACGTGTGGTTTATCAGACCTGGCGAATTAGCCGCGTCGATTAATCATAACCATAACCCTCCTTTTACCGTAATCGATAAAAACTACACTTTAGCGACATCCTATAGCTACTTAAAAATTCTGTGGTATGGAAGCATTTACAATAGAAATGGAGATTGAGTTTATACCGCTTTATGGTTGGTATTCCGGAAACGCGTACGAAGCGCTTTGATTCCACTTTTACTATGCGAACTGCTAGTCTGTGGAATGCACTGCCTAAATGGGTGTTCCCCGATAGTTACAATCTATGACTTATTCGTGATTTGAAGACACCCGTTTTCAAATCACAAGTGAATCGGTTTCTTCTAGGCAAGCCTGCTCCACCGTAGACCGCATCTTCGCTTAACATCAGGCGAGTTGGCGGTCAAGCGCAAGCCTAAAATTTATATATGTAAATAAAAAAGAGTAAATATAGCAGCCAACTATTTCAAGTAACTATTCCACGTTTATTAGTAAGGGGGCTTATGTTTAGCTCTGGGAGTTCGTTTTTTTCGATTACTTATATCTAGACGACGGACATTTATTCAAGGATATTGTAATCATCATTATATACGATGAAACCGAAAACCTATTTAAAATCTTGGAATAATCAGTCACCTTTTGTAAAACTGTTTTGTTATATTCGAATTGTATGTGTGTAATAGACATTATTATGATAACTTTATTTTGTACGTATTGTGTGATCGGCGTTAATTCTATTATGACTATTAATTTATGTTAGCAATAGCGTATTGTAAACTACTTTTTATTAGAATCCTACTTTGAAATTATGTAGGTGCCCATTTTATGCATTTTGATGACAATATATATATACATATAATGATAATATATATACATTTTTTTTTTCTTGTAGTGTTGAGGTTGGCCTGTTGTTGGTTTGGTTAACTCAATTCAATCAAATTATTTCAGAATTCATAATTTCATGATACAAAATGTCTTAAATTTGAATTAATATTATATACATTTAGCAAAGGAAAAGGAAAATAAAAGGTAATTATTAGAATGTCAATTATTATTTAATTAACTTGAGGGCACTTAAATTAAATTATTAAATAAGAAGAGTGATTTATAGATGCATAGTTTAAGTTGTTAAATAGAAGTAAATGTTATATATAATATTATTTTACACAAGTAACAACAATGAATGTACACCTCAGCATATGTCTAATGGAAGGAACTAACTACCAAGATACGGGTTTCCAACACCCAGTTTGGCAGTTAGAGCCAGTAACAATTTATAATGTACATTTCTTGAATAAATAATTTTGAATTTGTTTATTTTTTTTATTTGATCATTATATACAACTTTTACTTAGGGACCTACAACAATATCGCGAAAATAGTATATTATGCAATTAGTAAATAAGGGATGGATTTAAAGCGAGGGCCATAGATGAATCACGAGCAATAATTTTTAGCATGCGTCAAGACCTACGGTAGAGATTCCTTAAAGGGTGTAGAGGTTCGCTGAAAAAAGATTTTGTAAAATGACCAAACTATGGTGGACTGAAAAATCTTGGAAATTTTTGTCATTGTACTCGTACGAAATCGCGTGGAATTCTATCGCTTGTCGCTAATCGCGAATCGCTAGTCAATTATGAGAAAATTAATTTATACTGTACTAAATTCAGATCTCAAATTCTTACAACTTCGATATGTAAAATTTGACAATATATGAGACAACAATTGTGAATGAGGAATTCGCTAACAAAGGCAAATAAGATTGGGGAACCTATAAAAAAAAATATCGACGAACTTTGACAGATTTGGCATGGCAAAGATATAAAAACCCGCGACGACGAAATTTTATGAATACGAGCCCAGACAGAAAATTAACTGGTACGGAAAAATGGTTTTGATATTGTCGTTTCATGTGACATGGTTGTGCATTTACCGAGGCTGGTGCCATATTTCTGTTTGTGAATCACTCTGCTTTGTAACGACTAGCCGAGCTCAAACAGTCGCTTGAAATACAAACTCAGGGCAGTGCGCGTAACAGTATACATAGAAAGCCCTCGTAATGTTTGCCTTCGTGTGATTTATTGGCTTCGGTGGATTTGAAGGCACGCACTCGGGCCTAGTACAGCGAGCGCGGTGTTGCGTTACGTGCGGCTATTATAGAACACCCCCGCCCTGTGATGTTCTATCACCGCTCGACGTTCGATCAACACGTATCAAGTGTATCTACTAAATACATATCAAAGTTTGCAACTAGTAAGCTAACCTAGTCATATCCAACAGGCTATCATTCATTCAAATTCTCAAAAAAATAAAAATAACTTATACATACAGTTTCCCATTTAGCACTTACACCCCTTGGTCGTCTATTTGATCATATCGTTTGCAGTTGTGTGCTGCTCAATATTGAATTGTGCGTTAGTGGAACTAGTACGAATGTCAGTATGTGCGATACGCGTTTACCTCGCCCCCTTCAGTTTTGGCAGACTTTTTATTACTAGCTCGAGTTTAAGGCAAATCCAAACTAAAACATCAAAGTTCAAAATTCACCGTTACTTATAGTAACACATAAATATATGGCTTACAAATAAACAAAAACACTTTGTTTAAAGTTAAAACTGTAACCTTTTACCAAATAGCAAAAATCCATGCGACTCAAAATTCTTAGACCGGGGACAATTCAAACATTTTACTCTTAGCGTGAACGCTAACTCCTTACTTAATTACTTTCGTCTAAACGTTGTTATCTTTGACTAAATTGATGGCAATAGTACCTACCTAAGTTCATTGATACTTGTAACGTATACCCAAAGAATCGTCTAGGCCTAGGGGGTATACGACTATACGTTACCATTATTAATAAATGTGTAGAAATAATACAAACAAAGATCGAAATATCGTGAAAAGAGTGATTGTAGCCGAGCGGTAGCATGTGCGCTTTACAATCTGACGGCACCCGATTTGATCTTCGATTGCAATGTTTCACAAAATGTAATAAAAGCTTGTTGTAAAACTGTAAAACTTATACTCGTCGACTGGACGTTACTATAAATTAACCATACGAAGTTTTAGTGCCTTGCAACAAGTATATACGAGTTATCAAAACATTATTGGTTAATTTTATTGATTTGCTAGACATTTTTTACTTAAAATATATTGGTATAAGAACTGTGACTACTCAAGTACTCTCAATTTATTACTCGATTCTAGTCGATAAGTTAAACCTACCTATTGAGAAACTATATCTGTAATTTTAATCAACAGGACCTCAAAATAACTTGTTTGTAAAAAGTTACAGTACTACTGTAACTTTTTTTAATTCCATTTTTAGTTTTTTGAGACAGTCTTCTTGTAGCTGTAACGGTTAAAGTAGTTGCCCCTATTGTCCCGATTAATCTTTCCATTCTGTAGTGAGGGTATAATTCTAGAATTAATCCACCACGCGAAAAATGTCGACAAGCTTCTACTATATCTGACTTCAATGAAGCGGTCGGCCGCTGACAATGAATAGGAGGGGGCGCAGTGTCATCTGCTTTGAACATAATTAAAATCACTTAAATAATGCCACTGAGCGCCCAACCCTGCCGACGTTTTATTTTAAAAAGTGCTATTAGCATTAAATTTAGTTTTGCGGATGATTATGTCGCGCTCAGGCTTTCGAGAACATTAACTGCTCACAATTTTTGTGAATTATTGTTCCGGCCGTGCACCCTCGCCTTTTTAACACTCTTATACCAAATGACTACCCCGCTGTCAAGTCGCAAGGAAGATTTTTGCAAACGACACGTTTAAAGGTTTTTTTATACCGCATTCTATTGATATGTGTAGATGATTAATAGACAATGTTAAACAAAATAATTTTATTAATGATTTTTTATTAATAACATCGACTTCATAAATATTTACATGTAAATATATAATAGTAATAAAAACAACGTAATGCTGTCATGTTGAAGCTTTTAAGCTTGTAAGGCGTAACGCAAAATGTTAGCTGCAACACGAGGTATGACTTACCTATCCTTAATTGTGTTGGATTTATGCACACTGTACAGCTATAAAGAGCGACAAGGCCATACAAATTCAGTCAGTTTTCCATGACCAGTGAGTATCATAACATCATCTCGAAAGAAACTATAGAAGAAGATGGGGACATAATATGTAAAAAAGGGGGAAATAATATGAACGGCGAAAAAGAAAGAAATTAAAATGTTTTAAAGTTTACGAAGAGGCTGAAAGAAAATACAGATACAGGTAGCACACGAGAAAGTCTAAAAATCAGAAGCTGGCAGGTTAAGCTTCCTTCTATATTATCAAGGAAATTCACGTGGACTTCATACACATTTCATTTTGTTAAACCACATAAGTATACGACGCGCAACGTTTTGTTCAACACGGAAAAAATCCCCGTATAATAAAAAAAACACACTGACTAATGTCATATAGACAAAAGTTCGTTTGTGTGTTTGTCCCCACTTAACTCCGAAACGTAGTGCTTGTTTGGACATAATTTTATGGATGCTTGGTTTGTTTTATCTGAGTTTTTCAACATCGGTCTTCAGTTAAGGACCTTGAGCTGGGAATAAAATCTGCATTCAAATCTAGTGCACTACTTGTGGATATATATGAATATAATTCAGCACCCTCTGTTAATTCGGTGTATGTATTTAGCCACTAAGTTATATTGAACTAATAAACTTTTTATAATTTAAATTTTTATAATTTAAATTATGTCATTTTCAGTGCTTGTTTCGACATAATTTTGTAGATGCTGTTTTAAACTATCACGGCTGTTCACTAAAGTTATATGATTATTTACGGGATATTTACCGTGGTAAGGTTGTGGAATGAGCTCCCGATATTTCGGCGCAGTTACATGCACCATGTTCACGGGGTTTTTGTAGATGCTGTCTGTCGTTTACCAGTTTTATAACATTAATTTTTACTAATATTATGGGGACCTTCTAATAAGTGCACTGAAATCGAGTATATACTTTATCAATACATTACTTACAGTGATTGTTTTGTTATAGCTATAATGTATGGCGCACGTAACCAGTAGCCAGTTCAGTAAAATTTACGTTATTAAATTTCGAATTATCTTGAACTTTATTACAAAGCAAGTGATTTCTCACTACGGAAACAAACAGTATTTCATTTAAAAAAAAAACAGTATTTCATTATCATTTTTCTACAAATACAACACAAAGCACAAGTATTTAAACCGTTTTATTATTTCTTTTATCAGAGGCAAAGCCGTGGCGTGTTCGAGCCTCAGTAGCTATCGTAAAGCTGCGTAGAGATCGAAGCCGATAATTGAAAAAAACGTTACGACTGCTGAATCTTAACATCGATATAAAAGTACGATGGATAAATTAAAAGAATTTTACCCCCGGACAATTGTTTTTCTTTCCGTTTCTCCGGCTCCGATTCAACTGATAAGCGTGTCCTGAGCGAACTTTATGTTCTGATCGCTCTTCGATGTGTAGTTAGTGTAGGTGGCAAGGTATCACATTTGAATGTATTTTTAATTAAAGGAAAACAAAAGAAGAACCTTACTGTACGACTTTATCATTTCAATCAGTTCATAATGTCAACGAAACAACTAATTTAATCACGGCATATTTTTAATAAGTCATGTAACAACATGGAATATACCTACAACGAAATATAAAATACTTACCTGTGACTTACTTATTATTAAATGTTCAAGCATTGATATTCCAAACTGAGAACGAAACAGAATTTTTCTATAACACCTAAATATAATAAAAAACTAAAATAAATGATACCTTCTGCCCAATATCATCTTGATCCGCCCACTACTGGACATAAGCATCACCCAAGGCACGCCACTCATAGCGATGTCTTGTCTTATACAGCTGTACCCATGACTGATATACCGAGGTTTTGCAGGTCTCGGAGAGAGATCTGGGCCATTGTCTCGGAAACCTATAAATTTATAAAATTTACACCTTTCCTCTACTGTACATGCATGACCGCATACAAATTTAGACCAAACTTCATGCTAATTACCTCTGTAGTTTTTAATAACTCCATCAAATCTTGACATTTAATACAATACATCAATTTCGAAGGGAGGGGTCACTGCCTTCGTAATTAATACTACTCAGTGAATTGGTTTTAAGTTAAGTAGGAATTAACAATGCGGTTATATTTGTCGCAAAATCGATAACCGTTGAAGTAGACGAAAAGACAAATCAGTAAACGTAGTGGAGGACGCCCTGAGACTCGATAGAGTGACAATACCTATAACAATCGAAACCTCAGATCGAGTAGAGAAACGTGTCTTGGGAGTGGCCTATGTCCAGCAGATTACAGTAGGCTGTTGTGATGTTGATGAGAAATATATATATATATAATGCGTAATGTGTATGTATGTACCCTATGGTCTCCGAAACGGCGGACCGATTTTGACGGGACTTTCAATGTCAGATAGCTGACGTGATACGGAGTAATCACCGCAGGTGAAACCATGGGGCGTAGCTAGTCAACAATAAACAAAATGTCATACACATTTTGATTATTGTTACTTACGAGTACGTATGACCTGGCAGAACACTCGACGATTTTGTGTCAAAGCACTATAAATAATTAAACAATGGGCCTGACCCACACCCTTCCATTACAACCCAACAGCGACGGTTAACACATTCAGATAATCTCACTAAATCGCTATAATCTCGACTTGGGACGAAATTTAATTCAATTCCACGTTAATTTACTTATTTGAAAATGAGAGTGCCCGCGATATACAGCTATCAGGGAAGGGCGCTCGGTATTTAGGTCTTAGAGGGATGATCAGGATAATATTTTCAACGTAATACTCATAATAATTATGTTGGGGCTTGCTTTTAAGCATTAACTACGTTTCAATGTCTTGATGATCATTATTTATTCTAGTTTTTTGTAGGGTTTCGTACCCAAAGGGTGAAAACGGGACCCTATTATTAGGCCCGCAATCTTTTTTCCGTTTGCCCGTCTGTCTGCCTGTCTGTCCGTCCTACCTTTAAATGGCTGTATATTTCGAACCGTTATAGATAACCACTTGAAATTTTCACAGCATATGTAAAGTTATGGCGGATTAACACAGAAATAATATCAAAGTCAACAATTAAAAACGAACGGTATCCCCAGTTTTTAACGTATTTTTGTATTTGCTCTAATGTAAAAACGGTAACACGCACAAGCGTAAAACTTGGCATGATTACTCAAATACTAATAGATTATTAACTTTTAGAACATAATTATTACAAAACAAAATGATAATGATTGATTTTATATAGAAAATACCACTGATCCGATCCTATGCACAAACTATGTAAGGTGCCCAAAAAGCTGGCGACATTACCACGTTGAACGGCCAAACTTATTCTTTGGCCAAGTTAAGCACCAGCTCTTTTGTCACCTGTCACATCTACGAGGCGTCTGGGTTTAGTTAAACTCTTTAACCAAACCCCGAGCGGCCGGACCTCACGGTCCCATGGTATCCGTCGCCGAGAGATTCATATTTCTTCCGTTTTGTGCAAGATAGAGTGAGCACCTAGAGTGGTCATTGTCACTTAGCGGCTTCTTCTTGCAGCGGCGTCATGTGGCGGGTCGCCCTCTTCTCTTCTTTCTTTTCTCGGGTCTCAAATATGGCGAGGAGAACGATGGCTGGCACACGCGTCAACTCGTGAACGGGTGCTGCTTGCGGGAGCCGGTCTGCTCTAGGTTCGGTGCCTTTGTCTTGCTCAAACTATATTTTATATTATTATGATAATTTAAGAGAAATTTGTGAAGTGCAAGGCTTTCGATTCCCTGACTCATACCTGCATTTGGAAGACGCTAGAAAACCAAGGCATAGAAAACAAATACATAAAAATCATAAAAAATATACAAAAAATCCACAGCGAAAGTACAACTAGAACGGGTAGACGAAGAGTTTAGCATTGAAAGAGGTGTTAGACAAGGGGATCCACTGTCGCCAAACTTTTTACAGCAGTGCTTGAAAATATATTTCAAAACATTGAATGGGATAACTATGGTATAAATATAAACGGAAAAAATATGAGTCACATATGATTTGCGGATGATATTGTTCCATTTACCGAGACACAAGAGAGAGGATGCCAATTTAAGAGATGGGAAGATGATTTGCCAATGGGATGGAGAAGATTGGCTCGAGAGACAGAAAAGTGTGGAAGGAACTAGGGGAGGCCTATGTCGAAGGACAACCTGACAAATAAACTGGTTGCTGAAAATCATATTATTTACTATAGTTTATATTTCATTTTTGTTTTATATTATTTAATTTAAGATAATCATGGTCATCGAATAAAGGCTCTATCTATCTAAACAAATCTAAACAGGTAGAGCGAGTTTTAAAGGCGCATTTTTAATCTAATTGCTTTTAAATTTCACTATAGGAGAAGCGGGAATGACAATATGTTTTTGGCCGGTGTTGCAAACAGGGATTTTGGAAAATGTCGGAATAAAAAGCAAGTTGTATTGTGTTATTTTTAGATTGTGTCAGAATGCGAGCGGCGGGCTTTTCAAGCCTCGACCGAATCTCGCCGTGTCCAAACGCCATTTGACATTAACAAATTACATCGGCTGTCAACTCTGAAACAATATACCAGTTGGCGTTTATCTTTGGAGTTTTCGTTTCGGAAAGATAAAATGTTGTAATAGTCAAATGTCATTACGGGCGGTCGGGAGGACGCACTCGTAACTTACCCGGGAGATAATATTTCACATGGCCATGCAACGCAACGGTACCGCTCAAGCCGACGGTATCGTTTCACTTACTACACCGATTTGTTATGTTATCTCTGTTACTTTGTTCAGCGTTGATAAGTCAACCAAAACTATCACCCGGAATATGTGGCCAGGTATACAAGTAAAATATTTTGACAGTACCGGTGGTTCACGTTGAAATAGATATGCAATGTAGACAGACGCACGAACAGAATAAGATACTCAGAAAATATTTCAGAGACTAGTAAATTCCTGGATCTTTTTTTATGAATTATTGTAATAAGACTCTTCCTACATCTACCTTATTTACCTAAATAGACAAGTGAAGTTAAACAAACAATCCTTTAAGTCTGTGGTCTGACCTAAACGTAAGAGAGTAAAATAAGAAATATCGTCTTTTAATTAAAGACAACTCAAATAAATTCCGAGCGCATCTTAGTCATATCACTTTAACAGCAGCTTATTAGAAGTTTTAAATGCGACTCACGTTCCGTTAAAAGATAAAAAAAACCTAATCTCACAGGTTTTTTATTGCCTCTTGGAGTGAGGCTAGAAGTGATTTGTCCAGAGCAATCTATCATTCAAGCACTATGAGAATAATTAGTGTCAGCGAGCGCATCCGGGCGGAGTGCGCGCCAACAATAAGCCGTGTGACGCACCATTCAAACAAACCATTAATAATTGTGAACGCCAGTTTTTGAAGACGGATTCACTTTTGTAAATAAATGGTACAACGGATATTAACTACCTTCTTACGGAGACATTTTTATCTTGGCGAGCCGTTAGGCTGTTAACCCTAGATCACAAACCTTAAGAAACTTTCTGTCTATCTACAAAACAAAACATCGATTTTAATATTACTAGCTTAATTTGATAACTAAAAAAATAATTTTATAGGCAGTAAGGTTAGATAATCTAAAGAATAAAATTGTTGTTATAATCAACCTGGTCGGTACATCTATTGCACATCACATGGAAACTGTGTGGTCCCCAACGATAATAGCTCTTTAGCAACACACTTGAAAATCAATTGTCAAGCAAAGTTTTTGGAAGAGCAGACGCTGGAGCGCTTGACTTGAACGAGAATCTTTGGTGTATGCAGAATTTAGGTGATAATTAGTTTCAATAAATTGTAAAGTTAAAATGTTATCGTTTCTGCAGCCAAAGCGTCATGAGTTAGTCGGCCATTGGAAAATAAATACACCATCATCATTTCAGCCATAGGAGGTCCACTGCTGGTCATAGGCCTCCCCCATCGATCTCCAAAAGGGGCGGTTGGAAGCGGCCTGCATCCAGCGTTTCCCTGCGGTCTCTTTTAAGTCGTCTGTCCATCTTGTGGGTGGACGTCCTACGAAAAGAAATACAATCATAAATAATTAAAAATATCATTTAAAAGCAAATCAATCTTACTTATTAAGCAATCTTACTTTTGATACCCATATCATGATGGTAGATGAGAACATTTTTTTCGCCATCTTGGGACGTCTGCCATATTGAACTTAGTGTGACGTAATCTTATTTTTCGTATTCTTCTCCGCATCCCCCTTTATTTTAATTAATACCCATATAATGATCTCCTACTTTGACTCTTGAAGAACACTGTCTCTCTGATAAAGTCTAAATTTTTTTTTTATTGCCGCACTAGTCTCTTTTGCCCCTGTGTCTAGGAACCAAGAATTAATGTCTTTCTGTACCTCTTCCGGGCTTGTCATATTACTCATAAATGCATTTGCATCTCGCTCATTTGTACTTACAATCACTCATTTGTCTCTTGGTAATATCTCTCTTTTTGCAGTTCCTAGGGTAATGTCCAAGAGCCCTGCAATTGAAACACTAAATACTCGTTTGTTTTCTCTTCATGGCACCAAGAGCGACCACCCCCTCGCTTTAAAAATAGTCTCTTTTCCTCGACTAGTAACTGTGACATCATCTCATTTAGGTTTTGTTTTTCAGACGGTACTTACTCCCAGGCTGATCTAAAATGTTTGTATGGCTCGGGCAGTGACATTAAAATTTTAGTTATTATCATGTTGTCCGTTAAAGGTTCTGCAGCAAGCTTGAGCTTCGTTTTTATTTCCTCTTCTCTTGAAAAATACTTAGACATTTGATCTACACTCTCAATGCTCATTGAGAAAAAATTCTGTTGTAGCAGATGCACCACTTACAGTACTCTCTTTATCGTAGATTGACTTCAGTTTTGCCCACATCTCAGCAGCTGTGCCACACGAAAAAAGATGTGTAAGCGGCTCCTCGTCCATTCTGGTGACTATGATTTCCTGCGCCTTGGCGTCTTTGGTAGTAGCGGTAGCGGTTTTGGTGTAAAATTACTGTAGGTGTAATCATTTGGTCCAAAATTAAATGGTAAAGCCTGAAGCCTGAATACACATTCGTAAGCTGCAACTTGTCGTTCTTTCAATATGCGCATGCATATTTTTTAAAGCTTTCGCGAGACTTTGTTGTTCTCTCCTGATTTAATTTTGAAGAATAGCTCGAGATACTTCTCCATCCAGATTCGTTGGTTCTACAAGTTAGTATTGTATAAATAAATGACAGTAGTATAGTGATCTATAGCAAATGTCACCGTTCGAAACCCAACAAGAGTTTTGGATTCACGCGATTACGTTGCTAATGAAACAATGTTCTGCTATAGTTATTGTTTGCGAATATATCTCAGTTTTCCAACGTGTGAAGCGGAATACCTGTGTATTTAAGCAAAAGAAAAAAAAAAAGTCGGGGGAACGCAAACGGTCACGGTCACACACCACGTTTTGTAGAAACCGAGCCAGTGTGAACGACCTTTGTTTCATTCCAAGATATTATATTTAAAAACGCATTTTAATAAAGCTCGTATTGTGTAGGCACCGGTGGAATACATTAGGCCTGTCATCGGGAACGTCTTACCGTTTCAAACGCATCAACCATAATTAGGTAAGTTTGTTTAGTTATTACATCTTAAACGTCTCAGGTACTTTGAGTAATAGAAAAAAGTAAGTACATATAGTGACACCTAATGGACTGCGCATTTTATGGAGAGTTGTTGTTCAATGGAGATATTAAAAATCTTTATTATTTTACTATTGAAATTTGTATACTAGTAAAGTATAAAAATTACAAACAACAAACCTCCCTCGCTGTACATGCATGCACACTTGTCTACACTGAACTGCTGCTAATAACCTGTGTGACTTTTAGCAGCTCCACGAAGTCTTGGGTTTTCGGTGTGAATAGCTTGAGATCGTCCATGTACAGCAGGTGGGAGATGAATTGACCATCTCTTCAGAACACGCTCGTTGGAACTCGTCGGAACATCCTAGTTGACTGCAGGATCTACCGGTGCCACTAGTGACGCCGCCGACATCGGCATTAAAGCCGTCAGGGCAGACGACGCAGCGGGCGGATCCCGCATCAAGACAGGAGTCGGCGAGTAGGTAGCGCCTCCAGGCGGAGCCGATCAAGCACGTAGATAACCCGCACTTGATTCGATAGTCTTTGCGTCGCCGGCTTGATTCGACGGTCGGCTCAAGGTCCTGAAACAGTGACAGCATTTTGGGACGGTACGCCGTCAGGTTGATTCCCCCATCTGTAGCCTCATAGTAAGCTCGCATGCAGTTCTCGTTGACACTTGTAATCCATCTCATGCGGCACACTACACCACCGGTGGCGGGAGCCAGGCGTGAGGCAAGATGCCCTACAGGCTCCAAGCATGCCGGCAGCGGTGGACGTCCACGTCGCACAGGCCGTGGCGACGGCGGCAACGTCGTTGTCTCCTCATCACTAGAAGAACATGTTTCTGGGAGAGTTACAAATTCCTCCCCCGATGAACTACCTGATGACGAGGAGGGCAGAGGTGGTGGGCGTGGTGGTGCTTGTCCGTGCCGCTCCTTTGGTAGTTTTTGATCTTGTTAATGTATTTTATCATAATTTTTCTTGAGGTTTCGTCAATGACTTGCTTACATCAATGGATTTCGTATTTGTATGAATTTGACAGTCAAATTTTTTTTGGAGAACGGTAAATTTGGAAACATCAGTTGTTTCGATTTTACACAAACATAATTTTTAAAACAATGTAAATTTAATGTGTTGCTCAGTATGTTGTAAACAACGATCACATACTTATACTGTACATATTACATCACTGGTTGTAACGGTTGTAACTGGTAGGTGTTGAAGCACGTGCTGTTTTGGAAGTCCAGGCAGAAGGTGTAGATGCCGAGCAGCTGGCTCATTATTATTTGGTGCTCGTATATACAGTCTCCGGCTCACGTGCACGCGCCGCGCGCAAACTGGCGGCACATGGCACGCTCTGTGCCCTGCTTCTCAGTACCTTTGCTCCCCGTTGCGTATTCTTTCTTCCTCCTCGTCGCCTTTCAACATGGGAAGAAGCGGCGCGCGCGGCAAGTCGGGCAGTGGAGGGTCGCGTGGCAGCGGCGGCTGCACTGGCGTGGGCAATGGCAGAGGCAAGGGCACTTCCTCCTTGCCACTCGTTTCCTTGCCCTTGCCCTTCTAATCCTGATTCAAAGTGGGGGTGTTAAGACCTGCACTGACATCCCGCTTAGGGTTTATTGTGCATTTGCCCCCGCCAGCCTACACAAACCAGCCGAGCTCCTTAAAATAACGCAGCACGGCTTTGGGTCGCTGACTAAACTGCTCAACCCCTATTTCACTAGGTGTAGTTGTAACCAAGGGTTACATATAATACTCTCTCGGATAATTCTCTGCCTTTCTGTCCACCCCGTACCCCTTGTGCGCCCGCCTGATGTGCCTCAGGATGTTGGGGCTCCGTATCATTGCCCCGCACAACACACACTGGTGTCCCATCGTCTCATCCTTATCCTCGTCGGCAACGAGAGGGGGGTCAGTCTGGGCGGAGGATGATGGGGCGGTATTGATCTGGCCTGCTTCGCTGCGCCTCGCCAACTCACTGACCCATGTGGGGATACCAGGTGGAGGCATGGGAGGGGTAAGGAGCGGGGGGGAAAGAGAAATGGGGGGCACTGGGGAAAGGGCACTGGCTGTAACTATGGGGAGGCGGAGCACGGCGGTCTCAGCTTCGGGCATCTGCCGCTGTGCTTCATTCTGTGACGGCGGCGGGGCGGGTGAGGCCACAGTGGTCTCAGTGGCCTCCACAGCTTCAGAGGTGAGGAGGTCGCCGGGGAGATATTGCGGGTTATTACATGGGCCGGTACATGAATTATCAGTGTTCATTTTCCTTCTTTATTTTATTTTGTTGTTATTATTGAATTATTAACTGCAGTATGCAGATGGCAAGCAACCACAATAAGCAAATGACAGGAACGATGTTTGAAGGAACTGACAGTGGTCAAAGTATTTCTTCTTTTTCTTTTGTGAGCGATTGGCGAAATGAGTTACAGTGTGTATTTGGTATAAATGAGGTTGAGCGGGTTCGCCCAGCAAGTTGAGGGGCGGGTCACCAGAGTTGGGCAGGGATACTTTCAACAATACTATATTTGTTATTTCGAATTTGTTATCTTAGAATAATAATAATAATGATAATAAACACGCAGGGGCGGCTTTATGGCGAGCCGTCGGTGAGTGGCGACACCGCGTACCCCGATTCCATGGGTCTAAAACCCCAGAGACCCTGACCCCTGGCTTGCCTTAACCGGCCGTCTGGGGGTGGAAACCGCAAGAGCTAAGAACCTAAGCTCCAGGGTGGAAGTGTTAAAGGGCATAACGCCGCTAGTAGCTCTCAGTGAAAGTGCAGCACACCTCTCGACACCCTAAGCCACCCACGCCAATGTTGCCTCTCCGGTGCCAAAATGCGGCAGCCATTATGAGGGGCCCATTTAGTGGGTGGCAAGTCATCACCCGCCAAAATATTTTGAAATGAGGCATAATTGGCGGGTGCCGTACCTCATACCATAGACCTGTTTTCCCATCAACAAGTTGTTCACCTCAATAGCCCAGACTTTTTATATCCTATACTGTACAATAGTTTAATCCACATCACATAATTGTATTTTTATATTCAACGGGGCCTCTTGGTGTTGGCTTCGGCTCCACCAATGCCTACCAAATGTCCGGGCTAGACCCGTGTTTAAATTGAAATAAAGTATGATAATAATAAAAACGCAGGGGCGGCTTTATGGCGAGCCGTCGGTGAGTGGCGACACCGCGTACCCCGATTCCATGGGTCTAAAACCCCAGAGACCCTGACCCCTGGCTTGCCTTAACCGGCCGTCTGGGGGTGGAAACCGCAAGAGCTAAGAACCTAAGCTCCAGGGTGGAAGTGTTAAAGTGCATAACGCCGCGAGTAGCTCTTAGTGAAAGTGCAGCACACCTCTCGACACCCTTAGCCACTCACGCCAATGTTGCCCTTCCGGTGCCAATATGCGGCAGCCATTATGAGGGGCCCATTTAGTGGGTGGCAAGTCATCACTCGCCAAAATATCTTGAAATGAGGCATAATTGGCGGGTGCCGTACCTCATACCATAGACCAGGAACATACCATCAAGAATTCACCACAATAGCCCAGATTTTTTTAAAATCGAATACTGTACAATAGTTTTATATTCCATTTTATACCCATAATTGTTAATTTTGTACTCAACGGGGCCTCTTGGTGTTGGCTTCGGCCCCACCAATGCCTACCAAATGTCCGGGCTAGACCCGTGTTTATATTGAAATATTAATAATACCGTATATTAATAATAATTATTATTATTAATACACGTCACGACCTGACGTGTATTTTTCCGTTGCAATTTTTTTATTTCATATTAATTATTAATTGTTTTTACCTTTTATAACATAATATTACAAGCCATAAAGTTTCATTATAGTCCTATACACCAAAAATCTATATGTATCAATGCCGAAAACAGAATAAAAATGTGTTCAACAGTTTTACAACAGAATACCAAACTGACAGCAATTGTCAAACATTATGGAAACTATGAAAAATTAAATACAATATCGAAATGATGAAATAATTATTGTGAAATGATAACACGGTCAAAAACGTCTGCAGCGTCTCTTCAGAACACGCTCGTTGGAACTCGTCGGAACATCCTAGTTGACTGCAGGATCTACCGGTGCCACTAGTGACGCCGCCGACATCGGCATTAAAGCCGTCAGGGCAGACGACGCAGCGGGCGGATCCCGCATCAAGACAGGAGTCGGCGAGTAGGTAGCGCCTCCAGGCGGAGCCGATCAAGCACGTAGATAACCCGCACTTGATTCGATAGTCTTTGCGTCGCCGGCTTGATTCGACGGTCGGCTCAAGGTCCTGAAACAGTGACAGCATTTTGGGACGGTACGCCGTCAGGTTGATTCCCCCATCTGTAGCCTCATAGTAAGCTCGCATGCAGTTCTCGTTGACACTTGTAATCCATCTCATGCGGCACACTACACCACCGGTGGCGGGAGCCAGGCGTGAGGCAAGATGCCCTACAGGCTCCAAGCATGCCGGCAGCGGTGGACGTCCACGTCGCACAGGCCGTGGCGACGGCGGCAACGTCGTTGTCTCCTCATCACTAGAAGAACATGTTTCTGGGAGAGTTACAAATTCCTCCCCCGATGAACTACCTGATGACGAGGAGGGCAGAGGTGGTGGGCGTGGTGGTGCTTGTCCGTGCCGCTCCTTTGGTAGTTTTTGATCTTGTTAATGTATTTTATCATAATTTTTCTTGAGGTTTCGTCAATGACTTGCTTACATCAATGGATTTCGTATTTGTATGAATTTGACAGTCAAATTTTTTTTGGAGAACGGTAAATTTGGAAACATCAGTTGTTTCGATTTTACACAAACATAATTTTTAAAACAATGTAAATTTAATGTGTTGCTCAGTATGTTGTAAACAACGATCACATACTTATACTGTACATATTACATCACTGGTTGTAACGGTTGTAACTGGTAGGTGTTGAAGCACGTGCTGTTTTGGAAGTCCAGGCAGAAGGTGTAGATGCCGAGCAGCTGGCTCATTATTATTTGGTGCTCGTATATACAGTCTCCGGCTCACGTGCACGCGCCGCGCGCAAACTGGCGGCACATGGCACGCTCTGTGCCCTGCTTCTCAGTACCTTTGCTCCCCGTTGCGTATTCTTTCTTCCTCCTCGTCGCCTTTCAACATGGGAAGAAGCGGCGCGCGCGGCAAGTCGGGCAGTGGAGGGTCGCGTGGCAGCGGCGGCTGCACTGGCGTGGGCAATGGCAGAGGCAAGGGCACTTCCTCCTTGCCACTCGTTTCCTTGCCCTTGCCCTTCTAATCCTGATTCAAAGTGGGGGTGTTAAGACCTGCACTGACATCCCGCTTAGGGTTTATTGTGCATTTGCCCCCGCCAGCCTACACAAACCAGCCGAGCTCCTTAAAATAACGCAGCACGGCTTTGGGTCGCTGACTAAACTGCTCAACCCCTATTTCACTAGGTGTAGTTGTAACCAAGGGTTACATATAATACTCTCTCGGATAATTCTCTGCCTTTCTGTCCACCCCGTACCCCTTGTGCGCCCGCCTGATGTGCCTCAGGATGTTGGGGCTCCGTATCATTGCCCCGCACAACACACACTGGTGTCCCATCGTCTCATCCTTATCCTCGTCGGCAACGAGAGGGGGGTCAGTCTGGGCGGAGGATGATGGGGCGGTATTGATCTGGCCTGCTTCGCTGCGCCTCGCCAACTCACTGACCCATGTGGGGATACCAGGTGGAGGCATGGGAGGGGTAAGGAGCGGGGGGGAAAGAGAAATGGGGGGCACTGGGGAAAGGGCACTGGCTGTAACTATGGGGAGGCGGAGCACGGCGGTCTCAGCTTCGGGCATCTGCCGCTGTGCTTCATTCTGTGACGGCGGCGGGGCGGGTGAGGCCACAGTGGTCTCAGTGGCCTCCACAGCTTCAGAGGTGAGGAGGTCGCCGGGGAGATATTGCTGTGAGGCATAGACGAGGGACGCCATGGTGTCCCTCAGGTAGCCTATCCACTGCACGGCCTCACGCAACTGGTTCCTTGTAGCTATGCAGTCCGGGTTATTACATGGGCCGGTACATGAATTATCAGTGTTCATTTTCCTTCTTTATTTTATTTTGTTGTTATTATTGAATTATTAACTGCAGTATGCAGATGGCAAGCAACCACAATAAGCAAATGACAGGAACGATGTTTGAAGGAACTGACAGTGGTCAAAGTATTTCTTCTTTTTCTTTTGTGAGCGATTGGCGAAATGAGTTACAGTGTGTATTTGGTATAAATGAGGTTGAGCGGGTTCGCCCAGCAAGTTGAGGGGCGGGTCACCAGAGTTGGGCAGGGATACTTTCAACAATACTATATTTGTTATTTCGAATTTGTTATCTTAGAATAATAATAATAATGATAATAAACACGCAGGGGCGGCTTTATGGCGAGCCGTCGGTGAGTGGCGACACCGCGTACCCCGATTCCATGGGTCTAAAACCCCAGAGACCCTGACCCCTGGCTTGCCTTAACCGGCCGTCTGGGGGTGGAAACCGCAAGAGCTAAGAACCTAAGCTCCAGGGTGGAAGTGTTAAAGGGCATAACGCCGCTAGTAGCTCTCAGTGAAAGTGCAGCACACCTCTCGACACCCTAAGCCACCCACGCCAATGTTGCCTCTCCGGTGCCAAAATGCGGCAGCCATTATGAGGGGCCCATTTAGTGGGTGGCAAGTCATCACCCGCCAAAATATTTTGAAATGAGGCATAATTGGCGGGTGCCGTACCTCATACCATAGACCTGTTTTCCCATCAACAAGTTGTTCACCTCAATAGCCCAGACTTTTTATATCCTATACTGTACAATAGTTTAATCCACATCACATAATTGTATTTTTATATTCAACGGGGCCTCTTGGTGTTGGCTTCGGCTCCACCAATGCCTACCAAATGTCCGGGCTAGACCCGTGTTTAAATTGAAATAAAGTATGATAATAATAAAAACGCAGGGGCGGCTTTATGGCGAGCCGTCGGTGAGTGGCGACACCGCGTACCCCGATTCCATGGGTCTAAAACCCCAGAGACCCTGACCCCTGGCTTGCCTTAACCGGCCGTCTGGGGGTGGAAACCGCAAGAGCTAAGAACCTAAGCTCCAGGGTGGAAGTGTTAAAGTGCATAACGCCGCGAGTAGCTCTTAGTGAAAGTGCAGCACACCTCTCGACACCCTTAGCCACTCACGCCAATGTTGCCCTTCCGGTGCCAATATGCGGCAGCCATTATGAGGGGCCCATTTAGTGGGTGGCAAGTCATCACTCGCCAAAATATCTTGAAATGAGGCATAATTGGCGGGTGCCGTACCTCATACCATAGACCAGGAACATACCATCAAGAATTCACCACAATAGCCCAGATTTTTTTAAAATCGAATACTGTACAATAGTTTTATATTCCATTTTATACCCATAATTGTTAATTTTGTACTCAACGGGGCCTCTTGGTGTTGGCTTCGGCCCCACCAATGCCTACCAAATGTCCGGGCTAGACCCGTGTTTATATTGAAATATTAATAATACCGTATATTAATAATAATTATTATTATTAATACACGTCACGACCTGACGTGTATTTTTCCGTTGCAATTTTTTTATTTCATATTAATTATTAATTGTTTTTACCTTTTATAACATAATATTACAAGCCATAAAGTTTCATTATAGTCCTATACACCAAAAATCTATATGTATCAATGCCGAAAACAGAATAAAAATGTGTTCAACAGTTTTACAACAGAATACCAAACTGACAGCAATTGTCAAACATTATGGAAACTATGAAAAATTAAATACAATATCGAAATGATGAAATAATTATTGTGAAATGATAACACGGTCAAAAACGTCTGCAGCGTCTCTTCAGAACACGCTCGTTGGAACTCGTCGGAACATCCTAGTTGACTGCAGGATCTACCGGTGCCACTAGTGACGCCGCCGACATCGGCATTAAAGCCGTCAGGGCAGACGACGCAGCGGGCGGATCCCGCATCAAGACAGGAGTCGGCGAGTAGGTAGCGCCTCCAGGCGGAGCCGATCAAGCACGTAGATAACCCGCACTTGATTCGATAGTCTTTGCGTCGCCGGCTTGATTCGACGGTCGGCTCAAGGTCCTGAAACAGTGACAGCATTTTGGGACGGTACGCCGTCAGGTTGATTCCCCCATCTGTAGCCTCATAGTAAGCTCGCATGCAGTTCTCGTTGACACTTGTAATCCATCTCATGCGGCACACTACACCACCGGTGGCGGGAGCCAGGCGTGAGGCAAGATGCCCTACAGGCTCCAAGCATGCCGGCAGCGGTGGACGTCCACGTCGCACAGGCCGTGGCGACGGCGGCAACGTCGTTGTCTCCTCATCACTAGAAGAACATGTTTCTGGGAGAGTTACAAATTCCTCCCCCGATGAACTACCTGATGACGAGGAGGGCAGAGGTGGTGGGCGTGGTGGTGCTTGTCCGTGCCGCTCCTTTGGTAGTTTTTGATCTTGTTAATGTATTTTATCATAATTTTTCTTGAGGTTTCGTCAATGACTTGCTTACATCAATGGATTTCGTATTTGTATGAATTTGACAGTCAAATTTTTTTTGGAGAACGGTAAATTTGGAAACATCAGTTGTTTCGATTTTACACAAACATAATTTTTAAAACAATGTAAATTTAATGTGTTGCTCAGTATGTTGTAAACAACGATCACATACTTATACTGTACATATTACATCACTGGTTGTAACGGTTGTAACTGGTAGGTGTTGAAGCACGTGCTGTTTTGGAAGTCCAGGCAGAAGGTGTAGATGCCGAGCAGCTGGCTCATTATTATTTGGTGCTCGTATATACAGTCTCCGGCTCACGTGCACGCGCCGCGCGCAAACTGGCGGCACATGGCACGCTCTGTGCCCTGCTTCTCAGTACCTTTGCTCCCCGTTGCGTATTCTTTCTTCCTCCTCGTCGCCTTTCAACATGGGAAGAAGCGGCGCGCGCGGCAAGTCGGGCAGTGGAGGGTCGCGTGGCAGCGGCGGCTGCACTGGCGTGGGCAATGGCAGAGGCAAGGGCACTTCCTCCTTGCCACTCGTTTCCTTGCCCTTGCCCTTCTAATCCTGATTCAAAGTGGGGGTGTTAAGACCTGCACTGACATCCCGCTTAGGGTTTATTGTGCATTTGCCCCCGCCAGCCTACACAAACCAGCCGAGCTCCTTAAAATAACGCAGCACGGCTTTGGGTCGCTGACTAAACTGCTCAACCCCTATTTCACTAGGTGTAGTTGTAACCAAGGGTTACATATAATACTCTCTCGGATAATTCTCTGCCTTTCTGTCCACCCCGTACCCCTTGTGCGCCCGCCTGATGTGCCTCAGGATGTTGGGGCTCCGTATCATTGCCCCGCACAACACACACTGGTGTCCCATCGTCTCATCCTTATCCTCGTCGGCAACGAGAGGGGGGTCAGTCTGGGCGGAGGATGATGGGGCGGTATTGATCTGGCCTGCTTCGCTGCGCCTCGCCAACTCACTGACCCATGTGGGGATACCAGGTGGAGGCATGGGAGGGGTAAGGAGCGGGGGGGAAAGAGAAATGGGGGGCACTGGGGAAAGGGCACTGGCTGTAACTATGGGGAGGCGGAGCACGGCGGTCTCAGCTTCGGGCATCTGCCGCTGTGCTTCATTCTGTGACGGCGGCGGGGCGGGTGAGGCCACAGTGGTCTCAGTGGCCTCCACAGCTTCAGAGGTGAGGAGGTCGCCGGGGAGATATTGCTGTGAGGCATAGACGAGGGACGCCATGGTGTCCCTCAGGTAGCCTATCCACTGCACGGCCTCACGCAACTGGTTCCTTGTAGCTATGCAGTCCGGGTTATTACATGGGCCGGTACATGAATTATCAGTGTTCATTTTCCTTCTTTATTTTATTTTGTTGTTATTATTGAATTATTAACTGCAGTATGCAGATGGCAAGCAACCACAATAAGCAAATGACAGGAACGATGTTTGAAGGAACTGACAGTGGTCAAAGTATTTCTTCTTTTTCTTTTGTGAGCGATTGGCGAAATGAGTTACAGTGTGTATTTGGTATAAATGAGGTTGAGCGGGTTCGCCCAGCAAGTTGAGGGGCGGGTCACCAGAGTTGGGCAGGGATACTTTCAACAATACTATATTTGTTATTTCGAATTTGTTATCTTAGAATAATAATAATAATGATAATAAACACGCAGGGGCGGCTTTATGGCGAGCCGTCGGTGAGTGGCGACACCGCGTACCCCGATTCCATGGGTCTAAAACCCCAGAGACCCTGACCCCTGGCTTGCCTTAACCGGCCGTCTGGGGGTGGAAACCGCAAGAGCTAAGAACCTAAGCTCCAGGGTGGAAGTGTTAAAGGGCATAACGCCGCTAGTAGCTCTCAGTGAAAGTGCAGCACACCTCTCGACACCCTAAGCCACCCACGCCAATGTTGCCTCTCCGGTGCCAAAATGCGGCAGCCATTATGAGGGGCCCATTTAGTGGGTGGCAAGTCATCACCCGCCAAAATATTTTGAAATGAGGCATAATTGGCGGGTGCCGTACCTCATACCATAGACCTGTTTTCCCATCAACAAGTTGTTCACCTCAATAGCCCAGACTTTTTATATCCTATACTGTACAATAGTTTAATCCACATCACATAATTGTATTTTTATATTCAACGGGGCCTCTTGGTGTTGGCTTCGGCTCCACCAATGCCTACCAAATGTCCGGGCTAGACCCGTGTTTAAATTGAAATAAAGTATGATAATAATAAAAACGCAGGGGCGGCTTTATGGCGAGCCGTCGGTGAGTGGCGACACCGCGTACCCCGATTCCATGGGTCTAAAACCCCAGAGACCCTGACCCCTGGCTTGCCTTAACCGGCCGTCTGGGGGTGGAAACCGCAAGAGCTAAGAACCTAAGCTCCAGGGTGGAAGTGTTAAAGTGCATAACGCCGCGAGTAGCTCTTAGTGAAAGTGCAGCACACCTCTCGACACCCTTAGCCACTCACGCCAATGTTGCCCTTCCGGTGCCAATATGCGGCAGCCATTATGAGGGGCCCATTTAGTGGGTGGCAAGTCATCACTCGCCAAAATATCTTGAAATGAGGCATAATTGGCGGGTGCCGTACCTCATACCATAGACCAGGAACATACCATCAAGAATTCACCACAATAGCCCAGATTTTTTTAAAATCGAATACTGTACAATAGTTTTATATTCCATTTTATACCCATAATTGTTAATTTTGTACTCAACGGGGCCTCTTGGTGTTGGCTTCGGCCCCACCAATGCCTACCAAATGTCCGGGCTAGACCCGTGTTTATATTGAAATATTAATAATACCGTATATTAATAATAATTATTATTATTAATACACGTCACGACCTGACGTGTATTTTTCCGTTGCAATTTTTTTATTTCATATTAATTATTAATTGTTTTTACCTTTTATAACATAATATTACAAGCCATAAAGTTTCATTATAGTCCTATACACCAAAAATCTATATGTATCAATGCCGAAAACAGAATAAAAATGTGTTCAACAGTTTTACAACAGAATACCAAACTGACAGCAATTGTCAAACATTATGGAAACTATGAAAAATTAAATACAATATCGAAATGGTGAAATAATTATTGTGAAATGATAACACGGTCAAAAACGTCTGCAGCGGCACGACTGACAAACGCACGCCTTCCACCACCGCCCGCCTCGTCGTCGTCTCCGAGCACCTCGTCGGGTGAAGATGAGTATCACACCACCCGCGAGGCAAGCGGCTCGTCGAGCGACACGTGCGGGCCCGGGACACCGCCGCCACCTCCACCTGCGCGACGGGGACGTCCCCCGCTGCCGGCACGCTTGGGGCCTGTGGGGCATTCTGCCACACGCCCGGCCCCCGCTACCGGTGGTGTAGTGCGTCGCATGCGATGGTCTACAGTTATGAACGAAGACTACATGCGCGCCTATTACAGGGCTACAGAGGGAGGAACAAACTTGTCAGCGTATTGTGCCAGGATGCTGCCTTTGTTTCAGGCTCTTCAACCAACCATCACCGTTTCCGCCCAGCGACTATCGGATCAAGTGCGGGCTATCCACCGGTGTAAGCTGCTGGATGACTCTGTGCTTGATCAGCTCCGCCTGGAAGAAGTACGTGCTCGCCCGTCTCCTGCGTTGACGCGGAATCCGCCCGCGCGTCGTCTGCCCCGACATTGGCGTCAGTGCCGGTGTCGGTGGCGACACTAGCGGCACCGGCTGATCCCGTAGTCGATGAGGGAGATTTGACGAGTAATAGTGTCTCTGACCAGGTGAGAGAGCAATTGAGGGGGGCTTTGGAAGACGCAATCTCCCAGTATCGGTCCGCACCCGACTCTAGGCCGCGTCTACCACGTTTGCCCACCCATAGACGCAATCTAGCGTTAATGGGAGCCCTGAATGCTTTGCTAGCTCCATATTTGAGGGCTAGCAAAGATTTAGTTGATACCCACTCGATCTTGTACTGCGGTGCCATCGCGGCGTGTCGCGTTGCACGTGTTAAGTTCCCGGACACTAACCGTGCACCGCGAACCGCCGGGGGGGTGCCCGCATGGCAAGTGCGGATCGAGCGGCGTATCAGCACTTTCAGGACTCTCATTGCAAAGCTAATCTGCTTCAGGCGGGGGAATAATCGCCCCCGAGTAATGCGTTTCGTGACTCAGGCATTCGCTGGGACCGATATCAGGCCCCAGCACTATTTAGCCAATGTCACGGAACGCATCGACTATCTGAAGCAGAAAGTCTATGCATGGGCAAACCGTATTCGTCGCTACAGAGAGCGTGTGGATAGATACTGGCAAAATCGCCTCTTCCAAAGTGACCAGAGGAAAGTGTACCGAGGCTGGGAAGAAACTGAGCAACGTGTGAGTGACGGGCAGCTACCAGATGCAAACGCCATGATTAATTTCTGGCGCGGTATCTGGTCGGTGCCCGTCGGGCACACGGAGGGTGATTGGATGCGTGTTATCGAGCGGGAATGCGAGTCCATCGAACCCATGGGGTCTATTTTAATAGACTCCGTAGACGTTAGTTGTGCGATCCGTACGGCACAGAACTGGAAAAGTCCTGGGCCGGACGGATTGCACAACTTCTGGATAAAATGGATCCGATGCTCGCATGATCGCTTGGCGACACAATTCCAAGACGCCCTTGAGCTCGGTTCCCTTCCCAGCTTCATGACCACCGGTGTCACCTTCCTGCTCCACAAGTCCGGTAGTACCACGGAAGCTAAAAATTACAGACCCATCACGTGCTTGCCTACCATCTACAAGCTCCTTACATCCATTTTGAGAAATAAAATTAACGCGCACATTGTTGCGAACAACGTTTTGGCCCATGCTCAAAATGGATGTAGGGTTGGGTCCCGTGGTACTAAGGAGCTCCTCCTCATCGACACGGCCATTAGCCAGCAAGTCCGGCGAAATAGAGGAGCCCTCTCCGCTGCCTGGATTGACTATAAGAAGGCCTATGATTCAGTGCCTCATTCATGGCTAGAGAGGGTTTTAGAGTTGTATAAAATTGATGCAACTCTGAAATCATTCTTAGGCGCATGTATGAGGCAATGGACCACAGTCCTTCGTCAACCAGGTGGTGGGGATGGTGCCTCTGGCCCGCAGGACTTGTTAAGGATTGAGCGAGGCATATTCCAGGGTGACAGTTTTAGTCCATTGTGGTTTTGCCTGGCTCTGAACCCTCTCAGCACTCTGCTGAGGGATTCAGGACTAGGCTATCGGCTTCGAAGAGATGGTCAAGTCATCTCCCACTTGCTGTACATAGACGATCTCAAGCTGTTTACACCAAAACGCCAGGACTTGATGGAGCTGCTAAAAATCACAGAGGTTTTTAGCAGCGCCATCAGGATGGAGTTCGGTGTAGACAAGTGTGCGGTCATGCATGTACAGCGAGGGAAAGTTGTAAATTCTCCAAATTTACAGCTCTCTGAGGCGATGACTCTCAGATCTCTCTCCGAGGTCGAAACCTATAAATACCTCGGTATGTCAGAGTCGTTGGGTATATCGGTAGAGGATATCAAGAAATCGGTGAAGGAGCGCTTCTTTTGTCGCCTAACAAAAGTACTTAACAGTTTTTTGTCTGGCGGCAACAAGGTGCGTGCCTTCAACGGTTGGGTGATGCCTTTGCTGATATACTCCTTTGGCATATTGAGGTGGACTCAAACTGAGCTGGACGCCCTGGACAGGAGGGTCCGTCAACTGCTCACATCACATCGCATGCTACACCCACGCTCGTCTGTTATGAGACTGTACATTCCGCGGAAGTGGGGGGGTCGAAGCTTTTTAAATGCCAAGAACCTACACAACCGCGAAGTGTGCAGTCTCAGGGATTTTTTCCGTAACAGCGAGAGTGGGATGCTTCGTGATGTTGTGGCTGTTGACAGGGGCCTCACACCGCTCTCCTTAGCAAACGAGAATTGGCGCAAACCATCGGTGCTGAGCATCGAGGATCGCAGGGACGTATGGAAGGGCAAGGAGCTGCACGGGCGGTTCTATCGGGCCCTAACAGGGCCCGATGTGGACCTGCTACCGTCGGTGAACTGGTTAAGTTTCGGTGACCTCTTTGGGGAAACCGAGGGTTTTGCCTGTGCGATTGCGGATGAAGTTATCAAGACGAACAACTACCGGAAATATATCATGAAGGACGGTACGGTCGACATCTGTCGGGCATGCCACCGTCCTGGAGAGTCTCTCCGACATATCATTTCCGGTTGTTCGCATCTTGCTAACGGCGAGTACTTGCACAGGCACAACCTAGTGGCCAGGATCATCCACCAGCAACTTGCCCTTCGATATAACCTTGTCGAGTCTGAGGTGCCGTACTATAAGTACGCACCAGCGCCAGTTCTCGAAAATGGTCGTGCTTTGCTCTACTGGGACCGGTCTATCATCACGGACAGGACTATTGTCGCCAATAAGCCTGATATCGTGTTGGTCGACCGGTCCCAGCGCCGGGCAGTGCTCGTCGACATCACCATCCCACATGACGAGAACCTCGTGAAGGCCGAGAAGGACAAACTCAGCAAGTACCTTGACTTGGCTCACGAGGTTACCGCCATGTGGGATGTTGACTCGACGATCATTGTCCCGATAGTCGTTACGGTGAACGGTCTTATAGCGAAGAGCCTCGACCAACACCTTAAGAGGCTCTCGCTAGATGGTTGGGTCAAGGGTCAGATGCAGAAGGCGGTAATCCTTGACACGGCACGTATTGTCAGGAGGTTCCTCACTCTGCAGCCCTAACCACCGGTAGCTTGGGCCCTGCCCCGCTGCCGGCGGCACTCTAGGTTTAGGTTTTTTTTTTATAATATTTTGTTTTTGTATATATATTGTAAAAAAAACTTAAATTTAAGAAAGAAAATAAATGTATGAGAAATGATAATAATTTTTATATCCTATACTGTACAATAGTTTAATATTCCATTTTATACACATCACATAATTGTATTTTTATATTCAACGGGGCCTCTTGGTGTTGGCTTCGGCTCCACCAATGCCTACCAAATGTCCGGGCTAGACCCGTGTTTATATTGAAATAAAATGATAATAATAATTAAAAAAAAAAAAAAACAATAATAATTATAAAAAAAAAACAACAAATTAATTATCTAGTATATTATTATAATCATAATTAGTTTATTATAATCTTCCTTTTAATATCATGTTTAATTTTATGTTAAAAATATGTTAAATTTTATGTTATACTTATGTTAAAAAAAATTATATTATACTTATGTTAAAAAAATTATATTTTTCAAATTTTAAATTTATGTTAAAAAAAAAAAAAAAAAATTATTTTTCACCAATCAATACATCATCATTTCATTTTCATCATCTCAATACACACCACACTCCCCCATACTCTCACTTATCACTCACTTAAACGGGAGTTTGCTGGAGTATCCCAATAGCACCGGCAAACTCCCTACACCCAACACAAACAACAAAAAAAAAAAAAAAAAAAAACCAAGGGTTACAAGGAGTTGGAGCACGTGCTGTTTTGGAAGTCCAGGCAGAAGGTGTAGATGCCGGGCAGCTGGCTCATTATTATTTGGTGCTCGTATATACACTCTCCGGCTCACGTGCACGTGCCGCGCGCAAACTGGTGGCACATGGCACGCTCTGTGCCCTGCTTCTCAGTACCTTTGCTCCCCGTTGCGTATTCTTTCTTCCTCCTCGTTGCCTTTCAACATGGGAAGAAGCGGCGCGCGCGGCAAGTCGGGCAGTGGAGGGTCACGTGACAGCGGCGGCTGCACTGGCGTGGGCAATGGCAGAGGCAAGGGCACTTCCTCCTTGCCACTCGTTTCCTTGCCCTTGCCCTTCTAATCCTAATTCAAAGTGGGGGTGTTAAGACCTGCACTGACATCCCGCTTGGGGTTTATTGTGCATTTGCCCCCACCAGTGTACACAAACCAGCCGAGATCCTTAAAATAACGAAGCACGGCTTTGGGTCGCTGACTAAACTGCTCAACCCCTATTTCACTAGGTGTAGTTGTAACCAAGGGTTACAAGGTGTTGGAGCACATGCTGTTTTGGAAGTCCAGGCAGAAGGTGTAGATGCCGGGCAGCTGGCTCATTATTATTTGGTGCTCGTATATACACTCTCCGGCTCACGTGCACGCGCCGCGCGCGAACTGACGGCACATGGCAAGCTCTGTGCCCTGCTTCTCAGTACCTTTGCTCCCCGTTGCGTATTCTTTCTTCCTCCTCGTTGCCTTTCAACATGGGAAGAAGCGGCGCGCGCGGCAAGTCGGGCAGTGGAGGGTCGCGTGGCAGCGGCGGCTGCACTGGCGTGGGCAATGGCAGAGACAAGGGCACTTCCTCCTTGCCACTCGTTTCCTTGCCCTTGCCCTTCTAATCCTAATTCAAAGTGGGGGTGTTAAGACCTGCTAAACTAAACTAAGCTAAACTGCTCAACCCCTATTTCACTAGGTGTTATGGTATTGGAGACCTGTAGTTGTTGAGTTTCTTCAAGTAGTCTCGACTTTAATCGTATATCTTCTGAGGCCTTGCAATGTACATGCTCCATGGTCTCGTTCTCCTGTAGACAGCCTCGGCACAGAGGGCTGTCTGTGGCTCCAATTTTGTATAAGTGATAGTTTAGGTCACAGTGACCTGTGATAGTACCTATCATCAGTCGAAAGTCCGACCTAGCGGCGGGCGGATCCCGCATCAAGACAGAAGTCGGCGAGTAGGTAGCGCCTCCAGGCGGAGCCGATCAAGCACGTAGATAACCCGCACTTGATTCGATAGTCGTTGTGCTGCCGGCTTTGATTCGATGGTCGTCAGGTTGATTCCCCCATCTGTAGCCTCATAGTAAGCTCGCATGCAGTTCTCGTTGACACTTGTAATCCATCTCATGCGGCACACTACACCACCGGTCGCGGGAGCCAGGCGTGAGGCAAGATGCCCTATAGGCTCCAAGCATGCCGGCAGCGGCGGACGTCCACGTCGCACAGGCCGTGGCGGCGGCGGCAACGTCGTTGTCTCCTCATCACTAGAAGAACATGTTTCTGGGAGAGTTACAAATTCCTCCCCCGATGAACTACCTGATGACGAGGAGGGCAGAGGTGGTGGGCGTGGTGGTGCTTGTGCGTGCCGCTCCTTTGGTCGTTTTTGATCTTGTTAATGTATTTTATCATAATTTTTCTTGAGGTTTCGTCAATGACTTGCTTACATCAATGGATTTCGTATCTGTATGCATTTGACAGTCAAATTTTTTTTGGAGAACGGTAAATTTGGAAACATCAGTTGTTTCGATTTTACACAAACATTATTTTTAAAACAATGTAAATTTAATGTGTTGCTCAGTATGTTGTAAACAACGATCACATTCTTATACTGTACATATTACATCAATGGTTGTAAAATTAACTACTATGGACGGATGAAATATAAAAAATACGATAAATATTACGCGTATGTAGTATGACAGCAGTTTCATATTGTTATTATTTTGGAATAGTATTGATTGTCACACTCTATACATACTCGTAGTTTGTTTGAGTCATAACTGTCATTTACTATTTGTGTCTTTTCAAATAGCTGTTCTAAATAGTTCTTAAAATGTACTTCAATAGTACCGTAATACTGTAATTGAACGTGTGCTTGAGTGCAGTGACATCTTAGGCCGAAATGTTCACTTCCGCAGTGAAAATTAATTCTCTCATAACAGAAACATTTTTGTATGGCAAATAAAATTTAACAAGACTTTGTACACACGTCATTTAACCTACACCAAAAAATTACATGTTTAAATACGTTTACTCAACATAACAATGTATGGTAATTAAATTAGACGGGTCAAGAGCGACTCGTTTTTCGTCAAGGGTTCCTTGATATTGATCAACAGGTTTATCTATATACCGTCTTGACATGATGTGTATACAGTTCGAAAAACAATATATAGGTTAGGTTAGGTTTAAAGAAATGTATTACCACAAAGACAATTATTTGTCACTTAAGTGATAATATGTTTAACTTAATTAATAGTGTCCGTCGTCGCATTAGCAAAAAAAAAACATAAATACTTAAACGCTAAATAAATAAATGGTAATAACTAATACACACAATACATAATAATTTGTGATGTGCCCACTTCACGCATTTGTTATTATAGTGATTTATCTAAAATAATGTGTTGAGCCAATTGTTTTTTAAATGCGTGAAATGAGTTTAGATTTTTTATATGTAAGGGTAGTATAATACATACATATTATAATATAAACTTGTTCAATACTCAAATCTAACGACCCTACATATTGACTTGCATTTAGAATATAGATTCATTTAGGTTTTTATTTATCACTAGCGGTCCGCCCCAGCTTCGCACGGGTATAGATTATAGCCTATGTCACCCGGGGATAGTGTAGCTTCCCGTCAGTGAAAGAATTTTTCAAATCGGTTCAGTAGTTTCGGAGCCTATTCAATGCAAACAAACAAACAAACAATCAAATCTTTCCTCTTTATAATTATTTATAATTATGTATTAGTATAGAAGAGGCAAGTGCCTTTATTAACTAAACAATATACAAGCTAACACTACGATAATTATCAATTTAAAAACCGACTTCAAAATTAGTAAAATACGCAATTTCGCTTCCTTGGATTACAATATTATGTCATCCTAGTATTCATTTTCTTCTTCTTAATAATAGGCTTGCGTTTGGCCGCAAACTCGCCAGACGTTAAGTGATGATGCGGCCTACGATGGAACACACTTTCCCAAAAGAAACCGATTTTAGTTATGATTATTACAGTTATTTTGTTTTAAAAATCTAACTACTGACTTGATTTCGATGAAATTTTTATGGGACCAATCACAAAGTATATCCTTTAAAATAAAATTCCAAATCGGTTCAAAAATGACAGTGTTCTGCCCTTTTGAAGTCGGTTGAAAACAGTTACACTGCCCATAGACCGTTAAAAATCTAAAGACAATTAATACAATTTACATTTAGTTAAATGTTAAACAAAAAACATAACAGGTGAACTACCTAACCTACGTAAAATGGTCATCACATTTCCGATTATCTTTTTATATGTTTGTCAAGCTAGGCGTTTGACCACAGCTCACTTGATATTAAGTGATGGCAGATTTATTGTCTCGTAGATAGTCTTTATTTATTTAAATTTCTTCGCGGAGTGAACCTTCTGTGTCTATTATGTCTTCTGTGGTGATGGTGTCGTCGAAGATGGTAAACATCTTTACAAACTAATTCACATTTCTTTTTAAACTAATTCACGGATTCACTGATTGTTCCTCAATTTTGAAAGATATTTCCCTATACGTTCCTTGCCATTATCCACGTCGCATAATCTCTAAACTTTTTCATGTAGCTTATGCTAAAACAAACTTAGCTTACAACTCTCCTTTATTAAGAATATGTCGAACATATAACGAAATTAATGCTTCCATAAGCGGTCTCGATATCTTTCACGACTCTTTGAACGTATTCAAGAATAAACTGGTAAAAATGATATATGGGTAAACACCCATATATCATTTTTATCTCATATTTTTATATTTTTATATTTTTGTCTAACCACTTTTAATTGTGAACGTTGTAAACACCTGTTAAAGGTGCACATATCAGAACTGTATCAATTATAAATGAGTGTTATTTGTATTATTTAATATGTGTACTGTTGGTGTTTCTGTATGAATTAAATAAATAAAATAAATAAACATGCCTAGCCTGGTATGGTAACTGGCTCTCAAGTGAGTGGCTTTTCTCAAGTGAGGCTGCCAAAACACACTGCTAACCAGCCGGGCATTTGACAGTGCCCGACCATCATATTTTGGGTTCCTTGTCGGGATTTGAACCCACACCCTGCGGTTTGATATTTGAACGCGCTAACCACTTCGCTACAAAAATCTATAAAAACGTCTACGCCGTTTTCATAAAATGTAAATATGAACGCTGAACCCCAAAGAGAAATAAAAAACAATGGCGATTAACCTCCTCTGAGATATTTGTGAACGGGTCTTCACTAAGCATAATAAAGAACTCGTTCATAATTAGCGCTGTATATTAAATATAATGTCTAAAACGTGATAATAAGGAAGTAATGTAAGCAAGATCGTTATAATAAAAATAGAGATTTCTTTATGTGTGTTACTAAAGTGAGCGAACGTTATATTAATTGCTTTAAAGCAGATGTTGTGTCGCATACTACACTGGTTTACCTGGATTTAAAGTTCGTACACGCCCTAACTGTTGCCTAGTATTTCTCTATCCAGTCAGCATTATTTGTACATCATTATCATCATCATCATCAGCCAGAAGACGTCCACTGCTGAACATAGGCCTCCCCCTTTAACCTCCATTCTAAACGACAGCGTGCCTTTTGCATCCGCTGGATGCCAGCGACCCACAATGTTGTCGGTCCATCTAGTGGGAGGCCTACCTACGCTGCTGCGGCGTTGTGGGTTCAGTAGTTGTCGTAGGACCCTTCACTGCCCGAAGGTAGGTAGATGGTTAGGGTGCCGGCTAGGCAAGGAAACCACAGAGAACTATTTCAGGGTGTATGGTTCAATTAAACATTGCACGGCCGCACACTTTTCGTGCACTGCACGTCTTCCGGTTCGTGATCTCCACTGAAGAACTTTTATTTGTACAGATGTCAGTTATCATGTTTACAAAACTTTTTTGGTTACTTTAAAGTATATGAGTTGGGTTAGTATTAGAATGGTAAGATCGCAAAATGACTAGATTTCACTTAGGCCATATCTCAAAATATCCGAGTCACAATTTGACTTTAAAATCATCTATTCCACATCTCAAAATGTCCAATTCGAAAAATTACCACATCGCTGATAGTCATCATCAAAATTGAGAAATATGTAGATCATCATCATCATCATCATCAGCCAGAAGACGTCCACTGTTGAACATAAGCCTCCCCCTTTAACCTCCACACTGAACGACAGCCTGACTTTTGCATCCACTGGATGCCCGCGACTCTCACAATGTCGTCGGTCTATATAGTGGGAGGCCTCCCTACGCTACGTCTTCCGTAATTTCGTAATATGTAGATAATGTAAATTATTATCGTTTTTTTTATGCCATAGGTGACAAACAAGCAGACGGGCCGCCTGATTGACAATTGTATTTTGACATTTTACTGAATTCGAATATAATGAGATAAACACAAGGATTTTATACATACCCTAAAGGGAACTGGATAGAGAAGACGTGCAAAAAAAACGGTCCTAAGGAAAAGCGAGAACGGAGGTAGTTTGTCCTGTTCTTGTAGGGTGTTCATGATTTTGAGGAAACGAAAACATTGTAGGTAATTCCTAAAATCATCGTATACTCTCAGTAAATAAAGGAAGTTAATATAGGCCCAGTGACTTGCGCTAATGTCAGAGTTTTAGGCCGCCAGGCCGGATGAAGGCCATGTCCAAGCGGCTATTGTTATAAGACTCAACCGGGACCTACGTGGCACGTGACATTTAACTTTTCATTCGACCCACGGTAACGTTCGGTTGTAAATGCCACTCGCGCTCACCCATCCGAAGATTTACCGTGTAGTCCGTTGCTTAACTTCGGTGATCGGTTAGGAACCTAGTCGAGCTACGCTATGAGATAACTTGCAAACTTCAGTTTTATTTAGTAAAAAAAAAACAACGTAGTTCAAAACTATCATAAAATACACAATTATACGAAGTTGTAGGTTTTTATTTATTTCATATTTGTAACGTTATAAAATTAACAGGTGCAACGCGGAAGGATGCACCAAAAATAATGGGGGAAATTAAGTTAAAAGTGGCAAATAGGAAAAATGAAGTAAAAAGTGCCAGATGGGAATTTGATACTTAAAGAAAGGGAACGTTATTAGGATCCTAGACGTACCTTTGGGGTAGATCTAGGATCGGTAGAAAAGAAGTTAAGTTGAAAGTTACCGGGATAAAAGTTTAGTCGGCAAAACAAAGAACCTCTGTTGCCAAGAGGCCGTACCGAGTTGATACCTGGAGCTGCTTATGAGGACAAAATGAAAGAGTCAGATACGTTCAACAAGTTTTATATTTGTATCAAAAACACCCTACTGTACAACTTCACAGATTGTGAGTTCATAACACCTTAAATACTAAAATTTCAAACTAATGACTATCGACACACATGCACACAAGTTTACACGTTAAAGAATTACTTTAAAAATACTAAAGCAAAGGTAATTTATAGACTGCGGCTGAATGTCAGTCCTAAAATACTAAAATTACCAACAGATAAATTGTGCCAAATATGCACATAAGTTTAAACGTTAAAGAACAAAGGTGAAGATATTTTATCTTAACATACAGATATCGAATTGATATTTAAAGCGATTCGATTAATCTGGCCAAATAGGCCGAAGTAAACCTAAATTAAATAACGGACTAATTATACTAAACCGATTTTATAAACAGGCGAATCCAAATGCTACCTAGGCATTTGGCTCGCAAACGTTAGATAAATATTCTAATAGGTAGTTATTTCCAAAGATGATGAACCTGTAGTTACTATTTCTTGCCGCCAGCAAGCGCCGAAGGTGGATTGAAATGTGTCCACGATGAAGACTATGTCTACGGGTTCTCAATAGTTTTGAATTTAATATCCAGGATCGAGATCATATCTATCTCCGAAATATAATTATACGAAAATGCTATGTAGGTATTTGTAAAACTACCAACTGATTAAATTGTGCCAAAGTTAAGTTACTTGTTACTTGTGCTACACCGACGTGGCGTGCTCGTCAAAATGGTCTCTGGGCGTGATGCTGCGGTCAAGTTGGATGGCTCAGGTCGCGGGGTAGCGTGATGCTGGGGTCAATTTGGGTGCCGGAAAAAACCTTGGCCTGGCTCTGACGTCTCCTAAATGAGCAAGCGATTGGAAGCGCCCACTATAAAGAGATATTTACGGGACAATATTTCCAGCATCTTACCAAAAGAAATGCCTGATGTACCACAAGACAGCACAGAACAGCCAGCGGCTAAAAAAAGATAGATATTCTGCGTTTTGACCTAAGAAATGTCGAAAAGCTAACGTATCGTGTCCTAAATGCCGAGAGGATTATGCTGACATGTATCAAAATTGAATCTGACTGATTTATGAATAATTTTATATGCTAACATAATAAATAATATCAAATATTTAGAATCTACCTTAAAATTACTGATTATAAGTATTAAAAAAACGATTTGTGATAAAAGAAAAATTGTTCCTATGTTTTGTAATTTTTTGCAGAAGTTCATTGTTTATTTTATTTTATATAAAAATAAATTAATTTATATTCATAATATCTTGTTTTTATTATTTATTAATGCCTAGAAAAACAAATGAAATATGTTTTTTTAGTATCAGTTAATAATTTCTATTTTTATAGCCTGTTAAAAATTATGCGTCGATTTTACGCATGATTATCTTTAACGCACACTAAAATATGATTATCTTTCTAGGGTTAAAAGAGGGCATGGCTTGCAACCAAAGTCCCGATTCCCAAAATAGAGACAGCAAGAATACGAGCGCGATCTGCAACACTAGGACACGTATCTAGTAGCGATTTCCGTGCTAGTTCGCAGATCGGCCGATCCCACAGTCCCTGGGAAGACAACTTCCTGGGAAAATCGGTATTTGGACAAGCAAGCCTCCAAGCATTCATTGCCTCTTTCGAATGAGATACAACTACATCGGAAGGGCCTAAAGAGGGTGCAAGGATTTTTTCTATTAATTTATGAGTACTATGAAATGAGGACAAGAATGCCGGTAACGCAAACTTGAAATTTGGCGGACCCCTAAGCCTCCTAACCTTACAGGTAGTGAGGCTTGTGACCATGTCCTGTCACTCAAATCAACATTCAAAACCGATATTAGAGTTTCCTTTACGACATTGTCTAAGCTCGATAGGAGCTCACCGTGTTTCCACAGTGGACTACATCGTAAAGTGTACATAAATTTAGGAACAAACTAACAGTATCTGATAATTGTAAACGCCATCTGGGCGTTAATTTTGAGTAACCTGTCGGAAGAACCCATAAAATTTTGAATTTTTTCCTCAACAAAAAGTGAAAAAGACTCATCTAATATCGGTGAACCCAGGAGTCGGAGCGAACGCCTGTCTAATGATTTTATATTGGGAGCTAAATCATTGAATTTTTCAATAACCACATGTTTATCCGGACATGAATCGCAAACAAAAAGTTCGCATTTCGAAAAATTTAGTTCCAAACCAATATGATGAAATTTGTCTATCAGAATTTGTAAATCACTTAGAACAGTGTCAACGTCGCCTCCTAAGGTTCCGTCATCCAAGTACCAAACATTAAGTTTGGACTGGAGACGTTGAATAATTGGGTGAATGTGTATTTTCTTGTAATGAATTACGAAATCTATACTAATATTATAAAGAGGAAAGATTTGATTGTTTGTTTGTTTGTTTGCATTGAATAGGCTCCGAAACTACTGAACCGATTTGAAAAATTCTTTCACTGTTGGGAAGCTACACTATCCGCGGGTGACATAGGCTATAATTTATACCCGTGCGAAGCTGGGGCGGACCGCTAGTATGTTATATTTTCAGAGAAATGAAGTGATAATGTTTGTTGTGTGTTGTGATAATGTTTTAAATAGTGCTTTGTGAAGTAGCTACGCTACATATTTTAATTTAACACGTCAAAAAAAAAAAAAAAAATTGTAACAACAATGTATGTACGGATGTATGTATGTACTAACAATTATACAACAAAACTGGATCTAGAGAAGTAAGTTCATCTTATATGTTTATCATAATTATTTTATTATGATATGGCTCATTTTTGTTATTTTTGTTTTGTTTAGTCATCATCATCATCAGTTCAGAACTACATTCGTTTTCAAAGTTTGTCGAGAGCATGTCTCTGTTAAATCTTCTGTGATAAAGTGCAAACTGCACACCCTGGAGTTTTTTGTAATATTTGCTGTACGACTAAGCATTACGTTCAACCATATTTTTCTTGCTTCCTCTTTTTTTGGTTTACTGTAACATGAAATATATTCACCGATGAATTTACTTTCATTTCTTATGTGATATTTAGTATGATTCCCGTACGATTAATAAGCAAACAATAAAAAACGCCATGTCGTTAATGCTGCTAGTACTCGGAAACATATATAATTACTAGAAAGCTAGAAACCTACATGATCCCTTAAAAATAAAATTGAATTAGTTACATGATACACTAGGTACATTAATATCAGTTAGACAATAGAAATAAAAAATAATTTTCATTTTATTGATAGTAATTTTATGTTTACGCCCCAAAATAGGGCCTGTCTGGTATGTCCTATTGAATAAGTAAAACTACGAAAATATATTTTTATGTAATGGCAATCTTTAGAAAGGGACAAACCTCCCTGATAGCTATCATTGGCAGTTCTTTTTACCTCCATGTTACTAGCCACATTATGATGAACCTTATTTTTATATGATAAGGTTTAGTTTTGTATGGGAATATTTTGATAGAGTTCGGTCCATGTCGTTAGGTAAAACGTCCTTGGATAAACAACAGATAAACATTTTTATTGATAATAGTGCGAATAATCATAAGTCAGCGTATATCATGTAAAAATAATAATTAAAAATAATATTCCCATTATTAATTAAATAATTCATAAATATTTCAATATTCATGTAGTATTGTTACATTGCTACAATGTTATTATTTTGAAGTAGGTAGTTGACATTTGATTGCATCTACTAATGAGAAATAACTTTAATTTTTGTATGTCCGTTAAGGCTGAAGCTGTTGGTATTGAACCTACTTTGAGAACTTTACATTACACAGTTAGACAATAAATTATTTCTGACTCTGATTCTAAATGTTTCAAAATTTTCCAGGCGATAGAAATATACTTTAATTTATTTAACCGTATGTTTACCCTTCTTTGTGGAGGCATATCAAAGCTATGAAATCCGGCAGACTTTTTGGTATCATTGGCGTGATTACACAGAAGACGCGTCTCCGTTGACAGATTTAACGAAGCGGCCAAACAACGCCCTCACAGATATCTTTCACCTGAATATTTAGTTAGCTCTTTGAGTAAAAATAAATCTTTCCGTTTCTTGGAATAACAACAGTGTCAAGTCGGTTCGTCTTAGAGCAAAGATTATATTTGTCATCGACGGCCGCATTAAGATCGTTTACGGGGTGTCGCGGACGCGGTAAACGATTTAGCTGGAATAGCGCCCGAAGGCACACATGAAACAGATGTTTTGTCATCGCATAACCTATACGCTACAAATACGTTTTCTTCTCCGACTATTTAAAAATAAACAGAGCGAGCATATTGTACTCACAGAAGACGCCTGTCTATTATTTATAGAGCTGTCATCTTTACTTAAATACGTAATGAGCCGTTTCTAATATCGTATGGTAGTTATCGTGGCTTCCCCTATTCACTATTTACGTAATTATCGACACAACATGTATCGCGCTTGGAGGCGGCAACCCTGTATATCTACTGTCGTTGAGATTTAACTAATCAAATAGTTAAGTTATAGACACCACTAAGTAAAAGTTCCTTTATTTAAATGATAGCGGAAAGAGACATCGTCATCGTTTTATGGTTGATATTCCGAGAACCCGTACGAAGCGTTATGATTCCACATTTATTGTGCGAACTGCTAGTCTGTGGAATTCGCTGCCTGAATGGGTTTTCCCCGTTAGTTACAATCTGGGTGTCTTCAAGTCGAAAGTAAATCGGTTTCTTCTAGGCAAGCGTGCTCCATCGTAGACCGCATCGTCGCTTAACATCAGGCGAGATGGCGGCCAAGCGCAAGCTTATCTACAATTTAAAAAAAAAGCCCACATTCTTTATTTGTCAAAGAATAAATTTTGTAGTTTTTAGAGTAAATGTAATGATCAATATCAATTTCTAAGTAGTAGCTTACAGGTCGAAAACGGCATTGGTGTATCGAGACGACAAACGGGAATTGCGAAATGCCTCCGCCGGGGGTACCGGCGGATTCCGGAATTAGTCGGCCATGCCACCTGTTCGTTCACACTCGTCCTCCGGAATTTTTCGATATTGACGATGCAGAGTTTCTCGTTAATATGCAAATGAAGAGTTATCTGCAAAGAGGACGCGGGATTAAGGGTCACTTTTAAATAAAGCAAAATGAAAATTGGAGCTTCACGCCCTGATTCTATGCGGACCCGTTTAAAGATTTAGCATAATTACCGTTGATTATATTTCTGTTGTGTGATTATAGCAGTGCGGACACATATATTATCATAATTATGATTACGCGTGAAATTCATGGCGCAGAATATATATCTAGCTAACGAACTCAAAAATTTAACAGTGTGTTATAGTGCTTAGTTAGTTCAAGTAGACTATAAAGAAAGACATAAAACTGTTTACTGCTTACATTGCTTATTAAGAAAACAACTATTCGTTTCATACATTACCTAGAAAATATATCTTCTCAACAGAAGAAGGCTTGCGTATAATTAAGTAGTTGCCTAGATAGCTTTATTAATTTGAATTTTATGATAATTTTAAAAGATAACGATGGTGTGATAGTCTAAAGATAAACCAATGTTTTACAATGGGCAGTTTCGAGGAATGCCATGAGCTAGTTAAAAATGTACAATTACCATCTTAATTATTTTTGCAATAAAAAGTTATTAGATACAAAAGAAGGGCAATAAAAGTAAATTTCAACCAGAGAAAACTGTTTAAGTATATTTAATTTTATTTGACTTTAAATATTTAAACACTTAGCAAGAAACTTATGGTTTTGTAGGGCAATATTAAATTAGATTAAAATTTTATGGCGTTGCAAAGATCAAGCCTGCCATAGCAGCCTGCTTATTTTGTGATAGCAAGACAAGTACGCAGGTAAGTAAGGGCACATAGCACGCAGAACAGGTGGCCGATGGGGCCGAAAAGTTCACGAATAGAGACCACGGACCGGTAAGCGCAGCGTAGGACGTCCACCCCCGGATGGACAGACGACCTAAAAGAGACCACAGGGAAACGCTGGATGCATGCCGCTTCCAACCGGCCCTTTTGGAGATCGAAGGGGGAGGCCTATGTCCAGCAGTGAACGTCCTACGGCTGAATTGATGATGATGAAGGCAAGTACACTTCTACTGGGCTGAGGTTCTGTTTATGTGATTAAAGAAGTACGTACTCGGCGAATGACCGCGCACATAAAGTCTCGGCGGTGCGATGAAGTGCCACTTACCAATTAACTCTCATGCATGCTGAAAGAGATTCATCGCATGCCACTTGGTAAAGATTCGCTTCTGCAAACGTTGATCAACTGTTCACGTTGTTTGCACTGCACACAAAAATTCGTAAAATTTACAACACTACTAAGTATAATAATAATCTACAGATTCCTCATTTTCCAAAATCAAGTAGTGGTCTTTTCCAACTCGTCTAAATCCGAAGAAGCTATACTAAGTATCCTGCATATACTTTTTTTAATATATATTTTGTGTAACTTGTACTGATAAACATTTAATTGTTGTAAATTATCGAAACAATAGATAAATAAATTAGGATATATTTTTAGTAGCAAATAAAATTGTGAATTTCTGGTCGCGACTAAGACGTGAGCGGTTAAGGTTGGCAAAAACTTTTCCAACTGTTGACCATGAATATATTTTATTACTTCTTTAGGGTTTTATTATTATACCGCTTAGTTAGTGTCTTATTAGCATTAGTTCCTAGTGTGGCGATTAGCATTATATCACCATAATTAATTCTGTTAAGTTTTTCTTTTGTTAGAGTTAGTTTATCAATGAAACAGGTTTTAATGGTATTAAGTACCTATTGCTAGTCCTGTCTATTTTAAATGTTTACGTTTGGATATTGTGTATCATTCGAGCAATATAATAAATAACATATATGAGTCTTATATTGATCATCATATTATTTATATTAGTCCTAATATTTCCACGGTGCGTAAACCCAGACGTGAAAGTTACAACCCTATATCTGAACTTAGCTCCCACCCAATTCTACTGAGCATCTGAATGACTGTTTGTATTATTTTTTGTGTGCATACCATGTCATCGGAACGATTGTGGTCGGTTCCCTATGATTTATCGATGTCCATTAATTTTACAAATACGACACAACTCTTTGTAGTCTTTTATTTATACTTGAATCCATATTAGTATTCCGCCAACAATCCTGTTCAGCGCTGGTTTTGTCATACCGACTAAATGTTATTTCGTTGGAATTTCAAATAAACAATTGTTTTCTTTTTCATGGGATTTATTTAATATAAATTAAAGCAGGGCTTTAATCAGGATTGACAAAATCCGTTGGCATATTTGATGAGGTCTCATGAATTAAAACTGTGGAATTATGTTTCTTTGATTTCAAACACAACTTAATTTGTTCACAATAATTGAAATGTTTTTTTTAACCAGTGAACATTGTATGAATATATATTTTATTGCGGCTTTGAAATATGTAGCAATCGAAATGTGTCTACATTTTAAACAATAACAGTTTCCCCTCCCCATCCTTATACCTGCTACTAATAAGCATAATTTGAATAATGAACTTACATACTTATACTACTTATTTTTATAGTATATCCAATCCAATTTATTAAATTATTACTTAAATTAAAACATTATTGCATTCACACATTTTGAAAATATAATTAATGCAATTTTTTAATTAAAATTTTAAATTGTTAGTATAATTATATCGGTTATAATAATCCGCATCCCGGTTAGGTGCCGCAATTAGCTGTTGTCCGTAAGGCCCCTGATTAACGGTGCCTTACAAAACGCCACTAGACAACTCTATTTTTTATCAAATATTATGCGACTAAGTTGAGTAATGCCTTCTAAGCACAGATATACACAACAATAGGTAGTAGATCTGTGCTTCTAATGGCTTCTAAGCGTTACGCATGGAACATTTGAAGACATTTTATTTTAAGTGGTTTATATACCTGACGTTGGAGATGCTTTTTTTTCGTCCATTGGACAGGCTAAAGCTTTTAAGGCCATACCGCCTTACGCGGTACAACGCAGTTTGCCAACACGAAAATGCATGTTTCACCGCGTTATATCACTTACACACACTTGAGCTCGTTCGTACACCTTTTTTTTAAATTATATTTATTTATTACTAAAATACCTTTATTTATAATTTATAATTAATTATTTATCATTTCTAATTTATTTATTCATTTATTATAATTTATTTATTATTGATTCATTATTTATCTATCAGTTATTATTAATAATTATATAATTATAATAATCCACGCACTAATACACGAAAATATACAAGTTTACGAAAATAATACAACGAGACGATGTTTTTTTCATGTTGGCGTCATAACTAAAAAAAAAAAAAAAAAAAAGTTAATTTAAAAAAAAAACTGTAAATATTGTATCTTTTAATTATTGTGCTTGTGTAAATAAATAAATAATAAATAACTCCGGCCTAATGATAATTACTGGAATCTATGAAACACTGCTCTTGAGTAGTGCCTTTCAAGAGATATATAAAACCCCAGTGATTAACAAATTTGATGTCCACTTTGGTTACAGAATCGCAATTTTAAAGTATCGATACGAAAACAACTGTCAAAAAGAGTTACGGTGATTATCACCGGGACTTGGTGCTCATGACGTCATCCTAGTTGGTAACTGGAGTTAGCGAATACGTAATTAGCTGTTTGACAGTTCATCATTGGATCATCAGTATCAACAGTCCACCGAGATAGCAAATAGGCCCGCTGTCCACCGGATAGCAAGATAGCAAATAGAAAAAATAGAGTATAGCCCTGCTGGGTGTTGAAACAGAAGCTCTCGTCGACGGAGCGCAACCACGAGACGCTGCAGCAGAACATGGTGCAGCTGCAGATGGAACACGAGTCCGTCTCCGCGCAGTACCATGCAGAGCGGCGCCAACGCTCCGAAACGCTCGAATTGTAACCAAGGTAGACTATACCACACTATAATAATTTTTTCTCCGTGATATGGTATTTAATGTGTTCATATAATTTGAAGAAACCTTTTTGAAAATTGATCTTTAAGGCCTCGACCATTGCTAGAATAATTGGTGGCCAATTATTCTAGCACCTCTGATACTGGCTCCTCTGATACAGATCTGTACCTCTGATTATATATTCGTAGCTTCATGCTTCAGATATAATAACATGGTAGTACTTCTGCCGTTCATGCGGCTATTATTGCCACGGGAGAATCAGGTTGCAGTGTGAGCAGCATACGCGGGTGACATTCATAGATTCGGACCATAGACCTGTCCTACTTGAGCTCAGGGAAGTACCATACAGAGTTACCCACCGGCCGCCGCGGAAACAGATAAATTGGGAGATCTTCCAGCAGGAAATGGAGTCAAACACGCCGACGAAACCCATTGAAACACCGGAAGACGTCGACGAAGCTACTGAAGACCTTACCAGAGCTATCCAAATCTCCCTCACAACGGCTACGCACACCTCTTCGCCGTCATAATAATGATAACCGTGATAGTTTAAAACAGTGCTGTACATTATAATAACTATAATAAACAAAGTAATGAGTTTATTTCAACAACAGGAGTGATTCTGTATAGATGGGGATTTTGAGTAAGTACACGATACTCCAAACTACTTAACCACATAAGAGTAATGGACTATACCAAATAATAAAATATAAGACTCATACTACAGAAACTAAATAAATTCACATAATTATAGTGCCAAAATTCAAATCAAACTTTACATAAAAAATACACACTAGAATGTTGTTTTTTTGTGTTTCTAAATGAGATTTTATGAAGTAGTACTTTAACGGGAAGTCAACGTCATTATAATCAGACGACATTAGTCCACCAGTGTTTATCTCTCAAGATACGTTTGTGCTGCTGAAGCGAGATAATTGAAAATAGTACGCTCTTGTTCTTTCCAGTCATTCATTGGAAATGTCCAACAAAGATACCTAGTTGAACTTGGACCTGGTAAAAAAGGCGTGTTCGCTTGCCCCCTTTCTGATTTTGTCTTTTATTTCTAGCCGTTCATCGAGAAATTGTGGATCATTGCCCTCTTTTTGAAATCCTGTACTTTTTATTAGTTCATCGCCCACTTTTCTCACCTTTGTAATACTTAATCGAAATATGTCCTCTTTTAGAAGTACTCATGAATAAGCAAGAGATTTGCCCTATTTTGTACTGTCGAAAAGAAAATTATCTTTTGTTCGAAAAAAAAGTTTAATTGAATTTTATTAAGGAAACAAAAAATAAATAAAAATGATTCTTACATCTATAACATATTAGGCACTATAAAGCATAACAAACAAATTGAAATAATATCACTCAAACAAAAATTACATACTCAGGATTTAAAAAAATGACTGCCTTATTGCGAACAAATTAAATTAATTTAGAATTAACACTAACAAACAGCAAAATTAAGTAAATTTTACTTTCGTTAGTCGTGTTATACACTCTTCTATGCTGATTTTATTCGTCAAATGGTCCTGAACGATCTTGGTGATGCGTTGATCAGCGACAATGTCTTTTTCTTGCCTTTTTTTCGTATATTGTACTTATATTTTTTGTCGCCTTAGCAAAAAGTCATAATGAATGCTCTCATTTTTTAGTGCGTTAATCACCAAGAATATGTTGGGCTTTATTAGCTTAATTTTTTGGTTGAGTCAAAAATGCCAACCCTCTGTAACGTTTATTGTACGATGACGATTGTTGTCAAAGCAACTTACTATTTGTAAAATATCAGGCTTCATCCATTGACGCCTGACCTGAACATCGTAATAAATTGTATATGTAGTTAACAATATCCTCAATTTTGAATCACTATCGTGATATCTAATGTGATCAAGGTACATCGACAAGAAAAAATATAATCTAAGTGCCACACTGCATTGACTGTGTTAAGTTTTTAATGGTTTTGCACCTGTGTTGGCCGGAATGTTAGTAAAACACTATTTTAAACTATCATGGCTATTCTCTACAGTTATATGGTTATTAACGGGAAATTTACCGTGATAAGGGTGTGGATGAAGCACCCGATATAAATATAAATATATATCCTGTTAATAATCATACTATAATCGAACTAGATTTTAACTGTCCCGGTATTATACATAGATAATACAAACTTTCTTTCGTGGATATTCGCCAAAAAACCTGAGAATAGCTATTAAAATTTGCAAGTTGAAGTGGCAATGGGCAGGCCACATCGCTCGAAGAATCGGTAATCAATGGGGAAGAAAGGTTCTTGAGTGGAGACCACGAACCGGAAGACGCAGCGTAGAACGAAGCTACTCCTAGATGGACAAAGACATCGTGAGAATTGGTATCGATTGGATGCAGGTGGCAGGCTGTCGTTCAGTGTAGAGGTCTAAAGGGAAGGCGTATGTCCAGCAGCAGTCGTATTCTGGCTGATGATGAATAAAAATTTGAGTAATCACCTCAAAAGCTATAGTGTTAGCCACTTTAAGCTAGTAGCGTTTTCGCTTAGGAACGTACCTCACTTCAGGTAGGTACTTAACCGTGCGGCAGGTTTTCAAATTGGGAATCGTCAATTTTAGTGTCTACAAAGTTATTACTAGAGGGATTATATGGTAATCATACCAGTGAGCACCAAACAATCTTTCGATTGTACTCAACATCTACACAAGTATACTTATGGCTAGCAATATTGTGATGCCAATGACTGAAGGCGTATACAAAAGGTTTATTATAACAGACACAATTTATTGAATTTTATGTAAATTCAATAAATTGAATTTTGAATTTTATGTAAATTCAATAAATTGTGTCATGAATTTAGTTATATTTTAATATTTCAGTGAGTTTTCTTCACGATATAAATTAATATGGTTTCCAAGACAGTGGAATCAGTAAAGACAAAAAATTACATAGATGAAATTGTAACTACACACGTGGCGTGGGAGAATGTTTTAACATAAAAGTATGCATGCATTCCCTTGACGATCCCGACTCATTGTTTGTGACCACAGAACGAGCAAAACACCAACCCAGATGGAGATGTCCAATATTTTAGATGGCATAGCATTCGCCGCTACGGAACCGAAATTCCTGACTCAAGATTCTCCCAACAGTGCCATGACTAAAACATCTGTAAATGAATATATTTAAAGTCTCTATTTCACTGAAATATATGTTGCACAATAAGACCGTATCAGAACATTCGAACAACGCTTTAGTAACCAGGTATGCAATAGATAACCGTGTTTTATGCTAATCCCATAAACAGAAACATAATGTACACATGAGAGCTTTTGTGAACTTAAAATTCAAACCACAAGGAAGTTTGCTTTATTACAGGGCATCGACGTCCGTGTGCCCATGGAATTATGAGCAATCAACGCGTAGATTGTTATGTTGACTCTTGCACGTCATCGACTATTAAGATTTCTTTGTTACAGTAACATGTTGGACTATTTACACAAAACGTTTCTCTGAGAGCTTTTGTAATAATAACTTGAACTTTTTTCCATGCGTTCCTGTCGGTCGGCCGGTTCGTATCGCTCTCACGATTTTGAATGAAATCCTCAAGTCACTTAGTGCTAAGAGACGCTAGAATTTGCTTTTATTATTATGATTCGTTTCGATGGCTTTATTATACAAACCGAATGACGGCGATATAGCTGTCCAAAGATACAACAAAACGAGCTTCTCTATGTGACAATGATGCGTGATTGCCGCGAGAGAGATTGTAATTTAATTATGAACTATAAATACTCTTCAATTGACTCTGACTCATCATACAAATATGTCAAATGGCCTTGAGAAAGTTATACAAAATAACAACTTTACACATGATTATAGTTCGATGTTTTAGAGACCCGTTTCATTATAACTATTGTTATTTGATTTAATAGAAAACTTTGAAAGAACTTAAATTGCAACACGCTACTAAAATGAGGTGAAAAATCAGGTGCAAAGAAATATTAACCTTGCTGACCTTAATTCGATACAAACAATGAGACGCGTCTCGCGTCGCTGACGGTGCGATCTTTTATGTTTTGTATCTTATTAAGAGGATATTAACCCTTAACCAGAATCGTCACTTTGACCATCATAGGTTTTTCGGATTTGTGGGTCCATTTGGACTTATAAATTAGAGCGCTCATATTTACAAAATTATTTAAAATAACCACAAATGAATCAATAAATTCACTTATGTGGACACAATAGACAGGATTTTTTTTAGTATCTATAATAATTTTTAGTAAACGGAGTCCAAACGGACCCACGAATCCGGACGACCAACGTATATATTCGTGGGTCCGTGTATATATATATATATACCTACCTATATACGTTATATATATATTATATATATGTAACGGTTCTTTAGCTGTTCCTTACCGTAATTATAGCTTCTTTACAAGATAAGTCGAAAACAAAAAAAAATTACATGCCAATCTAAAAAAGAACCTTATCCGTTTTCAATTCTTGATACATATAATGTGACATGTGTCGCACTTTTGCGATTGCTAGTTATGCCATTATGCCATTTATGGACGACATAAATAGTATATTCCTCTCTTTCGCGATCCTCTAGCAGGTGCATTTTTTGTGTTTGCGTTTTCACAAGTTTGGTAATTGCTTAAACATTCTGGCTCTTAATCAATTTCGCCAAATAATAATTCGCTCATCTCTTTGTCGCTAAGATATTTATTAATTGCATTGTTCGAATAAATTGCCTAAACAGATGCAAAATAAAAAGTAGGTTCTAAGTGAAAAACTTACATTACTGGAACCGTGGGTCCAATTGGACCCAGCAATCGCAAGTACCTCCACTTCCAGTAAACTCCAAGAGCCGAAAGTGCGGCCCCCGCCACGCCTTGTGACATCATGAGATTACATGGGCGCACAAACGTCTAGCTTTACGCGTTTCGAAATAAAACAGTTTTTTAGTTGTCGTTGGGTCCAAATTGACCCACGATTCCGGTTAAGGGTTAAGAATGAAATTGCTTTAAAGAAGACGTGTCTAGTGCCTTGGTATTTACTATTTAGTTGTCATCACCACCGCCTCCACTTATTACGTAGATTCTTTCTTATACCTTACCTAGATATAAGAAAAAAAACCGTATAATCCGTTTGCAATTTTTAATAAATTATTGAATGAACAATTGGATTATGTAAGTATATGTATATTGTCCGTCATGTAAACTAAGGCTGGTTTAAGACATGGTTATTGTAAGTGTTCATCATCATCATCAGCCAGAAGACGTCCACTGCTGAACATAGGCCTCCCCTTTTAACCTCCACACTGAACGACAGCCTGCCTTTTGCATCCACTGGATGCCCGCGACTCTCACAATGTCGTCGGTCCATCTAGTGGGAGGCCTCCCTACGCTGCGTCTTCCGGTTCGTGGTCTCCACTCCAGAACCTTTCTTCCCCATCGGTTATCGGTTCTTCGAGCGATGGCCTCCCCATTGCCACTTCAACTTGCAAATTTTAACAGCTATGTCGGTGACTCTGATTCTTTGGCGAATATCCACGTTTCGGATTTTATCACGCAAAGAAACTCCGAGCATAGCTCTCTCCATTGCCCGCTGTGTGACTCTGGGTTTTTACAAAATGCCAACAGTTAAGGACCACGTCTCAGTACCATATGTCATCACTGGCAACACACACTGGCCAAAGATTACTGTATTGTAAGTGTTACGAACATAATACTCGTATATAAGTTAGCATTGAAGCTAAACTCGTTTAGTTTTTCAATTAAGTATAATTATGTGAAACGGACAAAAGTAGTCCGAGCGCTTCTCATGAATTCCGATATAATTCTGTCAGAAGTCCTTTCAACATCGTCGGTCGTCACTACAAGCTGTGCTTCACACGATTTTGTTTATTTATATTGTGGTCGCCTTTCATCTACTATACGTGAGCAAATAATGAATGTACGACATATCACACCGAGGTGTGACGTCACTCCGGACACGGTCACTTCAAAGTGGTGTACTTCGATGATTTATGTGTATTTTGTTAGACTTCGCCCCAATTACGTTCACGAAAATTTGTGCACTTTCATAATAAAGTGCTTACAGTGAAGTAGCTTTGATCTCTAATTAGGCAGTACCACAGCAAGCTAGATACGCGCTGACTCAATACAATACTTGATTGATTTATTGAAACGGAATACAGTAGTTTGATCCAAAGAGTTATTAGGTGTGCGAAAATGGAAGGTTCTCGTGCTTAGCTGTTGTGCTTGCATTGGTTGTATGTACCCATATGTAAGAACATTTGTGAGTTATTATTAAGTTGGATTGTTGAAACTGCTTTTATTTCATAGAATCTGAATTTCGTTTTGCTTTGGAATTATTAACTCGCTGTTTCTAAACTGACGATATTAATCACGCTATACTTAATCACGTAAACATTTCTAGGAGTTTATAACTTTCCAAATTTTTAATACAAAATAAAAAATAACTTAAAGAATTTGTAAAAACTGGGACTTTAATTTATTATTTAGGCCTGGATATGGATTACAACTACTTGGTTGTGAATTAATACTAGGTGTGCGGAATATACAAAATTAGTCCAGGCTGTTCTCATGAATTCCATGTCGATATCAGAATACGTTGAGCTTTTTGGTTTTAATTTCTCGTTGACTCTAAATTTTTGCTCATATATTGAGTAACTAAGCTCCCGATTTCATTAAGTTCAATTAGTAAAAAGTGTGGTATTTAAGGTACTTTAACCAGAACAAACATTGAGCTTCAACGCTGAGTGACTTGTAGCCATATAAGTTTTTATCGGATTATTTTCGGAAAGTGCTCTTTGGAATTGCATGTGTTGATTCTGTCTGCCGCTTTCTATTATCTGACATCCAGAAAAACGCCAAAGCGCAATGCAACTGAACTTTTATGTTTAAAATTGAGGTTTGCTGCTACTAAAAAAATAGGCACAATTCTATTGTATAATTATTAATATCCTATTGAGTAAACTAGAAGCATACGGAATAAGGGAAAATATTTTAGATCTGATAAAATCGTATCTAACTGAAAGAAAACAAATCACTGAAATTAGTAGTGTTAATTTTAAAACAAAGCTGGAAGAAGTATCAATGTCAAGAGAACGTAATGTCATATATGGGGTTCCGTAAGGAAGTGTCCTAGGCTCTCTTTTATTTATAATATATAACTTACCTAATGCTACAATTCAACCAATAACACTGTTTTGCTGATGACAGTACAACAACGATAGCACGTAAAATAATTAACTTATAAAATAATTAAAATAAATAATTAACTGATATTAATAGCTCTAGGACAGCCATAATTTTGTAACATAGTAATAATAATTTACTATGGTTTAGTTGAGTCCGTTCTTTTAAAAGGTAAAAACGTTGTATCTGGTCTATGTTTGGATTTGAAAATACTGATAGCTACGAAACATAAAATTCTTACTCTTATATCCCTATATATATTGGAAACTGCCATATTCGTGAAAACTAATCCAGGATTATTTTCGGCAACATCTGACTAGGCGGTAAGAAATCATATAAACCAAAGCAGACGTTGTAATCGTAATAAACGACCGTTAATCAATACTGCAACTATTATGCAATACTGCATCTACAATACAATACAGAATTAAATAAGGGATCTAATAACGAGGTTATTTAAGATAAAACTAAAAAAAAACTTTTAGCAGAGAAATGCTATTACAAAGTAAGTGATTCAATAAATAATAAATTTTAGTTACATACGGCGGCTGTAGCTCATCATATTGTTTATATTGCAATTATAGAAAATTTAATCTGATGAATAATTATTAACACGATATTTTATCTATTGGCATTGAATTCGACTATTTTATCAAATTCAGTTTTTTTAATCTAAATAATATTTACGGTATATTAGTGCCTTCTCTCTAGATTTGTACGCCTCCTAACTAGGCAAAACATGATACAAAGTGACTAATATCAATAAACACCTATTGTGCATGCGTTTCTAAATGTGTGTATGATTTAATCGTGTTTTGTGCTAATAAAATTATCTATATCTTCAATTCTAATCTTAAACAGCTTGAACTTAAACTAGGGAAAGTAAATTTTGTTTAAACAAAAACTAAACGACGATTCTTCTGTATTAATTTTATTGCATCTATTCACACACCTTTTTGGAAATTGTTAAACAAGATAGTAATGCGAAATGTCATATTTAAGTTTGATAGCAAAGTAACTAAAGTTAATTTTCCGTGACATGGTAATTATCAATGCTTCAAGAACATTTGCCAACTTGGTTGTTTCACTCCCAAGATTTCAAGTATACCTGCTCAGCTATCAATCTAAAATAAAGAACGTGACATTTGACACTTTCAGCATCCTTAGACCTTTGAAGCTAAACAAAACATGTGCTGAATAGTAAAGTCTAAACAACAACAATACTCTGTAGATCACAAACTATGTTATACATGAAGTCTTAGTAACAATGCGTTACTTATCCAAAAATGTATCATACTTCTTTTAACTTCTACTAAACGTGCGTGACATTGTGTTTAAAATTAACTAAAACAATTAGAAATGAAATTTTGAAAATTTTTATACAACATAATTTAATAACTCTTGATTATTTCGTTGTATTAACAAACTACACTGAAGACAACTTTAATCCGTACCGTTCGTTATTTTATATACACCAAAGGAACACTAATACAGAATATTTATTGCATTTACTTAAATATTCATTATTATTACAATATTATACACTTACAACAGTGACGTATGTATGTACAAAACTATAGACTCAATTTTGGACTTTCAGTCTCTACAATATCGAAAAAATATACAGTTTATAGAACGAGCCGATGTATAAATAATAACCTTATATAACTCTTTAATTTCCATGATTCATTATCATGAAAATTCAGAATAACTCGAAGTAGAGTTGATACGAATTACATTTTTGTCTTGTATATGTGAGTACAAAGAGATATTTTAGGCACGAAATTCTATGAGGACACAACATTTATGTGGATCTAAATGTAAATGGCAGGGCTGGCTACGCAAATGTTAGGAAACATCTATCTTTTTAGTATGTACAAGACGTATTCTGTGGCTTTACATTCTTATGAACTGATTTTCTCGCAAATCAGTTGCGAGAAATAAGTACGCATTAATTCAGTACAAAGTGAAATCATCATACACGAGTTATGGCTGTTCTACATTGATTGATTTGAAATTAAGGCAAATTGTTTGGATAACATAATTTTCGAATATTCGTTAAACGGAAGATTCTGGAAAGGGCAAATTCAAAAAATATCGAATTCTTAAAATGGCAGATGTACAGTGAAGTGATAAAGTAATTTTTTTATATTTATTTTGAACAATAGTCTTTTTAAACACTCTTTTGTTGAACCTTGTAATGTAAATTGTGTATTTTTTTTCAATCATTTGGTCTTTGTCTAGTTCTATTAGTCTACGTTTTTTTCCTTTAGCAAAAATTTTATTTTTAACAATTTAACATCTCGATGTGTATGTGTTTCCTTTTTCAATAGTAACTGAATGAAAAAATTATGAATTAAATATAATTAGATTAGAATATCTTTTTTATGGTGTCGATGTACTACGTAGATTTGACTCCATAATACTTAACAACAACAATAAAAACTAAACTAATTGAAGATCGTTTATACTATCTATAAGCAACGAAGGCTTATAGATAGTACAAACGATCTTTAATTTCAGGCAGAGTACCCAAAATGATTAGAATTAGATCCTTATGACTTTATTCATATTATCAGTGGCCAGCACTTTTTAATTAAAGTGGCTGCTAGTTATCACTAGTGAGTGAGTTTTCTGCGGGGCGAGGAAAATTTGTCAGGACCTCCTATTCTTTATCGGGGTAATATTCATACTTGTCTATGCAATAGGACGAGAACTCTTTATAGCTGACTGTAGAATATCTGCCATTTTAAGTATCTGCCGTTTCCAGAAACTGTCATTTCCAGAATCTGCCATTTACCGAATATTCCATTTTTGATCACAACAATATTTGAACAATATTTTTTTGTACATCAACCAAATTCGTCACTATGTGCATCGAGCGGTGCGGACTATTAGAAAATGAAATTAGCTTGAGACAACATCTCTCAAGCTAATGTCATTGTCAATGTCAATGTCATTTTCATACGATTTCATCTTTCCGCAGGCGTTATCGCTAACAAAAAGTGGGTCTTGTCTAACCCCCCAGGTATTGTTGCGCTCGGTATTTACAACAAATTAATAGAGGTACATAATAGATATAATTCTAATTATATCACATTGTAAATGGTATTGCGCGAGTACAAGGACCCAGTTTGTTAAGATTGTGTCGCTGTACTCTTACCTGGTAAATAATAAAAGCGGCCAAGTGCGAGTTAGGCTTGCGCACTGAGGGTTCCGTCCGTACCACCATTTTTTTTAAAACTAATAACAAAAAAGTAGTGCAAAAAGATCATTCTGTCCTACTAGTAGTTCAATGATCTGTTTGGACAAAAATATTCCAATTGTTTATACTGATTAGTCGAACAATTTGGACATGCACATTTTGTTTCAGAAGAACTACAGGTAGTTGATTACAGTGAAAACAAAAATGTTATACTTAAAAATATCATATTTTTTTATATTCTACCACTTTGACCTTGAAGTTGAAAATTATTAACAACTAGTGTCGGTAAATTTATATTAGAATGTGCAATATAATTTGAAATAGTTTTTTCGCCAAGTCCAAGTACCAGGAATGCATACATCATGAAGAGGTTTTTGTCTTCCACGACCCATGATAGTGCTATTATTTCTTCTGTGCCATGATCACACCTTTTGTGAATCTAGAGTGAAATAACTCTCCATCATTTCTGTTATCCTGGTACCTGGTATCTGGTATAAAAGGGTCGTTACCACCTGTTCTACTCTTTGTTCTATACTTTCATCCATCAAACAGACGGTTGATGGTTGTTCCTTACTCGGATCCTCTACTATGAAGTTTAATAGTTCGCGTGGTGCGATTCTGAAATCTCATCATCATCATCATCAGCCAGAAGACGTCCACTGCTGAACATAGGCCTCCCCCTTTAACCTCCACACTGAACGACAGCCTGCCTTTTGCATCCACTGGATGCCCGCGACTGAAATCTAACTTATAGGAAAAAGTTCAAAGAGTCTGATGAATCGAACCACGTGGCCACAGCCATTTTAACAAAATATTTTACCTGCACTGTAATTGAACCAACGCATTTGTTAATCTTGCTTCAATTCTTTCATTTCTTATTCATTTCAATACTGCCGAACCATTTACGAAGATATCGTTTTTATAATATTGGTGACCCTCATAAAGCAGCACAGTACTATTTCCCGTCTTTAAAAACACTACACTCAAGTTTTCTTGATCAACTTCCATATTTTTGTGCTTTAAATTATTATTGCACAATTTTTTTTTCATAACAACAGTAAATGACAATTATGATTGTTAATTTGTCATATTAATTCTTTTGTTTAAAATGTTTGGTGAGAAGTACTTACTCCAAATAGAATTGATAATAATTCTACAAAAAGTACCCACAAGTAATCATTTTTCAGATTGACTGTAGCGTAATATTCTTAGTAGTTTTGTGTCAAAATTGTTCGACTTGCCAGTATAAGAAATTGGGATATTTTTGTCCAAATAGTTGGATCATCGAACTACTAATAGGACAGAATGGAATAAACGCAGAAAGACATCCATCTCATCCATGTACTGACCGAGCCCCGACGTTGTTTAATTTCGGTGATCGTACGAGAACCGGTGGGAAGCAGAAATTGGCCACCAACTCGCACTTGGCTAGTATTTATTATATCTTGCTTTTTTTTTAGGATGTGGACTATAATCATGCCAAGGTTATAGGTTTTACCGTTTTTACACTAAAGCAAATTATTACAAAAATACGATTAAGAAAAGTTTGTTTTATGGGGACCTCCTTTTTATTTTTGACTTTATTATTAGTTAATATGTTTTAGTTTATCCGCCATAGGTAACATTACATCATCATCATCCACAGCCTTTTTTATCCCACAACGTGACGTAAAACGTAACGTTACATGTTCTGTAAAATTTCAACTGGCTAACTATTACGGTTCGAACGATACAGCCGTTAAAAGGTAGGACAGACGGATGGACAGACAGATAGCGTAGGCTTAGTATAAGAGTCCCGTTTACAAGCTTTGCGTACGGAACCCTAAAATGGAATTGTAAAAATTGCTTTAAATACTTTTGTTTTAATTTTTGTTGTCTTTTCATGTACCCAATTCACTCCGTAGAGTAATGCAGAGAATGATTCCGTATTCGAAAAAAGCTTCTATTGTAGATTTCTAAACATCTATTTTAAACTATCACGGTTGTTCACTTCAGTTATAATATGATTGTATACGGGATAAAAATCCCGGAAATAATCACATAACTACAGTAGCTTTATTATCGGGAGCTAGTTGCGTTTGAACAATATTTTGTACTGCTAAAGTTAAATTATATAACATTATAATATTACTTTACACCACCTCCGATAAACGCAATGAAATGAGATTACCTTACTGAGATCTTGTCTAATATTCTATTTGATTACACAATTTAGTGCCTCTTTCATCATCTCAAAGTAAAGTGTTGATTAGCTACATTCCGAGTAGTGCTACTTGGCGAGTAAAAGTCCCAAGTAACTTTTATCGGTTTCACAAATGAAAACATAGCTCCGAGTAACTACGTGGTGGTTATCCGAATGAATGTATGAAAATGTTCAACGTTCGTTCTAATTTAGTTGTCACTACTGTCACAAATGTCAAAAGTCAACAAGATTTTTTGATGTTTGACAAGTTTGACGGACGGCTGACGTGACGTGAGAAGAAAGAAACTGATGCGTGTGATTTAATTTTGTTTTGGAAATTGTTTTAAAATTAAATTTGCAAAAAATAAGAAAATAAAATGTATTATTAGGTCACTTTTTATTAGGTTTTCGTTTTGCACTATTTTTAGATAGTCGAAATCGAAAAAGAAAACTAAAAAGTCTGTGTTCATCAAGATCGATAAAATAATTATCACGAACTATAAAAACGCGGATTCTCGGAACTCTTTGTGGTGAAAGACGTTCTAATTCTTCTACGTGATCTTCAATTAATTCGAACAAATCCATTTATGACAAATTCTTGGCAAATTACTTACGAAAACAACACAAGTCACAAGTTTATGATGCCTTACTCGCCGGTTAACCCCGCTAGTGGGTAGATGAAGTAACAAGTAAGTTACATGCCAGTTTATGTGACGAGTAGCGCTACTCGGACATTATGAATCTAATAATACAGATAATTGCCACTTTAATCGCCGAGTAGCTTACTTGTATCTTTACTTTGAGATGATGAACGAAGCCCTAAGTGTTGTACCCGAACAAAAGGATAAAGTAACTATTAGACGGCTCTACTACGCCAGCCCTTCATTCACAATCTTTGAAGATGCATTAAAATTGAATCAATAATACATTTTTTTATATTTAAATCAGTTACTTATATAATCATAGTCTTCTGACTAGAAATTAACTATAGTTACAAGTGTTTAATCATCGTTAATCCTGATAATAGTCATATTTAGTAATTTAACCTTACAGTCAAGTCGTGTTACGCTACTGACCTCGTATCAATAAAATATTGAAATTAAAATGTTAGATCAATAAAAATAAATCCGCCAAAGGCGAAAACTCGCTTGTCGAGGGTTCCATACAATGACAATATAACCACTTGACTGCTCATCCCCCGCGCGATGAAAAAGTACAAAACTTTCTGCATAATCTTTTTCCTAGGCGCGAATTAAACGAATGACTTTTGAGTCTCCAATCACAAGTCGCCATTCGATACCTCCCGCGACCGACGGGCGACTGATGCGCGATCAAGTGGTTATATTATCTTTGGTTCCGTACCTATCATAATTATTATCTGTTCTTGCGCTTGCTCTGCCAGAATCTCTGAAATTAAACTGACCCTAATGTTACTACTAGGGCAAACATACTAACTAATAAAACAATCATCATTCGGGATTTGAACCGAGCACCTCAGGCATCGTTTTCAATGCATTGTTATTCGGCTATATCTCTCATAAACTTTGACTAATTTAAAAATATTTTGCCGACTTCAAAGACAAAGAGAGCGCGCGATGCTCTAATTTTTTAGTTATTTTAATATTGTGATATTATTAAACTAAGATCTTTCCTATACCAACTCACATGGTTATAATATTGTATAGCTTTAAAATATAAGACCCCTATTTCAGATCTTATTTCAGCAAAAGAAACGGTTGTACCAAAAGACTTTTTTGGAAAACATGTGTGGGTCATCTATCTAAATTATCCGAGCAAAATTTTAAGTCGCTAGCTTTTATAGCTCCTGAGATATTAATTGGCTGTGACACGCAGACGACAGACAAACATACATCCAAGTCTTATAATAAGAATGTTTGTACGGAACCCTAAAAACTGACAAACAATAGAAACACGTGGACGTAAATGAACTATAAAATTAATTATTTATAAGAGTTATAAAGACATTATATTAAAATAATTTACACTACATACAAAATAATCTAAAACAGTGTGGTTTATCTATGAGAAACATAACACATTAATACCTATTTCCGAATTGTTTCACTGCACTCCCCTATATCTGTTCCGATAATAAGTAACCTATGAACGTTTTGCAATGTGCAAATGTGTATAGCACCTAGTATTGTCGGTCGGGCGCTGCGGCGCAGGGCGGTGGTGCGAGCGCGGCGTCGATTGTGAGCTGTCAACCTCTGGGCGCGCTGTCCACTGTGTGTGTCCACTATCACAATTCTAAGCTTCTCTATCGGTGCGTACTTCCATCTTATCACGTATTTATACGTAGGTATGTGTATACATATTTATATTTTAGTCTATCGCTATTTACAAGGCTTCGAAGGCCTTCGCGGCACTCGTCGTTCGAGATGGCGATATTTATTGTCGGTTCGCCAGTGGCGGGCAGATGGCCAACGGTCAGGCTCTGGGCGGGGGCGGCTGCTCCGCCAGCGATGAGGTGGAGGAAGAAGAGGGCGAGGGTGCCGGTGGCGCGGGCGCTGGTGCTGCCAAGGCCAACGAGCGAGAGTACTCCAACAGCGCCACGTCCGCGGGGTGCGTTGGCGGGTACAGGCCGCGGTACAACTCAGGCCGGCCGTAAGGGTGCGCTAGCCGCGCCGCGGCTGCCGCCGCCGACTGGTAGAAAGCCGATGCAGAAGGCGGCGGCGCCGGCGACTCCCCGTCCTTGCTCGCCATGTCTGCCAGCGACCATATCCTTGGTTTGGCAGAAGCAGGCGTGCTGCCGAGCGGGGCACGGGAGGGTAGGTGCTGGTATGCCGGGTGGATTGGTCTCTCGTAGGGCTCCGGAGATTCAGGACCGCTGTCGGCCCGCGATTCCGACCACTCCGATTCGGTCCGCTGCCCCAAAAGATCTAGCCTTTGTTGCGGCCTATCCCCGTCTTCACTTGAACCAGTACCGGAATCTTTGCCATCTAAAATAAAAGTGTATACGTTATCTCTAGTGATAATTTATCTCCCCCCTATCAATTGGTAAGTAACAGTTATAGCACATTAGAATTATTATTATAGTATCTTAGAAAAATTCGCAAGAAGCTTACAGTTGAATATTTATGACAGGCAAATTAGTTGTCATAGAATACATACCTAAGGCGTCTTTTCCGTCATTGCTTTTGTGGTCGTCATCATCATTATTATTGTCATCGTCGTCGACCCTGTTCCTCGGCTCCCACGTCATTTTGTTCTCCTTTTTGAGTCGACGACGAGCATTCGCGAACCATGTCGAAACCTGCGTCAACGTCATCTTTGTGATGATAGCAAGCATGATCTTTTCCCCTTTCGTTGGGTAAGGATTCTTCTTGTGCTCGTTAAGCCACGCTTTGAGGGTACTCGTAGTTTCACGCGTAGCGTTTTTTCTGCGAGCGCCATTTAAATCCATCCCGTACCTATCAACAAAAATGTAAACTTAATATGGTTTATTGCATATAAACAAACTAGCTGACCTGACAGACGTTGTTCTGTCTTAGAACTGTCAAACACGTAAAGTTATTGTAAATCTTATTTTTTACACCTTGGGTTACATTATTGGAGTTTTCGTATTTTTCTTTAAATATAATATAGCCTATGTTACCCGGGGATAGTGTAGCTTCTCAACAGTGAAAGAATTTCTCAAATCGGTTCAGTAAGTTTTGGAGCCTATTCAATGCAAACAAACAAACAAACAATCAAATCTTTCCTCTTTATAATATTAGTATAGATGTGTACAAAGGTTGTTAACGGACAAAATATCAAATGTTGCCCCAAAATTAAACATAAACTCGAGCCAAGAATATATCAATAGGTTGAATTAGGAAAAAGTACGAAGTAAAGTATAAGAGGTTTGCGATCAGGCGTGAACTATGAAGGCCGATTCGGGCAAGATTTTAGATAACCAATTGTAGCCCCAATCCGCTCGCCCTCGCACGGCCACCGCCGAGCCAATGAAAGCGGCAGCATGGTAATTGAAAATAAGATAAGCCATCAACTGCTGCGCCAGCGTTAAGCCCCAGATTATCTCACACGGAGCTACATACATTTGTAGCTGTAGCGCCTGCTTTATTCCAGCCCTAATCTTTATTACGATGCAGGTTGAATCTGTCTAATTATTGCCCCTTGGATCATTTTACGTAAACAACATTAATTGGATCTGGATGGACAGACGATCTAAAAGAGACCGCAGGGAAACGCTGGATGCAGGCCGCTTCCAATCGGCCCTTTTGGAGATCTATGGAGAGGCCTATGTCCAGCAGTGGACGTCCAATGGTCGAAATGATGATTATGACGATGAAGTATAATAAATTGGCGATAAAATGAACACATTGTTAAATTTCTGTCACGTTCTGGCCAAGAGCATGTCGAGACATGTGTTTATTACACTTGAAATCTACTGTCTTCAAATGCCAAACAGTTATATTGTTATTTCATTAAAATACTAGCTGCGCCCCGCGGTTTCACCCGCGTAGTGATGAAAAATGGTGATGATGATGATGAAAAGTAGCCTATGGCACTTTCTAGCCCTTGAACTATACCCGTGCAAAAAATCAGATTCACCCGTTGCTCTGTTGCTGCGTGAAAGAGTAAGAAACAAACAAACTTTCGCATTTATAATATTAAGTATGATTATTCAGCTATGAAATCCGCAATATTGAATTACGTGTGACATCATATTATAACCTATGCCACGTGGAGTGTTAAGATGCGTCAATAGACCATAAGTACATAAATTTTAAAAATATGATAAGTAGTTGAAGAGATTCTAGGAAACTCCTGAACAATCTAACAAAAAGAGTGTTATGATTTGGGCAATCTCTCTACGTATACATATCGTACGTATACATATCATATGGACTGCCAAAATAATCGACTCCTTTGCAATAGTCGGGTAATAAACACGCTTAATTCGAATGTAACATTACAACAAATAACGCTTGATTTGAATTGAAATTGAAACCATCACTTTTATCGGTATTTTTAAGATAACTGGAAAAGTTTTGCATCTTTATTGTTTTTTTTTCTCCTTCAAGAGTTTAGTGATGGAGTAAAAATCTCGCATAGCTTGGTTGCACCCGACACAGCCTGTATCTTATAAAGATCTCCCATCGTCAAAAAAGAATATGAAATACACTTTTGTCATTGCTTATCATAATAACTTCTAGCCATGGCATGCTCCAAGTTCAAATATTGCCAGTACAATATGCCACCAACGCAACCATCGGAAACAGAGTGGGGTGAAAATTGGGGATGAGCAGTATGGGAAATTAATAAAACTGTCACTTAAATCGCAGTGTTGACTGGCGGCACCCCTCTTGTCTTGAAGCCGAATACAACTCTGTGTCTTAACTCTGTGGGATTATGGTAACAATTTAAGTGAGGATCCTTTGTATATTAGCTCTCTTTATTGTTGATACTACGTTGTTGACTTAATTCTTCTGGTTGTTAAGCGAAATTTGAAACTCGTAAATATATGATGGCCATGTGCCACTACAATACATGTAAGACAAAGTAGTAAAAAACTCGTGTAAAATAAATATTCGTGGATAACTCAGCGGTTGAATACCAACACAAATTTAATGACGTTTGAAACGAGCGGGTGCTATGAATGAACTAACATCTATAGAATTCAAGTGACAATGCGAAAGTGGAGCGACGCCAAGCTTAGGCATATTTCACAAACAAAAAAGCTTCATTTATCCACGGCGCGGCGGCGTGCCACTTTCACAGCATCCGTGCTCGCGGGGATAGGTCTGCGAAGCTTGATTTTTTATTATTTTATCTCCACAGCTAGGGGGCGAGGGGGTTGGTTGAGGCTACCCAATCCGCCTTTACTTCACCGCCTAGCTTCAATTAAAAGCCAATCTTTTGTTTAGCTTTATCTTTCTACTTCGACTACAACATAAAAAATAAATGAGTCTATTGTGGCAATTAAAGCAATGTGATATTGTGATTTCAGGGGTTATAAGAATGTATCAACCGTTGTTAAGTAGGTACCTACGATGTAGTATTAAAACATAGATAACTAATTATTCAACTTGAGCGTAAAGAGTGCCAAAATTTTGAGATATTTAAAGCCAATTTAGAACATAGTATTGTGTGTTGGGTACCTATAATTAATATCTTCTAGATTGACTTATACAACGGGCATACATTTTAACACGAAGACAGAGACTCATTCCACAACGTTACCACGGTAAATATCCCGTATATAATCATATAACTTTTTTTTCTTTTTTTTTTTAAATACTGTTGATTAATTTAGAACGCAAATCACAATCCCCACTATTCCCATAATTACAGGCCTTAATGTCTAACCTTCCGGAAATTTGGAAAAAGCCAAATAAGATTTTGGGCAGTGTTTGGACACAAAAATCATGTAGGTATATACATATAGGTAACTGAAACTTTACTGAAAGAATGTCTAAAGAAAATCAATTTCTATTAAACTGCAAAACGTGATCAAATCTTATCGATAAAATCTCTAGAACAGTTTGTCTAAGAACATCCAATAATTTCGCCTTGAATGGAAAAGCTTTTCTGAGGCGAAATTTTTAACTAATCTTTATTAGAGTGTACCGGTGAAAATTTTTGAAATAAAAATTACGCAATTGCGCATGAACGTAACATGTTTTCAAACCTCTTAAAGGAGACGAATTGTTGCCAAGAACATTATGTTCAAATCTGGTTTCCAGCCAAAATATTTGTGAATGCCTGAAAATGCCAAGTATAATGTTGCGTTGCTCAGTCGTTGTTGTCCAGTCGTCCAGATTATCTCTGTCCCTATTTTTCTTATTCAGAATGCAAAGAGTGTCAGTGACTGAAATTATCTCGACTGCGCCAAAATAGTAGCCCAGATCTGGATCCATATCTTGATTCAGGTCTATATCATCACATTATTAATTGAATGAATGAAAAGAGAACAATATTGTACTTTTGCTGTACCTAGATGACTTCTTACTCAAACTATTCCGCAACCGTAAGAACCGTGTGTCTGTAAGATACCGGCACTTAGCAACAAATTTAACTTTTCACACTGTATTAACTTACCAGGCTGAAACTGAAACTACACAATAGGACTGTGTCTTAATAATTATTACTACCTCATAAAAAGCTGATCATAAATAGAGCCCATCAACGAGAACACAATTTAAATTAGTTAAATTAATTAGATATAGCATTTAGCATTTGGATTGTCTTTACACCTTCAACGGTCTATGGGCAGTCTAACTGTATTTGTAGTTTTAGTTTTAGCTTGTATTTTGTTTAGTTAATAAAGGTACTTGCCCAGGTAAAAATTAGATATAAGTATTTAAATTTCACGCTAGACAGAGAGCGCACTATAGCAAGTTATGACGTCAAGTCTTACGCGCACCACACAAATGCTATACTAATACACGCTCTGCGAGACAGAGACAGCATCCTCTGTCTATCCTTACCAAAAACACTAAACTATTATATTATGTCGAAATGTAACATCAGTAACGCCAATTTAGATCATTTTTTCAGTATGTGTAATGTATTTAATTACAATCTTTGCTAAGCCTGCTATGTGTATTAAATGAAAAATAAGTACAAGCTTATAGGCCTATTTGTTTTTTTATTTGTGTTTTATTTTTTAATGTTGTTAATTGTGTGTTTTTTCGTCACAAATAAACGATGCCTATGTCTGTCCATTATGTCTATTGAAGAACATAACCACTACTTTTAAAATACGAAATTACTCGTAACTCTCGTAACTACGGAAATGTAGTCTGTATTGCTAGATTAATATTATGATTCGTGCCAGCTATGCCCACAGCAAAATCATTATCCAAAATGAACAATATCTAAAATAAATTCACTAAAGTTTTTTATTGTTTGCTTCGCTTAGTCAGGGAACCATTTTTCGGCGCTATGAATAAATGAGGCGGTTAGGGAGTGTACGAATGGAGGGTCATAATAATAAAAAAAACGTAAAAGAATAAACTGCTACAGTCGCTTCACCCAGATGTTCGAGCTGCGTATTCGTATACTGCTGGTAACATTTTAAATCTAGTTTCTTTACTGACTTCTAAACAAGTTTACCTTCAACTACAAACCACGGCGCTCTACGTATAGGTACACAAGTTTAAATGAAACAACAAAACGGATATGATGAACATAGTTAATGTAACTTTATCCTTATTTTGTATGAGTGATCATGCCGCCAGCCATCTTGACGTAGGTATACGAGTGAAAGACAACAGTCTCGAAGATATAATGTTTCTTTTATAGAAAACCAATGACATCGTCGGCACCCATATACAGTTACACGGTGCGATATTTTGTGAGGCAATAGATGTAGGTACACCTCTTACACTCGAGCGGTTTAGTCAACATTGTTATTTAACTATGAAAGTCAAATGTGCATTTGATACTTAGTGACAGTTTTTGTGTTAAATATTTTTATACCGTGCAGCTCCGGTGTCGCGTTTCTTAAGTTTATTCTTGTCCGTTTTATAGGAAATTTACTAATGTATTATAGTTTTGTTATTTTTAACCACAGAAAAGTATAGTTTTTTGTTTAAATTAGAGGCTGTCAAGCCTTTTGTAAGAAATTTGTTGTAGCCAGTTGCACCCATATAAACGAAATGTCAGTCATTCGAAATCAGCTAGCAACTGTGATGGGGAAGTTCGACGCGTTGAACTAAAAATGTTCAATCAAGGTTCACGCATAATGCCTGGTAACAGATTTTCCTTTTCATTTCCGTTGTATTTACTTCTATTTTCTGTGCTTTTAAATAAGCCTCATTGAACTAAAAGTATCTCATTGTGCATTTCAAAAGATAAATTATGAATTACTTTGTTTTTCTTTCATGGTACTCGTTGGTTATTGTGTTTATTAAAACGATAACAAACAAAGGCAATTATTTGTGATTGTAATGTAAAAATGGGTGCACGCAACGGGTTATGGACGAAGCTTTAAAACGTACCAGGTTCTTAATATTGGTGGGTAGATAGGGGTGGCGGGGCGCGGCACGCCAAAAACACATTACGAGTCGACAACGCGCTATTACGGCCAACCGCACGCGCCATGTTAGCCGATAGCTGCCACCCGAACATGCTATCCGACGACTAATTGGTCAGCTTCATGAACAAAACCCCCTAATAGAATCAACTGTGGCGAGGGAAGTCGCGTTACACTTTTCAACCTAAATTAATCCAGATGTACAAACACGATGGTCACCACCACCGAATATTTTTTTACGTCCAAAGTCTTTTTAATATAAAACAAGGGCCAATCGTTAAGTTAGTTCATAATATGAAGGGCGTGTTATCTACAGACTTGGGCGGCGCATGTCACGTGACGAACGAAGCGGAAAGTCACCAGCGGTGCTTCGTTAGCAACGCCATCTTTGTTTTTGTTTTAAAGGGGTGACAACTACCTTATTATTACTACAGCCATGAAAAAAATACCAAATTGAGAGCCTCATCCTCAAAAAAAAATAATCTTAAAAACCGTTTTAAAAACCCAAATAAGAATCTACCAAGATTTTGCTTATTTACTGATTTCAATGTGGAGATGCGATCAAGCTTTGGCTGTGGAAAATTGAGCAAAAACAAATGCCACATGGTCAACCCATCGCTGCTGGCACATACACCATTTCCATTCTACCCTCGTTGCCGCGTTGTCACACGTACTCATTAGCACTCGTTCCTGTAATCTACAATTCCAACCATCTTCATGATCTTGGTACCAATTATAATGCAGATGCATGTTTCCTAACTAATCCAGTCGATATTCTTAGATAACTTTTTAAAATCAAAATCAATATCAAAATATATTTATTGCAGGTTGTTGGTAAACTTAGATGTAATACAGAATATAGTATGTTCTCAAGAGCTCCGAAAACAAACTTGTCTCTAAATGGACATGCAATATTGGCACTGGCATATTCATAACTCACTAATTATAAGTTATTAGTATTGTTAGTGTATAAAGAAAATGTCATAGTATAGTAGGTATGTCAAGTTAAATAGGTACAAAGTTATAATGTCAGTATTAGTTAGTCAATGTTAGTATTCCAATTTAATTTCTTATCATTAATAAATTCTTTTACGGTGTAATAGCACTAAGTCAGTAGTATTTTCTTTAATTTCAATTTGAACAGATTAGTACTTAGATCTTTAAGGTTTCTAGGCATCTTATTATAGATTACCGGTCCCATACAAAAAATGCTATCATTTAATAATTTCTTGTTGCGGTGTTCTATGAGAAGCTTGTGTTTGTCACGTCTATTACGTTTAGATTTATCATTTGTAAGAGGAAAATAGTTCGGGTTAATTTTAACAAAACATGCTACTTCAAAGATGTAAAGTGACGGAAGTTTTATAATCAACATACCTACATAGGTTATTACTGATGTTAAGTTTTTTAAATCACATGTGGCTCATAAAACACTCTGCGTTTGACTATATTGAGAGCTAACGAGCACGGATAATGTATTCCCATTGCGTTAGATATGCCTTTGGAGTATTGATTGGATCCATCTTTAATAATAAAAAAACATATTGTGGATAATAATGACCATTATAGGTTTTTTTTATTGTAGCGCACTACTTACAGTACTTTCACTACTTTCTTTGCATGATAGAATCTGGAACGTGGATTTTCGCCGAAGAACTAGAGTCACCGATATAGCTATTAAATACAAGTTGAAGTGGCAATCGGCAGGCAACATCGCTCAATGAACCGATAACCGACGGGGAAGAAAGGTTTTTGAGTGGAGACCACGAACCGACCGACACGAACATGGACCGACGACATCGTGAGAGTCGCGGGCATCCAGTGGATGCAGATGGCAGGCTATCGTACACTGGGAGATCAAAGTTTAGTGAAGTGTGATGATGACTCCTTACAGTAAAAAAAACAACTAGCACTGAATTTTCCTTGAGAATTGATACGGCCTTACTTAAAAACATCACGCAATTCTTGAGATGATGTTGAACTGACGATCAGCGAAAATTACACCTAAAAAGGAATTTTGCTGTTGAGAGGGCTTTGAGAGTTCTCAAATAACTGTCAAAATTTAACCAACGTCGAGACGTACGGCCTTACTTAAAAGGTTCACGCTGATCTGGTACTCAACCGCCTCTCAAATAAGATGCGTCTTAAGCCTTGAGATAGGATCAACTTTTTTTTAACCTAAAAAGGAAGTTCATCCTTCTCTCAATTGAAAAACCCACAGAGATACTGAAAACATTCAGTTGGCACAGACTATAGCAAAATAATAAAAATAAAATAATAAATTATGATTTTTGCATCATTGGTAATGTGAATGTCAATGTCAGGTGTCAAATTTGACGGCACTTAAAGCACGTTTGTCAATCTGGGTGTAATTTTCCCTGCTTGACTGAAATTTGTATTCATTATTAAACACAGAATATGGACTGTTAATCATCGCAAGAGTTGCGAGAATGTTTTTAAGTAAGGCCGTAAAGGTTTTATATTTATTTGTGGTCTCTTTGAATGTACTAAATTTTATTTAAATATATTTTTACTTTTTTAGAAACATCAATTAATCGATGTTAACTAAAATTGTTTATGTCTCAATTTTGCAGAATGACAAATAACTAACGTTTCTAAGAAAGGCCGCTCCTGTACCAACTTATATTGATAAATACAAAGATATCAGGCAGACCTCCCAAAGACTTATCAGCGTTCCACTCTCACTAGAAAGATGTTGGTCGATGTCAACAAATTCATCAGTTTATCAAACGTCAATCACCAGGCGAGTAGAAACGTCCAAGTGTAATATGTTAGCATTTAGTCGCTGTGTTGCGTAGTTTGGCGCCACTGACAACCGATAGTCTCATCGGACCTCACAAGTCGTCCTATGTAGAACGTTTAAAGTAGTGAAAATTAAGTGTCGCGATGACGGTACATTTACTATCTAGGGTCACGTCGCATTTTATTACTGTCATATTATTAATAATATCATTGTGAACATTGAATTACATGCGGTAGGTGATTGTTTCGCAATGTCGTTGACAAGCATTCAATTGTGTAACCGTTTCCTCGTAGGCATCGTTTGAAATTCATATTTGACAGCAGATTTGTAATGGATTTCAATACAGCCACACTATTTACGATTCAATACGGTATCGATGATTAGGTAGTTATTTTTTTTATCGGGTGTACTGTTTGCGTTTATACTCTGTTAAAATGATTTACAACTTCACAAGTTGGTTTTAAAAACCAAACTTTAAAAAAAAAATATGACAGACAATTCTCAGCCGAAGCCGCTGGTTCAAGAAACATGAAACTTTACACAAGTGTTCCTTATTATACGGGGTGTACTTCTAGACGAAGGACATATTGTATTCGAGCATAAGAGTATTATTGTTCTCATCATTATAAACAACTTTTACTGACAATCGAACCCTGAAAACGCAAAAAAACCATTCGTTCCATTAAAATATCATCCCCAGTCAATGAAATGTATTGTATGGAAAAGCAGATTATTTTTCGCGATTTAAATGCTGGTCTCGTAATAAAAGTACAACGATACTTATCTACTTGAAAAAAAACTTAAATTCATACTCTGACATACATCGCATAGCCTAAACCACTGGGTCTAAAAGCACCATAAAATTTTGCACATATGTTTTTAATATAGGAAACACACTTCACTAAACAATCACACATCCAGTGTAATGGCTATAAAGTTTATTATTCTCTTCATCTTGACAACAAAGCTAAAGCTGGAAGTGCAGTTATTGTGAAAGAAAACCTTCAACACCACGAGGAAGCTAAACATGAAACAAAAGATATACAATCTGTAGCAATATGCATCAAAACAAAGAGGTATCATCTTACAGTATCATCCATATAAAGTCCACCACATAACCTTAAAAAATACCACTATAAAAGCCTTTTAGATATTCTTGTTGATAGATTTGTAGTTGGGGGAGACTTCAATGCCAAAATTATGTACTGGGGCCCTAGACTAACAAACACTAAAGAAAAAAGAATTACTAACTGCTATAAAAGACATGAAATCTGATGATGCAATATTAGCAGGAAAGCCAACAACCAGTTTGTTGGCTATCCACCATCAGATCCTAAGAAGATTCCAGACCTAATAGACTTCTTTGTTTACAAGAATTTATCTTAAGAAGTTTAAATCTTTTTAAGATTTTATCGTCATCTTCGTGCTGAGCAAAGCTATGATATGAGTTCATATTATTCTCCACTATGCTTAGAAATAAGTAAATGAGTCTTATATAAAAAAAAATCTCCTACGTTAGTAAATAAATATACAGACTGGAAGAGCTTTAAAACCGAACTGGACATAGACAAAGACCTAAAAGTTCTGCTAAAGACACGGCAACACTAAGATGAAGAGGTAATACAATTCATAGAGCACATACAACACGCAGCATGGAACAACACACATGATGATAAAATCACTAAAAGAAAAACTCAATAATATGACAAAAAAAAAACAGTCAAATGACCTATCCTATTTTATATACCAACACCCCACCGATAAAAGTTGGTCCAGGTGTGTGGGCTAGAAACAACGAGCAAAAAATTAAAACGTTTGCAGAGCACTTGGAAGTCATATTTCAACCAAACATGGGTGAGTCAAACGATACTCTCATTTAAAATGAACCTACCGTACTTGAGCAAGAAGAGATAAAACTAGTCACTCCTAGAAAAGTGATTAGTGATACAAACGAAATATCAGCCCACGAAAATTTTCGGGATATGATTAAATAACCGGAGAACTACACAGAAATTTTCCAAGAAAGACTGCAGTTAACCTGAACAACTTGATTAATGCCGCGTTTAGGTTAAATTATGCACCAGACCAATGGAAGGTTGTTAAAGTGATCATGATAGCAAAAACATCTAAACCACCTCATGAAACGTCGTCATATAGGTATCCTTGCTACCAATAATGTCAAAACTATTTGAAAAGTTATTACTAAAAAGACGACCGATTGTAGAAAATTAAATCTCATACCAGAACACCAATTTGGTTTTAGAGAAAAGCATTCCACGATCGACCAAGTGCATAGGATTAGGAACATAATCGAAATAGTCTTGAGGAACAAAGAGTATACTCCACCGTATTTTTAGTAAAAAACTAATCATTTTATGGGATACATTTTCAAAATATGTATTATCTATGCAAAATTGAATACTTCTAACCCCATCAGCTAAGGCTGGATACAGTAATATATTTTTTGTATTATTTGGATAGTTAATTACTTCGTTGACGTTATTTTAGTTCGATACAAGAATTTTTGTATTTTTATATTTTAAAAAACGTTATATTTTTATCATAGTATGACTATGAAAATATTAACATGTTGATTCTGAGAAATTATTAAAGACAAAATCTTATCGGGAACTCATCTAGTCAATATAATTATAAACTTTCAACTATCTGCGTTAGGTTAAGACTCTCTTTCAAACTTTATTTGGGTTTTGAACACAGGATTACTAGATAAAGCTCTATAGTAACCAACATGTAAGAGCTCCTCTGGCATGGTACATAAGTATGGTGGTATTGTTTATCAAAGGCGATAAAACAATTTTGAAGAGTTATCGATCCTTCGCTTCGCTTCTGAGCCGTGTCTACAACCCTTTTTCTAGGGTTATCATGAACCCACTAACTACATGCGCGAAGACTCGACAAGTTCCAGCTTCCGGAGCAGGGCAGGTTTCAGAGCGGGTACAACATCATAGACAACATTCATACAGTCCAGAAGTTTGTACATAAGACCAAAGAGTAAGATCAAAGACTATCAGCCCCTGTGCATGGAGTTTGTAGACTTTGAGAAAGCTTTTAAATCGGTTAAACTTTGTCTGTTTTTGAGTCCTTACAGCGATGCTAAGATAACTGGCGATACATATCCATGGCAAGACGCTGGGGTGGGTAGGATGAGGTATCAATATCAATGGCGAATATATTTGTCACTTACCGTTTGCAGACAACATCTTCACAATGCTGATTTTTTGTAGAAAATATAAATATGAACTAAATATATCCCTATTCAATGATATAGAGGCGAACAACTACATAGTTTTGTAATGACTGTTTAATCGATAATTTGAATTAAAGCTAGATTCCTATATAAACATTGTTATGTATTCATCTATAATTCTATATTGTTATTTTTTACCCTTGAGATTTGATAATTTATTTTGCGGTTGATATTTCCACGGACAACAGCTATTTTTAATCTGTCAGTTATTACGTTGCTGACTTAAAATCCAGCCATGAATAAAGTACGCTGACAAAAGCGCTCGCTTCGTGGTCGCTGCTGACCGATAGGAAAAAGGAAAGAGGAAGCGTACAATGCGCCTAGAATGAAATTAGCTCGTCGGTCAATTACTCCGAACCCAGTGCGGCGTACTAATGGCACGCGCGGCGTCGCCTGCATACTCCACCGCTCATTGATATGCCCCTGCGCGTATTCTTTATTGTTCCATAGATTGGTAATACACGGGAGGACTGGCACTTTGTGCTGTAAATCGTTGTCTGTACACGTATCCACGATTAACTGTGTGCTGTAGCCATAGGCGGTGTGGGCCCAGTGTCAGTACAAGCCGCCTGCGCAAGTGTGGATCGATGACATCATGTCCGGAAAGGTCCGGCCACACAAAACGTGAAGGTACGTGTTTGATTGACTCTTATTTATCGATGCGCATTCAAAGCCGCGTCGACGATGACGCATCGGTCTGCGATCGATCCACTCTGACAGTACAGCTGGTTAAGCCATATTAACCATCCATAAACTTGTAGGCACGAAAAAATTAATGATGCATGTGTGTGTGTGTGATGATGTATGTGTGTGACCAAGCAATGCTTTTACTTATCAATTGAAATCAATCTTCGTTAATAGTTGATTTTAATTTTAAACCGTTTTAATTATTACTTTTTTTATATATGACGTTTATCTGGTAAATAAATAAATGTAATAATTTAGGTTAGCCTCTTACTTAGTTAGCGTTTGGTAATCGATGCTTAAAATTCCTAAAGTTAGTTCTTATTGACGGAAATTGTCTGGTGCGAAAACTGGATAAAGCAACTTTTTGCATTTGCTAATGTTTCTTAGACTGAAAATTGATTTGAATTTGATGAAAAGTTGATTTCAGATATAAAAATCTAAACTACATTACAAATTAAAAACAACAAAAAAAAATACACAACAAAAATAAATTTAGGTAAAACAAACAAAATTAAGTATTGGCTCACCTGTCCTATGGCCTTTCATCTTTGTCTAGAAAGGTAGTATCAACCTAACAACTCATTTCAGTTTGACCAGATTTTAATACAATTATATCTACCATTATTGCATTCATGAATGTATCAATTCAACTTTAATTATGAATGAGTTGTTATACGTTCATATTTAAAATACATAGTTACTAATAGTATTGCGTAGGAAAGGAGATAACATTGTACTTGAAATGCTGCTTAATACAGTGTGTCTTATTATGTAGGAGTAAAGAAGAATAAATGAGGTACCAGGGGCGCAATTTGAATCGCCCGTATGATATTTCGCATGATAATATCATGCGTAATGAAATATTTTCTATTGTTACAAGCAAATTCGAATCGTTCAAACCACTCGTCGCGTTAGCGAGTGATATGATAATAAAAAATGCTACTTATGTTTAGGATTTCGTTCAAAAGTAATTAAAATGGTATAATAATTTATTAGATTAGTTTATATTTTAGTACTGGTTTGTTTGTATTTTTTCAAGTTGTTTTCATATTATTTAGCATAATTTGCCTATGAAAATAAAAACCCCCGTTTGTAATTTTTTTAATAAATAAATGTTATATACTAATCTAAAAAAAACGCAATATTGTTTACTAAAATATTTTAGAGAAATTGGTTATAATTTAACATTAAAGTTCAATAATAAAACAACTATGACATCAACCAGATTTTTAACAAACAGAAACCGACAAGCGCCCCATATTGGGAAGTTATAACCATTCAGAAAATACAATTGCAATTTCTTCCTGTCGTAAATAATCTTCGGCGGGCATGAGTAATCGTTACTTTGTGTGCACAATATCGGGTCGGGGCCAAATAGATTGGTACGTGAGTCGCATCGGCGATCTCGCATCCAGCACGAGTGATAGCCGCTCGGACGAATTCGACGAAATTCGTCTACTGTGTTTTGTATGGTGTAGTTGAATTTTCCGTTTGTAATTATGTGCGTGGAGAACGGAAGTGTCGGGTGTAGTTGTAACACTGGTCACGGCGCGATCGGTTGACGACCGTCCGCGCCGACTAACGGGCTACCGCCGTCTATGGCCTGTGGCGCGACTATCTCACTTATGGGACTATCAATTTCCCTCATAGCTTTAGTGGGCGTAACTGACAAATTACTTGTTGCCTTTGTTTATTTTTTCGGGCAAATTCTTTTATTAGCTAAACTAAATTAAAACTAATACAAAATACCCAAAGTACATGGCCTATTATACAAAAACAGTCGGATTGGCCATAGACAGTTTTTTTTATAGTAGATAGGCTTGCGCTTTGCCGCCATCTCGCCTGATGTTAAGCGACGATGCGGTCTACGATGGAGCACGCTTGCCTAGAAGAAACCGAAGTTGAAGGTATAAGGGAAATGCTGGATGCAGGCCGCTTCCAACCGGCCCTTATGGAAATCAATAGGGAAGGCATATGTCCAGCAGTGGACCTCTTATGGTTGAAATGATGATGATGTTGATATTTATAGAGGGAATCGTAAAGGTACATTTTAGAATACACCTTATACATTTCGAAAAAATATGAGAAAAACCTCAGAAATAAAGGTAGCGAAACGCACGACTGTGTGTAAGCGCCATGGTTTTGCTTCACTAAATGCGACTTTATTACAATAATGTTAAGCCTTACGGTCATCTATAGTAACAAGCGTTGCCTAAAAGTGGGAAAACCTATGTAATTGTAATTCGTTTAACAGAGAAGTTTGAAATTACTTTTCTTTTATCATAAATGTCAAAGCAACGAGTTTTAAAAATGACAAATGTAATGAAAATAAAATAAAATCCTACCCCGTCTCACAATAAAAAAAGTGTTCAAAACGTCAGTAATTAAAATAATTTAAAATACATGCACTTAAATCTGTTAGGCGTTCAATTAAAAAAAAAGGTAATAAAGGTTTAAAATCCATGTCTGAAAGTGATTTATTTCTATGTGATATTAGACGCGGATATGGGGTGCCATCGCTCAAAAACGGTGAAGGAGAACATCGTGAGGAAACCGGTATGTCCAAGAACTTTAAAAGTTTTAAGAGATATATTGCATTCACCAACATGCACTGGATTATGGTCCATCTAAATTAAACACTTTAACGTAACTACTGTCATGATTCCTAACTTATTTCAATTGTTTCTTTGTGATTTCTCGGTTTTAAACCTTTTGATATCTAATTTGACTAACAGTCTTTTTATATAAAATGGCGGTTGGAAACGTGTTGACTCGGGAGTCTCGGCAATAGTGCAAATAGTGGGGGTAGGAAGAAGATAATGCCGTAGGATGTTGGAAAGAGGGACTTTAGTCTGGCTTGAGTGTTCATAGCGAAATCATATTGGTCTGAAAACTGTAATAAGTAGGAATAAAGAATAAGAATATGAATAAAGTTATATAAAAGTGAGAATTGGATTATGATTTACCACACTACTATCTTCTAATTTATACTTGAGTAATGGGTATAGTGTTGAGTGACAGTTATTCAGAAATTTAATTTAAGGTTTTAGCATTCGACCATCAGACGCTATATTATAATAGAGTGACCGGGGCAATGTTATTCACGAGATCTAAAGAGGGTTTGTTTGTTCGAGTAATTTTAGGGACGGCAGGGATGTCACTCTTAATTCTCGGTCAAGTCAGCTTTGAGGTTAATTTTATTGTCAGCAAAAACATCTGGAAATTTGCTACGTTTTACTTTTACCGGCAAAATCAATTCAACTTTTGTTTTTGGGTAATACGGTATTACACGGGCATCTTCAAACATTCATGGTCCTTCAAAAGACAATCAGTTTGTGCTGTAAAATTAAATAAGTAAAAACCAAGACCTCCAGTCAAGCGTCAAAGTCTATCACATCTGGTAAGAAGAGTTAAGTGTTTTGAGCATTCGGTGTATTTTCTGTCTTTCTCTCACTAAGCTCTAGCAAAATTCAAAGTAAATGTGTCGTACATGATTCTTGGTTTTGTTTTTAGAGCCGTAAACGAACGAGTTTGGACCAAGCTCGTTTGTTCGTTCATCACTAATTATTTTTGCGTGTGCTTTTATGCAAATCAATGTTACTATGAATCTATTTTAGCTGCTCCTCTACTTCTGGAGCTTATCAAATTTACAGTATTGGGGCCACGCAAGTAGATTCTAGAAATGATCTTCGTTGATTCGAGTTGAGTTACTCCAAAGAAGTATTACTGCTCTTAGAAAAGCAACCAATTCAACAAGAAAGGCTTTAAAATAAGCTAAGCTAGCAAGTGTTTGTCTTATAATTGTCTCGTTCTTCTAACCAGCACAGAGGGAAGAAGAGATCGTTAGAGAATTTCACAATTTCATAACCTTAATAAATGATAATCTCTGGCACCAGAAAAATTGCCAATTACGCCATGTAAATAAATATTGCTTCACTATGTTAATAGACGCAAATAAGAAAATATTTTAAATGACAAAATAATAATGGATTAACTAATTAAATTGATTAACAGCGAAATAAGAGGCGACTAATTTCTATTAGAATGTACAAAAATATAATCAAGAATAGCTTTTTCGCCAAATCCAAGTACCAGGAATGCATAAACAATGAAGAGGTTTTTCCCCCTCGCGAACCATGATCACACTCTTTGTGAATCAAGAGTGAAATATTTCTCCATCGTTTCTGCTATCCTGGTACCTGGTATCAACGAATTAATTTGTCTGTTTTAGTAAATTCATGGTAGGAATAGTTTTTTTTATTTAACCCTTTTTATTGGGTTACCGAATTATCTGGTCGTATAGGTCAATAGTCTATCTGGTCGTATTAAATTTAAATCCACAAACTGCTCAGACAAAAAGTCTCACCAGTCCGGTGACCGGACTAGAATATAACCGAACTACTGAGACACGCTGATCTCAGTGTGATAAAAATGTTTAATTATGTTTTTGTGTTCATAACAGTGATAAGAACGAGAAACGGAGAATCTAAACTAACTTGAGTAATCATCATCATCAGCCAGAAGACCTGCATTTTGCATCCACTGGATGCCAGCGACTCTCACAATGTCGTCGGTCCATCTAGTGGGAGGCCTACCTACGCTGCGTCTTCCGGGTCGTGGTCTCCACTCAAGAACCTTTCTTCCCCATCGCTTATTATCAGTTCTTCGAGCGATGTGGCTTGCCCATTGCCACTTCAACTTCCAAATTTTAACAGCTATGTCGGTGACTGTGGTTCTTTGTCGAATATCCACGTTCCGGATTCTATCGCGCAAAGAAACTCAGAGCATAGCTCTCTCCATTGCCCGCTGTGTGACTGAGTTTTTCCAAAAGGCCAACAGTTAAGGACCACGTCACTGTACCATATGTCAGTATTAACTTGAGTGTCAGTCATAAAATCTGTGTTTCCAATATGTATAATTTAAATAACCTAATAACATCACTTCCGACAAAACACCTTGATCAAGAAAAATATTACTGGCCGGAGGTCCGCAACACATAATTAAACTAATTATAAACCATTTTCGTGTTTATATAGTAGATATCATTACTGAGTGTTGCCGACGCAAGTGATTAAAGTTAAGATATTCATCGAATAGTTACCGTTGCGTCTCGGATCACACCTGCCTGTATCGTAACACTTAACAAGTACGTTGCCAGTACGTAAACTCGTAAGAATCGACGTGAACTGTTGTAGCTTATACGAAAATATGATGTGAACCGTTATAACTGGCCGAATAACTCTTTAGCTCATCAAATTCTTCTTGAATTTGAGTTCTTGGCGTCAGTTTGTGATATATTTACATTTTCACATATTTCCGTACTCTTCTATCGTTTTGAATGCTTGGTGCTGTCCACTGTAAGAATTTGGCTTCTCCTAAGGCACGTCCTCAGCCCGATCTTCGGGTTTTAAGGTTCCGTACCCAAAGGTTGTAAACGGGACCATATTACTAACCCTACACTGTCTGTCTGTCTCGCTGTCTATCTGTCCGTCCATCCCACCTTTTAACGGCTGTATCTTTCCAACCGTTTTGCCTGTTGAAATTTTCAAACAATATGTAATAACATTATATATTAACTAGTGAAAATTCGGCGGTTAACTAAAAAAGAATAAAAGTAAACAACTAAAGTCCCCAAACAACAAATGTATTTTAACGTACTTTTGTATTTGCATCAAACTTGGCAAGATTATAGGACACACAATTATAGTAAAATAATAAATAATAGTCAAGTGCGAGTCGATCACAAATTTCGGGTGCTGTCGGTACTTAGATGGGTGACCGCCTGTTGTGTCATAATGAACTACTTCTTACGCGACATAAACCGACATAATGTCGTACATAATTTACTTTACACGAAAGTTGTAGAACTTATAATTCTTTGACAATATGTTAATTTTACAATATGTTATGACACCGCTTATGGCTCTAATGCATTTTTGTCTTATGAAAGCTTTATTAAAATCTGTACCTCTTCCCCAAATAATTAATTAATATTCTATAAAAGTGAACCGAAATAAGCATGCCTATTTCACTTATTCGATATAATGCTATAACTCTGTTGGAAATCTACAAATGTGATGAAATTTCTTTTTGAAATTGTGAAAGTTTCCAGTTAAGATTTTTATCCATGACTAGCAATGCACCCCGGCTTCGGAAGGGTGCAAGATTTATTACAGACAATTATAAACGTTTAGTGAAAAATTGTCTAACTGATAGTGAAAACCGCATCAATAACCGTTGCATGGTTTAGGAGGAGTTAGCGAATATACAGAGAGACAGACGCGGAGAGCGACCTTATTATATACTGTGTAGAGATAGAGATGAATACTACGAATGACGTTTAATAATTAATACCAAAGTTAATTAATGACAAAGTAAACAGTCTTTGTCACCGATAAGGATATACTTCAAAGGTAATTAATTAAATTGTTATTAAAATCTGACTATGTGCTACAGAGCTACGTTTAGCTTTGTAGAACATAGATTTCTTCCCAAACTGAGAGTTCATGATGTTCTTTTTGATTTATAACTCTCAGATCAATATTACTCATAGTAATTTTTAAACTTTCGCGATTTGAACACACGTTTTAAATGTTTATCGGGACTTATCACGTATTATTTACGGACTCACCCGCAGTTTTCAGTCAGCTCGTGACCACGGCCATTGTAACATGGTCGAAACGTCGAGCGAAAGGTACATATTTTTTTTTTACCTATATTAAATAATACGTGATAAGTCCCGATAAACATTTAAAACAATATTACTCATATTAGAAATTTTGCGGTAGGGCTCTTATACTGAGTCTGATTGAGGAAGTACCATACCTCCTAACTATTCAACCACTAAGAAGTAGTATGCAAACATTACTGTGTTCCGAATTAAAGGGAAATGGTTCATTCATCAATTAATGTGTTAGGGCAGGGTAGTTAAAATTACAGAACATCAAGATGCTCTATGAATGTAGACTAAATAATTGGTTTAAAATCGAGACCAGGTACCAGGAAAAATAAAATAATAATAACATATATAAGTGGCAATTAACATGTTTCTTTTTTTAATTAACTAGCAGCCCACTCCGGCTTCGCACGAGTATAGATATATAGCCTATGTCACCTGGGGATAGTGTAGCTTCCCAACAGTGAAATAATTTTTCAAATCAGTTCAGTTGTTTCGGAGCCTATTCAATGTAAACAAACAAACAATCAAATCTTTCCTCTTTATAATATTAGTATAGATGTATAAAATACAACTAAACCAAAATATGGTTTAAACAATATTCTAACATAGAATATATTTTTACTTTAACAAAAACGGCTAGAAAAATATTTATAAAAAAACTAACATTAGTTAGTACGCCATACCCGGCAAGGACATGAGATACGTTTCCATTCTTACGACCACGTGTGCTACTTTATATTTATGTGTAACTGCCATTTTCTAACAAATAAATAATTTGATTTGATTTGATCAAGATATTTAATATCCAATGAATATCTGCCGTGTTTCTGGCTCAACGCATAAGTATTGCCATTCAACGTGGTAATGCCGCCAGCATGCTGGGTACGCTGCCAACTGGTAGTGGGCTTGAGCATTTGGATTGTCTTTAGACCTTCAACGGTTTATGGGCAGTCTAACTGTATTTGTAGTTTTAGTTTTAGCTTGTATTTTGTTTTGTTCAATAAACAGGTATGAATAACTTGGGCTGACGAGTGCAGTGCATTGTCTTGCAAGATTTTGGACTCCTGTAGTTCAAAATTCTGGACAGCAGTGGTATGTTATGGGCAAGAGTGGTGCTTACTACTAGGCAAGTGACTTGCAAGTCTTGTCACTGAACTGCATAAAAAATATTATAATAATTAGGTAGTGATAGTTTTAGTTTTTAAATACTGTGTATATACTGTGTAATATTTTTCGTGTCAATAAATGTCTCTTACAGTATATTTACATGAAAGACTTGCATACAAAATTATATGTCAAATCAAATTAAGTCAAATCAACCAACGGTACGAATGATTATCGCCGCCACACTTACGAACACTAATTTGTTAAAAAAAGAAAGATTGTTATTCTTATAAGTAGAACGACTTGCACCAAACATTGAGACTTAATGTAATTTTAATAAAACAACATGCATTATCTAAACAACAAAAAAAAAAATAGTGATTTGAGTCAGTAACAAACAAACAACCTAGTTTTATCAAAGTCTCGACAAGGAACTCATAGTATAGTGCTTGCTTAGGTTACCCATAATGTTCCCCTAAACGCTGTTCGGTTCTGTTGAGTTTATCTTCGTTAGTTGTTTGTTTGCCCGACTCAAATCAATTAATCTCCTTTTTCGCTTTGAAGTTCCCCTTCCCTATTCCTATTATGTTCCTGTTACGTTCATATCCCTTGAAAACTTGATTCCAAGAGTGGAATAGTCATCCCTGAGATCTATTCTCATGAGGACTTGTGTATCGTAGAGAAGACATGACACAAGCTCACCACAACAAAATACCTAATACTAACTTTTCCTTAACCTAGAACTAGATAGTTACTGAATTGTTTACTTTGATCTCATTATGTATTTAATTTACCTCATATATTTATTTTCGAGGTTTCTATTATTTATTACATTTTATTGTAAACAGTTTACTTCTTTTGGGCAGACATTGTCTGCTGCAAGACAGCTAACGCTAAAGCAGCAAAAAGGTTGTAAAACTTTTTCTGTACCCTTATTTGGATATCTTTTTTTTTATTTTTATTTTTTATGTTATTTCTAAATTGGATGAGTTTTCAGTGAAAAGGTTATCATTATTGCATTTTTTCACGTTTGGCGTGCTCGCGCTACGTGTCTGCGCTGTTCGCCTTTTAAGTATTAACCACACTTTATCCATTGCTTTGATTGAGCCGTTCTAGTTTAATGGTTTATTTTACTTGTACTTTACCAATTACTGCATTAAAAAGAAACATGTTGTGTATACATATTTAGGAATATAGTTTAGTTTAAAATTTTGTAGTCTACTCTAAGTTTAGATTGTTTTGACCATATTTTGTTTTGTGTGCCAATAAACTAAATAAATAAATAAATAAATGGTCACAGGTTATACAATACCTGATAATCTTAGCAACGATATATCCCCAATCAAGTCTCTATATATCCCCAATTCAGTCGTTTTTCCAAAGACCTAACGAGTCGATCAAAACATAACACGGGGTGTATCTCTAGACGACGGTCATATTCCAACTACCTGAATACCCTCCCAAAGTATGTACGTTGTCAAACCGAACGTTCTGTATATAGGTTGATACCCCAATAATGCCGTAATACGACTGTGATAACTTAAAAGGTGTCACCCTAATATAGTGTCGAAAATGTTCGCTCATTGAAATTGACGAATAGTTCATCAGATTAGAATGACGTCTAAAATTAGTTTTAATAGCATAATCTATATTCATTTTACGAAGCTAGTTAGTGCAAAGATAGTGCACAGCTGCAATTATAAACGTATAAATCAAGACAAATTCTCGCCTTGTATACTTACTGTCTCGACAACTACAAAATAATGCAACGATAAGATTATAAGATGCAATGCATAAATACCGTCCTGTGTTATAGTTACATGTCTAAATGTCTTTTAATAGGCAGTGGTTACATATTTGAGGCGTTTGGGGTCGAGACATTGGGCCCTTGGGGACCGGGAGCTCACCTCATTTTCAAAAATCTTTCAGAGCGCCTGGTTAATGCGACGCGTGACCAAAATGCTGGCGTGTTTCTGGCTCAACGCATTGCCATTCAACGTGGTAATGCCGCCAGCATGCTGGGTACGCTGCCAACTGGTAGTGAGCTTGAGCATTTGGATTGTCTTTAGACCTTCAACGGTCTATGGGCAGTCTAACTGTATTTGTAGTTTTATTTTTAGCTTGTATTTTGTTTAGTTAATAAAGGCGCAAGCCCAGGAAAAAAATATATTATAATAATGGTTAAAGCTAGATCGTATCAGTTTATTGCCAAAATATAATGTTACTAAACTACATATTATAGAGAGGACGATAGAATTAACACTAGGTTATATGTTGTGGTAAATTGTAGTAGGTTAGACGTATTATACTATTATTATACGTTTATTTCAAAAAGTAGGTTTTAACACTAAAATATGATGTCTAGGAAGTATAATAATAATGGGGCCCATTTAGTGGGTGGCAAGTCATCACCCGCCAAAATATCTTGAAATGAGGCATAATTCGCGGGTGCCATACCTCGTACCATAGACCAGGAACATCAAGAATTCACCACAATACCTCAGATTTTTTATCCAATACTGTACAATAGTTTTATATTACATTTTATACCCATAATTGTAAACTTTGTACCCAACAGGGCCTCTTGGTGTTGGCTTCGGCCCCACCAATGCCTATCTAAGGTCCGGGCTAGACCCGTGAAGAAAATGAAATAGTCATATTCTGGTTTCCATATACTAGTGTATAACGGGTTTTAAATAAATTCAACCCATCCTCTTTGACAAGAACAGTGCAGCTCTACAACCTACAACCCACGATGTCCAATGATGAAGAGGATATGTACTTCCTAGGCAAGTGTGCTAAATTTTCGACCACACCATTGCTTCTCATTAGATGCAGTCGTGCTCAAACTGCACTTAATGCTTAGTTGCTTAAATCGGACAATGCAAATTGCGAGGGATCCATAAATTCAGAATTACAAAAACCTGTATAGATATTTATACATGTGAATGGTTACATCTTAGCACAAGCCAATAACCAGTTTAAACTGAATTAAGTAATAAAGTTTTGGAAATAAATTAATATCAAGTATCAACTGAGATGAACTGAACAGAGTGTTCCAGTTATCATTTTCATCGCGGAACACTAAAATCACCAACTTAATTCAATTTAAATCATGCACATTATCTTGCGTGTCTCGACAATGCACGTATTTTTATGTAAATAAAAGATTGAGTTCTCGGTGTATATCGTTATAATAAGTGACGTTTCCTCTTTACGTCGACATGGAACCAACGCTAATTATAATTACAACACCCCAGCACTAGTAACAAGCGGCAAAAACACCATGAGAATTTCGTTCCGGTTGTGATAGTTTTCCTATTTATGTTTGCCATCAATGCTTTGCCGACATTTACCCATGCGGAAAAAAAGTTTGAACAACATTATAAGTGTTGCCAGCAAAATTATATGAAATTTTCCTTACGTGAAATTTTATTTAGGCTGCTTGAATAAATTATGTTTTTTTTTCTATATTCGTTCGTTTTTGTTTCGTTTTATCATATTCATATTCATTTATTAATAAAATGTTATTTTACATGTCAAACTAATCAAATAATAAATTATATCAATAAAATAATAAATTAGATAAAACAATAGTAATTTAGACTAAAATAAAAATAAAAAATGATTAATCAATTAAATAATAAAAAATTAAGTCGGTATCCTTTGACCACAAAGTATACACATGAAAAGTAATAATGTGGTCTAAGATAATGCACGCTTGCCCATGAGATGCCTTTACACTTTTGTCGAGGTTGTATTTTATGAGGAACACTGAGGCAGGGATTTGCGCATATATCCTGTCATAATGACCATACAAGTATCATTTAAACAATTTATTTATTTTTGTCATGTTCTCAAAAAGTTTGTCAAATGTACTGTGTCCTACAAGTATCGTTTGACACACGTTTTGACACGTATTTTTCATCAAAAAACATTAATTATTGATGAGGTTCTTTTGGGAATTAATTTTCTTAGGGTTTAACACTACTGTGCCAATCAAAAACAAATACTACTACATATTTTCAGATTTTGCGTGACTCTTCAGGACCTCGCAGTACAGCGCTGAGCGTACCCCTATTGCCAAACATTGTTTTTCCTTGTTTCTAATAATATATTATGTCCATTGTTTTGTTTGGTTTGGCAATAAATATATCCTATCTTATCTTAACTTCGAATTTTGACAGTTATTCTATAGTATATATATTAGAATCCGTATTGCCAACCCAACAGGGGTTTTGTTTTGCATCCTTGCCTTGTTAGAGAATCCAGACAAATTGACTCATTTAATAAATGAAATATTTATCGATAGCAAAGTTACAGGTCAGTTTCATTAATCTGGCAACTCGAACCGGAATCAAAGTAATGAAGTATTACACAAAACATAATAACTTTGTTATTGCACTTCACGCCTTTGATTTTTCATGTTTTTTTTTTCACATTATAATGTATTGGTTCACTTATTGCGATTGTTTTATATCAATGCTCATGAAAAAAGAGGGTATTGTAGTTAGCTTGTATGTATACAAATACAAATACAAATACAAATCATTTATTCGGGCATAATTTATGTTAAGCTATAGTAATGATCCCAGAGGCTCCTGAACTAGTCAGAGACTGTGTGACGGGAGCCAATGGCTTCTCCTATTAATGTATCAATTAATTATACCAAAACAGTAATAAAGCATTTTAAAAGTATTTAAAAAAATAATAATATTTAAAAGTAATTTAAAATTTTGATTACCATTCCAATAAGTAGCCAAAAGAAAAATAATAATTAGATAAAATAATTTTTAAACCATTAAATACAACAGTCTGCGCTATTCTATGCGCAGTTTGTGTGAACATGTGTATGTATGTGTGTGTGTGTGTGTGTGTGTGAGTGAGTGTGTGAGTGAGTATGCATCTATGTATGCGGTTAGGTAGTCCAAATGTCACTCAATAAGCTATGGAGCAAACTATGCTCGGAGTTTTACGGGACAGAGTTCGAAAAGAAGTTATCCGACATAGAACTTAAGTTACCGATATAGCTCATACAATTAGTGAACTAAAATGGCAATAAACCGGCTTCACTACCCAAAAAAACGATAAATGATAGGGTAGAAGAGTTCTTGAGTGTAGACCTCTTTTAGGCAAACGTAGTATGTATAGAACACCCTTCAGCCAGGTGGAGTGACGACCTGCGTAAAACGGCGGGTAAAAACTAAACGCGAAAACTGCTAAACGAGCACAGTGGCGTGCACTAGGAGAGGGCAATGTCCGAAAGTGGTCAATAAATCCTGACTATGAGATGTTATTTGAAATACTAGCTGCGCTTCCAGGTTTCACCTGTGTTGACATTCTCTCTAGAATCGTAAATTTACCGAGAGAGTAAGTATCCTATGTCATACTCCGGCCATCCAACTATCAGTGTAAAAAATATCATTGAAATCTCACAACGATTGCGATTTTTTGACAGGCATCTAAGTTTCAGTGTGAGAGGTTTCTATGTCATTATCATTTCCCATAGGCCTGTACCTAACCTACGCATCAATCGAATCGGCCAAAGATGGTCACTGGTACAGAAAAGAGAAGTAAAAAAATTTACGAAAAAAAAATATTTTCTGTGGCACTGGATAGGTGCCACAGAACCCTTAGGGGTTACTTAACCACAAGTAACCCTTAAAAACCTAGAGTAGATAATTAAATTGGTCTGTCTACTACATACAAAATAGACTTAAAATAAAGGAGAAAATTTCCAGACAGTCCTGCGGCCCCACAAGGCCTAGGCTCAAGGCCAGGAAAAATTGTATGCAGGCCCTTTAGTACAAGAATAGATTATTACATCTAAGTTAGGTTAGGGTGCTGATCTTTGGATTAAAAAAAAATGGCATGCTAAGGTTTTTTAGTATATAAGTTAAAATATTGTTGTTTAGCCATGCCGTTACGCGGCTAATTCCGACATCTGCTGCTTATAACACTTTTGCCCAAGACATATGTCCTTGAAAATTACTTTTTCAACTGCATAGCAGATTACATCTACCCCGGGCATGTCAAGGTCCAAAACGTCACTCATGTAAATAGTGAAGAGAGTGGGTTCATGAATATCCCCCTGGGGGACCCCGAAACTCACCGGAAGTTCATTGCTAAAGCTCGAGCCGACCCTAACTCGTTGTCATTTAGGTCGCTATGGAACCAACTAAGAGCAATACCTCTGATTCCAGCTAGTTCAAGCTTCTTAGGATCAGAATATATTCAGAATTAATAACATCTTGAACTGTACTTAAGTGTAAATGTTTTATTTTCTGATGATTTTGTTCATCATCATCATCAGCCAGAAGGCGTCCACTGCTGAACATAAGCCTCCCCTTTTAACCTCCACACTGAACGACAGTCTGCCTTTTGCATCCAATGGATACCCACAACTCTCACAATGTCGTCGGTCCATCTAGTGGGAGGCCTCCCTACGCTGCGTCTTCCGGTTCGTGGTCTCCACTCCAGAACCTTTCTTCCCCATCGGTTATCGGTTCTTCGAACGATGTGGCCTGCCCATTGCCACTTCAACTTGCAAATTTTAACAGCTATGTCGGTGACTCCTTTGGGTTCTGGATTTTGTTCACCAATTTTTAATGTAATATTTTTTATTATCTTTTTATGTTACACAAATGACAACACTATATTTTTTATTGAATTTATGACATAATGTTAAGTCATTCAAGTATAATTCAAGTTAACTTGACATATCACATATCATTGTTGAATATCAATCGAGACCGTATCGAAAGCGAATGTGAGATAGAGGAAAACTCCCACACAGTGCAGGTTTTGGTCTACGGAAGACGAGATTAAATGCGTTAGTAACACAACATCCTCGGCCAATCTTCCGCGCCTAAAACAAATGACTCTGAATAATACAATTTCGCTTTGAGATATAGAGAATAGTTTTTTAAAAAAGACAGCAAAGATATCGGTCTGTAATTATTGGGCATATCTTTAGGTACATCTTTGTGAATAGGAATCACCACCGCAAGTTTCCAACTTGTTGGTAATCTGCCGCTCTCGAGACTCAAGTTACAAATGTAGATAAGTGGTTTTTCAAGATATCAGGCTTAATATGCTTAATTAGGATACTGGTAACAACATCATGACCAGGCGCATAGTCTTCTTTAATACTTGAGTTTACTGATTTCATATCTACCTATAGATATATAGAAAAGGAATGTAAAGAGTTATCGATACTTGTGTGTGAGTTCGCTAGAATTATACACAGTGTTCAAGCCTTTACTAAAGAAATTGCCAGCTAGTTTACCATGTATATAATCAAAGGTTTACATTTAGTAATTGAACAGGATCCTAGTGACTAACAACTAAGTTGCACTTGTTTGTGATTTTGTTTTATCATATATGCTGTATATGGTTTGCCACAGCTTTCTAGGGTTGTCCTTGCTCTCGAGAAGCTTCTGTGTTTGGAGTTTTTCTTTGTAAAAATTACGATATCTGCAGTATGTAATTTGAAGAATTTTTCACACCACCTGCTTGGTAATGTCCAATTACATATCATGCAACCCCAACGTAAAGTAAAGCATTATCTCTTAAGGGATATAAAGTTGTATGAAACTCCCTAGGGTATAAAGTGATTTGAATTTGGAACGTCAAATTCGTGTGGAAACTCGTGGAAAACTAAGTAAAAAAAATGCCCATATGGCATTGTAAAGAAGTTTCTTTGAAAATCAGACTGGTCACCACAAGCAGAACTCAAAAAATATTAAAGAAGTGCGTTTACAAAGAATGTGAAACAAAAGGCGGTGTTTGATGCTGTGATGTAGTTGAAACCTGGCTTTTTATTGTCTCCCAGAATGTGTGAAAAGTAGAGTATGCTCCTCTGGAATAAAGCCTGTCTTCATCTTGGGCAGCTTGAACCCCTCGCTTCACTCAAGACTATATAACTCCCTCGCTCGCTCGGGAGTTAACTCTAGAGTCCCTCGTTACGCTCAGGTTTCAATATGCTGCCCGTGACGTTAAAAAAAGTGCTATAACTATTTAAATAGTTGACACTGCCAAGTACACAAGACGTGAAGTGCCAAATCCTCTTTTAGGAGGAATTAAAAACATTACAATCTACGAGTAGCTGCCAAATTTGCACTAAATAGGTTCATTTCGCTTTATAAAGTCAGAACTTCTCTCATGGTTGTTGCTGGCAAGTTTAAAACGTCGTTTGGGAGTTCTAATGGCCACCTTCTGTCTCCATCATCAGATTAATCGATGTTACCATAAAATTGTATTGTCACCAAACTTACATAAGTATGCCAAATTTCAACTTAATCGGTTGAGGATAACTGGTCTAAAATTCAGTTGCAAGATTTGTCCTACACATACCGCGACATACTAACAGGGTAAGATGAATAAAAATTTGAAAAAAAGGTTTCGTGGTACCTACTTAATTCTCGTGATTTATATGCCCCTGACATAACCCGGGTAGGTCTTAAAACTGCAACCAGAACCACCGGAGGATGGGCACCAGCGTCCTATTAGTTCACGGTGAACGTACTGCGATCCCCAAGACGCCTGCCAAGCTTGGTGATTATGGCAACACTCCAACATACCAGGCGTAAATATATTTACTTAACAAATCTTTTTAAAATCATACACAGTTATATAGATTCTCCATCTCTCATTTCCTACATTAACCTGAATATAAAGCCCAGATCACGCAATTCCCATTCAAAATATTTATCTTTATATCTATAACTTATATCTATAAGTTTTTGAAAACATCACAATTTATTACAATCCTATTATACACATGTGTCGCCAATACAATGAAATTTCATCTATTCACTGTATCATTTTTAACAACAATCTTTATGAATTCAAAAAGGATATCTTGGCTATCCTTTATTCTGAGAGGATGCCAAATCATCTCTATCTCTACAGTACTCTACAGTATAAATTGAAGTCGCTTTCCGCGTCTGTCTGTCTGTCTGTATGTCTGTATGGCTGCTAACTCCTCCTAAACCACGCAACGGATTTTGATGCGGTTTTCACCATCAGTTAGATACATTTTCAAGGAAGGTTTATATATATAACTAGCGACCTGCCCCGGCTTCGCACGTAAATTACACCTGTGCGAAGCCGGGTGGGCGGGTCGCTAGTGCATATATAAAAGCATGATTTGGTATCCTCTGGGATCTTAACACATCTTAATACATTTCAATTCACGCTGCAGTACTTTAGCTGCAGCGTCTGTTGTAGCTTCGATTAGTCCTTGCCATTGATCTAACATTAACTTATAATCTTATCAGTAATTGCCAGTCTGTGTTCGCATATTTTGGGATCCTCTCCAGTTCAAAACTGTAATACAGTGTAAACTCTTTATAACGAAACTCAAGGGACTGAGCATTTTTTGTCGTTTTAGAGAGCTATCGTTATATGGAGTGAACAAAAGAACAACCAAATTAACAAGAATTTTTAATATGTATGTCTTAGATAATAAATGCTTATTATAATATTAATCGTCAACACTAATCGCTTTCTGTTTACTGGCCATGTTAACAGTTTCAAAGTAGGTTTACGACTGATAATACGATAGGTACCCAGTATGCTTGGTCGAAGACGAGAAAACAATGCGTCATACTGCACGTGTTCAAGGCAATTAAGGATAACAAAAGCTAGACCGACCTCGGATGTTTCGGAGCTTCAAAGTCTTTTGTTACCTGATAACATAACATAAACAATAATACCGATAATAAATATTTATTGTCTAAAAATATGAACACATTTCTTCGTAATAGAGAATGGCGTATCGCTATAAAGAGTGTTTTAATAGGTGGGTTTTAACGAAAACCAACCAAGTTGGGCTCACTTCAACGTTACAGTGAGTTTATTGTTATAAAGGATAACGTTATAAAGAGTTTACACTGTATTTGCAATAAGTTTAGCTTAAGTTGAGATTATCCTGTTTTGTGTACCTTCTAAATAAAACTAAAATAAATACCCCTGAATTAATGTTCATTTTCTAAATGCCCTAGTTCGGATGTTAATTGCATCACATAATCTTCTGTGAAAACGAGTAAGTAGGTCGATAAAATATGATTGCGTGTGCTTTGAACACCGGCGCCTCGTGCTGTCGGCGGTCCTAGAGACACGGATCTATATCAGATTCAACATTCATAATTATCTAATAAACTCATGTTTTGCGGCCTTTACGTTTTGCCGCTATCAACACATAAAATGGTGTTGGCTGTATTAATCGATATCTATTTCATAGGCGCGCATTCGCCGATTTAGATAACACACCCGTACATATGAAATAAGTTAATACTTATTTAATTGTTTTACACAATAATTGTTTGTATTATTTATTTTTTTCAATTTTACTTATCATTAGTGTGTCGTAATAAATATACTAATCATCATCATCATCAGCCAGAAGACGTCCTCTTCTGAACATAGGCCTCTTAACTTTCTGATTAGGCCCTTTAACTTTCACACTGAACGACAGCCTGCCTTTTGCATCCACTGGATGCAAGCGACTCTCACAATGTCGTCGGTCCATCTAGTAGGAGGCTTACCTACGCTGCGTCTTCCGGTTCGTGGTCTCCACTCAAGAACCTTTCTTCCCCATAGGTTATCGGTTCTTCGAGCGATGTAGCCTGTCCATTGCCACTTCAATTTGCAAATTTTAACAGCTATGTGACTTCTTAATCTATTAAAAATATGAAAATGAACCTTACAACTATCAATCCTGTGTATGCTATAAGTCCATTTTAACAATTTCTTCTGCTGCTTTCGCCACCTCTTCTTTTGTTACTGGCACTTTAGTTTTCTTCTGTGGCTTTTGCTCAGGTTTTGATTCAGGTGTGCTCTTAAATTGATTGGGTTTTGGGTTCTTATTAATTTCCACAAACTCCTTGTGTATATCAAAGACTTTCTGTTTGATATTTTTTAGCCCCAGATTAACTGCTTTCGCTTTAGTTTTCTTCAGACTCTTTGCTCCTGCTACTTTAAAGACGTTAGCTTTAGGTCCTTTTTTATTTATGCCCATTTTCACAAAAAAAAATATACCAAAATCGCAATGTTTCCTATATAGGTTTCTAATTTCTTAAATTCTGTCTGTGACTCTGGTTCTTTGGCGAATATCCACGTTTCGGATTCTATCGCGCAAAGAAACTCCGAGCATAGATCTCTCCATAAGTTATAAGTTTACATTATGTACCTACAATGACAGTAATTACTATTATTAGTAGTGGTACCAACGGTTTATTGATTCAAGAGTTTATTGCTATTCGTATCTGTTTATGTAAGTCCATAATATGGTTTTCATTTGTCAAATGGTTATTTTATTCGCTTAATTCTCTTACTTAAATGTATAATCCTAAACCAACTTAGGTTCCGGTTCGTGGTCTCCACTCAAGAACCTTTCTTCCCCATAGGTTATCGGTTCTTCGAGCTATGTGGCCTGTCCATTGCCACTTCAATTTGCAAATTTTAACAGCTATGTGACTTCTTAATCTATTAAAAATATGAAAATGAACCTTACAACTATCAATCCTGTGTATGCTATAAGTCCATTTTAACAATTTCTTCTGCTGCTTTCGCCACCTCTTCTTTTGTTACTGGCACTTTAGTTTTCTTCTGTGACTGTTGCTCAGGTTTTGATGCAGGTGTGCTCTTAGATTTATTGGGTTTTGGGTTCTTATTAATTTCCACAAACTCCTTGTCTATATCAAAGACTTTCTGTTTGATATTTTTAAGCCCCAGATTAACTGCTTTCGCTTTAGTTTTCTTCAGACTCTTTGCTCCTGCTACTTTAAAGACGTTAGCTTTAGGCCCTTTATAAATTTATGCCCATTTTAACAAAAAAAAAAAAAAAAAAAAATCGCAATGTTTCCTATATAGGTCTCTAATTTCTTAAATTCTGTCAGTGACTCTGGTTCTTTGGCGAATGTCCACGTTTCGGATTCTATCGCGCAAAGAAACTCCGAGCATAGATCTCTCCATAAGTTATAAGTTTACATTATGTACCTACAATGACAGTAATTACTATTATTAGTAGTGGTACCAACGGTTTATTGATTCAAGAGTTTATTGCTATTCGTATCTGTTTATGTAAGTCCATAATATGGTTTTCATTTGTCAAATGGTTATTTTATTCGCTTAATTCTCTTACTTAAATGTATAATCCTAAACCAACTTAGGTTCCGGTTCGTGGTCTCCACTCAAGAACCTTTCTTCCCCATAGGTTATCGGTTCTTCGAGCTATGTGGCCTGTCCATTGCCACTTCAATTTGCAAATTTTAACAGCTATGTGACTTCTTAATCTATTAAAAATATGAAAATGAACCTTACAACTATCAATCCTGTGTATGCTATAAGTCCATTTTAACAATTTCTTCTGCTGCTTTCGCCACCTCTTCTTTTGTTACTGGCACTTTAGTTTTCTTCTGTGGCTTTTGCTCAGGTTTTGATTCAGGTGTGCTCTTAAATTGATTGGGTTTTGGGTTCTTATTAATTTCCACAAACTCCTTGTGTATATCAAAGACTTTCTGTTTGATATTTTTTAGCCCCAGATTAACTGCTTTCGCTTTAGTTTTCTTCAGACTCTTTGCTCCTGCTACTTTAAAGACGTTAGCTTTAGGTCCTTTTTTATTTATGCCCATTTTCACAAAAAAAAATATACCAAAATCGCAATGTTTCCTATATAGGTTTCTAATTTCTTAAATTCTGTCTGTGACTCTGGTTCTTTGGCGAATGTCCACGTTTCGGATTCTATCGCGCAAAGAAACTCCGAGCATAGATCTCTCCATAAGTTATAAGTTTACATTATGTACCTACAATGACAGTAATTACTATTATTAGTAGTGGTACCAACGGTTTATTGATTCAAGAGTTTATTGCTATTCGTATCTGTTTATGTAAGTCCATAATATGGTTTTCATTTGTCAAATGGTTATTTTATTCGCTTAATTCTCTTACTTAAATGTATAATCCTAAACCAACTTAGGTTCCGGTTCGTGGTCTCCACTCAAGAACCTTTCTTCCCCATAGGTTATCGGTTCTTCGAGCTATGTGGCCTGTCCATTGCCACTTCAATTTGCAAATTTTAACAGCTATGTGACTTCTTAATCTATTAAAAATATGAAAATGAACCTTACAACTATCAATCCTGTGTATGCTATAAGTCCATTTTAACAATTTCTTCTGCTGCTTTCGCCACCTCTTCTTTTGTTACTGGCACTTTAGTTTTCTTCTGTGGCTTTTGCTCAGGTTTTGATTCAGGTGTGCTCTTAAATTGATTGGGTTTTGGGTTCTTATTAATTTCCACAAACTCCTTGTGTATATCAAAGACTTTCTGTTTGATATTTTTTAGCCCCAGATTAACTGCTTTCGCTTTAGTTTTCTTCAGACTCTTTGCTCCTGCTACTTTAAAGACGTTAGCTTTAGGCCCTTTATAAATTTATGCCCATTTTAACAAAAAAAAAAAAAAAAATCGCAATGTTTCCTATATAGGTCTCTAATTTCTTAAATTCTGTCAGTGACTCTGGTTCTTTGGCGAATGTCCACGTTTCGGATTCTATCGCGCAAAGAAACTCCGAGCATAGATCTCTCCATAAGTTATAAGTTTACATTATGTACCTACAATGACAGTAATTACTATTATTAGTAGTGGTACCAACGGTTTATTGATTCAAGAGTTTATTGCTATTCGTATCTGTTTATGTAAGTCCATAATATGGTTTTCATTTGTCAAATGGTTATTTTATTCGCTTAATTCTCTTACTTAAATGTATAATCCTAAACCAACTTAGGTTCCGGTTCGTGGTCTCCACTCAAGAACCTTTCTTCCCCATAGGTTATCGGTTCTTCGAGCTATGTGGCCTGTCCATTGCCACTTCAATTTGCAAATTTTAACAGCTATGTGACTTCTTAATCTATTAAAAATATGAAAATGAACCTTACAACTATCAATCCTGTGTATGCTATAAGTCCATTTTAACAATTTCTTCTGCTGCTTTCGCCACCTCTTCTTTTGTTACTGGCACTTTAGTTTTCTTCTGTGACTGTTGCTCAGGTTTTGATGCAGGTGTGCTCTTAGATTTATTGGGTTTTGGGTTCTTATTAATTTCCACAAACTCCTTGTCTATATCAAAGACTTTCTGTTTGATATTTTTAAGCCCCAGATTAACTGCTTTCGCTTTAGTTTTCTTCAGACTCTTTGCTCCTGCTACTTTAAAGACGTTAGCTTTAGGCCCTTTATAAATTTATGCCCATTTTAACAAAAAAAAAAAAAAAAAAAAATCGCAATGTTTCCTATATAGGTCTCTAATTTCTTAAATTCTGTCAGTGACTCTGGTTCTTTGGCGAATGTCCACGTTTCGGATTCTATCGCGCAAAGAAACTCCGAGCATAGATCTCTCCATAAGTTATAAGTTTACATTATGTACCTACAATGACAGTAATTACTATTATTAGTAGTGGTACCAACGGTTTATTGATTCAAGAGTTTATTGCTATTCGTATCTGTTTATGTAAGTCCATAATATGGTTTTCATTTGTCAAATGGTTATTTTATTCGCTTAATTCTCTTACTTAAATGTATAATCCTAAACCAACTTAGGTTCCGGTTCGTGGTCTCCACTCAAGAACCTTTCTTCCCCATAGGTTATCGGTTCTTCGAGCTATGTGGCCTGTCCATTGCCACTTCAATTTGCAAATTTTAACAGCTATGTGACTTCTTAATCTATTAAAAATATGAAAATGAACCTTACAACTATCAATCCTGTGTATGCTATAAGTCCATTTTAACAATTTCTTCTGCTGCTTTCGCCACCTCTTCTTTTGTTACTGGCACTTTAGTTTTCTTCTGTGGCTTTTGCTCAGGTTTTGATTCAGGTGTGCTCTTAAATTGATTGGGTTTTGGGTTCTTATTAATTTCCACAAACTCCTTGTGTATATCAAAGACTTTCTGTTTGATATTTTTTAGCCCCAGATTAACTGCTTTCGCTTTAGTTTTCTTCAGACTCTTTGCTCCTGCTACTTTAAAGACGTTAGCTTTAGGTCCTTTTTTATTTATGCCCATTTTCACAAAAAAAAATATACCAAAATCGCAATGTTTCCTATATAGGTTTCTAATTTCTTAAATTCTGTCTGTGACTCTGGTTCTTTGGCGAATATCCACGTTTCGGATTCTATCGCGCAAAGAAACTCCGAGCATAGATCTCTCCATAAGTTATAAGTTTACATTATGTACCTACAATGACAGTAATTACTATTATTAGTAGTGGTACCAACGGTTTATTGATTCAAGAGTTTATTGCTATTCGTATCTGTTTATGTAAGTCCATAATATGGTTTTCATTTGTCAAATGGTTATTTTATTCGCTTAATTCTCTTACTTAAATGTATAATCCTAAACCAACTTAGGTTCCGGTTCGTGGTCTCCACTCAAGAACCTTTCTTCCCCATAGGTTATCGGTTCTTCGAGCTATGTGGCCTGTCCATTGCCACTTCAATTTGCAAATTTTAACAGCTATGTGACTTCTTAATCTATTAAAAATATGAAAATGAACCTTACAACTATCAATCCTGTGTATGCTATAAGTCCATTTTAACAATTTCTTCTGCTGCTTTCGCCACCTCTTCTTTTGTTACTGGCACTTTAGTTTTCTTCTGTGGCTTTTGCTCAGGTTTTGATTCAGGTGTGCTCTTAGATTGATTGGGTTCTGGGTTCTTATTAATTTCCACAAACTCCTTGTTTATGTCAGAGACTTTCTGTTTGATATTTTTTAGCCCCAGATTATCTGATTTCGCTTTAGTTTTCTTCAGACTCTTTGCTTCTGCTACTTTAAAAACGTTAGCTTTAGGCGCTTTATTTATTTTTGCCCATTTTCACAAAAGAAAATAACCAAAATCGCAATGTTTCCTATACAGGTCTCTAATTTCTTAAAGTCTCTAATTTCTTAAATTCTGTCAGTGACTCTGGTTCTTTGGCGAATGTCCACGTTTCGGATTCTATCGCGCAAAGAAACTCCGAGCATAGATCTCTCCATAAGTTATAAGTTTACATTATGTACCTACAATGACAGTAATTACTATTATTAGTAGTGGTACCAACGGTTTATTGATTCAAGAGTTTATTGCTATTCGTATCTGTTTATGTAAGTCCATAATATGGTTTTCATTTGTCAAATGGTTATTTTATTCGCTTAATTCTCTTACTTAAATGTATAATCCTAAACCAACTTAGGTTCCGGTTCGTGGTCTCCACTCAAGAACCTTTCTTCCCCATAGGTTATCGGTTCTTCGAGCTATGTGGCCTGTCCATTGCCACTTCAATTTGCAAATTTTAACAGCTATGTGACTTCTTAATCTATTAAAAATATGAAAATGAACCTTACAACTATCAATCCTGTGTATGCTATAAGTCCATTTTAACAATTTCTTCTGCTGCTTTCGCCACCTCTTCTTTTGTTACTGGCACTTTAGTTTTCTTCTGTGGCTTTTGCTCAGGTTTTGATTCAGGTGTGCTCTTAAATTGATTGGGTTTTGGGTTCTTATTAATTTCCACAAACTCCTTGTGTATATCAAAGACTTTCTGTTTGATATTTTTTAGCCCCAGATTAACTGCTTTCGCTTTAGTTTTCTTCAGACTCTTTGCTCCTGCTACTTTAAAGACGTTAGCTTTAGGTCCTTTTTTATTTATGCCCATTTTCACAAAAAAAAAAATACCAAAATCGCAATGTTTCCTATATAGGTTTCTAATTTCTTAAATTCTGTCTGTGACTCTGGTTCTTTGGCGAATGTCCACGTTTCGGATTCTATCGCGCAAAGAAACTCCGAGCATAGATCTCTCCATAAGTTATAAGTTTACATTATGTACCTACAATGACAGTAATTACTATTATTAGTAGTGGTACCAACGGTTTATTGATTCAAGAGTTTATTGCTATTCGTATCTGTTTATGTAAGTCCATAATATGGTTTTCATTTGTCAAATGGTTATTTTATTCGCTTAATTCTCTTACTTAAATGTATAATCCTAAACCAACTTAGGTTCCGGTTCGTGGTCTCCACTCAAGAACCTTTCTTCCCCATAGGTTATCGGTTCTTCGAGCTATGTGGCCTGTCCATTGCCACTTCAATTTGCAAATTTTAACAGCTATGTGACTTCTTAATCTATTAAAAATATGAAAATGAACCTTACAACTATCAATCCTGTGTATGCTATAAGTCCATTTTAACAATTTCTTCTGCTGCTTTCGCCACCTCTTCTTTTGTTACTGGCACTTTAGTTTTCTTCTGTGACTGTTGCTCAGGTTTTGATGCAGGTGTGCTCTTAGATTTATTGGGTTTTGGGTTCTTATTAATTTCCACAAACTCCTTGTCTATATCAAAGACTTTCTGTTTGATATTTTTAAGCCCCAGATTAACTGCTTTCGCTTTAGTTTTCTTCAGACTCTTTGCTCCTGCTACTTTAAAGACGTTAGCTTTAGGCCCTTTATAAATTTATGCCCATTTTAACAAAAAAAAAAAAAAAAAAAAAATCGCAATGTTTCCTATATAGGTCTCTAATTTCTTAAATTCTGTCAGTGACTCTGGTTCTTTGGCGAATGTCCACGTTTCGGATTCTATCGCGCAAAGAAACTCCGAGCATAGATCTCTCCATAAGTTATAAGTTTACATTATGTACCTACAATGACAGTAATTACTATTATTAGTAGTGGTACCAACGGTTTATTGATTCAAGAGTTTATTGCTATTCGTATCTGTTTATGTAAGTCCATAATATGGTTTTCATTTGTCAAATGGTTATTTTATTCGCTTAATTCTCTTACTTAAATGTATAATCCTAAACCAACTTAGGTTCCGGTTCGTGGTCTCCACTCAAGAACCTTTCTTCCCCATAGGTTATCGGTTCTTCGAGCTATGTGGCCTGTCCATTGCCACTTCAATTTGCAAATTTTAACAGCTATGTGACTTCTTAATCTATTAAAAATATGAAAATGAACCTTACAACTATCAATCCTGTGTATGCTATAAGTCCATTTTAACAATTTCTTCTGCTGCTTTCGCCACCTCTTCTTTTGTTACTGGCACTTTAGTTTTCTTCTGTGGCTTTTGCTCAGGTTTTGATTCAGGTGTGCTCTTAAATTGATTGGGTTTTGGGTTCTTATTAATTTCCACAAACTCCTTGTGTATATCAAAGACTTTCTGTTTGATATTTTTTAGCCCCAGATTAACTGCTTTCGCTTTAGTTTTCTTCAGACTCTTTGCTCCTGCTACTTTAAAGACGTTAGCTTTAGGTCCTTTTTTATTTATGCCCATTTTCACAAAAAAAAATATACCAAAATCGCAATGTTTCCTATATAGGTTTCTAATTTCTTAAATTCTGTCTGTGACTCTGGTTCTTTGGCGAATATCCACGTTTCGGATTCTATCGCGCAAAGAAACTCCGAGCATAGATCTCTCCATAAGTTATAAGTTTACATTATGTACCTACAATGACAGTAATTACTATTATTAGTAGTGGTACCAACGGTTTATTGATTCAAGAGTTTATTGCTATTCGTATCTGTTTATGTAAGTCCATAATATGGTTTTCATTTGTCAAATGGTTATTTTATTCGCTTAATTCTCTTACTTAAATGTATAATCCTAAACCAACTTAGGTTCCGGTTCGTGGTCTCCACTCAAGAACCTTTCTTCCCCATAGGTTATCGGTTCTTCGAGCTATGTGGCCTGTCCATTGCCACTTCAATTTGCAAATTTTAACAGCTATGTGACTTCTTAATCTATTAAAAATATGAAAATGAACCTTACAACTATCAATCCTGTGTATGCTATAAGTCCATTTTAACAATTTCTTCTGCTGCTTTCGCCACCTCTTCTTTTGTTACTGGCACTTTAGTTTTCTTCTGTGGCTTTTGCTCAGGTTTTGATTCAGGTGTGCTCTTAGATTGATTGGGTTCTGGGTTCTTATTAATTTCCACAAACTCCTTGTTTATGTCAGAGACTTTCTGTTTGATATTTTTTAGCCCCAGATTATCTGATTTCGCTTTAGTTTTCTTCAGACTCTTTGCTTCTGCTACTTTAAAAACGTTAGCTTTAGGCGCTTTATTTATTTTTGCCCATTTTCACAAAAGAAAATAACCAAAATCGCAATGTTTCCTATACAGGTCTCTAATTTCTTAAAGTCTCTAATTTCTTAAATTCTGTCAGTGACTCTGGTTCTTTGGCGAATGTCCACGTTTCGGATTCTATCGCGCAAAGAAACTCCGAGCATAGATCTCTCCATAAGTTATAAGTTTACATTATGTACCTACAATGACAGTAATTACTATTATTAGTAGTGGTACCAACGGTTTATTGATTCAAGAGTTTATTGCTATTCGTATCTGTTTATGTAAGTCCATAATATGGTTTTCATTTGTCAAATGGTTATTTTATTCGCTTAATTCTCTTACTTAAATGTATAATCCTAAACCAACTTAGGTTCCGGTTCGTGGTCTCCACTCAAGAACCTTTCTTCCCCATAGGTTATCGGTTCTTCGAGCTATGTGGCCTGTCCATTGCCACTTCAATTTGCAAATTTTAACAGCTATGTGACTTCTTAATCTATTAAAAATATGAAAATGAACCTTACAACTATCAATCCTGTGTATGCTATAAGTCCATTTTAACAATTTCTTCTGCTGCTTTCGCCACCTCTTCTTTTGTTACTGGCACTTTAGTTTTCTTCTGTGGCTTTTGCTCAGGTTTTGATTCAGGTGTGCTCTTAAATTGATTGGGTTTTGGGTTCTTATTAATTTCCACAAACTCCTTGTGTATATCAAAGACTTTCTGTTTGATATTTTTTAGCCCCAGATTAACTGCTTTCGCTTTAGTTTTCTTCAGACTCTTTGCTCCTGCTACTTTAAAGACGTTAGCTTTAGGTCCTTTTTTATTTATGCCCATTTTCACAAAAAAAAAAATACCAAAATCGCAATGTTTCCTATATAGGTTTCTAATTTCTTAAATTCTGTCTGTGACTCTGGTTCTTTGGCGAATATCCACGTTTCGGATTCTATCGCGCAAAGAAACTCCGAGCATAGATCTCTCCATAAGTTATAAGTTTACATTATGTACCTACAATGACAGTAATTACTATTATTAGTAGTGGTACCAACGGTTTATTGATTCAAGAGTTTATTGCTATTCGTATCTGTTTATGTAAGTCCATAATATGGTTTTCATTTGTCAAATGGTTATTTTATTCGCTTAATTCTCTTACTTAAATGTATAATCCTAAACAAACTTAGGTTCCGGTTCGTGGTCTCCACTCAAGAACCTTTCTTCCCCATAGGTTATCGGTTCTTCGAGCTATGTGGCCTGTCCATTGCCACTTCAATTTGCAAATTTTAACAGCTATGTGACTTCTTAATCTATTAAAAATATGAAAATGAACCTTACAACTATCAATCCTGTGTATGCTATAAGTCCATTTTAACAATTTCTTCTGCTGCTTTCGCCACCTCTTCTTTTGTTACTGGCACTTTAGTTTTCTTATGTGGCTTTTGCTCAGGTTTTGATTCAGGTGTGCTCTTAGATTGATTGGGTTCTGGGTTCTTATTAATTTCCACAAACTCCTTGTTTATGTCAGAGACTTTCTGTTTGATATTTTTTAGCCCCAGATTATCTGATTTCGCTTTAGTTTTCTTCAGACTCTTTGCTTCTGCTACTTTAAAAACGTTAGCTTTAGGCGCTTTATTTATTTTTGCCCATTTTCACAAAAGAAAATTACCAAAATCGCAATATTTCCTATACAGGTCTCTAATTTCTTAAATTCTGTCAGTGACTTTGGTTCTTAGCCGAATATCCATGTTTCGGATTCCATCGCGCAAAGAAACTCCAATCATAGCTCTTTCCATTGCCCGCTGTGTGACTCTGAGTTTTTCCAAAAGGCCAACAATTAAGGACCACGTTTCAGTACCATATAACTACTCTTTAGACCTTCAACGCTCTATGGGCAGTCTAAATGTTTTTGTAATGTAAGTGTTAGCTTGTATTTTGTTTAGTAATAAAGGCACTTACCCTATTTATTGTAGGTACTTACTCGAATTGTTAATATTAATCAAATAACTTCACGTGGCATTGGTGTTAATCATTCATTTCCCAGATAGTGTTTACAAGTAGGTAGCATTCATCACAGTATATAAAAAATGGATATTTAAAATCTGACCGGAAATTGGAAATTTTGGTTTCTGTTCAACAAACACCTGCTGGCTTATCCACTTATTCCTAAGCACCCTGTATTTATGTTGTTAAAGCAACTTCCCATTGTTGCCGGTCTAAGTTAAGGAAAAGGTCAAGAAAAATGTCTTTAGTCACAAACATTTTCTATTATTCCAAAATTGACTATATCTCAGTACAGTATAATCCTCTGCGAAAAATAATTAAATAGAAGCGTTATAGCAACAGTTTCACCCCCCTCCCCCTGGTTTCATTCCATTTCCATTTGGTAAAATTTTGAGCATATCGTTTGCAATTGTGTGATAATCAATATTGAAGTGTGCGTTTGTAGAACTAGTAAAAATATGTCAGTGTGTGTCAATACGTGTTAACCTCGTCCCCTTCAGGTTTTGGCTGACTTTCGGTACTATCTCGAGTTTGAGGCAGATCTAAACTATATAATGGTAGTTGGTAGTGGTACTATTTATTGTAGTTTAAAACAGTGTTTAGTATAATTATAGGTTTATAAATAACTAGTAGTCCGCCCCAGCTTCGCACGGGTATAGATTATATCCTATGTCACCCGGGGATAGTGTAGCTTCCCAACAGTGAAAGAATTTTTCAAATCGGTCCAGTAGTTTAGGAGCCTATTCAATGCAAACAAACAAACAAACATTCAAATCTTTCCTCTTTATAATATTAGTATAGATTATATATATCTTGAAATAACCTTTAGTGTCGCAAAGTAATACCTGATCCAACCATAACTAACATAATATTCGTCTATGATACGGCTGATTTATCATTAAGATGATATTCTCTTCAATTGCTACAAAAATTTAAAGATGGAAACTTTGTTTCTTAAATTATGATTTTAACAATGTTCTTAGATAGACATAATCTCGTATTTTTTTTGATTTAACTAAAACGAATAAAAATATAATTATATAAAAAAAACTAACATTTGTACGCTGTAAAAGGCAAGGACATGAGATACGTTTCCATTCTTACGATCATGTATGCTACTTTATAATATGTATTTTACATACCATTTTCTGACAAATAAATAATTTGAATTTGAATAAGAGCACACAGCAAAAAACACATAAAACTTAAACCTAAAACATAAAAAAAACCTAAAAATAAAATAAAATCATGAGTAGTTATAATATTGGAATGAAATATCCAATGACAATTTATATTATCTTTGGAAATATCACACTCAACCGATAAACTTTCGGGAGTCCGTAGCTTCTCTAATTCCTATATTGTTACACAAAGGTGTAGTAATACCTCATAGAAACAAGGGAGATATGCGGGCTATAGAAGTTTGATTGTGATCGAGATTTCATGCCGTCCCGTTCGCATCTACTTACTCGCACCACGTGCGTAAGTGAGATGGCACGCGATCACGATCACAATCCGAATCACGATAAAACATCTATAATAAGGCATCTGGTAAGGTGGTGTGGCGGGTGCAAACGCATTAAGTCTGTACCTTTAGTAGAACTTACCCTGCAGACGACTTTGCCGCCCTTTTTTGCATGGACTATTACTTAGTTCATTGGTGTCGCTGCAATTTTGTTAGTGTATGTGAAAAATTAGTAAGTGAGCCGTACGTACATAAGGTGGTACGTTTCACCTATGGCGGCAAATTAAAATTTCTAACAGTTTTTTGTCCTTGTAGCTGAGCTGGGTATTTATTTTAAAATAACATAGTGTCTGCGCAAAACGTTGGTTGTTCTTAACATTATCATGTACAGCTATTTAACAGTAAGGCAACATATTACTTACATTTGTCAATAAACCGTTTCAAACAGCAAAAGTTAGTTTATTGACAAATGTAAGTAAAAAAGTGCATTAGATATAAATAGCTTAACATGATTTTATAAAGAGTAATAATCAATTTGCGCAAACATCATGATCATTTGCAATAATTACCCGGCCTACCTACAAGGACAAACTGTTTACAATTTTAATTGCCCGCCATTGGTGAAACGTACCACCTTAAAGTTTTGCGCAGTTTAGCGGTACAGTGAAAAAAATTTATGATACACGGAAAATTTCAAACATGCACAGATTAACACCCTTAAGTATTTACTACACCTTCAGTACTACCAGTTTTGTGATTTTTTGTTAAATATTGCTTACCCATTGAAAGGGTATCCAGCGAAGGCAGCATCATAAGGGTGGTAGACTGTAGGGTAAGGCCAGCTTGCGGCGCTCGCGGCTAGGTTTTCTTTCAACTCAATCCCAGCAGCCTGTAGGACAAAATGATAACGAAGCTTATAATTATGCAATTCAAATAACCGGCCAAGTGCGAATCGGACTTGCACACCACAAGGTTTCCTACCACTACCTTCGACCAAAATAAGATTATTGGACAGGCCCAGAAGAGCGCATTTTTGAAGATTACAAAATGAGCGCTGGCTCTCACTTCGTTTCAGTCGGTCTCTAGCCGTAGGAAGTGCAACACGCGTCTATTGTTATATGATAATGAAAAATCTGACAAAATTATGCCTTCGTGTGCTTTCCCGAAGTGTAAATACACATCAAAAACCGCTAACTATTTTTTGTAACACATGTACTGTACATGGCTGTAATTAAGTGTTGAAGTATACGTCCAAAGGTTTTGCCTTATTTTTACTTAGCAAGTTCAATGGCCGGTCCATTAATTTTATTTTGGTCGAAGACCACTACACAATATATTTGCGTTATTTATTACAGAAAAAAATATGTATAATAGGCTTGCGTTAAACCGCCACATCGCTTGATGTAAAGCGACAATGCGGTCTAGTGTTTCATGCTGTTCAGGATCCTTTGCGCGAGTTCAACTCGCAGTTAGCTGGATTCTATTATTTCTGGGTTACTTTAGAGTTTGCACTATAATTGCACCAAGTTTAACCCTTGTATGTTTTTATTACCATATTTACGATAAAGTAAAAAAAAAAACAAAAAAAAACACTTTTCTTGTATGAAGACCTCCCTCAATTTTTTAATTCTTTATTCCACCATAATCTGCCCTTCGAGCACCCTAATAACTAATAACACGACTGGGAAAGCTAGTAATACAACCACCACCCTGGATAATGTCATTCAGCGATCAAAATTAAGAAGTTATAGTGACACACACCCAAAGAAACACACACCCACATACACGAACCTCAAAAAGATAGCACGCTCTTTGGCACTCTTCTAAAAACAAATTTAAATGCACTCATGAAACCCAAACGATCATAATTTTAATATCTCCATCCTTTTCGGTAGCCTGAACACAATCCATTACGAAAATGATCCTCGTCGGATTGATTTCTTGATCGATCGCTTCAACGTTACGGTCTTAACTATTATTATTTAATGGGCGAGATACCGACGCGCGCGCATCAATCATATTTCGGTCGACAAATGTATCTTTGTTTTTTTAATCTTATGGGGATTGTTGAACTTTGCTTTCTTTCATGTCGTCAAGATAAACAAATGAATTAGCCTTTGGACATCAATTTTATTATTCTTGTATGTCATCTTGGAATATTAATGATGAATAATGAGAACCGCTTTCGCCTTACAAAGCACGAGAGTTTCGATCGATTTGTTACTAACACCGTATAAGAAGCATGCAACTAAACTCGCGTAAAAAGGCTGAGACGTAAAGGGTCCAAAAATTTATTACGATGCATTAAAAATAACTCGGGAGCGAGTCTTAATGCGGTCAGCCAGGATAAATCTATCAAAAGATTTTGTTGTCCAACAACTTCATTGGTGGCCGAATCGAAAATCCAATAATAAATTTTACTCAAGTACGACAGCGCAAGCCAGTCGTACTGTCGTCCTTTGTTGCTACGGCCTTTCTGATATTATTCCAGTTTTCTGTTAGTTTAAATAACCAGCCCAAGCTTGCATAACACGAATCTGCAGTTATCCTGGATTTATTGTTATGATGGAACGATGCCTGGCTAATACCAGCTCGTAGCTGATTTGTTGTTACTAAAACCTATAAGGTTACATTCATCATTATCATTAGCCAGAAGAGCCTCCCTTTAACCTCCACACACTGAACGACAGCTTGCCTTTTGCATCCACTGCATGTCAGCGACTCTCACAATGTCGTCGGTCCATCTAGTGGGAGGCCTACCTACGCTGCGTCTTCCGGTTCGTGGTCTCCACTCAAGAACCTTTCTTCCCCATAAGTTATCGGTTCTTCGAGCGATGTGGCCTGCCCATTGCCACTTCAATTTGCAAATTTTAACAGCTATGTAACGTCTTAATTTATTAAAAATATGAAAATGAACCTTACAACTATCAACCCTGTGTGTGCTATAAGTCCATTTTAACAATTTCTTCTGCTGCTTTCGCCACCTTTTCTTTTGTTACTGGCACTTTAGTTTTCTTCTGTGACTTTTGCTCAGGTTTTGATGCAGGTGTGCTCTTAGATTGATTGGGTTTTGGGTTCTTATTAATTTCCACAAACTCCTTGTCTATGTCAGAGACTTTCTGTTTGATATTTTTTAGCCCCAGATTAACTGCTTTCGCTTTAGTTTTCTTCAGACTCTTTGCTCCTGCTACTTTAAAGACGTTAGCTTTAGGCCCTTTTTTATTTTTGCCCATCTTCACAAAAGAAAATTACCAAAATCGCAATGTTTCCTATATAGGTCACTAATTTCTTAAATTCTGTCAGTGACTGGTTCTTTGGCGAATATCCACGTTTCGGATTCTATCGCGCAAAGAAACTCCGAGCATAGCTCTCTCCATAAGTTATACGTTTACATTATGTACCTACAATGACAGTAATTACTATTATTAGTAGTGTTACCAACGGTTTATTGATTCAAGAGTTTATTGCTATTCGTATCTGTTTATATAAGTCCATAATATGGTTTTCATTTGTCAAATGGTTATTTTATTCGCTTAATTCTCTTACTTAAATGTATAATCCTAAACCAACTTAGGTTCCGGTTCGTGGTCTCCACTCAAGAACCTTTCTTCCCCATAGGTTATCGGTTCTTTGAGCGATGTGGTCTGCCCATTGCCACTTCAATTTGCAAATTTTAACAGCTATGTAACTTCTTAATTTATTAAAAATATGAAAATGAACCTTACAACTATCAATCCTGTGTATGCTATAAATCCATTTTAACAATTTCTTCTGCTGCTTTCGCCACCTCTTCTTTTGTAACTGGCACTTTAGTTTTCTTCTGTGACTTTTGCTCAGGTTTTTATGCAGGTGTGCTCTTAGATTGATTGGGTTTTGGGTTCTTATTAATTTCCACAAACTCCTTGTCTATGTCAGAGACTTTCTGTTTGATATTTTTTAGCCCCAGATTAACTGCTTTCGCTTTAGTTTTCTTCAGACTCTTTGCTCCTGCTACTTTAAAGACGTTAGCTTTAGGCCCTTTTTTATTTTTGCCCATTTTCACAAAAGAAAATTACCAAAATCGTAATGTTTCCTATATAGGTCTCTAATTTCTTAAATTCTGTCAGTGACTCTGGTTCTTTGGCGAATATCCACGTTTCGGATTCTATAGCGCAAAGAAATTCCAAGCATAGCTCTCTCCATAAGTTATAAGTTTACATTATGTACCTACAATGACAGTAATTACTATTATTAGTAGTGTTACCAACGGTTTATTGATTCAAGAGTTTATTGCTATTCGTATCTGTTTATATAAGTCCATAATATGGTTTTCTTTTGTCAAATGGTTATTTTATTCGCTTAATTCTCTTACTTAAATGTATAATCCTAAACCAACTTAGGTTCCGGTTCGTGGTCTCCACTCAAGAACCTTTCTTCCCCATAGGTTATCGGTTCTTTGAGCGATGTGGTCTGCCCATTGCCACTTCAATTTGCAAATTTTAACAGCTATGTAACTTCTTAATTTATTAAAAATATGAAAATGACCCTTACAACTATCAATCCTGTGTATGCTATAAATCCATTTTAACAATTTCTTCTGCTGCTTTCGCCACCTCTTCTTTTGTAACTGGCACTTTAGTTTTCTTCTGTGACTTTTGCTCAGGTTTTTATGCAGGTGTGCTCTTAGATTGATTGGGTTTTGGGTTCTTATTAATTTCCACAAACTCCATGTCTATGTCAGAGACTTTCTGTTTGATATTTTTTAGCCCCAGATTAACTGCTTTCGCTTTAGTTTTCTTCAGACTCTTTGCTCCTGCTACTTTAAAGACTTTAGCTTTAGGCCCTTTTTTATTTTTGCCCATTTTCACAAAAGAAAATTACCAAAATCATAATGTTTCCTATATAGGTCTCTAATTTCTTAAATTCTGTCAGTGACTCTGGTTCTTTGGCGAATATCCACGTTTCGGATTCTATAGCGCAAAGAAATTCCAAGCATAGCTCTCTCCATAAGTTATAAGTTTACATTATGTACCTACAATGACAGTAATTACTATTATTAGTAGTGTTACCAACGGTTTATTGATTCAAGAGTTTATTGCTATTCGTATCTGTTTATGTAAGTCCATAATATGGTTTTCATTTGTCAAATGGTTATTTTATTCGCTTAATTCTCTTACTTAAATGTATAATCCTAAATCCGCGTAGGTTAATAGGTCAATTATGTCGCTGTGATGTAACATTAATATATCTAGTCATTTGGACCCGGGTATGTCCTAAAACTAAGACCAGAACCACCGGAAGATGGGCAGCAGCTTCCAATTAGTTCACGTTGAACGTACTGTTATCTTTAAGCCACCTGCCAAGCGTGGGGATTTTGGCAATACCTCTCTCTAAGGCTTTTGTTCAGCAGTGGACGTTTACTGGCTGATGATGATGAATTAGTCATTATTTATCTCAATTATAGTAGGCACAATAAGCGCGTACATACCTACTAATAAAAAACTAGCTCGTGATCTTTATTGACATCAAGATTATAGCTTTAATGGAATCTAGCTATAATCCCATTAACATCGGAGTCCGCTATATGTATTTTATTGAAGGAATTGGTTTAATCCACGGAGTGGGACCGTGAACACGCAAACCCAGGTAGCATGATACGGTAACCTCTAAAGCTCCTGCCTAAATACGTATATATCATTTTGAAGCTCTGTTAGGGTTCCGTAGGTCACAATCAAAAGATAAAAATATGCAGACTATATGTTTTCTTAATTAAAAAAAATTGTAATTTCTGTGAATAATCAAACTAGAAAATTAATCGCTAAAGCACTATTTAGCGAAACAATGTTTATGTGGGATAGCCATTTTATTTGGAAACTCGTGGAAGCAGAGCCCTTGGACCTGCGGGCAGTGATTTATTTTTGAGGAAAGCTTAGAGAACTAGGCAAGAAAAAACAGTTTTAATAGACGCACACCAATTCAGGACGTAAGTCAGAAATACGATACAGAAGAAAATACGATTATGATCTGCTTGCTTAATCCAGAATCATTTATGGTGTTTCAGATTGAAGGGCATTTTTTCCATTGAAATTACTGCATGGGCCTAAACAATTTAAACATGTTATACCTTAAGGTGATGAGGAGTATATTGCCGTGCAGGTTTATGAACTGTTAAACTTCTAAATTCTGGGAGACACTGAACTGTATAGGCAAACGTGACGCTTACCACCAGGCGAGATGGCTTGCTCGTCTCATCAGTGCAGCTGCATAAAAATTAGGCTAGTGATCCTAGTGAACTGTCGAAAATCTTGGTATTTTTATTGGTATTGTAATTGTTTTCGATTTCCTTTCTTTTAAGGTATTAATACCTATTGACACTAACTTATTGTGTATGTTCGTAAAATGTTCACACTTTTTTTCTTGTTATGGTGCGACCCTGTTTACAGAGTTACTTTAATTAATTTTACTCTTTGGACCATCTTGTTATTATATCTTTATTTTTATTTATGATCATGTCAGTCTTGTACTGATTTTTTCTCGGAGTCATACGTTAAGTTATCGGAATTTAAGATATATTTTTAAATCGACTGCAGTAAAATATGATTGACTGGCTTTTTCTCACTCATTTTGTCTATTAGTAATTCTTGAGGTCAATATTTTGCAATATTCGGTCACAAATATAAGCAGCGTTTATAGATATGTTCAGTAGCACATTTATTGTTTGATAACCCCAGTGTTAAAGTTTTAGCTTGCTTGACAAATAAAACAAGCCACTTTTCCATTAAAACTTTGTTTATCATAACTTGTTTAATTTATCGGTATGAATTTCATATTCTTGCTATATTATGATAACATTAAACAAAATTTACGACACCTATCAGTAACCCAAATAACAAGGCTATCTCTCTAAGTAGCGATGATGTTCGAAACCGATGTCTTTAAAGAACCTTTGGACAAAATGATGAAACTTGAGGTATTGTTTCCGAAAAAGAGAACCAATGAATAAGTTGCGATGAATGCCAGTGAAATAATTAGGTATAGAATGTAATTACCTAGTCTCGATTAGCACAGGACCGAGGCAGATGGCAAAGCAAGGGAGTATAATCCTATATCCAGCACTGGGATAAGGAAGGTTGTAGATGATAATGATGGAATGTAAAACTAATATGTTTGACAATTTCTGAATGCGATCTCTCGTTTTCGCGAGTTGTTTTAGTAAATCTCGGTCGTTTTTGATTTTGAACGTGTGATATCGTGTGCACATAAAATTTGATGCAGTGGGAAAGACTGTTTAAGCATTTAAATTATAACAAAGTGTGGAAACACTTCTAATGAAATTAAAAATTCTATTCAATTAAAATGATTAAGGAATATTACCCTTATTGATGAATGTGTGAAATAATCCGGGAAAATACCGAGGATTTCGCACAAATTTTCTAAACAACAATGCAGACTTGCTACAAAAGGTATTTAAAATAGATCTGATATGCAAGTGATGAAATCTATCATACATTAATTCTAAAAGACAGAAGTCCTCGATTAGAAGTCTATACTGGGACTACAATTGGGAACACAAGGCCTTTCCCAGAGCGGGTGTTCATCTGGACTGTGCTTTCAGTCCTTTTCTAGTATAAGTTTAATAAATCTTGTGTACGGCATGAGTCTAACTGGACAGCATAGGGCAATAGAGTATGCTGCCGAATTAGCACTAGCAGGGCAAGTTAAAAGACAAGTGATGCTTTTCATAACAAATCTAGCGATAGAAGCGTGTTGGATTATGTGCTCAAAAACAAAAGAAGAAGATGGAGATACTAGCTCCATATGAAACGCGTTACACATAGCTCGAGATTAAGGATAAAATTATATGCAATGAGGTCCATTTATCATTCATCATTTATTTAGATATGGAGTTCAATGAGTATCGAAAGTAGCAAGGCCAAGGGATATCGTGAAGATCCAATCAAGTGGCCACTAACCCGTCGACTGGCCTAGATAGCGCTTGAATGACGCCGTAATCAGACCTACGTGAATTCTGAGCTTTCGACTAGCAAAATATATTAAGAGACTAGGAATAATCGCATTTTCTAATATCCTACCATTACAAGCCCCACTACCAGTTACTGCTTCGGAGTAGAAAGAAAGAGTAGGCAAGTAAACAAGTATTACTATATCAACGTCTATAGAGCTAACTTATTTTATTTTAGTAATATTTGTTTTTTTGCCGCAATGGAGGTAGGCCTGACTGGTTACCAATTTGCCATCATAACTTTCTGTCATGTACTGTCCTAGAATTATTTGTAATGTTCACATGAACATAATGTTTTATGAAATCATCTTTTTCTGGGAGTCCTGTCAGTCGCTTAATAAATCCCATAAAACGACAAAAAAATAATATGCAGTATTGTTTCGTTTGCTAATAAAAAGGTTAAAGTGGATATCGCTTATTTATAGATGTGTACGTTCACTGATAACTTAGCAGTGTGAATGAAATAATAAACAAAGAAAAATAGAAGGCCGCTAGTAAAAACCGCTGAGGCAGGATCCGAGCCATTGAAGGTGACGCCGGGCGGTTCCAGTTAACACTTTCGTCTCGATGATGTATGATCATGCCTCCATGAATGATTGAATCATCTGCCGGGACACGTTCTGGGCCCCACCTTTTAACACCTTCCTCAAAAAGTTTTACTACAGGTCATATATTACGCACTGTGGCTACTTTTATGTTGTTATGATCATTATCATTCAAAGTCACTACCCACACACATGGCTTTCGGTGCGTCTGCGGCGTTCTTTTTGTAGAAAGCTTTTGAACTTATTTTTTTTTTAATTTAAATTATTTCTTTCAAAACAAAGTCACGTGCTCTTTGTGATTCCATGAAAGCCTGGCGTATTGTTTTGTTTATTAAAACTAACATTAAGCTGTATTAGTAAAGTATCTGTCTACTTAAATTAGGTCACCTTAGTCTACTAGCATATCGTGCAAAAAAACGTCTTTACTAAAACTTTTAACAAATACTTAAGTTTGAAATACATGATATTGAGTTTTATTTGAGACTAATAGATAAAATAGTGAAGTAAGAGATTAGAAATACATTTTTAAGTTTTGTAAACCATTTTTGATACAAAAAGTCTTCATCTTATTAAGTTATTAAACTTAAAATGACGCACGTAGCAATACAACTTTTTTGATCAACAAAAAATATAAAACATATATCATCGGATTACGATTCTAATTTATAGAATGTGGTGCCTGAGTTATTGGAAGCTATTTAACACGATGAAAAATTTTAAAGATTTCTTTTGAGTTACTATTTTGACATGGGATCCTAATTATTTTAACGTAATTCCTTTTGTTAAACGCTCGTAAGGACGATGAATGTGAACTAATATGATTATGATTAAGCTGTCTGAGTGTTGATGGTGAAGTTTTTCTATTTAGAAGTTTTCAAGTTCAGTTTTTGTAACTTGCTTATAAAATTGAATTGAACACGATACATATGATGTTATTATTTACATATGCGAATCATACAGGTTAGTCCAAAGGTGACGATAAAATACAAGTTGGTTCAAAAGGAAAAGTTAAGATTCCTCATTCCAAAAGTTCCACGAAAATACCCTATACATCTTCTGCTATTTTTCGTACTTAAATTAGTTTTTCAAGCATTTCAGTTTCAACCACAATAGGTTTTTTTGTGTTTTAAGGTTAGTGTTTTAAGTTTAGAAACCAAACCACTCAAACATTTTTATGCGCATTGGCGAAAATCTTTTTTTTTTTTTTACTCAAACACTACAAAAATATTGTTAAACATAGAAGGGGTATTTCTTAGAACCTTCTTTGGGGAATACATTTTTCATTTTCATGAATTTTTTTGGACCATTCTATATTGCCTCTTCTATATGTCCATCGCTAATTCAATACACTTAAGTCTGGTCTAAAGTCAGGTTTTAGCATGCTTAAAACTGTGTCGACTATAACGTGTTTAAATTTTAAATCATGTGCACATCAGAATTATAATGAATCTAAACGAGAATTTAACATGGTGCTAAGAGTGATGAATAAGTTTTCTGACTAAACACGACTGCTGAATATAATGAAGACAAAACTTAAGAAAATAGAGTATTATAATATTTACAAAATTCTAACCCTTTATTGCTATCAATATATGTAACGGAAAAATACTAATCTTGTACTTGTACTTGACACGAAAAGTAGAGTATACAAGCAACAATAGAAATGATAATAGAAAATATGTCTGACCACCTTATTGGACATGGCGGTTTTGTCAAAACCATTTAGACCGAAATGGAGTAAAAGAAGTAGAAACAGACAAAGGAAAGCCGACGTAATTAAGAAGAAAGTGAACTTGATGTCGTACACGAGAGTCGAATTGCTGAATGATGATCGGGAAGGTTCTTAAACAAGATGAAGTCAAATTTTCTTCGGCAAATTGTGGTTAAGACGTCAGTAGTGGTGAGATTTGACATCTCTATAGGTCTTATAAAAATTAAGTGATATGTGGGGTATGTATGCCAAATAAAATATTGTTATAATTTTCAAGGAAGGTACTTACTGCGTTTGTATAGAAAGGAGGTTGGTCAGCAGCCAAAGCCGGGAAGTAAGCTGCCATGCCGGCAGCGGTGGCGGCCGCTGCGTCCGAGTAGGGAGCGCTGTACATAGACAACGGCACGCCCGATGCCAGCCGCTGGTAGTTGAGCAGATCGTACTGGCACGAGCAGATTGTCTGTCCTGTGATAGGATCGTGGAATATAGGGCGGCCGGTGTCGCAGCAGCGCGGCGCAGGTGCCGCCGGCGAGCTGGGCCGCGCCGCGCCGCTCGCGCCGCCCGAACTCGCGCTCATCCCCGCCTGCGCCGGCGGCGGACTGTTGGAGGCTGTCGATATGGTGCTCTGTAAGTTGTAAATTTTGAAATGCCTTTATGGCGCGTTTTTCATTCGCAAATGCAAAAATACAAATCAACAATTTATAAGTAAGTACATGATAGGAGGCCTCCGTGCGCACAGCACAGTCGCAGAAGCAAGTAAAAACGTGGTATGTTTACATGGTTACAAAAAATATATGTTTGGTATTGACACGGCTGTTCTTAAAGTAGTTAGCTGACTAAGGCTAATTGTTTCATGTGTATTTTGTTTTGTCTCAGTAGGCAATCCAGCCATGTTTTTTGATTAATCTATTCCACTAGATAGTTATGATCGGAGAAACATTGTTTGACAACATACATAAAGAATTCAATAAAAACTTGTTTTAATAAAGGCTAACGCCCAGTATTGGGTCGCGCCACAGCGCACCACACTTGGTCATGAAATCGTCTGATTAATTTCAGTATGTTTGCGAATTACAGATGTGAGATGCTACGAGGCCACATAAATTTGGTAACAATGACAAGTGATGCGTTGCGATCCGCTACTTTGTAGTAGACGCTAGCCCTTATATATACAATACCACGAGAGTCGAAATTCGACTGACTTTAAAACTGTATTTTCATGTAAAATTTGTCAAGCTTAGTTGCATTATGAAACTAGTTCAGTCTTTAACGGTAACAAATTTAATATAAACACTATTTTTAAGCTGATATTAATAATCGCGATTAACATAATGTGTGCGATGATGGATAACGAATGGTTATTTAATGACAGTGTGAAAAGGGGCGAGCAGTTTGATGTAAGAACAACCTTGGGCGTTCCCGTTACATCGTCAATGCTTTGGACGGGTACAGTACGCAAATTTGAAATGCCACTGCCCCACGGAAATAACCCCTTTAAATATGAAAAAAGTATCAATATAACTCATACTTTACGAGACGATTCATTATCATATGATCCGGATCAAAGATTTTAAATGAAATGATAAAAGGAAGCAGCAGAGCGAACATTACCCATTGTTGCTGTAATAGATTTATTTGCCGGACTACCTGAATCGATATCGCGGTTGCAGAATAAACATCCGGGCCGCTGGTGAGATCATAAAGCGGGACTCGGGAGTGGAGATCGACCTTTTTTAATCGAACACTGCGGAATTGTACGTGGATAAATAACTTTCTAAATATTTGTCATCGAAATGAAAAATGGTCTCGCCCGTCTAAAATTTATTGTATTCTTCAATAGGATTAGTGGCCGAGACATGCCACCCAAAGCTTTTTGATATAACTGTCAGAATTTGTAAAGAAAATCATAAATTAATATTCTAATTCAATTTATGTAGCATTTAGTCGTTAACCAATATAGCGTAATTAAACCAACATAGCAAAATTAGTTTAAGTTCAACATCACATTTTATAATGTTTTAAATGGAAAAGTATGGAAGATTTTTTTTAAGGTTTTATATGAAATAATGACTTAAATGAATCTATTTAAAATATAACTACGGAGATAAACAAATTATAATGTATAATATCTTTAGGCAACGAAGGTCTAGATGGTGTAAGCGATCTCTTATTTCAAACTGTGCTAAGATGTAGAAGTAAGTGTAGAACCGAAGTAAATGAGTACTTTCAACTCAGAATTATTATTGCTTTAATATGGAATTGTAAAGTATGAAATATTGAATTGAGTAATAATGGAATATTAAAACTAGGAATGTTGTTACGTGCGCAACATAACTAAATAGATTTTTCTTAATATAAATCCTGATAATTAATTGTTTACTGGGGCAAGTGCCTTTATTAACTAAACAAAATACAAGCTAATACTCCAAATACAGTTATACTGCCCATAGACCGTTGAGGTCTAAAGACAATTCATTTTGTTCATGAGACGCTCTGAAATATTTTTGTAAATGAAATTAGCTCCCGGTCCCCAAGGGCCCAATGTCTCGACCCCAAATGCCTCAAATATGTAACCACTGCCGAGGTTAGCATATTTGCGTCGCTTGTGCTGCTCTGCCGAATTGGCAGTCGCACCAGCCTTGTGTCTCAGAAAGATGTGCCAGCGTCAAAGTATCGACACAAGTTGCGTCCCATAAAAGGGACGCTAATTAAATAGTAAACAGTGCTTCGTTATTTGCCGTAAGCGTAGTAAAATGTCGTTGCGGTTGACAGTGGCATAAGCTGGTGCTGTGACCCGTTTGTCAGAGGTATGGCTTCGGGCGCCTTAAGCACGCACACCGTTCGCCGCCCATCGCAACATCACGCGGAAACCTATCGCTTCTAATGTATCGTCGACCTATAGCGAGGCTTTGGACGCACACTCACCCACTTGCCACGGCACGACAGGCTAAAAACATTTGTTGGGTTGAAGTAATCCCGAAGCCGTTAAACGTCGAATCCCTGCATTACGTGTACCTACATAACACAGCCAGCACAGTTATTTAATCCTTGCTTATAGGTACGTATACAGCTGGGTGCAGGGTCTGCGGATAGGTGTTTGGCTTTCAGCGCTCGTTGGACTTAATGGTTAACGGTAATAGGAGCTATATCGATCTATGCGATGGAAACGACTAAAATCGACGACGGTGCTTAACAAGGATTCAGTCTGCCAAAGCAGACAAATTTTCACAGAATATGTAATGTTTTTTTAAATTATTATCTTCTATGATTACCTTTACCAGCATGAATCATATTTTTAAAACAGTCAAATGCCCTATTAATAATATTATGAGTCGTGGTGAACAACTGAGCGTACGCGAAATACTTGCTAACTGGAACTTTAATTATATAGCGTAAACGCGTATCTAGCGCTTTACGACTGCCTGTTTTAAGCGATTCTGTAAAGGTGATGAGTAATCTCCTTACCTTACCTCATCTTACCTATTTTATTAAATAGGTAAGATGAAATTAGCGTTTGATCATTTTGGCAGATGCACCGTCGCAAAATATACCATAGAAACGTACCTAAGGTGGAGCTCGACTACCAAGAACTTTCCTAATTGCAATATGCACGTGCAGCTTGCGGCAGTGAGCTAGTCGCGATTGTTTAAACTGTAAACGATAGGAATTAGCAAGCAGAAGTCAATTCCTGTAATCTCTTAAAGTATCTCATAACCTACCCTGAGCTAACATTTCTTTCAATGATAGATTTTGTAGGTAGTATGAAGACATGTATCTATTCAGGACGTCCTATAAGATCATAATTATTATATCTTTGACCTCAGTAAAAAAACGGGTTCCGTTGGAAGGAACCCTCAGAGCGCGTGTCAAACAAATTAATACTGATTGAAGTTGAAACTGTTGGCCTTTTGGAAAAACTCAGAGTCACACAGCGGGCAATGGCAGCTATGCTCGGAGTTTCTTTGCGCGATAAAATCCGAAACGTGGATATTCGCCAAAGAACCAGAGTCACCGACATAGCTGTTAAAATTTGGCAATGGCAATAAGTCTGAAAATTGTTAATTTGAAGTTATATCATATAAAAAATATTGTTTTACAATTACAAACTTACATTTTGTAGTTGTTGTGTATCGAAGAACCTTATTGTCAACTACAAAGTTAAGTTTGTCTTTCAATATTTCAACTTCATCATCATCATCATCAGCCAGAAGACGTCCACTGCTGAACATAGGCCTCCCCCTTTAACCTCCACACTGAACGACAGCTGCCTTTTGCATCCACTGGATGCCCGCGACTCTCACAATGTCATCGGTCCATCTAGTGGGAGGCCTCCCTACGCTGCGTTTTCCGGTTCGTGGTCTCCACTCCAGAACCTTTCTTCCCCATCAGTTATCGGTTCTTCGAGCGATGTGGCCTGCCCATTGCCATTTTAACTTGCAAATTTTAACAGCTATGTCGGTGACTCTGGTTCTTTGGCGAATATCCACGTTTCGGATTTTATCGCGCAAAGAAACTCCGAGCATAGCTCTCTCCATTGCCCGCTGTGTGACTCTGAGTTTTTCCAAAAGGCCAACAGTTAAGGACCACGTCTCAGTACCATATGTCATCACTGGCAACACACACTGGTCAGAGACCTTACTGACTGTGGTATCTTGGACGAGAAAGTGTCACGCAATTTCCCGAACGCTGCCCATCCGAGTTGGCTTCTTCGGGCGACCTCTTTGCCTAAGTTGGACTTACCTAACTGATCTAAGCGCACTACGGCGTTTATCTATTCAATTACCTAGTTTATTTCATATTAATCGTATGTCCATCACCGCAGAAATATCTCCAGTACTGATGGGACTTGACACCCTTACGGTGCTTCCATCAACCGGTGAAAACTGAATAAAAGCACGTCCTTAAGTATTATTGGTAATGTGCTTATTAGATAAAAAGTACAAAAAAGTTGTCATCATATCCTTTTCAAATATCGGACGGTTGGAGGATTAAAGTGCCGCACCACCTTATCTCCAGCAGACATCTTTTAAAAAACAAACACGAGAAGTATTCTCTTTTTGTCGTGTTTTTTATCGTAACCCGCAGGATGTGTTAGAGTCGTTAAGCCCTTTTAAGTGTTAAACCATGTAACTGAATATTCGACCGTATAAGGGGTCCCGATCTATTTGTTAAATAATTTAAAAAAGTTAATCTTAGAGAAATCGGACCCAATGACATGAATTTCGTTAAAGACATCAGTCGGGCAAAAAATATCGGTGACATGTCGTTCGCTTGAGTAAAACGTGGGTGACGGCACGGACAGGGAGTGATGCTCGCAGCCAGGTACCGAGAGGAGTAGGTTTTTTTTCAAAGTCGGTCCTTTAGGGACATCGTTAAAGTATTAAATTTACGATACGAATACCCATGTTTAAATAATTAATCCTCCAGCGAACAATGATCGGTTCCTTCGATGAAAAGCCTTTTAATTACGTCTCCGAAGGTATATCTGCTCCACGTTTTACAGTAATGCATCAATCTTCGACCAGTCTTTTGATACAACCTACCCAAGATACCTAAACTACTTAGCCTATTTCACAAAAAAAATTTAGGTTGCCAATAGATACTGAATGCGCTTACGCTTTTTCATTATTCTTTTTAATAGTTTTTTTTTAAATATTCGTTTACAATAACTATGTTAAACACTTTTAACGCATTATTTCTAGTGTGTGTTTGTGAGTATATTCGGGTCATTTTTGCACATACGGTCACCTGACCCCAAACTAAGCATAGCTTGTGATATGGCGGCCAGAGACTGATATACATACATGTATAAAAAAAAAAAAACACATACAAAAAAAAAAAAAACAAACAAAAACATACTTAAATAGATATTAACAACCAGATATAGAACAAACACAAATGTTCATCACATAAATGTTTGTCCTAGGTGGGAATCAAACCCACGCCCCCAAGCTCAGAAGGCAGGTTCACTACCAACTAGACCAACGGGCTATCTAATGTCCTTGACAACAACCACCACATTCATTTAATAATCCTCAAACTCTCGCCAAGGAGAATCAGTATATTATACTAAGGATGCTATGCGAGGCTATCGATATGAAAAATTATTAAAAAAAAAAAGATCATGGTTGGCAATTTCCACCTGTTCCAGTCACCAAATTAATTAAATCTTAAACCGGGCGCAGAACTTCAAGACTTATCTGAGACACTGAGCGATTAACGTTGGGCCAATTTAACACGTCACTTTTGACATCTGTCAGTCAATTGATTATTTGTCAAAATAAATCGTAAAATTGCCTTCTTTTGTCATGATATCATAATAAATATGCAATTGTCAACAATATAGTTACAAGGCACAGATCTCAAGGTTACGTTGTTGAATTTTGATGAAGTATCAAATGTGATCTTTTAAATTGCGTACTTTACTGCGTTCACAAAAAAGAGAAGTAGATAGAATGGAAATGAGAAGGAAAATATGTTACCAGGCATATGAGTGAACCTTGATTGAATATTCTTATTTAGATCAACGCGTCGAACTCCGCATCACAGATGCTAACTGATTTCGAATGACTGACGTTTCGTTTATATGGGTGCAACTGGCTACAACAAAATTCTTATAAAAACGCCTTGACAGCCGTACTAATTTAAACAAAAATAAACTTTTCTGTGACCGCGTATGTATATAGTAAATGTTTAGACTAAAAATAATGGGCGTAACTTGAAAAAAAAAAATTACATATGTATAGATATACGCCATCTAGCGGTGACCACGTGGTGACCACGGAAGTCGTTCAGTGTTCGTAACGTCAGCAATTAAAATAATGTAAAATACACACGATAAAATCAGAAGTGTTTAATATCAATGTGTATTCATCGCGAAAACATAAGAAATCAATTTTAAAGACTGAAGTTACAAAACCCAGCTGGCATGGGTAACAGAGGAAGTTGCTCCTTGACTAATCTCCTTCTCTCTTGCCTGCACAAAGTACTCAATATTTTATTAACCGGCTTCAAAAAGGAGGAGGTTATCAACAGATTTTTTTTTATCAGACATATCCAGGTATATGAAATTGTTAAATTACATGGTATGACTTTAATAACGAAACGATCTATTAAAATATTTGTCAAAATTATAGTTGAAAATGTAATAATAATTAACTTTAGGCCCGTGGGGACCGGGCGCTAAAAATATTTTTAAAGATTTATCAAATCGTCTGGTCGAAGCATCTCGTGACCAAAATGCTGGCCGATATCTTGCACAGCGTATAAGCATTGCAATTCAACGCGGCAATGCAGCCAGCATTTTGGGTACGATGCCTGCTGGCAGCGGATTATTAGATTAGTTTAGTTTTATATATCAGTATTAGTTTGTAAATTTTCAAGTAGCTTTTAGTTGTTTATATTCTATGTTTTCATTAATTTTCTGTTTTTAACAATATAATAATTAACATAATATGTATATTATAAGTGTAGGTATTACTAAAGGAAGTAATACAAAAAAATTTATAGCTACACTCAGTTATTCTAACATACCGTACAAAATCATTAGAGCTGAACTGTTTTTACTGTTCACATGGTATTATCAAATCTGATTTACCCCATTACTCATTTATAAAATGTTATCTGAATGAGTACATCCTAATCTGACCTATTCGCGTGTGTGATTTTGCGTTTTTCCCTTGTAATCGGACATTATCAATCTCTAGTCTGGAAATAAGTTACTTATTCGCTATCAGTTCGATCGATTTTATACAATGAACGTAATTAGTAACATTGTGTGATTTAGTTTACTATTAATTGCCAGCTTGACTTTATATAAGTGAAACTCGTAGAACTATCGCAAATCTACCCATTCGCATTACGGTTCCGCAAAACAGTGCCCTTTTTCCGCCTTTAATTTTGCTATGTACGTTTGTATGTTACTGTGATCTTGTTCGGATGCTATAAGAGTGAAATTCGGTACCTACATAATAACCGCTACATGAAAAGATGTTGACATTTCAGAAAAAAGTTAATTATCATGTAAATTTGGTCTAAAGGTATTAGATTTGTTGCCCGAAAAGTTTGGAGGAAGTGGTCGTTCCTCCCGATATTTGTATGTAGTTACAAGCACCGTGTTCTCGAGCAGACATGTCTGAATAGAATATAATATAAATTTTTAGGTCAAATTTACAAAAAATATTTAAGCATATAACATAAAAAAATAAACAATAAACTCTGTCCGTAGCCACGGTAAATACACCGTATATATAACTGTAGTATACATCAATATTTTACTAAAGCTATGTATTTTCCAAATAAAGTTAGGCCAAATTTTGGGCCTCTAAGACCAAGGTCATCGGTCTCGCAAACCATGTGAATATAAAGACCCGGTAAAACTACATTAGACTATGTTACACAAGACATTTATTTTAACAGTAACACAGGTATTTGCAAAAAAATCAAACACTGATAACAAAATCTCTGAGGCTACAGACCAAAACTAAAATGTAAAAACACTATAGACTCTATGAGTGTTTCTCGAAACACGTATTAAAACGGCAAATTATGAGAGAAACACCTGACCGAAAATAAGCCAACAAAAAAATGAGTTTCTGTAATTTCGTTAACATATTTACATAAAATTGTGACTTTAATTGGACAATTACATGGTGGATCGAAAAAGTAAGCGAGTGTCTATCCCGACCGGATCCTGTGTCGAGATATCCGAGAAGATAAGCCAAAACCGGCCCACCCTCGAAATGCATAATGCCCCTTAAAGAAATTCACACCTTTCCTAATTACTATAGAATTAAGGTAGAATAAATATTGGAGGGGATCGTCGGCTTTATTTTAAAACTGTAAAGCTGTAAAATACAGTTAACATGCAATGGGATTTAATGATAATAGATGCAATTAACGTCTCACGTATTATAAACGGCGTAACCAAGGTACATAAACAATGACAGTAAAGCGAACAACCATAGAAAAGAGAAGTAAATAGAACGGAAACAAGAAGGAATTTATTTATTATTATTTAGATCAACGCGTCGAAGTTTACCTTTTGGGGTTAGGTCTCAAAGTTCTTTTGCCGCATCACAGTTGCTAACTGGTTTTGAATGATTGAGGTTTCGTTTATATGGGTGCAACTGGCTACAACAAATTTCTTACAAAAATGCCTTGACAGCCTCTCTAATTTAAACAAAAAAAAGTGGTAACAACAGCTGTCTGACAAATAGATAAATACAAATATATAGGTACATATAGACATACAAAATAATACTGTGTAAGTGTACAACATATTCCGCAGGGAAAAGCTGGATGAAGGTCGTTTCCAACCGGACCTTTTGCAGATCGACCTATATCCAGCAGTGGACGTCTTATGGCTGAAATGATGATGATGTACATATATTAAAGTTTATCTAAATATTGAAATATAAGTAAATCCCAAAACTGCGGTGACAGATAATTCTAAATATGTACGTAATAATATATGACAACGGACTTTTTATTTTTGCAATGAAAGTATATGAAATTAGAAATCCATTGAAATCAATCAGTACATATTTATGAAAGTGGTTATGCACTTGGCTTGCTAAAAGCAAGTGCAATACCACACAGAATTGGAAAAATAACAAATATTGTTACAGAAATCGAACAACATAATAATGCACGCACCCGCACTGTAAATCGATAGTCAATATAATTAAAATTATTTATGGAGTGTTGAAAATCCAAATATTGTGCACTTTAAAAATCGATTCGGACACGTACGGCTCGGCCTCCACAGCGAGCTTTCCGCCTCGATTCACTGGAAACTTATTTTTATTGTGTTTCATTCAAACAACTCATTCATAAAATTGCAACTCTTTCGCAAGCAACCGGAGAGTCGGCGACACACTCCATCGCACTCGTAAATGTGGGCGACGACTTTTACCCACTCGCTTACTTTGAATTAACAATCGAATGCGATAATAACTCATTATCTGATTCAGTAACCGTACTCATATTCGTCTTTAATCATTCACATCGGCGCAAACGGAGCGTTGATTCCGCTAATGAAGTTGTTTCAGATTGTATACACCGAGATTTATAGGCCTCCGTTATGGCCCCGACATGTGCTTAGGCCGCGGGCTCTTGTCTATTAATAACTTGACCATTATTCTGCTCTACTCGACTTCACTGTTAACGTTCTTACAACAACAAAATCTGAAATTAGAATTAAAGTATGTGCTAATCTTGACGTGCTAATTATATAAAATATTTCGAGTCATTTAGTTTTACGAGCGCTATAACTTTCCGATGTTTTTTATCATACGGTATCCAACGTAAACGCAAGGAAATAGCAGATTGTTAAAACTATACCAAATAAAAAAACCGGCCAAGTGTGAGTAGGACTCGCACCCTGAGGGTTCCATACAAAATAAATATGTATCTAAGATAGAGTTCATCCATCCCAGAAATCGAGTCTCGATGATAAAATATTTAGTAATTGAAATATTGATTGACAAATATAACTTTGTAGTTGGCAAACAGGGTTTTCCAATACATAATGTAAGTTTGTAAAAGTTTTTTTTAATGTTATGTATTTTAAAATTAACAGTTTTCGGATTTTTCTTTTATATTTGCTGTGAGACCTTGCTTCTTGCCAAATTTCATTATTCTTGGTCAACGGTAAAGATACCCTATAAGTCCTACAATATTTGGACAAGTTTAGTAGGAGATAATTCCAAAGTAACTGATGTCAGTATTTGTTAATAACACGACGTTCAATTCGAGTAAGATAAAAGCTATTTAGAGCAGATGTAAATTAAAGCACAAGCTTTCTGCATACTGAATTGATACACACATCTAGTGTTGACTCGAATTGTGTATGGAATTACGAGGTGGGGTATGAAACTACTGAAATTTGAATTATCGGTTAATACAGTGACTATTAAAGCGGTGGCGATTCAAAACATCCCGTGCATTTCCCGCACCGGCCTTTATAGCCCGCGCCCTGTCGTTACCGTCACTAATCGACAACTGTGTTACCAAAATAACCCTGTACATAATTACGGGGCGATATTAATGTGCTGTTATCAATAAAAGGCTCTCATTGATTGCAATAAAATTGTACAATATTTAACTGGCACAAAAGTGTGAACGTTACGTACGTTTGCACTAAACTTTTGTGCTAGTTAAACAGAAATAATATAGATGAAATAAAACCGGCCAAGTGCGAGTCGGGCTCGTGCACTGAGGGTTCCGTACCACCACATAACTTGTTGCTACTAAAGTACAAAAAAATTGTGCAAAAAGACAACACGACCCACTGGGTGTTGATAGGAATCAACACCCAGTGGGTCGCCCATCCAAGTACCGGCTGCGCCCGATGTTGCTTCACTTCAGTTATCTTACGAGAACCGGTGGTGAACAGAAATTTGTCACCAACTCGCACTTGACTATTATTTATTATTTGTTGTTATACTTTAGAGGGTGTACTATAATCATGTCAAGTTTGACGCTTGTACGTATTACCGTTTCGCACCCCCCCTTTCGTTTTGACTTTTTGACTTTTTATTTCTGAGGTAATCCGCCTTAACATTACACAATCTGTGAAAGTTTCAACTGGATATCTATTACGGTAAGAAAGATACAGCCGTTAATAGGTACGACTGATGGAAAGACACATACATCGTAGGCTTAGTAATAAGATCCCGTTTTTACCTTTTGGATACGGAACCCTAAAAAATCAAAGGCTTGTCCATGCTTTCTCTTGTTGCAATGAGCTTGTGTACCTATTGAATAAAATATTGCCTTTTATTACGGACATACTTAGAGGGTATGCTAATATAATTATAATATTAGGCATATTATTGTGTAAATGATAGAGAAAGTTTAAAATATTTCAGCATAATTAATTTATGTTTATAAGAGACAGTGTCAAGTGAAATCTAAAAAACTTAATTAACACTCGAGCGTTAAAAATGAACAGCAGTGCTGTTTTTAAGGTTCCGTACTCAAAGGGATTAAACGGGACCGTATTACTAAACCTACGCTGTCTGTTTGTCCTACCTTTTAACGGCTGTATGTTTAAAAAAAAACTACTTTATTTTTTTTTGTATCTGCTGTTTTTTTTACATGTTGTAATAGATAGCCAGTTGAAATTTTCACAGAATATGTGATGTTACGGTGGATTAACTAAAAAATAATATTAAATAATATATATTAATAATTTAATATAAATTAAAAAAAAAAAAAAACCTAATGGGGTATAAATACCCCATACAAAAAACTTTTTTTTTTAAATCATGTTTTTTTTATTTGCTCTGGTGTAAAAACGGTAATACGTACAACCGTCAATCTTGGTGATTATAGTACACATTCTAAAACAACAAATAATTATAACAAATACCCAAGTGTGAATCGGTGACAAATTTCTGTTTACCACCCGTTCTGCACGTCGGGCGCGGTCGTAATGGGTAACCGTCTTTTTGCATATATTTTTTGTATTCTAGTAGTTAAGAATTTATGTGGTAGTAAGGAACCCTCAGAGCGCGATCCAAACTCGCACTTGGCCGTTTTTTTTTCAATGTGGAGAGAACGCAGACAGAATTAACGATGTACGACACATTTAATTAATTAGTGCAGAAAAATTTGACTTAAAAATAAAGCGTTTAAAATTAAGTAATATAATAGCTTTATTTAAAACTAAGACGTAATATTTATTGTGAAGGAGTTTGTCTTCTGTATTATTTTTATTCTTCAGGTATGTCTGAGTAAGTAAGATACGATGACCACATTTTTGAAGTACCAGAGATAATCAAAATCAAACCCTTGCTAATTAAGTCTTTCATATTGGTAGGTGAAACGTAGTTTTACTACTGAAAATATCTGCCAGTCGACTTGTATCATCCTCTAAAAAACCGGTCAAGTGGGAGTCGGACTCGCATTCCGAGGGTTCCATACAAACTTGTAGGTATGTAATTTCAGTACTGAAGCTCCTAAACTATGAAAGCACTGAACATTGCTGTAATGAAAAGATAAACTGGATTGAGGGGCAAACTTAACTTTGCCGTTGAAAATCTGTTGTCTCCATGCATTGACATAGGACACGGTTAGTTTACCAACTGCAAAGAAGTTAAAATCGAAAGAAAAAAAAGTGACATTAACTACAAATTAACAGTTTGCACTGCTTCTTGCCAAATTTCATGATACGGGATGTACCCTATAAGTTTTTTTTCCCTTGGGAGTGTCAAAATATGTGGCATAAAAACCGTATCTTTTGATTGCGTATTGCGTTGACTTAGAAGTTTGATTTTTTTCATAGCTCCAAATGATTGCAGACTTAAGAATTTGATATTAATTTCAACTTGATACCTCCACGCATTTCTGAGAAAAGGGATTTTGACAGACGGACGGACACAAAGTGATCCTATAAGGTTTCCTTTTTCCCTTTTGGGGTACCGAACCCTAAAAAGATATTCGTTTCTTGCAGTAGGATTTCTGGGATTATTGGATTTCACATGTTTTACGGAAACCGGCAATAACATAGAATGAGGATAAAAAAGATAAAAATAATGCTCTGTATGCAGCTTTAATGACGGATTATTCCATGAAAGCTCTTTGCTGTAAGTGGAAACAGGTGGTGTAAAATTCTTTAGCAAGTATGACGATGTATTCTAGCCTGATTTCAGGCACAGCTACTACTATAAATAAAATTAGGTTAGTTGGTGCGTCCTCACATATCTGATACTACCAATTTTAGCAATAAACATTTGGGAACAGTTGCTTTATTTAGTTGCAGATGCATTTACATAGTTGTAAGTAATTTTAAAAGACGGTTTGTTTTTAGGTGTTCTTGTTTCGCGTTTAGATCGCGCCTTTGTTGGTGTTCAAATGAGTAGACCCTTCTCTGCAGCAATTGTTGTCGTGTATCATGCGTTGTCATGTATTAATTATTGATTCATTTAAAATTTAAGAGCGTAGCTCTTGTCGGTTGAGTAACTTTCAGAATTGACGGTTTCCTGCCAGTGTTTTCACCTCCTTGAACGACATGAGATCTGTCTTCTCTTTTGTTCGGTCTAAGAATACTTTCCGTGGTCTTCCCGGTCTTCTCTTTTCTTCTATTCATCTCCCTCGCATATACAATGAAACCGTTAGAGCTGTTCCTAACATAAAAATGCAAAGGACATCTATAGTTAAGGCGCGGTCTGATCACGATTTCAAATTCGTTTTTCACCCGCTCACGCCATGATATATTTTCTATCTAAAACGACTTTGTTTAAAGTCGAAAATCGTATATCATCATATTTGATGATGATGATGACTTTGTGCTTGTGTTTATATTATTTTGAGGGTTTTTATTTAATTTATCAAAATCCATAAATGAAATTCAACAATTAACTGGTTAAAGTTTTAAAAGACTAGTCTGGCTATACAATTCGTACATAAAAATATGTTGTTGTCGCTGAAAATTCAGAGTTCTTCAATTCAGAAGCTATTTTTATTGTGCAATTTGTAATATGTTTTTTTAAGAGCCTAGACAATTTTTAAAAAAATTATTCGGTTAAGATTATTACCAAGGTGTTTTTTCTACTTGTAGTATTTTTTTTATCTGATCAGCTAATTTTGTCACGTCACACAAAGCGTTTAAAAACACTTCTTTTGGTTAATTTTGCGATTGTACCGCGTCTTAAGCTATCAGCTAAAAAATGGTTGCTCTCTTTGTCATACGATGACACTGAAAATTTTATAACACGGATTCGCACTGCACAGTGATCTAGTCATATAAAAACGTCAAACACACACACACACACACACACACACACACACTCACACTACACTTTAGATATTAAATACCTACTTGAGAAATATTTTTTAAACTAATATCATACCTATTTATTGATATAATTTGACTAATACAATTAATAACTAGTGAAATGTAGTAATTTTAATAAATTAACCAATTTAAATGTACCTAATATTAATATAAATTAATAATATCGGAAAAAAAAAAAGATTGGCTGCCTCCACATTAAAAAAATTATTTGGGTACATCGTCACTTGGCCACCACAATACGGGCCATGAGCCTAGTGTGCCCTTGTTAAAGTCGACATCTTAAATATTTACTTACTTCTTCTTCTTTCGAGTCGATGTTCCGCAAAATACAATTCTATTGTCAAATCAAGTTTCTAGACCAGAACTTTGCCACCCCAATGGCACTCTCCGTGGCTTCATTTAGGTCGTCTTGTGTGCAAGTTGTAGGACACGCTGCACAGTCCATCAAGTGTGTCATTGTCTGAGGGTTCACGCCACAAAGACATTCGGTATCAGAGCCCTTTATATAACCCCACTTTGCCATATTATCCCGACTTCGGCCCACTTGAGACCGAAGTCGGTTCAGGGTTATCCAAGTGGGCCATGGTTCTTTATGGCCTGGGTAGCTCTTCGGCAGGGACAATGTAGTTTGGAGGTGGACTGTGCAGTTCTTGCCACATGGCAATTCGAGCATCCTTGGGGGTGACCCTCCAGAGCTATTGTTTGGCTTAAAAATTTACTTACTATGATGGTTTTCATTAATTTGTCATAACGTACAAGGAGGCCAAACATCTTGCTCTTCTAGTATCTATACTCGCTAGTAGGCTTCTTTTCTCATCGACAATAATGTAATTTATTATAAACGTTGTAAATTTAATTCGTGCCAGTGCCAGTGGTCGTTGGGAACGATACTCTCGAAGTTGTTGACCATTACACCTATCTTGGACAGATTGTTCAGTTAGGTAAGTCCAACTTAGGCAAAGAGGTCGCCCGAAGAATCCAACTCGGATGGGCAGCGTTCGGGAAATTGCGTGACATCTTCTCGTCCAAGATACCACAGTGCCTCAAGACGAAGGTCTTTGACCAGTGTGTGTTGCCAGTGATGACATATGGTACTGAGACGTGGTCATTAACTGTTGGCCTTTTGGAAAAACTCAGAGTCACACAGCGGGCAATGGAGAGAGCTATGCTCGGAGTTTCTTTGCGCGATAAAATCCGAAACGTGGATATTCGCCAAAGAACCAGAGTCACCGACATAGCTGTTAAAATTTGCAAGTTGAAGTGGCAATGGGCAGGCCACATCGCTCGAAGAACCGATAACCGATGGGGAAGAAAGGTTCTGGAGTGGAGACCACGAACCGGAAGACGCAGCACTAGATGGACCGACGACATTGTGAGAGTCGCGGGCATCCAGTGGATGCAAAAGGCAGGCTGTCGTTCAGGTGGAGGTAAAGGGGGAGGCCTATGTTCAGCAGTGGACGTCTTCTGGCTGATGATGATGATGAAATTTAATTCGTAGTTTCATACAAAGTCACAATATTTTGGACCGTCTGTGTCAGTCGTAAGTAACGAGAAAGACGGTCGCGGACGTGAACGACACCGGGGCGATGAGGTGTGAACTAATGATATGTGAGCACTTTATCCGTCTCGCGGCTCGGCTGTGGGTGCTACACACACCCACTAATTGTCATACATATGTATTTTTACCTCACAATGTTAGCAGTAAAGTTTCACGATATACTCCGGTTTTGATTAGACCCGCTACTGAAAGATCTGTGGTTTCGACGCCGCTAAATTGATGTTAATTCGTGTTTACAGCTGTTTGCCGTTTGTTACATCAGCAGCTGCTATTTCGATGATGTCTTTGACAATTTAACTATAGTATGTTTTATGTGGATATATTTAATTCGTAAGTCTATACTGCAAGTTGGTTGCTAGAAAATAAAATCACTTATGTTGATCCAGATCTCGTAGTTCTATGTCAATAATCCTGTCTATACTCATAAATAAATGAATGAATATTTTGGGACATTTTTCACACACGGTTATCTGTAAACTAAGCAAAGCTTGTGATATGGCTGCCAGAGACTGATATACATACGTATATAGTTTTAAATACATACTTAAATAGATATTAACAACCAGATATAGAACAAACACAAATGTTCATCACATAAATGTTGGGAATAGAACCCATGCCCCCAAGCTCAGAAGGTAGGTTCACTAGTCACTACCAACTGGACCAACGGGCTATCCGGATCATGTTGTTTGATTTGATGAGCCTTGTTAATATTTTGGAACAAATATAATTATATATTAATCAACAGGGTTATACACTATACAGTAAGGTGGCACTAAGTCAAAAGGAGATTGTTGCTCTTATGGCTATGGACAACTTTTACAATGGAACAAACTATGAAAATAAATAAATAAATCTTCGGGACATTTTCCACACACGGCCTTCTGACCCCAAACTAAGCAAAGCTTGTGATATGGCTGCCAGAGACTGATATTCATACATATATAGTTTTAAATACATACTTAAATAGATATTAACAACCAGATATAGAACAAACACAAATGTTCATCATATAAATGTTTGTCCTAGGTGGGAATCGAACCCACGCCCCCAAGCTCAGAAGGCAGGGTCACTACCAACTGGACCAACGGGCTATCAACTGAAAAGAAAAAGATAATGAGAATGAAATGAAAAAGATAATACACTTCACGAAAAGATAATCAGCTATTCCATATATTATAAAATTGATATTAATATGTATTCAACAATATGTGTACCTAGATAGATGTTTTTTTTTTTTTAGTTGATTCCACAGTTAAAGTTGTTCATAATTTGGAGAGCAGTTTTTTTATTACATAATCGGCTTGAATTTGGCTGACCACTCTTTACTTCTTTTCGTCTTAAGACCACCGTTTCGAGTAGGCAATCCTGGAAAGGTTAACTCATTCATTACAAATTAAAATGCAAGCTAATAACTTATTACAGTAACTAAAAAGCTAGATTTAACTTCGTCCTGCCCATTTTTCAATCGGACTGCCCGAGCGGGCACGAAAAATCGACACCGCTTTATGGTTTATATTATTATTCTGAACTCCCGTAGGAAGCGCTTTGATTCCACATTTATTATGCGAACTGCTAGTATGTGGATTTCGCTGCCTGAATGGGTGTTCCCCGTTAGTTACAATCTGGGTGTCTTCAAGTCGAGAGTGAATCGGTATCTTCTAGGCAAGCATGCTCCATCGTAGACCGCATCATCGCTTAACATCAGGCGAGGTGGCGGCCATACGCAAGCCAAACTAAAAAAAATTATTAAAAAAAGTTTTTGCTAGAACATTGCCCATAACACCTCGTATTTAACTCTGTGTTCTATAGTTTACTTAGTTTTGTATTAGGGTCTCGTAAAAGACATAAGACTTTTACGATTACATGGTCTCTAGGTATTAAATGTTGCCATTATGATAAGATTTGAATAAATTACTCACAGCGTTGAAAACTGGTCGACATGACAACATTGTAATTGTATAATAGTTGTTTCTATCGTAAGAAATAAGACTTGGTTTTGTTAAGGGTCCTGTATACCCTCTGCAGCTTTCTCTCTCGCACATTTTCACATTATTGAAGATATAAAATCAATGAGTGTGAATTTACAAAAAGTAACAAAATCATGACATGTCATGGTGTCTATCGTAACATTACATATGTGAAATTGTGCGAGCGAGAGAGCTGCAGAGGGTATACAGGACCCTTAAGTTTTTTTTCGTACATAGTGCGTGACGTGCCTAGAATGAAGTGCAATACCAAAAATATCTTAAAATAAAGATAACCTATGCCAGCACGGCGTTCTCTGTTCTCTATTACATTGTAATTTTTATACGTACGCTACATTTTATAGTCAGATTATGTTTTTCTTTTAATAATGTTTGTTAGAATTAAAGAAAACTTGTTTGGATCATCACAACTCTAAGACGTCTAAAATATTCTGCAAGATACACGTTGCAAAAACATTTTATTAATATTAATTAATCCCGCTCGGTTATTTATAACAAATATATAAATAAATAAACGTAGCGTTTTTGTATTGATTTAATTAATGATTGACAAATTAACTGAACTATTATTATTAATTTGACATATGATTATTATTATTATTCTATTTGACATCGCTTATTACCTTTTTATTTAAAATTGTATTGTGTCACTATATTTTGATTTTATTAGTGAGGCATTTATTTATTTGTCAATTAACACATATTAACCTATTTATTGAATTGTATGGGTTGTTTTGTTGCCTCAAAAAAATTTATTTGTATTTTGAATTTGAATATTTGATTTCTCTTAGTTTTTTGTGCGAAGTGTACGCACACATATTCACCAAAATCCGGTTGCGCTTGCGCCTTGGTGCGAAGAAATAGTATCGTGATAAATCGACGTCGCTGTCGTAACGAAGAGACTGCAGTAAACGCGGGAATGCTACACTCCGTTTCGGAGAAATTAATTAAAATTTCCAAGAAGAAAGGTTTCATTCACCTATCTGATAAAGCGCAGCAACGGATGCCCTCGGTGGCGGCGCGGCGAGAGCGTGATCGGGTATTGCAGGTCTTGTTGGGTTTTGGTGTCAAGTTTTCGGCACCGGTGTAATAAAGAATACAATACCCCGTTCCAACAAAATGGCCTCGTTTTTTTATTTACACAACACAAATTACAATAAAGTCAGTTTTTTTTAACCTATGGTCTGTAATCAATTTAAACATTAACTTGCTAACGCAAATATGCTAACCTCGGCAGTGGTTACATATTTGAGGCGTTTGGGGTCGAGACATTGGGCCCTTGGGGACCGGGAGCTCACCTCATTTTCAAAAATCTTTCAGAGTGCCGGTTAATGCGACGCGTGACCAAAATGCTGGCGTGTTTCTGGCTCAACGCATAAGCATTGCCATTCAATGTGGTAATTCCGCCAGCATGCTGGGTACGCTGCTTACTGGTAGGGGGCTTTAGCATTTGGATTGTCTTTAGACCTTCAACGGTCTACTGGCAGTCTAACTGTATTTGTAGTTTTAGTTTTAGCTTGTATTTTGTTTAGTTAATAAAGGCACTTGCCCGGTAAATAAAAAATTAATAAAAAAAAACTTGCTAACATATCAAGTAGTCATGAAGAAAACGTGGTCTTAAAATAATTAATAGGCACACTATTAATAACAAGAATGCTATTTTTCAAAAAAAATTCAGATAGCATGGTTAGTGCGACGTGTGACCTATATGCTGGCGTGTTTCTGGCTCAACGCATAAGCATTGCTATTTAGCATGGTAATTCCGCCAGCATGCTGGGTACGCTGCCAACTGATAGTGGGCTTGAGTATTTGGATCTTCAGACCTTCAACGGTCTATACACATGGTTAGTGTAACTGATTTTGTAGTGTTAGTTTTAGCTTGTATTTTGTTTAGTTGATAAAGACACTTGCCGATTAAAAAAAATGAATATTGTCATCAAACTTTTTAACCTAGTTAAACGTAACTTATTTATTGACAAAATAGATGCTTTCGATACTTCTTCATTCGGATTTCTTCCAAGATATAGAAATTATACTCCGCATCTACTTATGGAGATTGTTAGTATGTATGTTGTATGTTGCTTGTATGTTGTAAAAAAAAAGAATAAAAATATTGAACTCAAAAAATTCAAAATTCTTTATTAACAGATTTTTATAGTACACAGGTGTTTGGTTCGGGTGGTGAGACGTGGTCTTTAACTGTTGGCCTTTTGGAAAAATTCAGAGTCACACAGCGGGCAATGGAGAGAGCTATGCTCGGAGTTTCTTTGAGCGATAAAATCCGAAACGTGGATATTCGCCAAAGAACCAGAGTCACCGACATAGCTGTTAAAATTTGCAAGTTGAAGTGGCAATGGGCAGGCCACATCGCTCGAAGAACCGATAACCGATGGGGAAGAAAGGTTCTGGAATGGAGACCACGAACCGGAAGACGCAGCGTAGGGAGGCCTCCCACTAGATGGACCGACGACATTGTGAGAGTCGCGGGCATCCAGTGGATGCAAAAGGCAGGCTGTCGTTCAGTGTGGAGGTTAAAGGGGGAGGCCTAAGTTCAGCAGTGGATGTCTTCTGGCTGATGATGAGGTGTTTGGTCTCCCCTGTTAAGTTTTGACAACCTGTGTTAGGAGAGACCGCTCTTTCGTTGTTACAATATGAATGATTGCCATGCATATCATAATAGCGTTAAAGAAACATTAAGTTGGGTTAAGAAATTGCAATCGTCTACATAAAATATAAAAATCATAATATTAATATTTATCAGGTTTGTTCGTAATCACAAAATGGCACAGCATAAATACTACGTTGCTGTTAATTCTTATTATAATATTGAACATTGTTTCATTGCCACGAACAATAGCTCACCCGAACGACATTTACTTTAAACATTGGCTTTTTATTAGTCAGGTAAGTGTAATTAAAGTCAAAAGTGTCACCAAAAGTCGCATTACCGATTCGAGTAAAAAGAGGCCAGTGAGTTACGGTCGAATGAAAAATGCAAAAATGACCGATGATTGGTCAAGGCTTATTATGGAGTTAAATGAATGGTGTTGAGCTTTGTTTTCAGTTTATGTTTGCCGAGTCGTGCACGGGTCTCGCACGAACCGAGAGTAGGTACGGAATGCGGCCTAAATAGCACTTACTAATATTGAAGCGTTTGAAACCTATGCGCATCGCACCTTTAGAGGCTTGTTAAGCTTATCTCGTCTCCTAAAGTCAAGTTAGATAGCCCGTTGGTCCAGTTGGTAGTGAACCTACCTTCTGAGCCTGAGGGTGTGGGTTCGATTCCCATCTAGGACAAACATTTATGTGATGAACATTTGTGTTTGTTCTATATCTGGGTGTTACTATCTATTTAAGTTTGTACTTAAAACTATATAACTATAACCGTGTGTGTAAAAATGTCCCTAATATTTATTTATTTTTATTTTAGTTTGTTTAAAACTTAATGTGTCGCACCGGGCTGTCCATCATCATCATCACCAGCCTCTCATGTTCCCACTGCTAGGATATTTTCTCCGAGAGAGAGAGAGAGAGAGAGAGAGAGAGGACGGGCTCTAATCTTTAATGCTGGCCCAGTGCATGTTGGTGAATGACATGTCCTTGAACTTTTGAGGTTCTTGGACAAACCGGTTTCGTCACGATTTTATCCTTCACCGCTTTCGAGCGATGGCATCGATTGCACATAATTTATTTAAGTACTAAATAAGTCATTGGTGCAGGATCGAGGATCAAGCCGGGTGCCGTCAGATTGTAATGCGCACATGTTACCGCTTGCCCGCCATCGCTCTTAGGGCAGTCCAAGTCTGCTCTCTATTAGTCCAGTCGGGGCAGACATTTAAATAGAAAAAAAATCCGGGGAGCGATTTTTTTTTTAAACGTCGGGGGGGGGGGGGGGGTTGGAAGTATAAATCTCGATTTTCTAACTAATCCCGGTAGAGCATTCCGCCATCTTGTTTTAAAGTTCAATTTTTTAGTTTTTTTGAAATAACTCGTTAATTTTCAACTTTAGAGCAAAAATGGTCCTATCCAAAGTTGTTGGAAATTTAATTTAATAATTAATCAATATTTGAAAAGTTATACTACCCCCCGACGTTTAAAACAAAAAAATCACTCCCCGGATTTTTTTCTATCTATTTCAGGCTAGTTTTATGTCTACCCCGACTGGACTATATATAAATATCCGACGGCTGACGACGATTGTGTTACAATGAAAACAGCCTGAAGCATTTTATTACTTCAGCTTAGTGTGAAAAACACGACGCTACCGAGTCTGATGGATTGAGTGTTTGAAATCTAAATATTGATATCATTAACTCTCTGCCAACCGAAAGGAACAGTATTTGATTTATGTTCTGAGTGATTCGAGCATTGGTTATTAATTTTATTTGGCTATTTTATATAGGCTTAAGTAACTAAATATATACCTAAATGAATCAAATTTAAATTAAACGGACTACCTATCTAAATCTAATCTAATCTAGGCTTGCGTTTGACCACCATCAGGCGTGATGGAAGTCTAACGCAAGTCTTATAAAAAAATATAAAAAAATACCACGTTGGGTGGCCATTGGCCAAACTTATTCCTTGGACATTGTTGAGATATTATTTTATATTTTATTTATGTGATTTTATTATTGACAAAATATGTAATTATGGTATGGATGTTATATACTGAAATAAATGAATTTGAATTTGACCAAGGTAAGCGACCTTTTTGGTCACTCGTCAATTCTACGTGGCGTCTGTACAACTCTTCAATCATACCCCGAGTGGCCGGACCCCTGAGTTAATATTGATTTCTTGTTGGAGCCTTTTGCAAACGAGCTAACGGACCGCCGGATGGTAAGCGAACACTTTTGCCACAGAAAAGTTGCTAACACCAATATTATAACCATAAATATCAACATCAGACCCCTAGCCTTGAGCAAACACTTGAGTTACTTTCTCAGATAAACTTTAATATTAAGTAAAACCAATAAAACTAATCTTTTTGCTTTACATACTTATAAAAATAATATTTTATTTCACAACCCGCTAGTAAGGATGGCTCGTCAGTATAATGGCGTTATCTCTACATAGTATAAATTGAAGTCGCTTTCCGCGTCTGTCTGTCTGTCTGTATGGCCGCTAACTCCTCCTAAACCACGCAACCGATTTTGATGCGGTTTTTACCATCAGTTAGATACATTTTCAAGGAAGGTTTATATATATAACTAGGGAGTCGCCCCGGCTTCGGACGTAAATTACACCCGTGCGAAGCCGGGCGGGCGGGTCGCTAGTAAATCATAAGATAGAAATTGTCATTTTTATTTAAAAAAAATCTTTTTATACAGGTCAGTAAAATATATTCTCTATACCAAGCTTGTCAGATCAGACACAAACACTGGGTTGAGTCTAGCTTCTCCAAACACATCCGATGCATAGCATATTCGAGCAGGGTACGCACGCCTGCGACACTTGTGGCGGTAGTGTGCGCTCTGCCCATCATCATCATCATCATCAGCCAGAAGACGTCCACTGCTGAACATAGGCCTCCCCCTTTAACCTCCACACTGAACGACAGCCTGCCTTTTGCATACACTGGATGCCCGCGACTCTCACAATGTCGTCGGTCCATCTAGTGGGAGGCCTCCCTACGCTGCGTCTTCCGGTTCATGGTCTCCACTCCAGAACCTTTCTTCCCCATCGGTTATCGGTTCTTCGAGCGATGTGGCCCTGCCCATTGCCACTTCAACTTGCAAATTTTAACAGCTATGTCGGTGGCTCTGGTTCTTTGGCGAATATCCACGTTTCGGATTTTATCGCGCAAAGAAACTCCGAGCATAGCTCTCTCCATTGCCCGCTGTGTGATTCTGAGTTTTTCCAAAAGGCCAACAGTTAAGGACCACGTCTCAGTACCATATGTCATCACTGGCAACACACACTGGTCAAAGACCTTCGTCTTGAGGCACTGTGGTATCTTGCGCTCTGCACAGTTTGTATAAATTAAGCACCAACCTCATTCATGTCTGCTCTTTACAAACCATATCTGAGCCGGGAGAATCAGGAGATATAAGATTATAATTTGTGTTATGTATATTTATTTTTTTACGAATTACTTGTTTTTGTACGTATAACTGTACCTACGCTTTAATTTATTCTTATCATTCCACTGTTTGTCATTCTCTGTTCTCTTTAATAACAGTACGAACGATTGAGTGCAATGTCATGACACGCTAAATTATGTATTGGAGTAAATGATGTGCATAATTAAACATGACCATTATGCACGGTCTGATTTAAGAAAGTGGGGGGAGGGCTCTGAATGAGTTAGTGAGTAATTTTTTTTTAAATTTGTTTGTGATACATTGTTACACAATTTTATTTGTTTTCTGTCACCAAAAAACCTCGCCGAGGGTTATCTGGGTGATAGCTTAAATAATAAAAATTAAAATTAAGTAAACATAATAGGTACATCGGAAAGAACCAAGCGAGCGCCGAGTGCATGCCCGTCGCTTCGGGTCACTTATTGGTAGCTAACACATAATATATTATTTCAATTACTAAAATTGACTTATTGACTGCTATTTATTGGCTATCGATTATAAATTGTTAGCAAGGGCATCGGGTCGAGCTATTGTTTCTACCTTGGCCACGCAGGCGTAGCCGCTGGTAAAAGCTTGTCTATATATATATAAAAATAAATCCCTATTTACCTTGGTCACGCCATAACTTGAGAACGACTTTACCGATTTCATTCATCTTTTTTTTAAAGCTATAGTTTTAGTTAGCTTTAGCTATTATTTTTTTTTAATAATACTTTGTAGAAGGTTCTCACGGAAAGAAAATTAAGAAAATTACGCAGAAAATATGATAAAACCAACGACGATTTTAACTCCGCGCGTTTGACAGTTCTAAGACAGGACAAAGTCTGTCGGGTTCGCTAGTCTATACTCCTATACTAATATTATAAACAGGAAAGATTTGATTGTTTGTTTGTTTGTTTGCATTGAATAGGCTCCGAAGCTACTGAACCGATTTGAAAAATTCTTTCACTGACGGGGAGCTACACTATCTCCGGGTGACATAGGCTATAATCTATACCCGTGCGAAGCTGGGGCGGACCGCTAGTGCTTTATAAATCTACAATGACTGCAATTACTACATGTATAGGTAACGTTAATTTGTAGAATAAGTATGTAATTATCTGTTCTATAAAAAGGTTGGGCATTTATTAAATCTTATCAAACATTTGAAATCGTCATAAAACTAAAATATCATGTTCAATTAAGCATACTCGTAGGTAGTTGTTTATTTGCGCAAGTAAAATGATGCCACTTCAAATTTAGTGAGCCAGGGCTCTTAAAACGTACGCTACAACGCAGCATTTAAACGTTTACAGCCCATTCTTGTTTTTAATTGCTATTTAAATAAAACGTACCATGAAAGCAATGGACCCTTTCTGCTACGCAAGTAAAAAAACGTACGAATTCTTATTAAGTAAGCGTGCCTACTTAAAGAGTTTATGGTGAGTTCATGAAAACAAAAGAAAAAAGTAGAAGAAAATCATAATTGCGAGAATGGCGATTGAACTTATGAAACCTGTTAAGACGCGTTACAATCGCAAAATTAACCAAAAGAAGTGTTTTTAAACGCTTTGTGTGACGTGACAAAATTAGCTGATCAGATAAAAAAAAATACTACAAGTAGAAAAAACCCCTTGGTAATAATCTTAACCGAATAAAATTTTGAAAAATTGTCTAGACTCTTAAAAAAACATATTACAAATTGCGCAATAAAAATAGCTTCTGAATTGAAGAACTCTGAATTTTCACAACATATTTTTTTGTACGAATTATATAGCCAGACTAGTCCTTTAAAACTTTAACCAGTTAATTGTTGAAATTCATTTATATATTTTGATAAATTAAATAAAAACCCTCAAAATAATATAAACACAAGCACAAAGTCATCATAATCATCAAATACGATGATATACGATTTTCGACTTTAAACAATACCGTTTTAGATAGCAAATAGATCATGGCGTAAGCGGGTGAAAAACGAAATTGAAATCGTGATCAGACCGCGCCTTAATAAGAATGGCTCTTTCACATTCTGCTCGATGGTGAAGCATGCTCTGCAACTGTGTAACAATAAGGAAAGTCTTCTCCCATCTCTATCTTTCACAGGGTTTCTGCCGGAGGGGGGGAAATATTTCACAGCTAATTATATATTATAATTTAAAACGACGACATAGAATAGAATAGAATAATATTTATTTACCAAAATAAGTACAGAGGTGCTTAACTAATAAATTAAATACTAGTAGTTAGTGGTTACGTACTACGTCTGAAATAAATAAATAAATAAATATTCGGGACATTTTTTGCACACACGGTCATCTGACCCCAAACTAAGCAAAGCTTGTGATATGGCTGCCAGAGACTGATATACATACATATATAGGTTTAAATACATACTTAAATAGATATTAACACCCAGATATAGAACAAACACAAATGTTCATCACACAAATGTTTGTCCTAGGTAGGAATCGAACCCACGCCCCTAAGCTCAGAAGGCAGGTTCACTACCAACTGGACCAACGCCAACCAAAAATAGGTTGGCGGTGAACCCCAAACTAGGCACAAGGTCTGTTTCTTGGGGCTCGAGAGGGGCATGTGATTCGAGTTGCGTAGCCTATCTTATATTGTCATTTTTAGGGTTCCGTACCTAAAGGTTGAAAACGGGATCCTACTACTAAGCCTACGCTGTCTGTCTGTCCGTCCTACCTATTAACGGATTTATCTTTCGAACCGTAATAGATAGCCAGTTGAAATTTTCAAAGGATATGTAATGTTACAGCGGGTTCACTAAAAAAATTATTCAAAAAGTAAAGGAGTCGCAGAAAATCACACTCGACAAAATCTATGGAACAAAAGATATTTTTTTCGCGATTTCAGGGTTGGTAAAAGTTATTCATATTGATAGGTACCTAGTATGGAGTCTTTTCGGCTTAGTACAATTTTTCCTCGTAACACTGCATAATAAATAACTACTCGTCAAAATGGATTCAAAGCTACACTAACTAGCATATAAAAGCCAAAAAGTTATTATGGATTTTTATCGACTTTTATATAATTAGGTACATATTTTTAAGTTTAGTGCAAGAAAATGTTTGATATATAATATGCAATAGTTTTTTTTTTAGTAAATCTTTTTTTTTTTTTTTTACTTAAGTACATAGGTAAGTACTTAAGAAAATAAAAAAGCCTTAATTATTACTAATATATACCCTGTTTCTAGTTAAGATTTATTATAAATTTCAAATTATAATAATTTTTTTAGAGTCAAAATAATAATGAATTCACCACTCTAGAACATGTATTCCCCAATATTTATCAGTTCTGTGATAGGTATGACCGGTTCACTGCCACTTGAGCTTGCTAGTACGACGAGTTATGTAGATTGTAGGTGAGTTTAGTTCCCTGGCGAATAACTTCGTTCCGGATACGATCCCACAGAGAAATGCCGAGCATAGCTCTCTCCATTGCTCGCTGAGCTATCATGAACTTGTGGACCACCCCATCTGTAAGGGTTCACGTTTCAGCACCGTAAGTCATGACAGGTAGAACGCATGCGCAATAGGTGACGAGAAGACTCGATGGAGATTCTCGAACGCTGTTTTATGTAGTTCGAGCATCTGCCCTAGATGATCGAAGTATGATATATTATATCCAAATGATAATTATACCTAATCCGAAGAGGTACATCATATTTAAATACAAAACCGTCAAATAGCTATAACTCGAAAACGAAATAGTAGAAAAAAACACTGAAATCTAGAATTGTCATTACGGCAAACATATTTTAAGCACAAAACATATATCTGCGCCCATACAGCTGCGCCCCGCGGTTTCACCCGCGTAGTGATGAAAAATGGTGATGATGATGATGAAAAGTAGCCTATGTCACTCTCTGGCTCTTGAACTATACCCATGCAAAAAATCTGGTCGATCCGTTGTTCCGTTGCAGCGTGAAAGAGGAACAAACATCCATACATCCATATATACAAACTTTCGCGTTTATAATATTAGTATTTAATAAGTAGGATTATGAAGTTTTCTCGGTTCCCCGCGTGGACTTATTTATTAACTTTGATTTATTTTGTATGTATTATGCATTTAGTGAAAAAGCTGTAATTTTGACATTACAAACATATACTCATTTGTTTGTTGTTGTTTTTTTTTTGCTGCCTAAAATAAAAGCCTATGTTACTCGTTATTATATCAGGTATCTGCCAGTGAATACCCGTCAATATCTGTCCAGCCGTTTCGGAGATTAGCCGGAACAAACATACAGACAGACATAAATTAACAAAATAGGTTTTCTTATACACTTTCACATACATTTAGTAAAAAGCTGTTATTTTAATATTACAAACAGACACTTCAATTTTATTTATATGTAGTTATAGTTAGGACAGCAGGAAAGCAGTGGACAAGACTAGCACAGGACCGGAAAAGATGGCGCGCTGAAGAGGAGACCTATACCCAGCAGTGGGTGGAGAATGGTTGATGATGATGATGATGATGTAGTTATAGATCACAGAGCTAAAAGATTCCTTTAGCACTAAATGTACGAATACCACCCTCATCAATTCTTATCAAGCCAGATAGCGAAAGTAGATCGGGCGTCACACGCACTCACCAGCTGACCGAATCATTCTCTACCTCTTTATTAAAAATTTCCAACATACCTACTTACAAACGACCATTTTAATTATACTTTATTGAGTCAGTAAATTCAATTTCAATATTAGGCACAGGCATGAAATTTAATAAACTCTTATCGGTTAACAAATAAGGGGGACAGTATTATTAATAAATACCTAATTTGTTAATGAATCACATACACTCCAGTGATAATGTCAAAATTGAAATAATGAAGTCGATATTGTATTTGCAAATAATATTTCGTGCTTGATTAAACTGTATGAAATTCACCTTGAATAGGCAAGATCACTAATATTTTTTTATTACCTCATAAAAAAGCTGATCATAAATAGAGCACATCAACGAAAACAAAATTAAAATTTGTTCAAAAATAAATAAGATATAAGCATTTTAATTTCATGCTAGACAAAGAGCGCACTATACTGAGCCGTGACGTCACGGCTCAGGTGCGCCATACAAATGCTATACTAATTCACGCTTTGCGAGAAAGGGACAGAGCATCCCCTCTCTATCCCCACCTAAAACTTTAAACACTCATATCTCAGAGATTTATCAGTCAATTTAAATTATTTTTTCAGTATGTGTGTTTAGTTATATTAATTGCTAAGCTGATTATTTGGAATAAATAAATATTTGTCATCATGCCTATTGAGACCAGGCTTAAAGCTTTGTTTACACAGCGCGAGTGGCGAGTACAATTGCAAGTATATTTAGTTTCTTTTTTACTCTCGCTTACTTCTGCAGCCATCTGGTTGTCACTCTCAAAATTTCTTTGTAGGTATCTATTGAAATGTTTTGGCAAAATACTTCAAAGGTTTATTAGGCTGTTTTTTTTTTTTTTTTTTTTTCAAATTTTTACTTTTATAGCGAAACACAAAAGCTTTTAATAATATCTACTCTACATCTCTACCAAACATTAAAATAATAAAAAAAAAAACAACAAATTAAAACCTAAATATCACTGTATTAAACCTCTACCAGAGGGAACTGTTCCCAAAATGCTGGCCCCATTACCACGTTGTATGGCGATGCTCACCCTTTGAGCAAAGTAGAGGCCGGCATTTTGGTCACGAGTTGCATCGACCAGACGTGAAGACAAATCTTTGGATATGATTTTTTTTATATCTAATATGGGGGTTTATTTTTTTAACCTTTTATCACAATTATATAGTTTGGTAGTTTGGATTTGCCTTAAACACGAGCTAGAACCGATTTTTTTGCCTGCAACTGAATGGTCCGAGGTAAACATGACATGTATTGCACACACAGACATATTGTTACTAGTTCTACAATAGCACACTTCATTATTGAGCGGCACACCACAGCAATAGAAATGACATTTTGATTGATTGATTGATTTTAAAAGTTCTTTATTTGACATAAAACAATTACATAAAAACGTACAAACTAGACACAGTCCAAGAAATTGTATACACCAATATTGTATAAATGACTTTATCAGGCTAGCAACACCTCTGTTAGTCTTTTAAAAAGCTAGGTTTAATTATAAAAACATTTAAAACCATGAAGTAAAATACATCACATATAAAATACGTTAAATCACTTACGGGTAATGAACCTATCGCACCAGACTCATTTTTGAGCAGAAAGACATTTTGATTGTATTGATTTGAATGAAATTTTATAATATATTTTACCGACGAAAAAATTACGAAGATCGCCAGACGACGCGTATGTATTTCAATTCGCTGTTAGACTATATTATACAACACTAGCGACCCGCCCGCCCGGCTTCGCACGGGTGTAGTTTACGTGCGAAGCTGGGCGGGTCCCTAGTTATATATATAAACCTTCCTTGAAAATGTATCTAGCTGATGGTGAAAACCGCTTCAAAATCCGTTGCGTGGTTTAAGAGGAGTTAGCGGCCATACAGACATACAGACAGACAGACAGACGCGGAAAGCGACTTCAATTTATACTATGTAGAGATAACAACATAAATATGAATAAGTAGAGCTTGGGTTGGACACGTTACTATACCTATCAGTATGGTTAAACTTCAACAATAAAAACCATTTATCAAATTAGAATAAATTTCAAGCGGCCAGCTTTTTTGGCACTTTGCCTGAAATCACAGATTGTTTGAATTATCTATAGGTCTTCATTGCTTATGGATAGAAAAACTATCTTCAATTAGTGACTTTAGTTTTGTTAAGTTTTATGTTTGGTATTCTTAAGTTAATTACGTAAAAACAGTCAAATAAAAAGTTAACACAAAAAAATGAGCCCGATTATTAAGAAAAGTAGCCTATGTCACTCTCTGGCTCTTGAACTATACCCATGCAAAAATCAGACCGACCCGTTATTCCGTTGCAGCGTGAAAAAGGAACAAACATCCATACATCCATACATCCATACATCATACATCCATACATACAAACTTTCACGTTTATAATATTATAATATATAAGTAGGACTATTTTTTGAGAATATTTCATATCGGTTCAGTAGTTTCGGAGCCTATTCAATGCAAACAAATAAACAAACAAACAATGAAATCTTTCCTCTTTATAATATTACATATAGTATAGATTAAAATGTTTGTGGTTTTCATTTCTTTCAGTTTTATGCTAATAACTTTTACCATACCCGCTCAGAAATAGGTTCATTATATCTTTAAAAAGAGAGTGCTCTACATTATTCAATATTATTTTGTCATCATCATCATCAGCCAGAAGACGTCCACTGCTGAACATAGGCCTCCCCCTTTGACCTCCACACTGAACGACAGCCTACCTTTTGCATGCACAGTATGACAGTGACTCTCACAACGTCGTCGGTTCATATAGTAGGAGGCCTACCTACGGTGCGTCTTCCGGTTCGTGGTCTCCGCTCAAGAACATTTCTTCCCCATCGGTTATCGGTTCTATGAACGATGTGGCCTGCCCATTGCCACTTCAACTTGCAAATTTGGTTGTATTTATTCATATATATTTTGTGAGAGATGTGTTAGTTGGTTGGATTGCGTTTGGACATGTCTTGATTTGGTGGAAGAATTAAGAATCAGTTTGAAAAAAATATTATATATTAAAAATAGTTTTACATGCGTACAAGAAACTTTAGGTGGCCAAACGCAAACTTTATCGAAATTAAAGAGTTTGATCTAAGACGGTTCTTAACGTTTTAAGATTTAAAAAATCTTGAAAATATCTGAAAAAAAAAATTGATGATATTTTTATAGTTTTTTTGTTGTTGTTGTAATAGTCATTTTGGCACGCTATGAAAAACAATTATATTTTTTTTACCAAAAAATATACTCACCGTGTAGAGCCAAAAATTAGAGAGAAACAAGCTCCATGCCAACCTTTCTAAAAAGTTAAATGTATGGAGGTTTTTATTGTACATTAAATTGTTTTAACTTAAAAATATGATGAAAATTCATAAAAATCTCTCAAATTTTCTCATAAGTATGGTAAAAAGCACTATAAATTACTTGAGAGAAAACCACAGACTTTAAACTTGGAAGAAAACATTTAAGTTTATCAGAATCTATCCGTAGGCTGCGGTAATATAATAAAAGAGCCTTTTTAGATATAGCAACATATAAAATAAAATAAAATTACAACTTAATTATGGTTTCTATCCCTGAAATAAAGACGATTAGTTTTTGATGTTGTTGTTTGTGTTCTACATTATCGTATTGATAAAATAATGGGCAAGTGCCTTTAACTAAACAAATTACAAGCTAATACTAACACTACAAATACAGTTAGACTGCCCATAGACCGTTGAAGGTCTAAAGACAATCCAAATGCTATTATATAAAATTATACCCTCAAAAATTTTAACCGGCGATAAGCAAGAAATAAAATTCAGGTATCATGAAAAAAAAAACATAGTTTGGATAAATTATAAAATCATCAAAGACATGATCATATTTTTTATTAGGGATCATAATTAACTGGGGGTAGATATCACAATCGAAGGAAAGCCTGTGGGTAATGCCAGTGCTATCGTATGGTGTCTTAGCTTGTAAAATCAATAATCCAGTATTTTGTGATGTGTTCGTAAACAACAGATCATATTAGAATCACTGTTTTCAAGTTTTTTGTCTTGTTTGGTCTGCACAATATTTTTATTCTTGACGTGAAATAGTTTTCTCTGTATAAGGTAGAGCTAGTAGATAAGCATGTTTACAATATACCTTGGCTCTTCAATATATTATTTGAGATTACTTGCATTGTTTTTTATTTATGTCCCATTTACGATTACATTTAGGTGCCTACAATATTCAATACTGTGATGGTTGACCTCTTTTTGTAATATAATATATACAGATCAAGAATTCATTCATAATATAATCAATATAACGTGAAGAAATGAAACTTATTCATTTTATATAGTTACTGCTGTAAGGCATGTAAAATCATATATTATTATCATGGCTATTTACATTATGTTTTTCATTTTCTTTGTTCGTTTTCAGATTAGAATAGGTAATACTTATATTGTTAACTTTGAGTTTATTTTAAAAATTGCTTATTTTTATTTGTAGTTTCGTTGTACCTTATTGTCAATATACTTAGTATAGTGCTTATATATGCAATTTTTTGATAGGTACAGTTGCTGTTCTTGTTGGTGAAATATAATAAACATGCCATGACCATGAGTTCACTTTATTGTAATTCACATTACATGCTACATCCTAGCTTTATCTAGAGTTTACAATTAGTTACATTGATACTTGTAGGTATCAGGTCATTGTAAATTTGTCTACTATGTTGTTCACAGTTAAAAAGTTATGTATGTTAAATATTACTACCTACGGTTTCAGTATTAGGTATCTACATATCATTATCTCACGACACCTACGCCAAAAGTTTCACAAACATAGCAACAACACCGCTTTGTGAAAATAATCAAGTAAGATAAAAACATATGATTGTGACTCGAAGTAGAGAAGTTATATTATGGATGTTTAGCCAAACTTCAATTAAAACAAACTAAGTAAACATACCATGTTGTATAGTTTTATATCATATTCTTTGGTAGATATATGTGAGATATATATCTGGCAAAGATAATGAAAAGCTCGCTAGGCCAATTAGGTAAACTAAGACAACAAAGTTGACTGGTTGAAAACTTTCTGGTTTGAGACTAACCTGGTTTGGAGGAGATCCTCTGAAGGCGAATTGCGACGTCATTTTTCACCGCCAACTTGAAGAAACTTTACAAATCACAGTTCTCAAAAGTCCAAGTCACTGTCCGCACACACTTCACAGTTGCATGTTGGGCGCGCTGAGTCCGGAGGTTGAGGTCGGAGGCAGACGGCACTCCGAGGGAGCCGGCAGTGGAGAGCGCGGGCTGCACTCGCGTCGGCGGCTAGCCGCGGCGGTGCGAATATCGATTGCGGTGCAGAGTCGGTGGCACAGGAGCGGAGCGAGCCGCGTGGTGCAGCGGGCGCGTGGTCGCGCGCGCGGCGGCAGTGGGTAATGCGGTAGCCGCTCGCCAGGTGATAGTAATTGGCGCCGCCGTCCCGTTCTCGCGTCGGCCGTCCCTCTCGGCGCGCACACGCACACTCGCCGCTGTGTGCGTGTTGCTCGCTCACCGCTCCTTCTTTTCACGCTCTCGTCGCCGTTTGACCCCGCGCCGCCGTCGACGCTCTCGATTTTTGCGGTGCGGTGGGTGGCACCCGAGGCAGGGGCGGCCCGCCGCGGTGGGGGCTCCCGGAGGTGGGGGTAGATGCACTCCTTTCTTTTTTAAAGCTTCTCTTTCTTTTCTCGTATTTTTTATGTTAGTATTGGTATGAAGTAGTCTCTTTTATTTTATACATACAGCTATATATTTTGTGATAATTAACAGTGACGATGCGCACGACGAGCGAGTTTGCTGAAGCGTCGACTTAATTATAGCTTTGCATTTCATTAAAGGTAACCACGACATTTGTAATTTTTGTTTAACAAACATTTTGAGATGACCGGTTACTACGGCTTTTCTCAAAGTTAACATTTGTGTACACGACAGCCAAAATTTTAGGGAGGCAATAGTAGCGGCGGGGACGTGGTAGCGGTGACAGTATCAAACGGTCTTTTGAATGTGTTTCTACCAACTAACGCGTACCAAAAATAATATTATAAGATGATTATAAGTCAGAATACTACGCGCGCTCGCTTTGGTGCTACAAGTACTTAAATCTTTCAGAGCGCCTGGTTAATGCGACGCGTGACCAAAGTGCTGGCGTGTTTCTGGCTCAACGCATAAGCATTGCCATTCAACGTGGTAATGCCGCCAGCATGCTGGGTACGCCGCCAACTGGTAGTGGGCTTGAGCATTTGGATTGTCTTTAGACCTTCAACGGTCTATGGGCAGTCTAACTGTATTTGTAGTTTTAGTTAATAAAGGCGCTTGCCCAGGAAAAAAAGTACTTAAATTTAAACAATGTCTGTGTAATATTTTATGCAATAGTAAGTAGGTATGTAGCAAATATGCTATGCGACGGCGATTGCTTCCAATCAGACCGCATGATGGGAAGCGATCACAGATACGATAGTTGTACATATGTTTAAACAGCATTAGGTTAACAAATTTTTATTGTTATTTGTTTGTTAGAACTTGCTTAACCAGACGTGCAATAGCAGGATGACGATAGACTGATTATGTTGATGACTAAACCGACGTAGATCAGTATTTTTCAAAATAGTTGTGAGAAAGAACTGCTCTACCTCCTGCTTTATGTCACTAGGTCATCTTTTTAAACTACTCAGCCGATAACTTTTGAGTTAAGTGCTTTTGGTGTATTCATAGACTATTGTTTACTAAATAATATCGAGTAAGTGTTACCATATACTGGAATGCACGTAATGGACAATACAGACGTTATATGTAATGATTTCCGAATTTTAACCATCTTAAACTATGATAACAATACTACAATGTATACATGAAATAAGAAGCGCAACGTTCCCAATCGATCTGTGCCCCTCTTCTTTCTTATCGCGCGAATATTTCACACTGAACGCATACCGACCGAAAAAACTCACACAGATATAAAATATTCAAACGGTATAACATAAAATAAATTATCTTAGGTGAGTGTGAGATTGTGTGCGTTGCCCCCTCCCCTGGGCGGGCCGGCGGTGAGCGACCAATTGCGCGGAGCGGCGCGCGACGCCAACTCCGCCAAGCTGAGCTGAAGTCAGTCACTCATCGCGGCGCCCTCTCTGTCGTCGCACGCTCGGCACTGCCGCGCTCAGCTGTCCGCTGCCTGCCATCCATAACACCTCACCTTCATTATTTGACTTATTACAACCTACCTTTACACAATACATCGTTAAGCTCTACCTAGTATTTTGAGATCACGAACTTGGTTAGTGATAAAACAAAATTAATATCGCTTATCTAAGATAATTTCATGGGTGCCCATTAATCAGTATAATCTGAGTCAAAAATATTTAAGAGTACTTAATATCCATTGCTATCAAGTAAATCAAGGTACTCGTTGTTTCCTTAAACACCAGTCGGATCAAAAGTACCTAATGATCTAACTAAAAAAAAATTCACTTCACTGACTATGAATAAATATGTATTATTTTACTATTCTCTACTTTCCCAAAAAATGGTAACACATCTCAAAATAACCCAAAAATCATAAACGACCTAATAAAATTTATTAGGTATTTTATTATTTAATATAGGTATCATTAATTGATACCTATATTAAAAAATTAAATACCTAATATTATCTATACTAATATTATAACGAGGAAAGATTTGATTGTTTGTTTGTATTGAATAGGCTTCGAAACTACTGAACCGATTTGAAAAATTATTTCACTGTTGGGTACCTACACTATCTCCGGATGACATAGGCTATAATATATACCCGTGCAAAGCTGGGGCGGACCGCTAGTATAATAAATGTTACTAGTTCTAACGCCTGCAAATCTTCCTAGTGATACTGCCCCTATTATTTCGATATAAACAATACTGAAGGAAGATTACATTTTGTAATCATAGAACTTGAAATTTTAAAATATTAAACAAATAAATACATTTTGATGCCCATTAGAGTAAATGTTAAACAAAGCAAGCAAAAATGCTCCTACGTGGAAAAGCAAACTTATAATGACGTGTCTATGATATTTTAAATTCAAAGTGATGAATCTCAATAAGTAGATGCGGAGTATAATTTAAACTGTACATCTTTGAAGAAATCCGAATGAAGAAGTATCGAAAGCATCTATTTTGTCAATAAATAAGTTACGTTTAACTAGGTTAAAAAGTTCGATGACATGCAATATTCATTAAACACTTTCTATAATAAATTAAATTAAAATTAAATATTATCATAAGTAATATTAATATTAGAATAAATGACATTGTCATTTTTGAGACTGTCTTTGTAATGGGTGAGGACAAATTCGTTACTATATTGGGGTCTGTCATAAAAAGACGCCTTAGATTTTTTGGTAGATCGTAGCCAAGAAACACAAAGTCTATCGTGAATATGTTGGCATATAGTCGTACCCCATTTATACTGTATGGTATCAATGGTATGGTATGGTATATACTCTGTGTTTCTATGTCATTGTATTCTAGTGGTTTTTACATTCTTTCTTGGCTTAATATATAATTATTTAAAAGCAGAATTATTATTTTATTAAGCTACAATAATGATGTATGTGCCGTTTGTATAATAATGTATATCTGTTTTATTGAAATAAGAAAGAAAGAAAGCATTTGTTTTATAATGATTGTGTGCTTTTCAGACGCACTTTTCAGCTCAATATCAGCTTTATAATGATTTTAAATAAATATTCTAGGTGTGTTTTAAATACTTCCCTTCCCCACCTTCTCGATCTCAGGAAATGTATGGCTTAAAATTATGTGTTATTTAATGAACGGAAGTCTTTCTTGGTCCGAACCTAGAATGTTACAATGTTCTGTGTCTGATCTGTCACTCACTTTGAACCTAACCTACTCTAGTGGGAATACTCCGTATCGGATTCTCAATGGGCTTTTCCAGAAGGTTTTGAGGTCGCCCCTCGACCTTCCCTTCGCTGCGGAGGTTGCCGGCTCACCACCTCTCCCCCTTCGCTCCGTTCAGCTTTGTATGGCTTGCTTCACTCAGTACCTTCTGCGAGCTTCTAGCCCCCACACTTTTTATATACACTTTGTGTCTCGCACAAGACCATGTGGGGTCGGAGTACTCTCTCTCGGATCTGTCACTTATTCTAAACCTAACCTATGTATGTCATGTCGGGGCATTCTGTATCTGCAGATACTGGTACTATATCTATTTTTATATTTTTTTTATTTTTATAGATTTCTACTCTGGTCAAGTTTCTTGCTTCTCATCTTACAATGATGTCAATTATCTATTTTTCTGTTAAATTAATTAATTGTTATATATTTATTATTTAAATATTTTAGTTGTCAGATTTTTATAATATTATTAATTAGTTATTGACATCGGCTCCGCTGTATTCTTTCCAGCTTGCCTTCCGGCATAGGCCTCTTCCTGGGACTTACATTTATACCTCTTTTGTGTTAGTTGTTTCCAATTTATGCCGGCCACCTTTTTAATTTCATCTTCCCATCTTACTTGCTTTCTTTCTTTATTTCGTTTTCCCTCTCTTGGGTATCTATAGGTAGGTGATGGTGAGGTGAGGTGAGGATATAAAAGGCGATGTGTATATGTATGAATGTTCCCTATGGACACCGAAACAGCTGAGCTGATTTTGTCGGGACTTTCACTGGCAGATAGCTGATGTTATAAGGAGTAATCCCCGCGAGCTAATATCACATTATTTACAATAATAATTCTTTTGGGTAAAGTCGGCGTCGTCTGAGAAAATTATCTATTTGGCACCCCCCATCATCAAACGAAGAGCTGTTCAAGGAAATCATTAACCTGTTATTTAAAAAAACTGGTCAGTATGGACTTTTTAGCTTAAGTTACTGCCTAAAATAACACTTAGGAACTTCGTAGATTTTATGTCTTTTTGACATTTTGTTTTACTGTGTACATTGTATTTTAAGTTTATTAATTAAACAGAATACAAGTTAATAAGTAACACTGAAAACTTAAACCACTTGGTCTATTATACAAAATCAGTTAAGACTGCCTATATACCGTTGAAAATCTACAGTCCAAATGATTAAGCGCGGTACTACAAGTAATATCCAGGTAATCTAGTAGGATCAACAAGTATTATTATGATAGAACTTCACTTAGGTAAGTTCGTTTAATCACAAAATATATACCAGTACGTTTTTTAATAATTAAATTAAGGTATTTATAATGTCAGCTTCAAACAGTTAAATATCATCTGCGAATAGACTCATTATGGTAGTTAGGTCTAGTAGATCATTGATGTAAAATATAAATAATATTGGGCCTAGGATAGATCCTTGTGAGACTGGCGTCCATTTGACTTATATATTCTGATCAGTCGATACCCCAATCTCAGAGTTCAGCTTGAGAGCTTTCCAGGTGAAACTACTATCAAGTTCTAAACCCATAAAGGTAGTGCTGTCCGACGCTCAATAGTAATACCGTCAGCACAGATGATGAGTTGCTTCAGTGGGCACCTCAATAAATCGAAACGTAAATAGTGCGATTTGATAGGTTGAACACCAACCCGGTATTTTTGAGCCTTTTAGCGAGTTGCAATGTAGTAACAATCAGCTACACTTCTAACCTCTCGAATGACGGAGCAGTAATAATGGTAGAAACATCATCTGCGTACATCATCATTTCAGCGTTCATGATGGCACAAGGCAGGTTTTTCAGAAGTAGTGAAAACAGAATGTCTATATTTTTTAATCTGTGCTACTCCCATTTTAGTGGTCAAGAGGTTTAATCTCAGCTCTTTACTCTCATCTACCATGAGACCAATGTGTCTTGCCTATCCTCACATATGGTGCTGAAACATGGACCCTAACTAAAGAGACCACTCACAAGATCCAAGTGGCACAAAGGGCGATGGGACGGCCCATGTTAGGCATCGCTCTCCTGGACTGCATACCGAACGCGGGAATTCGATGAAGAACGAAGGTCGAAGACGTGGTTAAACGGATCACGAAACTCAAGTGAAGATGGGCGAGACACTTGGTCAGAAAGGAAGATGGACGGTGGACCAAAGCAGTCACAGAATGGTGGCCGCGGAACGGAAAGTGACCACCAGCCCGCTGGTCGGACGACATCGTTAAGACAGCAGGAAAGCAGTGGACAAGGCTAGCACAGGACCGGAAAAAATGGCGCGCTAAAGAGGAGACCCACCAGTGGGTGGAAAATGGTTGATGATGATGAAGAACATTTATGAATATTGTTTATATAACGACATTATGAATACCACATGTCGTTAAATTTAAGACACGAATAAGATTGACAATAACATAACTCTAGTCCGAAGGAATGACGATATTTGGTTGCAACAGTTTTGAGCGAAGGAATTATTCGGAAAAAACCAACAATTCATTTTTTAAGGTAGCTTTGTTCGCCTTGCCACAAGCGGCCTGCGAGGGTAAGTTTCAAGCAAAGAAACTGTACTGGAAAAGTTATTTTTCTTTCTTCATCGCATGGTTTGCTGGGTCGCAAGCGGCCCGCGAGAGTTGCACATTTTAAATTGGCAATTTAAGTACGCAAAGGTGCTAACTAAAGCAAATGAACAGAAGAAACATTAAGAAGCACTTGAACTAATATATTTACGATAGTGTCTTAGAATATGGATACTGACAAATCTCTATTTTCTAAAATTACGCGGGTGAATAGTTACTTTATATTCCTTAGTATTAGTAATGATATTATTGACATTTGCATACTGTGGGTTCTTCTCACACCTACAAAATATATACTCAATAACTGACAGAATGAAATGAAAAGCATTGGCATCCAGACTTGGGCACATGAGTAAAAAAAAATAAAAGGAAAGCGAGCTGTTATTTGTTTTACTCAAATGAGTTTCTGACGTCGACCGTCTCTCATACATATCGAGTTCGTGGAAGGTTGACGTTATTAGCACATCGCACCTATCGGCACAAAGACATCCCATTTAAATATCACACTAAAAGCGTCATCTACATACGTCCTATTGAGCAAATCCTAAAAGTGATTTAAACTGAGACCCTATTCGATTGAAGTAGATTACAAATAATGAATAAAATTGCATACGAAATGAGTAAACCGAGAGTCCGTGGGTTTACCCCGACGACGGTATCTACGGTTGTTTGCGAGGTGCTGGGAGCGCTGGCGGGGTTATTGCCGGTAAATACTTAGGTATGTATAGATTTCCCTACAAATACGCGAGGATGTGCCCTCTTGTGGATGCATTAATCGGCTTTTGATCTTGCATGGAGGAAAACCATTATAAGACAGTGCTCCAGCATTATTATAAAGCATCGAGCGTCAGGATAAAAAGTTCACTGGGTTAGATGTTTTTTGACACACTGTTTATAATTCTCAAAAGGTTTATCTAAGAGTACACTGACCTACATACCTACACTAAAATCCTAAATCCTATATTGTTCATACTGCCCCGGTGGCTCAGTTGGTAGTGAACCTATCTTCTGTGCTTGGGGGCGTGGGTTCAATTCCCATCTAGGACAAACATTTGTGTGATGAACATTTGTGTTTGTTCTATGTCTGGGTGTTAATATCTATTTAAGTATGTATTTAAAAATATATATGTATGTATATCAGTTTCTGGCAGCCATATTACAAGCTTTGCTTAGTTTGGGGTCAGATGACCGTGTGTGCAAAAATGTCCCAGATATTTATTTTGTCCCAGATATTTATACATAAAAAGTGGTGTAGGCAAGTAAATAAGTCAGGGTAAGTGATTATTTAGTAAGTATTGATTTTAAACTGCTAGACCCAAAACCAATCAAATTTGTTTTGAAGAATCCATATTTGAACAGCGATTGTTAAGAGAATGAACCATGACTATGTTAAAATTTTATATTTACACTAGCTGTTGCCTGTGACTTCATACGCGATCTTTCATGTAAACGTTTACCCTTTGCATGTACACCTTATAAAAAATCTACTTGCAAAATTTCAGCTTTATAGATCAAGTAGTTTTCGAGTTTTTATTTATTTATTTATTTGAGGGTCGACAAACAGTATACAACAAAATTTAAAACCAAAGAAGTATACAGAAAAATTAACTAGGTGAAATACGAAAAACGTTGACTACGGATTAAATTAAATTAGATTTCGTTATGAGTCAGTGAATGAGTGAACCTAAGTAGTATTTCGCTTATTATATTGTGTATAGATTCTAGTAACGCAAATTCAAATGGGTTTATTATTGTTCGATATCGACTGAACATTAATCGCCACACCTGTTTATACTCTCGCAATGCTCGCGTAATTAAATTCAATAAAAGTCCACCACTGGAATAAAATATAACCATTAAACGAATAAAATTAATCCATTAACGAACGGCATGCAGTTTACATTTATGTTCAGCGAATAGAAACCAATAAAACGCAATTTACAATGTCTTTTTGTAGCATAACGCAAGTGCCTCTCTATATATCTACAATGGTATAATTACAGTAGTTTTTATTTGTATTGGTGCGATCGAATCAGAGCTGCTACTTGGTATAGAGAGAGAAGACAAGTTCCAAAAGCAGTTTAAGCCAAAAGAGCAGCGAAAACCAGAAATGAATCCGGGCGGGCGGAGTGTTTCCGCCGCCCCAGTAGCCGAGGGCGCGGAAATAACACGTCACAGACCTCGCTCGAATTAGAACGGGCGGACCGATAGCCACTCAAAGTATTGTCTTTGCAAGAGATGGTAAGGTCAAATAACTTGTTAATATTTTAGTACACACAAGACGAAGTATTGGTACAGATTCTATTGTAGTGTAACCTACACTCTTTTTGCGTAACCGTGTTTATACCATCGGAAATGTCACTTGTTGTTTGTCTAGCATAGTCTCTGTGTTTCCTCATTTTAGTGAAAAAGTGCAATCTAACCTCTTTTGATTTTAAATTATTGTACGCATACACAATGTTAATGTTGTAAAGGAGAGAAAAAAAATCCGTCAATTTCTTTGAGGCCAAGTCCAATTATTGTGTATTGTGTCGTTCCACAAAACTTTATGTTGTATTAAAAGAAATATGGTCGAAATTCATTGAGTAGGCCCTCTGATAATTTATATAGTTGGATCTGCCTTAAACACGAGCTAGTGCCGAAAAAAAACTGAAAGGGCGAGGTAAACACGTATTGCACACACTGACAAATTCTTACTATAGTAAACGCATTACCATCTGAGTCGTCAGGTCATAAATCATTGCTCATCTCATCTCGCTCGCACCCACATGTCATATATTCTGTCTATCTCGCTCGCACTTACAGGTCTTATGGTATGGCGTTTATTGCTCGACGACTCAGTTGGTAACGCGGTGACTATAGGTTTACAAATGTACAATTTAATATTGAGCGGCATACGATATGCTCAAAATGTTATCAAATGGACGACCAAGGTGCAACTGTAGGCATAACGCTTCCATTTAATTTTTTCTTCTGAGAGTTAGAACAGCAAAACAATGGAACGCTTTGCCTCCTCTCTGGGTACGGAATCCTAAAAATGAGTAGGCTCGATTTTCGTCTCTACCGCTGTACCTCTCTGGCGCGCTTTACAAACGTGCAATTCTGATAGAGACGTGGCTCTATTAGTTGCCGTGCTCGCCGAGTATACTGTTTGTGGATACGGGGGCACGAGTTAACAGAGTAGAAGGATGGTCATTTAGTGGAAGGTAGACCACCCCCTTCCCGCCCAGGCCATGTCTGCACAGTCTGATTAAACGAGCCGCCGCCGTCTCGGGGCTTGTTTGCTTCTGTGCACCCATCGATACGCGTACTTCTCCAGTTTAAAACGTGCACGAGTAGCTTACTAATCATCATCATCATCATTTCAGCTGTAGGACGTCCACTGCTGGACATAGGCCTCCCCCATCGATCTCCAAAAGGGCCGGTTGGAAGCGGCCTGCATCCAGCGTTTCCCTGCGCTCTCTTTTAGGTCGTCTGTCCATCTTGTGGGTGGACGTCCTACGCTGCGCATACCGGTCCGTGGTCTACATTCCAGAACCTTTCGGATCCATCGGCCATCTGTTCTGCGTGATATGTGCCCTGCTCACTGCCATTTCAACTTACTAATCCGGTGGGCTATGTCGGTGACTTTCGTTCGTCTACGGATCTCCTCATTTCGGATTCGAAATTCGCTTACTTTTATCTTCTTAATAAACTAACTGTTCTATTACTATTAGCATTGTGTTGTATAATTCTTTTGTACGTGTGTTGGTCACCTAACTCCTCCTATATAGCTGAACCGATTGTGATGAAATTTTGTGTGTATATTTCGATGGGTTCCTGGATGGTTTGAAAACACAATTGGGCCCGTTAGGTGGTGCTGCTTTTCCTGGCAGGACGACGTCTGCTGGGTCCGCTAGTAGTTTATAAAATTCTTAACCCATAAAGAAAGAGGCGGTTTAAGCATTTGGGGTTGTGTTTATGTCTTGCCATTTCCTTCCAAAACGATGAAAATACGTCTTTTTAACCGACTTCCAAAAAGAGGCGGTTATCAATTCGACTGTATGTTTTTTTATTTTATGTATGTTTGTTACGCGATTACTCCGCCAATTTAGAATTGTTTTTGATGATTCTTTTTTTGGTTGGTAGGTCTTATCTAATAGGTGTTCCCATATTTTTTTATCGACATTGATTCAGCGCTTTTTGATAAATCTACAAAAACATGACAATAAGTAACGAATTCAATGTACAATGTAAACATTGTACAGTGCCACCAACTTAGCTGTTAAGGTGGGCAAAATTGGAACTACAGTTATTTCTTGGTGAATTTCATACTTTGTTCTCCACTAGCGACGCTGTCAACTAAACAGTAAACATAGAGGAACTGTTCCTACAATAGAACTTCAAAAAAACAAAGAAGTGTCTCCATGGCGACCGGGCCCTGTTGTTTTTCGTAAAAAATTTCATGACCATGGATACAAAGTATTTCAGTCGTAATATTAAACAATATTTTCTACTTTTTAGTGTCAATAAAGTATTATTCTATTCTATTCTATTCTATGTCAATTTGTAAATGTAGGTATAGCGTAGAGGTATAGTCATGAAGTCGGTTCTTTTTTTCTAAAAATTCTAATTATTAATTAAATAGTTAACACCGTTGTGTCGGACTTTTATAGCATTTTTATATTGTTACAAAAAAATATATTATTCAGTTTTATATGCAATGCCCAAAATAAAGTAAGTTCGTATCTATGACAAATATACATGTCTAGACTGAGTGTTGCAAAACAATCACAGTAAAAAAGCAGGCCAGGTTTGAAACTATCATGTGCTTTATCCGCATGCGCCACGCGTCACTGTCGTTGTTTGACATCTACGCATGTTGCGCAATGACAGCTACTGGACATTTCCAATAAAATTAGAAATGTAAATGTAATGATTTAGGGGAAATGTAATGATTTAGTTAGAGTATCTCTATCTTCTCTGCCTTTATCTCTACATAGTATAAATTGAAGTCGCTTTCCGCGTCTGTCTGTCTGTATGGCCGCTGACTCCTCCGTACTCCTCTCAGAAGGGGAAAAAACAAAAATATTTTTAGTAGGTACTAATGTGATGAAAAATATAAAAGGATATTTATTCACCAGCTACGAAGTAGATGGGTTTTGCGTCGGGGGTAAAATGATGAGATTTGTAGTGGACGTCACCCTATTAATATATATTTACGTTAATTGTTGAGATTTGTAAACAAAATATAACTGACTACATACTTAATACATTTCAAAATAATCTAAATAACAAAACCCTGGCTTGCTCGAGAAACAACATACGTATTTAAAAAAAACTTGCGTTGCGCGGCACCGCTCGCTGTGCCGGTACTTATCGTACGTAATTTAGATCTTTTTTTTTATGGTCAGAGCAAATGAAAGTACTTTTTGAGGATTTCCAAAGTAGCTCATAACGACTTTTTCGAATTATTTCGATCCTTACTTTACTTTTACTTTACTCTTTACTTTTTTTTTAATTCCATAGGTGGCAAACAAGCAGACGGGCTGCCTGATGGTAAGCAGTCACCGACGCTATGGATACTTGTAACACCAGAGGCATCACAAATACGTTGCCGAGAAAAAGTACGATCATACCAATAACAGAGAACACACTTATTAACAAAGTATATTTTTACATGTTTTTTTTTACAATCAATAGGCTTGCGTTTGACCACCATCTCGCCCTATTTTAAGCGAGATCTACTTTTATACGACCATACGACAAGGTGATCTTACAAGGGCCCAAAACCCTTCATGATAAGAACTTCTAATTAAAACTTAGCCTCTGATAGTTACCCGCTGGCGCCTGTCTACGTGTTCCTCATTTGCGCTGCGCGAAAATGTACAGCTATTCTCGAGTCTCGATAGACACAATATGTCCTCTTCGCATGCTGGTACCGAAGAAACTCCTTTATCGTGCTAACCATCAATGATAAAACAAAATAAAAAAGCTTTCAAATTATCGTTTCAGTATGTTCAGAACAGTTTAAGCAAAATACTACAAAATGTTTACAGTTTTAAAGTAATAGTGGTTTGAATCCAAATTTGCGTAATTTCCCAGTGATAATTTTCATCATCATCAGCCAGAAGACGTCCACTGCTGAACATAGGCCTCCCCCTTTAACCTCCACACTGAACGACAGCCTGCCTTTTGCATCCACTGGATGCCCGCGACTCTTACAATGTCGTCGGTTCATCTTGTGGGAGGCCTCCCTACGCTGCGTCTTCCGGTTCATGGTCTCCACTCCAGAACCTTTCTTCCCCATCGGTTATCGGTTCTTCGAGCGATGTGGCCTGCCCATTGCCACTTTAACTTGCAAATTTTAACAGCTATGTCGGTGACTCTGGTTCTTTGGCGAATATCCACGTTTCGGATTTTATCGCGCAAAGAAACTCCGAGCATAGCTCTCTCCATTGCCCGCTGAGTGACTCTGAGTTTTTCCAAAAGGCCAACAGTCAAGGACCACGTCTCAGTACCATATGTCATCACTGGCAACACACACTGGTCAAAGACCCTCGTCTTGAGGCACTGTGTGATAATTATATATAATTATATTACTACTGAGAGCAGATAGAAAACCGGAAAAAACCGGAAGTAAACCGGAACCGAAACCCTCCAGAAGTTATTTAATTCTGTCATACTGGAAGGTATAATACATAAATACATGTGGTAAGCATTGCAAAGTAGTTAGATGGTGCTCTTCTTCAGAAAAGCCGATAACACATTATTGAAGAACAATTATAGACCCATGGCTGAAGCACCATAGACCACATACACATGCTCCGCCAGATTATACAGAAGACTGAGGAGTATGATAATCGGCCATTATGTCTAGCGTTTGTGGACTATGAAGGAGCCTCCGATTCAATCGACACCTGAGGAGTGCTGCAGTTCAATTGTTGTCATATCTATACTATAGGTATATCGAAGAGATGAAGTGTTTGTACGGAAACGCCACCATGTCAATCCGATTACAGGACAAGAGCACAAAACCAATTCATTTGCAGAAAGGCATGAGGCAGTGGAAAGTCATCTCTTCGAAATTGTCCACAAACGCATTGGAGGAAGTTTTCAAGCTCTTGGACTGGAACTGATTCGGCATCAACAACAATGGCGAATACCACACTCACCTTCGTTTTGCCGATGATAATATAATGAACACGGCAGAGTCACTGGAAGACCTAGCAGTAGTCGACGTTGAGCCCAAGAACCACAGTCACTGACATAGCTACTAAGATTTGAAGTGGCAATGGGCAGGCCATGTCGCCCAAAGAACTGATAACTGATGGGGGGGAAAAAGGTGGAGACCAATAAGCTGGAAGACGCAGAGTAGGTAGGCGTCTCACTAGATGGCTCGACGACATCGTGAGAGTCACGGGCAGATGGCAGGCTGTCGTTTAGTGTGGCACTGGACGTCTTCTGGCTGATGGTGATTGATTGAGTTTATCGATTCATATCAATTTTACACACCCAAAATATGGTTGGGATGCTGATATTCTACGATAAATAGTAAGCAACTATCAAGACAACATTTTGATGTGTAATAATGTTTAAATGACAGCACACAAGCCACAACAAAACGTAGTCTGGGGAGACTGGCCCCAAAAAAGTGCATGTTTCCACAATTGGACATGATCTGCAACAGCCTTTTTGGAAGTGTACCTAAACCAGATACGAGCACAAGTACGCAGTTTAAGAAATAACATGTGCTCTAGCTGATACTCCGATGAAGCTGTGTGACGCGCATATCATGGTTTATTTGCTCATATACCCACTTTTTAGATGGGGCTAAAGCTACCGCTGTCGTTTTTGTGGCCTTCCACTGGTCAGACCATTTTTGTCAGAAGTCAAATTGCTGAAAAGAAGAAGAAAATTTGCTATAAATAGAGTATAATTTGAAATCGATGTTTGGCGAAAAGGTTTTGGGGTGAGGGGCTCAATCAGAAGGACTGCTTGGAGATTTTTATTAAAATTATTCATATGCCTTCATCTGGCGGAATATTTATCATAAATGAAGGAATTCTGAGGTAACAAACATAAAAATATACAACCGAATTGTGATCATCGATAGCTTAGGTACCACTGCTAACCTTAAATAAAATTTGGTCAGAATAGCACACTGAACAACAAAGGCTGTAATCAATAATACCTCAGGTAGGCACAGAAAAAGCCAAAAGAAATCGTTCCTAAAAAATCCCGTGGAACGGAACAAAATCAAGAAAATGTATCCATAAACATCCTGTACTAACAGATTAAAGTCATCAAAATAGATTTAAGACCGACTTATCGTCGGTCAATCAGCATTTTGCGCACTACCTCAGACAGTTTCCCGCACGCGTATTCGTACAGGATGCGAGCGATGCAAATGCGGCGCGCGATTTTTTATTTATTTTGTGTATGAATCACATCAAAGCAGTAGCACAACTTTTCTTATTTTAGTGCATTGTGCACTAAGTCTAAGTAAATAATTTAGCTATGCCAGCAATTACAGTTTTCTTAATGACAGTTATTTGATCATAATCATAACAAAAATTCCCAGGGTTTTATGTTTGTGCGGTAAATCCACGCCACACTATAAATATTTACAATGGATCAACTGATACCAATTTGGTATTTGGTAAAATATATATAAAAGGTGTCACAGTGAATATTCTTAACGGTGCTGCCGCAAGCACAGGTGATGCGGTGTCAGACCACCATGTCCACCGGTAGATCCATTAAAATGACGAGATACCATTGATCACATCCTAGATCTCCACCACTTCAATCCGAAACAGTAATTTATGCACACTAATGCTTGGCAGTTAAATTACTAGAATAGTTCAACCACTAGATATTACTATCTCGTAGACGATTCATCAACATCATCATCATTTCAGCCATATGACGTCCTTTGCTGGACAAAGGCCTCTCCCTTCGATCTCCAAAAGGGCCGGTTGGAAGCGACCCAGCGACCCAGCGATCCAGCGTTTTCCTGAGGTCTCTTTTAGGTCGTTTGTCCATCCTGTGGGTGGACGTCCTACGCTGCGCTTACTTGTCCGTGGTCTCCATTCTAGAACCTTTCGGTCTCCCATCGTCCATCTGTTGAGCGCGATATCTGCCATGCCCACTGCCTCTTCATCTTGCTAATCCGGTGGGCTATGTCGGCGAATTTCTTTCGTCTAAGGATATCCTCATTTCTGATTCGATCTCGTAGAGAAACCCCGAGTATAGCCCGCTCCATAGCTCGTTGTGCGACTTTGAGCTAGTTTATGAGGCCCATAGTGAGAGACCATGTTTCAGTATCGTGTGTCATCACTGGTAACAACGAATACTTTCGTCTTAGAGCATTGAGGTATTTTGGACGAGAATTTGTTGCGAAGTTTACCGAACGCTGCCCAGCCGAGTTGGCTTCGCCGACTGACTTCTTTCTTGAAGTTGGACCTCCCTAGTTCGACTGTTTGTCCTAGGTAGACGTACGCGTCAACAGCTTCAAAGAATTCGTAGACGAGTGAAATTAGTCAATTATGTTTTACTATTCGATTCGATCCCCGTTCTCGATTGCGTCAATTGTACTTGCTGATTGCAAATGTAATGAGGGCAGTAGTGCGACCTCGGGAAACCTGGGACGGCTCCGTTTTGTAATCAGCGTTAACCGAAATGTGTTCCGCAAATCATCGTTGCAACAATGCCCACATTGTTTTATTCGTAGAAGTCACATGAACCTGGTGACCTTATTCACGAAAGTAACACCAGTGCTAAACAGCAGCATATAAATTAAAAAATCAATATTTTTATTCAGTTCAATTCAATCGTTTCAATAAAACCAGTATTTAATTAAAATTATTTCATATTATCATAACTAATATTATACAAGTGTAAGTACAACCAGACAGAGAGACAGAGTGTCTCTCTGTCTGTTAGTTTGTTCGCTATTCACAACTAAACAGCTACTTAACTTAGACATCACCGAACGGCTCCAACGGAATACCAGCGCTGGTTAACAGCCGGCATTATGCTGAGTTGGCCGATTTGTGACCTTATATTATAACTTGTCTAAAAGCTATTTTTTTTAAAACCTAATTTGGTCACAAATAAACTTTTTCTTTCTTTCTTTCTTAACTAGCTAGCCGATCTTATCGAAATTTGACAGGATGATAGTGTACATCATAAGGACGGACATAGGGTACTTTCCTCTCAGAAAATTCAGTACAACTGGAAAATCGCGAGTAACACCGCGGGATTCAGCTAGTGTTGAAAGTCAGGTTATAAAATTACACATAACTATAAAAATCGAAAACTACTATAAACTACTAACAATTAATTTTGCTTAGTACTAATTACACTAAAAGTTTCTTAGGAACAACTATCCTTTTCGATCCAGCTTATCTTTATGTTCTGCGCCGGGAATCATAAATTAAGTTTTAAATAAAAAGATGTCTTGTAAACAACAAACCTTTTGCTAAAAGCGGTAATAAATTGTGAGTCTGATTTTTTATCGTATTTTTTTTTCGCCGTTTGTATCACTTTTGTGTCTATTCTTGTCCTCTCTGATTTTTATTACCTACTATTGCAGATTGTATCTTAAAGATGCAAGTTTTATTTGCAGATAAAAATATAGATATCTTACGTTATTTATTAGAGATTTAAATATGATTCAAGAACATTTTCGGAGGATATCATCACCACCATCATCCAGTAAACGTCCACTGCTGAACAAAGGCCTCTCTCGGAGACTATCACTAGCCAAAATAAAACTTAACTTTTGAATAGTTTTTTTATTTATTTATTAATAGGCTTGCATTTTACCACTATCAAATTTCACCTGATGTTGAAAAGCTGTCAAAGTTCCTTTTATGGAGCAAGTGCCTTTAACTAAATAAAATGCAAACCAATACTAACATTACAAAAACAGTTAGACTGCCCATAGATCGTTGAAGGTCTAAAGACAATCCAAATACTCAAGCCTACTATCAATTGGCAGCGTATCCAGCACGCTGGCGGCATTACTAAGATGAATGGCAATTCTTGTGCGTTGAGCCAGAAACACGCCTGCATTTTGGTGACGCGTCACATCTGAAAGATTTTTGAAAACGAGGTTAGCTCCAGGTCGCCAAGGGCCCAATGTCTCGATTCCAAATGCCCCAAATATGTAACCACTCCTGAGGTTAGCATATTTGCATCACTTGTGCTGCTCTGCCGAATTGTCAGCAGCACCAGCCCTACCTTGTGTCTCAGGAAATTGTGACGGTGCCAAAGTATCGACACAAGTCGCGTCCCATATAAGGGGCCGTCCCAACCTCCAGGGGACGAGTGTCATACCGTCAGGCCTCTTTCTATCGTCACGCGCAAGACCGCTCGGTCCGAGCACAGCTATTACATTGGCGGTGGAAAGAGCCCTACGTATGATGTCATTCAGGCTGGCGTGTCAGCCAATACGACCAGCGCTTCTCGAGCAAGATACCATGGTGACCGAGCTGGTCAAAGGAAAAGTAAGTGTAGCTAAAACCAAATTAGCAAAAATTATACACCTTTTTTGGGAAATGGTGTAATAAAAACTAACTTATCTAATTAGATACTGAATTGTTTAGCTAACTTATTTTTTACAGCCATCAATCATAAATGCCCACCTGATTAGCAACTTCAAGTGGGCAGTAGGCAGGGCACACCACCCCCACAAGATGGACAGACGATCTAAAAAAGACCGCAGGGAAACGCTGGATGCAGGCCGCTTCCAAGCGGCCCTTTTGGAGATCGATGTGGGAGGCCAATGTCCAGCAGTGGACGTCCTATGGCTGAAATGATGATGAATCATAAATAAAATCAATCTGAATACACGATTGAAACAATTCAACTCGAATGTAATTAGTGAGGTCGTGTAATTACTGTAAGACGACTAAGTATGTTGAAAAACAATTAAATGCATTAATTTGTAAGGGAATCACACATTTACAATGAATATAGGTCGCAGGTCACTAAAATGCACGACGTTACTCATGACGATGTCAGCAATATTCCCACTATTAGGAAATGGGTTTTGGACTCGAACATTTCTTGTGTCGTACGTTTTTGTTTCAATAGTTACAAGTTTTGGAAGTGTATTTCGGGACATATTTCACACAAGGTCACCTGACCCTAAACTAAGCAAAGCTTGTGATACCTATGGCTGCCAGAGACTGATATACATACATATATCGTTTTAAATACATACTTAAATAGATATTAACAACCAGATATAGAACAAACACAAATGTTCATCATATAAATGTTTGTCTTAGGTGGGAATCGAAACCATGCCGCCAAGCTCAGAAGGTGGGTTCATTACCAACGGACTATCAAGGGGTATGGCTGGGTACGAAAGATAAGTAAACACAAATATGTACAAAAAATTACTTGCATATATACGCATTATTTTAAACTTTATTGACACGCCTTGAACATAATTACCTACGCTTAAATAACTTTGTTAGATAAATTGCGTCACTGTCTTTGGGAGGATGATTGCTATTATTTTGATACTATAATTCCTCTTGCAAATACATCATTATCATCATCAGCCAGAAGACGTTCGCTGCTGAACATAGGTCTCCCCTTTAACCTCCACAATGAACGACAGCATGCCTTTTGCATCCACAGGATGCCAGCGACTCTCATAATGTCGTCGGGCCATCTAATGGGAAGCCTGCCTACGCTGCGTCTTCCGCTTTGTGGTCTCCACTCAAGAACCTTTCTTCCACATCGGTTATCGGTTTTTAGAGCGATGTGGCCTACCCATGGCCACTTCAACTTGCAAATTTAAAAAAAAACATCCGCATATTCAGCATAATCAGTCTATATTAGTCCACTGCTGGACATATACCTCTCCCAAGGCACGATAGGCAAGGCACTCTGCCTGATCTTTGACTTTTTGCTTCCACTGCCAGCTGGCAGTGGATGCAAATTAATAGCAGCTGCCTTATCTTTATTTCATCGAGTTTTAGGGCATCCTACACTACTACATTTGCCGATTCGAGGTCTCCACTCTAGAACACGTCTACTCCAAGTCTACTCCAACAGTTAGCGATTATGCGACAGATAAACCAGCCTTTTTTCTACGATATCTACGAAAGATTAGCTGGGTTAGTTATGTGGGATTGTCCCCACGAAAATCCCCTCAGTGGCTGACCTCTGTGCCAGACGAAGGGCACCAAAATCTCCATGGGAACGCACAAGTACCCTCCTTGCATACTGCTTGAAGCAATACTTCCAAGAAATGCTCAGAGCCTTTCCGTTCCATTCCTTTACAATGACCTACTGCTAGTTTAACTTGGCTGAGCTATGTTGGTGACTTTGGTTCTCTGGCAAATAACTTCCGTTCCGGATTCGATCCCTCAGAGAAACGCTGAGCATAGCTCTTTGCGTAGCTGAGCAACCTTGATGTTTGTTGAAATCTAATCACTAATTCATGTAGCATTTTATGGGAAGTAAAATAGTAGCAACACTCAGTACGTACACACTATCAGAGTTCTGGCACCAACGTGGAAAAAATCATGTCTGATCGTTGTAACAACATATCAAATATTTCATACTATACTACGTATGTATTAGATCGTTGGGTGTAATAAATTTTCCTTAACTTATATATTTTCGATTGTTATCTATACTAATATTATAAAGAGGAAAGATTTGATTGTTTGTTTGTTTGTTTGCATTGAATAGGCTCCGAAACTACTGAACCGATTTGAAAAATTCTTTCACTGACGGGAAACTACACTATCCCCGGGTGACATAGGCTATAATCTATACCCATGCGAAGCTGGGGCGGACCGCTAGTATGTAATAATGCTGGATTATTATTTATTTTATTTTAAGTGATCGTGAACGTGATCTAGTCTGGGTAAGTGATATAACGAGTTGAAACATGTATTTTCGTGTTATTTCCAAAACTCCATAGAAGCTTCTTGTAAAACCGCCACCACTTTACTGGACCATGAGTTTGAATTGACCGTGACTTACTTTGCTTGACTCTGACTGTGACTATTACGATTCACGTCATTTAAGACTATGTAAACTTGTTTACTATTACGACTGAAAGACACTGTATCCATTGTCATGTTTAAAAAACGTACTATCGCTTTGTAGAGTTTGTGTTCTGATTAACCTATTTCGCCTTTCGGCAAGTGAAGAGCAATTCACCTGGTTATCAATGCATATGTGTGCGTGAGGCGTGTGATTACTTGGACGACACGTTTTAGCATGTTTGACTTCACTTTAGCAGTACGGTGTGCGCTCTTTGTAATTTTTAATCTGAACTTCTGAATAAATACAAAAAAAAAATACGTTAAGATCATAAGATAATTACAGTAATAATAGTAACTGACATTGACATCTGTCATGGTTTTGTCAAGTTTCAGTATTTTACTGGAATCGTAAGTGAAAAAAAAAAGATGTCTTCATCGCAAAAACTCAGATTGGAAACAATTCTGGAGTGGATTTTATTGTATTTGGGAATGAGTTTACATATACTATAAGATCATTGACGTTTGGCCTGGACAACAAAATAATTTGAGAAAATTGAATAGGACTTGACAAAACACAAAGACGAATAAAGGATTTGATGAAATTCGTTTCAACTCCTAAACCTTATAGGGTCCAGTCAGTCAGTTCCCAACCTTATCTGAAGCTCAGTCAGTGGTTCTGAGACCTCCATTTTATTGGACTCCGTTTATTATCAAGATAACTTATCTTTGAAGAGCCAATTAAATTTAAAAACAAAGGTAACATAATAATGCGCCGCGCCGCAGTGAACTTGGCCCCTTAGCGCGATGCAGTGCCAAAGCGGAAAAGGGGGGAGAGGGGTCATCGATACTGGTTACTTGCGTAGGTGCAGCGCTTTACGTTGCTTACGAGCTAGTATAAAGCTGTAGAAGGACAATTTGTTTAATAGTTTTACTTTTATGAACTTTTATTTTATTTCGTATGTTTCGTATGTTTCACGGAAAATTTTTACCTACGAGCCAAGACGAAAAGAGCACCAATGAGTCTATTAGATTAACCCTAAATTAGCGATGGACAGACGACCTAAAAGAGACGGCAGGGAAATGCTGGATGTAGGCCGCTTCCAACCGGCCCTTTTGGAGATCGATCGGGGAGACGGGGATCGGGATTTAGACGTTATGTTGCTTGCATAGTGTTCAACGTTAGCTGTCCGCTATGTAATCGTAGCTCTCGCGTCGCATCGCGCGGCGTTGTAGTTACTAGCCAAAAAGTGCGCAATTTGTAGCGTGGTGAGGGTTAACATTTCGCAAAACTTCACATAGACAATTCATGGATTTATATTGGTCAAGTCTCGCGGTTTATATTTATGATCATTGGTTAAAACTATCTATTCTGCGAAAGCTGATAATTGTGGCTGGCTGTTATCGACGGACATGACAAACAAAGTTTCAATTACCTATTATATTTAGCTGGTCTCATGGTATAAAAATATAATGAATGTTTTTCTAAAGAATATCAAAACAAATTGACAATAAAAAATCTGTTTTTTTTTAAATATTTTATTTTAATGTTTTCAGATTCTCAGGTCTATTACGACAGTCCACAATCTTCGGTTAGTAGTGTTTTTACTTTATTTGTCTATATCCGTTCATCGACTCGACTCGATCTTCTCATTTATTGCCCTTATTTCTTCCAAAGGTAGACACAAAGAACTCTGTTTATAGCTAATGATACTTAGGTGTGTATTTTAACACAAAGCCGGGCCCTCGAAAAGGTGCATGTAAAAAATATTCAACACGATATATTAAGGACTCGACTGCTGTAGGTTTGGTTGGGATTCTCTCTGGTGGCGCCTATTTTTTGTTTAAATTTTTTAGCGGCATATTAAACCGTGAGTTGCCATGGCAATAAATGGCAACATTAAGAAATTTAACAGCCACTTTTGGTATAATCAACTATGTATGTGTAAGTAACGAATATCATTCGGTTCGGTAGTCTCGCAGTTTTAATAACCTTGTCGGTGTTTTGTTGATTGTGTAAATTGTGTTAGCTTGTTATAGTTTTTGAGTGTTACCAACTGAATTTATACCGTTTTTATATATTTTATTTTAATGTTTTCATATTCTCAGGTCTAGTTAGTAAGACAGTCCATAATCTTCGAGTGTCGGGTTAGTAGTGTTTTTACTTGGTAGTAAACTGGTAGTGGGCTTGAGCATTTGGATTGTCTTTAGACCTTCAACGGTCTATGGGCAGTCTAACTGTATTTGTAGTTTTAGTTTTAGCTTGTATTTTGTTTAGTTTTGGCACTTGCCCGGAAAAAAAGAAATTAATCATGGTAAAAAAAAAAAAACCTACAGCTCTATTGTTTTATCAAAAGTACGAAATACAATATACCTACGTCGCCTTGGTTTGCGATGGTGACTTCCCAAATATTAATTATTGCACTAAAGACATAAACGAAGTAAATTTCACATGGGCCTACTAAAAACTCAGCTATTTCCTTATAATTAGGCAATATAATTCGGTAAGGATGGCGGTTCCGGAATAAATCAAAACTCAGTTCACATAAAATCAGAAACAAAAATATACAATGAAATGAAATTAGGGCAACAAGTCAAACTTTCGGTTTGACTTACTTTACTGTGTCACGCAACTCAATGACAACGGGACATAATGTAAGCAAGGCTGACGCACTCTGCACTTTAGGTATGAAGCTACAAGTAGCCGACTTGTCGGACCTGCCGAGCGACAGACAGAGATAATGCGACAAGAGTTACGCGATTGACAGAGAGGCAACTTAGCTGTAGGTAGTTAGCGTTCGTACGTCCTGAAATGCACTTTATTGTGTAGTAGCAAGAGTCACTACTTATTTAAATGATTTCGCGGAGTGAATCTTCTGTAGTTGTACTTATATGTATTCTGTGATACCACTACGGTACATAACATCACATGTAATCAAAACACGATCTTGTCTGTGCCTAACTGCGATAGACAGAGGCAACTTCTAGGTTTAGTACGTAATTAGCACTCGTACGCCCTGAACACGTACAGAGAAACGTAGGTACGTGCATACGTACAGAGAAGGAATTCAATGGCGTATGTGAATCCACCAATCCGCACTAGGCCAGCGCGGTGGATATGGCCCTAAAGTGGTAGGCCAAAATTCCAGCAGTGGACTGTTAAAAGGCTGATTATGATGATGATGATGATGACGCACTGAATTGCACTTTATTATGTAGTATAATAAGAGTCGCTATTTGTTTAAATGATTTTGCGTAGTGAATCTTCTGTACACGTACTTATATGTATTCTGTGATGTAACTAACACGAAAATTGGTACCTCTATGTAAAAAGAAATAATAACCGACTTGAATATTTGAATTAAAGATTTGTTCCCCAGAGATACACTTTCCCCGTAGAGACACTTTCAGAAAAGTTTCGCTTCTGTTCCTTAGAGATCCACTTTCGGCTAATACACTTAAATAGAAACGTTTTTTAATCACTATAATTATAGTTGTTTTTATTTTTTCCTAGAGAAAAAAAAACTAGACCACCAAAATATCATTATTAATACATACTCGTAAAAATAGGGTAAAAAAAAAAATATGTGTAGAGATTCATCTTAGACTCAAAAGATCGAACCATCTAATTATGAATAGAGTATCTTACATCTAAACGAAATGTGATGCATCTAACGACAAACCACAAAGCACTGGTTAAAGATTAGCTCCATCAATTTAAGATAAGTTGACTCCTACCGGTCTCCTGTGTGGCCTTACGAATGAATGAAATGTATCTATAACTATTATAGGTATACTATGTCGATGCTTAAACGTATACTGCCCACATTAAAAGCCATATCTATTTCGGGGTTGACTTTTAAAACGCCGTCCATTTGACTTTTAGAAATTATTATGACTATCTTCTTTATATTTCCAGGCTTAAAAATTTAATGATTTCATAACGTATTATCTATTATCGGTATTAGGCACAGACAGGTATCACGACTGGTCTAGTCAGTCTAATATTTTATTTACGCTTTGAAGCGAGGCTTGGGTTGTCTTCGTTTAGATGACATAATCATACTCTCATTGCTCTAGAGAAAGAGTTTTTTATTCTAGTAAATGTATATAAATAAGTAAATTTGCAATATATTTAACTAGCGGTCCGCCCCAGCTTCGCACGGGTATGGATTATAGCCTATGTCACCCGGGGATAGTGTAGCTTCCCTTCAGTGAAAGAATTTTTCAAATCGGTTCAGTAGTTTCGGAGCCTATTCAATGCAAACAAACAAACAATCAAATCTTTCCTCTTTATAATATTAGTATAGATAATAGAACAAAAATAATTGTTTTAAACTATCACGGTTGTTCACTAAAGTTATATGGTTATTTACGGGATATTTACCGTGGTAAGGTTGTGGAATGAGCTCCCGATATTTCGGAGCAATTACATGCACCATGTTCACGGGAAGACTTCCTATCCCGGGAGCTCATTCCACAACCTTACCACGGTAAATATCCCGTAAATAAACATATAACTTTACAAAAATAATTATTGCCATAAACATAACAACAAAAAACACCCAACAACAAAACATCAAGAAAACTCCCTCGGGGGAAAGGAGGGGAACTTTTTTGAGTCATATAGAGCAGAGATAGATTAAGGCTGACGATGATGATAATAAATAATAAATATAATAAAAAATAAACTGCAATTATATAATATACTAGCGGTTCGCCCCAGCTTCGCACGGGTATAGATTATAGCCTATGTCACCCGGGGATAATGTAGCTTCCCAACAGTGAAATAATTTTTCAAATCGGTTCAGTAGTTTCAGAGCCTATTCAATGCAAACAAACAAACAATCAATCAAATCTTTCCTCTTTATAATATAAGTGTAGATAATAATGATAAATATTTAAATAAAATGTATCGATGATTTAAGTCGGTGCCAGAAAAACAAGATCATTGTGATCATACTGTTCACCGTTTTAGGACTTTAGCTAAACGTACTGGGTAGGTTCATTTTCTATTAAAAAGTAATTTGAAAAGTGTTGTAACCTATACTGATAGAAAAACTCCTATATATGCATGTTTTTTAGATTTGTCTAAAGCTTTCGATCTTGTATCGTATGAGAAACTATGGGAAAAGTTACGCGATATAAAGTTACCGGTTGAGTTAATTAAGATATTTAAAACATGGTATAATAATCAAGTAAATGTTGTGCGATGGGCAAATGAAATGTCAGAGGACTATATCTTGGAATGTGGAGTCAGGCAGGGAGGGTTGACGTCCCCTAAACTGTTTAATTTATATGTTAACCAGTTGATCGTTGAGCTCAGTAACACTCGTGTTGGGTGCCATATAGATGGCACAAGCGTTAATAATATCAGTTACGCAGATGATATGGTGTTGCTGAGCCCATCGGTTAGTGGTCTTAGGAAACTATTAGGTTGCTGTGAGAGTTTTGCTGAAGAACATGGCTTGAGATACAATGCTAAGAAAAGCGAAGTCATGGTTTTCAAGGCAAAAAACAACTCTCCACATTTTATTCCTCCCATCTTTCTAAATGGAAATCTTTTAAACATTGTCACTAGTTTTAAATATCTTGGTCACATAGTAACAGACGATCTCAGGGACGATCAGGATATTGAGAGAGAGCGCAGAGCATTGGCAGTGAGGTGTAACATGATTATACGTAGGTTTGCTCGATGTACGGATGACGTCAAAATTGCTCTATTTAAAGCATTTTGTCAGTCGTTTTACACGAGCAGCCTATGGGTATCGTTTACCAAAAAAGCTTATAATGCTCTGAGGGTCCAATACAACAACGGGTTTAGGATGCTGCTGGGGCTGCCACGATTTTGTAGTGCGTCAGCTATGCTTACACAGGCGCGAACTGATGGGTTTCATGCCATTATGAGAAAAAAAGCCCACTCCCTGTTGAGCAGAATGCGTGGTAGCAACAACAGCATCCTTAGTACAATAACCGATAAGCCTGATTGTTCCATCCAGAGATACTGGAATAGTCTTATTATAGGTCTCGTTAGTTAAGTTTAGTTTTATATTAATGTTGTATTTTCATATGTATGTAGTATTTGTAATTTTAATAATTTATATTGTAAAAATTTATGTTGTAATGTATAATGTAAAGAACTCGATCTCATTTGTACTCACTAATATGGACCACTGTTGTCTGAAATAAAGATTTATTATTATTATTATTCACTTTATTATTATTATTATTATATTAAGGGGCCTGAAATTGTCAATTTGATATATTTTAATTTGACACAGTAAAATGGTAACAAGTGATTTTCATTTCTCGTGTCATTTTATTCCGTCAAATTATAAGATATCGAAGCAAACATTTCTTTGTTTGTAATGTTACGATAGACACCATGACATGATTTTGTTACTTGGAAATTCACACTCATTGATTTTATATTATCTTCAATAATATGAAAATGTGCGAGCGAGAGAGCTGCAGAGGGTATACAGGCCCCTTAACATAAAACTTTACGGATCTGTTGATTCATGATCAGTAAAAATGCAGCAAATTTAATGAAGGATCTTGATAGAAATACCTAAGCAGAACGCTGGTGTCTGCATTCCATTAGCGAAAGAGTAAGTGTCACGATTCTCTCCACGACGCTTATTACTTATTCGTACTCTCGAAGGTGCATGCGCTGGTGTCTGTACAAAGAATAGGACGATTCAGTACATAATGTCGTATAGCATGATTTTACCATACAAATCAATTCTTTTGTAATTTTTTATCGAATACATTTCGGAGAGTGTGCATCGGATAAATAGATAGATAAACTCTTTTGTTTTCCTGGGCTAGCGCCTTTATTAACTAAACAAAATACAAGCTAAAACTAAAACTACAAATACAGTTACACTGCCCATAGACCGTTGAAGGTCTAAAGACAATCCAAATGCTCAAGCCCACTACCAGTTGGCAGCGTACCCAGCATGCTGGCGGCATTACCACGTTGAATGGATAAACTCTTTATTGTTCACACCACAAATTTCATACACACGATAAAACAGCTTAAAAACTTAAAAACTAGTGCAACAATCGGCAACCTTATCGCTAAGAGCAATCTCTTCCAGGTAACCTAAGGATGGAGAGGATTCATACCGGAGGTAGAAGGCTTGATTGATTGATTGATTGATTAACTCTTTATTGTTCACACCATTAAATTTGATACAGAGGACAAAAAAACTCTTTGAAAAAAAACCTAATGTAACAACTGGCGGCCTTATCGCTAAAAGCGATCTCTTCCAGTCAACCTTAGGATGGAAAGGATTTATAGTAGACGTAGAAGACGGGGTGTGCAATAGAGGATAGACTATAATTTTTTACTTATACCATACACATACATTCTAATAGTAACTGCATGATCTAATTCCTTCCTGCCCATTTTTCTACCGGACTGTCAGAAATACCAAAGATTTTAATTTAAACTTGCAATACCCTTAAGGCCCTCTTAACACCCCGTCGTAAAATTATTTTCAGACAAATTATCTTCGTACTTAAGTCAAGTACCTACATAGTTTTAGAGATTTCGTGATTAGTCAGTGAGTATTATTTCGATTTTGAGGACAAGTGGTGAGGGACATCACAACGCGTCATTGCCTTTTTTATGCATATTTTGGGACTTCTGTACCTAATGCGCTGTATTTACTACGTCATTTTAACTGACATCGGAAATAGACAAAGGTTCTCAATTCGGCCCGTATGTATTTTTTGGATCTGAAATTTTCCTCTTGCGCTCTACGATCCGTGTCAATCGTTCAATTTCTATATCTGTTCACCGTAAACTTCTTTTTACTTCTACTTTCACTATTTTTGAGTTGCAGATAGCCCGTTGGCCTAGTTGGTAGTGAACCAACCTTCTGCGCTTGGGGGCGTGGGTTCGATTCCCACCTAGGACAAACACTTATGTGATGAACATTTGTGTTTGTTCTATATCTGGGTGTTAATATCTATTTAAGTATGTATTTAAAAATATATATGTATGTATATCAGTCTCTGGCAGCAATATCACAAGCTTTGCTTAGTTTGGGGTCAGATGACCGTGTGGGCAAAAATTTCCCGAATATAAAAAAAAATATATATAAAAAAAATTTGTATTTTCTGCCAAATTGCTGTAACCCAAGCATTGCAATTGTTTTCGACTTCTTAACTACGCATACGCATAGAATAATATAAGTTTTTTATAACAGTCGACATGTATGTTTAATTCTTTAATGTTTTTCGTTTGGCTTATTAATGATTCTTAGGTATTATAAAAGACTATGAATATTAAAAAGGTACACTTAAAACTCACATTGTGACGTTTGCCTTGTAAAAAATGCTCGCAAATGTTTTACATGATATCTCCTTGTAGATTTTTTATATCATAGTGATCCTTATTAAGTACTAGCCACGTAGTGATGATGATAATAATGATGATGATGAAAAGTAGCCTTACTCTCCAGCCCTTGAACAATATACCCATTTGAAAAATCAGGTCGATCCTTTGCTCTGTTGCTGCGAGAAAGCGGATCAAACAAACCAACAAACTTTTATTTCTTTTTATAATATTCACATCACATCAGCAGCCATTAAACGTCCACTGCTGGACAAAGGCCTCCTCTTAGAGAAGGGTGTTGCCATAATCCCCACGCTTGGCAGGCGGCTTGGGGATCGCAGTATGTTCACCGTGTACTAATAGGACGCTGCTGCCCATCCTCCGGTGGTTCTGGTCTTTTTATAATATTATTAAACTATTTCTATTTATAATATTATAAAGTACTAGCAAACCCGGCGAACTCCGTTTCGCCACCAGATGACTTCTATAAACCTCACGGAGCCCGAGACCTTTCCAACGAATGCAAAACGTGGAAATCGGTTCGTGTGTTCTGGAGTTATAGCGTCAGGAAGGAAAACCCGACTTATTTTTATATATTAGAAGATAAAGTATCATTGGCTAGATTTTCATTACTATAGCAGTCTGAGGAGTTATGCCACTATATCAATTATAATAACTAGAAATTTTTGTAGCTTTTTTAATAACACGAGTATAATTATGTTATGTCTCCTACAATTAGCTCTGTTGGTTCCAAACCTAAGTCAGTTCATTCCAATCGTTTTTAAAAGAAATTTTTGGATGTAAAATAAAAAATATTCCTGCAATAAGAATATTCCTTATACGTTTTTGAAACAATGCCGCCTAAAATGTTTAATTTACATCCGAAACACCGAAACAAAAAGATTTAAGTGGTGACATGCGCCGACACACCAAAAGCTTAACGTTGCGCGAACGTCCGGCCGCAACGCGCCGACGCAAAAAGGAGGAATCATTAAGAGGCGCCACACGAGACCCCATTTAAAAGTATGAGAATATTTTCACAAAAAGCCTCACATTCAACTCCCAGCACATTCATTTTATGAGAACAATGAGTGATTTTTGTATTTTTATTTAATTCTATGTCGATTTTATCCGCGGCAACGCGGAGGCGAGCCGCCGTAGTTGTCGCCCCGTCCAGTCTTCGACTTTTTGCTAGAAGAGGAGCGCGGGCGTCGGCGTCAGCGGCAAACGGTGGTTTTGTGGCGGTGTGGAGGCGCTACCTCGCCCCCCTCTCGCGCGGAAACCCTCTAACGCATCGACCAAAATAAAATGAATGGACGGGCCATAACCATTGAACTTGCTCAGTAAAAGCGAGTCGAAACCGTAGGACAAACATTTTGACAGCTAATTATAACCATGTACAGTAAATTTTTTACAAAAAATTGCGGTTTTTTGTTGTGTATTTATACTTGCGCTGGACAAGGAAAGATTTAAGAAGCTGACTGCCGACCTTCATTAATGGAGAAGAAGATTTATACTTAAGGGAAGCACACGAAGACATCATTTTGTTTTCATGTAACTATAGTCTCGTGTTGCACTTCCTACGGACCGAACTTAGTGACCAAAACGAAGCGAGCGCGGTCGCTCATAATGTAATCTTGTAAAATGCGCTTCTTCTGGGCCCGTCCATTCATTTTATTTTGGTCAAAGTTCTAACGTCGGCCGGCGCCACATTTCACGCTCGTGACATGAGCTACACTGCCCGACCGCACTTGCATGCTCTTGATGCTCTTCAATGCGTCGACAATCGGTTAACGAGCTCAGTAAATGCGAATGAATTGCATGTTCGTACTGAGATCTCTGATTGGGATCTTAAGAGCTGCTGTAACAATTTATAATTTGCGTTAATGATGTCGATGCCTTGCCTTCATTTCCATTTCTGTAGGTGTGGTGTTGCGATTAGAAATTATTGATTTATAGTTACAACTGTAACTACTGACGTCTTTACATACATTTTGTAAAATCAGCGCTTAACTAGAATTTTTAAATCAACGCTATTTTATCTATGTGAGTCACTAATGAGAAGCTGAAACGAAGTCAGTGACAGTTTCGTTATTTATTTCTAACACAGCTATGACGGGTGCGCGTAACATTTCGACGTGACGGCATAATGGTGCGGAGACAATGGACTTCAAGACTTGTTTATTGAGTGGATGGAGTTGTTTTGAAGTAGAGTGTGCGCAGGAGTGGAGGCGGCGTCCATTCTGAGAGAGCCAATGATAGCCGCTCACTCGGTGGGAGGAACGAGTAATCATGCATTAAGTCAACCACGATCGACGCTACGGAGATTCACCTCACGGATACATCTTTACGATTCATTATAAATATTTGAAAGGCACAGTTTAAAAGGTTTTTAGGCATTTATACCTAATTTTGTCAATGAAGACTTAAGGAACCTGTTCGGTATTAAGGCATCGTCGTTAAAACAGTGCATCGTCGTTATTTTCACAAAGGCCTCTAAGGGGTTGTTCTGAAAACCGGCGCTGATAGTCCTTGACTTTCAGCATTAATGCCGAGACGGACCCATTCGACACCGATTGTGTCCTTTAGATATAAATTTTTTGTAAAGGTGTCGAATAAAATTTATTTTCTTTCTTTCTTTCTTTCTAAGAGGGAGGTCTTTGTTCAGCAGTGGACGTTTACTGGCTGATGATGTGATGTGTTTTTTTTTACTCAACTGAACACGATTCAGCTCTGTCCTTGGATCACTACTCTTCAATATCAAGGAGACAAACAACTAGCTGTGGCGCCTTTATTAACTAAACAAAATACAAGCTAAAACTAAAACTACAAATACAGTTAGACTGCCCATAGACCGTTGAAGGTCTAAAGATAATCCAAATGCTCAAGCCCACTACCAGTTGGCAGCGTACCCAGCATGCTGGCGGCATTACCACGTTGAATGGCAATGCTTATGCGTTGAGCCAGAAACACGCCAGCATTTTGGTCACGCGTCGCATTAACCAGGCGCTCTGAAAGATTTTTGAAAATGAGGTGAGCTCCCTGTCCCCAAGGGCCCAATGTCTCGACCCCAAACGCCTCAAATATGTAACCACTGCCGAGGTTAGCATATGTGGCTAAGATGAATAGTTGCCGCTTCTTTGATCGAATGTGGAAAAAAAAAATTGTTACATAATTCTGTGCTTCACTTTAATGTCATCATCATCATAATTTCAGCCATAGGACGTCCACTACTGGACATAGGCCTCTGCCATCAATCTCCAAAATGGCCCGTTGGAAGCGGCCTGCATCCAGCGTTTCCTTGCGGTCTCTTTTAGGTCGTCTGACCATCTTGTGGATTTCCTACGCTGCGCTTACCGGTCCGTGGTCTCCATTCCAAAACCTTTCAGCCCCATCGCCCATCTGTTCTGCGTGATATGTGCCCTGTCGACTGCCACTTCAACTTGAACATTAATGTTTTTTAGGGTAATCAGTTTGCGAACGCGTTTAAATGTCGTCAGGAAAATTTTGAACGATAATTCCGTAAGCTTAAAATTACCAAATAACAAAACATGAAATATAACTGTCAATTGGTAATAAAAACTGTCGTACGATATCTGCGAGGCATAAATAAGCGTTGTTGGGTAGCGCTCCAGTACATCCCAGATCGGCGATTAGGCCGGCCTTGCGTGACAAACCCCTATTTGTCCGATCATTGTCTTACCCTGCATCCTCGCGCCATCAAAACAAACAGGAACACACACAAACCAAGGCGAACAACCACTCTTGTTGAATATTAAAAGTTTTTTTGAAGTTATACTTCTTATGCGACTTGCAAACAAGGTTGCGTTAAACGTTTAACGCTACCATGGAGGGGGAATTTTTCTCTCTCGTATGGTTGCGAAATGCGTATCCTTTTTTCGCGCTACGACTAGCAGATCCGGTAGTCTAATGGTGTCGCTAATGGATTGAGAAGCCTAAATAGCTAGGTTCAAATCTCGAGAAAAGCATGTTTTTAAATTGTTGATATTTTTGCCCTAGTTATAATTTTAGGGTTCCTTGTTGAAGTATAACTTCTTCCGCGCGGAGGGACTCCACGCACTATTTTTTTATGGGCAAGTGCCTCTATTAACTATACAAAATACAAGCAAATACTAACACTACAAATACAGTTAGACTGCCCATAGAACGTTGAAGGTAAAAAAAAACACTACATAATTTTACGAAGAAAGTAGGTGTATACTATAAAGATTTTTGTTTATCCCACAAAAATACTTATTATAATTGATATTTTTTTAAAAGGTAGTAGCTTTTAACACTGTTCTGAACATAAAATAAAATTGCTCAAGACGTTCTTAGGAGAATAAACGGGAAAGCCTCATAAACGAGAGAGCAAAAAAATTATGAAGTACATACATAAATGCGTAATTAGGTACGTTGATTTTTTTTAAGTTTTCAAATTTAAACATTTTGGATGTTATTCGCATTTAGAATAAGATTTAAATTTGAACCGACTTTGGTAGGTTAAAATAATGTCATCGATGGTTATAATACCAAGATATTCTACCGTCAATGAGCAACATTGTCTTCAATAGTGTAATATCTAGATATTATTATTCTGGACAAGCTGTTTCCCGCGACATAACATTACCTATACTTCAATCTGGTCATAGCTAAGCATATTCGTGAAAACCGCATTTAAATCCCTCCAGTGGCTTAGGATATGTGCGTGCACAAACAAATTCTAAAAACTGTCATAACGTGTATAGCTGCTTATTTTAAAACGCCTTGTGTGATTTTTTTATTGATATCTCGCAATTACAGATTTTTTAATCTCTTATCATTTTATTATATTATGTACTAGCTGCGCCCCGCGGTTTCACCGGCATAGTGATGAAAAATGGTGATGATGATGATGATGAAAAGTAGCCTATGTCACTCTCTGGCTCTTGAACTATACCCATGCAAAAAATCCGGTCGATCCGTTGTTTCGTTGCAGCGTGAAAGAGGAATAAACATCCATACATACAAACTTTCGCGTTTATAATATTAGTAGGAAATATACGTATGTATTATTATGTATGTATAGGTAGATATAGATATTCTAGCATAAGGAAAAGGTGTTCAGTTATTTGCTCAATGGCATTCCATCACTCAGTCAGTCTATATTGCAGGTGGTAAATCACGTAAGTATTAAACGGGAAGGCGAAACCAGGCATCTTATTGACCGTGACAAAATGTGTGGAAACACACCTCGAGTTGCAGGGAGTTATGTAAAATGGCGTGTTATGCGGGAAATAGTATTAATGTAATCGGGTTTCACTGTATTTCAAAGGTTGGCTTCTTAACTTAACTTCCGACCACAAACAACTATCGTTAGTACTGGAAAATTAATGCAGGATTTTTTAGTTGATATCTATTTGAATGCTAATTAAATAACCATGAATTTGTATAATCTTAACATAAGCGCAGAATAAATAATATAAGGTTTAATTGTGAATGCATACAAAAGAGTTTCCTACTACCTAAATTCAAATTAAATGTTAATATTATAACGTTTCTGTTTTGGTCGTGATTTTAAAAGCACTATTCACTTATCTTAAAGTGTTGAGGATAACATGAATTATGAATAAAGTTTGTAGCTTCTCTCGCATGGTCTCGTTACCGGGTTCCGCTCTTATGCCCCCAGTTAATGAGCCAGGACAGTACGCAAGCTGAGCTGTGTAACAATTTCTAATTTATTTTATATTTGTTTTTTATTTAATTTATTCAGCGTGAGAGAAGTGGGCAGGTTTCTGATGCTTGTTACGATACGATAATCTCGGCTTACAGGATGTTTGTAGCGATTTAATTGGCACTCGAAATGCTTGGACGTTTTTGCGCCTGCCTTTTATTGCTGGCTAACGAGAAATGAACATAGTTATGCAACATACACTCGTTTGGATTCTTCATGTGTAAGAGTTATAAGTATAGTTTATGCTAAGCTTTTAGCTAATTATTATGAAAATACTAACATAACCCTAACATGATTTAATTATCTTATTTTTATTATCTATGTTATATAATTATGTATTATATTTATAATTCATTGTTTTAGTAAAATTTTGGTAACATTTAGTTGGTTGGATACAGTATGCACGGCATAATCCACAGATACTCATGTCATAAAAACTAGACCTTTGTGCTTACTGTATTCACATCACACCCATATATCATTTTTATCTCATATTTTTGTCTTACCGCTTTTAATTGTGAACGTTGTAAACACCTGTGCACATATCAGAACTGTATCAATTATAAATGAGTGTTATTTGTATTATTTAATATGTGTACTGTTGGTGTTTCTGTAAGAATAATATAAAATAAATAATTTGATTTGAAACCTAACCTCAAAAAAGCTATTTTCATATTGGTAGGTAATTTCAGAGGTCCCATCAAAAACGATATGGTAATAATTGTATGAATAATAATAGATTGTTGCATCGAGCGCAAAGTGAGTTATTAACGCACGAGTGTTATGTTGGTGCTCAAGCGCATGCGAGGGCACTAAATTAACACGAGTGCATTAATTACTCACTTTAGCAAGGTGCGTAACCTACTTTTCTTTCAACTACCAATCTACCTACCGTGATAAAATATACCTACTCAAAATAAATACTCAATTAATTCTAATCAGAATGGATATCCACGTTAAAATGATTGTTTTAAATCGTAGAATAAGTAGATAGTTTACTTTTTAGTATTTTTTTTATATTTACTTGTAATGTTGGCCTTTTGGCCTCCACAGATGGACCGGACTAGTTAGCGAGCGCAGAGTGCGTTCGGCATAACTTGATGGTTTAAGTTTTTGGGCGACTAGCACAAGGGCACCTCGAAGGTACGAACCTCGGCTTGGGCCGTCGCCGGGAGTGGGAATCAGACTTGCCCAGGCACCCCAGAAGGGGTGTGCCCTGGAGCCCTAGCGGTTTGTTGAACTGAATGATTATTTGGAGAGAATCTAACCGACATTACTTTTTAGTTCAAGTTGCAATGTTACCTATTTGCTGAGGTAAATAAGTGAATTGAATAAGTATTACAAGTCTTAGAATAACGTTCCATTGATCGCTAATTGAGGAGGTGAAGAACAAAACCTCACATTTCCAGTTTTTCAAATTTAAGAGAATACATATATATTTCTCGCCGGAATTTCTCTTTTTCAATGGAATAGTGTGGTTTTGTTTGAAACTCTCGATTTCAAATGAAAATTTATGTAGGAAAAGAGGTGTTTTTGACAAGGTTTTACTTACATGCTTCAATCAATTTATCATTTTTTGCCCAAAGAAAAAAAATAACTAAATTTTCACAAGTGGAAAAGTGAGGTTTTGTTCTTCACCTCCTCAATTGTAAAGATATCTTTTTAATTAAGACTGCTCGTAATATGTTTTTTTTTTTCCTGGGCAAGCGCTTTTATTAACTAAACAAAATACAAGCTAAAACTAAAACTACAAATACAGTTAGACTGCCCATAGACCGTTGAAGGTCTAAAGACAATCCAAATGCTCAAGCCCACTACCAGTTGGCAGCGTACCCAGCATGCTGGCGGCATTACCACGTTGAATGGCAATGCTTATGCGTTGAGCCAGAAACACGCCAGCATTTTGGTCACGCGTCGCATTAACCAGGCGCTCTGAAAGATTTTTGAAAATGAGGTGAGCTCCCGGTCCCCAAGGGCCCAATGTCTCGACCCCAAACGCCTCAAATATGTAACCACCATAACCATATGTAATATGTATGTATTTATGTGTCTAAATACATTTAGATTGAAAAGTCACACATCACTCAACCAACAAGTACTGCTTAATAACGCAACAAAGCATTCCAATTATTATTCTACGATGTTCAAATATTGTAGTGAAGTCGAGTAGGCGCGTCATAAATATCATGTGTTGATGTACCAACGACAATAACAACAGACTAAACAGCGTGAGAATGTTTGGAGTTCACGTACTGAACTTGGAACCAGGAATGTTATGATGGGATGACTAATTAAGTACTTAATACAATTGAGGAGGTGAAGAACAAAACCTCACATTTCCAGTTTTTCAAATTTTAGAGAATACATAAAAATGTCTCGACGGAATTTCTCTTTTTCAACGGAAAAGTGTGGTTTTGTTCGAAACTCTCGATTTCAAATGAAATTGTATAAAGGAAAAGAGGTGTTTTTGACAAGGTTTTACTTACATGCTTCAAACACTATATAATTTTTGCCCAAAGAAAAAAAAAAAAAAAAAAACAAAAGTGGAAAAGTGATGTTTTGTTTTTCACCTCCTCAATTAATAATTCAGACTCGTACTTACAAGGCAGGTGATGTCACCGCCGCAATCTGGACTTATGAATATTTTGTGATTAGCCGAACTTACCTAAGTGAAGTTCTATCATAATAATACGAAGTTCATCCGAATAGATTAACTGAATAAGTAAAACTGAACTTAAAAAAAATCAATAATCATAGTAACTTAAAAAAAACAATAATCATAGTAATGGATAGACTAATTAAGTACCTACTTAATACAATTAATAATTCAGACTCGTACTTACAAGACAGGTGATGTCATCGCCGCAATCTGGACTTATGAATATTTGCGGCAGTAGAAATTGTCCTTAGGGATACTCAATATCCCAAGCTTTTTATAATGGAAAAGTAATTTCTAGCACCAGTAAAAATGGTCTTAAAAAAATCAATAATCATAGTAATGGAAAGACTAATTAAGTACTTAAAACAATTAATAATTCAGACTCGTATTTACAAGGCAGGTGATGTGATCGGCACAATCTGGACTTGTGAATATTTCATCAAAAGACGTCGACTGCTAAACATAGGCCTCTCCCTTTAACCTCCACACTGAACGAAAGCCTGCCATCTGCATCCACTGGATGCCTGCAACTCTCACAATGTCGTCGGTCCATCTAGTGGGAGGCCACCCTACGCTGCGTCTTCCGGTTTGTGGTCTCCACTCAAGAACTTTTCTTCCCCATCGGTTATGGGTTCTTCGAGCGATGTGGCCTGCTCATTGCCACTTCAACTTGTAAATTTTAACAGCTATGTCAGTGACTCTGGGTCGATGGCGAATATCTATGTTCCGGATTCTATCGCGGAAAAGAAACTCCGAGCATATATCTCTCCATTGCCCGCTGTGTGACTGAGTTATGAATATTTGTGGCAGTGGAATTGTCCTCGGGGATACTTAATATCCCAATCTTTTTAGAATAACTAACTTAACTAAATCTGACGTGATTTTGTGCATAAAGATAGCTGGAGGGTTGAAGCACTGCCATAGAATACTTTTATTCCGAAAAATTTTCACACAATAAAATTATGATAATATATTATTCTTTTGGTAATAGCTAATAATAGTGTTTCGGTTTTTGGAGTCGTCTGCGAGGCGATTGAAATACTCCATCACTCATCACATCCTGGTGATAACTATAATCTATTAGGTCCGTAATGGCTAAATAGATTTGAATAAAATGTAGAAATATTTTATAAGTATCTTGAGTACACATCGGTTACTTTAAAAAATATATTAAATTTAAAAAGTTTTTTTTTAAATTTGAGTTCTTTTTCTGGTCGGATAGTGTTACCTTCAATAGTATATCCCAGCAGTGTAATAAAATGTTATCCATATATATATATATTTATCTTGATTATACTTCTTCAATATTATGATTAATTTAAAAGACCTATTTTTAATTTATTGAATAGGAACTTTAAAAAAAAACAGAAAATTAATGAAATCTTAAAATATAAACTAAAAACTAAAACTTAAAATAACTAAATAAAAGCTACAATTAAACTAAAAGATGAAAGACTTCTTCAATTGCGTTGTTGGTTTTATGCTGTTGGTCATAAAATCACCATATCGAAATAAAATGCTGTGCATGTTTTTCAGACATGTTTTTTCGAAATAAGCGTGGAAAGAATCAATTTTGAGATTCATTTCTTCTACCAAAATATATAGCCACCCATCTTCCACAAATTTTGAGGGAGATAAGCAAGCGTTATGCATTTTTTCACGTGGACGATAACGATTTTTTGTTTGTGGTTTGTGTTCTGGTGTGCTTGAATTTTGAGCATTTCTCCACAATACTCCAGCAAAATGAAATAAGAGCATAAAATTTTGACAAAATGTTCCATGACGAAAATGACCATAAGGAATGTTTTGGAAAAGTCGTTCCCTAAAGGGGCTAAATATGGAATGAAAGTTTGTATGGAAGTTCGTCACATTTGATGTCAGAAACGTAGAAGTTAGTACGTAGACTTCTGCTTAGTAAGTTATATCATTGTTCCCTATGAGGGTTAAATAGGGGATGATTTTTTTATATATTTTTTTGTAAGTCATGGAAGTACCTTATACAAATAAAAGTCAACTGTAGAAAAAAAAATATGTAGAGGATGAACTTTTATTTATGACCTTCGTCATTCTATATTTAACTGACAGGAAATCCCAATATGCTCATGGCTCGTAATGTCAATAAATCAGTATCAATTTTATCCGCCATCTTTTTTTGCATAACACGTGACTGCAAACTGTTACAGTACGATACATCAAATGCGGCACCGTATATAGTATTACTCTACGTGAGGCGCCAAAGAGACTGTTATAGTTATACTAGTACAATAGTACATGGTATAATAATATACTCCGCCAGGTACCAATCCGAGAAAAAATGTCCACGTGGGCGTCCCACAATGATGTCATGATGTCAATTTACAACAGGTTCGAGAGAGATGACTATACACCACGTAACAGCTGATTGGATAAAGTGGCAACTGGACAGTGACGTCATTGCGGGACCACTGCCAGAGTAGAAGACCTTGTTTTCTTTGATCATGTACTAGTAGGAACGATAGACCACTGCTTAAAACATGTTATGTAAAAACGAAGCTTAATTAAAGTATTGCAAACTGTAAGCAGATTGACAGATTATACAGGAGCAAAAACTAAAAAGAAAAATAGTGTAGTGTGCTCTATATTTTAAAATCTTATCGATATCGATATTTTTTTTCTGAAACTGCGGCTATTTAATTTTAGACAAGGGAGGGAACGTACTCATAACGGTGGACAGCTTGGGTGCAACACGGCAGCGTCATAAAACGGTGCGACGCCGTGTCGTACAAAGCTCGACAAGTATCTACCATTTCATGATGCCGGAGCCGCACCTTTGTGATGTGGGCAAGTCCCTAGCTCCTCACTCTTGACGAGGCCTTAAAGTTTAAAAGTCTCTTAATACTTTGTCTGTTCAACTACTAGATTTTAAAACGAGGAAGATTGAGATATGATAACAAATGAACAATAAGAAATAAATTTCTTTGGAAAGTAAATATAAAACCAGCTTAAAATGATATCCCCTAAAAAATACAGTCACTTCTTTCTTACTTAGTAAAACGTATCTACCATAAACATTAAAGTAATAAATTAAAGACTAAATAGATACTATTTCCGGCAGCACACAATCAATAGTGATGCTATCAATCTCCTTTTAAACGAGATAATGTTTTATACAACAGGAACACAATGACAAAACAAATCAATGTCGTCTTAGGCAACAGCGAGAGATTAAACGTCAAAGCGTTGACCCCTTGCACTAAAAAGAAATCAAAAATGCTAGATGTAGCGACCCCAGCGCATATTTGTAGAATCATCCGCTCGTTGATATTGCGCGGCGGGACAATGGACCGGACAACACACAGTTAACGCCGCAAATGCCGTAAACGTCCATAAATCATTGACATAGCGGAAGTGCGTGGACTGCCAGTGGTGAGAACACCCCTGCAATAACGGTTGCGCGGCCGTCTCCGGCATTTTCGGCGTTCTAGATAAATTAAATGCCGACACATCCCGCGCGAGCAAGCGCAGCGCCGGCGCGCTAGGAATGTCCGAATACATTTTTTGATAAACGCACCGGAAGCTGAACCTATTACGTGACAGTGCCCCCGTTCCGTCATCCACTCCTCGGTTATTGTTTTTCTCGGACGGAATTTGAGGTATTCGAAGCTTTTATCTCGACCGGCATATGGGAAACGCGGCGCTTTGAATCGATTAGATCTTAATCGATAAACTGTAATAGGTCAGTTTTGTGTCGGAATTAATCAAGCGTCAAAGGACTGGCTATAATTGAGCGCCAAAGGCTGAGGGTGTGTCGTATATCTCACTAATTAATGGATTCGCTAGAAATGTTTTTGACAAACGAAACCGCTTCACAAAAAACGACATCTCCGGACGATTTTATGTTGCTTAGAATAATAACCCGTCCTCCGACTGGTAATCGTCGTTTATGTCGCAAAGTACAAAGACATTGAAATCAGCTTTATTAGAATTATTTATCCGTATCGGAGGGTTACAATCGGTGCGTGCGAGTTCGGTATAAAGAAATATTAATATACCCGCGATCATAAACAAGCAGTTTGACGATGATAATTCGAACGCATAAAACAGAGCGTTATCTGCGATCGAAACGCAGCCCGGGGGAGTTTAGTGTGAAATGTGTTCTCAAAGACACCGTTTAGTAGCGTAATGCGCGTGACTGTCGTACGAATTATGCATTTTCGAGACAAGTCGATTTTATTGCTGCGGAAGTGACGTCAATAAACCATAGTGTACTAGCACTTTAATGTTCTCGTATAATTTTTGATCAGATCCTTTAACGATAGGCATCATGGCACGGAAGGCAGAACACGTGACATTTATTACAAAGAAATATTAACTAACTAGTTGACCGTTTTATGATTTTAAAATGTATTTTATTATGGAATTTCATAAAAGAAAATATTTTAATAGCAGAGTTTGGCTCTTTTGGATTCTATTTAAAACAATGATAATGGTTATGCATTAAAAATAAAATCTTGATTCACAAAAAAACTTATTCATATGACACGTAAACTAAAATCCAGAACCATAATCGCAACCATAATATTGCCGCCCTAAACCATAATTTTACTAGCCATATTCACCTTTAGTGTACATGACAATTCTTAGTATTTTTATTTAAGAATGTACCCTAGATAATTATTATATATACAAATTAAAATATATATTTTTTATATAAAAATCATTAAAAATACTAATCTAAAAGACCCTCGGTGGAGGGAAAAGTGGCCAGAATGCTGGCAGCAATGCCACGTTGGATGGCAATGCTAATTTTTTGACCAAAGTAAGCGCCAGCATTCTGGTCACATGTCGCCTCCATCAAGCGTTTGGCCAAGTCCCTATATATCTCATGGGCGGCCGGCCCCCACGGTCCTAAAGTCTCGACCCCAAACGACACAAACATATACGCCCTGTCTAGAAATCTATATTTGTGCCGTTTGAGGTTTTCAGCCTTAGTCGCGGCAGCTCCAGCCTGTAACGTTGTCCCAGGAAGATGAGATGAGATGAGGCGCCAATGTATCGACGCATGTGGCGTCCCATATTAATAATTAGGTAGTGATAGTTTTAGTTTTTAAATACTGTGTATATACTGTGTAATATTTTTTCGTGTAAATAAATAGATACAAACCTACATAATATATGCATTTTCTTTATCAAAAGTAGGCGTGCAACGTGGTTGGGATCATACATGCAAAATATTTTTTATGAAGACAACTTACAATAAACGACAACTTTTTTCTAAGTGTAACCTAACTAAAACCACCTAGTTACCACTAATCACCTAACTTAATAAATCGATCTTTTTAACCGACTTCAAAAAAGGAAAGGTTCTCTAGTTCTACTCCGTCATTCATAAACGGAAATGGAAAAATCTTTTATTTAAAACTTTCATTTCATTATAATCTTTTAGTACTGGCGTGTTTTGTCTCAACGTGTGAGCATTACCACGCTTTACCAACATTACGCTGAAGGGCAATTCAGCGCGGTGATGTCAGCGTACTTCCAGCATGCTGTGTACGCTGCCAAGTGGTAGTGGGCTTGTGCATTAATATTGTCTAATTGTATTTGTAATGTTAGTTAGCTTGTATTGTATAAGTTAATAAATACACTTTCTGGTAAAGAAAACAAAACAATTGTATACATACATTTGTATACTTCATATCGATGAAGTATGTATATGTCTTAGATAGTCCGTTGGTCCAGTTGGTAGCGAACCTACCTTCTGAGCTTGGGGCATGAGTTTGATTCCCACCTAGGACAAACATTTGTGTGATGAACATTTACAATTTATATATGTCGAATTTCTAGTGTAATTCCGCTTCTACGTCGTTTTGAGTACAATAAGGTTTTATGAACATTTTTGTCTGTTCTATATCTGATCGTTAATATCTATTTAAGTACTAGCTGATACCCGCTACTTCGTACGCGTAGAGCTCGGCCTTCGGCCTCGCTACTACGACCCGCTCCAGGAACACGAAATTTCATCCAAATCGGTCCAGGCGTATATACTCACCGTTTAAACCTTCCCTAGACCTCCACGAACATTTCAAGATTAATATAAGATAAATCCTTTCAGCCGTTCTCGAGTTTTAGTGAGACTAACGAACAGCATTTCATTTTTATATATAGCTATCACAAAAATACGTAAAAAATACGTTGGTTGTATGGGGATTTTATTTTATTTTTTGCAACTTTTATTATTTCTCATTTAATCCGCCGTAACATTACACATACTATGTAAATCTCAACTGTCTATCTATCACGGCTCAAAAGATACAACCGTTAATAGGTAGGACAGATGGACAGACAGACAGACATCGTAGGCTTAGTAATAGGGTCCCGTATTTACCCTTCAGGTACGGAACCGAAAAAATTATAAAATCAACACTCCATAATTTATTTGCCATTAAATAGAACATCCTGTTAATACATCTTTCTAATCTATTCACGTAAGAACTTTGTATGAAAAAGTCGCACTACCAATAGTTTTAGCATTTCGTTAACGAAGAGCGTAAGTAACAGTTTGCAATTCTATTAAATTCTTTAACACCCCAAATATAAATGGTGTGTGACGCCCAAACGTTCAAACTTCCTACAAGATTTAGCGTCGACTCCAAAAAATGATATACTCCACACCTTATATTGAGCGGGAAATAAATCGTATACTTCCTTTAAGTGCCAATAAAAGTTGGAGTAAATCATAAAAGTATCACTCGAGAAACGTCTATAACAAGTGTGTTATTGCAGAATAATTCAGTAGGTGCGGAGGGTGTTTTGAAGGATGGCTCCCACTAGATTGCGCCGAAGCCTCGACCTGAAATTCCCGATGCTCTATCGAGCCTTCAATTATTTATCGGACCCATGTCTACTTTTCATTTTACTCCTTTCCCGGCAAGGCTTTCAGTGTTGGAAAATAAACATGTCACGCCGTAGGGAATAAGCTTTACACGGATAGTAGTATTATGTCTGTAAACTATATCGATTACGGTTGGGGCCGACAATGATATAAGAGCTTTCATTCGTTTTAATATAATATGTCTTAGTTGCAACTCTTCTTTATATTATCGCTGTATAAACAATAAGTAGTAACACAACTTGGACATAATAAGGACAGTTTGTAATTTGAGGCTGGCAACTCAAGTCGTCGTAATACTTCCAAGATACCACAGTGCCTCAAGCCGAGGGTCTTTGGCCAGTGTGTGTTGCCAGTGATGACATATGTCGTGGTCGTCATGAAGTAGTATTGGACGGGGCAGATAGGATGCGCTTCACGATGTCTCGCCATCTCTCTCTGCTGGAGGTCATCCTGCTGCACTCGTTTAAGGGACCACCCACTGCAGACTTGATCTGGTCGGTCCATCGCATGGGTGACCTCCCTCGCGGTCTAGTGCCTTCCATCTTTCCCTGGACAACGACAATCCAATTAGGAATAGGGTATAATAAATATAGAGTCACAATCATGCCAAAAAATATCCGATCCAAAACTCGGCGCATGAGCATACGAATTGCGCAGACTTTTTGGTTAGTTACAAGGTAACTGCGATCCGACTACAACGCCGCGCGATGCCAGAGCTACGATGACATAGCGGACAACTATAACGTTGAACACTATGCAAACTAAATTGGAGTAAATGTGGCATTGTGAAGTATATAATTGATACAATGTATGTACAATGACGCTCGGATGCTTTTTGACTGTTTCCACTGAGAGATTGCGACTCTAAGAATTGTATCTCGATGGTATAATAAGCATGTATTTTTTTTTTCGAACAAAAATAATAGTATAGGTATAATTCTATAGCAATTAACATTACAAAAAAAAACACATTTTGGAGTCTCGTGCATATATTATTTCTAGTGTGCTAATTGTGTCATATGCAAACAGTATTTTTGTTTAATATCGATTCTACTAATAAATCAAAAGCGTAATTTATTATTACTGCTTGTCATAAAATAGCATCATTAGGTATACTAACAGTTGAGGAAACATAAAAATTATATTATCTTTTCACGTGTACGCGTGATAAGTCGTTAAGTGCAAGTAAGAGCCTAGTAAACGCTTTGAGTTATGCGTTCCGTGAAATATATATCAAAAATTAAATTTGTTCAATTTCAGTCAAAGGTCTTTCTATTAGTACATTTAAAAAGTTTAACAATCCCTACTTGTTTCTGTAACGCTCTGAGCCTTACTAAATTGGTAGCTTACATAGCATTTTAAACGAATTACTGAATAATTGAGTTTGAAGATTGAGATAGAATAATCTTTACGAATTATCTTTACATAGTATAAATTGAAGTCGCTTTCCGCGTCTGTCTGTCTGTCTGTATGGCCGCTAACTCCTCCTAAACCACGCAACGGATTTTGATGCGGTTTTCACCATCAGTTAGATACATTTTCAAGGAAGGTTTATATATATAGCTAGCGACCCGCCCCGGCTTCGCACGTAAATTGCACCCGTGCAAAGCCGGGCGGGCGGGTTGCTAGTTGACTATATTATGTTATTATGAATCAGTGAAAACTATATATTTGATACCGAATCCGGTTCGGCTCCGAATCGGCTTCATCTCTTTTTCACAAAAGTTTGAGTAAAATGGCAATAGCACCCTCTATCTGAGCTTTCAATAATTTTTTTAGTAGGTATAGTAAGCATGCTCTAAAAAAATGCTTTAGATACATTATCAGTCCTATGTAACTCTTTAGTAACGTTCCAAACTTGAATCCATTCCTCAGATTCAAGCCACTGATTCATCATGCAATTGATGAAGTTATTGATCTCATTTTTTCTGCTGTGATAATTGCGTTTCCAGTTATGTATTCCCAAGCGTCGTCAATATGTTATGTTGGAAGTAATCGTAACATGGCGCTGAGAGCTAATGTTCTCCTGGTTTCACTGCATTTAGTCAGCTTTAACTCTTTTCAACACAGCTTGAGTAAAATGGAAATAACAACCCATTATCTGAGCTTTCAAGAATTTTTAGTATAGCAAGCATGCTCTAAAAGAAATAATGCAAAATGATGCTGCTTCAGTTGCATTATCAGTCCTATGTAACTCTTTAGTAACGTTCCAAACTTGAATCCATTCCTCAGATTCAAGCCACTGATTCATCATGCAATTGATGAAGTTATTGATCTCATTTTTTCTGCTGTGATAATTGCGTTTCCAGTTATGTATTCCCAAGCGTCGTCAATATGTTCTTTAGGAAGTTAATGGTAACATTACGCTGAGAGCTAATGTTCTCTTGGTTTCACTGCATTTAGTCAGTTTTATCTCTTTTCCACACAGCTTGAGTAACATGGAAATAGCACCCCTTTATCTGAGCTTTCAAGAACTTTTAGTGTAGTGATAATGCTCTAAAATAAATAATGCAAAATGATGCTGCTTCAGATGCATTATTAGTCCTATGTAACTCTTTATTAATTTTCAACACTTGATCCATTCCTCAGATTCAAGTCACTGATTCATCGTGCAATTGATGAAGTTATTGATCTCATTTTTTTTTGCTGTGATAATTGCGTTTTCCGTTATGTATTCCCAAGCTTCGTCAATATGTTTTTTTGGAAGTAATGGTAACATGGCGCTGAGAGCGAATGTTCTCCTGGTTTCACTGCATTTAGTAACGTTAATAAAGAGTTACATTATTAGTCCTATGTAACTCTTTATTAACGTTCCAAACTTGAATCCATTCCTCAGATTTAAGCCACTGATTCATCATGCATTTGATCTCTTTTTCCTTTCCTGCTGTTATAATTGCGTTTCCAGTTATGTATTCCCAAGCTTCGTCAATATATTATGTTGGAAGTAATCGTAACATGGCGCTGAGAGCTAAAGTTTTCCTGGTTTCACTGAATTTAGTCAGCTATATCTCTTTTCCTCACAGCATGAGAAAATGGAAATAGCACCCCTTTATCTGAGCTTGCAAGAATTTTTATTACAGTAAGCATGCTCTAAAAGAAATAATGCAAAATGATGCGGCTTCAGTTACATTATTAGTCCTATGTAACTCTTTATTAACATTCCAAACTTGAATCCATTCCTCAGATTCATCATGTAATTGATGAAGTTATTGATCTCTTTTTCTTTTTCTGCTGTTATAATTGCGTTTCCAGTTATGTATTCCCAAGCTTCGTCAATATGTTCCTTAGGAAGTAATGGTAACATGGCACTGAGAGCAGATGATCTCCTGGTTTCACTGCATTTAGTCAGTTTTATCTCTTTTCCGCTTTTCCACACAGCTTGAGTAAAATGGAAATAACAACCCATTATCTGAGTTTTCAAGAATTTTTAGTATAGCAAGCATGCTCTAAAAGAAATAATACAAAACGATGCTGCTTCTGTTACATTATTAGTCCTATGTAACTCTTTATTAACGTTCCAAACTTGAATCCATTCCTCAGATTCAAGCCAGTGATTCATCATGCAATTGATCTCTTTTTTTTTCTGTCAATATGTTCTTTAGGAAGTAATGGTAACATGGCGCTGAGACCGAATGTTCTCCTGGTTTCACTGCATTTAGTCAGCTTTAACTCTTTTCAACACAGCTTGAGTAAAATGGAAATAACACCCCTTTATCTGAGCTTGCAAAAAGTTTTAGGATAGTTAGCATGCTCTAAAAGAAATAATGCAAAATGATGCGGCTTCAGTTACATTATTAGTCATATGTAACTCTTTATTAACATTCCAAATTTGAATCCATTCCTCAGATTCATCATGTAATTGATGAAGTTATTGATCTCTTTTTCTTTTTCTGCTGTTATAATTGCGTTTCCAGTTATGTATTCCCAAGCGTCGTCAATATGTTCTTTAGGAAGTAATGGTAACATTGCGCTGAGAGCGCATGTTCTCCTGGTTTCACTGCATTTAGTCAGCTTTAACTCTTTTCCACACAGCTTGAGTAACATGGAAATAGCACCCCTTTATCTGAGCTTATAAGAACTTTTAGTGTAGTATGCATGCTCTAAAAGAAATAATGCAAAATGATGCTGCTTCAGTTACATTGTTGTTCCTATGTAAATCTTTATTAATGTTCCAAACTTGAATCCATTCCTCAGATTTAAGCCACTGATTCAACATCTAATTGATGAAGTTATTGATCTCTTTTTCTTTTTTTGCTGTTATATCAGTTTATGTCAGCAAAATGTCCAAGCAATAGCACGGACAAGGATACCAGACATGTCCCTTGTAGCTCTTTTAGAACAGGTATGGAAAAGGTCTCCTAGTGGTAGCCGTTAAAATCCCCCAGTACCACTAATTGAGCTTTAGGGTACCTTAGCTGAGTCGCATCCGCCGCGTCAATTACATATATTCGGTAAGCCTGGCTGTTTCCTCATGTCAACTGTGCGACCAGAAAACAAAAGCATAGATAATTTCCTCTATTCCTTTACCCACCAGGCTGTCGTTCAGTGTGGAGGCTAAAGGGGGAGGCCTATGTTCAGCAGTGGACTTCCTCTGGCTGATGATGATGATTTTTGCGTGTGTATTTCTTTTTTGCATTTACCTATGTTTCGTGTAATGTTTGTATTTTGTTTTTCTATTTGCACTACTGTTAAAAACTTCTCTGTGACTGTGAAGTAACATCTTTTAATATTGAAGAGTAAATTACTTTACGTTTACCCCCGTGTAAAAGAACATATTTTACAAGAGAGTGTCATTTGCGGCGCAAACGTAGCGAAGATCGTTATCTACCCGACTTTGTAATTTGCAGTTTCTCCCATGTGATGTATAGTATATTCGAAGAAGTTGCAGAAGTTTTCATGGAATTGTATACTAGTTTTATTTTTGTTAAAATTATTAATAAACACCATACGGACCCCATTAGATTGAGAAGTGAAGTAATATCACCACAAATTACTTCAATGTAAAATTTCAGTTTCAATTTGTATGAGGAGGATATTTTTTGCGTAATATACTGACTCATCATCATCATCGTCAGCCTTTTAACAGTCCACTGCTGGACTTTTAGCCTAGCCCCGAAAGGGTGATTGGGCCATATCCACCACGCTGGCCCAGTGCGGATTGGTGGATTCACATACGTTATTGAATTTCTTCTACGTACGTATGCAGGTTTCCTCACGATGTTTTCCTTCACCAAAAAGCCAGTGCTATGATTTTTTTTTTTTTTTTTTTTTTTTTTTTTTTATTTATTTATGACATAATATTACATATATTACATGTTTACTAACACCAAAAAACCTCGCAGAGGTTTATCTGGGTGATAGGTTCTCAGCTTAAATAATTAGAATAAACATTAAAAATAATTAAGTAAACAATAGGTATATCGGAAGGAACCGAGCGAACGCCGAGTGCATGCCCGTCGCTGCGGATCATTCGGGTGGCTTCGGCTTCGGCAGCTACATGTCGTCGGACACTCGGCCCTCTCTCGTTCCTACAACTTTATACATGTTGCTCCGAATCAGTGCAATTTACTAATATAATAATTTTGCAAGACTCGTTTGATATTGACTGGTGTAATTTTGCTAAAGATTTCGCGTGGTAAATTATTTATTAGATTAGGGATTATATATTGTGAGGTACGTTTCCCATTAAAGTTTCTGAATGTAGGTATAACGAGTTTTTTGTTAGTCATGCTTCTTGTAGTAACTGGATAATTTTTATTATGTTGGATTTCTGTTCTAAAAAATTGTTCATTTAATATACAATAGTCTATTTTATCTAGTATTGGTAGTACTTCACAATATTTAAATAGTCCCATCGGGTTATTTTTAAATTTTTGTTTAATTTTTCGTGGGACGATCAATTTAAGCAATCTATACTGTAGGTTATAAATTTGTTCTACATAAGTTTTGAACGTTCGACCGTAGCTACTCAGCCCGTAGGACACTATGCTCTCCACCAGGGCTCTGTACATTGTGAGTAAGACAGGGAACGGCACACGGCTTTTGATAATGTAGAAGTTGGCCAGTATTGCTCTAAGTTTGTCACACACTTTGTTCACATGCCTAGCCCAGTTAAACCTATCGTCTATGACAAGACCTAAGTAGGTTTGTTCGTGAACTTGCTGCAGTTGGCGGCAATCTTTGGGGCATATTTTTGTGACATCATCTGTAGGCATATGTAAGCATTCGTGGCTATGAGCGAAAATTTCAACTTCCTTTGAGCAGTTATTGTGACTAGAGCGTATACGAAGCAACTTTGTTTTGTCCGCATTCAATACAAGCCCTGAGTCATGAGACCATTTACAAATCGCTGTGAAGTCAGCTTGGAGTTGGTGTTGTGCTTTGGAGATATCTCTATCAGCGGCTATCAAACATGTGTCGTCAGCAAACTGATACATAGTGCAGTGCTTAATTATATTGTTCATATCGTTAACGTACGCCAAGTAGTGCAACGGACCAAGCACAGAGCCCTGCGCTGTTCCCTCTGTTACGTATATCGGGTCACTAAGATCCGTTCCTACCCTTACTTGATAGCTCCGACCATCAAGGTAGTCTTTACACCAGTTTAGGAGACAACCTCTTACACCACTATTGTCTAACTTTTGAATCAATAAATCATGCCTCAGCGTATCAAACGCCTTACTATAGTCAATAAAAACCAGTAGTACGTGTTTTTTATCATTAAGGCATGAGTTTATATCATCAGTGAAACGAGACAAAAGCTGCGTCGTGCTCTTTTTAGGTTGGAATCCATATTGAGTGGATGATAAAACATTATGTGACTGGTAGAAGTCCTGTATCATCCCACCAATGTACTTCTCTACTATCTTGTCAATGACGGGGAGTATTGTAATGGGTCGGTATTTTCCATAGTCACTCGTACTACCACCTTTATGGATTGGTCTTACTATACCTGTTTTTAGTTCTTTTGGATAAGTGCCAGTCCAGACACATGCATTTATTAGGCGTACAATAGCACTTACTATTCGATCTGACAGATTTTTTACATCAACAGCTCTGACTCCATCAACTCCTGGAGCTTTGTTCGGGTTAATATTTCTCAAAATGTTGAGTACCTTAGTGTCAGTCGCTGTCTTGTAAAATATTGTTTTATCTACTGGGTATACATATTCACTTCCACTCAATAGTTTCTTAGAACATGTTGGGATAATCGACCTTACATTTTTTTGGAACTTATTAGCAAAATTATCTGCTATTATTTTGTCTGTGTCTGTACTGAAAGCCATTTGAACAACACTGTCGACAGATTTGTTAATTCTACCTGCCATGGAATTTATAAGTTTCCACAACATTTTTGTATCGTTTTTATGTTTATGTATCTCTTGTTTGTAGTATTTATTTCTATATTTATGTACTAGTTTATTTGTTTGGTTCCTGATTTTATTGTATTCTACTCTGACCTTTTTGTTACTAGTATCTTTAATCCATGTAGTATATAGTTCGTCGCGTTTTTTACACATTTTTTTTATTTTTTCATTTACCCACCCATACATATTTCGTTTTGAATTTTTTTGTTTGCTTTTATACTCTGACTGTTCGAAAATCCGTACATAAGCTCCAAAGAGCTCATTGGTACGGGCCCGGGGTTTGAACCCGCGATCCCACGCTATCAAGTCTAGCGGTCTCCCAAATGGGCTACCACGGCTCTACAATACTATACTCTATATACTGAGTGACATACCTATTTTTCTTATTTACTAGAGGCAAGTAAGATAGCATTTTTACTCCGTTGTCAGTACATAAAACGTGAGGTAGGTATTGTCCGGGCACATCCTTGAGGTTGCGGCCAGTTATGTGAGGCAAAAAGCGATGATAATGACAAAGACCATCGGCGCAGAGGGCGGGATGAGGGCGCCCGCCAACGCGTCTCGAATAACGATGTGTTTTCAGCCCGAAGCCCTGAAACTATCAGAATAGGCAAATAAATATCTATAGGAAATTTAGTTAACAATTTTATTTATTTCACTGCTATATTACAGGCGGACTATCAGATTTTGAGGATATAGATGACCGACCTGAGTATAAACAATTGTGATATTATTTTTACTCAAAGAAAAATTTAGGAATTTTGAGAAGACATCTCTGCTTTATGATTGTAAAATTTCTTCCGACATTTTCAATGTTTTCCAGCATTAGGTCTCATATCCATGATAAATTATTAATAAAAGCTTATGTTATCGCTAATATATTAGTAAATGATATACCTAGGCACTGGACCCGGGTATGTCCTAAAACTGCGACCAGAACCACCGGAGGATGGGCAGCAGCGTCCTATTAGTACACGGTGAACATACTGCGATCTCCAAGCCGCCTGCCAAGTGTGGGGATTATGGCAAAACCCCTCTCTAACAGGGAGGCCTTTGTCCAACAGTGGACGTTTAATGGCTGATGATGATACCTAGGCACTAAAGTACACATTTTAGACTGATTTAAGCACCGAGATATGTAAAAAAAAACTTTCTTTACATAAATCTACTCGTATCTCCTACAAAATGCTTAGAATGCCTAGGTTTGTATAGAATGTCAAACCCATGTTAGGAGATGCATTTAAATATAATATAAATTATTTTATTTTAGATAATAAAGATCCATGTAGAGTTACATAAATTAAAAAAACATTATGTAACTCTAAAATTTATATTATTTGGTAACAATATTTTTGTAAGAAAATAAAATAGACATTATAATATAGGTTTTAATCACTATAGGGTAATTGGGGTATAAATAAATTACAGGACACATAAGTAAAAATTTGAATTAACAGTTAGATAGACATAGACGATAACCTGAGCACAGTTCATTCGATCTTCATGAAATTTTGTAGGCAAGTAGTTCAAGTAAATAGAATTTTTAAGTTCGTATACGAGTTAATCACTCAGAGTCACTCAGCGGGCAATGGAAAGAGCTATGCTCGGAGTTTCTTTGCGCGATAAAATCCGAAACGTGGATATTCGCCAAAGAACCAGAGTCACCGACATAGCTGTTAAAATTTGCAAGTTGAAGTGGCAATGGGCAGGCCACATCGCTCGAAGTACCGATAACCGATGGGGAAGAAAGGTTCTTGAGTGGAGACCACGAACCGGAAGACGCAGCGTAGGTAGGCCTACGCGTGTGCCAGCAGCCAGCAGTGGACGTCTTCTGGCTGATGATGATGATGATGACGAGTTAATCCGATTCAGGGTTTGTAAAGATATTCAAATAACAAATTTATAAATACCGTTGGTTAAAGGATTCCTAATGAATCTGAAATAAACTTATTTTGTACAAATAATGGCAATATGACTGAAGTGAAGATTGTCAGTTGATTATCGTAGCCGTTAACTGTGATATTTTTCAATCAAGATCATGGTAGGTAGGAAATCTATGGAGCGGGTGTACCTTAGTGTTTGTGAAGTAAAAGCTTGTAAAAACGAACATCGTGAGGTCTCAATTTGGGGCGAACCACTAGTATGATAACATAAAAAAATGCACGTGTCATGTCTGTAAATTCCTAAGCCTCTTCTATTTTCGTAATATAAAATCGTAGTGATACTTCTCAGTAGCATGGTGAAGAGGGAGGCCTAAGGCAATAGAAGAAACACGTCGCGAACATCGTTTGGGGGTCACGTAATGCTACGATACCGAATTACCCGTTTGTGCAAAGTGATCCTTATTGTACACCCAGGGAATATGCCACTGCGAACAGATAAAAGTATCCGGATAATATAAAGTTTTATATGTTTGCGGATCAGTCGGGGCCGATGATGTTATCTTATTTGACACTGTTTTGCAAGTAAAGTTGTTTGAATTTTAACTGGGACTTGGAAAAATAGGATTGGACTGCTCGGTGTAAACACGCAATATAGTAATAAAATTGTATAATTCGTATACTTCTCTTGTAAAGTCATTAGATTTATGTTAGTTAGTCACTCACTCACTCTATTCCACTCCATCCTTCTCCCGCACCTACATTCTAATTGTAATCATTGCATAGGGAATCAAACGAACCTCATACCAACTTTCATCACCTATTCTCCTTTCCTCTTGTAGGGGATTAATTCCAAAAAAAATATTAATGCTGATACCAACATTCACGTTTCTGACTTCAAAAATTACGATCTTCAAAACAGATGTTCATCCCGTATTAAACCCTAAAACCCTTTTTTAGGGTATACATTTCCGAAAACGATGAAATAATCAACTTTTACTTTTAGACAGATGTCTAATTTATATCTTTTAAAATGACAAACGTTAAACAATTTTTTATGTATGAGGTATATATATAACCCGTTTAGGGGATACTTAAACAAGAAAATTACACATATTTGGAATAGAAACAAAAATAAAACCTAAAACTACTAACAAAATTAAAATTAAGGGATGAATTTTCAAAAACTCGGCTCTTTCATACTCCGAAACCATGCGGTTTAAATGTCAATGAAATTAATGTTTTTATGACGTAAATCGTAAATCTTAAATAATGGAAACAAAAAAAAAAAAAAAAAACACAACTTTAATAATGCTTATTATGAAAACCCTTCATAACAGTTCAATTAGGATACGAAATGCAATTTATTGACTGAGCGAAGAGAGGTCTCTGATTCTTATGTAACAAGATGGCGTTTCTTTGTATTTGTTTGAAGAAAACTTGCGTATCGTTGACCTTCATGAAATTTTGAAGTCAAGTAGTTCATTTTACAAAGTTTATTCAATAAAAATTACAAGTAAACTAAAAGCTATCTTAAAATTAAATTTATAACTAAAACTAATCTAAAACAAAGTCAAGTATTTCATTTCAATAAAAAAAATAAGTTTGAATGTGAGCAAAATTGGGGTTGTGAAGTTTTAAATAAATCGCGAGGTCCAAGTTGAAAAAAAAAAAATATTATATGCATTTTTCAAATACAATTTTTTTATTTTATCACTCGCGTGATTTTACTCCACAGTCGATAGTTACGGAGAGTGCTTATACTATTTTTCGGAAACAATATCACCCCCACGCGTTTTCTTTTCAAATCTTTCTATAAGTAGCGTTCAGCTTTTTAAAATCTTATTCAAACTTTATAAAATAAGAGCCGGGCACCCCTCTGAAGGGATCTCAGGGCTGATATTATTGTGTAGCCATCTGTGACGAGGCCGGGACGCCATAGAAAAGACATATTTTTAGATTTAACTCGTAAATTACTTTGATCCAATTGGTTTTCGCTCGTGTGAGAATTAGGAGTGAAGTTTTATTTGCCAATGTGGTTGTTTATTGCATGAAATGCCTAAGGAAGGGGAAAACGCAGTGTGATCAGTAAAATTTGATACAAATAAACGAAAATTAAATATTTATGGACGTTAGGTTAATTAAACTTCAAAGGGAAAGTGTGTGAAGTGTGTTCTGACGTTTTTACTAGTATGAAAAATGTGTCATAAACATTATAATGATAAATTATTATATTGATATACAATGAAATATTTATTTATCTATTAAAATAGACACACGTTGAATATTATTTACTTTTCTGGTACCTTAAATGGCTGATTGAATCAGGATAACTGTATTTAAATCTATTATTTATATAAAAGCGAAATTCACTCATTCGCTCACTCATCGCGAAATCTTGAAAACTATTCGACATACGAAGCTGAAATTCGGCAAGTAGATTCCTTATGTGATGTAGAGAGAGGTCCGCTAAGGATTTTGCGAAAGGGCTGAATTAAGGGGGGTAAATGGGGACTGAAAGTCTACGCGTACAAAGTTGCGGGCAACAGCTAGTAATTAAATATAAGTACCGCAGTTATTGTATAAAATGTTATTGTACTGTTCAAGTCTACATTATTATAGTAATTTACTCCATTTATAATGTAGTCAAGGTTCTTAATGTAAAAAATTTAAAAAAACAAACTGGTATTTTAGAATTACTGCTGACTGAAGTCTGCCTACATATGCATGACTTTTTTAATTGTTAACATAATTTTGACCACAAAAGTGTTTTGCCTGTAACAAATATAATTTCCCGATTTTTTTGCTACATAAATCAAGATGAATAAAAATATATTATTTTTTTATTCTGACATCTGGCTCGACATTATATTTCGGTACGAATGACCGTGAGAGACAAGCTCAGTGGAATAAAAAAAAAACAGAGATGTATCCTGACATAAAATTATATATTTTTTGGTTTATTGAAAGAGAAAACTACTCGAGAAACATTATTTGTTTTGATATTTTCACAAATAGGTCAATGACTTTTGAGCTAGAACGCCTATTTACTTACATCAATGCTAGAACGTCTTGAATTCGATTTCTGATTCGATGTCGTAGAGAAACCCAGAGCATAGCCTTCTCTATAGCTCGTTGTGCGACTTTGAGCTTGCTTATGAGGCTCATAGTGAGTGACCCCATTTCAGTGCCGTATGTTACCACTGGCAACATACACTGGTTGAAGACTTTCGTCTTAAGATGGTTCGTTGCACAAATGGCGGGAAATTCAAATTTCAAACAGTTTTCTTGTTCTTGTAGCTAGGCCGGGTAATTATTGTAAACAACCATGATGTTAGCGCAGATTGATTATTATTCTTTACAAAATCATGTAAAGCTATTTATCTCTAATGCCCATTATTACTTACATTTGTGAATAAATAAATGTTTGCTATTTCAAACGGTTTATTCACAAATGTAAGCAATATGGTGCGTTGCTGTAAAATAATTGTACATTATAATGTAAAGAACAGCCAACATTTTGCGCAAACACTGTGACAATTATTTAAAAATTATTACCTGGCCTGGCTACTAGGACCAAAAAACTGTTTAAAATTTGAATTTCCCGCCATAGGTAAATCGAACCACCTTAAGACACTGACGTATTGTGGACGAGAAGACGTAGCGAAGTTTACCGAACGCTGCCCATCCGAATTGGATGCGACGATTAACTTCTTTCTTGAAGTTGGAATGTTTGTCTTAGGTAGACGTACGCATCTACAACTTCTAGAACTCAACTAATACTGGGGTGGACGCAACATGGATAGGTATAACATAATAGAAAAGATACAAAAAACTAAATTAGATGGATATTAAATTGGATACCTCAATGGAATAATTCCATTCAGCCAGCCAGTAGGTATATTCAGTAGTACGTTTTATTTGTTTTTTACATAATTCGTATAATTTGTGCTTGTTCCAAAATATTTTTTTTTTATTTACTCTGTGACTAAAAGAGAGTTTTATTCACTGTTATAGATGAATTAAATGACCTCTATCAAATGCAATGGCAATAGTAAAAAAATAAATCTTATTTATTTATAACTAGCTGACCCGCCAGACGTTGTCCTGTCTTAGAACTGTCAAAAACGCAAAGTTAAAATCGTTGGTAAGTTTTCTGAATAAAAAGATGAATAAAATCGGTAAAATTGTTCTCAAGTTATGGCGTGACCAAGGTAAATAAGGATTCATTTTTATATATGTAGATTTATACACAGATGTGCATCGTAAAAACCCTTTGATAATAAATGATCGCATTGATTGGTCTCAACACGTAACCGACCAATTTAAAATTATGCCTTCCTTTATTAACACGGCAATAAATTAATTAATTTTTCATAATATTATATTACGGAGCCGCTATAAAAAGTGTCTGTCACCATAATTTTGAACACAGATTGTTGCACCAACGCGCGGACTTTAAAGGAAGGGGTTGTCGACCCTCTTTGCTCGATTTTCATTCGTCACACACACGCCGTCAAATAGAAGTTTAATTTTTTTAAATTGGATTTTTATTGCTTTTTGAATCGGAATAAAAAGTTTCGATTCGTCTATACCTACGTACAGTTTAGGCCTCCGTACATAGAAAGGCCACTTGTGATACGAAACAATTGCATTGGCTCATCTTGATTTGCGCTCTTTGATTTGAGCTACATTTGAACTAGCTGTGCCCCACGGTTACAATTTTTCATCACTACGTGGTTAATCACGTAGTGATGAAAAATCGTAATGATGATGTTGATGAAAAGTAGTCTATGTTACTCTCCGGCCCTTGAACTATACCCATGCAAAAAATCAGGTCAATCCGTTGCTCTGTTGCTGCGTGAAAGAGGAACAAACAAACAAACTTTTTGCATTTATAATATTAGTATGATAGCTTCTGTCGCTCTGATTGCTTTAAATGCGGTCCATATCAACAAGCCATAATAAACAATGAAGGGCACGGGCCGCTTGCATGCATAGACATACTTCTAAACTTTCTAAATCTACCCTCTAAGTTTGACTTTTTAATTTTTATTGTTTTGTTAATTTATATATATTATGTATTGTTTGCATAATTATGTCTGTGCACTACACCCAATGGCGCTAACTCACTTATTTATACTGTGTTTTCTCTATAAGTGAATTTGTAAATTCTTATGAGGAAATAAAAATCCTAAACCGTAAGCCGAGCCACAATTATTAATTAATATGAGTCCGTCAATGCCTGATGCTGCCAAGACTCGTTATAATTATTTTTACAAGCTTTTATGTTAGTATGTTTGTTCGTATATGTAGGACAAATCTTGTAACTGCATTTTAGATCAGGTATCCTCAACCGATTGAGCTAAAATTTGAAATACTTATGTAAGTTTGGTGACACTGATGATGAATACAGAAGGTGGCCATAGGAACTCCTAAACGAAACGTAGCTGTCCCGTTGAGTTTGGATTTGTTTGATTTGTTTTCCCAGGCACTTTGGTCCTAAAATAAAATCAATATAACTCCATACGCCCCGAGATGGCGTAAAAAATGTTCTTATGTACCATCATGAAATGGGCATCAAATGAAAAGGTTTGCTGAAAAGACTACGAAAAGTTTATTACTAACAAAATAGCTTATTCATGAATACATAAATTATATTCACATAACTACCACGAAAGAAATTATAATTATATTATTTTCTGGGAGGAACTCTACCGAGAAAAGGATAGATAGCTTTTAAAGCCCAAAAAAGGTGCGTCAGAGCAATATTTCTTCACAAGAGCTGTAAGCCATACTTTTTAAAATATAGAATTCTTACAGGTACCATCTCTGTACATATTAGAAATTGCTACTATTGTAAAATCAAATCAACATCTCTTTGCTAGTTGGACTGATGCTGGTCTTCGAACTCGCACACAAGCCGAGATGAACTTTGCCCACGTGCGGCTAAAATTTTACTTATGCAAAAAAAAGTGCATTTTGTTTGGCTCATGTAATATATACTAAAATTCCTAAAATGATCAGAAACTGTATGCATTGGAATTTTTAAAAATAAACTTAAAACTTTGTTAGCACAAAAACGCTACTATGAATTTTCAGAATTTCTTTGTGATTGTTTTGTATATGTAATGTAGACTAAATAATTGACATAAGATCTACCTAGAGACTAGGTAGTCGTGTCAGCAGCATCAGGTCACGCTGTGTTTATTTCCAATGAATTTCGCGCTCATAATAAGCGCCTACGCACTATTGTACGACCACTCCTGACTTGTCGCTGAGATGACAAGTCCATCCTTTGTGGCCCCATTTAATGTAAGCTTAGTTCAATTAAGGCACTCGATATTCAGACTATTTTGGATACATTGTAACAATATGTTGTCTCAAAAGTATTTTTAAAACCTCTCTGCGCTTCCTTTAACAAGTCTAGATACCAGGGGCCTTACGGACAACAGCTAATTGCGGCACCTAGTCCGCTCAGTTGGAAAATCACGCGACCGCAAACTGTATCTGGGCGTGATAAGGTTCACGTTCGCGTGATTTTCCAACGGAGCGGATTAGGTGCCGCAATTAGCTGTTGTCCGTAAGGCCCCAGGAAAGATTAAATAATAATAACTAATGTAGGAAGTAATTAACATGCTTCTTTTATTAATTTAGGTGTAAAATACCACTTAACTAAAATATTATTCTGATAATATTAGATAGATAGATAGATAGAAACTCTTTATTGTGTACACCAGAAATAAAATTTACAACACGATAGAAAACACTTACGAGCTAGTGCCACACGTGGCGGCCTTATCGCTAAAAGCGATCTCTTCCAGGCAACTATTGGATGGAAAGAATTTACGTAACAGAATCGACGGGGGATGCTAAAACACTTTTAATGATACCATTAAATAAATACTACTAAATGATACATGGTATAATAAATATATATATGTATATATATATCTATACATATAAGAACACACATTATACAGACGCGACAAGTAAGTACATACTATACATATATATTTTTTTAACTTTGACAATAACTAATCTGATCTCTAGAGTGAAGCGAAATTCACTCACTTCCCACTCATCACGATATCTAGTAAACTACTTTACTTGCGGAGCTGGAATTTGACAGGTAGATTCCTTATGGGATGTAGAGATCCGCTAGGAAATGATTTTGCGAAAGGGCCGAATTAAGGGGGGGGAAATGGGGGGTTGAAAGTTTATATGAAAGGCCACGCGTACAAAGTCGCGGGCTACATAGTAAAATGTAAAAAAATATTTAAAAATAAACAAGATCAATACGTTTCCCTTTGTACAACCCTGAATACTACTTTGTATGTGTATATGTTACTATGTGTATATGTTACCTACCATGTTCTGAAACTAAATTATTAATTTTAATCGATTTGAAATTTTTAAATATCCGAGCATGTTTGAAAAAAAAAAAACATACAATCGAATTGATAACCTCCTCCTTTTTGAAGTCGGTTAAAAAGAAACAAATTGTATGTTTATAAAACACACCAAGTTTCTCTACGCACTAACCTTCTATCATATTTATACTATATTGTTTAAAGTATGGATGACTCAAAACTCTGCTTGTAATAAACCTGTCCTTGGAAATCTAATAATGACTTAAAGTTAAAATACCTATACAGAGGAAAAGAACCTTTGAAATCTAGCAAGGACTTAAATTTAAAATAAATACAAAGGGAAATATAATAATTAGAATTTATAGAAAGAAATTCAAATAAGTAACGTTTTAATTCTTTGCAAGTAACCCTTAATCAAGCAAATTGTTTGGGATGCTATCAGCTCCAGAATTAGCGTATATAATAAATTGCAGGCGAAATTGCAGGCTTGGAATGAAGAATTGGTGTTTGAACGTAGGGTGAAGTGCCCTAGAAACGCGCAGTTCAAAACAATTAATACCTAACAATAACAACTCTAAATAATTTAAGAAAAAGACACATGAAACAATTCCTTAAAAAATAAATTTTAAGTCTCAATAATTTATAATAAAGTGACACAAAACCATTCCAAAATAAATTTTATTTGAAAATTTTAAGTAAGCTGCTTGAATAATATACAACTAGTAATATTTCACATAGGTAATTATTTGTTTCTTGGTTTGATTTGTGACTATATAAACAGTGCTTTTAACAAATATATGACACAATATTGTGCGATAGAATCTGGAACGAACTTTTTTGTTGTGTGTGTGTGTGTGTGAGTACAATAGTTAATCATTTGATTAAGTAAATGTTTACCATTACAAGAGGTAGATGCCGTCCAATTTACTCTCTTTCTCTTTTTGTGAAACTTATTTCCACACAGTTTATACAAGAAAGAAGGGTGGAACGTAATAAGCGCGGCTTCAAATTGCAACCGTGCTGAACAATCGGAAAGTTTCGCAGACAGACGCCGCGGAAACAAACCTCGAGTTAATCGACAAAAAGCCTTACAATATATAGTCGGTATTCTGTGAAATGGAATAAATCCGTAGCCAAATGAATAAACTAGTAAATTCAATTTAAAAAAAAACAGGAAAGGAACAAGTTTTTAACTGGACAGCTATCTTTCGAACCGTAATAGTTGAAATTTTCGCAGGATATTGTAATGGCGGATCAACTAACAGTAAAAAAGTCAAAAAGTAAAAACAAAAAGGGGGGTTCCCCCTACAACAAACGTAGTTTTGTATTAACTCTAATGTAAAAGCGGTAATACGTACAAGAGTCAAACTTGGCATGATTATACTTTAAAGTATAACAAAAAATTATAAATAATGGCCAAGTGCTAGTCGGTGACAAATTTCTGTTCATTGCCTAGTTAGAACTGGTAATAAGGTTACCAGTTCGAACCGGTTCGGTTACGACCTTATCATTTCTTTCACCGAATAGAAATGCCATATTTTACTAATACGGAAGTCGTTTTTTTAAATTGATAATTATTGTATTTTGCGGTGGTATGGAACCCTCAGTGCGCAAGCCCAACTCGCATTTGGCTGGTTTATTTTTAGCAACATGACTATACTAATATTATAAAGAGGAAAGATTTGATTGTTTGTTTATTAGTTTGTTTGTTTGCATTGAATAGGCTCCGAAACTACTGAACCGATTTGAAAAATTCTTTCACCGACGGGAAGCTACACTATCCCCGGCTGACATAGGCTATATATCTATACCCGTGCGAAGCTGGGGCGGACCGCTAGTACAAAATAAAGTAAGTAGTAAACGGCCCACTACCACCTACACATTGTGGATTTTCCTTAGATACGTACCAAACGTTTCGATTCTACGTTTCTAATCCGTACGGCCAAAGTTTGGAACAACCTGCCAGCTTCCCTGTTCCCTGAGAGATATAACCTGGGCCTTTTCAAGGCCAGAGTGAAAAGGTATCTTCTAAGTCTGCGTGCTTCATCTTCGACCACATCGTCGCTTACCAACAGGCGATTTGGAGGTCAAACGCGGACTTATCAGCGTTAAAAAAAAGAAAAAAGAAAAAAAGTTGTCAGTAGAGCCTTCGAGAATCACTATAGTACGTAACCTAAACTACCTCGGTTCACGTTAAACTTAATACTTACTATAAACTTTCACAGAGCGTGATTGCGATTCTGAAAAGTTTTTGTCTCGTGTGTACAACACACTGTGGCGCTAAATGAAGTCTGCTACATGATTTTGCATCAAGCTGTCACGGAAATATAGCTCAAAGTTGCCTGTTATAAAAATTACTCTGTCGAGCCTGAATGATTTCGTTTTGCACTCGTGTCTGCCAGTCAACGAAAGATAGAAGTTCCTATTGTACAGGTTTACAATAAATTGACAATCGATATTTATGTCAAGTATCAAATCCTATATTTTTTCAACGCAGTTCGGTATCCGATTTCGTGTGTTGCATTCCTTTTGAACGCTTGTTAATAAAGTTTTATCTGTAGTCTATAATAATTTATTGTATAACTTCTATACAAACCGGTACTAATGTCATCATGATCATCAGCCCAAAGACGTGTACAGCTGATCATAAACTTCCCCCTTAGATATCCACACTGAACGACAGCCTGCCATCTGCATCCACTGGATGCCCGCAACTCTCACGATGTCGTCGTACCATCTAGTGGGAGGCCTACCTACACTGCGTCTTCCGGTTCGTGGTCTCCACTCAAGAACGTTTCTTAACCATCGAGCGATGTGGCCTGCCCATTGCTACTTCACCTTACAAATTTTAACAGCTATGTCGGTGACTCTACTTCTTTGGCGAATATCCACGTTCCGGATTCTATCGCGCAAAGGAACTCCGAGAGCACAGCTCTCTCTATTGCCCGTTGTGTGACTCTGAATTTGTACAAAAAGCCATCAGTTAAGGACTACTTCTCAGTCCCATATTATGTCATCACTGGTAAAACACACTGGTCAAAGACCCTTGTCTTTAGGCACTATGGTATCTTAGATGAGAAGATGTCACGCAATTTCCCGAACGCTGCCCATCCGAGTTGGATTCTTCGGGCAACCTCTTTGCCTAAGTTGGACTTACCTAACTGAACAATCTGTCCAAGATTGATGTAATAGTCAACAACTTTGAGAGTATCGTTCCTAATGACTACCGCCACATATTTTTACGAAATTTATAGTAACCTACGCGGTTGTCCACGGTGTTAGCCACCACTACTATATTTCCACATCAAATCTAGTAGATTTCAATTTTCACAATCCCCTTTAGATCGGGTCTTTTTGGAATAGTTAATACGAACATACTAGTTGATTTTTTCGAAAACTACTCATCCTGTTTTGATGAAAATTTGGTAAGGATATTTAACATATGAATATGAATTTCTTATTTAATTTACTTTAAAAAAAAAAACTTTATTTCATCGGGTTTTAAAACATGACCCAATGTCGGGGCTGCCCTTTTTGAAGTTATACTTCTTATTCGGCTTGCAACAATGTTGCGTTAAACGTTTAACGCTACCATGGAGGGGGAATAGAAAGAGACAGAGCGAGAGTTTCACTTCTTCCGCGCGGAGGGACTGTCACTCGAGTCGAAGCACGAATGAAATGAGAAACGTGTGAGAAACAAGGATTTTATATATACTTCCTTGGTGAGAAACTAATTATTTAACAAATATGTCACTTTGACAATGACAGCTGCATTGATTTTCTCCACAGACAGTATGTTCCGAATTACACAACGAGCCTGCAGCCTGAAGTTTAACTTCTTCCGCGCGGAGGGACTCCACGCACTATTTTTTTGAAACATCTGTCACAATGACTAGACCTAACCATCCAATGATTACCTAATCAAACAAATTCTAAGTTTCCTTTGGTATTTCTCCCAACAGTGTCTTACGGGTAATTCGTGTTACCTTACAGCTGGTATTGTACTGCATAAAAAACGCTAGTCAGGTATAAAGTTTGCAGCAATTCGCGTTTGATATTAGTCGCCTACGATTTTAATATCAGAAACAATTTGCATTTGCGCAAACGGCGAGAGCTTTTAATAAAACCGTGAAACAAACAGCTCCGGCGCGGTATGAACTCTTGCAAATTGCTCTAAGCTGCAACGCGGCGACGCTTAAGGACCTGCGCGAATGAACTTCCGCCGAGTTTTGTTGGGTATTCTGAATGAGCCTTAATTTTTTTTTATAATAATGAGCAGCAAACATACTAATAGATGGACTCCTGATAGAAAATGGCAACCTATCATCATCATCAGCCAGAAGACGTCCACTGCTGAACATAGGCGTCCCCCTTAAACCTCCACGCTGAACGACAGCCTGCCCTTTGCATCCACTGGATGTCCGCAACTCTCACAATGTCGTCGATCCATCTAGTGGGAGGCCTCCCTACGCTGCGTCTTCCGGTTCATGGTTTCCACTCCAGAACCTTTCTTCCCAATCGGTTATCGGTTCTTCGAGCGATGTGGCCTGCCCATTGCCACTTCAACTTGCAAATTTTAACAGCTGTGTCGGTGACTCTGGTTCTTTGGCGAATATCCACGTTTCGGATTCTATCGCGCAAAGAAACTCCGAGCATAGCTCTCTCTAAGGCAACCTATGGATACCTGCAACACTGATGTCAATTTTTTTATCGCAAATATGTCCGCGTTTGACCTCCAACTTGCCTGTTGGTAAGTAGGTAAGTAAATGGAAGATTTTAACTGTTATAGGTAAAAGTAGAGCACTATCTCGTTTTACGAAATGTATGTGAAAACTTACCTTCTAAAAGTGAACTATGAAGAGAGGACAGTAACAAGAAGTTTTGTTATATTGTTTGATAGTCCCGTTGGTTCAGGGGTAATGAACCTACCTTCTGCGCTTGGAGGCGTGGGTTCGATTCCCACCTAGGACAAACATTCATGTGATGAACATTATGTATGTTTGTTCTATATCTGGGTGCTAATATCTATTTATGTATGTATTAAAAATATATATGCATGTATATCAATCTCTGGCAGCCAAAATTATAAGCTTGGTTTAGTTTGGGGTTTGGGGTCAGATGACAGATGCAAAAATGTTCATACAAAAACTAGTGGCCAGTTAATGCAGTGAAAACTAAGCCTTAAAAAGAGCGCTCGAGGCCCGGCGCGGGCGGGGGGCTTCAGAACAAAACTATGTGGTGACGCAGAATAGCGTAGCAAGCAATGCACGCTGGTTCTACCTCCCACGTCCCTCCCGTGCCCCCTTTGTCACCCTCAGGTACTCCGTACAGACGTAGGTGAGGTGAACAACAATCTCATCCGCGCAATACTCGAGCTAGTAATTCGCAACACAATAGTTTCTGCGGGTCTCGCCAACTCGGTGTACTACCTACCTAATCAAATGCGCTATACGTTTAATTCGCAGAGGCGAGAAAGTGTAGCGTGTTTTTGAATTTGTAGAGCTTTTTGGTACAGGATAAATCTACATATACATACGTATATGTTTATGTATATGTTTCTTTGCGCGATAGAATCTGAAACGTGGATATTCGCCATAGAACCAGAGTCACCGACATAGCTATTAAATTTGCAAATTGAAGTTAGAAAGGGCAGGCCACATCGCTCGAAGAATCGATAACCGATGGGGAAGAAAGTTTCTTGAGTGGAAACCACGAACTGGAAAACGCAGCGTAGGTAGGCCTCCCACTAGATGAACTGACGACATTGTGAGAGTCGCGGGCATCCAGTGGATGCAAAAGGCGGGCTGTCGTTCAGTGTGGAGGTTAAAAGGGGAGACCTATGTTCAGCAGACGTCTTCTGGCTGATGATGATGATGACATACGTATACATTCTGGAAGATTTTGTTACCTAAATACACTTATCTGTGCTTGCTTATAAAGGTAATATCTTTTATAATTGTATGCTACCCGTCAGATGTTATCACTACGATAAATTAGGTACCGTACTTTACAACGGTAAGAAATCTAGCTCTTATCCATTGTCCCGCAGCATAACAAAGCGTCCAGTTAGTCGATTGATAACTCGACGTTGGATTCGTTTTATCCTTTATTATAATCAGTGCTACTTAAATCTATCTCTGTGTTCCTGTTGGTTCGTTAAGGTATGATCCGATCACAGTTTTGTTGTTAAGATTATGTTTTGTAGAAACTCCATCCGGTCTTCGGTTTGGTTCGCTACACACGAGAATAAACATATTCATAAGATAAATAAAATATAGCTATGCTATGTCGGTGACTCTAGTTCTTTGGCGAATATCCACTTTCCGGATTCTATCGCGCAAAGAAACTGAGCATATCTCTCTCCCTTGCCCGCTGTGTGACTCTGAGATAATCTAAAAGGCCAACAGTTAAGGACCACGTCTCAGTACCATATGTCATCACTGGCAACACACACTGGTCAAAGATCCTTGTTTTTAGGCACTGTGGAATCTTGGACGAGAATATGTCACGCAAAAAAATAATTAAATTTGCAGTTCGAAGTGGCAATGGGCAGGCCATATCGCTCGAAGAATCGATAACCAATGGTGAAGAAAGGTTCTTGAGTGGAGACCACGAACCGGAAGACGCAGAGTAGGTAGACCTCCCACTAGATGCACCGACGATATTGTGGGAGTCACTGGCATCCAGTGGATGCAAAAGGCAGGCTGTCATTCAGTGTGGAGGTTAACGGGGGAGGCTTATGATCAGCAGTGGACGTCTTCTGCCTGGTGTTACAAGTATCCATAGGCGACGGTGACTGCTTACTATCAAGCAGCCTGTCTGCTTGTTTGACACACAAGGCATATTTTTTTTATAATAACTATATTTTTTTATTAATGCGTTGTAGGTCTGAAATTCAGAGGTTGGTAATATAAATTAAACTTTAAAGTTACTATTAAATGTCTTAAATTTCATGATTTTTAAAGTTTACTGCTTAATTTACATAGTATACATCTGTTAATGACATAGCCCCGTTGGTCCAGTTGGTAGTGAACCAGCCTTCTGTGCTTGGGGCGTGGGTTCGATTCCCACCTAGGACAAACATTCATGTGATGAACATTTGTGTTTGTTTTATATCTGGGTGTTAATATCTATTTGAGTTAGTATTTAAACACTGTTTTAAACTATCACGGTTGTTCACTAAATTAAATGATTATTTACGGGATATTTACCGTGGTAAGGTTGTGGAATGAGCTCCCTATATTTCGGTGCAGTTACATGCAGTTCACGGGAAGACTGAAGAATGCGGGTGGTTGGTCGAACAGTTAAAAAGTTAGGTGCAGGCATAACGATCTACCCTTTTGCATGTAACTGCGCCGAAATATCGGGAGCTCATTCCACAACCTTACCACGGTAAATATCCCGTAAATAATCATTTAACTTTAGTATTTAAAATTTATATATGTGTCTGTCCCTGGCAGCCATAGTACAAGCTTTGCTTAGTTTGGAGTTAGATGACCGTTTGTGCAAAAATGTCCCAAATATGTATTTGTTTAATTGTATCGAGGTTGAACGTATCTCGAGATGAATCCCCGTGACGTAACCCAGTGTGTACACAACGAGTATAGTGGTCAACATCGGTCCTCCAATGTCGGACATGTCGCTCCTATCAGTTTCGATGCATTTGTCGTTTAAACACCGACCTGTAATAAATCAGCCACAAACTCCTAAACCTCTAAACGCCACAACTACTTGAACATACAAAATCTAATTTCGACCTTATGCTCTGCAAGAATGGGTTGATATTAATCGATGTCCAAGTTCGACTTATGTTGTGGGCGTTCGTGTTAATTTAAGCCTATCTCGAGTCCACTACAGACACTCTTCATTCAATACTTTAAATGAGATTCTTATCGCACGCCCTTAAATAGATTAGTAGATTAATGATGTCTGTAATAATTAATAATGGATCGTGAATTTTACAACAACAATAAAAGCGGTTCGGTCGCCGTCGTAAACAGTACCTTGCATTTTGTTGTTTTGAATCTTTTAGCTTTACGATCCGTCAATGCGTCCCATATAATTATTTACCTCGTCTTAATTACGAGGAGTTATCGTCTTGGGTTTACTGCGTATTTTTTTTTAGTATAATCAAATTCGCGATGAATGCTGCGAGTTGCTTTTTGCATGTTTTGCGTCATGTGGAATAAATAGTGAAGTTCATGAATCCTCTATTATATGTATTCAGATTGTAATGACATTATTGTTTATTTTATTTTATTTACTTTACACAATTAATACAGTTTATTGCATATTGTTGCACCAAAAAACCACAGTTGGTTTGACATTCTTGTTGAATTGATGCATTTCTGAATTTTGCCAAGAAACTCATTTACATTTTTACTCAAGTAATTTCGAGTATATGTACTAGTAATTCAATATAACAATGTCAGGGCCACAGAAAAGAAAAAAAAATGTTTAAATTAGAACGGCTGTCAAGGTATTTTTGTAAGATTTTTTTTGTAGCCAGTTGCACCCATATTAACGAAACGTCAGTTATTTGAAATCAGTTAGCAGCTGTGATGCGGACAAAGAACTTTGAGACGTAACCCAAAAAGGTAAGGTCCAAGTTCTTTGGATGCGGAGTTCGATGCGTTGACATAAATGAGAATGTTCAAGCAAAACTCTGTCATAATACCTGGCGACAGATTTTCCTTCTCATTTCCGTTCTATTTACTTTTCTTTTCTGTGGTCAGGGCTCACTTGTCATGGGTGTTCCCCGATGGTTACAACCTGGGTGTCTTCAAATCACGAGTGAAACGGTTTCTTCTAGACAAGCGTGCTCCAACGTAGACCGCATCATCGCTTAACATCAGGCAAGGCGGTGGACAAATGCAAGCCATAAATATTATTCTTTTTTTTTGAGTGCCTGTTTAGTGTGACCTGTGCCCAAAATGCTGGCGTATTTCTGGCTCAAAGCATAAGAATTGCCATTCAGCGAGGTAATGCCGCCAGCATGCTGGGTACGCTGCCAACTGATAGTGTGCTTGAGCGTTTGGATTGTCTTAAGACCTTCAACGGTCGATGGGCAATCCAACTGTTTTTGTAGCTTTAGTTTTAGCTTGTATTTTGTTTAGTTAGTAACATAACTTTATCTGATTCAAACAATGTCGAAAACAAAAATAAGAAAAAGTTAAGAGACGGCGAAATAACGTGTTTAATTCCTAGTGCAGTATATTTTTTTTAAATTTATTGTTGTATTTTGTACCTTTACTTAATGTATTATTTTTTTTTCGTTTTTTTTTTTGTAAAAAAGTTATTAGTAAGATATTTCAATACAGCTTCGGTACATGTTTATGTACAAAATCTCTGTAAATGCATAATAAGGTCAATAAGTGTGTACCGAAAGCTATGCATATTTTTTGACCTTTTTATTGTATACACACACGCAATCATTAGCTGGATTTTCAATTATTAAGCAACAATTAAGCAATTACCTAATTTGATTTACTCTATGAGAAGTTTATTTAATACTCTTGTTAGCATCGTTATGTGGCCGTGCGTGCTTAATATTTTTCAGTATTCGACCAAAGTATAGGTCATAAATTTATATGTAAATTGCCATTTTATAGCATAGTTTGACCAGTGTCAAGCTACTCTAGGCTTGTATTTTATTATAATCACGTAGCCAATAAATTAGACGCGACTGACAAAGATTGACTTTAAAATGTTCGCACTTAATTCGTATTAATCTATACTAATATTATAAAGAGGAAAGATTTGATTGTTTGTTTGTTTGCATTGAATAGGCTCCGAAACTACTAAACCGATTTGAAAAATTATTTCACTGACGGGAAGCTACACTATCCCCGGGTGACATAGGCCATAATCTATACCCGTGCGAAGCTGGGGCGGACCGCTAGTCTTTTATAAGCTTATTTATAAACTAGTTTTTAAATAAAAATAAATTACGCTATGTGCAATTTTATGTGTAGGAGCTTAAAAATAAATTTAAATTAAGCTACAGTTACAGAACCTATTAATTATACATACACGTCATTCACACTGAGTTACTGCAGTGCAAGTACCGTTCTTTGTCGATCGTCAAATTCGATAAAATGCTATAGAATCGATCATAGCGAGTATTGATCAAATGGCAATTTATCGAATTTGACGACCACAACTGTCAAATTTGACCATCGATTTTGATTGATTGATTGATTTTGATGGCATTGACCACCACCTATCACTACCTAATTATTATATACAAATAAAAACAAAAATCAAATAATAAAAATCATTAAAATACTAATCTAAAAGCCCCTCGGTGGAGGGAAAAGTAGCCAGAATGCTGGCAGCATTGCCACGTTGGATGGAAATGCAAATTTTTGACCAAAGTAGGCGCCAGCATTCCGGTCACATGTCGCCTCCATCAAGCGTTTGAATTGTTACTTTGAATAAATTCTCTTACATACTTTTATTTAAATTACTTGTATTGTGTGAGTGCTGCACTATATAAGCCTTGGTCTGCAATATCTGCAATGACAGCATTGATGGCCTCGCTAAGCTTAGCAACGATTTCAGCCTTCAAGCTTGCTCATCATTGCAGCTCTTGTTGACCGAGCTATAAAAGCCTTGACATTCGGTCTTGGCCTTTATCTCCCAATCCGACTGCTCCTTGCAATAGGAAATACTCAGTTTTTGGTACAGGCGTCGGTTACCAGAGGCACACATACACAGCGATCCCGCCGGCGGGATCGTAGACTCCCAGAAACTGTTAAAAGATCGGTTAGATTCTCTCCAAATAGCCAATCAGTTCAACAAAACGCTAAGGCTTCAGGGCACACCCCCTCTGGGGTGCCTGGGTAAGTTTGATCCCCACTCCCAGCAACGGCCCAAGCCGAGGTTCGTAAGGTACGAACCTCGGCTTCCCTTGAGCCCTTGAGCTAGTCGCCCAAAAACTTAAACCACCAAGTTACGCCGAACGCCCTCTGCGTTCGTTAACTAGTCCGGTCAAGCTGTAGAGGCGCCAGGGCAACAGAGTAAGTCAATGTAAAAGAAAACTCGGCCTTTATTCCAGCTTGTCCATCAAGGGCTGCAATGCTGATAGCACTGAGATGAACTGGACCTGCGTTACGCTGTGCGTTCGGCCATCATCATCACTGCCAGCAACGCACCCATTACAGACCGCGGCAGTAATGTATTAAAAATTTATCTCACATTAAAATTAGGTCTAATTTCGACGATAATAATTCCCTTAGTTGACCGATGGGGAAGAAAGGTTCTGGAGTGGAGACCACGAACCGGAAGACGCAGCGTAGGGAGGCCTCCCACTAGATGGACCGACGACATTGTGAGAGTCGCGGGCACCCAGTGGATGCAAAAGGCAGGCTGTCGTTCAGTGTGGAGGTTAAAGGGGGAGGCCTATGTTCAGCAGTGGACGTCTTCTGGCTGATGATGATGAATTCCCTTAGTTATAAAAATCAAATCTTTCATTAGCATCGTTTAAAAATATTTTGATGATCAAGAACAAGCATCGTCAAGATTTTTTCAAATTAGGCAATAAGGTAATAAATATCGAACGAACTCAAACGCATCTCGGACGACAAACATTAAAAAGTTGAAGTCTTTTTGGGAAAAAGGAATAAGAATCCAGAAGAGCCTCTAATTGATGCGTCGTCTTTGTTTAGTTTAATTCTAACATGATTTTCCCATTAAAGTGGTCAGGAATCGGGTCTGTGTCGAAGATAACGCCGGCTCTTTAACTCCTTACACGTTATAATATTACATAGTAAGGGTCGATCTTCCGAAGCTTAACCGATGTTCGGTGCTCGGTTGTCAGTTACACGAGAGGACAAAATATCTGAGTGATGTGGCGTGCCCGTGCCGTTTTATATTGTTCCCGAATCCCGGGGGTGTCGGTACAGCGCATTGAGAATCGATATGCCTGCGCTAAGTGCCTGTGCTTCGAGGGGAATGAGTTTCACGGGTGAACTAACAAAAAAATTGCTACGTTTTATACTACACGACAACGGAAAATAATTTCACTATATTGTGGACGCCGACTATGGCTTCAATTCTGTTTTACCATTCTCTAAACTAAACTAATCCGACAGGACTAAAATTATCAGCGTCTCTTTTAATTTCAGTATGTCAGAAAAGGATGGCAACATTTTTAGAGCTGTCAAATTTAGTTTAGTTTAGAGTATGGTGCAACGGAATCGACATCATTATCTGCTGTTACCCTTTAAATTATTTTAAAACCCTACTTGGGGGGTTAGATAAGACCGCCTGCGTAAAGATGTAATTGTATGAAAATGACATTAAATAAAAATATCTGGGGCATTTTTGCACACACGGTCATCTGACCCCAAACTAAGCAAAGCTTGTCATATGGCTGCCAGAAACTGATATACGTACATATATATTTTTAAATACATACTTATATAGATATTAACACCCAGACATAGAACAAACACAAATGTTCATCACACAAATGTTTGTCCTAGATGGGAATCGAACCCACGCCCCCAAGCACAGAAGATAGGTTCACTACCAACTGAGCCACCGGGGCAGTCAAAAACAATGCCAATGACATTAGCTAGAGAGATGCTATCTCAAGCTAATGTCATTTTCATACAATTTCATCTTTCCGCAGGCGTTAACGCCAACAGGAAGTGGGTCTTGTTTAACCGCCCTGTATACCTGTGAAGAGAGGTTACGCTTTATAGCACTGAAAGTTAAACCATGTTTAAACATTTGGTGCAACTGGTCGAGCAAGTCTTGAAGACAACTCGGCACCTTTTGTGAGTTTTATGGATTATCTTGGTTTAGTTGTATTAACATGTGGAGCTGTGTCCGGTCGCGCGGCGCGCGTTCAAGGCGGCTCCAATACCCCACTCCTTTATCAGCGACCACGGTCAATGCACGATAATTTTACTACAAAAGTTTTGTCCAATTACTTGGGCCTTCAAATTAAATTAAACGATACTTGTCTCCCATTGATATGAAGAATTAATTTATTTTAAAAGACGCTCGTTCAAGTTATTTGATTCATTTAACGAAACCATCTTAAATTGTTTATTATATTACTGGCGGTCCGCCCCGGCGGGTATAGTTATATAGCCTATTAAAATAGCCTATATGAATCAGTGATAATGTTGCATTCAAATGGTGAAAGAATTTTTAAAATCGGTCCAGTACTTTTTGAGCCAATTCGTTACAAACATACTTACATACTAATCTTTCTTCTTTATTACATTGTATAGATGTATAGATGTATTTTTTTTTTATGTATATATTATATATATATTAAAATAAAGCAATCTTGTGATTTATTCCTCATAATTTTCAGTATTTGTGTTTTAAATGGCGGATCGAAATTCAAATTATTAAACTACCGCGTAAACGCTCCCTTTGGCATTTATAGTGCCACGTGACAATAGTGACGTCACACATAAGCAGAGTTGTTCTCGCCTTAAATTTGTTGACTCTGTTAACTTTTGTGTGACGTCATGACGTTCGACCTACATAGGGTGTTTGCAGTCAAGTCACGTGATCAATAAAAATCATATTTTTATTTTGTCATCATCATAATCAGCCTTTTAACAGTCTATTGCTGGACTTTTTAGCCTACCCGCGAAAGGGTGACTGGGCCAAATCCACCACGCTGGCCCAGTTGCGGGTTGGTGAATTCACCTACGCCATTGAACTCCTTCTCCGTACGTATCCAGGTTTTCTCACGACGTTTTCCTTCAACGAAAAGCCAGTGGTATTAAAATCCGTACATTAACTCCAAAGAGATCCATTGATACGGGCCCGGGGTTCGAACCCGCGACCTCACGCTATTTATTTTGTATTTTTCTGAAATAAGGTGCAATATTTTTTAGTTTTTAGTAATTAAATAATTATTTTGTAGGATTATAACAGCATAAATTATATCTATACTAATATTATAAAGAGGAAAGATTTGATTGTTTGTTTGTTTGCATTGAATAGGCTCCGAAACTACTGAACCGATTTGAAAAATTATTTCACTGACGGGAAGCTACACTATCCCCGGGTGACATAGGCTATATTAGCGCTTGTTTGCAATACAAATATGATTTTTAGTAGTGATTTTCCATGACAATGTAACTTATATCACTAGTATAGACCTATTAATGGCTGTAATTTAAAATAATTATTTAAAACTATGTATGTATTTTTGTGCTGTTGGTCTTAAATAAACATAAAATAAAATAATCTATACCCTTGCGAAGCTGGGGCGGACCGCTAGTTTTTAATACAGTCAAATACCCTATTGTGATGTTAAGTTTCTCCTAGTGTCCGAGGCGGTATTACGCAAACGATGACGATGTTTCATAAAAGAGGGGGAGCTGAATTTGGGGACAAACAAGAGCATGGCTCTGAACTCCCTCGCTTCAGGAATGACACTGTAAACAAAAGTATCATATAAGTTTATTAATTACACGGCCCCTCCGGCACAAGCCTCCATGAATATTAATTACTGGATACCGAAAAGCTTTAGAACGCTCAAGGAGGGAAAGTTTTACAAAGAGCCTTTATTATTTAAGAAGTGACGTCGATTCGGTGAAACGAATTATGCTCACGAGTTGGTGCGTAGGAAATTGTACGCTCACGCGCTAGGTACAAGGTCGCATTCGTTTTGCATTCGGAGCAATTTATCATAACTCGATAAGAAAGTGACGGAAGAAAGTCAATAGAGTAGGTGCTCGAGGGTAGGCTTTACATAGCTCTGGTGCTCGCTTCGCCCCGCCTTAATGAACAAATAACACCAAGCTGGCTGAATACTGTAGAGACCATTCAAATTTTATGAAAACCGAGATTGGGACTGTTACGGCGTTTTTATTTTAGTGTCTATAAAATAAGAAATGGTTATAAATTTCGCAGTGGATACCTAGTTAGCTTGTTTTGTTATAATGCAAATTGTTTATTGCAGTTATTTAAATAAAAACACTGCCGCATTTTATTTAAATATGAGCTATGAGCTTTTTTAGTATAATGCAGATAGTCGATTCAAAATAAGAAGATAGCCCGTTGGTACAGTTGGTAGTGAACCTGCCTTCTGAGCTTGGGGGCGTGGGTTCGATTCCCACCTAGGACAAACATTTGTGTGATGAACATTTGTGTTTATTCTATATCTGGTTGTTAATATCTATTTAAGTATGTATTTAAAAATATATATGTATGTATATCAGTCTCTGGCAGCCATATCACAAGCTTTGCTTAGTTTGGGGTCAGATGACCGTATGTGCAAAAATGTCCCGAATATTTATTTATTTATTTATTTATAAAGCTGAGGAACTACTTGACAATAGTGCTTCACATCATCAGCCATTAAATGTCCACTGCTGAACAAGGCCTCCTCCCTCTTAGAGAGGGGTGTTGCCATAATCCCCACGCTTGGCAGGCGGCTTGGAGATCGCAGTACGTTCACCGTGTACTAACAGGACGCTGCTGCCCATCCTCCGGTGGTTCTGGTCGCAGTTTTAGGACATACCCGGGTCCACCCGGGACCCGGGACAATAGTGCTTGGCGGTTAGTAATGTGATAAAGGTGTAGAGGGTAGTGCCATTAGAATTTAGAAAAAAACTAGATGTAAATACTTTCTACTCACTAAAAGATTACACGTCTCAGTACCATATGTCATCACTGACTGGCTGATTAGCCGAATTCAATGCTATTTTACATATATCTTTAACAACAGGTCTTCACAATTTTGATCGAGAAAATCCTGAAGAGAATAATAAATAAATAATAAATAAATAAATATTTGGGACATTATTTCACACACGGTCATCTGACCCCAAACTAAGCAAAGCTTGTGATATGGCTGCCAGAGACTGATATACATACATATATAGTTTTAAATACATACTTAAATAGATATTAACAACCAGATATAGAACAAACACAAATGTTCATCACATAAATGTTTGTTCTAGATGGGAATCGAACCCACGCCTCTAAGCGCAGAAGGCAGGTTCACTACCAACTGGACCAACGGGCTATCTAAGACATATACATACTTCATCGATATGAAGTATACAAATGAAATGAATGAAAAGTTGTATTGGTAGGTAAAGGCTGCTCTAAGACCTACCCTTCACCTACAGGGGGCTGAGGACGAGAGGCAAAAGATAATGTGGTGCCACTGTCTCTTTTGATAATTGCACATGAACTATTACCATACCAAATGTCACTGACGTCAACACTGACGTCAAATCCGTAAACAACTCAAATTAAAACTTCCACGTCAAGAAGGAAATTTGCTTTAATTCGTAAACCACTTATTTTGTTTTGAGATGTTGGGTGTTTTACTTCAGGCGGCCACAATCAAATATAAACGAAAACCTGAGCATATAAGCATATAAAGTATACTTATGTTCCGGACATTGGTAAGCCGCGGGGGTCTCCAACGAAACATAGACATTGCAAAATTTAAGATGATTCTTCAATTTTATAGCTTACGTGAAAATGGTAGACATTACAAATTATATAAATATACTCCATTATATACTCCAGTCATAACACTGGCATTGTCTGTTCCGATTCTGACAATGTTTTAAGAGCTGGTTCTAATTCAGCTTAAAGATTTGATCTAAATAAACAAGTTAACATTGTAACGTATATAAAACCTTGTAAAAAGAGCCTGTTTAAATTTTTTGCAAGGGTTAGTAAAGGTAAGTTTATTTCGTTAGCAGCTCTAACGAAATAAACTTACCTTTACAAATCTTTAAGCTGAATTAGAACCAGCTCTTAAAACATTGTCAGAATCGGAACAGACAATGCCAGTGTTATGACTGGAGTATATAATGGAGTATACGCAAGCCACCAAGAATATTGATTAGCTTTATTTTAAAAAAAAAACTTCTGTACCGATGGAAAGAATTTCAATTTTAGTTTACGAGCTACTGGCATCTATTCTGATGTACTCTAAACTAAATTTGACAGCTCTAAAATTGTTGCCATCCTTCTCTCACATATTCAAATGAAAAGAGAGACAGATAATTTTAGTGCTGTCAGATTGGTTTAGTTTTGTGAGTGACAGAATCGACGCCATTGTAAATCGATTTAATTCCCTTGTCGCATGGACAATCAAGCAGCATATTTGTATTAGAAAACTAGAAAGAAGAAAATTCCTGAAGGAGGCCTGAATGGTGGAATCCTAGGTTGCAAGAAATCCTGAAAACTTGCAAATTAATCAACGCGCTGTGTGGATTAAAACAATCCTCACGTTACTGGTTTCGCATCACATCATCAGCCAGTAAATGTCCACTGCTGAACAAGGCCTCACTCTTAGAGAGGGGTGTTGCCATAATCTCCACGCTTGGCAGGCGGCTTGGAGATCGCAGTACGTTCACCGTGTGTTTACAGGACGCTGCTGCCCATCCTCCGGTGGTTCTGGTCGCAGTTTTAGGACATACCCGGGTCCAGGTAATGGTTACGCATGTTCGAATGAATTTCGTTTGAGAAAGGTTTTAGGCACTTGCTCCTCATACAATGCCTATGTTTTTTTTTAATTCTCTTGCGCAATCAATGTGCAAGAGAATTTAAAAAATATATTTTATGGGTAATGTCGATAACGTGTCAATTTTCAACTGAAATCATGTATACCATAAATAATTTTAAATGGTAGATTTTTAGAATTCCCTGTTAATGAAAACTTGAACAATATAAATAAAGACATGTTAAAGTTATATGATTATTTACGAGATATTTACCGTGGTATCGGGAGCTCATTCCACAACTTTACCACGGTAAATATCCCGTAGATATTCATACAACTTTAGTGAACAACCGTGATAGTTTAAAACAGTAAAAGACATATTAGATCAGAACATGTACATAAAGGTATTTGTAAAGTTCAACAAATGAATGATTAGAAATCTGATAATGGAAACGGATGTTGATTATAACATAACGCATAATAATGTAATAAAACCACAAAGGTCCCTTATAGAAACTTACTAGACGTTTAATTATTTGAACAAGGCACAATATGCTTATTGTAAACAAAGCATTCAACTAGCGATGGGTCAGCTTTATCTAATAAACAGTAGAATGTAAACAGAATACAATGTTTGAGATTTGAAGTCGTTAGTGACTAATATAAAGATAAAATACCGTCGCAAGTCTTAGGTATTTAAAACGATAGTAGGGGATGAATTCAAGTAAAAATCACAAAAAGAAAGAATCGTATTGTCAATAGAATATGGTTTGTTGAAGTTTGAGGGAACTATAGAAAAGTCCTTTTTTTTTTTTATAAATAATATTTTTACGTTTGGTCGTCAGCTCACCTGTTGTTATGCGCTGATGCGTTTTACGATGGAGCTATATATACTACACGTTAAAAAAAAATGACTGTAAAATTCACCTATAAATAAATAAATAAATAAATATCTGGGACATTTTTGCACACACGGTCATCTGACCCCAAACTAAGCAAAGCTTGTAATATGGCTGCCAGAAACTGATATACGTACATATATAATGTTTGGTACGTACCGGTACCGGTAGCTGTACAATGTAGAGAGTGAATCTGAAGTGGCCCTCCACTTATATCTATTCACACTTAGCACGCCGAGTTAAGAAGGTGTAAGCCACGCGAGGTACAAACAGGTCAAGGCTGAGGAGTTATTATTTAAAGTAATTATTTAATTAACACGGTGTCACGGAGTCTTACCCTCATAAGCGAGTTTAGGGCTACAAGGAATTAAGGACGGGGCTAATGTTAACACGCGCATACGCGGCGGTTATTGTTCTACCGCCGCCTCGGGCGCCCCGCCGTGCTATTTATGACGCCATACCCAACTTTTGGCGCGCACACCCCAACTATGAGTATGACTGCTAACAATGTTACTCTTACCCCTCGCCTTTAGCGTCATTAGTTGTACGAGATTTCGTACGTACGCGTAATGTGTATTTGTTTTCATAACTCAATACTGCACACTGTTTCAGTTTGCCCTTTGTACTCTGGCCGTTTAATCGCGGTGGGAAATGTTTTGACATGCCATTTTTTTATATTTATTGCCGTAATTTAATTTCATGACATAAGCGGTAACTTATATATCTAATTATAAAGATATTTACCGCCGTCTCTTTATGCTTATCCGAACAATTTGCAGTAAAAACTGTTTGTACCATAAAACATTTAAAACTAGCAGACAAAATATTCATAAAGTTGGTATTTTTAAATGCTCATTAACAGTAACTCAATGTTATCTAAACTCGCAAACATTTATAGACAGTTAAAGAAATCCATCACGTTTTATAAGAGGTTCTTTATTTAGACGGCGAGCGTCAAAGAGTACTAAAGCTGTGCGCCTTTAAATTCATAACTTTTAATTAACTGGAATGCTAACACAATTACAGGGTTTATGGTCATATCAAATTTTCCGAAACGGACCGTTCGACGTCGTAAAATGTGAGAATGATTACAAATTTTAAAACAAAGCATTGTAACGTGGAATTTAGTGTTGCGAGCAGCTGGCGTCCCGCTTAAGGGAAGCTTTAGGGCTCGTTGTGAGCTAGAAATGGGTCGTTGCATTGGCTGAGTTTGCTCAAGTCGTGTTAATTTGTCGCGACGAAAGGAACAGATGTTACGTGCTCCGTACAGCCGCCGCCGCCCGCCTCCTTCGCGCTACAACTAAATGCTACACCAGAATACCTAAGAAGGATTTTCTGCCACTTTAATTAGTCTTACGAGCATGTAACAGCGATATTTCAAGAGTGTCGCGCTCTAGTTAAATTAATAGCCTGCACAGCAAGGTGCTTTTGTGGAAGCCCAGCATTATTAGGTTTCTTGTGTAGACCTGTAGGCACTTAAACTATTACGTGAATGCGGACCTATATTAATACATATATATTAGGCCAAGTTAATTCAAAATTAGGGTCCGAATCAGGATTCGAACCCGGGTATGTCCTAAAACTGCGACCAGAACCACCGGAGGATGGGCAGCAGCGTCCTGTTAGTACACGGTGAACGTACTGCGATCCCCAAGCCGCCTGCCAATCATCATCATCATCATCATCATCAGCCAGAAGACGTCCACTGCTGAACATAGGCCTCCCCCTTTAACCTCCACACTGAACGACAGCCTGCCTTTTGCATCCACTGGATGCCCGCGACTCTCACAATGTCGTCGGTCCATCTAGTGGGAGGCCTCCCTACGCTGCGTCTTCCGGTTCGTGGTCTCCACTCCAGAACCTTTCTTCCCCAGAAGGAAGCCTTGTTCAGCAGTGGACATTTAATGGCCGATGATGTGTGTGAATGTGAATTCAAAATTGGACCCGGGTGTGCCCTAAAACTGCGACTAGAATCACCGGAGGATGAGCAGCAGCGTCCTATTAGATCACGGTGAACGTAGTACGATCCCCAAGCCGCCTGCCAAGCGTGGGGTTATGGCAAAACCCTTCTCTAACAGGGAGGCTTTTGTCCAACAGTGGACTTTTAATGGCTGCTGATGATGAATTCAAAATGACCAAATATTATATTTAGTTAGTTTGGTGGCGATGTTATTTTTTGGTGGGCACCGACAACAGCCATATCCACTTTAGCTGTTTCATGCAATGTATTTAAGGTACCTATGATAATCATTGCTCCAATTCATTATTTTAAAAAAAACATTCTACTACCTATACTCCTGGGCAAAGGTCTTTCAGACAGTGCGATCACCACCAGATTTTATCACTGGAATGACTCGAGGTTATCGCGCCAGAGTTTTCTCGGCCTGCCTCTTCTTTCGTTTTCAGACACCCACCCCCATTGCGCGGTCCTCTGGGATCATCTATCATCTATTTCTAATTGGGGCACTAAAATCTATAAGCATGAAAACCAGTGAGTATGCCTTAGTTTCCAAAAACAGTGCGTAGCAAGTAAGAACAACCTTACTTTGATCGTCCGCACGTAGGAGCTCGTTTCTTCAGCGGGACAAAGTGCAAAATTCCGAAAACTGTTTCTCAACATTAATCCGCACATCGTAAGCTTTGTCAAATCAAAATAAGTTCTCGCTTTATAATTTAAACATTTCCATTTACATTCGAACTGGATTTATCTCGCCGCCGTCTTCGTCCAAAATTTTTAATAACAAAATAACTTGGCAACTTCGTCTCGTCAAATATAATAGCAAAGTTGGAAGTAATAAGACAAAATTTTATGCATAACAAGGGGAGCCCTTCGAGAGAGAGAGTGGGGGATGCGTGCGGGGTGCGGGGCTCGACTCGAAGGAGGGTTAGCACTTGTCGGCCTGCCTAGACAGAAATGAAACGTCAAGCTTTATGAAGACGAACAACTTCGCCTTAACAAGTATAAATCTCCTTTACATTCTGCGTAGGTTTTTAACGGTTAATGTTTATTTATTGTTTAAAATCTTACGTACCTACTTACCAAATAGCTGGTTCACTCATTTTATAGTCTATACTAATATTATAAATAGGAAAGATTTGATTGTTTGTTTGTTTGTTTGTTAGCATTTGATAGGCATTGAATAGGTTCCGAAACTATTGGACCGATTTGAATTCTTTCACTGTTGGGAAGCTACACTATCTCCGGGTGACATAGGCTATAATCTATACCCGTGCGAAGCTGGGGCGGACCGCTAGTATTATATAATTATCAATATTTAAACTTTATACGGCGTGTTTTTGGTAACTACAGGTTACCTACAGAACTACAGGGTTGACCTCGAATGATACTCTAAATAGTTAAACACTGCGCGCGCTCTATCCTCTATCTCGAAAATGGTTCAAGATAATACATACATACATACATACATTATCAGCCATTAAATGTCCACTGCTGAACAAGGCCTCCCTCTTAGAGAGGGGTGTTGCCATAATCCCCACGTTTGGCAGGCGGCTTGGAGATCGCAGTACGTTCACCGTGTACAAACAGGACGCTGCTGCCCATCCTCCGGTGGTTCTGGTCGCAGTTTTAGGACATACCCGGGTCCGAGAAGATAGAAAATGGTTCAAGATAATAATAAAAAATTAAACAAAAGTTGTAGAAAATTTAATCCTCTACATAATTTATAATGAATACAAATAGCATTAATACCATAGGAAACAATATATTTGTAAAAAATGTGGAAAAAAAAAATATTTTTTGACCTTTGACCTTAGAATATCTGTAGTCGCGGATACCCTACGATAAGTAGATTTTGAGACCAGTTTTAGGGTGCGAAAATAAAGGTTTATACAACTTTATAGCTGACTATCTCTCATTCCGAGATACTTTCTTTATCGGGGGTTTTTTATCATTGGGGATACATTTCGGAGAGTGTGCATCGGATCTGCACGATCTAATTCCCTCCTGCCCATTTTTCTATCGGACTGCCAGAGCAGACACAAAAATCGTCACCGCTTTATGATTGATATTTCGAAAACGCGTACGAAGCGCTTTCATTCCACATTTATTATGCAAACTGCTAGACTGTGGAATGCGCTGCCTGAATGGGTGTTTCCCGATGGTTACAATCTGGGTGTCTTCAAATCACGAATGAATCGGTTCCTTCTAGGCAAGCGTGCTCCAACGTAGACCGTATCATCGCTTAACATCAGGCGTGATGGTGGTCAAACGAAAACCTATTCATTATTTTAAAAAAAACTTGCCTTCAATTCTTCTTCATCATTCATTTGACTAATATTCCTGTTCTATATTATCTTTTACGCGCGGGAACCGTCAAACGATTGAAAAAGTAGAGCGATCACCGGATCGTGAAAAACACGCGACAAACTATAGAGGGGGATCATATGCAGCCAACACCATCTGCATACATTTACATACAACAACAAAATATATTAAAATCCTGTCAGCGCGATCCAAGACGCAGTTGCGAAACGTCATCGACACCAGGCGCGGCGGTGATTAGCTACCCGAGGTGGGGGGAAAGGGGAGGGGGTTTGGCGACAAGGAAAAAGGGCTACCCAGCAATAATTACTTTATATACCCCCTGTGAATAATTACCCCGGCCAGAGATCAATTAGACGGAAACCCCGAATTAAAGCGGTCGTTAATGAACCGGCAAATTTTATTTCAGCGCTATCTGATTTAGAGGACACAAATTAATCGTATTAAAGCAAACATTACTGCAGTGGTAACAGGGGTAATTAGAATGGACGTTAAAATTATACGTACCTACATACATGAGTCCATAAAAACCCAGTTGCTGGCAAGGCTTGTATGGTACTAATCTCAAAGCTTGCAAAGATAATTACGTAAAAATATAAAGAAATTGTTTAGGGTTACAACATTTACATGTGCAGAATAGTCCAGATGGCCACGATACTACAGGACTCTAGTCATAACAATCTGAATTGAAAATATAATCATCATCATCATCATCAGCCAGAAGACGTCCACTGCTGAACATAGGCCTCCCCCTTTAACCTCCACACTGAACGACAGCCTGCCTTTTGCATCCACTGGATGCCCGCGTCTCTCACAATGTCGTCGGTCCATCTTGTGGGAGGCCTCCCTACGCTGCGTCTTCCGGTTCGTGGTCTCCACTCCAGAACCTTTCTTCCCCATTGGTTATCGGTTCTTCGAGCGATGTGGCCTGCCCATTGCCACTTCAACTTGCAAATTTTAACAATTATAATAAAATATAATACCTATCTATAAATAAAATACTTAGACTACGTAGTTTAAGTTATGTGTAAACTGTTAGCTTGTGTTTTTTTTTCAGTTAACATATTAGTTATTTCTTCGCTATGTCTGAAACAAAATATATTTAATTTGCCACAATTAAATATTGAACTGTTGAAAAATACATGTACTCAATAAATAGCAAAGCAAAATATAAAGAACGAAGTGTTAAACAATACAATTACTCAAAAAGCGTAATATAAGGTATGTAGCATACAAAGATAATATAAATCTGATTCATACATCTCTACGGAAGTCATCGTTCGATAACAATTGCTTTGAACAAAAATTCCCTTTTTTTTAATGCCATAGGTGGCAAACAAGCATACGAGCCGCCTGATGGTAAGCAGTCACCGTCGCTTATGGATACTTGTAACACCAGAGGCATCACAAATACTTTGCCGACCCTTCTAACTTAGCTCTGCTTAATTTTTGCTACCCTTAAGCGAAATCTGATGTTTACGAGTCCTGTTACTGGTATCGTCTAATTTTACTAAAAAAAATCAGTTCACTTTTTTTAATGATGAAAGTTTTCAAAATTTGAAATTCAATCGCATTGTTTTTCAGCATTCTTACATACTTACCTAATACTCATCTAATTCTATCCATCCAATGGTTGCCTGGAAGAGGTCGCTTTTAGCAATAAGGCCTAAGCCTTAAGGCCTTTATGTTTATGCCATTAAACATAAAGCACTAGCTTTTAAGTTTCTTTATCTGTAACTTTTATTTAGGTGTGCACAATAAAGAGTTTCTGTTTATCTATCTATCCAAATTAGTAATCACTGCGCAGGCTTACCCAGTTAATTATAAAAGCTCATTTTTGTTTATCATTCTCTAGTATTATGAAATAGTGTATCGAAGTAGACAGGATGATACACGGAAAACGACCGGTTTGTCATAGATCGTCTCGCAAGTCGTAAACCATTTTTTCCACTTCCTACTCAAAAAGAACTAACGACTAAACATATGGTGAACTAAATTATGTTACCTACTACTAAGCGACAGCAAAATAAAAATGTCCAAACATTTGTATACATTAAATAAATTTATCATCTCTATTCATTTAAAGGAGCCTTGCAGTGAAAAGGAAGCTGCCGTGCGCACATGGGGAGCCGTCAAATCCCAAATGTATTATTTTTTCTATATCAACTCGCACGCTACTAATACAAGATAACGAAATTCACGACAATCGGATGAATGTTCGCGCCGCGTGAAATCAGCTCTTTTGAGAAGAAAAAAGCTGACATGGAACGTTACGTTACGGGAGTAAAGTTCGCGTGGGACGAGAGAACACGTGTATGTGGGCAGACGAGGGTACGGACATATGACGATACCTGTCAAAATATGACGACTTTCATTCAGCTACAGATGTCGCTATTGTCATCGCGCTAATCTAATTTGAAGTCGTATACCGTGAAAGTGTGCGATTAACACATTTTCGTTGCGAATTATTGGGAGGCTGTCAGTTGGTTTGCGTAAGCTGTGACAGGAGAGTGGCAGGAGCCATGGGGTGCGAGCTTATAGGGCAGGCGCTCACGGCTCGATGCCCTGATCCACTCTTGACGCCACTATCTATGCCTACAGGCTGCCTGCGCGCCCGAGTCGTGAGGCACATATCGTGCCGCCAAACATGCACGCACCGACACTTTGCTACGGTAAAGTTATCGGTTTCTTCTAAGCAACCGTGCTCCATCGTAGACAGCATCATCGCTGGCAGCTAAACGCAAGCCTTTTATTTAATTAAAAATAAATAGTTAATAAAATTCGTCAGTAATGTATATAGAAAGACGGAAGATTGATATTACGAGTGTAGTATCGCATGTAGAGATAAAAACAGAAAAATTAGTCTGCGCCATGTAGATGTATGATCTTGATTAGTAAATCAAAGATAGTTTTATGGGGAAACTTGGTGTATTCGTGTATTTAATAAATACAGCTGTTGTTTACTCGTATGTGCCTCCTGTGCCAAGACCACACTTCCATTATGTCAAGATGTTGCACGGTTCATTCTAGCCTGTATCCATTGTATGATCTGTCACAACTAACCTGTAGTTGCTCAGATCATTTCATACGTCTGTACTATACAGGTGCGTTTAATAACAATCCCAAGATACTACGAGTACTTACACTGGTCATTGAATGCTATGAAATTAGGTACAATCAAATACCAATCCAAGTTGCATTCAACTTGGATCGATTATCAAAATTTATATCATTCTCAATAACTCAGCCCTTCCCTTTATCCTTGCTGTTTAGTGATAAATCATTGTAATACCTATCAATAAAGATATTAAAGTTTACATAATTAACCTAAATTTTAAGCAGAAAATGCATCTACTCTCTAGCTAATTTTATTTTAAACAACACGCCAATTGAATTAAAACAAATCTACTTCTAAAACACATTTGGTTCGAATGTTTCTTCCCCAACACATTTGTAAAGATACGGCTACTTAGTAAAATTAGAGGGTAGGGGAGAAGTGTCACACAAAAGTTATTTAGATGTTTACGTGTGCATCGTTGCATTAAATAAGCAACGAATCTGTGCTGGGGGCGCCGGGAATCGAACCTGGGACAATGATAATCGGGACACCCGGCCACCCCGGGCGGTGGGTCGAGCATTATCATGATTAACTTTTATATTGGCAATCATGGCCGTTGATGTTACCACTTTTGTTCATAACATACTTTATCGATGTGTTATTTACTTTAATAAAATATTCACGAGCGTACAGAATGCTTTACATAAATTTCAATTTGCCAACGCTTGTTCGATTGTTAACATTATTTCACATCGATTGGTTAGGCACAGACACGATCGAGTTTTGATTACATGTGATGTTATGTACCGTAGTTATGTCATAGAATATATACAAGTACAGAAGATTCAATCCGCGAAATCATTTAAATAAGTAGCGACTCTTGATACTACACAATAAAGTGCATTTCAGGACGTGCGACCACTAACTACCTACAGCTAAGTTGCCTCTCTGTCAATCGCGTAACTCTTGTCGCGTTACCTCTGTCTATCGTGCGGCAGCAGGCGCGGCAGGTCCGACAAGTCGGCTACTTGTAGCTTCATAACAAAAGGGCGGAGTGCGCCAGACCTGTGGGCTTACTCTTGACACTCGATTTCAATCGTAATTTGGGATTGGGCTCGAAATCATGCCCACTGGTTATGTAAAAAAAAAATCGCTTACGAGATCATGAGGCGTAGTTGGTAAAACGTCATGTGTATCGGCCCTGATACAGATGTGGCGGGTCGTGTGGCAGGAGGGAGACGAGATTTCGACGACAATCTAATGCCGAGCTAATGTTCGACGAGGAGTTAATTGCAAGCAGTGCACCACACTCCAGCGTCGAGGGCTGCCGCGCTCCCTCGAGAGCGCCTTCCTCAGAACCCCGCACGTCGCTCGAGAGACGTTGATATCCCCCGCGCCGACTCTCGACCTCTTCATCATTTACTCTTAATGGAAATTCACCTACGACATCTAAATGCGCATGAATTTTAAATGTACCACTCGAAAAGAAAGTGGAACAAAAAATAACAGCAAAAATGTTTGCCGAATTGTGTCCACGGTGAACAATAGCGAAGCCACCAACGCTGACGTACCAGCTTCCCGCAGTGAGACTTATGAATAGAATAATACGGCACAACACAAAACCCGTGCGAGAAGAGCACCATCAATCAATGTATTTAGAAATGTTTCATTAGTAAACATTAAGATGTTTGCTTACATGTCCGAATGATGTCTACCATAATAAGGCCGAAATTCCGTGAAATGAGGCTTGGATAAAATATTGCCAGTGGAGACGCTGTGAGGTGAAATATTCGCATGACACACAGTTGCGTTACGAGTTGCACACTCGGTAGGTTTCTCGGCCACTGCTGTGAGAGCATACATTATGATATCGAAATCAGTTCAACGTTTCTATTGACGTTCCAACACCGTACCCAACTGTGTGTGTCCCCATTATATTATTATATCCCACCAAATGACCATCGTCATAAAAACACTAGGCAAAAGTGAGACATCAAGCAAAAATTTTACGCACGACCACCAGGTAAAATGAATGCCAACGGTCACTTTTTATGTGATTTGTTTCGAGTTATTGTATCCTTTGTGTTTTAAATAAACATGCTTTTGACAATGCAAATGTTTGCGCATCTTTTTTGTTCTTTCAATTTTTGGTATGGAGAATGAAGATGCGAAAAACCGTTTGAATAAATCTGTTCCATTGATTTATTTAGTTGTGCTTATTATATTATATCAGCAATTTTTTTACTTTACTTTACTTTACTTCTCAATGACTTGCGAATTTCAGTAGGTTTTGGTAGGTGGCGGTATTTTTATTTTAATGCTCAAGAAAGGAGGGAAATGTCTTGCACTTTTTTTTTAGTTTTTAGATTTGACAGGCTAAGCTATTTTACAAATCTCAACTCCGCCTGAAATGTTAAGTGACGGTATGGTCGGACGTTCGAAGATGGTAAACACGAAGCCTGGAATGCGAACTAGCTCACAATGAGACTTCCGGATCACACCGTGAGGTGTTTGGCGACAGATTTTCAGCTTAGTGTGTTAGCTTGCCAGACGAGTACTAAAAATTTCCCTTCCATATAATAGTTTCCTCACTATGTTTGTTTTCCTTCGCCGGCAAGCATTGTTACGCTTTGAACCCACGCCTGGCAGACCTGGTAGTCTAATTCGAAAACTACTGAATTATCCACACATCACATCACCAGCCAGTAAACGTCCACTGCTGAACAAAGACCTCCCTCTCAGAGAGGGGCGTTGCCATAATCACCACGCTTATCAAGCGGCTTGGAGATCGCAGTACCGCACCGTGTAATAATAGGACGCTGCTGCCCATCCTCCGGTGGTTCTGGTCGCAGTTTTAGGACATACCCCACCTGTGGAATTGTGGATCTATCCACGCTAAACTAAAATACGTATGTAAAATATAATTATGATCCTTAACTTCTTGAGTCATGACATCTTGCCAGATTTAGAAGATTTAGTTTAGTTAGAGTTTGATATTTATATTCGGAGTCACATGCAGTATTACAGTTATTTGGTTTGACAAATATTCTGATCATACATTTTTAATATCTAGATAAAATATGTAGTTTTAATTTTCTTTATATCTACTGTGATATTATGTCTTCTGTGTATCTTATAAAAAAATAAAAGGGCAGCTACAACCGCATTTAATCAATGGCTATTCAGAGCGCCTACATTAAAGTGAAAAGACTCGAGGCGTGTTGCTACCTTGCTGTGTGCACGCTACTAGGCGCTTTCACTGATATCGACTCGGCAACCATATTACTGCATTCGATTCTGAAGATAACATATCTTTTGAATATCGTGTCATCTTTTTTTAGTTAAGTTATTTCTCACAACATTGTTACTACCACTATTATAGACCTATTAATGGCTGTACTTTGAAATAATTAACTAAAACTACTGTTTATATTTTTGTGCTGTTGGTCTTAAATGAAGATTTTAAAAAAACTTATTTTGATGAAATATTTCGAAATTATTTGCATTATGGTTTTGTTTAAATATTATAATTGTTTTTTTGGGGTGGCAAACAAGCAGACGGGCCGCCTGATGGTAAGCAGTTACCGTCGCCTATGGATACTTGTAACACCAGAGGCGTCACAAATACGTCGCCGACCCTTTAGGACTCGATTAACTCGCCTTTTGGAGAACCCGATGTTGTAGCTTCTCGGAAACACCGCGGAAGGTAGCTCATTCCACATTGATATAGGTATAATAAGCAGTATAATAAATTATATATGCCAACGTGTTTGTGAGTGTGCATGTTCCTTACTTCTTCACGGTGAAACGGCTGAACGGATTTCGATGAAATTTTTAATAGAGACTTATACCCTGATTTTACACATAGACAGATTTTCATTCCAAAAAACTATCTGTCCTGTGGGATAGCGTATGAAACCGACGGGCTCAGCTAGTCACTTATTACATGGACTATTTTATTATTTGTTATCTGAATCGTTATATTCTAGATATAGATTATATGTAGAGAAAAATTATATGTTGAGACATATAAAAACGAAAGACATTAATTCACACGACTCTCGAAAAATACTTGACCTATGAAAACGAAATTTGGCAGGTATAACTTTGCTTATAAAATATTTTGCTGAATGTAGGACACAAATTTATGTGAATGCTTACGCATACGAAGTCGCGGACAACAGTTAGTTATTCATTAAATTATTTATTCATATCTAAGGCATGGTAAGTATTACAACGAACAAGAATGTAATGATCGACGACTGCCAAAGGGCTAAACCTAAACCTCCCCAGAGTTAAGCTAATTCTAGATTGGGCACCATCGAACACAAAAAGATTTTTTGTACACACATCGCACTCTTAATAAAACAGTGACCGAATCCAAAATCGTAACTTTTTGGGAATCGACAAAAAACAATTTTTAACTGAGTAACAGCGCGCAAGGTGAGGGACGGATAAAGACTCAAGTAGTTATAAACCTTATTGCATATAGAAAACAGGTGTTTTTAATCGCCTAGATTGTAGAGCATGCTTTTTTAGGTCGATATTTTACTAAAACTCAATTTGCCAAAATTTCGAGTTCGGTCATTGTTTTATTAAGAGTGCGAGATATTTGTAACTGATCTTGACGATGCCAAAAACTTTTTTGAAATTCTTGATGTCAAATTCTTACGCAAACTAAGAAACGTGTAGCGACACAAATGAACTAACAGTCTACATGCAAAAAGAGCCACAACCAGTTTTTAACCAGTGTGTTGCCAGTGATGACATATGGTACTGAGACGTGGTCCTTAACTGTTGGCCTTTTGGAAAACTCAGAGTCACACAGCGGGCAATGGAGAGCTATGCTCGGAGTTTATTTGCGCGATAGAATCCGAAACGTGGACATTCGCCAAAGAACCAGAGTCACCGACATAGCTGTTAAAATTTGCAAGTTGAAGTGGCAATGGGCAGGCCACATCGCTCGAAGAACCGATAACTGATGGGGAAGACAGGTTCTTGAGAGAGACCATGAACCGGAAGACGCAGCGTAGGTAGGTCTCCCACTAGATGGACCGACGACATAGTGAGAGTCGCTGGCATCCAGTGGATGCTTAAGGCAGGCTGTCGTTCAGTGTGGAGGTTAAAGGGGGAGGCCCATGTTCAGCAGTAGAAGTCTTCTGGCTGATGAAGATGATGATAAAAAGAGCCACAAGATCATCCGCTGGGTGAGTTCGCCAAAAACCATCAAGCCTGATTTAGGTCAGATAAATTCGCACCCGCGACTCACGTTACCATAATATTATTTTCCTAGTTCGTTTAATTTGAGGTTCGGAGATTTTATGGTAGGTAAAGAAAAAAGGCCACATAGCCCATCGGATTAGCAAGTTGACGTGGCAGTGGGCAAGGCACATAGTACGCAGAACAGACGGCTGATGGGGCCAAAAGGTTCTCGAATGGAGACCACAGACCGGTAAGTGCAGCGTAGGACGTTCACCCACAGGATGTACAGACGACCTTAAAGAGACCGCAGGGAAACGCTGGATGAAGACCGCTTCCAACCGGAAATTTTAGAGATCGATGGGGGAGGCCTATGTCCAGCAGTGAACGTCCTACGGCTGAAATGATGATGAGCCAAATGAAATACTAAATAAACGTCAAAACAAATGTGCAACAATGTGCAACAACATGAAAAATATCCTCTAGCTTTTCAAGTACACTGGTGTAGTAGTGAAAGTCCCATGGCTGAAATTATGATGAAAGAAAAAAGCTTCCAGTCATCGTGTATTTTGTTAAGCGCAGCATAGGACGTCCACCCACAAGATGGACAGACGACCTAAAAGAGACCGCAGGGAAACGCTGGATGCAGGCCGCTTCCAACCGGCCCTTTTGAGATCGATGGGGGAGGCCTATGTCCAGCAGTGGACGTCTTATGGCTGAAATGATGATGATGACTATTTGTCTCATCCAGCGGGTTTTGGAATGTAGCTGCTTCATCGTCCGCGCGTAATGAAATTCACATTTCGATACATCATTGATGGCGGTGCGATAGTGGAGCTCGCGTCATGTTTACTAGACGACACGGACGGCCCGTGTCCTTCCAGCTCTCATTACGGGAATTAATGATGATTGGACTGATAGGACCTGAGCTCGAGCGAAAACGAGTTAGACGACTTTGTGAGCCTATCACGGTCACCTGATCGCAGAGGACATGGCTTCATGAAGCAAAGGTATGCCCATTTCCCCAATGAAGATTTGTTACTAAGCTCTAATAGAAACGTGATTGTTGACGTGGTAAAATTGTATTTTTTTTTATTTTCCATTCAGCGTGGTAATGCTGCCAGCATTTTATTTTTTTATTTTGCATTTTTAGGGAAACTTACAGCCTAATAGTATATAAGTAAACAAAAACAATTAGGAGACTAGGCCAATTACAAGTTCCCGCCTATGGGAAAGAATAACATTTGGAAATTTATCGTAGCAGTAACTAATAGTATAGATAAATAAGATTATGATTAAGTTGCGATAACCAAGTATAAATATAAAGTTTAAGAATCAAAGAATTGACAAGCTAAATGTGAGCGAATTACGCTCACACTATCAAAGAATACATCGATATCATTATGCAACAAATATTTGTTCATAAAAGAAGAGGTCCTGTGAAGAAAGGTACTTTTTTTGTAATTCGTTTTAGCAAAGGATGTTTTAAATAGAGGGGTGTGCCTAGATCGGTGTGACGGAGTGAAGAATGATATTTTATTGAGGAGTTCGGCATTGTCAACCATGGTATTGAGAATATTAATGAAATAGGTTACATCAGCTATAGTTCGTCTTTCTTCAAGTGGAAGTAGGTGATGGCGTTTACATCGCTGATCGTATTCATCATCAAATGTTCGGGAGCGGAATTGTAGGAATCTCAAGAATTTGTGTTGAACTCGTTCAATTCGTAAGATATTAAATTTGTAAAATGGATTCCATACCTGCGAACAGTACTCAAGACTACTGCGTACGTAGGCACAATACAAGATTTTTAGTGTTTTAATGTTGTTGAAAGGAGTGGACACGCGCATAATGAAGCCAAGGGCTTGTGTTGCTTTCTTTATAATAGCATCAATGTGCTGATTATAAGTTAGCTTGGAATCTTGTAATATGCCCAGGTCTCTTATTTCTTGTACTCGATTGAGTTTTTTGCCCTTCAGGTAATAATTAGATTCTATAGTGTTATTTTTCCTAGAGAATGTGAGTACATAACATTTATCAACGTTAAGATCTAACTTATTAGAGTAGCAATAATCATTAAATCTGGAGATATCTTCTTGGATCAGCATGCTGGGTACGCTGCCAACTGGTAGTAGGCTTGAACATTTGAATTGTCTTTAAACTTAAAGGGTTTATGGGCAGTCTAACTGTATTTGTAGTGTTAGTATTAGCTTGTATTTTGTTTAGTTAATAAAGGCACTTGCCCAGTAAATAATAATAGTTATTGAATAGAAGTAGGTATATTCTAAAAAGTGAAATGTTTTTTGTTTTTTTTTAGTTATCTACTATTTACTATCAACATCTTTAGTAAACTGCGGTAAAAGTAAAGATTTTATTTACGGTCTGATAGAAACGTGATTGTAGACGTGGTAAATTAGTTAAATAGAAGTAGATATATTAATAAGTGAAATGTTGAAAACTTTATTCAGAACACACGTGAAAAGTTATAAAAGCTGTACTATTTAATTTCAGCTTCTTTAACACACTGAGGTAAGAGAGTAAGGATTTTATTTAAGGTCTGAAAGAAACGTGATTGTAGACGTGGTAAAATAGAAATATCTATATTATAATAAGTGAAATGTTGAAAATCTTTATTCAGAACACATCTGAAAAGTTATAAAACTGTACTATTTAATTTCAGCTTCTTTAACACACTGAGGTAAGAGAGTAAGGAATTTATTTAAGGTCTGAAAGAAACGTGATTGTAGACGTGGTAAAATAGAAATATCTATATTATAATAAGTGAAATGTTGAAAATCTTTATTCAGAATACATCTGAAAAGTTATAAAACTGTACTATTTAATTTCAGCTTCTTTAACAAACTGAAGTAAGGGAGTATGGATTTTATTTAAGGTCTGATAGAAACGTGATTGTAGACGTGGTAAATTAGTTAAATAGAAGTAGATATATTAATAAGTGGAATGTTGAAAATCTTTATTCAGAACACACGTGAAAAGTTATAAAAGCTGTACTATTTAATTTCAGCTTCTTTAACAAACTGAGGTAAGGGAGTATGGATTTTATTTAAGGTCTGATAGAAACGTGATTGTAGACGTGGTAAATTAGTTAAATAGAAGTAGATATATTAATAAGTGGAATGTTGAAAATCTTTATTCAGAATACATCTGAAAAGTTATAAAAGCTGTACTATTTAATTTCAGCTTCTTTAACAAACTGAGGTAAGGGAGTATGGATTTTATTTAAGGTCTGATAGAAACGTGATTGTAGACGTGGTAAATTAGTTAAATAGAAGTAGATATATTAATAAGTGGAATGTTAAAAATCTTTATTCAGAACACATCTGAAAAGTTATAAAACTGTACTATTTAATTTCAGCTTCTTCAACACACTGAGGTAAGGGAGTATGGATTTTATTTAAGGTCTGATAGAAACGTGATTGTAGACGTGGTAAATTAGTTAAATAGAAGTAGATATATTAATAAGTGAAATGTTGAAAATATTTATTCAGAACACACGTGAAAAGAGAAAAGAAGCTGTAGTTACTATTTATTATCAGCATCTTAAACAAACTGAGGTAAGGGAGTAAGGATTTCATTAAAACAAAAGGTAGGTAACATTTAACGAGCCCAGACCCGTATTCAACCATTTTAGTAGCAATAATAACTTCATTCACTCACGAAGTTAAACGAACAAAAAAATAAATCGTTTTACAATCTTAATCAATTTAAGGTGAATTAAAAATGCTTTTGCCGCTACTGCAACGTTCAATCATACGTCGAACTAATAAAGAGCCGTTACTTTCATCTTTATTATTTTTCTTATTCATAATGGCTTTTAATAACACCCAGCAGTTTTCGGTCAGATTAAATTTGCGTGTTTTCATGTAGATTATTATACAAAGCAGTAGTTTCGCTGGGGGTAGCAATTTGCATCTACCATAGGAATCATTCCTTATAAGTGTACTTTTATGTTTATTTCGATTTATCAAAGCCTTATATCATTCTTTTTTATCTATTAATAGGCTTGCGTTTGACCGCCAACTCGCCTGATGTAAAGCGACGATGCGGTCTACGATGGAGCACGCTTGCCTGGAAGAAACCGAATCACTCGTGATTTGAAGACACCCAGATTGTAACTATGGGGGAACGCTCATTCAGGCTGCGCATTCCACAGACTAGCAGTACACATAATAAAAGTGGAATCAAAGCGCTTCGTACGGGTTTATATTTATATTTATTATTATTTATATATATTACTGCCTTATATATATTACTGTACGCTACCTTGTATTACTTATATTTTAGGATATTTCTATTTTTTCTTTATGATAGTAGCTTATTTATCCATGAAATAAAGATTATTATTATACTAGCTGTTTCCCGTGATTTGTACGCGTACATTTTTATAAAAACTTTCGGTCCCCAATTGCCCCTTTTAGCAAAATCCTTTCTTAGCAAACCTCTACTCCCCATAAGGAATCTATCTGCCAAATTTCAGCTTCGTAGGTCAAGTGGTTTTCGAGATTTCGTAATGAGTGAGTGAGTGAGTGAATTTCGCTTTAATATACGTAGATAATTTTTTTCTGCTGCGTCTTCCGGTTCGTGGTCTCCACTCCAGAACCTTTCTTCCCCATCGGTTATCTGTTCTTCGAGCGATGTGGCCTGCCCATTGCCACTTCAACTTGCAAATTTTAACAGCTATGTCGGTGACTCTGGTTCTTTGGCGAATATCCACGTTTCGGATTTTATCGCGCAGCGTAGGGAGGCCTCCCACTAGATGCACCGACGACATTGTGAGAGTCGCTGGCATCCAGTGGATGCAAAAGGCAGGCGTTGTCGTTCAGTGTGGAGGTTAACGGGGGAGAGGCTTATGTTCAGCAGTGGACGTCTTCTGGCTGATGATGATGATGATGATTTTTTTCTGAAAATATTGCATAAATTACCTATAACTATACTTTAGAGACAAATGTAGAGGTTTAAATTAATAGCCTGACAAAACGTTACGTAAGTACTTCAACATTGTCATTAAATTATAGATGGCTTATCGATACACGTATTTTTATTAGTTACACGATGTAAGCATCTCCAAAGGAACACGATTATGAAGAGACATCACATATCTCCAGCGGCGAACGCTCGTACAAACATTCCAAAAATTCAAGAAGTATATTTTTAAAATGCCTTACAATGATTGTAGCACACTTATATTCATTAATCTCAGGATAAATTATAATTTATAATGGTTTAGTATTAATAAATATGGACGGGCGTATTGAAAAGGCCCAAGTTATGATAAATAAATAACAACATGATATCGAGGAAGGCAAACAAACAAACATAGGTCACCTCCCGGAGTCGGGGGCGCGTGCCACGGATTAGTCGTATTTTCATATCAAAGGGCTTGCTCAGTTTTATGAATTACTTCTATTTGGGCCCAGCGTAATGTCTTCCTTTATTCGAAGGGACGTTCTGCGTGGGAGAATTTAATTTGTTGCACTTTTCGTTTAATCGCATTAGAGAATTCATATCTTTATTTCGGCGGCTGCCGGTCGACCTTATCTTTCGTTTGCATAGTCGTTAAGTGACAATGCAATTTTTTCATTATTCAAATACATACAAGTTTATTTATGACTCGCATGGGGTGTAGAATTAAGCTGCTGGTTTTCGTGGCTGAATCTCTTATCAAGAAATCCTGGTATTTAATATAGCATAGTCTGCATAGTATAGTAGCATAGTATTAATAATAGTATGTGTCGTTAAGCCTTCAACGGTCTATGGGCAATCTTACTGTTTTTGTAGTGTTAGCTTGTATTTTGTTTAGTTAATAAAGGTACTTAAAGGTAATCTCTTAAAGAATAAACCAGCCAAGTGCAAGTCGAGATCGTGCACTGAGGGTTCCATACTACCAGGTAAATTGTTAACTAATAAGGTACAAAAAAAAAATGCAATAGGACAACAGGCGGTAACTCATCCAAGACTTACCTCTCCTGACGTTACTTAACTTTGGTGAACAGAAATTTATCACCGACTCGCGCTTGGCCAGTATTTATTATCTGTTGTTTTACTTTAGAATGTGTAATGTATAATTTGTGTAATCATGCCAAGTTTGACGCTTGCACGTGTTAAAGTTTTTACACTAGAGCAAATACAAAAATAAGTTTTTTTTTTGTGTTATCTTTTATTTTGTTTTGTATTGATGATAGAACGGAAGCTTATAAGTTTTACATCACTCATAACTGTCAAAAGTAGTATATGTTTCAATCTGTTTAGAGCAAGTACTGTTTGTAGAAGATAAATGTTCCCGTTGAGCTATTAGGTTAGCATGTCATCAGTATTCCGAGTTCGCAAATGGACATCAGGCATATCCGCGGACCACCGGTACCGGCTATTGTCAGATTTGTCCCCATTTCCTTGAATTTTGTTTATTCAACATTGGTTCGTTTCTGGGTTTGTTTTGTATATTTTTTAGATATAGCTACGCATGATTTATCTCCGCCCATTAGGTCACGGTGAGTAATGCAGTCGAGCCGAGCCAGCGCCCCGGGGCGTCCGCCGATCACTCCGCGCAGATAGCGACTACATATGTTGTCAACTTGTATGTTTTCATCCAAATACCGTAGTTTGATAAATTTAACATTTTATATTAGTATGATATCTCGATAATGATGACGTTTTATTCCGAGGTGTCGGTTAATAACACAGAAAAGATATATTTTTTTGTTTCAATTAGAACGGCTGTCAAGGCATTTTTGTAAGAAATTTGTTGTAGCCAGTTGCACCCATATAAACGAAACGTCAGTCATTCGAAATTGGTTATCAACTGTGATGCGGACAAAGAACCTTGAGACCTAACTCAAAAAGTTAAGGTAAGGTTCTTTGGATGCGGAGCTCGACGCGTTGACACAAATAAGAATGTTCAATCAAGGTTCTAGCTGTTCAAGCTATTAAAATTGGAGACCACGAACCGGAAAACGCAGCGTCCTACTAGATAAACCGACGACATTGTGAGAGTCGCGGACATCTAGTGGATGCAAAAAGCAGGCTGTCGCTTAGTGTGGAGGTTAAAGGAGGAGGCCTAAGAATAAAGATAAATAAAAAATCGGTTAATTCAGGCAACTTGACCCATAGAACTCGTACTAATAAAATTAATGTCTTAATCTAAAATAAAAATATAATAATAAAAAATATAAAAATATATAATACACTTTATAGAGGTGTTCGTCTTAAATTATATAAGCACACTGTACAGGGGTGATAGTCAAACTCTGAAAAACTATTCAAAAAGAAGTACAGTGCACAATAGTGTCAGGTCACAACAGAGATCCAATGCTTAAACATTGAACTCCTTACATCATAAGAGACAGCCGCTAGGATTCTGTTACCGGAACGACGCAAGCGATGCCAGAAGGAAGCCACTCTTGATCTTATAATAGCAAAGAAGTCAGGCACCCCCGCCTCAGCAAACATACTTGCATAACCTATGTTCAGCAGTGGACGTCTTCTGGCTGATGATGATGAATCAAAGTCCTGTCATAATGCCTGGGGGTCTAGACAAGAGCCACACACTGTTAGCGTTCACGCCTGCGGAAAGATGAAATTGTATTAAAATGACATTGACAATGACATTAGCTAGAGATAAATTATCTCAAGCTAATGTCATTTTCATACAATTTCATCTTTCCGCAGGCGTGTACGATAACAGTGAGTGGCTCTTGTCTAGAACCCCTGGTAACAGATTTTCCTTCTCCTTTCCGTTTTATTTACCTTCTCTTTTCTATGGTTGATAAAGTTCTCTGATTGTGTGAATGTGTTTGCGCTTGCGTATGAACAACTTGAACATCGTGTTGTAGCTGGAGCGGAGTTGTAAAACATTGTCAACAGATTACTAGCAAATTAGTGAATTTTCATTCGCGAAAATGAAATATTGCTCGTTACACAAGTAATATTGTCAGGTATATTTTAATAGCCGCTTAACACTGATATACCTAGAGGTCATCGTCACCGCTTTATGGTTGATATTCCGAAAACCCGTACGAAGCGCTTTGATTCCACATTTATTATGCGAACTGCTAGTCTGTGGAATTCGCTGCCTGAATGGGTGTTCCCCGATGGTTACAATCTGGGCGTCTTCAAATCACGAGTGAATCGGTTCCTTCTTGGCAAGCGTGCTCCAACGTAGACCGCATCATCGCTTAACATCAGGCGTGATGGTGGTCAAACGCAAGCCTATTATTTATAAAAAAAAGGTACCGCAGCATAATCAATAGGGGGGGTGAAATCTTCTAGAAGTCACGCCCTTGTTTTGTTATAAAATTCCTTTTCTTATGTGTTTAATATTTTATATCTTATAATATAGAAGGTGCTCATTGACTTGAATAATATCAGAATTTTTATGTAAAATGCCTAAAAGCATATTAAGTGTAAATCGTATTCTCATAACTAAGTTCTTTGAATTTCAAATTAAAAAAGTATTTAAACAAAAAAGGAGAACATAAAATGATTTCTTAACTTAAAACTAAGTTTGTTGACGCTTTTTTGGATGTATCGGAAAAAAAAACGTTTTGTTCCGCTACATGAAGTATAAATTGTTTTTCCTTCTCGTTCTTGGTAAGTGGCGTATTGTAACTTCGAAGTATACAACGCCTCTTTCCACAGCATCATTAACTACACGCTCTTATGACTGCCCCGGTGGCTCAGTTGGTAGTGAACCTATCTTCTGTGCTTGGGGGCGTGGGTTCGATTCCCATCTAGGACAAACATTTCTGTGATGAACATTTGTGTTTGTTCTATGTCTGGGTGTTAATATCTATTTAAGTATGTATTTAAAAATATATATGTACATATATCAGTTTCTGGCAGCCATATTACAAGCTTTGCTTAGTTTGGGGTCAGATGACCGTGTGTGCAAAAATGTCCCAGATATTTATTTATTATTTATTATTATTTTGCCTTAGAGGTAATCAACATTATCGCCCCAAGTCTCGGGAGGTAACTGCAAGAATAATTCCTTGATGTCGAGAATTGAAACCGTTTGCAATGTTCTTTCCGATACATTGGCTCCCAACCTGGCTTCAGTGGATAACCACTGAGACCACTGATGGTAAGTGACGGTGTGGTCAAAGAATGTAAGCACGTCTAGCCTGGAGTATTTGTAAAAACTCACTCAGTTTACAAGAAAGAGTGAAAAGACATAAGAAACACATGGTAATTTAATGGTTTTCTTTTTGACTCTATTTTTCGTAATGAGATTATAAATTAGTAGGTACCTACCTTCTTGTGTTATAATATGTTCCAATATTTAGTTTAGCTTAGTCGCTGAGAGTTGTAGTTTTGTTAAATCTATACAATATTATAAAGATGAAAGATTTGTATGTAAGTATGTTTGTAACGAATTGGGTCAAAAAGTACTGGACCGATTTTAAAAATTCTTTCACCATTTGAATGCTATATCATCACTGATTAATATAAGCTATTTTAATAGCCTATATAACTAAACCCGTGCGGAGCCGGGGCGGACCGCTAGTGTATGATAACCCACACCATTACAAGGGGCTGTTGGTAGTCCTTCATATTTTTAACGTGAGTTTTTTCTTTTAAGGGACTTCATTCCGTAATCTTATTACGATGATAGCGTATCGGATGACTTTATGTTTGCATGTAGTCATACCAGCTTTCAGTAATAAGCTTTCAAAAAGCGAAGTCATCATTTGGTGCCATGAACGTTCATATCGTAATACAAAACTTGAACAAATCAACAAATATTATAAACAAAGGCCACTTGTCACCCGACGTAAGCGTTTTTGTTCAGTATATTTTTATAACAAGCGTTTTTGTAGTGAGGCGATGTAGGAAGGAAGCCGCGGCGGGGGGTCTCAGCCCCGGCCTCCCGGGGCATGAGTACACAAAACATTTCGTGATCCATAAAGACAAAAGGAAAATTAAAATCTGTAAAACTCTCGGGGAGGGACTGCGCTTCGAGTGTACTTAAGCTTGAGTCATATCATACCGGGGTCTGTCCGAGCCCGGGCGGCTTGTGAGGTCTTTTCCTTTGCCACGTTTTGAATTTTGACTTTTCAATTGCAAGTTTGTCGTGGTAAGTTTTATTTTTACGCGGACCTACATCGTCAGAAATCTTGTTGTATTCTTTATTGTGTCTAGAAATGTATGTACAAAGGTATATCAAACGAATCAAACAAAATGCCTTTACACTTAACACGATATTGTGATAAAATTTTATATCAGAACCGCCCGGGCCCGGATGGGACTCGTTCTAATATAAATGAGACTTTTCGTTGACTACTCGACTCAGTGCCAGCGCTGTCGGCTCTGACTCTGACTCAAGTTATTACCATAGCTGATCTCAACGCGTTTACACCAAACTTTTGGGGTAAAATAGTGTCAGATTTTATACACAACCGCATGAAACTGTCAGAGATTTTTGACTACTCAATGTGGTCAATTTTAGAAGTTTTACATGTTAGAACTAACCGGTAATATCGCACTTGAGCCCTAATATACAGACCGCGTGCTTATCTTGGTTTGGGGCTGATTGATTACCGTTTTGTGTCTTAAGCAATTAGATTTGTTTCATTGTCGTACAACATAATTTTATTATACAATAAATAGTAGACAACGGTGGTCTATATACACTTTTAAGCGTAGTTAAATGATTTTGATGATTTTTACTAATAATTCTAAATATATTTCAATTTGGAACCATATTCACAGGACTCGTTACGTGCATGACCATGGCCAATCTTAATCCTGTGGGGGAGATAGAAAGCTTGTTGCGGAGGGCACCAATGACAAGTTTTTTCCTGATTCACATCGATCCGAGGCGACTAACATTACGGCGAAACTACAGACTTAGAAAGAAAGAAAGAAAGAAAATAAATTTTATTCGACACCTTTACAAAAAACTTATATCTAGAGGATACAATCAGTGTCGACTTAGAACTAATTGCAGAAAGAAATAACCGTTTCGTGAGTTCAAATCTAAGATTAAAGCCAGTACTTAACGTGGATTGTAGTGGAAGCTTTAGAATAGGTAGATTTGATGAGGTTGATTGGTAAATGAAGAAAAACGATGTAGTTTACAAGGTTACGCAGAAAGTGTGTACTAAGCCTAAAACAGTCCAAAATAACCATAATTATGAACAACTATTACCATAAGAACAACCTAACTCAACTGTTCCGTAGAAAATTGACATTTACATTCGACAAAATGTATGGAACAGCTGATATTTTTTTCGCGATTTCAGGGCTGGTCCCATAGTTAAAGTTATTCATAATGATGTGTATAACAGATCCCTTTCGGATTACTACACCCTTTCTGCCTAACCCTCTATCCCTGTTCTGTAACCCTGTATTTTCGATTTTTATGCTCAAAATTATAATCTGGAAAGCGCCACAAGTGCTTTCGAGTTCGTGTAAGTGAAACGTTTTTACATGTTACACATCATATTATTATTTAAAAATTTGATGGCACATGATACGACCATATTTTCTGAAAATCTTTGTATGGAAAACTGCTCAAGGTGATAAATAAAATAAAAGCAGAAGGGAGGTTAGCGTAGTGGTGACCAATTAACGAGTCGCATGGTGTAGGTTTTCTCAATTCTTTACAGCTATTTTGGAGTAGAATTTATGAAAAATCTTGACCAAACCAGAAAATACGACTTTTACAGAACTGCAAATAATATTATTGGTTTTCAACCGGTGGATAATGATAAAGTAACATTGGCAAACTAAATATTTTTTGTAGAAATAAAATTATTTATTCCCAATTTGCGGAATGCGGACCCCATCTAGTGTAGCTTCGCGTTATGATCCCGCATTTGAGGGTAAATGGGTTTTTACCATGGAATAGCTGATATTTTTTTAGCTTTTTCAGGGATTGTCCCAATTCATAAAAAAAACATTTGATGATATTTGACCTTTTTTGCCCTAGTACCATCGTTCAATGTAACCCTGTAAAAAGAAGGGGTACACGGATGAGGGCATTTTCTGTCTCAATTTATAAAAAGGCAATCAGAAATCGGAACGCGGTAGTGATAGAGGCCCTGGGCCCGGCGGAGGCAATATAAAAATGTAAAAAGAAAGCGTTTAGAAATAAGGATTGTGTGTATGCCTTGAACATGCTCACCATCGAAGGCATCTTCTTTCGGCGGCGTCGTGTGTCGGGTCGCTCTCTTCCCTAAGATATGTTTGAGGAGGGCGATGGCTGGCACATGTGTCATACTCGTGATCGGGTGCTGCTTGCGGGTCATTGGTATGCTCGCGGTATACACAAGACACAAGATAGTAACAGGACCAAATTGTTATAACCTTAGATTAAGATATAACTTGCCTTTATTAACTAAACAAAATACAAGCTAAAACTAAAACTACAAATACAGTTAGACTGCCCATAGACCGTTGAAGGTCAATCCAAATGCTCAAGCCCACTACCAGTTGGCAGAGTACCCAGCATGCTGGCGGCATTACCACGTTGAATGGCAATGCTTATGCGTTGAGCCAGAAACACGCCAGCATTTTGGTCACGCGTCGCATTAACCAGGCGCTCTGAAAGATTTTCGAAAATGAGGTGAGCTCCCGGTCCCCATAACTAACTTTCCTCTCCCTGTATTGTGAGTCATCATCATCATCATAATCAACCTTTTAACAGTCCACTGCTGGACTTTTAGCCTACCCTCGAAAGGGTGATTGGGCCATATCCACCACGCTGGCCCAGTGCGGATTGGTGGATTCACATACGGCATTGTATTGTGAGTAACTAAAGTAAATTCATTTAAGTTAACAAAATTATTGTAGTTAATTATAATAAAAGTCACGAACCTTGGTGACCGTGGAGTTGCATTTTTTTTTTAAATTCGACGGAAACAAACGTTGTGTCTTATCAATGTTTAAAACATTCGGACACACTTATGAACTGAAATGTAAGTACAATTAAATTTACGTTTAAAGACTGATTAGATTCCATTCATTAGATTTTCGCGTGTGACTACAAAATAGACATAAAAATTGTTTTCACCAAAATAAAAGCAACGATACCGAGAGATCTACAAAAGGGCAAGTGTGAGAGGATCCTCTGTCCGGAAATCAGTGGTGCCATAATAAAGAGCTGCGCGAGAAAGCGTCTCACGCTGTGTGATAGATGCCCACAGACCGAACGACAAAAAATAACAAAATCGACTTAGCAAACATGTTTAATAAAACGAATGACTCGCCCGTATATCTTCACCTGCTTAGTATGACATAAATTATAATAACATTATGTTGTACACGCTCAAAGAGGAGTCCCAACAAATTCTTATTCACTAGAAAATAAGACGTTTCATAAAAGTTGATCGAGTTATTAAGATGATTTCGAAATAGAAATAAATTTTGAAATATTTCGATCGCCTTCTGTTGAACAGACTGTTGTTATTTTGTGTTAATGCGCTCACATTCTCGCACCATCCCTCACAAAATGTTTACATTGTATGAACATGGTATTAATTACAGTGACAGAGCTTTATTTTTTGTTTTATCATTTAATAATAACCATCGCTTATTCCGTTTAACCGTTACGGTCTCACTCATTCCTATTTCGAATCAACATAAAACAGAACAAATCACTTTATTAATATATGGTTTAACCTAGGCACTTCACATAACAGTTCCCCTGATAAACAAGAAAACAAAGCAATTGGTGATGACAGCAAGGGGCTGAAACAAAGAACTGAAGCTCGATCCCCTTTCTAAGCGCCATAATGATAATCAAAGTAGGTTCCGCATAATTAGCGCTAAACAATATTTAGTAAGTACCGATTAACTCCATAAAGTCGCATTAAATTAGAAGCACCGTAAAAATCAATTAGAGAGTCCATCGTGATGTAACCGCACGCTTCCGAATTCGTCCTTTTATTAACAATTAGATGGGTTTATGTGTGGAGTAGGTGCCGGATTAGGCGAGTTTCGGACGACGTGCGTGTCTCCACAGGACGAGGAGGGCTTAGCCTCGGGGGACGTTGCGACCCTTCCAGCCATACGATGACAGCTGCCTTTGTCATGTCCGAGGAGGAATTTTATACCGCGAAATTGACAGCTACGCGGCGTCGTTCCTCATCGACGCAACGTGTTCCCAGAGATGTTTCGATGAGCGCAATAAAGTATTCGGCCGAGTCCGCGGCGACTGAGTGAGGCGCTCCGAGTTCACGCGGCGGGGTCCGATTTATGTTGTTTTATATTGTCTTGTCCGCTTTTGTTAATGTGAAAACTAAATCAGTAAGTATGTATTTTTGCTACATCATTTTGTTTATTACCGTAGAGGTTCAGTCCATCGTCATGACAACGTGCAATAATTTCGATTTATTTGATTGAGTGTCTCATGCCAAGATACTTTTGAATGCTGGTAACAAAAAAAAAAAAAAAAATTGGCATTTCTTTACAGTCTATTATTATCTCTTTTATTGGTTTCGCTAATCATTTGACCTGCGATTTCTTTAATGTATATTTTTGATTTTTCTAATGATTTGGCCACGTGGGGTTTCACATTTGACCTTTTGCAGCGAAAGTTTTTTTTTTTTTTTTTTTTTTTTTTTTTTCTTTTCCTGCTGACAATTAACTTTACGTCCAAATCACTCTCAATATTGGTACGAATATATAAAATCCAGCAATCAAATTGGGTTTTTTTGCTGTCTATTTTTTATCTAATTTAAAAATGGTTTGACCTCATATGTTTTCTCATATTACCTCTGCAGCGGAAGTAAATTCCTGCTGACAATTGAATTTACTTCCAAACATCTTTCAAATCAGTCTAAATATTGGCATTGGTGTACCAAATAAAGCTAATATATTATTACTAGCTGCGCCCCGTGGTTTCACCCGCGTAGTGATGAAAAATGGTGATGATGATGATGAAAAGCTAGCTAGCTTATGTCACTCTCTGGCTCTTGAACTATACCCATGCAAAAAATTAGGTTGATCCGTTGTTCTGTTGCAGCGTGAAAGAGGAATAAACATCAATACATCTATACATACAAAATTTCGCGTTTATATTATTAGTAGGATGTAAACGAGACCTCAGTATTGATTAGTAAATTCATTCTGCCACAAATGATGACAAAAGTCTGATTTTATCTGCAAAAATAATGAGGTGGAGAAATAAAATAGTTATTATTATACTACCACTATCGGTATTGTTTATTTTTTTCTGCGAGTATTGTTTTGCCAAGGAATCCAATAATCAAAGAACACGTATTACTAACTTAATCTTTAGGGCTTTTGATTTTCAGTTGGAGTTGATAATATGTAATAATGACGTCACCAACCAATATCAGGGCGAATCACGCCCGAAGGTGAACTCATTTAAAAGAGAAGACTCCAAAGTTCCTCAATTCGAACCCTCTGAGACCGTGTAGGAATGTCCCATTGATTTTCCTTCAGATTATGCTTCGTGAAAGTATTTTCCAACTTAGGCATTTGATCTCGGTGAATACTTTACTAAATCTTATGCTTTGGAGGCAGGCTTAGGGTTTTATTAATTTCGATAAAGTATTTTTTGCGATAGATTTTTTTAAAGAAAAAAATATTTTCTCCTTCTGCAATAATAATAATCTATATTTACTATAATGCACAATACATAATTAAAGTAGCAGCGGCCCCTGCACTAAGCGAGAGCTTGTATCGGAGGAACCAACAACAAGTTAACAATTTAAGTTTCATGGGCTGACAACCATTGTCTATTAATCAGATACTAAATCAAATCAAAGCAGTCTATACAATACTAATTTAGTAGGATTATAATCTAGGTAGAATTATGTAAGAGAAAATAACTTCATTTGTTACGTAATTGGAAGTCACCTAGGTCACAACGCTTGGTTTGTGAATGCTTATTTATTTTGACTCAAACTAAAAAAACAGTAACTTAAGATGACGTGTGATTTAAAGCCCATGGCAATATCACCTGATCATGATCATGATCAGCCAGAATAGGTCCACTGCTGAACATAGGCCTCCCCCTTTAACCTCCACACTGAACGACAGCCTGCCTTTTTTTTCCACGGGATGCCCGTGACTCTCACGATGTCGTCCGGCCTACCTACGCTGCGTCTTCTGGTTCATGGTCTCCACTTCAGAACCTTTCTTCCCCATCATTGCCAATATCGTCACGATGGCTCGTCAGTATAATGACATTATCTCTACATAGTATAAATTGAAGTCGCTTTCTGCGTCTGTCTGTATGTCTGTATGGCCGCTAGCTCCTCCTAAACCACGCAACGGATTTTGATGCGGTTTTGACCATCAGTTAGATACATTTTCAAGGAAGGTTTATATATATAAATAGCGACCCGCCCCGGTTTCGCATGTAAATTACACCCGTGCAAAGCCGGGAGGGCGGGTCGCTAGTAAATGATAAGATAGAAATTGAAATTGATTCAAAAATTTCACATTATATTAGGTCAGTAAAAGATATTCTCTATACCAAGTCTGTCAGATCAGACACAAACACTGGGTTGAGTCTGGCTGCTCCAAACACATCCGATGCATACTCGTGCAGAGTACGTACACCCGCCACACTTGTAGCGGTAGTGTGCGCTCTGCAGGTTGATTCACAGTTTGTATAAATTAAACACCTCATCCATGTCTGCTCATTTTGTTTTTATGTTCACACATATTTTTAAGTTACAATCCAGATCTGAACCGATAATATAATATAATACTAGCGGGCCGCCCCGGCCTCGCTTGGGTATAGTCTATGTTACCGGGGATAGTGTAACTTTCCAACAGTAAAATATTTTTTTAAATCGGTCCAGTACTTTATGAGCCAATTCGTTACAAACATACTTACATACAAATCTTTCCTCTTTATAATATTAGTATACATAGGGGATATAATGATTTGTAAGATTGTAATTTGATAGCCCGTTGGTCCAGTTGGTAGTGAACCTGCCTTCTGAGCTTGGGGGCGTGGGTTCGATTCCCACCTAGGACAAACATTTGTGTGATGAACATTTGTGTTTGTTCTATATCTGGGTGTTAATATCTATTTAAGTATGTATTAAAACCTATATATGAATATATATCAGTCTCTGGCAGCCATATCACAAGCTTTGCTTAGTTTGGGGTCAGATGACCGTGTGTGCAAAAATGTCCCGAATATTTATTTAATTTGTGTAGTGTATATATAATAAAATAAATATCACCTATACGTTTAAAATAACACCTATTGTTTGTTAACTCAGTTAAGTATTAACAACTGGAACATTCCCGTATAGCGTAAGCAGATCGATGAATTTTAACGAACTAATTGATACGTTCGGTTTTAGCTAATTAAGGTAATTAAAGCAAGCGGGATACTGTTGCCACTGTGTGAATTCGCCGTATTGTGTGGTTTTATCTCGTACTAGCTGTTGCCCGCGACTTCTTACGCGTAGACTTTCATATAATATTATTGCCCCCTTAATTCAGCCTTTTCACAAAATCATTTCTTAGCGTTCCTCAACACCCCACAAATAATCTACTTGCCAAATTTCGGCTTCGTAATAACGAAACTATAAAAAAAACATTTACTTCTTAATCCGCCTTTTTCGGAAAAATATTAATACAGTATTTATTTATTTCAAACCAGTAACCTGGCTCAACGCATAAGCATTGCCATTCAACGTGGTAATGCCGCCAGCATGCTGGGTACGCTGCCAACTGGTAGTGGGCTTGAGCAATTGGATTGTCTTTAGACCTTCAACGGTCTATGGGCAGTCTAACTATATTTGTAGTTTTAGCTTGTATTTTGTTTAGTTAATAAAGGCGCTAGCCCAGGAAAAAAAAAGTAACATGAATACCAAATTTCATTTCCCTAACATCAAAAACAAAGGACTTTCATACAAATTTTCAATCTTCATTTGCCCCCGTTAATTCAGCTTTTTCGCAAAATGCTTTCTTAGCAAACCTCTACACCCCATAAGAAACCTGCCAAATTTCCGCTCCGTAGGTAAAGGTAGTTTTTTTTAAACCTATTTACCTAATTTTCGAGATTTCGTGATGTGAGTGAGTATATAAATTTCGCTTTTATATATAGGTATAGATAGGTACGTAGTTACCGCACATATACTTAACAAGGGTTGGTATTCTGGCAGATGATATTATTGTTTTTTTGTTTGTTTTATATTTGTAAATACTTTGTCAGAGGTAGATGTTTTGAATTAAATACGAGATGCGAGAAGCCGAGTGCAGATGAATAGCCATAGATAAATTATTAAACGTAATGTTTTCAGTTATCTCCGATGTTGGAGGAATGCCGATCACATCTTGGAGGATCGATGTGCCGATACCGTCCGTACGCATCTAGTAGCTGCTACTTTGTTATCGGCGTGAACCAGCAAATCTAATTTATCGAAGTCACGAAGATATATCGACGCCTATTTTACTAAATAACATGACGTCTAACACACTATGTCACAATAAATATTCATATCTTGGACGGCAAACAACGCTAATATATTACAATATTAATGTAGCGCGTTATATTTCTAATCACAGGACCTAATAAACACTCGCAGATAATATTAAAAGCAACAAATTGATCGATAACTTATGTATAGATACGGTAAATTAAAGAATTCAGATAAGATCTAGAGCAGTTTTCGTCATTAAATAGAATTGATATGATTTCCGGCACGGATCAGGGTTCGCTGGTCGTTCAACTTTGTTTTCAATTAATAATGTCCGAACAAGCGAAAGGTTTGAACGCATAAATCCTTCGTAAAAATCTGTTTAGTAGCGCAATAAATAAAACTGAAGGTCCGGAATCATCTCCATGCATATAGAGGCAATATTACGCAATAGTTTGATTTATTGGGTTCGGCAAGGTGCACGAAATTCTAACGGCTCGCCCCATTCGCCTCCTCGGGCGTGATAAAATTTTGGCTCGCCAATTTTCTCATACATGTGAAAAACTATTCGGCGAGGCCGGGTGATAAATGTGAAGTCATGAATAAATTTGCCCCACTGTACGGAAATCTGAAGTGATTAGGTCCGACACCTTATAAGAAGACAGGTGTAGACGCACCTGTTTTATTTTAGTAACTAGTACGAGAGTAAGTATGCAATATTGTATCATACATCATATGGAACGCTAAGAACACAGACTTCAGACGTTTCTAATCAGTGTAGCATTTCGTTCGTAAACTTTTAAATATTTAATATGCTTAGATAATGGCGTTGATTCTGTCATACACACTGAACTAATCCAATCTGACAGGTCTAAAATTATCTGCGTCCCTTTTCAATTCAATATGTGAGAAAAGGAAGACGTCAATTTTAGGGCTAGTAAATTTAGTTTAGTTTAGAGAATGGTACAACAGAATTGACACCAATGGTGCCAATTCTGTTGTGCTATTATCTAAACTAAACTAATCTGACAGGACTAAAATTATCAGCGTCTCTTTTCATTTCAGTATGTCAGAAAAGGATGGCAACCATTTTAGAGCTGTCAAATTTAGTTTAGTTTAGATAATGGTACAACAGAATAAACACCAATATCTATTTAATTTTACGTTGATGGACCTAGTGGGTAATTTCTAAGGTTCCATACCAGAGACCTTTATAGTAAGATTACGAATACACAAGACTTGGCGGTTTTCTGCGAAAAAACTACATCTGTTGTTACACTCCGCGTTTTTAGGGCATTCCTTTGAAAATCTCAAAAAGCTTGGAGTTCCTCATGTTAACATTTCTAGAGAGGTCCAGTTTCATGATCACTTAGTATTTAATACCGGGGTTTTGCTTTACAAAGCACAAGTGCGGAGCCAGATGAAGTGTTGCCACCACTGGAATAGCTCACCGGAATACCAGCTGCAGCTTCTTAACTCCCTAGAGCAGCGAGCTACTAGAAAGGCGGAATGAATGGCTGTTAGCTACTATAAAAAAAAATTGAGGGTGCCGTTTAGCAAAAACATGTAAAACTATGCAGCGTAGATGTTTGCAGAATTATATTGAAAGTATAAGTTTAAACAATTCATAACTTTTTAAATTCACGTAATAGATAGTTACTTTTTTAAATCCATTTTATTTTTAATAATTTATTTTAAGCCCATTTTTCACTTAGAATTAAAAAAAAGTATCAATAACAAAAAAAAACTAAGTAATAACTTAAATGTGTGCTGTTTATTTGTTTAAGAAATTAATAAAAAAGCAAACATTCTTCAAAGTACAGAACCACAGACGGAACTCTTGACGAGCGAGTTGCGATCACTTTATGGTGAATTTATTTAGAAATGTTCATATGTTTACAAAATGTTACAAAACAATATTGTTTTCTTATTTCCTGAGCATTTAATTTCGGAAACGATGACCTCAGAAAGTAACACAATCAAAAACATAACTAATAATCAAACAAAATGCGACGAGGTATGCCATCTGGCGGTGCGCGGTGGCAACTAGGTGCCGGTAATCCAAGCTTCCAACCAACTTCCTCTTGGCTACATAGAACCGCACTTTGAAGAAATCACTGACAAACTATTTACTGCAACCGCTAATAGGTATCATCCATCACTCGTACTGCAAGCGTTGACAGGAATCATGGCCGGCCTTAGCTCTTACAAAAATATTTTAAAAAAACAACACTGCAGTAACGCATCGTTCCAGAACATGTTAATAGGTATTGTAGAGTGCTTTAATTCGAGCTGAAAGCCAATTAATTAAAATCAGTGCCTTCAGCAAACATTTTTATTGCGGCAATCATCTGCAATGCTCTCCGATCTCCGTATAAAGGTGGGTATAAAATATTATTGGTGTCGCACGCCGCGGTCTGATTGGTTCCGTACATTATTAGCTGTTATTTGTGTTGTCAATGTTTATGACCGTTTTATGACCGCTGGCGGTTATATTGCGGATTCAATTGCTATAGTAACGGATTTGATTAACTAAACCAATCGATCGGTTTTGTTTGTCGCCAAATGAGTAGGTACAGTTTACGATCCATATCACTGAATGCGGAATATTACGATTGATCATGGCTTATTTGTACAGAATTACGATCTGGTATAAAAATGTCTGTGAGAATATTGGTTCGCCTAGATGAAACGATTTAATGATAACTATAATATCTAATGCCGTACCTCGTATACCATAGACCAGCTTCATTAAAAAGCCACCATAATAGCCTAGAGTTTTTCAATCCTATCATCGTCATCATCAAACAGAAGACGTCTACTGCTATAGGCCTTCCCCTTAGGCCTCCACACTGAACGACAGCCTGCCATCTGCATCCACTGGATGCCCGTGACTCTCACAATGTCGTTGATCCATCTAGGTAGCGGGAGGTCTACTCGTAATCCGGTTTTAATCCTATATCCAATAGTATAGTATGAAAAATCTTTACAATCTGTACAATCATTTTCATATTTTATTTCACGTGCAATCCATTATTGTATTTATTGTATTAAACAGGACTCTTGGCGTTGGATTCGGCCCCACCAATGCTTCTCAAAAGTCCGGGCTAGACCACTGAATTTAAATAGATAACTACAATAAAATCAGTGTTTCTGGCTCAACGCATAAGCATTGCCATTCAACGTTAATGCCGCCAGCATGCTGGGTACGCTGCCAACTGGTAGTGGGCTTGAGCATTTGGATTGTCTTTAGAGCTTCAACGGTCTATGGGCAGTCTAACTGTATTTGTAGTTTTAGTTTTAGCTTGTATTTTGTTTAGTTAATAAAGGAAAAAAAAACAATGTCAAAAAAATCGATCCTTCTTGCCTCATACCTGCAAAATGTGGAATGAGCTACCTTCTACGGTGTTTCCGAGAAGCTACAACATGGGGTTCTTCAAAAGGCGAGTTAATCGAGTTCTAAAGGGTCGGCAACGTATTTGTGATGCCTCGGGTGTTACAAGTATCCATAGGCGACGGTGACTGCCTTCCATAAAGCAGCCCGTCTGCTTGTTTGCCACCTATGGCATAAAAAAAAACAGGTGATGATCGAGTGATTAGTATGATTCATCAACTTGTCCTTCAATATGGCCTTGTTAAGTCCGAGGTGCTTTACTACAAGTAGGTACTTACTAAGTGCCAGTTTTTGAGATCGGTCATGCTTTACTCTGGCTCGAATAGAACGTCAACCACCACGATATCATATCGTGGCGATCGACCGGTCCTATCGCTGGGAGCTGGGCAGTGCTCGTTGACACCCTCTCTAGCTTTAGGTTTGTTTTCCTGGTTTGAAACAAATTGTTTAAGTTTGTTATAATATAGTATTCATGTACACATTTTAAATACAGTAGAATCCGTTTATTATGACTCCGCCTATATTGTGACCAACCGATTATTATGACGTAATTACACTACGAAGTTTGGTTTTCATATAAAAACTTATAACAAAAGTCGGATATAATGACTTCTTTTACAGTGACATGTCGCTTATTATGACCCATTTTTAATAAATTACGTTCGGTTATAATGACCGACATGGCGATGTCTTCTATACACAATAGTATTAGAGACTGTTCCAACAACAACAAAACAAACATCAACAACAACAAACAACAATTAAATGAAAAAACAAAAGCAGACAAAAATTACAGATTACTTAACTGACTGTATAACGTGCAATTTTTATTTTTATTTAATATGTATGTATACAATACATACTATGTTTCTCTATTAAAACATTTAAGTACATATTTACATAAAAAGTTTTTTTTTACAAAGCGATTTGAATGACATCCGCTTATTATGACGTGTTTGTCAATTCCTTTCGATGTCATAATAAACGGATTCTACTGTATTTTTTTCTTCTAGGTAACAATAATTTAATACTTTCTTGCCATCTTTGAGTACCTAAGCCGAAAAATACTACAGCAACTATGTCTGGGCTATTATGGTAACAATTCGCTTTCATTACGACAAAATAAAGTCATTGACTTATTTCTATGGCAGACTCTGATGTTTTAAGTACTTCACTTGACACTTCGTCATACCTTATCAGACCGACAAACTTAGCTTACTTTGGTAAATCATCCGAGAAGCTTTGGTTTTGATAATATGGAAGGCTTTAATTCGCAAGAAGGCTAGAATTGTAGAAAGATGTCTTAGAGAAATACATATAGCACTAAATAAACATCCACGATAAAGAAAAATCATACTACAATCATACTAATCATATAGCCCGTTGGTCTAGTTGGTAGTGAACCTGCCTTCTGAACTTGGGGGCGTGGGTTCGATTCCCACCTAGGACAAACATTTGTGTGATGAACATTTGTGTTTGTTCTATATCTGGGTGTTTAATATCTATTTAAGTATGTATTTAAAAATATATATGTATGTATACCAGTCTCTGGCAGCCATATCACAAGCTTTGCTAAGTTTGGGGTCAGATGACCGTGTGTTCAAAAATGTCCCGAATATTTATTTATTTACTAATATTATAAATGCGAAAGTGTGTTTGTTTGTTGGTTTGTTTGTTCCTCTTTCACGCTGCAACGGAACAACGGATCGACCTGATTTTTTGCATGGGTAGTTCAAGAGCCAGAGAGTGACATATGATACTTTTCATCATCATCATCACCATCACCGTTTCTCATCACTACGTGGGTGAAACCGCGGGGCGCAGCTAGTAATATTATAACTGCGAAAACTTTATGGGTTTGTTTGTTCCTCTTTCACGCAGCAATAGAGCTACGGATCGACCTGATTTTTTGCATGGGTATAGTTCAAAGGCTGGAGAGTGACATAAGCTACTTTACATTGTCATCATCATCATCATCACTACGCGGGGCGTAGCTAGTTAGAAATAAAGATCAAATGCATTTTATATCGCCTTTAACTAACAAGAAATTTTACTAATACTTACTACACACTATAGCTACCCATTGGACGTTGAAGGTACTAGTGCAGTTTCATCTTCAATCTGCATTGGATTATCGTCTCGCAGCCCCGTGTGTAGTCTCCTCTTGAATTTAGCTTTTCCGAGAGTAAAGTAAATTAAAATGGTAAAAAAATGGATTTTTGGCCTTCAGGCGACTACCAGTATTATTGCAACCTTTACCATCAATTAGATTGAGCCCTGTCGTCCTGTAGGCAGGCAGCGTTGAGATTTTTTTGTTCGATACTTTTTTAGGGTGACGTGCTCAGAGGGTAAGCGTAGCCCTATTGCTGTCACTCCACCGCCATCCATCCGTCCATCCGTATGTCCGAGTATATAACAGGCATCTAGGTCCTAAACGAAATAAGTTACAGAACATAAATTTTTATATAATTTGTTAAATGATGACTCAACACCGAATATTGACTGAGATTTTTTTTAAATACTATAATAAATATCTTCATCATGCTATCCCATACCTACATAGAAAAGGCATATTTTTTATCTTTTTCTGACCCTGACATGTAGTATCATTGTGTAGAGCTGGTTAAGTAAAGCACAAATAATTTGTTGCTTATTTTTCTCCTCAAAATTAAAGAAATGATTTATTTCCTCAAAGTTGTATTTTTTAGACTTTTTTATTATGGGGTCTATCTCAAAAGCTAAACTACCCATCAACTTGAAATTTCTGTATATTATCTGTAATATTATCTTGTACTTTAAAACCAATTCTAAAAACTTGCCAAGCGCGTGTGGGACTCACGCCAACGATCCCGAATCAAATGGAAAAATGAGTTGTGTGGGAGTCCTAACTTTCGGTGTGCGAGTCCAACTCGCACTTGGCAGTTTTTTTTAATAATACGGTCTATTACGTTAAGAAAATGTGTTATAATATATGTAAGTAAAATATTTAATAGCACTTCAGGAGTACTTAACGTGCATTAAATGCTTCTATCAATTTAAAAAAGATCTTAAAGACTTCTCTTGTAAGATCAAAATCGGTCAGCTGTTGATTGTGATAGTGAATAAATATCTACCCTATCTAGAATAGGTATCTACGTATACGATTTCTTCACTTCACTGTAGACCCAACTACACCAAGAGGTAGAGAATATTTTTCTAATTTTTGGTTGCACATTTGTTTTGATGTTTATTCAGTATTTCATTTGGCTCACCATCACCATTTCAGCCGTAGGACGTCCACTGCTGGACATAGGCCTCCCCCATCGATCTCCAAAAGGGCCGGTTGGATGCGGCCTGCATCCAGCGTTTCCCTGCGGTCTCTTTTCGGTCGTCTGTCCATCTTATGGGTGGACGTCCTACGCTGCGCTTACCAGTCCGTGGTCTCCATTCGAGAACCTTTCGGCCCCATCGGCCATCTGTTCTGCGTGCTATGTGCCCTGCCCACTGCCACCTCAACTTGCTAATCCGGTGGGCTATGTCGATACCTTTTGTTCGTCTACGGATCTCTTCATTCGACTCGATCTCGTAGAAAAACCAACATAGCCCTTTCCATAGCTCGTGTGACTTTAAGATTGCCATTTAGTACTAAAACAAAGTTTTTTCAGTTAATTTCTAAGTTCATATTATGATTCCAACTAATCTCTGAGTCGCATAAGCTCAAAGCTGTGTGTCAAACCTGATTTGGTTTTAAAGTTTTCTTAAACTTGATAACTACTTACATAAAAACTTTAAACCAAAGTAAGGGTGCTACTTGCCCAAATATCTAGTCCAAGCTTAGTAACAAACTTAGAGAAAATAAAATAGAAAGAAAAAAACTGGTCCTGGTGCTGGTTTTGATAATTTAGAGATGAATTTAGAGAAATAGATTTATTTTATTTTATTGCTTATTTTATAGTTTATCTATCTATCTAAATTTAATATCTATGTGAAACAAAAGACTCAAAATGTTTTTGTTTATATGAAACTCATAACAACCCATCATAGAATTTTTTAATACCATTGACGTGTAAATTTATAATTATGAATAAATGACTTTGACTTTGACTTTCCCTACCCCCTTTCCCTAAATTTTTTTTTGAAGGAAACGGATCACGGTATCGGTGGATACAACTCGCCCGGATCCGTGGCTAATAAAACCGACACCGGGATCCGTGGATACAAACCCAAATTTAATACTACATACAGATAGTTGAATTTACTTCTCCATTGCTACCCAGCTGGTAACGAATCCAGCATGTTACAGAATGGTAAACACGTTGGGACAGATAAATGCTAGATTATGATTCACGTTGCATAAATGCGAACTACGCAAAATAAAATTGTTTTAAACTATTACGGTTGTTTACTAAAGTTATATGATTATTTACGTAGTTTTTTTTGTCTTCCATTTAACCTTGTGCATGTAAGCCGAAATATTGGGCGCCTATTCCACAACCTTACCACGGTAAATGAGTAGGTGAAGAACAAAACCTCACATTTCCACTTTTGAAAATTTCGTTTTTTTTTTCTTTGGGCAAAAAATTATAAATTGATTGAAGCATTTAAGTAAAACCTTATCAAAAACACCTCTTTACCTGTATAAATTTTCATTTGAAATCGAGAGTTTCGAACAAAACCACACTTTTCCGTTGAAAAAGAGAAATTCCGTCGACAAATTTTTAAGTATTCTCTTAAATTTGAAAAACTGGAAATGTGAGGTTTTGTTCTTCACCTCCTCAAATATCCCGTAAATAATAATATAAATGAAATATATTTAAAAAAAAAATTGTGATGTCTCAAGTTGTATCCATTGGTGACCCTAATATAATAACCAATTCTATTATAAACTTAATTGTAGTAGATTTTGAGAATTTATCTTTGTTATAGATATACTCTATTTACTCATTCTTTTAACCCTGTAAATTAAAATCCGGGAATGAAATGCCTCTTAAAAAGTTGAAAAGAGTGTTCTTTTATTAGCCCTTAAGCATTGTTTAAGAGTTGTAAGGTAAAGGGAGGGACCCTAGTCGGGTAACCGACGACTTTTGCCGGGTCATTATCGACTCTCCCCATTTTGTTTGTACGCTTCTCCAGACTGAACCATTTAGTTAACTCGATTTATTCCTTTTTTTAGAATAGCAGAGTTATAGCTTCATTAATGAAGGGAGAGTTTTTTTTTATATCCTATTTGAAGAGTATATTATGCTAGCCGATATCTTGCACAGCGTATAAGCATTGCAATTCAACGCGGCAATGCAGCCAGCATTTTGGGTACGATGCCTGCTGGCAGCGGATTATTAGATTAGTTTAGTTTTATATATTAGTAGTTGTTTATATTTTATGTTTTCATTAATTTTCTGTTATTTGATGTGTTAAATTACTGAGTACTACTAAATACGTACCTCTGCATGGTGCAATTACATAAATATCGTGCAATTTTTTAGTGCAAATATTAGCTGTTTTCCTTATGGTGGTTTCCAATCGGCAAATTTCTCGGATAACTACTTGGAATTTTTAAGATTTTCGTGGTCATTAAGATTAGAATGTTTACATGATTATGTTGTGAGATTATGTGAGAATTTGTTGTTGTGGTTGTTGAAAAAAAAAACATTTTAAATATTCCAGTCAATGAAGCCCTAAACCTTCATATGCTTGTACTTAGTAGCTAAAAGAACCGAAAGGGAAATAAAGAGAAAAGTAAAACGTATTATTTGCTTTTGAGGTACAAATACCTAAACAACAAAATAATATGCCAATATATCTAATGAAATAAAACCGTATTAATTGAAATAAAGATTTAATTACAATCATTACATAATTTTATTCATAATAATAATTAATAGTTATTATAATATATATTCTATAAATATCTAGTTACATAGAACATTTAATTTTAAGCGAATGTATTCGATTTGGTCACATCGTAAAATATTTGACGTAATGTTGATAATGTAAACCTCCTTTGAGCGGTATATTGTGATTTAACAAGGAGATCTTTAAAAAAACTGTATTTATTTTATATTGTGACAAGTATCCTAGTTTTTAATCAGTTAAATTCGTAAAGTTTACTGCATACTTAAATTGTAGAATATATACCGCAAGTCCTTCTATTGGGTTTTATACATTTATCGCTGTAATGAATCTCTGGTAGGGAAATAAAATAGATAACTTATTTCATGACTGTTAATCTTGAGCACTTAGATCAACCTAGTTTATTTAAAGGTTAAATTGAATTTATAAAATAAATAGCGACCCGCCCGCCCGGCTTCGCACGGGTGTAATTTACGTGCAACCGGGGCGGGTCGCTAGTTATATATATATAAACCTTTCTCGAAAATGTATCTAACTGATGGTGAAAACCGCATCAAAATCTGTTGCGTGGTTTAGGAGGAGTTAGCGGCCATACAGACATACAGACAGACAGACAGACGCGGAAAGCGACTTCAATTTATACTATGTAGAGATAATGGTTACTAGGATTTTGTCCATATTTGAGTGCATTTGTTTATTTAACAACTGCCTTCGGTGAAATGACTATCATACATTATTTATCCCAAATTAGGCAGAATTCAATAATTGATACTGGAATAGGCATGATGACATTATCTAATTGAAATCATTATTTTAATAAGTTGGAAACGTTCTAAAATTGAATTTATTTTAGGAGTAGAATTAATAATTATATTGATCAAAGAAAAATATGAAATACAGCAATCCGCCATGACAAGTGAAACGTCAATCAATGTGACGCCACGTTATGAAATAAACTCAATTTTGTTTGAACGTTTAGTACTGCTGAAATAGTGCCTATAATCCTGCTATCGTAAGTAAACGCTGTAAATGCTTTTGGCACGATATCAAATTATAGAATTTAATTAGAAAATTAAAAAACCCTTTTTTTTAGAGATAAATACATTTTTGATGTATTACATGACCAAGAACAGTTTATGAAAGTAGCCATCATGCTTATTGTACTAATTACTTTTAACTGACTTCAAAAAAGGAGGATGGTTCTGAATTCGATCCGAATGATAATTTTACTGATTAAAAAAACTTTTTTATTCTTATGCTGAGCTGTATTATCTTCAGTCATCATGAAATTTATTACAACTCCTTAAACTCTCCAACTCCAAAAAATTCCTTTGAAATAATGTTGAATGAATGTCCCGTAAAGTAGTCGATGAGTTACGTTGCATTGAAATAATTCATTATTTTCCGATTTGTTTTGTATAAACAACTACACAATAGACTAGACGGATCCTAGCGGGTTTCATTGAAATAGGTAGGTGAGCTGATTTTTTGCAATGTGATGCGAACCGATGCGGTATATCCTAATATGTAGCCTTTAGATTTACCTATTGAATATGATGTTTTGTGTTAAATTAATATTAATATACATACAACATTTACAGATAGAAGCACATAGTCGTGTAAAGACGGATCAAGTGAGAAAGTACAGATGCAAAATGCAATCCCCAGTGATATTACAGCTAGTTACAGCTATTAAATAAAGTTCTAATAAGAACATATGTTTTAAACTGTATCTATTCAAATGTTATAATATGGCCAGATTTCAATCTTTCAAATTAAAAATAAATAAAATTAGTAAGTATAATGTGCATTGATTTACTAAAATTAAATGCGATTCTTATAGTTTCATAAGTGCTTGCACCCTTAATAAAATAAAATATTCAAAATATATTTATGTACAGGTATACTAATAATACTTTAAAACAATATTTATAAGTTTGTTTCGACATGTCAGCAACATCGAATGCAGCGAAATCATATTAAATACTTTGTACACTTTATAATATATGAAACTAAAATAGAAAATCTACAAAACATTTTATGTACAGGGACAACAACAATAACCAAATCGACCTTCTATCGACTTAAGATTTTAACAAAACTAAACAATAGTCACGTATGGTAAAGAATGGACTGTCTGAGTGTACTTATTTCTCGAAAGTACGCTAAGCTATAAGAAGTCTTCACCTGGACTAACGAACAACTTCTTACGTCAAAGGATTGAAATCTAAATCAAATTGGAAGAACTTAAGAACAACAAATACAAGATTCCTTACCTAAACATACATAAATGTATCATATTTTCGGTAATTACAATTACAATAACCTACAGAACCAATAAAGGTTTTCCAATTATACAATTAAGTACGCTCTTCGTGATTTGTAAATAAATTGAATGCAATATTTTCTTAAATCTATAAAAATACTGAGCAACGTCGATACCATTATCCTTCGTCTCGTTTGATTAATTAAGTACTAAGAACAATTTTTCGAAATAACAACATCAAATGAAATTCACGAAGTTTTAACTGTTTTATGCAATCGTAACTTTAACCGTGCGTTTTACCTCAAAAATTACACTATGCGATATCCAAATAAATTTATATGTATACGAAATTAAATAGGTACAAAGTTTATTTTGACCTATTAATTATGTATAGTCAGCCAAAGTCCTATTTCTCTACTTATTTGCATTGATTTTATTTAAATTAAATGAAACACTGTGCCACTGAAAAGTTTGACAGTCCTTAGTTGTCGACGGGCGGGACAGCGACCCAGGTTTCACGAGCTTTACCTGAAACAAGCAAATGTTGATTAGCTACATGAAATAGTAATCTCATTGGTTCAGTAAGAACTATTTAGTTGTTGTGCTGTACATAGCAATGAGAATTATTGTTATTAAAGTACATAATTACAGTATTATAGAACTCAACTGAATAGACACCGAAAAAACGAATACAATTTTGTATTGTCATTTGTTAATATTCATTATGGAAACAAAAAAGCCGAGCAACGTTAAAGAAGACTATCACTATGCTTCTTCACTACCAAAAACTACTTTATTCTTAAAACTTATAAGGTACTATTAATTCATTCTGAACCATAAAAAGTATCTCAAAAAGAATAGCGGTATTTAAATTAAGAAAAAAGAAGTCCAACCCGATAGCTGTTCTGATTCTATCGCGGCATCGCCCGCCGCTGTGTTCACACATATAAACCGAAAAAGTAAAAAAAATATAAACCAATCGAGGTGAGGTGACGAAACGTTCAGTCTCATTATCTGAGAATTTATTAACGAATCGGTCGGACCGGAAAACCAAAATGTGAAAGAAATAAAAATTCGACCTCGGCCGCGGTCATCTAAAGTTTGTAGCGGCGTCAATGAAAAAAGAAGTCAAACAGGTTATCCCAGCGACCTGGGCCTGAATGAAACAGAGGACCCGAGTCAGGATCGAGAGATAAGAGGTAAGATTAGGGTCGTCGAAAAAAAGGAAAGCAGCTTTTAATGCGGAGGTAGTGTTGTGAATGAAGAGGATCCATTGAGATTCCGCGCCCACGCAGCCGCGGCAGCAGGCGCTATCGCCCTGTCTGGAGCCCGCCGCCTCTACCCCGCGCCGCGCTTCTCCCTGACGCCTCTATGACAATTCATTATTGTCCTCCACATGTTACATTTACTCTCGAATAATTGCCGTCTGTGTTATTTAAATTCGTTCCTTTGAATTTAAGAGCTTCCGTAAGACCACCGGCCATCGTCTCCGGCAGAACAACCCCTTAGGCTATTACGAAACTTAACTATGTATTAATATTTTTTATATTTTGATGTCTTTACTTGATACACCAAATTTTGCAGCAGTCTTTACTTTATACGCGATGTCGGTAGCGATACCATTAAGAAAAATATATATCAGGCATGTTATTTAAGTCGAATACAAAAACTGACAATTTAAATCCGCTTTTTGGGCTACTTTAAAAGGAATGCCGCGATAAGGAGTTATTTTTGCGTCAAAGAATTCGAGGGACAAAAAGGCGTGAAAACAAAAATAATACAAAAGGTTTATAGAAGTGAATTTGTGAGCGTTTGGCTAAAACAAAATTCTTGGCGATGCCGTCCTGTGCGGCGACGTCGGGGTCTCGATTTATTGCAATGAGACTTCGATAGCGAATGCCACTGCTTCTTCTTAGAAAATTTACGACGAGTCTTAGAAGAATGCCCGCTCCAAAATAACAAAACTCATCTTCACACGCTCCTTCATACTAGAGCTAGAGATAATCAATCAGCTAAGCCCTAATAACTCATCGCGATAAGTTGGATGTGTAGATTACAGTCGCATATGTTTCAAAATCTGAGAATGTTATAGGGGAAAAAATGTTCAAGTACTGGATTTTATTTTAAAATCTTTCAGAGCGCCTGGTTAATGCGACGCGTGACCAAAATGCTGGCGTGTTTCTGGCTCAACGCATAAGCATTGCCATTCAACGTGGTAATGCCGCCAGCATGCTGGGTACGCTGCCAACTGGTAGTGGGCTAGAGCATTTGGATTGTCTTTAGACCTTCAACGGTCTATGGGCAGTCTAACTGTATTTGTAGTTTTAGTTTTAGCTTGTATTTTGTTTAGTTAATAAAGGCGCTTGCCCAGGATTTTATTGAATTAGTATGTCGTTTTCGAAAGCATCAAATTTTATGATATACTGTGAAAATGCGAGGGAATAGAGCTAATTTGGGCAAGGTAGACGCATGTAGACGCGAGGATGGCGTCGTCTGACATTGACAAATGACGTAAGATTGCAATCTGGCCGCCCTCGAGGCGCGTCGCCCTTCCGCTTCGAGCGACTCCATTGTTTTCAATTACCGACATGACACCCTGGCGAGAAGCTCTGCTACTAAACCGCAACTCGGTTTATGGCTTTTTCGCTCTACAATACATACGCATCTTCATACTTTGCAGTTATATTACAAAACATTATTAGGCACATCAAAGTTGGATGTGTATATTATTAATATGTGGAGACCTCATCATCATCATCAGTCAGAAGACGTCCACTGCTGAACATAGGCCTCCCCATTTAACCTCCACACTGAACGACAGCCTGCCTTTTGCATCCACTGGATGCCCGCGACTCTCACAATGTCGTCGGTCCATCTAGTGGGAGGCCTCCCTACGCTGCGTCTTCCGGTTCGTGGTCTCCACTCCAGAACCTTTCTTCCCCATCGGTTTTCGGTTCTTCGAGCGATGTGGCCTGCCCATTGCCACTTCAACTTGCAAATTTTGCAGCTATATTACAAAACATTATTAGGCCAATATATCCTCCAATTATTACGCGACAAGAACAAAATAATGCTTAGGTATACTTTAACAATGCGCCAACGAAGCGACCGCAAAGGTTTTGGGCAATTTCTAGTTAATTTAGTATTCATTATTTAGTTATGTTATATTTTTTCACACTGTGGTTAACTTATCATGTGACCGCATATTTAAAATATTGTTGGGCAGTCTTAGCAAGCGCGATTATTTTTTATATAGATTTGAATATTGTTAGATCTCTAATATTATTTTTAACTTTTTAGGTTCTTGTTAATTTAGATATTTTTTTGACCTACGAAGCTGAAATTTGGCAAGTAGATTTAATATGAAATGTGGAGATCTACTAAGAAAAAAATTGCGAAAGGGCCGAACTGAGGAGGGCAAAAAAGGTTGAAAGATTATATTTAATTATACGCATTCGATGTCTACTCTTATTACTCAATATTATTATATTTATTACTCAATATTATTATACTCTACTTGCGTGTATGAAAAAGTGTTTATAATATGATTTTTATTTAAATTGTGAGGCACTTTTTTAATATTAATTTATAATTATACATGTCTATTTTGAATATACCGAAAACCTCTCACATGCAGCTTTTCAACATGTACTTAACCTTTGTTACATGTCTTTGAATAATGCCGAGTCGTAGAAGCTGGGACAATTGTGCTTAACTTCAGATTCCATAATTGAATTTAGAACGCAGAGATTAGGAAAACAGCAGGACACAAATAAATGCGACCATCAAGGGACCGCGCAGAAAATGCTGAGGCAGTTTAGCAGCAGACTGTATAGAAAATTCATTCTCTCATCATGAAATTTCATTCTCTCTTACTCGTGTTAGATAAGTCATCATCATCATCATCAGCAGACGTCCACTGCTGAACATAGGCCTCCCCCTTTAACCTCCACACTGAACGACAGCCTGCCTTGTGCATCTACTGGATGCCAGCGACTCAGCGATGTTAGATAAGTAGAGCAAAATATTTATGTCGTCATTTAACCTACCTACCTACTCGTATTTAGCTTGCTCTTTATACAAATGTGGTAACGTCGTGATGGTACGATTTGATAGATAAAATAATAATAACCTTTTATAGAACGGTTTGAAGGCGGCAGATCCCTCGTTATGGTGTGGCTGGTTGGGTTGGTGATTGTTGGCGGCGCCAGCGTGGTGGTGATTGTGGTAGTTGTCGCGGTGCGGAGAGTGCTGGTGCCTCGGGAAGCAGTAGCCACCGCCGCCACCGCTGCCCAGTGGGTTGGCCACGCTCGGCACCTTCATGTTGGGCGGCGTCTGCGGCGGCGTGTCGGTCTGCACGTCGGGGAACGCGGCCGGGTGCACGCACGGGTGCTGTGCGCCGTACTGCGCGCCGGGGAACCCGCCGTACCGACCGTACGCGCCGCTTGCCGGGCTGGCCGCCGCCGTCGCTGGCAGCGCGAACCCGTTGGCTCCGCTGTCAGCGGCAGGTGCGCGCTCCGGCCCGCCGCCGCCGTACGCGTGATGCGAGTGCGGCCAGGGCTGCGCAGCCGGCGGCGGCGTCTTGCACGCGGCCGTGTCTGCCAACGACCAGATCTTCGGCTTCGACGCCGGGATCGGCACGCCACAGTCGCCCGCGCCTCGTTTCACCTCCTCCTTTATGCCGTAACCGAGCATCTGGTGGTGCATGCCCTGCAGCAGGTCGTCACCCTTCCTCTCCTCATCTGTAAAGATAATCGTATTCATCGATCATATTTTACGTCCGATCGGCAATAACGCGTGTGCGCGCGTAGTTGCGATCGAGATTAGTCGCAATAGCCGCCGTAACTAACGCGACGAGGGCTTAAATGTGTTTGGGAAAATCAATAGCTTGCGGATCGGACATGGTCGACGCGACGCTGGCGTGATGGGTGCGACGTAAGTTTTAGCTCGTAAGATGCGAAATCTCCGAGCTCACCCCAGAAAAGTCGTGTGAAAATACGTTTGGCGTGCAGTGACCCATTCGTTAAGTGGTTATCCGATTAGCGAAGTGAAAATACCACTTTGGGGCGAGACCCCCCCGACGCGGGCGCGATGCCCGGCGATCCCTTTCGTGTTTAAGCCGAGCATTTATTTCACATTTTCCGAAGCGCCCCGCGGCATCACGACGCTCTACCGCACATCACACCGCGCCTCGCCACGCCGCTCCTCACTCTGCGCGTATTATACCTTACGCTCTCTCCCCAGTTTTAAATGTGGCTCTAGTAGGTAAGTAAAGAGACTTTTCTATTTCGATTGCAGTACCTACAAATTGTAGGAGATCTTACTGGTACTGATGAGTAATTAATACCAGAACTGTAGTTGTACATCTACACTTAATTATGCAAGAACATTTGAGTAGGTAGGTATATTCTACTTTTTTTTTTATATTGACTAGTTAGCGAACGCAGAGTGCGTTCGGCATAACTTGAATTCTACCTTCTATATCATATAGAGTATAAATACGAATATAATAAATATGAAATAAATACTAATCTCATTTTAAAAAAACCGACTACGGAACATCAGGTCGAATAAATCATCATCATGAAAATCATAATGATTAAGTTAATTTATAAAAAGTTAAGTCAAATTTTTTAAATAGGTTACATCAAAAGTTAAGTTCCATAAAAACATTCGTTCATATTCAACGAAATGTATGAAAAAAAACCTGATATTTTTTCCGCGGTTTTAGTGTCAGTCCTATAGTAAAAAGGTAGTCACAATGACGAGCAGATTGTGCTCCTTGCGACTTAATACACCCTTTCTGTGTAGCCCTATATTGGTATATCCGAACAGAGGACGTTGAGTAGTAATAGAATTCTAGTAATGAAATTTATGCTAATCTATTCCCAGCCGAAGAAAAGCCTTCTTATTGTGCAATTACACAAAATATTTATTCAGCGTATTTTAAAATGCTCTAAGTATTATCATATAATGCCATTTTATGTTGTAAAGTGGCTTTCTAAGGGCGCGGGGGTTGTTACTAATGAAATTCAGAGGCCCGAGAGAGGCTCCCGCGGACGGTGGGGAGGGGGGAGGGAGAGAAGAGCGGGGCCAACCGCTCCACTCATTCGCCTTATTCCATTTAATGCTGACTGCTCCTAGCTTTTAAGAGGGGTTATCCGCGTTGCCCTTCACTACGGATAAATAGGGACGCCACTGATACTCCGCGCGAAGATATTTATCCGGCAAATTGTTTTAATTTTCATTGTATTCATCTAATAAACGCCCACAACGGTGGGCGATAAGCTAAAATAGGATAATTTTGTTATGTTTTATGTTGGAAATATGTTTCGTGAGTCAATTGAGTTAATTTCTTTTGAAATCGGGGTGTTGAAATGATGTTATTATTTTGTCTAATATTTTTGAACCTTAGATACGTTGCCACGCATATTTGTTTTTATCGATGCTGAGGTTGATATTATCTGCTATTTTAATAGATACCTTTAGTTAGAAATAATTTTCATTTTGATTATTGTTTTATAGTTTTCATGTGTACGAAAGACTTTGTAGTCGTTAGGCATTATCAAAATTCAGGGTTTGAGAAGGAAAAGTGCCTTTAAATGTTTTTGTATTAGTACTAATTAGACTATTTCCCTGGATATGAAACTTAATATTTATCTGTTAGCAGATGATCACGAACAAACGGTTGACATAAAAAAAAAATTGAATTATTTCCTTACAAGCCTTGACTGATGAAATGGAGTGGTTTTTCCCTTTACCCGTACAATCGAATCTAAGTAATTGAATAGGGTTGAAAAACAACAAAAAGGTGGTGTCTCTTATCTCGTTAGGGTAAGTAGCAACACTGGTTATACTAGTGTTGCTAGCTACACCCTACTGAGCAATTGAGTATAATATCGATATCGGCTCCTTTTCGATATCAACTATCATTTCTCAAATGGAGGTGATTTTGTGAAGCATTTTACTTTTTATTAATATGATAAGATTTTTTATTACTTAAGCGGATACAAGCGTATACCAGGTATATAGCTTGAGAACGCAATTTACCTAAATTCTTTGCTAACCTTAGGGGCCGTCCATTAATCACGTGATGTTTTATTAGCATTTTATAACCCCCCCTCCCTTGGTGATACGTGGTGAGGTTTAAGACTAACCCCCCCGCCCCCACCCAAAATCACGTGTACTTTTTAGTACCTACAAAGAATCTTATTTTTTTTTTAATATAATTTTTAAATACAGTTATTAAGTATAATCTAATTTTATTCTGAAATTAAGGACCATGACAAGTTGTGTAGACAGAAAGGTTGCAGGTTGTTTTTGATTGGCAAGGTCACACTACACGCCGCTTTTCGGTTTAGAAATCGCGCGTTTGACGAAAAAATTAATACACGTGATATCTTACTACACCCCCCCCCCCCCCCCCCCCCCTCCCCCATGTGATATTTCGTGATTTTTGCTAAACCCCCTCCCCCCCTTTCAAGCCTCACGTGATTAATGGACGGTCCCTTACTAACTGACTTGCCGTTACACCTGCCTGGTTTTAAAAGAAATGTTTGGCCAATTTATTGTTAAGAGCAATAAAAATAATCAGCCATTCTAGCATACCGTCACGTGACACCGAGGTTAAACGCATTCAATGCTGGTACCCAATAAAAGGTTTTTGAATTGAGGAAATTTAACGAAGTATATTTTGACTGGGATTAGGAATGTAACCAAGTTGGTCAATTGAAGTATTTGATGTGCACGAAGATTTGTTGGCTGGATGGTGTGACTGTGTTGAGCACAGAAAAGATAAGTAAATAGAACCGAAATGAGAAGGAAAATCTGTCGCCAGGCATTATGACAGAACCTTGATTGAACATTCTTATTTACGGCAATGCATCAAACTCCGCATCCAAAGAACTTGGAGCGTACCCCATTGGGTTAGGTCTCAAAGTACTTTGTCCGCATTGCAGTTGCTTACTGATTTCGAATGACTGACGTTTCGTTTATATGGGTGCAACTGGCTACAACAAAAATCAAATTCAAATCAAATTCAATCAAATTTCTTACAAAATGTCTTGATAGCCTTTCTAATTTAAACAAAAATTTCTTTTCTGTGGTGTCGAGTGACGGTAACACTGCATCCCTAGCACATAGGTACCCCACCGAGCAACGCGCGCACTCACTGCAGGCAGGCCTGCACTTTACTGCCGAGGTCAGTGCAATTTATTGCTTCGCACCAGAAGTGCTCAGCCCTCCTCTCGCACGATACTCTCTTGTTTGTATAACGTCTACTCGTTTTCCATTAACGCGCCGGATTAATATTTTGTTTGCGATGCGTGCGCTCACGACAAAAATTAACATTTATTGGTGGGGTCCGAAAATGAAGCTTTTATTCATGAGTGGCTTAGCGCGGGATAGTTCTGGATGTTTGTTTGCCGACTTTAGTCTAGGGATCGCGTGTGAAAGCTTTTATATTGGCTTTGTTTGCCGTAACTTAAAATGATATATTACACGTTGCTAACATTGACGTTTAAGTTAAATAATGGTTATGTATTGCTAGTGAGAAATATTATGGATTGTTAATAAAAGAGTTTGTATGGCTTAGGAGGGTTTTAGTAAACGTTTGAATAAATCCATTTCTGTTCAGTGTAATGAACAAATATTGAAGTTTAATTAGGCGTTTGTAAAACAACTTACTATATATGAACTTAAAAGCTAAGCTAAAATAAGTTACCAATAACATGTCGCTTCTCTACGAGATCGAATCAGAAATGAGGAGATCGGTAGACGAACGAAGGTTACCGACATAGCCCACCGGATTAGCAAGGTGAAGTTGCAGTGGACAGGGCACATATCACCCAGAACAGATGGCTGATAGGGCGAAAGGTTTTTGAATGGAGACCACGGACCGGTAAGGGCAGCGCATATAGTCCACCTACAAGATGGACAGACGGCCTAAAAGAGACCGCAGGGAAACGCTGGATGCAGGCCGCTTCCAACCGGCCCTTTTGGAGATCGATGGGGGAGGCCTATGTCCAGCAGTGGACGTCCTACGGCTGAAATTATGAATAACATGTCGAGACACGTATACATAAGATTTTACATCTAGAAAATGTTTCCTAAATGCTCGTATGAAGCTCACTGGACATTTAAAATTTTCCTAAAAGAACAAATATTATTAAGTATGATGTAGGTAAGCTAAGAGAGGTTTTTTTAGTAATGATTTTTAGGCTTGCTTTTTTGGTACATTAAAAACAACTCTGTATAATATTATGATGGTGACTCCCTTGTGTTTGTCTGGCGTGGTAGCCGCCGCGGGGCACGTGCTTGAAATCCCGCGCACAATGTCTAGCGACTTTTGAAGCCGTCGAGAGGGTTTCTGGGGTGAAAAGGGAGGAATAAAAAAAAACAGAGAAACTCTATTTTATATAAGACTAGATTTGTTTTTACAGGTTGTTGGAAATTGACGTTAAATAGAAGTGGAGCAAAAGATGTGGGGAAGAAAGGTTCTGGAGTGGAGACCACGAACCGGAAGACGCAGCGTAGGGAGGCCTCCCACTAGATGGACCGACGACATTGTGAGAGTCGCGGGCATCCAGTGGATGCAAAAGGCAGGCTGTCGTTCAGTGTGGTGGTTAAAGGGGGAGGCCTATGTTCAGCAGTGGACGTCTTCTGGCTAATGATGATGATGATGATGAAAAGATGTCCGCAGTTTTTGTATATGTTTGTATATAGAGACTGATATACATACATTTATAGTTTTATATATAGTTTTTTTTCGGGGGTAGGTTAAAAGTCTAGCAGTAGACTGTTAAAAGGCTGATTATGATGATGATGATGATAGTTTTAAATACATACTTAAATAGATACACAAATACATACTTATATAGTTGCGACGCCGATGATTTGTCTGTACGGTCGATATAATTCTAAACTTCAATTAACTAGGTATACTTAATTGAAGTTTAGTCTCAATTTTCGCATTTTTATTGGGAAATTATTCTAGAAAAATATGTGCCTGATATTTTTTGTATAACAAGTATTTTTTTTACAAGTTTAATGTTTCTAGGCATTAATTCGTTTTTTTTACAAATATTTTTTTATTTAATAATAGCCCTCCGTTTAACCCCCAACTCGCCTGACGTTAAGCGATGATGCGGTCTACGACGGAGCACGCTTGCCTAGAAGAAACCGATTCACTCGTGATTTGAAGACACCCAGAATGTAACTATCGCAGAACCCCATTCAGGTAGCACATTCCTCATACTAGCAGTTCGCACAATAAAAGTGGAATCAAAGCGTACTTCGTACGGGTTTTCGGAATATCAATCACAAAAACGGTGACGATTTTTCGTGCCCACTTTGACAGTCGGATAGAATAATGGGTAGGAAGCAGTTGTATGTATGTTAACATGATAGGTACCTAATATTTCTGGGCAGGTGTTGTAAGTTATTGTCATTTTAATAATTTATCAGTTTGCTTGTGTTTGTGTGTAAAATAACAACAGCAAAAACCTATGATTGCTTGGTGTTTAATTTCTTAACGTTGCTGGCGCGGGGGGAACGCCTCTCATTTGGCTACTTTTTGTAGAGTTTATATTATTACTAGCGACCCGCCCGCCCAGCTTCGCACGGGTCTAATTTACGTGGGAAGCCGGGGCGGGTCGCTAGTTATATATATATAAACCTTCCTTGAAAATGTATCTAACTGATGGTGAAAACCGGATCAAAATCCGTTGCGTGGTTTAGGAGGAGTTAGCAGCCATACAGACATACATACAGACAGACAGATGCGGAAAGCGACTTCAATTTATACTATGTAGAGATATTCAGTATCACTCCTTCAGTACCCCATAGGTACTTTAGAATGTTCTTTCCTATGGCTTTAAATATATTATTTTATTAATTAAAATTCCTAAGAGATCAGGTATTTTACTCAAATTAAAATAAATCACAAATTCACTCCACACACGGTGACGTTTAGGTACCTACTGTCTGTTTTGAGTTATGGGGCTCAAGAATGGATGAAAGGACTACATATAGTTAGTTTTTAGAAAGAAATATAAATATCCCAAAGTTCCGAGCGAATAAAGGACAATCTCAAAATTTTGTTAGCTTGCCTCGTTCCTGCCTACCTTTATGTATTCAATTTGTTTTACATTAAATATTGTACGTGCTCTTGTAAATTAGGTTAAGTAAGTGTACTGGAAAATGAAAAATATTTTGTATTTTTGTATTTCGTTAATTTGATAACAAGAAAATGAGGGATACTTTTACACATCTACAGCAGCCAATCATATATTTTTTTGGTTAATTTTACACCCATTATCGAACGGCTATGCTTATATGATAATAAAGTTGTTCAATCAGTCATAACAATAAGTGGTAAGCACTTATTATGATATCTACGTGATGTTATTTCATTAATAACAAAAAATAAGTTGTAGTGAGCCACTCCATTACTTTTAGTCGTTAAGCTACAAGTGAATCTAGTTGAAGTGCGCTCTCGTAGTCGAGAGGTCTCCACAGTAATAATAGCAAGGCTCCGCGGGCCGAGTGGCTGCAAGCGGCGGCGGCCTGCGGCCACAAACCGCGAATTAAGTACATTTCTTCCAACAAAAGGGAGGTTCATTAGGCGAGCGTATGCCGCGCGTCACCCGTGACGCCCTCGCCGCCGCCTTCCATTAGCACCGTGAACTTTGCAATGAAAACACTCGTGTCCCAAACCATCTTTACAACAACAATGACTACTTATAATTTATGTTGTTGACAAGCGAGACTAACACTCGCATTTCCACTCGACACTCTCACGTCCCGCGCCTAATACGCATCTGGATTTTATTATTGCACTTATAGCGTCCGCCGCTTCCATTAACATATAAAATGCATTCCCGCGAACCCGACACCCACTTATAAGTGGAACTTATTCATTCATATTAATGAAAATCGTGTAGGTATTGCGATGTTCCGCTGAAAATGCTTGGGCACAACAAATAAATAACGACGACAAAGACCGCACCGGAAAAAGGTTCCACATTCAATTGGAACACATTATAAATCCCCAAAACCGTACTTACTTACGTTCCGACGGAATATCCTCATAAAAGAAACGATCCACGAACTCGACAAATCCTTTGGCAAGAACATGAAGTAGGGCAGATCGTCAGACATGGCGAATGCGACCTCCGAGCCACGGCCCGCGCTGTGCCGGCGAACGGAAGACGCGTTATATGAAATTTGGTCCGGGCGCCGCCCACTTTACTACGAATAGGAAATCCGGGAGCGAGAAGCGGTTACGCACAGTTACACGCCTGAGACCCGCTCCCCGCTCCCGCCCTGGTCCGCGCCGCCCGCCCTCGTACACCCTCAGACCCTCGCCTCGGTCGCGCAACGCTGTACCACTTCACGATTTATACACCGACAAAATTAAAGCAATTTTAAATGGTTTACAACAATTCGTACACGAAATAACACCACTACCCGGAGCTAAATTTAATAAACGAAGGTGAAACGAATACACATCGTCGTTCGCAGTCGCATTAATTAATAAGGCAGTACACATTATAATTAAAAAAAGTTTACAATCGCATCGCAGGGACAATACATAGTATTAACACTAAAAGCTTTACAATAATCGACAACCGAGAGTCAAGCTTTGTTTTTCCATGGAGTATTCAATAGGTATCGGTTGACTTTCGGATGTGCGATGGCAAAAAACTCAACGAACCTTTGTGTCCTTTCATTTTGTCTTCTTGTTCGTCTTTGTCCTTCTCCTCGTCGGAGAGCATGGTGTCGTCGTCATCGTCGGTCTTGTTTTTAGGCTCCCACGTCATCTTGTTTTCCTTCTTGAGCCGACGTCGCGCGTTCGCGAACCAAGTCGAGACCTGCGTCAGTGTCATTTTTGTGATGATCGCGAGCATAATTTTCTCCCCTTTTGTCGGATATGGGTTCTTCTTATGCTCGTTAAGCCACGCCTTGAGCGTTGCAGTAGATTCCCTTGTCGCGTTTTTCCGGCGTGCAGCTAAATCGTACCCGGCGCCGTATCTGTCGACAAACATGTTTATACTTACATATACTAGTGGGAATATACGCTTCCGACCTCAGCACGCCAAGCTTTCGCTGTTACTTGTTGGTTTAAATTGAATCACACCACGTTAATACGAGTCATATTTCGATAACAGGAAGAGAAAAGCTTTCAATAATGTCGACGTTTAGATCATAAAATGGATCAATGATATTAAATTCGTGTCTTGTTGTCTCAAAGTCTGAATTTTAGTCAGCGGTACTTAGACAAATAAAACTGTTTTGTCATTTAAAGATATAATAATTTGTTTGCGTAGGGACTTGGTTTACATCAAGCTTTGCTTAACACTACGTGTTAGATGAAACTCGATGTAAGCCAAGTTCATATCATCTATACTAATATTATAAAGAGGAAAGATTTGATTGTTTGTTTGTTTGCATTGAATAGGCTCCGAAACTACTGAACCGATTTGAAAAATTCTTTCACTGTTGGGATGCTGCACTATCCCCGGTTGACATAGGCTATATATCCCGGCTTCGCCCGCGCGAAGCAGTGGCGGCCTACTAGTATCAAATAAATCCCGATTATTACTACAAGTTATATAAGAGTTAACCACCGATATGTTTCAGCATGGTCGTTTCGCCTATGCGTCAGTTTACTTACAGGGAGTAATAAATTGGCTTTTAAATTCCTAACAGATAGGCGTTTTATTAGGGGCAATAGATTTCACGTAACGGCAGCAAAAATAAAGCTATCGCGGCAACAACCGACATTCGGTATACTTTTTAGGGCCTTCTACGGTCCCATTTGCATCCGCATTCTGAGCGTAATTGTGGCGAAACGTTCGCCTCCCCCCGGCGCGACGTCGTACCTGACTTCGATTTTCTCGTTGACATGACAAAGGCGCGGTCTGAGGGGTCCAATAAATAGGGTTTTCACGTGAAAATTGTTAAAATCTTATTCGTTCATTCTGAAATCTGCGAATCGTAATGTTTAACTTGGATTTATTATGAAACATTGGTAAGATTTTTTGATTGTTAATGATATTATCCCCATAGTTCCCCAAGCCGCCTGCCAAGCGTGGGGATTATGGCAACACCCCTCTGTAAGAGGGAGGCCTTGTCCAGCAGTGGACATTCAATGGCTGATGATGTGATGTGATGTGTGTGAATGATATTATCGGGACTTTGGCATTGATACTGCTTAGATAAAATATCTCTTGTGACGTTGCGGCCATGTTACAATGTCCGTTGTCACGAGCTGGCTAAAGACTGCGGCTGAGTCCCGAAGTTCGGGTGTTGTGTTTTGAAGTTAAACGCAGTATATATATCACTAAAACGTAGAACTCTGACTGTACCGGGAGATTTCCTAGTAGCTACACCACGGTATGTACACTTTATTACGAAATTCCACGACGCCGCCAACTTAAATCCATCTTCCCGGTGGAAATCGCGATGTTTTATAATTTCAACCGCTTCACGAACCGTTCTTGAAAAGTACCTAATGTCGTTCAGTAGCCAGGACCTTCGGATCGTGCCGTTCAATCTAATTAACATGTGTTTTAGTCACGAAAGTTTAAAATATACGTTTTTAAATGAACTTTGTAATAGTAAACTATTTAATACCAAATAGTCTATACTAATATTATAAAGAGGAAAGATTTGATTGTTTGTTTGTTTGTTTGTTTGCATTGAATAGGCTCCGAAACTACTGAACCGATTTGAAAAATTATTTCACTGACGGGAAGCTACACTATCTCCGGGTGACATAGGCTATAATCTATACCCGTGCGAAGCTGGGGCGGACCGCTAGTCAATAAATAAATAAATAAAAATAAATATTCGGGCCATTTTGCACACACGGTCATCTGATCCTAAACTAAGTGAAGCTTGTGATATTATGGCTGCCAGAGACTGATATACATACATATATAGTTTTAAATAGATAATATTAACAACCAGATAAAGAACAAACACAAATGTTCATCACATAAATGTTTGTCCTAGGTGGGAATCAAACCCACGCCCCCAAGCTCAGAAGGCAGGTTCACTACCAACTGGACCAATGAGCTGAATGAATCCATGTTTTGCTGTTTAACTTTGATTTCTAAACAAAATAATTACGTAATCTTGGGATGCTTTGGAAAAATTATGAATTCATTCTTAAAAGAATAAACATGTAAGGTATAGGTGGAATTAAGATTGTTTGTATTTAATAGGTAGGTACGTGATGCGACGTTTTTGTTTATCCAAAAGCAGTGGAGGGCGGTCCAGTGCACTTCGGTTGCAAGTGCAGGGCGGTACGATGCAGCGCAGGCGTGGGTAGCGTGGGCGTTCACATCGATTGCGACGCCATCTTGTTTGCTGAAATCACCGGTATTGCCACTCGCCAGTGCTCGCCAATTACGAAAAAAACTTGTCTTTAATTTAAAAAAGTATATTCCAAATATGTTCATCTAGTTTGATGATTTAGCTTTGCCATCTATTTCAGTATTGACGTTTTTCTCGCAGACAATCTGATTGAAGATATTAATACCCTCATGTCAAACGCGCATCCATACAAAGCCTCTGAAACCGAACCGCATTAGTTTGAACACGAATAAGCTCTTCAGAAACCTACGGCGGTGGCGGTTAGCGGCGACGGCGCGACGCCACGTTCCGGCCGAGTCTTGCGGAAAGCAAAGCGCTTTTATTGCTTTAATGTTTCATTAACTCGACGACACACGGTTAGTTTTTAGCTGTACAGCGCTGACTAGGCCTTTCTTCGAGCTTTGTTAATTAATTTAGACAGGTTGCTCACTCCCGCCCGCCCCGTCAAAACATGTGCGTTTGGTTAAGAGATCGTTAATACGTTCATGGGCGGAAACACTTTGTATCTTTGTTAATTTGGAGATATAACATTAATCCGAGTAGAGTTTGAAGTATTCTTTGACTTGTGTTTCGAAAAATTTATGGTTAGTCATGATTTAATATGCGAAAGTTCTTTAACCCATAGTCTATCTGTGTATATAAAAATGAATCCCTATTAACCTAGGTCACGCCATAACTTGAGAACGACTTTGCCAATTTTCTTTCTTTTATGTTTCCTAATTCTTTGTATAAAGTTCTTAAACAAAACTTAAAGAAAATTGCGCAGAAAATTGCAAAATTTCAGATAATTTAACGATGATTTTAACTCCGCTCGTTTGACAGTTCTAAGACAGGACAACGTCTGTCGGGTCAGTTAGCATTTTTAATAAAATTAAGCTACTTTTTAGTAATCTTTATCAAATTACGCAAATTCGTTTCTGCAATCAGCACAATATTGAATAATCAAGTATTTAAATGACAATTCAATGACCTCATGTTTCGGAAAATGTAAGCGTTGGGCGGGCGGGTAGCTAGTACTGACAACGGTCGTTCATATTCGAGCCTACACAGTATTCAATTCGCGGTATCGGAGGTTTACGATCTGCCCGCTTGGGGGAATTGCGGGCCTTTACGTGCCCTCCCCCGTAAACCGAACTGCTATGTAACACACGTACATAAGTAATACCCCCCTTTCCTCAGGGGGACTCGTAGCAGAATTAGGATTCGCAACTCGAGTGCGAGACGAGTAGGCGTTTTAGAAGCGACGCTGTTGCGTTTATTTTGTTGTCGCTCCTCTCTGTTACAATAGGCGACATTAAAGTGTGGCCTGTTTATTGCCCTCGTGATATAAAGTATTTTTTTATTCTCGACCACTGTTGAAATACCTACTCGTAAAATCGACGTTGTTTATTCCACATCTCAGACAACGCTTTTTGTCTTTGTAAAATGGATAATAGAAAGAGAGTTAATTAAAATAACGACTTTTAATACGATTGCCGTCAAGATATTTTTGAAGTTTTTGCTAGTAGTCACACATAATAAAATTAAGTACCAATAATAATTTATATAGATAGCATCCTGTTAACATAAATCACTTTGGTGATGATTTTTTGGCAGCCACATAACAGAAGACATAATGGAACACAAAAAACTGACTAAAATATATTATGCCGTTTGTTTTGACTAAAATAATATTTAATACATTAATTACTAACATGAAGTTTTTTTTTTTATTTATTTTTTTCTATTTTAATCGACTTTAGTTTTAGTTTATTGTATTTTAGTTTAAATTATCATAAACAAATTAGACATTGAACCTATTGGTTCCGAATTAGGAATGACTACAACTTGAGTAATATACTCGTATCTATTATATATTGCTGTTAAAGTATCTCAACATACCTAATAGATCAATTATATAAAAAAAAGTATAAGATGGAGACCACGGACCGGTAGCGTAGGACCCACAAAATGGACAGACGACCTAAAAGAGACCGCAGGAAAACGCTGGATGCAGGCCGGTTCCATCCGTCCCTTTTGGAGATCGCTGGGTGAGGCCTAAGTCTAGCAGTGGACGTCCTATGGCTGAAATGATGATGTTGTTCCATCTGCCTCAGTCCTGTGCTAATTGAGTCCAGCTCCACCCCGGGATTGCTACTATATATTCGACCCATCGTGCAGCTAGCCGACAATAAAGCTCAGCTAAATCCAACTTACGCACTCTTTATAACGAAATTTCACAACATGACGCGCTACAGTACAAAACTAGCAACAAGATTTTTTCCAAGCTGGCGTCGTGTTCGCTCATTGTATTGTCACAAGTACAACATTATCACACAAATGTTTTTGTAATTGCATTCTGTCGTTTATCTTCAATATTGACGTATGACGGATGTTGGCTCACTCAATCAGATTGCAATCCAGCAGGTAGGTAATTAGTAACACTAATTACTGTTACTTGGTCAGGGTCCGACATCATTCTGTCAAACAACGCATAATGACGTGATAAAAAAAACATAAATGATTAAGATGTTTTTTTTTTTTTTTCTTGGGCATGTGCCTTTATTAACTAAACAAAATACAAGCTAAAACTAAAACTACAAATACAGTTAGACTGCCCATAGACCGTTGAAGGTCTAAAGACAATCCAAATGCTCAAGCCCACTACCAGTTGGCAGCGTACCCAGCATGCTGGCGGCATTACCACGTTGAATGGCAATGCTTATGCGTTGAGCCAGAAACACGTCAGCATTTTGGTCACGCGTCGCATTAACCAGGCGCTCTGAAAGATTTCGGTGAACCCAGGAGTCGGAGCGAACGCCTGTCTAATGATTCTGTAATTGTTTGTAGGCCTATATCATTTGTAGTAAATGTTATTACTAGAAAATATTTCGTGTAATATTAAAATAACTCATGGCTGTATCTGTACACTGTATCTATTCTCTAACAAGCCCCCATGTTGAAAAGGTCGTTAGCAAATAAATGAGTCTCGAAAACGTAAGTGTCGTTTGAATGGCACGTCTCGTTAACAAGCGATGCTTACTTGGTTTATTTAAAAAGTAACAACCCAAATCGTTGGCACACAAATAATTCCCTTCAGAGCGTCGCACGCTCGAGGCTCGGTAATTTCCTGCGTATTTTGATCTCAATGGTGCGGTACAAGTGCTCCCTCTTCTCGTTCCTCTAATTTTTGTACGTTTTCTGTGCTCGAGACTTGTGTTAAAAATAGCTGAGTAATTTTTCATTTCGGCGCGCGGCGGGCGTGGCAGATTACAGGCTGTTCAAAATAATACGCCAACGGTACTTAACTCGAATGCGCCTATACTCACGAGCAACTTTTGTTGCTCGTGTACGGTTTTCACCGCACTTGTTCTTTTGCAAGGCTATTTATTCGGCGTGCCTTATTCACTGCGGCCCCTGGAACGTTTATAGCCCTCTTATGACGTTTTTCTTTTGAAGTGAGTTTGCCCACGATTTTGCTGGCGAACTTGCGCTACACTTGCAAATAAATAAATGGTGCTTAGTTGACGGTAACCACTTGACAAGTACGCAAATATTTTATTTGATGACATAATTGTTCGTGTCGTGTGGTGGCGCTCGTTGATGCGATTAATATTTTGGTCAATTACAGTGTTACAGATCACCCTATGATGGAGTCGGAATAGCAAACAATAGTGTGTGACACCGGCGACGCTATATATCACGGAGTATTTCCGTGCCGCCGCCGACTCTACTGCTGCGTCTTTTTTACGCATAAAAACTAATGTCGCTTCTAATTATTTTTAGATTGTAACGCACCGCCTGCGATATATTAACTCGGGCGCAGCCGAATTGTCAGCATAACTTTGCTTTGATGTGCCATGATTTGTTTTTATTTTCAGGCAGTTCCAATGTGATTCATGGATGGATAAATTTCAAGTGCGCCGTGAAACGTATATTTAATTGATGCGTCCGCATAATACACTATTATGACACTCTTATGACGTTATTGCCGATTTATACGACGACTTAGTGTTTATAAGACGTAGTGTATATAAATAAATTGAAGAAGCCTCCTCCCTCGCCCGTCAACACGTCTGACGGGTTGATAAGTTTTCCAAAAACGTCAACGCAACGCGTCGCGTCGTGCGATCGCGTTTCAGAGAAAAACTGTGAATTAATCAGGAGCTAGCGCGAATGGATGCGCAATCATTCGTCTCTGTCAAGCTCGCCGACGGAGATGTGTCGGAATGAGACGGCGCGCAACCGGGAGTGGTTACTCGGTCATTTGTCCCTTGTGGCCGACACGCACTGCCTTGCGCACCGTTACGTGTGTTTATACTGCGTGCCCTTATTGACGGCTCCACGGCACACCGCTATTTATTTGTTAATTTTTTTGGGGAAACTATCGTCTAAATAAAAGCCGCTCAGTTGACGCTACAATTAGACAGTTCGTACTTTAGGAAAGCCAACGTGTAGCGTTTTCGATTGTCTGAGGTTGAGATTCACTGTGGAGTCACGCGCTATCCCAGTACCTAAGTAAGTATTATTTTAGGTAATAGAATAAATGAAAAAACAATCTTGAAGTGAAAGAACTCGTTAATCTGACTGCCGAAAGCAGCTGCAAGCAATCAAACTGTCACGTGTAAGCGTACAATAAAAGTTGAAGGTATGTGTAGTCGAAATTTGTTAATTTTGCGCTTGATGAAGTAATTGACGGGTCCGATTTAGAAATATGACACCCAATAGACGTGTCAAAAGCCGTTCATTTTCGGATTATCGATACTCATATCAATATCACGATGACGTGCGTTCACTGAACGTCGACATTGGTATGAAAATTAACAGAATAATTTTATTGAAATATGAACGAAACGTAACTCAACTGAACGTGGTCGGATTCAATAAACCGTCCCATTTACAAATAGTTATAAATAGGATACATGTGCACAACAAAACAAAATTTATTAAATTCAAAGCGAGTCGCCAAATACAAACATGAACCTTTCGCATTGCAATCTATTAGAGAGATAAGTCTCGATAGGGAGGTATTATGTTAATCCGGACTGCGCGGGCTTTATCTAAAGTGGCGCGGGCGTTTTGGACCTCGGGGGTCTGGGCTCTGGGGACTTACCCGTAGGCTGCGAGCGTAGGGTCGTAAGGGTAGTAACCGCCCGAGGGTTGCAGGCCGGCCGACGTCCACGCTGACATCTCGCCGCCGCCCTCCTTCAGGGCGTAAGGGTTGCTCTGAAACATCGCACCGCACAATAAGAACACACGCCGCTACTTGCTACAATACCGCACCGATGCTCTTATTAATGTTTTTATAGAATTCAGTGGGGTTTATTTGATACAAAAGCAACATTTGTTTGATACAAACTCATATGATGGACCATTCTCTTGTAGAAATCTTTGGCCTATCTTATTTTTTTTAATGCCATTGTTTACAAACAAGCAGACGGGCTGCCTGATGGTAAGCAGTCACCGTCGCCTATGGATACTAAACTTGTAAAACCAGAGGCATCACAGATACGTTGCCGCCCCCTCGCCTTTTGAAGAACCCCATGCTGTAGCTTCTAGGAAACACCGTGGAAGGTACATAGCTCATTCCACATTGCCTATGTAAGTAACTAAGTATCTAGGTCTAGCCTATCGAACTACGAATTCAAATAAAGAAAATACTCGTTGCTAAATATTATATATACCAACTGTTGCCCGCGACTTCGTACGCGTAGTCGTTCATATAAACAAACTCTCCTTTTGCCTTCCTTAATTTAGTCTTTTCGAAAAATCCTTTCTTAGCGACTCTCTACACCCATAAGGAATCTACCTGCAAAATTTCAGCTTCGGAAGTCAAGTAGTTTTAGAGATTTCGTGATGTGTGGGTAGGTATTCGGGACATTTTTGCACACACGGTCATCTGACCCCAAACTAAGCAAAGCTTGTGATATGGCTGCCAGAGACTGATATATATACATATATAGGTTTAAATACATACTTAAATAGATAATAACACCCAGATATAGAACAAACACAAATATTCATCACACAAATGTTTGTCCTAGGTGGGAATCGAACCCACGCCCCCAAGCTCAGAAGGCAGGTTCACTACCAACTCGACCAACGGGCTATCAAAATTGGTGAATTTTGCTTTTATATATATAGATTCATTGCGTTTTCCTAAGCACATATTGTAATAGGTTACAATAGTTAAGCGCAACAGAGACGCGGTCTTATCTTGGAGCTCGTTTAAAGCTAGCACTCTACATCGTTAAGCTCACATGTAAGCTGATAAATCACGACGCGTAATACCACTCAGTCAATCGGCCTTACAAATACGCGCGCTCAAATTTAATTAAAGTTAACTTAATAAAAGGGAATAAACTCACGAACAACAATAAAAGTCCCAAGTGTACGGGCTGACATATCACTAGCGTATTTGCATAATGTATGGATGCAGAGGGGAAAACTATTAAGGTCTGACGTAAGTGCGCACCCATTGCGTGATAGTTGTTTAACAGCCAGCGAGAGAGTGCGGCGTTCCCTCCGTAGAGTTATTCGCATACATTAGGAGCGACTAAATTAAAAGTGTGAACGATTCCAGTGCGCCTCGGGAGTAACATCCCTCACCCTACAGCATCCGAGCTCTCTGATAATAATAAAATGAAAAGCATTATGATACGTGCGGAGGCACTGGTTGACACCCGAGATAACTGAATAAAAAAGAGCAAGCTTATTTGTTCCCCTAGTGTTGAGTAAGAAAAGTTTCTGTTTGCATTAATGCTTTTCCTATATTACTCATTTGATTTAGTGGGAGTAGTGGTAGAGGGAAATGTGTTTATTGTTTTGGAATACATGTTAATTGGAGCTCTTCCTCTTCCTTTGGAGTTCCTTTTGGAAAAACTCAGAGTCACTCAGCGGGCAATGGAGAGAGCAATGCTCGGAGTTTCTTTGCGCGATAAAATCCGAAACGTGGATATTCGCCAAAGAACCAGAGTCACCGACATAGCTGTTAAAATTTGCCAGTTGAAGTGGCAATGGGCAGGCCACATCGCTCGAAGAACCGATAACCGATGGGGAAGAAAGGTTCTTGAGTGGAGACCACGAACCGGAAGACGCAGCGTAGGTAGGCCTCCCACTAGATGGACCGACGACATAGTGAGAGTCGCTGGCATCCAGTGGAGGCCTATGTTCAGCAGTGGACGTCTTCTGGCTGATGATGATGACATGTTAATTTTTTTTTTTTTTTTTTTTTATTGGTTCACCAAACTGGTCATACACTCTTATCTTAGGAATAAATACATTTGCGATGTTAAATGCGATGAATGCACAACCTTCTAGAGGTAAACACAGCATGCTACAAATAATATAACACTCATAACGATATAAAAGAAGTTATATGATTATTTACGGGATAACTACTGTGGTGAGGTTGTGGAATGAGCTCCCAATATTTCGGTGCAGTTACATGCACGATGTTATGCAACTGTAGCAAAATACTAAAAAAGAGGGTAGATCGTTGCTGCACCTTAATTTTTCACTGTTCGAAGTACCACCCGCATTCTTCAGTCTTCCCGTGAACATGGCGCATGTAACTGCGCTGAAATATCGGGAGCTCATTCCACAACCTCACCACGGTAAATATCCCGTCAATAATCGTTTAACTTTAGTGAACAACCGTGATAGTTTAAAACAGTATGTTAATACATATTATTACAGATTTTAAAAAACTTGATAAAGTTTGCAATAACGACGTTTGTCCATTTCTTTCAAATATCAGTTGTAACCTTCTTTTAGCAAACGATCCAGATAGTAAAAACTTAATTGGTTTATTTAAAACTAGCGACCCGCCCGCCCGGCTTCGCACGGGTGTAATTTACGTGCGAAGCCGGGGCGGGTCGCTAGTTATATATATAAACTTTCCTTGAAAATGTATCTAACTGATGGTGAAAACCGTATCAAAATCCGTTGCGTGGTTTAGGAGGAGTTAGCGGCCATTCAGACAGACAGACGCGGAAAGCGACTTCAATTTATACTATGTAGAGATAGAGATACCTATTTACTCATGGCATTTAATTTAAAACCATATAAGTAATCATAAAAGGTTTAGATTTGAATTTTACAAATCTCAGTTGCTTGTATGTAATTGTATCCACAAAATTTAATTAAACATTAATTTAGTAAACATCCGTAGTCATGATACTGTATATTAATAAAACAATATAAAACTTACAAAGATCTACAGTTATTTTGTGGTCGTTACCTACTTGAAACAGAATTAGAGCTATTTAATATATGCATTCCTAATTACGACACGTTTTAGTGGGATGTTCTAAATTTCATTTTATGTTTTAATTACAATAACATTTTTGCTAATTAGTAAAAAAAAAACTTGTGAGACTGGTGTAGTTGAATTATTGCTATAGTATAAGTTTATGATATATGTACATTTTATTAAAGTAACGAGACGTATCTAGCACGCCTTGTGATGGATGGCCATGTTATTGACACTTGAATGAAATATGTGTAATGGCACGCAAAATGACAAATTTGGCACGATTATAATATCACACCTCACACTACCACGTCACACTTTGCATTAAAGTGCCTTTATTAACAAAATCAAATACAAGCTAACACTACCACATATATTTTTTTTAAACTAAAATCTCATAATCACCCAGTAAATGTCCACTGCTGAACAAAGGCCTCTCTCTTATAGAGGGGTGTTGCCATAATCCCCTCGCTGGGCAGGTGGCTTGGGGATCGCAGTACGTTCACTATGTACTAAAGGATGCTGCTGCCCATCCTCCGGTGATTCTGGTCGCAGTTTTATGACATACCCGGGTCCATACCTATACCATGTATACCTACATGTACAAAATGAAACTAAAAAGTAGAAAAATTACAGTTAAAAAAAGATTGAAAGTTATATCAAAACTTTTGATGAAGGGAACGAACGAAATGGATCAAACCAAAACGTCATCGGTGTATATATTTTTTGGTTATTGTAGATTTTTTCAAAAAACAATAAATCGATTTCAGTAAAATTTATACAGGACCTCAGAAGTATGAGCTATCAAACAAAAAAATCATCAACATCACAGAGTAATCGCGTAACAAACATACAAAAAAGCATACGATCGAATTGATAACCTCCTCCTTTTGCCGGTTAAAAAGTTAGTCTGCCCATAGACTGTCTAAGGTCTAAAGACAATCCAAAAGCCCACTACCAGTTGGTAGTGTACCCAGCATGCTGGCGGCATTACTACGCTGAATGGCAATGCTTACATTAATATTAGAAATGTGACTAACTCTGTTCTGATTGTTACCTTTTCACTATTAAACAACTGAGCCGATATGGATAAAATTAATCAAAGAGGTAAAGCGCGATACAAGGATGGTCTTAGTTTTTCCTCTGGAAATTGAAGGAAATTGGAAAACCGCAGACAAACGCTGGATGGAGATGGACACGTAGCTGTTTTATCAATTTGTTAATAAAACCAAAACATGCAGATTATTATTCTCTTGTTGGACGTATTTCTCTTCAGACTACCCCGTTGGCCCCGTCGGTGTGAACCTGCCTGCTGTTCTGGGGGTGTGGGTTCGATTCCCACCTAAGACAAACATTCATGCGATGAACAGTTGTGCTTATTCTATATCTGGGTGTTAATATCTATTTAAGTATGTATTTAAAAATTTATGATTATGTATGTATATAAGTCTCTGGCAGCCATAGTACAAGCTTTGCTTAGTTTGGGGTCAGATGAGCATGTGTGCAAAAATGCCCCGAATCTTTTTGACTGCCCCGGTGGCTCAGTTGGTAGTGAACCTATCTTCTGTGCTTGGGGGCGTGGGTTCGATTCCCATCAAGGACAAACATTTGTGTGATGAACATTTGTGTTTGTTATATGTCTGGGTGTTAATATCTATTTAAGTATGTATTTAAAAATATATATGTACGTATATCAGTTTCTGGCAGCCATATTACAAGCTTTGCTTAGTTTGGGGTCAGATGACCATGTGTGCAAAAATGTCCCGAATCTTTTGTTTATTTATTTTGCAATCTTATGATTGCCAAAAATAAAATGAGGATATAATGTACCTACGTGATTAAATAATACAATATTTGACATGAGTGTATGCGAAGTTTTTATTCGCAATGTACCTATAATATAGAACGATAAATCACGAAATCGAAAACTTCAAAAATATTTGATTTTAAACAAAGCATACATTGCAATTATTTGCTTATAATTATGGATGAGCACGTTGAGAAAAATTTAATCTAGACAAAGGAGCCATTTTTTTTAAAGATTAGTCATCATGTCTGGTCTATGCAACTCGTGACCAAAATGCCGGCCTCTACTTTGCTAAGCATTGCACTACGTGTTAATGGGACCAACAAATGAAGGGGATTAATTTCATCATCATCATTTCAGCCAGACGTCCACTGCTGGACATAGGCGATCCCCCATCGATCTCTAAAAGGGCTGATTGAAACCGGCCTGCATCAGTTTTTCCCTCCTGTCTCTTTTAGGTCGTCTGTCCATCTTGTGGGTGGACGTCCTATGCTGCGCTTACCGGTCCGTGGTCTCCATTCCAGAACCTTTCAGCCCCATTGGTTGTTGGTTGTCTTTGGTAACATTAATAACATGCAAATACTATATTTTATTTTATGATTCTTATGCCTAAATACTCAAAACTCGCCCACATCTCCGAGACTTTTCAGCGGAACCCAAAACACATTTTATAAAATACTGTGAACGAATAGCAAAACTAACAAATAAACGCAATAGTAATATATAAGTAATGAAAAATTATGTACAATATATACTGAGTATATAATTAATAACATAATAAATAGTATAGTCACTTAAAATTTAAATTGTGTGATGGAACAGAAGGAAGCAGAATTAACACTGCAGCCTTTATGTCGGAAATATTTTATGTACATCAAATTTATACTACATTCAATAATTATGTAAGGAAAAAAAAATTTAAAAAAGAAAAAAAAACTAATAGGCAAAAAAATATAAAAAAAAATATACAAAATAATAATAGTACTACCAATTAATAAGGCTGCGTCAAATGTTACTGTTAAAACAAAATAAATGTATTCTGTGTACAACGTTCACCACAATGTGAGCATTGTTATCAACCTTATAGCAATGGTGTGTGAAATCGAAAGAGATTATACAACTGTGTTTAACTGGTCGATGTGTCGGAGAAAAAAAAAACCGAAAAAAAAAAAAAAAAAAAAAACATCATTAATATCTATCATCATTGTAAACAGACCTTCTACGGGTACATCCCTCGCAAATAAGTCAAATGCAAGTAAGTCAGTGACAAATTCGCAATCACAACTCTTTTGTGGGTCTGAGATAAAAATGGTTCCTTTTCCTGGTTGCGACAGGGCAGTGAGGTCTGGGGGTTAGGAGGCTCGCTAACTATGAGTGATGATCGTCTCGCCCCCTGCATTAGCGGGCTGAGGAGAACACGTGCCGAGACATTAATGACATCATGACTCGCTTTTGTGTTGGTCATTTTAGAGGTATTATCATGTTTTTTTTTTTATATTTTTACACCATCGATAAAAAATAACTGATAATCTTCATACGGCTGAGCATCGTAATGAGGTTCTCCAGCGACTCTGTCATGATGACTATATCAACGGAAAAACGAAGGTTAGTGATGTATTCGCCATTAATGTTGGTGCCGAATCTGTTCCAGTCTAAAAGCTTGAAAACGTCTTCCAATTCGTTCGTGAACAGTTTCGGAGAGATAACATCTCCCTGTCTCACGCCTTTCTGCAATTGGATTGTTCCGTGCTCTCGTCTTGTAATCGGATCGACATGGTGCCGTTTCTATAAAAACACTTCAGCACTTCGATATACCTATAGTCGATATGACAACGTTGGAGGGACTGCAATACTGCCCAGGTCTCGATTGAATCGAAGGCTTTTTCATAGTCCACAAACGCTACGTATTATGCCTAGCGTTTGTTTATCGTTTAGCCGATTATACTCCTGTCTTCTGTATAATCTGGAAGAGCGTGTGAATGTGGTCTACGGTGCTTCAGCCTTTATGAAAACCGGCTTATTCGGGAGGCTGGAAGATATCAATCCTGTGTTTGAGACGATTCTTATGACTCTGGAGAACAACTAGTACACATGGGTCAGGAGTGAGATGGGTCTATAATTCTTCAATAAGGTGTTATCACCTTTTTTGAAGGAGAGCACTACCACACCCCTGTGCCATGCTTCAGGCGTAGTACCTTCGAGTATGGCGGAATTAAATAACTTCTAGAGGACTAAAAGTACCGGATTTCCACCCGCTCTCAGTAGTTCTGTCGTGATTCCGTCATCACCCGGTGCGTTGTTGTTCTTAAGCTGTTTCAGAGCCATTCTAATCTCGTACAAGCTGATGTAGGGGATGTCCTCAGTGTAGTGTTGGGTCAGTTTGGCTCTATTGTCCTGAGTTGTACCTACAATAGGCTAAAGTTTTTTTACATGCGAGTACGTAAAGTCAGCTGTTAGATTAGCATCTACAATGAGACTCTATCAACTTACGCAGACATTGAGTGTGTTTTGCCGAAACTGGCGATCGAGTTTAATTTCAAGTGGTAGGTAATCATAGCAAAAGATTTGGAACGCACCAATCGGTATGCCTGCTCTTAGCTTTCAAACTTTTCCCAACCATCCGCTTCACCATCTAAATGATTCAAGGAAAATGTCTCACAAAAATACCACCCTTATAATTGTGTCATAGTTAAATAAATTACGATGCACAAATGGATGCTTGTTTATTAACTATCAGAAATCTTATTCAAGCCAATTTATCCCCCTTTTCCGTAAGACTGAATCTAACAACATTTCAATCAATTCTCCACAGAGTTCGCGAGTCAGCGCGCCAGATAGACTCATTACACCAACCCCAAATAAATATAAACAGTAGCGAAAAGGGGCCAGCCCCACTATTAACGTTATTCACACGCGCCGCTAGATCCATAAATAAAAGCCAACTAGTACGCCCGCGACCCCAGAAACAAAAAAGACAAAGTTCACGTTCGAGTGATCTGTGCGGTTCATAAATAAGGCTCGTTTATTTCATTGCATTAAACTGGTGATAAGTTATTTGACGGTTCATAAATTCGTACCCCATCGGTGGCCGGGAGCCGCTTATTGACCTAGCGCGCGTCCCGGCCCCGCCCGAGGCGCCACGTCGCCCCGTCGTTCTGCCAAATCGACAACACTCCATCATACCACGACTTAGCTTTCTGGCTACCGACTCAACGTTAAAGGCGTCATTTTGCTCCGCTGTTGCATTGCCTAATACCATTTTCTGCATCATAAAGTGCTTTATGTCTCGTAGATCGTAGATGCCTTTACGAATATAACAGCATGCGCTCTATCCGTATAAAGCTCGTTACGCCGACCATGTGACCTGTTGTAGTACCTATTTGCAGTTTAGCTTCCGAAGTTCAACGTTGATACGTTTTGTCATGCCGGTAGCATGCTGGGTACGCTGCCAACTGGTAGTGGTCTTGAGCATTTGGATTGTCTTTAGACCTTCAACGGTCTATGGGCAGTCTAACTGTATTTGTAGTTTTAGCTTGTATTTTGTTAAAGGCACTTGCCCCGTTAAGTTACGTCATAGTGATTAAACATATTTTATAAAATAGCTATGTGGAAATCTTTTCCATATCCACTCCTTATGAAATGAAATAATTCATGTTATAAAATAATAACGGTCGGAATTTCTACAGGCAGGCAAAATCTAAAAGTGAATTGTGGCAAGTGGAAAAAGAATGACTCTAAGTGGATAAAGAGCGAATACAAACGAAAAAGTCATTTCATGGCGCACGATGGTGACGCAACCCAGAGGTAGCAGGCAATTTAGAATCTTAACTAATTCGCACAAGGGTCGTATTCGCTCGACACGAAGACAACGTGGCTAAGTTCAATAAAGCTTTCCCCCAAATAAGCCATAAAACGAGTGGCTACGGGCGCGGGCGGTTTAGGTACGTTCCCGTTCCAATTATTTGTTTGTGGAGGCACAATAATTTTATTTTACGTTTTATTTAACATTTATTTCGTTACGGCAATTTCACGGGTATCAAAGAATAGCTATATTGTGATTTAAACGAAATTGGTTATTTTCCACTCCGAGGACCATATTTCGTATGGACTTTGGTATCGAGTTAATATTGTTTTATTACCCGTGATATTTCGTATCCCTAATCAGATTTTTACAACTCGTTGAATTGCCAATTCGTTACTTGCAATTGGATATTGAGTCATAGCATACTGGTAATATTAATTTACGCCTGCCTTTTTGAGGTATTAACTCACATAAGAAACATAAAGTTAAAAGTCATTTGACAGACTAGAAAAGCGCAAAGAGCGTTTGTGTTTACGGCGAACCGTGAACACGAGGCGCGGCTTTCAGGCGGCCTACAGTAGATAAATAAACAATAAACCGGAATTAAACAAGTCAATTGGACCCGAAACGCTGACAATGTGCGGTCACGTTTAACTGCCGTACCCGACGGTAACCGATCGCGGCCGACGTAATTCAATGATCGTAAACGCTCGCAATGATATCAATTAGACTGCCCCGAGACCGATAAAGCTCCGCTTTAATTAGGAGAACAAACAACAGACGGTTCTTAATGAGCCGTGAGCGTGTGGAGGGCTAGAGAGGTAATTAGATCGGGGGAGTCTGTGAGTGGAGTCGCCGAGCACCGGCTCACCGAGGGCGATCAATTATTGAGCCTTCGTGATTGATTCGGTCGCGCTGTGGTTGCCAGTCGACGGTCGCCGGTCGCCGGTCGCCCGCGAAGTTGTCGCGCCGCGCCGCGCGTGCCCAGACAGCCTCGCGATTCACTAGGGAACCGAAAAGCTCCATGCGATTTTAGAATTTAATGCCGTATTGAACTTCTTACAAAGTGGGCAACCATGTATCTATTAGCTTTCAAAGATTGGAGATCATGAACGTATTTTTTGTAATATAATTTTATTATTCTATGCTTATTGTAATATAATCATGAATTAGGCGTTATGAAACAAAATGATATTGAATTAATAAGCTATTAAATATGTTATTCGTGGGCATACTATTCCTTTTTGTAATTAATTTCTTGTACTGAAAATCACAATCTATATATTATATATATATATAAAAGCGAAATTCATCTACTCATACATTCATTAAACACGATTACGGAAACATCCACAGTTTTCACAAATTTTATTTTGTTTATTACTCTCCTTGAAAATGACCACCGAATGAGGCTTAAACCTGTGAGTGATTGTCGTATATAAACAAAATAACATTACGCATTTATTGTGCGAACTGCTAGTCTGTGGAATGCGCTGCCTGAATGGGTGTTCCCCGATGGTTACAATATGGGTGTCTTCAAGTCACGAGTGAAATGGTTTCTTCTAGGCAAGCGTGCTCCAACGTAGACCGCATCATCGCTTATCATCAGACGAGTTGGCGCTCACAAGCAGCCTATTATTATTAACTAGCTGTGCCCCGCGGTTTCACCCGCGTAGTGATGTAAAATGATGATGATGCTAATGTCCGTCTCCGTTCTAAGCTACCTCCCCACAATTTTCAGCCAAATCGATTCAGCCGTTCTTGAGTTATAAACTAGTGTATCTAACACGACTTTCTTTTATAATTATACTAGCAACCCGCCCGCCCGGCTTCGCTCTGGTGTAATTTACGTGCGAAGCCGGGGCGGGTCGCTAGTTATACATATAAACCTTCCTCTTGAATCACTCTATCTATTAAAAAACCGCTTCAAAATCCGTTGCGCAGTTTTAAAGATTTAAGCATACATAGGGACGGACAGACAGCGACAGCGACTTTGTTTTATACTATGCAGTGACTAGCTGAGCCCCGCGGTTTCACCCGCATTGCGATGAAATATGGTGATGATGGTGAAAAGTAGCTTTTGTGTTAATCCAGCTTAAGCTAAATCCATACCAAATTTCATCTGAATCGGTTTAGTAGTTTCAGCGTTGAGTCCAGCCAAACATACACACACACAAAAACTTTCGCATTTATAATTTTAGTAAGATAATAGATAGATAGATAATAACAAATATTTAATTAAATAATTGATCTACTGATATATGTACTTCTAATTACGTAGGTATTAGAAAAGTAATAAACGCGTTACTGATACTGGCGTTTCCGAGGCCCGCATTTGTTCTAATATCTTGCCAACGGGTATCATTGGAGGGTGAAACGCAGCTGTAAAGCTCGACGTGTATAAATTACTTACAAAATAAGGACATTAAAAACCATTTAGGGCAATAACTATTACAGTGAATATAGCTATATAAATTGAATGTATAAAGATTGTCAGAGGCGTCAGAGTTAGTGGCGGGTGAGAGGGGTAGGTGCGGGGTACAAAGGTCCCCCGGGGCGCTTTTGTTGTCGCGGATTCCCTGCCCGTGACATCTGTCCGAATCGCTACAATAACTCGCAAAAAACTCACTCCAAATTCACCAACTGTAAAGCGTTCTCCCGATTATTTTCCGCTGAATATAACAATGTAACCTACAGTGGAACTTTGCACGCAGCGACGTCTTCATTGGCCTATTGTTGCACGTGACATATCATTTATCCAGTTTTGAATTAGCGCCTCTCTACCCCCGGTGGTCCCTTAACAGCAGAATTTAGTGTCATAACATTATAAACGGCTTGGAATTTTGCCATTTCAAGCCGATTGTTGTATTTTTGGTGAGGGTAGCTATCTAAACTACCCAACCGGCCAAGTTATTGATTCTAGAGGTAGGTAACAATAGTAATGTTTTATATTTAATTAAGAACTTATAAACATTGGACCATTTCCATAATTGCTTAATATTGCAGATTTTTTAGGTACTGGAAAGATAGGTCTGGGAAAATAATAATTATGTGAGAATTTTATGTATACGGATAAAACAATTTCTGATACAATATTTCATCATCATCATCAGCCAGAAGACGTCCACTGCTGAACATAGGCCTCCCCCTTTAACCTCCACACTGAACGACAGCCTGCCTTTTGCATCCACTGGATGCCCGCGACTCTTACAATGTCGTCGGTCCATCTAGTGGGAGGCCTCCCTACGTTGCGTCTTCCGGTTCGTGGTCTTCACTCCAGAACCTTTCTTCCCCATCGGTTATCGGTTCTTCGAGCGATGTGGCCTGCCCATTGCCACTTCAACTTGCAAATTTTAACAGCTATGTCGGTGACTCTGGTTCTTTGGCGAATATCCACGTTTCGGATTTTATCGCGCAAAGAAACTCCGAGCATAGCTCTCTCCATTGCCCGCTGTGTAACTCTGAGTTTTTCTAAAAGGCCAACAGTTAAGGACCACGTCTCAGTACCATATGTCATCACTGGCAACACACACTGGTCAAAGACCTTCGTCTTGAGGCACTGTGGTATCTTGCATATTATACAATACTTAAAACCCTATAATTAACAGAAAAACAATATTCATTGGTTATTAGCTAACTATATTGATACTACAAATATTCCGAGGCTTAAAATTTGAATTAAGTATCATGTTAATTACTAATCGAATATCAAAATATGCAAAATTTTGCCTTGACGTGAAATTGTATTGAATTTATAAACAAACAGCAACTTAATAATAGGCTAGTCACAAAGCTATCTAAAGTTCAATCGACACCTTGTTTTTTTATACGGCCGATGCTTAGCGCCTCGGCGAAGCGAGCGGCGGACAAAAATTACGCGTGGATCACGTTTTTTCACTTCCGGTCGAGATAACGGTCAGTATAAGCACCTTTATGCATTTAAGTGGGCGCAGATCGCTTAATAAATGTTTTAAAATTATTTAACAGCGCGAGGCACCAACCCTCGGTTCATTGTAAAACTTTCAATTATTACGCATTTGACCGCTTCCTCGGGTCAATCTTTTCGCCGGCGGATAATCGCGTGTGTCACCGGGCGGAACACTCTCAATATCCGTAGGTTCCGGTCCAGACAAAGGGATGTTGCGCATTTCCTGCTCTAGCTCAGATTGCTGACTTATGTCTACGGGATTTGCAACATACGCTTAATCTTAAAGGGCAAATGAAATATGCATTAGCCGGGCATCAAAGCAGGCTTAAGCCACGGTAGTGGTGATAGAAGTGTGTTCAAACAATAGCAAATGCATTTAGCTCGACCATTGTTTGATTTATGGTGAAAGCGTGTTGGTAATTTATAAGAGTGGCTCGGGAATAGACGAAGGGCGACCGGCCTCCGCGGGACGTCGGAAAATCGGGGAAAATCCGAAGATTTATTAGCGGTGGACCCGAGGCCCGCGGCTGACCGCCACCGCCGCGCGCTCTGTTTGCCCACTCATTAAAGTCAGCAAGTAAACGCTTAGTGCGAAGATGAGTATATTTGCGGAGCAATTAACGCGTTCGAGGTGAGACAAGGGTTGCGGGGTATCCCCTGGTCATTGTTTACGAATTATGATAAACTGCCGGGTGCGAGGCGGATGAATATTTCAGCCATTGAGCGTCCATCTTTCGAGCGTACGGTATCGTTAAAATACTCATGTGTCGCCCGATAAGGACGCCGATACAGAAGGTGTACCTACGTCGGGATATCGCAGTGTAAACATGCCTCGTGTCAATCACTGCGAGGCGGCGCTTTACAACGCTTTATCGGTTGTCACATAGGTAATCTAAGTATAACGCATTTATGTCAATTCGTCGATGTACTTATTGATAAGCCCACCCACGTTTTAGCGGCTCCGTTGCATCATTAAAGCAATGGCGGCTGTTATGTACTGTAACACTTACATAGACAAGCTGTTATTACAAATAGAGAGAAAAAATAACACATGTTAGTTATCGTGGCTGCGTGACGTGTTCCTACGGCGGCCGCACTAATGGCAGGAACATTATAAAAATTATAATTTACTTGAAGAACGGGTCGGTTCTGTCGTTAAATTTCGCACTTGATGTTCGTTTTATAGTTGACATCACTTACTTTAAACGACAAATGGGTACTACATATTCCATCATCGCAAAATGTAGGTACTTAACGATAAGACCGCTCCACTAATGTTTTATTACTAATTTGATACCTTTTGCTACGGACGGCATTAAGTATTATTGAGATGACGGCAAACAAAAACAAATATCATAAATATTTTCATAAATAACTTTTAAAACGACCGTGTATTTTATCGTAAGTAATTCTTATCGGAGTGGAATTATAGATGCAATAACGGTATTAGGCTCAGATCAGACAAATAAACCGGCCAAGTGCGAGTCGAGCTCGCGCACTGAGGGTTCAGTACCACCACAAAATACAATAATTATTAATAAAAAAACCGACTTCATCTTTCGAACCGTACCTAATAGATAGCCAGTTGAAATTTTCACGGAATATGTAATGTTATGGAGGATTGACTAACAAATAATAAAAACGTCAAAAGTAAAAACAAAACAAACGTATTTTTTTACGTATTTTTGTATTGGCTCATTTCGTTTTTACTTTTTATTATTTCTTAATTAATCCGCCGTAAATTTTTTTTTATAGATAGGCTTGCGCTTGGCCGCCAACTCGCCTGATGTTAAGCGATGTACATATTCTGAAAATTTTCAACTAGCTATCTGTTACGGTTCGAAAGATATGTAGGAAAGGCGGACAGACGGACAGACAGAAAAACAGACCTTGTAGGCTTAGTAATAGAGTCCCGTTTTTCCCTTTAGTGCGGAACCCTAAAAAGGAAGATATGTACGAATGCATCTGACTTAAATCAGGCTTGATGCTTTAGTTTGAACTGCAGAACCACATGCAGCCTTAAATTTTTGCATTGGACTATTAGTTAGTTGATTAGTGTCGCTGCAATATTCTTAGTGTGCTTGAAAAATTAGTAGGCCGTACTAACAGTTTTCGTGTTAAGGTGGTACGATTCACCTATGGCGGGAAATTAAAATTTTAAACAGTTTTTTGGTCCTAGTAGCCAGGCCAGGTAATTATTTTTAAATAACACAGTGTTTGCGCAAGATATTGGCTGTTCTTTACATTATAATGTACAATTATTTAACAGTAACGCACCATATTACTTACATTTGTGAATAAACCGTTTGAAACAGCAAAAATTTGTTTATTCACAAATGTAAGTAATGATGTGCATTAGATATAAATAGCTTTACATGATTTTGTAAAGAATAATAATCGATTTGCGCAAACATCATGGTTGTTTACAATAATTACCCGGCCTAGCTACAAGGAGAAGAAAACTGTTTGAAATTTGAATTTCCCGCCGTTTGTGAATCGAACCACCTTAAGCGGTTTAGCGGTACGATGAAAAAAGTTGGTTAAACACTTGAATCATCATCATCATCATAATCAGCCTTTTAACAGTCCACTGCTGTACTTTTAACCTACCCCCGAAAGGGTGATTGGGCTATATCCACCACGCTGGCCCAGTGCGGATTGGTGGATTCCCATACGCCATTGAATTCCTTCTCCGTCCGTATGCAGGTTTCCTCACGATGTTTTCCTTCACCGAAAAGCCAGTGGTATGAAAATCCGTACATAAACTCCAAAGAGCTCATTGGTACGACCCCGGGGTTTTAACCCGCGACCTCACGGTTTCATGTCTAGCAGTCTCCCAAATGGGCTACCACGGCTTGACACGGCAAAAATTTGAATACGAACGATAATAGGCATGATGACAAATATTTATTTATTCCAAATAATCGGCTTAGCAAATAATATAACTAAATACATTACACATACTGAAAAAATAATTTAAATGGACTGATAAATCTTTGAGATATGAGTGCTTAAAGTTTTAGGTGGGGATAGAGAGGGGATGCTCTATCCCTTTCTCGCAAAGCGTGAATTAGTATAGCATTTGTATGGCGCTCCTGAGCCGTGACGACACGGCTCAGTATAGTGCGCTCTTTGTCTAGCATGAAATTAAAATGCTTATATCTTATTTATTTTTGAACAAATTTTAATTTTGTTTTAGTTGATGTGTTCTATTTATGATCAGCTTTTTTATGAGGCAATAAAAAAATATTAGTCATCATGCCTATTGTACTAAGACATATATCTACTTTGACTCAATGAGCTATGGAGAGGGCTATGCTCGGGGTTTCTCTACGAGATCGATCAGAATGAGATCCGTAGACGAACGAAAGTCACCGACATAGCCCACCAGATTAGCAAGTTGAAGTGGCAGTGGGCAGGGCACATATCACGCAGAACATATGGCCGATGGGGCCGAAAAGTTGTGGAATGGAGACCACGGACCGGTAATTACAGCGTAGGACATCCACCCACAAGATGGACGGACGATCTAAAAGAGACCGCAGGGAAACGCTGGATGCAGGCCGCTTCCAACCGGCCCTTTTGGAGATCGATGGGAGAGGCCATGTCCAGCAGTGGACGTCCTATGGCTGAAATGATGATGTTGATTATGATATCTCCCTTGTCTGATCTAAGGTAGGTATTAGGTGTGCAGGTAAAATTGTTCTTTTAGGAAAATAAAATTTATGTGTAAAGTCAATATTATTAAAGTCCATAACTTTAATCTAAACAAAAACCATCAAAGCTTGAATTTTATTATAATTTTATCGGCGGCTAAAGAGTACCGAATCTAAAGATAGCGTATCTATAAAAGTTATCTTGAATTTATAAGTAACTCATGTTGTAACATGTGGTGAATAAAAATAAAAATTTATTTTAGTGATTAGGTATTTTAAATAACGTACTTTTAACGTAAAAGATCAAAAATTTAAAGCAGTATGTTATTTTTTTTATTATTCGAGGCTTTAACATTTTAGCGCCTTATTTTCGGATATTTTTTATCTGAAAAATTACAAATTGTTAGTAATTTCTTAAAACAATAAAACAACAGATCATAATAATATTTAGGTAGGTACTTAGTTACAACCTCAATTCATAGTTGTTTCTTTATCTATACAAATATTATAAAGAGGAAAGATTTGATTGTTTGTTTGTTTGTTTGCATTGAATAGGCTCCGAAACTACTGAACCGATTTGAAAAATTCTTTCACTGACGGGAAGCTACACTATCCCCGGGTGACATAGGCTATAATCTATACCCGTGCGAAGCTGGGGCGGACCGCTAGTAATAAATAAACCTATTAAAACTTGAAGAGAAGAGAGATATTATTAATTATACTTATTTAAGCGCAAGCTCGATTCTTCCAAACATCGATTTAGTTTGTAACTATAAGTATTTAGTTAACAGTATAGGCGATTTGTACTAGCAAAATTAAATATTACAAACAGAGTTTAAAAAAATAAATAATTAAAGATTTTTTTTTTTTTTTTTTTTCTTAGAGTTAGTAACTAAAAATAAATCATGTTTGAATACCTACATAGATAGCTTATTAAAAACAATAATTAAAGGAACTCTTAATAGAGTTCTCATAGATTTATCGATGTGTTGATACAATTTTGATAATTAGGTCGAGGCTTTAATCCAACATGATTAATGGATAAAGTAAGCACTGAGGACCAGACCACCCACCGGGAGAAGACGGCTTAATAAGACCCTCATTAACACCTTAATGGCTATTCTCAATTCGCCTGATTTCTCTTCAGTTTTATTTATTTTTTCCCTCTCGATCGGACGTTCGGCTCTTGCGCACGGGGCCTCTCGCTCCAGCGCCCTTCTTTAATTGAATTTCTGCTCTCCTTTTTCTAAACTTATTCTCTTTGACTTAAGATTAGTGATGTATTTAAATTGGCGTTTTGTTACGTTTTTATAGTCGGCCGAGATCGTCTCATTTCTTTTTTCCTTTCCCGTTTTTCTTATCGACCTTTTAATTTGGTCGTGATAATGAAACAAGGTAAATTTTAACTTTTTTACGTTTAGGAAAAAGATTTTGGGTCAGAGCGTCTATAAAGGGGTAGGGATACTGGGTTTTCTCGGATGTTTGAGTTAATTTTGGAGTTGGCGTCGTTATGTCTATCAATTGGGTGTAATGTAGAAGGGTACTGGAGGTTTCCGTTTGCAATAAACGGCTGAGATATGAGTAGCGAGGGACGCACGGTCATGCACATGTCGCGTTTATTTCGATGAAAGATTTTATGGTTCTTAGCGCGATCAGCTGCAGGTTACGAAAAAGTATTTTATACTTATACTAGCTGTTGCTCGCGACTTCGTACACGTATACTTTCAACCCTCTTTTGTCCTCCTTAATTAGGCCCTTTCGCAAAATCCTTTTTTAGCGGAACTTTAGTCCCCATAAGAAATCTACCTGCTAAATTTCAGCTTCGTAAGTCAAGTAATTTTTGAGATTTCGTGATGAGTGTGTGAGTAGATGAATTTCGCTTTTATATACCTACTAGCTGCGCCCCGCGGTTTCAGCCGCGTAGTGATGATGATGACGATGATGATGAAAAGTAGCCTATGTCACTCTCTGGCTCTTGAACTATACTAATGCAAAAAATCAAGTCGATCCGTTGTTCCGTTGCGGCTTGAAAGAGGAACAAACATTCATACTATTATACATACATACATCCATATATATTAGTATGATATAGATTTCAGTAATAAGTGCGGTACAGTACTTATTAATTTCAAATTATGTGCGTGTGTTATTAATTTATTATTGTGAACATACTTATAAAACAAACGGTAAGTCAAAAAAATATATGGTATATTTCACCATCATCAGCCACAAGACGTCCACTGCTGAACATAGGCCTCCCCCTGAACGACAGTCTGCCTTTTGCATCCACTGGATGCCAGCGATTCTCACAGTGTCGTCGGTCCATCTAGTGGGAGTCTGTGGGATCTACGCTGCGTCTTCCAGTTCATGGTTTCCACTCAAGAACCTTTCTTCCCCATAGGTTATCGGTTCTTCGAGCGACGTAGCCTGCCCATTGCCACTTCAACTTGCAAATTTTAACAGCTATGTCGGTGATTCTGGTTCTTTAGCAGATATCCACGTTTTGGATTCTATAGCGCAAAGAAACTCCGAGCATAGCTCTCTGCATTGCCCGATATGTGACTCTGAGTTTTTCCAAAAATTTGTATATTTAGAAGGAAAGTAATACAAATAAAATAACCTACAACCTTAGCCTACAACATCACTACAGTGACAACTTATGTTTTTGTAAGTCAAAGATATTCAAAACGAAACTAATATATATTTGTATTGTGTACAAAGAATCAAGTAAACCTGATAATGACTGCGAGAATTCGAATAACACCTTTTAATGAAACATTTGCATAAAATATTATGGCGTTAACAAATTACGGTGCGAACGAGTTTACGTGATGTCATTAAAACGTGGTTACGCCAAACAATCGCTTTTATTGATTATCAAAAGCGTACAATAGATAAAAGATGGCGCTGGGGGTATTGTTAGTAAGTCGCGACTCGAACAGACGGCGCCACCGGAGGCGACCGTGTTCAAAAATGGCAGTTGAATATTTTCACCCACAATAGTCGTGGAGCTGACTACACGAAACTCTACCGTATTACATTAGGAATAAAGAATGAAATCCGACGCATAAGATGGAAGACTTACATGGGTAGAGACAGACTTGAGTGTATTTGTGGTGGAGCGAGCGTTGTCATTGTTCGCTAAATTGTCGCTTGCATGGAACCGGCCAGGCTTGTCGTGAGCTAGGTATGACCACAGGCGCATAATGATAGTACACATACATCTACACACCTGTTATTAAACATGCGCAAGTCACAAAATAGGTACAGCAAACTTCGTTTAATACAATGACAGATAGAGATCTACCGGTGATTTGTGATGCGTCCATAATTATCTACACGAACTGCCATTACCACCTGATATTGTAATTACGAATCGATTGCCACATGCATTGCGTTTTCAGATAACGATATTACGTCTTTAGTATTTGTTGTTGAACAGTTAAAATTACTGAACAATGGTGTCGATCCTGTCAGTAAACTAAACCAATCTGACAGGACTAAAATTATCTGCCTCTCTTTTCATTTTAGTATGTATGAGAAGAATGGCAACAATTTTAGAGCTGTCAAATTTAGTTAAGGTTAGTTTAGAGTACATCAGAATCGATGCCATTGTCTGCAATCAGACTAAACTTGTGGCTTTTTACAAAATAAACCGGCCTAAGTGCGAGTCAGGCTCGCGCACTGAGGGTTCCGCACTACCACAAAATTAAATAACAAAATTACCAGTTATAACTTGGTACTGAACAGAAACTTATTACCGAATCGCACTTGGCCATTATTTATTATTTGCTGTTATACTTTAGAGTGTGAACTATAATCATGCCAAGTTTGATGCTTGTACGTATTACCGTTTTTACATTAGAGCTAATACAAAAATACGTTAAAAATACGTTTGTTGTATGGGGTATACCTATTATTTCTTCTTTTACTTTTTTTATTAATTATTAGTTAATTCGCCGTAACGTTACATATTCTGTGAACATTTCAACTGGCTATCAATTACGATTCAAAAGATACAGCCGTTTAAAAGTAGGACAGAAAGACAGACGGACAGACAGACATCGTAGGCTTAGTAATAGGGTCCCGTTTCACCCTTTGGGTACGGAACCCTAAAAAGGATCTTCGTTTCATACAGTAGGATTTCTGGGATTATTGGATTTCACATGTTTCACGGAAACCGGCAATAACGTAGAATGAGGATAAAAAAAATAAAAATGCTGCATGCAGATTTAATGAAGGATTATTCCGTGAAAGCTCTTTGCTGCAAGTGGAAATGAACAGTAGCGCGGTGTTAAATTAATTCTTGAGCTAGTACGATATAAGCCCTTATAAAGACTACGGTGCCGCTTCCACCGACCGCTCATTTGTCTCTGGTTTCCAGACAAGGCGCTAAACCGAACTGTAGTTCCACCCATTCTTAGAGACCGCAACTCGAATTTGTATCGCAATTTACGACCTACTCACGCAACGTTTTTAGGGTTCCGTACCTCAAAAGGAAAAAACGGAACCCTTATAGGATCACTTCGTTGTCCGTCTGTCTGTACGTCTGTCTGTCCGTCTGTCAAGACCCTTTTTCTCAAGAACGCGTAAAGGTATCAAGTTGAAATTTATAATATATACTTGGGTCTACGGTTTCTGTAAAAAAATTAAAGTTGTAAGTCAACGCAATCAAAAGATATGAACGTTTATGTCGCATATTTTGCGATTTCACAGGGAAATCAAAACCTATAGGGTACTTCCCGTTGACCTAGAATCATGCAATTTGGCAAATGGTAAGGTCTCATAGCACATATAATGGAATAAATCTGAAAGTTACAAATTTGAAGTTATATCATTAAATTTTTTATTATTAACTATTTTGCTATTACACACTTACATTTTGTAGTTGGAATGTATAGAAGAACCTTATAGTCAACTACACAGTTAAGTTTGTCTTTGAATATTTCAACTTTAGGTATTTTTGGACTCGCGCTCTGAGGGTTCTGTCCAACGGAACCCTCAGAGCACGAGTCCTACTCGTACTTGTCCGGTTTTTCATAATAAGCCATTGAAATGAAACTTAAATGTGCTTAGAGTAAATTTCTGTCATTTGCGACGTGGTAAAGTATTCCTCGATGCTGTTATAAGGTAACTGCGATAATAATTGCGGTCGATTTTTGAATTTATTTTCTGAGTTTAAATATTAATGTTTCGTGACAGGGCGGTGGCGGCGAGGTCTGCGAAGTGTCGGTGGTTTTCTGGCTGAGCGCGCACGGACCGGTTCGCCGATGGATCGCACGCCACGCCAGAAAAGCCAAACACGTTGTATCCCAGCGAGAGCGATAAACTTTGCCTCGTATACGGACAAACGGCAAACGACCCATTCGTAACAATTTGCAGTCTACTGTTCACTTTGTTTAGGAAATCTAGCAACGATTGCGATGCGATTCTGATTTGCGAATTTTTTATTTGGTAAACAAATTGTTTTCATGTAATTTGATACAATATTGACTAGTGACCCGCCCGCCCGGCTTCGCACGGGTGTAATTTACGTGCGAAGCCAGGGCGGGTCGCTAGTTATACATATAAACCTTCGTCTTGAATCACTCTATCTATTAAAAAAACCGCTTCAAATTCCGTTGCGTAGTTTTAATGATTTAAGCATACATAGGGACGGACAGACAGAGACAGTGACTTTGTTTTATACTATGTAGTGATTTAGGTATGATAAAAGTCACATATCGTAGATTGGTGGAAACACACGGTGCGTTTTACGCGATATTTTTTGCCTTACACCTGCAATTTGTGGAATGAGCTCCCTCCTGCGGCATTTCCGAGTAACTATAACATGAGGTTCTTCAAAAGGGCTTTTAATAGAGTATTTAAGAGTCTGCAACGTAACTGTGATGCTCCTGGTGTTGCAAGTTTCCATAGGAACGGTGATCGCTTACCATCAGGCGGCCCGTCAGCTTGTTTGCCACCCTATTTGTGTTCCTACCGCTCAAACCTTGTTCTTCTATGATAATAATGTAGAGCACAATTTACTGAGTGGTATTATGGACCTTATTCTCTCGATTACTAGTACATAGCCCTGTATAATTCAGAAACTTGTTATCTAGTAAGTGCCTACAACTTTTTTGTGACACAGATCTCGTAGAACTCTTAGCTTAGATATAGGTATACGCCTACTCTATAAGAAACTTCATTGAAATGACTGGTTAAACGAACAGGTGTAAAATAAGGCCAGCTATAGTTTGCGGCAATGTAGAAAATTTGTGATCGTTTGTTGCTCACAACCTCTTTTCCTTGGCTTTTTAATGTGTTCTGAAATCTAATTAAGCAATACTAGACCTATTCGTATTATGTATTATGACATGACACTCACACAAACAAACAGTTTGTTTGTTTATTTATTTCATGTCAAGACAATGAAGTTAATCATTGATTGTCCACGTGGTTAATAAAACATCGTGGTTATGTATGGCATCTACCTATCAGTAGTGGTTGTTTTAAAAGTAGGTACGAATAAAATTGAAATTGACACATCGGTAAAACTTTTATCTTTAGATTTTGTTTGAAGTCAATAATGGCCAGTGTCATGTCATAATAATACGAATAGGTCTTCTTCTGAAATCTAATTAAGCAATACCAGACCTATTCTTTTTTCCGGAACGTATCCGTCGCGTAAAGCGGGGTATTACTGTAAAGTGGTAGTTACGTACCAGTGGTGAATAAAAGGCGGAGCTATCAACACCGATGCTGGGGTAGGGGTTCTGGTCTGAAGAGGGGTACGGTGTGCCGTAGACGCCGACCGCCGCGCTGGAGAGGCGCGGGTAGGAGCTGAGCGCGAGCCTCGCGCCGTCGTACTGGCAGGAGCAGACCGTCTGCCCGGAGACAGGGTCGGTGATGATGGGGCGCGGCGTGTCGCAGCAGGAGGCGGCCGGCGTGCTGGCGTGGCTGCCGGCGCCCGGCGACAGCGCGCCGCCCGCGACGCCTGACCCGCCCGGCGACAGCGCCGGCGCAGAGCTGGAGCCGCCGTCCGGCGAGGTGGCTGCGCCGCCGCCGCCGCCCGCCCCGCTGCTGCCTACCAGCAACTACAATCACCAAATAATTATATTTAATCGGCAACCAAAATAAACACTTAATTAAAATAGTGCATCGTCGCTTACCAACAGGCGAGTTGGTGGTCAAATGCGGACATAATTATTCGGGATACAAAAAAATTATAAACCCTATTATATAATGACCTTCGAACAAAATAAAATGAATGGACGGACTAAGAAAAAGCGCATTTTTTACGATTACAAAATAAGCGCCGGCGCTTACTTCGTTTCAGTCGGTCTCTAGCCGTAGGAAGTGTGACACGCGTCTATTGTTACATGATAACGAAACATCTGACAAAATTATGCCTTCGTGTGCTTTTCCGAAGTGTAAATACACATCAAAAAACCGCTATCTATTTTTGTAACAAATTTACTGTACATGGTTATAATTAGATGTTGTATATGTCCAAGGGTTTTGCCTCGTTTTTACTGAGCAAGTTCAATGGTTATGGCCCGTCCATTCGTTTATTATTTTGGTCGAAAATAATAACAAGCTTTTTCTTATTCTTCTCAGCAAATTCTTTCATTTGATACCCATATCATGATGGTAGATAAAAACATTTTTTATGCCATCTTGGGGTGTTCGCCATATTGAATTTATCATCTAATACTAAAGTGATTGGGAAGACAATAGGCATGATGACAAATATTTATTTATTCCAAATAATCAGACTAGCAATTAATTTAACTAAATACATTACACATACTGAAAAAATAATTTAAATTGACTGATAAATCTCTGAGATATGAGTGTTTAAAGTTTTAGGTGGGGATAGAGAGGGGATGCTCTATCCCTTTCTCGCAAAGCGTGAGTTAGTATAGCATTTGTAAGGCGCACCTGAGCCGTGACGTCACGGCTCAGTATAGTGCGCTCTTTGTCTAGCATGAAATTAAAATGCTTATATCTTATTTATTTTTGATGAAATTTTAATTTTGTTTTCGTTGCTCTATTTATGATCAGCTTTTTTATGACGCAATAAAAAAAAAAATTGTCATCATGCCTATTGCAACGAACACAAACACGACGGGGTTACGTCGTTTCGTTTAGGAGTTCCTATGGCCACCTTTTGTCTTCATCATCAGACCAGCGGCCTTATTATAGAAGTTTGATCGTGATCGAGATTGCATGCCGTCCTGCTCGCATCTATTTACTCGCACCACGAGCGTAAGTGAGATGGCACGTGATCGCGATCTCGATCCGAATGATCCATATTAAGGCATCAGCTTAATAATACCATAACAATGCATTGTCACCGAATTTAATGTATGCCAATTTTCAGTTCAATCGGTTGAGGACAACTGGTCTAAAATTCAATTGCAAGATTTATTCCAAACTAACAGGACTAAATAAATAAAAGCTAGTATTAACTGCACATCAAACCAAGTAAACGGAAACAAGGAATATGGACAAATAAGACAGAAAACCTAATCAAAAGACTAAATCCGGCTTTACTTTGCTACGCTTCCGCCTTAGCCTTCGAATCTAATGTATTAAATTTTATTTCGATCAGCAAACATAATTATAGTGTAGATAACGAATACATTTTAATTTGCGTTTAAAAATGTGATATGCAACTGAATTTTTTTTTTTTTTATAAGGCAAGTGCCTGTATTAACTAACAAAATATAAGCTAACACTAACACTACAAAATCAGTTAGACTGACCATAGCCCGTTGAAGGTCTAAAGACAATCCTAATGCTCAAGTCCACTACCAGTTGGCAGCGTACCCAGCATGCTGGCGGCATTACCACGCTGAATGGCAATGCTTGCATTGGAGCCAGAAACACGCCAGCATTTTGGTCAAGCGTCGCACTAACCAGGCGCTCTAAAAGATTTTTGAAAATGAGGTGAACTCCTGGTCATATTATAATGTTGTTTTGTTATTATTTTAAATAACATGCCTTTTAAGTATAAAAATGTGTAAGCTGGCGCCATTTAGTTCTGGCACGTAGTAGGGAGTTAGTCAGTTAGTACTCAGTTGAAGAAGTGGTTGTTATAGGGGTGCTTCTATGAAATGGAAAAAATCCTAAAGAAAATGTCATGTCGTTTTTATTCTTATGATTTGGCTTGTTGATAGATTTGTAGTTTTTAATTAATTATTTATATTAATTCTTTTGACATATTTATAAACTAAAGTAGAATCCGGATATAACGACCTTCAAGGGACCGGCGATACTATGTCATAATAACCGCATGACGCACACAACGGCAAGATTATTTCTTGAGTACATTTACTATGAGACTTAATTTGAGTAAACAATATCGTCGATCGTGCAAACGACGGACGGACAGACAGACAGAGCACTAAAGGTAAGGGACCCTAGGGGCTATGTCTGTCTGTCGGTCCTAATTTTTTTGAAACTTCTAACTTCTATGGTTATAAAGGCATGTGCTTGAAACTTAACATAATTACAGTTTAAATATAGATCTAAATTTCAAAGTATAAAAGAATATAACTTTACGTTTTAGGGGATGCTTCTAGTAAATGTGAAATGGGGATATTTTTTTTCGCTGCACTCTCGTGTGGTATATCTTTGAATAGATATTTTAAAATTAAGGTAAGATTTCATTCATCACTTTTTTATCAAGTGTATATTATTGTGAAATATGGCCAGCCAATGAGGCAAAAAGTTGCCCCCCCCCCCCTGCATTTCTAAACTATTAGACATAGAAACTAATATATTGACATGCTGAGGTAATATAAAAAAAAACCTTTATTTAACATTATTTCAAGCATTTTCAGAATATAACTTTTTGAGATATAGCGAAAAATTTGTAAAAAATTCGAGACGTTTTAGTTCAAAAGTCATTGACCTCTTCGTAAAATTGTCTTATCAAATAATATTTTTCAAGTAGTTCTCCTTTTAACTAAAGCTTAAAAAGTATATGGTATGTTGGTATGATGCACCTCTGAATTTGGTAAGTCCACAGAGCTTCGTTCTTTCAAATTTATATGTGCAAAACAATTTCTGAAGTATGATGATTGTGACCACGTAATCATGTGATCATATGACTTTGGCTACGAAAACGGAACCCTATATGCTACTATATGCGTGTCGTGAAACGCTCTTAGCCAGTTTTAGTCTATACTAATATTATGAAGAGGAAAGATTTGATTGTTTGTTTGTTTGTTTGCATTGAATAGGCTCCGAAACTAATGAACCGATTTGAAAAATTATTTCACTGACGGGAAGCTACACTATCCCCGGGTGACATAGGCTATAATCTATACCCGTGCGAAGCAGGGGCGGACCGCTAGTTCATTTATTTCTCAAATATGGGTACATTAGTGTACACTTATTAAAGTCAAAATATACAATATTGATAATAAAAGTGTAAAAATATAACAATTCAATTTGATTAAAATAAAATGTCAACAGTAATAAAAATAAAATAATAGGTACTTAGATTATAACAATAATTAACAATGTCCATAGAATTCATTACATAATATCTTTACAGTCCAAACACAATTTGCGCAAAGAAGCTTTGTCACAGATAAAATCATTAATTTTGTAGTAAGCAATATTTTTTTACAATTTCCTTAAACGACTTGTCATTCTTACTTATTAGACTTTCGGGTAGCAGATTATAAAATAATAAACTATTCATGACAAAGGAATTGCCAGTTTTGGCTAGTCTAATATTTGGCAGAACAAGTTTAGATTTGTTCCTTGTCTTACAGTTATACATATCAATTTTTTTTGTGAAATCTGTGTATGTTTTTACGTACATACATAGTTATAAATAAACCCCAGGGAAAGTGCCACAAATTGTCAAATATTCAAGTCATATTATACCTACTTACACAGACAAAGTCGCGGGCATAGCTAGCATTATCATATTATTATCAATTACGCGTATATTAACAGTTATGCTTATTTATGCGGTTGATTGGAGTTCACGGGCCTAACAAGTGGAACGACTTTTTGTGGGTTTATTATTAAACGAATGCAAATTAACTTAATTTCTAGAGCAGTGGTAAGATAATATCGTGAACGTCCGCTTCGCCTTGTCTAACCATCTTGAGACGAGCTCATCACTTTGTGAAACTTAATATCATAAATTATTACTGGTACAATCTAAAATTTAAATTTAAAACTACGTACAATAAGGTTGCTAGAACATTGAATTATTTTGCTCAAAGACTAAGCATTACCATACAACGTGGCAACGCTGCCAGCATTTTGGGAACGCTGCCCACTGGTAGCGGCTTGTTAGATTAGTTTTAGTTTTAGATTAGTTTCAGTTTTAGTTATAAATTTAAATTTAAGATAGTTTTAATTTTATTTGTATTTTTTTTTATCTGTAAATCTAATTAGAAATATACATTTTATTCAAATAGAACTTCATAAAAAGTCAAGATTTTTTTTTGAATTAAAATAAATAAGTCGATGTTTTAAAAATGTAACATTTCACTAAAAATATTTTAGATATATTACAGACTAGCGGTCCGCCCCAGCTTCGCACGGGTATAGATTATATCCTATGTCACCCGGGGATAGTGTAGCTTCCCGTCAGTGAAAGAATTTTTCAAATCGGTTCAGCATTTTCGGAGCCTATTCAATGCAAACAAACCTTTCCTCTTTATAATATTAGTATAGATAGACAAAGTCAAAAAAATAAAATAACCAATATCTCTATAATATTTTCAGTAATGTTAAATGATTAAATCCGTATAATGTAATTACACCTATAGGTGAACTAAAAGATGCTGATACGTGAGTAAATTGTGAAAACAAAAGACAAGAGCCCCCAAAGGCCTCGCGAGCGTACTCGATATAACAAACATGAAATCTTTATTTAATAAATATGAAAGCAGTTTTGTCGGTAAAAGATTAAAGGGAACGGGGACGTCAACAGATTTGATCAAACATTAGGGCTAGGTTGACTTAGAAATAATAGCATAAGATACTGTGCACACAGCGGACCCCACTTCACCTACGAAGCTCCATTTGAGTGAGTCAACTTGTTTTCTTTAAACAGAGCGAGGTTCAAGGGACGCTCCTCCATTGTGCGTTGTTGGTCTTTGTTTTCAATTTTACATGTCACCTGTGCATAAATTTAACGACGCACTCTTACAAGTGCACCACTCTTTTGTAGGTACCTACTGTTATAAGTTTTCTGTAACAACTTCGACGCTACACTAAGCTAGGTATATATGTATATACGAGTAGAGTGGTATCGGTAAGTCGTTCTCCAGTTATGACGTGACCAAGGTAAATAGAGATTCATTTTTATATATATCATCATCATAATCAGCCAAACGACGTCCACTGCTGACCATAGGCCTCCCCATTTAACCTCCACACTGAACGACAGCCTGCCTTTTGCATCCACTAGATGCCAGCGACGCTCACTATGTCGTCGGTCCATTTAGTGGGAGGCCTACCTACGCTGCGTCTTCCGGTTCGTGGTCCCCACTCAAAAACCTTTATTCTCCATTGGTTATCGGTTCTTCGAGCGACCCATTGCCACTTCAACTTGCAAATTTTAACAACTATGTCAGTGACTCTGGTTCTTTGGTGAATATACACGTTTCGGATTCTATCGCGCAAAGAAACTCCGAGCATAGCTCTCTCCATTGCCCGCTGTGTGACTCTAAGTTTTTCGAAACAACAGTTAAGGACCACGTCTCAGTGCCATATGTCATCACTGGCAACACACACTGGTCAAATACCCTTGTCTTTAGGCACTGTGGTATCTTGGACGAGAAGATGTCACGCAATTTCCCGAACGCTGCCCATCCGAGTTGGATTCATCGGGCGACCTCTTTGCCTAAGTTGGACTTACCTAACTGAACAATCTGTCTAAGATAGGTGTAATAGATAGGTATATATATACTAGCTGTTGCCTGCGACTTCGTACGCGTAGACATTCATATAATATTTCAACCCCATTTAATAATTCAGCTCTTTCGCTAAATCCTTTCTTAGCGCTCCTCTATACACCATAAATAATCTACTTGCCCAATTTCAGCTTCGTAATTACAAAACAGTCAACCAAAACATACCCGCATTTCTCCTTCCTTAATCCGTATTTTTCGAAAAAAAAATACAGTATGTATTTATTTTAAACTATTAACTTGAATACCAAATTTAATGTCCCTAACATCAAAAACAAAGGACGTTCATACAAATTTTCAACCTCTGTTTGCCCCCCTTAATTCAGCCTTTTCGCAAAATCCTTTCTTACCTCTACACCCCATAAGAAATCTACCTGCCAAATTTCAGCTTCGTAGGTCAAGTAGTTTTTGAGATTTCGTGTTTAATGAGTGAATGAGTAGATGAATTTCGCTTTTATATAATTACTAGCTGAAACCCGCTACTTCGTACGCCTTCGGCCTCGCTACTACAACCCCCTTTTGTCATTCTTAATTTGGCCCTTGCGTAAAATCCTTTCTTAGCGGACCTCTACACCCCATAAGGAATCTACCTGCCAAATTTCAGCTTCGTAGGTCAAGTAGTTTTCGAGATTTCGTTTTTAATGTGTGAGTAGATGAATTTCGCTTTTATATATATAATTATATATAGATATATATATATATATATAATTTATATATTTTTTGTTTCTATTCTAATATGTGTAATTTTCTTGTTTACTGAATAAAATTTTCAAAATACGTTAAAAAAAAAATAAAAAAAATTATATATATAATTATAAATATATATATATATATATATATATATATATAATTATATATAGATATTATGTATTGTAAGATAGATTATGTAACATTAATTATAATGTTAACAAAATTTGAAAAAGCATATAAAAAGGCGTGTGAACGAAGCCAGTTGAAATCGGAGTCAACACCCAGTGATCCGAACCACTCGGCACGATAAATTCGAGTTACAATTACAAAGCACCGCCAGCCGCGATTGGTTGCGGCCAGCCGAGCTAATACAAACACTGCTATCAGAATTACTTGCGTGAGTCTCCGTAATTAGGAATACTGTGCGATAACACCTACAGGTACACTCTTCGCGTCATTATGGATCGCAAACACCGACATTTACCTACGTATGAAATAGTAAGCGATATCAATCACTCGCGGGCTGATAACGACCTGCCGCCTTCGACCAAAATATAATGAATGGACGGACCATAAGCATTGAATTTGCTCAGTAAAAACGAGCCAAAACCGTTGGACATATACTTCAACACCTAATTATAACCAAGTACAGTACATTTGTTACAAAAAATTTATAGTGGTATTTTGATGTGTATTTTCACTTCGAGTCAGCACACGAAGGCATAATTTTGTCAGATGTTTCGTTATCATGTAACAATAGACGCGTGACACACTTCCTATGGCTGGAGACCGACTGAAACGAAGTGAGCGCTGGCGCTCATTTTGTAATATTCAAAAATGTGTTTCTTCTGGGCCTGTCCATTCATTTTATTTTGATCGAAGACTGCCGCATACTTTTGTAATAGAGCGCGTGATTGTCTTTGTCTGCCACATACTTTGAATAATATTAATACATGGATACAAACTATAAAACACATTCCGAACGCTTTGGAGGCACTAGAATTTTCCCAGTCATTAGTCATGCGCCTGTTAATTTCAAACGTTTATGTAGATTGACTATAGATTCCATGTGCGCGACTATAATTTTCTTTCCATTTTCATTTCGTAACCTACAAAGCTAATGATAGTGTAATGATGTTATTTAGCGGCCAAGAAAAATAAAACTGACGTATTTGATGGCGTAATTACAGACGGAGACCGAAGCAACCCATTTCGTAGCGATATCGCATAAAATTAAGTTATCTTCATTACCGTTATTTTATAAAAAATGTTTAGGGTGAGCGGCAACAACGCTAGAGTTTTTTGATCCGCCTGCCCGGCTTCGCACGGGTGTAATTTATGTGCGAAGTCGGGGCGGGTCGCTAGCTATATATATAAACCTTCCTTGAAAATGTATCTAACTGATGGTGAAAACCGCATCAAAATCCGTTGCGTGGTTTAAGAGGTGTTAGTGGCCATACAGACATACAGACAGACGCGGTAAGCGACTTCAATTTATACTATGTAGAGATTCTTACAAAACAGACACAGTCTAATTATTGTATTCGCTCTTTATCAGTAATTTAAAAACCAAAAGTTAAATAATGAGGGTACATTGTATAACATGATATTTAAATAAGTATTGGTATATAATAATATAACATACAAGTAATAATATGGTAAATTAATATGAACCATTTGTGCTTGACTCTTTTTTAAAAAAAAAATATGCTACTTAACATTTTATGGAGTAAAACATAAAGGCACAATTTGCATCAATAATACCTAACCCCCCTATTAATAAACGTAGAGTAGCCTCGGAATAGTTACGCCACCTTTTGTCTTTTTCGATCGAGTTCAAAATTTGAAAGAGAGATAAAGACAAAACACGGCGTAACTATTCCAAGACTACTCCACGTTTATTAATAAGGGGGTATGTGTTTAGGCACTAAAACATGTTTAAAAAATAATACTATTAGGAATTATTTTGAACGGCATTTGCTAGCAACTAAATCTACCCTCATATTCACAACGCTAGAGTACGATCTGCTACAATGGCCTTTTGCCACATCGTAGGGCGATCAAATCAAATATAAGCGATATTATTTCGCTGTGTACAAAGAGGGCGAAAGCTCTAAGAACGCTCGAGCTGGCTCGGTCAACAAAACTTCCAATAAAAACTACTTGGACGGAAACCGATCTCAGGACGACAGAGCAAACACCGCTCAAAGCAAAAATACGCCTACATTTCATATCGCCCTCAAAATTAAATAAAAAAACCTTTAGTAATTTAGTCCAATCTGTCAAATGAAGAGTGTTAAGTAAAGAAAGGGGGTTCAGATTAATGCTTTACGAGTATGTGGGCGATATCAGATGTTTTCAAGTAGGGGTTGCGAATAGAGCGTTGAGTTATTGCGAGTACTGCTACGTTACCGTGGAGATTATTAACACTGTCCGTTGCTACGGTGGGTACTTTATAGTATACTTTATAATCTATACTTGTATACTAATATTATAATGAGGAAAGATTTGATTGTTTGTTTGCATTGAATAGGCTCCGAAACTACTAAACCGATTTGAAAAATTCTTTCACTTACAGACAGAATTAAATAATGATACCCGTGATAGAAAGGGCGTGGTCACTTTAGGATTTGTCTGGAATATACGGATGTTCCATCGCGTGTATGTGTGTGTGTAGGTATCAAAATGGGGGAGCTTTCAGGAGCGTCAATATTTGATGAACTTCAAGCAGCGGCTACGGTTTGAGTAAGTCCGGTGTATCCAATCGCTTCCCCTTCATATTGAGTTAATTATTTATTAACTGTATGAATGTACAGCTATATGGAATTTATACAATCCAATTTAGAACTTACTATGGAAGGAGGCCTATCTTTAGCAGTAGACGTCTTCAGGCTGATGGTGATGATGATGATGACTATAGCTCAATTTTCATAGTGAGGCGCTCGTTGCTTAAGGGTCCTGTATACCCTCTGCAGCTTTCTCTCTCGCACATTTTCACATTATTGAAGATATAAAATCAATGAGTGTGAATTTCCAAAAAGTAACAAAATCATGTCATGGTGTCTATCGTAACATTACAAACAAAGAAATTGTCAATTTGATATATTTTAATTTGACACAGTAAACAAGTGATTTTTATTTCTCGTGTCATTTTATTCCGTCAAATTACAATATATCGAAGCAAACACTTCTTTGTTTGTAATGTTACGATAGACACCATGACATGATTTTGTTACTTTTTGGAAATTCACACTCATTGATTTTATATCTTCAAAATAATGTGAAAATGTGCGAGCGAGAGAGCTGCAGGGAGTATACAGGCCCCTTAACGAATTTGACCAATTTTAATGTTAATCAAAATCTGGTAAGTATACCGACGTATATAAGTAAAAGGCATCCTATACCAACGCCAATCTACAATACTATACATCATCATGATTTCAGTCGTAGGACGTGCACTATATTCTATACATAAATACACCATATACGTTAATGATACCCCAAGCCCCAAAAGTCCCAAGCCCTAAGGCCCCCAAGCCGCATGCCAAGCGTGGGGATTATGGCAACACACCTCTTTAAGTGGGAGGCTTTTGTCCAGTAGTGGACGTTTAATGGCTGCTGATGTGTGTGTGTGTTAATGATACTTAAAAAATTAAGAGCTCTCTCATATTTTTTGACGAAAAATCCAACAAAAACTATATTTTGGCATAATTTTTTTTTTTAATTATTTATTGCATAATTATTATGAAGGTCACATACAGATGTTAGGCAGCATGATTCTATCAAATAGAAAGATCTATACAAAATATAATGTCTGTTATAAATAGATCTATATTTTTTATGACTTCGAAAAGCAGGGGGTTCGCGTTTCGGTTGTTTTTTATGTTTGTTACCCCAGGATCAAAATCGGTTCAGCAATTTGGTTGTTAAATCAAAATAACTGGAGAAAATATGCCATCAAAATACAACAACATTGCGAATTTGCTAATATTGAAGTGAGTTTATCAAATTGATAATTATTATTGAAAATAACGGCTTACAATTTTGGAAAAACTCAACGAATCAACTTATTACCTCCAATTTACAAAAGTAGTTTTTCGCAAAACTCTCAGAGGCAAATTTGAAAGTGGATTACGTTTAATTAATGACATAAAATCAATTTTAATGTTATGGTTTACTTGTTTTAAATTTGTCTTGACAATTACGATTTTATTTTGTAATATGGCTCTTACGTAACGCATCTTCGCTCTACATAGTATAGAATAAAGTCGCTTTCCGCGTCAGTATGTCTGTACAAAGGCTAACTCCTAAACCACGCAATGGATTTTGGTGCGGTTTTCACCATCAGTTTGTTATTTTTTCATGGAAGGTTTATAATATTTATAATACTATGTATTTCTATCTCTGTATTGTATAAAATAAAGTCGCTTTCTGCGTCTGTCTATTGGTCTGTTATTATTATGTAGATCCGCTAACTCCTTTGAAACCACGCAACGGATTTTGATGCGGTTTTTACCATCAGATCTATAATTTTTCACGAAATGTTTATATCTAATACTAGCGGTCCGCCCCAGCTTCGCACGGGTATAGATTATAGCCGATGTCACCCGGGGATAGTGTAGTCCCCGTCAGTAAAAGAATTTTTCAAATTGGTTCAGTAGTTTCGGAGCCTATTCAATGCAAACAAACAAACAATCAATTCTTTCCTCTTTATAATATTAGTATAGAAAACTTTTTACACCAATGCGAAGCTGGGACGGATCACCAGTAAAAATATAAATGGCAAAACGAACGTTGATATTTCTGTAAACCACGGTATGTTCCATAAGTATAATGCCGCCAGCATACTGGGTACGCTGCCAACTGATAGTGGGCTTGAGAATTTGGATTGTCTTTAGACCTTCAACGGTCTATGGGCAGTCTAACTGTATTTGTGGTGGTAGTATTAGCTTGTATTTTGTTTAGTTAATAAAGACACTTGCCCAGGTAAAAATAAGTATTTATTATGTTTATATCCCGTGGACCCGGGTATGTCCTAAAACTGCGACCAGAACCACCGGAGGATGGGCAGCAGCGTCCTGTTAGTACACGGTGAACGTACTGCGATCTCCAAGCCGCCTGCCAAGCGTGGGGATTATGGCAACGCCCCTCTCTAAGTGGGAGGCCTTGTTCAGCAGTGGACATTTAATGGCTGATGATGTGTGATGTGATGTTTATATCCTGCCAGTAGATGCCACAGTTGTCCCGTCCACTCTACTTGATGCTAGGTAACAACATAATTAGATACTATCTTTATGAGACGTTAGAGGTGTGTTTTTCTCCAGTTTGAATGTAGTAAGTGATCGTTCTGTCAGCTTATTTTGAGATGAACGTATTTCATTTCAATTTGTTACTATGAATAATTCGAATGTTTATATTCTGTTATCCACTTCATTATGCATCTGTTTTCACACGTTTATTTGGAGATCAAGTTTAGTGATGAAATCATAATAAGGTAAAATATGTAAGCAATGTTTTGTGAGCTATACTATCTATTATTAATCAAATATTATAATATAATCTTAATATATATAAATCTCGTGTCACAATGTTTGTCCTCAATGGACTCCTAAACCACTTAACCGATTATAATAAAATTCGCACACGATGTGCAGTTCGATCCAAATTGAGAGATAGGATAGTTTAAATAATTATATAACTAGCGACCCGCCCCGGCTTCGCACGTAAATTACACCCGTGCGAAGCCGGGCGGGCGGGTCGCTAGTATTATTATATTTATTTCTAATTCTCATGTTGTATGCAAATAAATGATCTTGATCTTTATCTTTTATCTTTATATTTATTAATAATATGGCAGCACAGCGATTTTCGGACTGAATAACTTTTGTTTCTTGTTTCCACTACAATAGGCATGTTTCCTAATCTTTATTTTATTACAAACTAGCGGTCCGCCCCAGCTTCGCACGGGTATAAATTATAGCCTATATCACCCGGGGATAGTGTAGCTTCCCAACAGTGAAAGAATTTTTCAAATCGGTTCAGTAGTTTCGGAGCCTATTCAATGTAAACAAACAAACAAAGAATCAAATCTTTCCTCTTTATAATATTAGTATAGACTATTTGGTATTAGATAGTTTACTATTACAAAGTTCATTTAAAAACGTATATTTTAAACTTTCATGACACATGTTAATTAGATTGAACGCCACGATCCGAAGGTCCTGGCTACTGAACGACATTAGGTACTTTTCAAGAACGGTTCGTGAAGCGGTTGAAATTATAAAACATCGCTTAGCGTTAAATATAACTATAAACATTACACATGCTGAAAAAATAATTAAATAGGCTGCGAATTCTGCTTACCATTAGGCAGACCGCTAGCTTGTTTTCAGCTCATTGTATATTAAAGAAAAAAAGGAATGACTGGTGGGCGCGGCTTTTAGTTTTCAATAACATCCTGTTTATGCCTCAGTCTACGCTACTTATTTATGTTTTGTGTATGCTATAGTAGTGAGGACATCGTTTAAATTAAGGCATTTATTTTAAAGGCACAGTTAGGACGCATAAAGATGATCTTATAATTTCGATTACATTAGCAAACGCATTATCCCGTCTCGAGGCCCGGCTCGCTCCAATTTCGCCTCGGCCAACGGGATATGTTAAAGAGGACATTATAATAATTAGATTGTTATCAGATGTTATTATATGAATTTTCCAAAATTATATGAGCGAACGACTAAGATAAGTCGATATCGTGACGACGGTAGGAATAGATTACGGAATAGCCGCGGGCCTGGAGGCGTAATCAGACTCACTAAATTCTGGTCCTTTAGAAGAGCACGCCATTCTAATCGATAACCGATCATTATAATGATTGGCCTGTAAACGCCACTTTTGCTTCTCTCTTTTGAGAAGCGATGACGAACGGGAGTCGTATTCAAATTTGAGACTTAGTGGAGATCGGTTTCAGATACTAAGTTTACAAAATCTTTCAGAGCGCCTGGTTAATGCGACTCGTGACCAAAATGCTTGCGTGTTTCTGGCTCAGCGCATAAGCATTGCCATTCAACGTGGTAATGCCGCCAGCATGCTGGGTACGCTACCAACTGGTAGTGGGCTTGAGCATTTGGATTGTCTTTAGACCTTCAACGGTCTGTGGGCAGTCTAACTGTGTTTGTAGTTTTAGTTTTAGCTTGTATTTTGTTTAACTTTACATGTTTATTTTGAAAATCAATCCTATCGATATATTTTTTTTTCTATGTCATAATGTTACATATATTACTTTAACATAATAAGTATTACAGATCACTTTAATTCTCATCATCATCATCATCATATCATAACATGAAGCATAACAATATTGTACATAACACAGATATTTAAAAACCTAAAACTACAACTACCAAAAAAAAAAAACAACAAATTAAAACCTAACTATCACTCTATTAAACCGCTACCAGTGGGAACTGTTCCCAAAATGCTGGCCCCATTACCACGTTGTATGGCGATGCTCACCCTTTGAGCAAAGTAGAAGCCGGCATTTTGGTCACGAGTTGCATCGACCAGACGTGAAGACAAATCTTAAAAATCTACATTACTTGTTTACTGTCATCATATCTGAGTGCTAAACCAAGTAAAGTGAGTCAGCTTAAATAATGAGAATAATAAATAATAATAATAATAATAAATATTCGGGACATTTTTGCACACACGGTCATCTGACCCCAAACCAAGCAAAGCTTGTGATATGGCTGCCAGAGACTGATATACATACATATATAGGTTTAAATACATACTTAAATAGATATTAACACCTAGGTATAGAACAAACACAAATGTTCATCACACAAATGTTTGTCCTAGGTGGGAATCGAACCCACGCCCCTAAGCTCAGAAGGCAGAATAAAGCTAAGAATAAACATTAAGTACTAATATCAAGTAGTATTAAGTGTTCTTCTACTATATTATGCATGTATTATACATATAAACCTTCCTCTTGAATCACTTTATCTATTAAAAAAATCGCATCAAAAACCGTTGGGTAGTCTTAAAGATCTAAGCATACATAGGGTAAGACAGACAGCTGGAAGTGACTTTGTTTTATACTATGTAGTGATGATGACATAATGTTACATACGGGGTGTAAGGGGAACACTCTCGAAGCCAAAAGAAGGTAATGGTACACATCATTATGAACAACTTTTACTATGGGACCAGCCCTGAAATCGCGAAAAAATATCAGCTGTTCTATATAAAACGGTCATTGACACTCGACAAAATGTATGGAACAGCTGTTTTTTTTCGCGATTTAAGGGTTGGTCCCATACTAAAAGTTATTCATAATGAAGAGTACAATTACCTTCTTTTGGCTTCGAGAGTGTTCCCCTTCATCATCATCATCATCATCAGCCAGAAGACGTCCACTGCTGAACATAGGCCTCCCCCTTTAACCTCCACACTGAACGACAGCCTGCCTTTTGCATCCACTGGATGCCCGCGACTCTCACAATGTCGTCGGTCCATCTAGTGGGAGGCCTCCCTACGCTGCGTCTTCCGGTTCGTGGTCTCCACTCCAGAACCTTTCTTCCCCATCGGTTATCGGTTCTTCGAGCGATGTGGCCTGCCCATTGCCACTTCAACTTGCAAATTTTAACAGCTATGTCGGTGACTCTGGTTCTTTGGCGAATATCCACGTTTCGGATTTTATCGCGCAAAGAAACTCCGAGCATAGCTCTCTCCATTGCCCGCTGTGTGACTCTGAGTTTTTCCAAAAGGCCAACAGTTAAGGACCACGTCTCAGTACCATATGTCATCACTGGCAACACACACTGGTCAAAGACCTTCGTCTTGAGGCACTGTGTCTGGCAAATCATGCAGAGTGAAAACGGTCATTGACACTCGACAAAATGTATGGAACAGCTGTTTTTTTTTCGCGATTTAAGGGTTGGTCCCATAGTAAAAGTTATTCATAATGAAGAGTACAATTACCTTCTTTTGGCTTCGAGAGTGTTCCCCTTACACCCTGTTTATTACTTGTTCACTGTCATCATATCTGGGTGATAGGTTTTCAGCTTAAATAATTAGAATAAACATTAAGTTAACATAATAGGTACATCGGAAAGAACAGAGCGAGCGCCGAGTGCATGCCCGTCGCTTCAGATCTTGCTCCTCTGACTTATGATGCTCAGTGCAGTTTTACACTTCATTATTATTCACTTGCCAGCTTAATAATCACTACTGTCACTATTGCTAGTGTTGAAGCGTTATTACCGTATGTCCATCCGTGTGCACAATTAGCATTATCATAAAATGCAGCTTGGCGCTTATAAGTGACAAAATCTTTTTCCATTAAACGGATAACTCTTATTACAAACAAAAATAAGGTCTACAATAGCATGCTCGAACTGTAAAATATAGCGTGAGTCAGGTAATAAGATAGCATCTTCACGTAGTAACATTTTATTATATTTTTATTTGTCATTCACAGTCGTGAAAGCGTCAAAAAAATGATCACGAAAGTTGAAACATCAGAAGAAAATGTTAATGTTGAGATGGAACACGTTAGGGCCTTGTCCTTCGCCGCCAGCATTCAATTGACGCCACTATTATGCGTATCATCGTAAACATAAATCTCCATACGCCATTCCTTGAAAGTATCCTGCCGGGCTGTACGACGTCCGTATATACGTTATACGCCACGGCGGTACCAGTATGCCGGAAAATTTGTCTCGCACCGCAGCCCACAGCGTTACGAGTACAGGCGGGCACAAGTTCCTCTTTTATTTATTAAACCTACCCAGACTATACGGCAAATGAACACTCACATGCGAGGGAACTATATTTTTGTATTTTTTATTATAAATAGGCTTGCGCTTGGCCGCCAACTCGCCTGATATTAAGCGATGATGCGGCCTACGATGGAGCACGCTTGCCTAGAAGAAACCTATTCACTCTCGACTTGAAGACACCCAGATTGTAACTATCGGGGAACACCCGCTCAGGCAGTGAATTCCACAGACTAGCAGTTCGCACAATAAATGTCGAATCAAAGCGCTTCGTACGGGTTCTCGGAATATCAACCATAAAGCGGTGTCGATTCTTCGTGCCCACTCTGGCAGTCCGATATAAAAATTAGCAGGAGGGAATCAAATCATGCAGATCTGGTATGATATGGTTAAGGTGGTTCGATTCGCCTATGGCGGGAAATTCAAATTTCAAACAGTTTTCTTGTCCTTGTAGCTAGGCCAGGTAATTATTGTAAACGATCATGATGTTTGCGCAAATTGATTATTATTCTTTACAAAATTATGTAAAGCTATTTATCTCTAATGCACATTATTACTTACATTTGTGAAAAAACTAATTTTTGCTGTTTCAAACGGTTTATTCACAAATGTGAGTAATATGGTGCGTTACTGTTAAATAATTGTACATTATAATGTAAAGAACAGCCAATATTTTGCGCAAACACTGTGTTATTTAAAAAAAATTACCTGGCCTTGAATTTCCCGCCATAGGTGAATCGTACCACTTTAATAGACAGAAAAGTAAAAGTAAAAAAAAAAAGTAAAAAAAGTAAGTAGTCTTTAAGTATCCTTTTGTTTAGACGCAAACGCCTTTCGACATCAAGATAATGCATCGCAGAGTATGCACTACACCTACTTATTATAATATAATGTCTGTGAGCTCAGTGTGGAGTGTATATCTCTGTCTACATCCATAACAAATCATACGACGTGTCGCAAGGGAGTATATAAATAAATAGCCGACTAGACTTGAGCTTGATGTTTGTTAGCTTTTAATATGAGGTTTTTTTTTTACAATGCAACTCCACGGACTCCAGGATCCGTGACTTTTATTATACTTGACTACAATTTTGTTAACTTAAACGAATTTACTTAGTTATTCACAATACAGGGAGAGGATAGTTAGTTATACCTATCTTAATCTAAGGTCAAAACAATTCGGTACTAGTGTTGTGTATGTACCGCGAGCAGACCAGCGACCCGCAAGCAGCACCCGATCACGAGTATGACACATGTGCCAGCCATCGGTACTAGTGTTGTGTATATACCGCGAGTAGACCAGCGACCCGCAAGCAGCACCCGATCACGAGTATGACACATGTGCCAGCCATCGGTACTAGTGTTGTGTATGTACCGCGAGCAGACCAGCGACCCGCAAGCAGCACCCGATCACGAGTATGACACATGTGCCAGCCATCGGTACTAGTGTTGTGTATGTACCGCGAGCAGACCAGCGACCCGCAAGCAGCACCCGATCACGAGTATGACACATGTGCCAGCCATCGGTACTAGTGTTGTGTATATACCGCGAGTAGACCAGCGACCCGCAAGCAGCACCCGATCACGAGTATGACACATGTGCCAGCCATCGATACTAGTGTTGTGTATGTATCGCGAGCAGACCAGCGACCCGCAAGCAGCACCCGATCACGAGTATGACACATGTGCCAGCCATCGGTACTAGTGTTGTGTATGTACCGCGAGCAGACCAGCGACCCGCAAGCAGCACCCGATCACGAGTATGACACATGTGCCAGCCATCGGTACTAGTGTTGTGTATGTACCGCGAGCAGACCAGCGACCCGCAAGCAGCACCCGATCACGAGTATGACACATGTGCCAGCCATCGGTACTAGTGTTGTGTATATACCGCGAGTAGACCAGCGACCCGCAAGCAGCACCCGATCACGAGTATGACACATGTGCCAGCCATCGATACTAGTGTTGTGTATGTATCGCGAGCAGACCAGCGACCCGCAAGCAGCACCCGATCACGAGTATGACACATGTGCCAGCCATCGGTACTAGTGTTGTGTATGTACCGCGAGCAGCCCAGCGACCCGCAAGCAGCACCCGATCACGAGTATGACACATGTGCCAGCCATCGCCCTCCTCAACCATATCTTAGGGAAGAGAGCGACCCGACACACGACGCCGCCGCAAGAAGGTGCCTTCGATGGTGAGCATGATGCACGTGTTAATATGACGTTCGAGGTGATACGAATAGAAGGCGATAAACTAGCTTGATTTGCTGTAGGTACTAAACTTGAAATGAGGTGTGTGCGTGACGCAAATTATCACGAAAAACGAGTTCGCTTCGTACACCGTGCGTGGCTATTGAAAACACGAGGCGAGGCCTTCGGAACGGCGCACGCTCCTAACGTGGCGATTCATTTATAAAGATGAGCCGTTGTAGGCCCCACCGCTACACACCTTGGGGCCACAAGTTCCACTATTGATGAATCTCAATAGCACCCGCAACAATAATTAATGGGTATTTAACGCGATTCCATTCGAATATCGTCAGGCGGATTGTATCGATAATTCCGATGGCCGAATTCCCAGTAGTAATGCTTTGAGGGTACTTCATTTATGGCTCTTGCCATGCGAGCAATGGACTCGCCACATGTTTAATCGTCGACCATTGGACATTAATTCTGCAACGTTCGCAACCGACAGACCGTAAAAATATGTTAATGTTACTGTACAATTTATAAAGTAACGGGTAAAAGTAAAAATGTCAAATAACCAAGCTCTACGAGTATTAGTGGTAATATGGGTAGGCACGTAAGATAAAGATAAAGATTATTTATTTGCACAAAACACGAGTAAATCATACACACATTTAAAAACGCATGCACAATAGGTGGGTTAAAATATTAGTCACTTTGTATCATGTTTTGCCTAGTTTGTAGGCGTACAAATCTAGAGAGATGGTATAAAAATACCGTAAGAATTATTTATATAAAAAAGTATTGATTAAAATAACTGTCGAAATAATTTCAAAAGTTCAAGTATGATGGTATTAATTTAAATAGTCAACAGATAGACATTACTATAATTGTATGATAAACAAATTGACCTTCTGCAGTCATTACTAAAATTTATCATTTATAAAATCACTAACTTTGTAATAACATTTCTCGACTAAAAGTTTTTTTAGTTTTGTTTTAAATTGACTATATTTTAGATCCCTTATTGAAATCGGTATAGTATTGTAGATGGTCGGTCCCATACACATTATACTGTGGTTCATTAAGGTGGTTTTAGATGGGCGATTACGACATCTGTTTTGGTCTCTACGATTTCTTACCGCTAAGCCAGATACTGCCGGGAATAACTCTGGATTAGTTTTTACGAATAAGGCAGTTTCCAATATATAAGTTATCTTAATATTAATGTAAATTGAGATAGGACGGCATTGTGAGAGTTGCAGGATGCAGATGGCAGGCTGTCGATTAGTGTTGAGGCCAAAGGTAGGCCTATGTTCAGCAGTGGACGTCATCGGGTTGATGGTGATGAAGATAGGACGTCGCTTGGATGAAAGCGCTGGCATAACAGAGCTAACATCTGTACGCATCCTATACGAACCGCCGTGTCTCGCTTTCCACCAGTGCGGTAGCAGTTTCGGACCCCGTATTGTTTTTTTCAGTCAGAAGCGTAAGTGCTCTAAGAACTTTGGCTTCTTCTAAGTATATTAAAGTCTTTAAATATACTCAAATTAAGGGTTTCATTTTCAAAAACTAACTTTTTCAAAATATAATGTTTAAACATCAAAAACCGAAAAAATGCTGGCGTGTCTCTATCTTAACGCATACGCATTGCCATTCAGCGTGGTAATGCCGCCAGTATGCTGGGTACGCTGCCAACTGATAGTGGGCTTGAGCATTTGTATTACCATAATTATTAATATTTATTTGTATTGCATTTGTATTTGTTGTATTTGGTCTTTAGACCTTCAACGGTCTATGGGCAGTATTTGTAGTGTTAGTATTAACTTGTATTTGTTGAGTTAATAAAAGCACTTGCCCTATTAAAAAACATTTTTTTTTATTGCAGACGAGTATGAAATTTAGGTTTTTGTATTGCGCCAGTCAATTTTATGTCTACAAATAAAGGTTGGAACTCACATGAACATGAAACCGCGGGCGGTCGTTGTGCGAGCCGTACATTTCTCACGAATCAAATGAAATAATTTTATAGAGTCAGAACCGATAAAGACCAATCAAAATTTAGGTATGTTTAAAATTCAATCAACCGCGACGCCGCAATTTAAGACTCATGTTCCAACTTAAATTATCGACAAGTTTAATAACAAGCATCGAAGCAATAGCAATAATCGCCGCAAATTAATTACCAACTTAGAGCGAGCGCGAAGAAAAACAGTAAAAGTTATGACGCGTTTCTGAAACATGGTAGTGGCGATGGCGACTGTGGCCCGTAATGGGGTGCAATAGGCTAAAATGTATAGGAGCCGTGGGTGCGCCGGCGGGCCTCGGAGTTTGGCTTATAAATAACATTTAGCGGGCGGAGCGAGGCGCGGATTATGAGGTCGGAGCGGAGGACTCAATTAAACTGTGCACCGGACCCGGCTTTTATTGTGGACTTTTGCCGTGACCTCCCACCGGATTTCCAGATAAATGGATCCACTTTACGCGCTGCCGTTCGCACAAAATTTGCCCGAAATATTGTTAATTATTTTGGGAAACAGCCGACCCTTGATTGTATTATATGTAATGGTTTTACAATAACTTACGATTTGCTAGCCTCCAATAGTAATCATCTTTAAGTTAAGTAGTTTGATACGCTAATCTATTTTATATCGTTTTTTGTCTTGGTTTCACTAGACATCTCTCGCCAGCAAGTAGTTGACAAGTCATTGTATTGAAACTAACTTATCGGTCTTTCATGATTATGCTTAGGCTAGGCAATAAACCGTCAAAATCTAAAAACGCGTTGAATTATTTTATAAGCCGTTTTCTTTCGTAAGCCTTGCAGTTTTTGCACTTATACTTCTTATGCGACTTGCAACAAGGTTGCGTTAAACGTTTAACGCTACCATGGAGGGGTAATTTTTCTCTCTTTTATGATTGCAAAATGCGTGTCCTTTTTTCGCGCTGCGACTAGCAGACCTGGTAGAGTAATGGTGTCGCTAATGGATTGAGAAGCCTAAGGAGCTAGGTTCGAATCTCGAGAAAAGCATGTTTTTAAATTGTTGATATTTTTGCCCTAGTTATAATTTTAGGGTTCCTTGTTGAAGTACAACTTCTTCCGCGCGGAGGGACACCACGCACTATTTATTCTTGCAGTTTTTTTTTTTTTTTTTTTTATTTGCTTTGTTTTTTCTCTTGCTTTCCTCATCCTCTTTTTTCCTTTTACCCAACATCTATTCGGTCTTCTGCTGCTTCTTTTCTCTTTTTATCCAATTCATTGTATTTTTTTTAGTCTATTTATTGTTTTCTACATGTGTGTCCATGTCCAGCCTAGTTCCATTTCAATGTTGTTACATATTTAATTGTCCCTTGGGTTTATTTTAATTTTATAAGTGGTTTTATGAATTCAATGTTTATTTTCATCTGACTCTGACAGACCACTTTAGAGTTTGTAGAACTAGAACTTACTTAATATTCCAAATAAGTAAGTAATTTATGTACAGTAACTTTAATCGCATATGACCCGAAGTGGTATCTTGTGTAGATTTTCCATCGTTAACAAAAAAAATGTATTTACCATCTTCAGCCACATCGTCACTTAAGATGGTAAGACAGCGCTTTATTTATAAATTTTTTTGCCCAACCAAGACATTAAAAGTATGCTCTTTTAATTTATAACCTACTAGCTGCGCCCCGCGGTTTCACCCGCGCAGTGATGAAAAATGGCGATGATGATGCTAATTATGAAAAGTAGCCTGTCACTCTCCAGCCCTTGAATTATAACCATGCAAAAAATCAGGTCGGTCCGTTGCTCTGTTGCTGCGTGAAAAGGAACAAACAAACCAACAAACTTTTCACATTTATAATATTAAGTAAGTATGACCAGCTATGCGCGACATTCATCATCATCATCATCATCAACCTTAAGACATCCACTGCTGAACATAAGTCTCCCGCTTAGAACGCAACACTGAACGACATCCTAACATTTTATTTATGTTACACGGGAATTACTCACGTAAAATTAAGCCGGTTACTCCGACTATAGTTTCAACTGACATCCATCTGTTGATTTCATCTGTTTCGACATCCTACCATTTATGCATCCACCGAATGCCCGTGACGATGTCGTTGGTCCATCTAGTGGGAGGCTTAACTACACTGCGTCTTCCAGTTTGTAGTCTCCTCATCGGTATTCAGCGATGTGGTCTATCCATTGTCACTTCAACTTGCAAATCTTAGCAGCCATGTCAGCATTGCTTATGCAGTAAAGTGCAGAAATCAACTTGATATTATTCCACGTTACTCCCGCCCTGTTCCAGTTCCATTCGTCCAGTAATCCGCTCTTCTCCCATCCTGCCCTTTCCACTCCAATCCCGTTTTCGTCACATAACCGATATAGGATACAAGCAATAGCTAGCCTAGGATATGTTTGCCTCAGCACTACTCAATATCTTTCAACGGGCAACGGGCTGTTGATATAATGCATAAAGAACTTATTATCTGTCAACTTTAGTTGTTACCTATCGAATATATTTTTTTAATATTTTTTTTTAAATTACATATTTGTTAAGTACTAGTTAGTAGTTATATTATGACGTAAATTAAGTATACTACTTTAACTCTTAAATAAGATCTCTTACTTGCGTCATGTTCATATGATATGATAAATATCAATTTTTAATCCGTGGTCAACGATGCTGGTATTTCAACTAGTTATTTCTCTGTATACCTCTTTAGTTTTAAATTTTGTTGCATACTGTTTGTTGACCCTTAAATAAATTAAAAAAAAAAAACAAAAAAAAACATGTCTATATCCGCATTGTAACCTTTTGACGGATCGGATTTTGCCAAATTCTTAGATAAGGATCCACCTAATTTGACCGTAAGTTGGACATATTAAGTACTTCATACAACTGGACAGCTGACTCCTCGATTTGGTCAATTAGTGATCAAATATGATCATACCTGAACTAACATAAAACACTGTTTTAAACTATCACGGTTGTTCACTAAAGTTATATGATTATTTACGGGATATTTCTTCAGTCTTCCCGTGAACATGGTGCATGTAACTGCGCCGAAATATCCGGACCTCATTCCACAACCTTACCACGGTAAATATCCTGTAAATAATCATATAACTTTAACATAACATATTCCACTGATACTCATGATATAAAAACTAGACCATTGTGCTTACTGTATTTACATCACACCTACATAACAAATGATTTTTGTTCGCGCCGAACACTCTTACATATTTTTATATAGCAACACTGCTGCCATTGCGTCAACATGCAAAAACTTAACCTATCTCTCTGCCATCTTTACTACCATAAGAACCACGTTCAATTTGTATATACTTCCTAAAATATAAGCAAACTATAAAAATTCTTGCTTTTTATTGTTCGTATCGAACAATTTTTATGTAATATTTTTTGTCTTACCACTTTTAATTGTGAACGTTGTAAACACCTGTTAAGGGTGCACATATCAAAACTGTATTAAGTATAAATAAGTGTTATTTATATTATTTAATATGTGTACTGTTGGTGTTTCTGTAAGAATTAAAAAAAAAAACATTTAAGAAAACAAACCAGCCAAGGGCGAAGACATAAAAAGTACAAAAAAGTTGTGCAAATACATCACATCACGCTCAGGCGGTCACCCATTTACTTGTTCGTATTACCGTTTTTACACTAGAGCAAATACAAAAATACGTTATTTTTATATGCATTACATATTCTGTGAAAATTTCAACTGGCTATCTATTACGGTTCGAAAGATACAGCCGTTAAAAGTTAGGTACGATGGATAGACAGGCATACAGAGAGACAGACAGCGCAGGCTAAAGGGTCCAGTTAGGGTACGGAACCCTAAAAAGTGAGTAGGACGTTTGACGTTTTTTACGCCCTCTGTCACGTCGAAGAAATAAAACAATAACCAATATTATGACGTTCTCACCATAATTAATAGACGACAGAACAGCTCTTACGAATTACCTTTGAATACCATGTTCAAAGTCAATTAATTACAGTCCTTTGTCTTTAGATACATCGATATCGTCGCACTTACTACATAGTAGTACGGGTTAGTTAAAGTTAGCCGTGGTAGCCTATTTGGGAGACCGCTAGACTTGAAAATGTGAGGTCGCGGGTTCAAACCCCGGGCCCGTACCAATCAGCTCTTTGGAGCTAATGTACGGATTTTCATACCACTGGCTTTTATGTGAAGGAAAACTGAGAAAACCTACATACACGGAGAAGGAATTCAATGGCGTATGTGAATCCACCCACCCGCACTGGGCCAGCGTGGTAGAATTGACCCAATCACCCTTTCGGGGATAGGCTAAAAGTCCAGCAGTGGTCTGTTAAAAGACTGATTATGATGATGATGATGAAGAGTTAAAGTTTAACAAAGTTTTAACATCAGGTGAGATTGTGGGCCTAGCCTGTCAGTTATAAAGAGGAAACAGTAGATTGTTGCATCGAGCGCATAGTGAGTTATTAACGCATGAGTGTTATGTTGGTGCCTGAGCGCATGCAAGGGCACTAAATTAACACGAGTGCATTAATTACTCACTTTAGCAAGGTGCGTAATCTACTTTTCTTTGAATTACCAATGTGCCTACCGTGATATAATATACCAACTCAAAAAAAAAACTCATGGTAATGAAAACAAAGTTTAATTCATCATCATTATCATCATCATCATTTCAGCCGTAGGACGTCCACTGCTGGACATAGGCCTCCCCCATCGATATCCAAAAGGGCCGGTTGGAAGCGGCCAGCATCCAGTGTTTCCCTGCGGTCTGTTTTAGGTCGTCTGTCCATCTTGTGGGTGGACGTCCTACGCTGCGCTTACCGGTCCGTGGTCTCCATTCCAGAACCTTTCGGCCCCATCGGCCATCTGTTCTGCGTGATATGTGCCCTGCCCACTGCCATTTCAACTTACTAATCCGGTATAAAATAAAGTTTAATTAATATTTTAAATTGTGAAAATTAAGAAAATTAAGTTTAATTAGTATTATATTATTGATGAGTTTTTAATGTCCATTTTATTATGAACTAGCGGTCCGCCCCAGCTTCGCACGGGTATAGATGGCCTATGTCATCCGGGGATAGTGTAGCTTCCCGTCAGTGAAAGAATTTTTCAAATCGGTTCAGTAGTTTCGGAGCCTATTCAATGCAAACAAACAAACAAACAATCAAATCTTTCCTCTTTATAATATTAGTATAGATTAGTATTAGTATATAATATTAGTATATTTAAAATTTTTGTTTTTATATATTTAGTTTGTAATTTTAATTTTAATTTGTAATTAGTTTGTTTAGATTTAAGTTTTAGTTTATTTTCTGTTTTATAAGTTATTTTATAAGTTGATTAAAATAGAAATAAATTTTCATATTAGATAGTATATTAGTATAGAAATATAGATTACAGCGAATGTACACACGATGTTTTACGGACATATTATAGTAAAAATAATTATCTAAGTGCATGTTGTAAAAGTGTAGATTTAAAATCATTCGCATGTAAATGTTTTGATAAAATCAATATTGTAATTATCAGATATTATGATAATGATTATAATTTCAATGAAGTCACCGTAGCTGTGGATGTTACGAGTAGCATCCACTAAAAGTTGGAAGGACTGGAATTTGGAAGGCTGGCTGGGCGAAGAATTAAAATCGAAATCAAAATTCTGTTTTTAGGCTTCCGTACCTCAAAAAGAAAAAAACTGATGGACAGACGACCTTAAAGAGACCGCAGGGAAACGCTGGATGCAGGCCGCTTCCAACCGGCCCTTTTGGAGATCGATGGGGGAGGCCTATGTCCAGCAGTGGACTAATCGTCAAATTTGAAGCACATTTCGTCTTTTCTGTGCATCAATATACCTTTTCTTTACGTGAGCGCTTTTTATTTATTCTGCCTAGCTCTATAAAGTAGTGCAGATGACCGAGCATGAGATGATCCGACGATTTCAAGAAGGCTATTGAATGCAACTGCCAAAGGAACCTCGAGAATGGTACAAATAAAACGACGTCTATGCCTAGCAGTAGGGCTGCTGATTATTTTAATCATAAGTTTACTTCTTTAAATACAGTGTAAACTCTATATAGCGACGCTCGATTTAACAACAAACTCCCTAAAATGTCGGAATTACTTAACTTAGGTTGGTTTATCTTGTTTTCCATACAATGATACACACTATGTAGCATCACATCCACTCTAAATAACAACAATAATCCTTCTTTATTAAGCAACTAGCGGTCCGCCCCAGCTTTGCACGGGTATAGATTATAGCCTATGTCACCCGGGGATAGAGTAGCTTCCCGTCAGTGAAAGAATTTTTCAAATCGGTTCAGTATTTTCGGAGCCTATTCAATGCAAACAAACAAACAATCAAATCTTTCCTCTTTATAATATTAGTATAGATAAACAGTACTTTCTAACTCCAAATATTTAAAATTAAATAAAATACTGGATTGCAATACACCTCACAGACTCATAACAGACTGTGTGCAATAAGCGTTGTAATTGGTATCAATATTAATGTTTGTTTTGTGTAAATGTTATACTTTACTAGTAAATACATATTATAATAGTAAATTAATATTGATTTTCCTTCTCTCCACTATAGCTCTCAATAACGTCATAATATGCGCAGTCCCTTAAGTGTCGCTATATAGTGTTTACTCTGTAAGTCTAAGATATCGTGGCTCACAGCCCTCATCCCTCCACACATTGTCGCGGTTGGCTAGAATACAGTTACATTCTTCGTTCCTTCGGATGACTCGAGTACCTAAAAGTAGAAATAAATGTTAATGATTTCGAACGAGTATTTTGTTTTCACATCTTAATTAATTGATTTCTGCTAATGTGGTCATAGCCGACGTAGCTGTTAAAATTCGGAAGTTAAAGTGCAATGATAGGCCACATCGCTCGAAGAACCGATAACCGATGGGGAAGAAAGGTTCTGGAGTGGAGACCACGAACAGGAAGACGAACTACGTTGCAACGTAGTTAGGCCGTGGTTTGGACCGACGACATTGTGAGAGTCGCTGTCATTCAGTTTGAAAGTTAAAGGGGGAGACCTATGTTCAGCAGTGGACGCCTTCTGGCTGATGATGATGATGAATATAGTCATAAAATAGATGAAAAATTGATTAAACAAACACGAGAAAGACCTGTGAAATGAACCTTTTTACTCTAAAATCAATACACCGTAGCTAGTACTCAGTTATAAGAAAGAAAAAGCGAAGTAAAAAAGTGTAAACACAGTGCGCCTGCAATTGCAAACAATGGCAATTTTCTTTGTTTGTTTAATTTTCCTGCTTGAAGCCGTATCAGGAACCCATTAACCATTAACTGCTATCGAGTCAACTTGAATGGTCTATTGCACTCACTCAATTAGACGGAAAATTGTGGCGAGATTGCACACAAAACAATATGGAAAAGCGCATATAGTAACTGCAATACTTACGTTCAATAAAAACTCGGTGGATACGCGCAATAGGCATGATGACTAATATTTTTTTATTACCTCATAAAAAAGCTGATCTTAAATAGAATCACCGAAAACAAAATTAAAATTAGTTCAAAAATAAATAAGATATAAGCATTTTAATTTCATGCTAGACAAAGAGAGCACTATACTGAGCCGTGTCGTCACGGCTCAGGAGCGCCATACAAATGCTATACTAACACACGCTTTGCGAGAAAGGGATAGAGCATCCCCTCTCTATCCCCACCTAAAACTTTAAACACTCATATCTCAGAGATTTATCAGCCAATTTACATTTTTTTTTTCAGTATGTGTAATGTATTTAGGTATATTAGTCGCTAAGCCTGATATTTGTAATAAATTAAATATTAGTCATCATGCCTATTGATTGCCATTTCCTGTTTTTGTATTTGTGTGTGTGCGTTTAAGGTCGGTTGTAACATTATCTATTCTGAAGTTTTAATGTTCGCCGCCGACAAAGCTAAATGTGAAGAGATAAGAGCTTACATGACTTACAGCTGTACTAATGTTCTTCGATAAAAAATATGATATTATTTAATTATCAATTAATTTAATACCAATCATGACTGAAGGTTGACATTCGTTAGGCATCGGGTATGCCACTTTCCTAGTTACTCGCGCATAATATATCATTTCTGGTTGTTCATGAAGTGCCAACGGCGATTTTGTCAATTAGATACACACTTAGTTAGAGTTACACATCTAAAACTACCGTAAATATGTATTAAGCATCATCATCATCATCAGCTAGAAGACGTCCACTGCTGAACATAGGCCTCCCCCTTTAAACTCCACACTGAACGACAGCCTGCCTTTTGCATCCACTGGATGCCAGCGACTCTCACTATGTCGTCAGTCCATCTAGTGGGAGGCCTACCTACGCTGCGCAAATAAAATGTATTAAAGCATATCTACTCCCATTCAATTACCTAAATATATTAGAATCTGCAATTCGTTTATTTAAGTACATAGGTAGGTATAACAAACAAAGAAAATAAAAAAGCCTTCATCATCATTATCATCATCATCAGCCAGAAGACGTCCACTGCTGAACATAGGCCTCCCCCTAAGTGCCATAATCCCCACGCTTGGGCAGGCGGCTTGGGGATCGCAGGAGGTTCCACCTTTCAAGTAGGAGGATGCTGCTGCCCATCCTCTAGTGGTTCTGGTCGCAGTTTTAGGACATACCAGGGTCAAAAAAGCCTTAACTATTACTAATTATCACTAATATAATCAAAAAATATTAGAATAATAATAATTTAAAAAACACACGACTTCAATAGTATACCTACATAGTTAAAACATAGATTGAAAGTCCCCATCAAACTTTTAAGCCACAACCATAAAATGTATATGGTAGCTCTGAGGTATGACCTACCAAACAAAAAATAATCATCAAAATCAATTCATAATTAGCGGATTAAACCCGTAACAACCATACAAATAAAACAAACAGTCGAATTGATAACCTCCTCCTTTAACGTAACGTAACAACGTAAATAATATTTCAAAAAGATAAAAGAAAAAAGAAAAAAAGCGGAAAAAAAAAAAACAGTTGAATAAATAAGTTATGTTAGTTATGGAGAAACTCTATGTAAATACGAATTTATCATTTAATGGACTTGAATAATAGTATCATTTATACAAGTGACTACAAACAAAAAAAAAAACTTATTGTCGTTATGTCACAATAATGAACGTTGTCTTAACAAAATGTGAATGGGCACTAATACCTGTCTACTTTGCCAAAACGTTATCTGCCGGGATCAAAATACTTTATGGGTACTGCAGTTCCATTTCTTGTTGAATGTGTAACGGATATAAAAACGGACATTTAACGCGAGGGTCATCTTTACCTGCCCGGGTTTATCAGATTTCACTCGGTGATTGTGGCGCCATCTTTTTTTGTCCTGATGTCAAGATTTTAACTCTTATCCTCTGCGATCGAAATATCCATTTAACGAGTAAATACGAGCAAATGTAAACCGGTCAAGTGCGAGTCGGACTCGCGCTCTGAGGGTTCCGTACCACCACAAAATTTAATAACGAAATTACCAGTTACTCGTATAACTTGGTAATGAACAGAAACTTGTCACCGACTCACACTTGACCATTCATTTTTTATTATATTTTAATTGTATCCATAACATCACTACTCCTACCACAATAACTAACCATAAAAATGAAAGTAGTACTCATTCGAAAATAATTATGAGGAATATTTTTATGACAAATAACATTATGCGAAAGAATATGTCACCTAGCTAAATCGACTGATGAAAACCCAGGCACTGTATATTTCATAAAAACTGTAATAGCCGTTTTGGAGAACGCAATTAAAAAACAATTTTACAAAATATTACTCGTTTAGTAGTTTATGTACTAACTTTAAGTAAATAATTATGGTATGTGAGGATAGAAGTACGGAACTTGGGTTGACTCTATAGTAACTCAAAGAAAAGACGTCTTAAGACAAGATTTGTTTCTTACATACTGTAGACTAGTAGCTGTTTTATGTTAGTTACTATTTCTTTAAGAATGTTATGTCACCCTACATTAAAAAAGACACTTTTCATAAATGTTCCGACATTGTAAAATATAGTAGGCAGATATATATTATATTAAATATATTTGAAATAGAAAAACTTAAACGGAGCACGGGATTGCCAAAATAGTTTAATTGATAGAAAGATTATATTGTATGACGAATGAATTTATGACAAATAACATTAGTAATAGTAATTTTTAAACTTTCGCGATTTGAACACATGTTTTAAATGTTACCCTGCGATTTTTCAAGATCAAGTGAGGGTAGGAGAAAAAACACCCGCTCTTCTCGCCGGACTCACCCGCAGTTTTCAGTCAGCTCGTGACCACGGCCATTGTAACATGGTCGAAACATCTAGCGAAAGGTACATATTTTTTACCTATACATATTAAATAATACGTGATAAGTCCCGATAAACATTTAAAACATTAGTAATATTAGTATAGACCAGTGACCGATAACAAAGTATATTGTTACAGTTTTCTCTGTATTTTATTTATTTAATTAAAACGGTTACACCAATTACATCAATTAAATCATGAGAATTACATTACATTAATTAAATAATAAGAATTTCAAATACTTAATATAAATCATAAAAATGATATTAATGTTATGTTGGGATGATACGTCTCTGAAATTAGTTTAAGTACGCCGAGGATAGTTTATTCGAACTTTTCTATGATGACCAATTTCTGAACAATGAATTTGCCTACAATTATATGGCTTTGAGTTTGCCCGCTCTTGGCCAGTTATATATAACTTAACTTTAATCTATTGTTGCACACTACGCGTACAAACGTTACTCTACAAAGTTGGCGTAGTTTTTTTTTTTAAATTAATAATAGGCTTGCGTTTGACCACCATCATCATGCGGTCTACGTTGGGGCACGCTTGCCTAGAAGGAATCGATTCACTCGTGATTTGAAGACACCCAGATTGTAACCATCGGGGAACACAAATTCAGGCAGCGAATTCCACAGACTAGCAGTTCGCATAATAAATGTGGAATCAAAGCGCTTTGTACGGGTTTTCGGAATATCAACCATAAGATGCCCCTATAACAGAATTAGCTTCGAGTAAATACTTACCTATTGTAGTGTTAGTGCCTAGTTTGCTTATTTACGAATGAGTAGGAAATGTTTTTCATGCCCACTTTACATGTCGCTATTTTGTATTTATGAATAAATTCCGTGTTTCGCGCTGCAGCGGGCTTGGCGGCATGTGTGAATTTGTCGGTGTTTTTTTTTTGTTTTATGTCAGGCAGTGACTTAAGGTGCTTTGACCATATTCGTAACTAAAAATACATAACCAGCTATGAAAAAAATATTTTCTTCGCTGTTTGACAACCAGTTATTAAACAGGACCTTATTTAATTTTCTGTGATATTTACAATAAAAAAATATATTGCTGGTTCATAACCCTGTAATTAAACAGGACCGGGGTCCTGTACATCCACATTTATAACTAGAAATTCATAACCAGCTACGAAAAAATAATTTTCTTCGTTGTTTCATAACCAGTTATTAAGCAGGACTTTCACCATTTTCAGAATGTTTCGTTACTGCTTATAACTGTACCGACACCTTAACTGTCACTATTTGATGCTGACTGTACTATAGGTACTTGGTTTGTATTTATTTTTAGATTATTGAAAGAAAATATGGAATATTAATCGTTTTTCTCGTTGCATGATATTCAATTAATTAAATTATGATATTGCCAAGACAGCGTAGGTAAGCCTCCCACTAGATGGACCGACGACATAGTGAGAGTCGCTGGCATCCAGTGGATGCAAAAGGCAGGTTGTCGTTCAGTGTGGAGGTTAAAAAGGGAAGACTATGTTCAGCAGTGGACGTCTTCTGGCTGATGATGATTGCCAAGACGAATAAATAAGAAATACTAATCATTTGGAAGGTTATTATACAAGAATAAATAGGTTTGTGGAAAAAGAATCCTTCCATAGTGAAAGTTCTTGATAATTTGGTTAATAAATAAAAAATATAATCAGACAAAACTGCAGCTATAAGTTTAAAAAAAATATATACTTACAGAGATATTGATGATGAAATTAACAACAAGAATTGAAAAATGGTGAAATAAGTGTTGGCCTTTGCCTGGCAATTACTGTCCCTCTTAGGTTTTAACTGCATAATTAAAATAATTGATATTCTGATTGTACGTTTTCGCCATGGATTGAAGTTCCAGAGTTTAAGTTAGTAGTTATTCTATTAGTTTAAGTTGTTACAGGGGCCTTACGGACAACTGCTATTGCGGCACCTAATCCGGTCAGTTGGAATATCACGCGACCGCAAACCGTATCTAGGTGCGATAAGGTTCACGTTCGCGTGATTTTCCAACTGAGCGGATTAGGTGCCGCAATAGCTGTTGTCCGTAAGGCCCCTGGACATTATATTGATTCGCAAAAAATGTGTTACTTATATTTTTTTCAAGTATAATTTTTCTGGTTTCCTTCTTAACGGCCTCTTATACCAAATTTGATAGTTTTAAATCAATTTTATTCAGTTAAATTACAATATTTGAGCTGGAAAAAAATACATGTCACAGATACATCTGTGTTTGAGTTTATGATTTGGTTCAAAACAAGACAAAATAAACTTTCCTCGATCAAAAAAAAAAATCAGAAACAAAGTCGTTTTTTATTTTTGTTTTATGCTCTAATGAAAGCTCGTAACAACCTGGAAATTGCATGTACTGAAAGGCAATTTTATTCGAAAAAAAATTATTTGGAAGGATTTTTGATAGTGAATAGTTTAGTTTTTTAATGAAATTAAAAGCGTAAAAAGATCGCGAGAATTTGCGCGCGCCGCGTACAGTACCGCGCTAGACGTCATCGAGGTCTGACCTATGTTCGTTTTTGTCGTCGCACTCCCCCCGCGGGCGTCCTGAATCTAGTGTGGCAAAATAAATCGTCGCTATAACTTGGCGGGGGCTTGACGCGAATCGGATAATAGGCCGTTAAATAATTTCATACTCGAGGGGTTTATTAGTAAACGTTGAAGTATCCACCACCTGCCTCCATTATCGTAATCATCTATTATGATGGTGGTAACTGATTTGTACCTGGCTATGAATTTCTTGTTATGAATGAGACTAAAAGCAAATTATTTGTAAAATTATGTAGACGGAAAAAAATTGTTCTGTTTAATAACTGAGTAAAGAACAGTGAATAAAAATCATTTTTCTGAGCTGGTTATAAATATCTAGTTATGAATGTGGATGAAGAGGTTCAGTTTAGTAACTTGTTATGAAACAGCGAAGAAAATCATTTTTTCGTCGCTGGTTATGAATAAAAATGGAAAAAGGTCCTTATTAACTGGTTATGAAATAGCTAAGAAAATTATTTTTTCGTAGCTGGTTAAGAATTTTTTGTTCTGAATGTGGATGAAAGGAAACAAAGGCGTAGACTTTACTTAGTGCGATGGTGGCCGGGTGGAAACTTGTGCGCTTTACAATCTGATGGCACCTGGTTTGATTCTTGACCCAGCACCAATGACTTATTTAGTACTTGAATAAATTATGTGCAGTTTAGATGCCATCGCTCAATAACGGTGAAGGAAAGCATCGTGAGGAAACCGGTGTATACAAGAACCTCCAAGTTAAAAGACGTATGACATTTCGCTGGCTCACTATTACAAGGTTCTATGTTATTTTCTTAACATTTTGTTATTTAATTATTTTTTTAAATTGGTTTTTTAAATATTGACTTAGCAGGGTTTATGCTTGAGAGAGATACTTTAACTCAAGCATAAACCCTGCTAATTCAATAATTATGAAACAAATTTTTTGTAAATTGAAATTACAGAATGTGAAAGAAAATAACATAGAACCTTGTAATAGTGAGCCAGCGATTTACCAACATGCATTGAGCTAGCATGGTGGATTAGGGCCCATCCTCTCTCGCTGAGAGAAGGCCTCTGTCCCAGCAGTGGTAACATAATATACTGATAATAATGATGAGACTTTAGTTTAGCTTATTCATTAGAAAAATACAAGCAACATAGCTGTTAAAATTTGCAAGTTGAAGTGGCAATGAGCAGGCATAACCGATGGGGAAGAAAGGTTCTGGAGTGGAGACCACGAACTGGAAGACGCAACGCAGGAAGGCCTCCCACTAGATAGACCGACGACATTGTAAGAGTCGCGGGCATCCAGAGGATGCAAAAGGCAGTCTGTCGTTCAGTGTGGAGGTTAAAGGGGGAGGCCTATGTTCAGCAGTGGACGTCTTCTGGCTGATGATGGTGATGATTAAAAAAATATTAATATAGGCAAAATTTAACGATCACTACAGGCCTACCAATAGTCGTGCGTTTAAATTATATTCACTCTTCTCTGGCCCAAGAAAAAGACAGACTTATTCATATTCTAGCTTTGTCACGTTATCAGACGGATATAAAGAGTGGGCAACATGTTGTCGCTGGGCGTTAGGCCTGCTGTGGCTTCTGAATAACCGCAAAGCATCCGATCGACTTTCGTTAAAAAAACACGAAACAAAGTAACTGAGGTTCTGCCAGCAAGTGTCATCTGATCTTTATGAATCAACGTGAGGGGATAGACGTGAAAAAATATTATCTAGGATTCTGATCATAGATAAAAATTACAAGTAAAATAAAAACTATCTTAAATTTAAATTTATAACTAAATCTAATCTAAAACTAAAATTAATCTAAAACTAAAACTAATCTAACAATCCGCTACCGGTGGGCAGCGTGCCCAAAATGCTGGCAGCATTGCCACGTTGTATGGCAATGCTTATTCTTTGGGCAAAATAAAGGCCAGCATTTTGGTCACGAGTAGCTTCGACCAGTCGCCCTGATAGGTCTAATATAGGTCCCTGATCATAGATTATTTGTTAAGATTATTATGTAAATACCGAAACGCACGTTTCAGTATTCGCTTTTGCATTCATCATCATCAGCCAGAAGACTTCCACTGCTGAACATAGGCCTCCCCCTTTAACCTCCACACTGAACGACAGCCTGCCTTTTGCATCCACTGGATGCCAGCGACTCTCACTATGTCGTCGGTCCATCTAGTGGGAGGCCTACTTACGCTGCGTCTTCCGGTTCGTGGTCTCCACTCAAGAACCTTTCTTCCCCATCGGTTATCGCTTTTGCATTGTGAGCATGAAATGCCCAAAAAATTTGGTCCGTTGGTTAAGCTGTCGTGCTAGTTAGGGACCCAGAAATGTTCTGAAATTGCGACTAGAACCACCGGAGGATGGGAAACAGCATCCATATGGTACACGGTAAATTCTACAGTGAACTAGCATGTTATAAATGCAAGTTTAACTCTTGTATCTTTCTATCTTTTCACAGCTAGACGGCTGACCCGATTTTATGGATGAAATCAAATTTTTATATCCCTTAAGTAATTTTAATTTTGATATCCCCTAAAATGCAGAAATGCAGGATAATAGCGTTTAAACGTGGGACATAGCTTTTGTAATGAAAAGTGCAATAATTTTCACAAATTTAAATTAATTTTTTGACAGGATTACTCAAAGTTTAATAGAACTAAATATTTTTTTTTTTTTGTTCCGGGATGGTCATAATTTAAGTTGCTCAAACATTACAGGTAAACAACATGCTTAAAAAAACGTTAAGAGTACTAAAAAATATGTATCAGAAGAAATTATCATGTTAAAAAGTAGTAACATATTTAATTTTAATCTACTTAACTTAAGATAGTTAATTTCATTAATAGATAAAGATAGTTAATTTAAATTTAATAAACTTACTTCTATTGGTAGTACATAATATACATATATAGTTTAATAACACAACAACTTAAGTTTAATAAAAAATCCTATTCAATATTTTTTTTTTATCATAGATTTACATAAATTATTTATCAGTTACTAACTTCTATAAAGAAATTCAGTACAAAATGTTCATACTGCGTTTCCTGCACAAGGTTAGGCCTATATTGCAGAAAACCCATACAATTATTTGGTTACTGATTGTAATTGTTTTTACGCTCAAGTGGAATCAAATAATATAGTATAATAAATATATAGGTACTTAAGTAAGTACATAATTAGGCTGGCTAGAGGTGCCCCGCAAACTAACCTGGTATCCTACAAGATCCTATCATTTTCCGAAATTAACAGAACTGCTAATCCCGGATTTTAGTTATCTGTTTTTATCGGATACATTTCGGACAGTGTGCATTGGATCTTCACGATCTAATTCTCTCCTGCCCATTTTTCTATCCGACTGCCAGAGCGGGCACAAAAAATCATCACCGCTTTATGGTTAATATTCCGAAACCCCGTACGAAGTACTTTGATTCCACATTTATAGTACGAGCTGCTAGTCTGTGGACTGCGCTGCCTGAAAGGGTGTTCCCCGATGGTTACAATCTGGGTGTCTTCAAATAACGAGTGAATCAGTTTCTTCTAGGCAAGCGTAGACCGCATCATCGCTTAACATCAGACGAGATGGTGGTCAAACGCAAGGTTATTATTTATTTTAGTATAAATTGTGATTTCACTAATTCATTCCCATTTATCTAAGACTTAGGCAGCCAATACGGAGTTAAGAGGTATTAAAAAAAATTAAACACATTCTTATGTTCATAAACTTATGCATTTGTAATATTTGTGTAATTTAATTGGTATAATTACGGTATTTTTTGTAGTTTGGCTATCTGCGCGATAGAGCAAAGTGAGCTATGGAATCCAACACGGCTCAATTTTGATACCGCATTCACAAATATTCAGAAAACTTTGCTTCCAATAATAGTATGTACCTACTTGAACAAACTATCAACTGTCACATTAACTTAAATAGTTTTTCTTACACGGTTATAAATATACGTATTAACTTTGTAAGGAAAAACGCGACGCATTTTATTTAGGCCTAACCAAACTAAAAGTGTCCGATATCAACGAATTTTATTTCAAACATAGCTAGAGTAATTAGTATTATTCGTAGGGTCCTTATTATATCTGATTTTGTACTTTTAATATGGAAATTATATTTGATATAAAATATAGGTATTTTGATACGGGTACTTATTAGGTAACACTCTATATTTTTATAAATGCGAACGTGTGTAAGTTTGTACTTCCGTAACGGCTGAATGGATTTGAATAAAATTTGGTATGGATATAGCCTGGATTAACAGATGGGCTATTTTTATAGATGTAGAGTAGCAGGTACAACCGCAAAGCGCAACTAATTGTTCACAAATTCTAATATATTTGTACATATTAGATACTTAGCATAGTACTTGATTAATAACTTTCTTCTTCAACTAATTTTGATTCAAACAAGTTTTCAAACAAAAACTATAATTAAATATATTACGTATAATTTTTTTATTTGCACGCAAGATATTTAAAACCATTATTATATTACCTACTAACTAATAGGTATTATCTACTGGTCAATTTTATAAGGCGCTATCATTTATGTATTCACTATGCTACAAACATAAAAAAAGAAGAATAATTAAATTATAAGCAGAGAATAACCCTCATAAATGTGGCTATGGTCGCCATAACCCGTATGTTCAAAACAAGAAAACCTTGCCCTAATCTATCTTTAATCTGTAAGAAATATTAATTATATCTAACCATAGTGTTTAATGTTTTCCTTAAGAATTAAGAGACAAAAAATCACTAAATTTGGCATTAATAGTGTAGTAGTATTTTTATTTACAGGTATAATTTAGCTGAAACTACAAAACTGTGCATTGATGTTAGGTTTATATGGAAAGCCAAAATAACTCGTCACTCTGTTCATACTTTATGAAATGCACCTTCTTATCTTAACATTGAACACGAACTGTAAAATTACTCAGTACCTAGGTACCTGAATGTTGATAAAATTATTGATTTGAGATAATTATAGCTTGACTTTGAATTAATATGGAAGTTTGATTCTTATTGGAAGTATTGTAATGCTTGTTTGATGTTATAAGGAAGTATATTCTACCGGTTGATGTTGATAGCTAGATGTTAACTTCCAACCTTAAAATGCATATTACATAAATTAATTTTATTTTTTTATTTTAGATATGCTTGCGCTTGGGCGTCATCTCGCCTGATGTTAAGCGATGATGCGGTCTATGATGGAGCACGCTTGCCTAGAAGTAACCGATTCACTCTCAGAAGACCCAGACTGACTTGAATTGAATATGATATAGATGGATAGGTGTATGGTATGTATGGGTAAAGTGCACTGACCTGCGAGGCGGGCGGGTATGAGTAGCCGAATTGTGCGTACGCTGCCATCGGGACGATCATAAGGGCGGCTTCACACAATCACTGTCTTTATAAGTCTATTATCACGGACGTATTATTTCCCTAAAGTAATCTTAATTCTAGTAAGGAATTAATGTAATCTATATCACAGTTTGTAGTCTGCGCGGCAATAGTTCGGCGCGCTGCCATCACCGCGCGTCAGAGGGCCAGTGCGCGCGCGTCTCGCATGCCGGACCCTCGCTTCACGACCGGCCTGTACCTTCTTCACACGTCCGAGGTTCAACACCGACTGGCGCGCGTACGACCACCGACGCCCCTCCGCCGAAGGAGACGGCCAATTAAGCCCCGCCTCGGAGGCGTGCCCTGTCTGTCTAGACCAACGGCAGCCGCGCTTGCGTCTCTTTTTTAAAACGTCGGATGGAATTAAAGCTGTGGATTGGCTGCTTTCTATCCCCACCGCAGCTCGTAGCTCCACCCAGAGATAAGGACCGCCCACGTTGGAGTGGGGAATTGGAAAAAAGCGGCAGAGTCGGCTCGACTTGATCATGTTTATGGGTTTCCGTCGAGACAGTCCGCCAGCCCTGTGCCGCAGCCAAACAAATCTCTAGTGGCAAAAAATGGCACGGCCGAGGACAAGCTGTTTCACCTCGTCATATTTACGAACAAGCGGCGCAGAGTGACATACTGACATTATAGACTCTACCACCTGTTTAGACACAGGAAATGGCTTTGTGCTAATACTGAGGTGACGGATACATAACATAACACCATACTTGTAACTCGTAGATATCGCGAAAAACATCTTAAATATACCTAATATATATCATAACAAATTCTCTTCACATTACACAGATGATTCAGTATTTTTTTGACTTTGCTTCGTGTGACTTACGAAAATCGAATTAAAAAATACACTTAAGTAATTAAAAACGCAATTTTTGCCATACAAAAGATTTCAACGAGCTTTCTTAAAATTACAATAAAAGACAACCTAAAAAGAGGAAAAAGTGAAAATGTATAAAATACCTACTTAAATACCGATGAAATAAATTATTCACGGACAGGTAGAGTTTTTGTTTTCCAAATAATTCATTAGGTTCTTTAGACTAACCGATAGGTTAGCTACTTGGTATTTCACCAATAAACTTTGCTGTTGCCTCAACAGTAGATATTTATGTGCCAGCCATTGTTTTGGTAGAGTAAGTAAGTACCTTAATACCTTCAGAATTAGAACCCTAGGGGAAAATCCCATCTCTCAGTCACTGTGCTAGTTCGCATGCCAATCGCTAGGTGGCGCTCGTTTTAGGGAAAGCTTTCAACGATTTTTCTTTTAATCAGCAAGTAACTGTTGTGACTAATAAATGGTAAACTCATTAAATTTCCTAAATTTTACACGCAAAAGTTCTAATTAATAACTAAAACGCAATAATACTTTATTATAGACACATTCGGAATTATTGTTTTTTATGCCATTTGTCAACAAGCTAACGCACCGCATGATGGTAAGCGATCACTATGACCTATAGATATCTATAACACCAAGGTATATATTCGCAGCTAGTAACTATATAAATAAATAAATAGGAGTGGTCCGAGATGTTTGCTTGTGATGCAGATTTAGTGGCAAGCCCTAGTGTCATACTTTTTATGCCACTTAAAAGCGTCTTATATAGCTTAACCTGTCTAATAGTACCTATAATACATACAGTTTGACGTGTTCTGAATCAAGATAGAGTTCAATTCACAATAGGTTTATGCATGCATAGATAGGCCCTAAGGTCTAGAATTTGGTGGAAGTAGGTAATTTAAATTAGAATAATTGAAATAAGGTGACACGACAACTCACATATAAAAAATATATATAGAAGCATAACTTATTTTATTATTATTTAACTAGCTGTTGCCCGTGACGAAACATAGCCTGCAGTTTAATATGGTCATAGTTACGCATATTCGTGAAAACCGCCTTTAAATCCGTCCAGTGGTTTAGGAGATGTGCGTGCACAAACAAACAAACAGACAATATTTTTAAAAACTTTTAACGTGTTCTGCTTTAGCTGCTTATTTTAATATCCCCTTTGTGATTTTTTGTTGATATCTTGAAATTACAGAATTTTTTATCTCTACGATTTTATTATAGATATAGATAGATTTAATAAATATGACATGTAAATATCATAAGGTTACATACCTATTTAGTAAACAGAGTTACATATTGCAGTGATAACATATTTGAACGGATTGGGGTCAAGACATTGTACCCTTGGTCACAGAGGCTCACCAAATTTTCCAAAAAAAATCAGAGCACCTGGTTAATGCGACGCGTGACCAAAATGCTGGCGTGTTTCTGGCTCAACGCATAAGCATTGCCATTTAACGTGGTAATGCTGCCAGCATGCTGGGTACGCTGCCAACTGCTAGTGGGCTTGAGCATTTGGATTGTCTTTAGACCTTCAACAATCTACGGACTGGGCACTCTAGCTGTTTTTGTGGTACTAGCTTGTATTTTGTTTAGTTAAAGGTGGTTAATAAAACTTGCCCTATAAAAAACATAATGTTTTATTTAAAAAATAATGAAGTATATTATCTACCTTTTGGTAGATATATACTTATAATATATATTATATAATAAACACTTTAAAGTGGTTCCAATAAAAAGTATGTAAATAAAAGTCAGGAATTGTTGTCTTAGTGGATACGAAAAGTTCTTTAAATTTGATAATAATAATAACTCACTTTGCACTCGATGCAACAGCATCGAGTGCCAAGTGAGTTATTAACATGAGTGCATTAATTACTCACTTTAGCGAGGTGCATAATCTACTTTTCTTTCAACTACCAATCTACCTACCGTGATAAAATATACCTACTTAAAATAGAAATCAAGTTAATGAAAACAAAGTTTAACTCATCTTCTCCCCAAACATTTAAAACTTACAATTATTTTCACCAAGTCTTTGCAAGATCTAATGCATACATTTTATATTAAATCGACGCGAATTACTAATAATTCGATAAATTATTATCATATTTGATGTTGTTTGTCAAAACTGATTTTAACTAGTTTTGTAAACATAATGGTCAAAATTCGTTGTTGAAACGTCGCCGCGTCGTTACGAAAAATTAACATGAGACCCTTACGTCGGAATAACAAACTACGTAAGTACCAATTAGAGATTTAGTTTCCAGTTATTATTCAATTTTGTTTTAATTTTAGTTTTCGAGATAATGGTTACTAAAACAGAACAAGAAATTACTTTAAAACATATCAATCTAAGAGTTTACGAGGCGTGACTGAAATAATTATGACATACACGTAAGTATCTACCCACCTAACGCCAGTCCAGAAAAAAGGTCATAATTAATCAACGTCATAAAAATTAGAACAAAAACGCGTGTCTTTTTAATACTTTTTTTTTTAAGCGCCCTTATTAACTAAACAAAATACAAGCTAAAACTAAAACTACAAATACAGTTAGACTGCCCATAGACCGTTGAAGGTCTTAAGACAATCCAAATGCTCAAGCCCACTACCAGTTAAATAAAAAAAAGCGTATTTTATTATTAAATTAAAATCAATAATTCGTATCCTATTTGCTATTTTAATTGGCTACGGGAGTATTTGAATATTGTTAAATTAGGTATATATTAGACAAGATACATTAACCTACCTTTTTAACAAACTTTCATATTTCATATATTTTTATTTTAGAAATAATAATGAGTTTTTTATCACAATTTAAATACCAAATTCCCTTGTAGTATTTTATTTATTAAATTTCAATCTAAGATATAAACTTTGTTAGTATTCCTAATTAGGTAAGCAGATTTAATATTTACTAGCGACCTGCCCGCCCGGCTTCGCACGGGTGCAATTTACGTGCGAAGCCGGGGCGGGTCGCTTGTTATATATATAAACCTTCCTTGAAAATGTATCTAGCTGTTGGTGAAAACCGCATCAAAATCCGTTGCGTGGTTTAGGAGGAGTTAGCGGCCATACAGACATACAGACAGACAGACAGACGCGGAAAGTGACTTCAATTTATACTATGTAGAGATAGAGATAAGTACCTACCTAGCTGCGCACCACGGTTTCACCCGCGAGTTAAAATAGTCGTAAAGTTTTCTGAAATTTCCAAATTTTGACGCAATTTTCTTGATTTTTCTTTCCGTAAAAACCTTCTACAAAGTATATTAGAATACTTAAAAATTTAATAAAATCGGCAAAGTCGTACTCAAGTTATGACGTGACCCAAGGCAAATAGGGATTCATTTTTACCAAAGGGTAAAAACGGGACCGTATTACTAAGCCTACGATGTCTGTCTGTCCGTCCGTCTGTCTATCTGGCCTACCTTTAAACGGTATCTTTCAAACCGTAATAGATAGCCAGTTATTTTTTCACAAAATATGTAATACAGCGGATTAACAATAAAAAAGTCAAAAAGTAAAAACGAAAGGGGTCCACATAAAACAAACTTATTTTTTTAACGTATTTTTGTATTAGCTCTAATGTTAAAACGGTAATATCTACAAGCATCAAACTTGGCATTATTATAGTACACACACTAAGGTATAGCAACAATAATAAATAACGGCCAAGTGCGAGTTGGTGACAAATTTCTGTTCATTACCAAGTTATAACTGGTAATTTTTCGTTATTGTATTTTGTGGTGGTACGGAACCCTCAGTGCGCGAGCCCGACTCGCACTTGGTCGGTTTTTTTTTTTTAAATAAATAATAGTCTTGCGCTTGGCCGCCAACTCGCATGATGTTAAGCGATGATGCGTTCTACGGTGGAGCACGCTTGCCTAGAAGAAACCGATTCACTTGTGATTTGAAGACACCCAGATTGTATCTATCGGGGAACACCCATTCAGGCAGCGCATTCCACAGACTAGCAGATATATATGTATCTATAAATAGACAAGTACCAAACCAAAATAACACAAAACAATACTTATAGAGTAGGTTTCGTTTGCTGTTATTAAATTATAGAGTCGACATCTCATTTTTCAAACGGACAAAAACTCAGTCACTAATTGCATATCCATAGCTGTGGTATCAACACATCCGATCAGTTGCCCGGACAGATTTAGGATGATTAACGTACCAAATTCACCCTTACTTTCGTGACGTTAGAGTTCTATTTAAATTGCCAATAATAAGCGCTGGCGCCAAGACATCTGTCATCGTTAATAACAAGCAATTTGAGCCAATTTTGCATTTTTGGAATATAGAAGAGCGCCCAGGCGTCTCACTATCACGACAGGAAGTGACACAAAAACTGACACTAAGGCTCGGTCGCACCATAGTAGAGTTAAAGTTAAGGTTTATGACAAATTTGACAATAACAATAACGCTGACTTTAGCAGTTACTGTGAAATGCGCTGCACCAGCGTATTCACTAGCATGGTTAAATTTACCAGGGGTGCAAGTCAAATGAGACCTTATTTACTCCAGGTGCAAAGCTGGAATTATATTTAATGCATTTGTCAGATATTTAAATAAACAATAGCGAATCATGGACAGTTACGGTTAACTGTTAAAGTTATGACGTCATTTAACAATTGTCAGGTGGTGCAACCAATTTTTTGTCTTTTTGGTACTTTAACTGAAATGTCGACGTTTGTTAAAACTAAAGTAAGATGGTGCAACCCACCCTAAATAAAGTAGTGGTTGACATGTAGTTTTTGCCCAGCTTACTAATTACGCGGGCGCAACCGTAGGTGCGTGAGTGTTCACGTGAACCGGCGAGGCGAACGTTAGCCGTAAATGCTAACAGTTTAGATATTTATGAACATGTGTACGTAATTAATTTTTACGATGGATCAGATAACGGAATCGGTCGAGCGATACGCTTGTCGCGACCGCGGCGTCTTGGCCACGACTCTAATGAAGGTTAATTAAAGCTAAATTAGCGGGTGGAGAGGTGTTTCCGTGGGCCCTCGCGCGATGAATAATGAAGAGAGGCTGCGGTTCGCGACCTTTCGAACAATGGAATAGACGTAGACGACGCACGCCTGTCTGCATCGCCATGCCATCGCGGCAGAGGTGACGATGTTTTACAACCTCTTACACAACATTTCCAGATCTGTTCAGAAAACATCAAGAAATTTTATCATCAAGATATATTGTAGGTCTTTTCTAAACATCGAGATACAATTTCTATAGAGGCACAATTTCTCAGTGAAAACAGAATAAAATAAATTGAGTTGTCGATAACACGTGACATAAATAACAGAAAATTTGACATGAAAAATAACAATACAAATATATTATTGTTCTATTATAATTATACATTACGAATGTACTTAATTATAGAACTGGAACATAAAAAACAGAAAATTAGTGAAAACATAAAATATAAACAACTAAAAACTACTTGAAAAAATACAAACTAATACTAATATATAAAACTAAACTAATCTAATAATCCGCTGCCAGCAGGCATCGTACCCAAAATGCTGGCTGCATTGCCGCGTTGAATTGCAATGCTTATACGCTGTGCAAGATATCGGCAAACAGAATTAGAATTATGTTTTTTTTTTCAATTACTTATGACAATTTCTAGAGTCACAATCTCACAGTGAAAATAGTTTTTTTTCTGTGTTACTGTGTGAGGTAAATGTAATTTTGATGGTATCGTTTTTCTCTCAATAAACCAATTTAATTTAACAGTCGAAAAAACGTTCGAGCGTCATTGCACATACATTGTATCAATTATATACTTCACAATGCCACATTTCCTCCAGTTTAGACGTTATGTCGCTTGCATGGTGTTCACGTTAGTTGTCCGCTATGTCATCGTAGCTCTGGCATCGCGCGGCGTTGTAGTCGGATCGTGGTTACCTTGTAACTAACCAAAAAGTCTACTCCACCAACCCGCACTGCCAGCATGGTGGATATGGCTCAATCACCCTTTCGGGGGTAGGCTAAAAGTCCAGCAGTGTACTGTTAAAAGGCTGATTATGAACCAAAAAGTCTGCGCAATTTGTAGCGTGCGCCGAGTTTTGGTCCCGGGTATGTCCTAAAACTGCGACCAGAACCACCGGAGGATGGGCAGCAGCATCCTACTAGTACACGGTGAACGTACTGCGATCCCCAAGCCGCCTGCCAAGCGTGGGGATTATGGCAACACTCCTCTCTAAGAGGGAGGCCTTTGTCCAGCAGTGGACGTCTAATGGCTGCTGATATGATGTGTGCCGAGTTTTGGTTCGGTTTTTTTGGCACGATTGTGACTTTATATGTATTGTGTATCTCGATGTTGTCGAATTGGGTTTGTTTTGATGCTACATTTGAAGAGGAATGATAAAAGTAGCATACACTGCGTGTGTTAAGCCTGTCTAAGGGTGTTACAGCCATTTCGTTCTACTAAGATGAGCTTTAAGCTTCTTTTACCCCCTGCAATGCACACGACGCCCCCCGAAGTACGAGGCGCCATCCTGCTCGCCGATGCAGTATCCATTATTTCTGTCGTATTTGTACATTCCACATAACAAAGCGTTTGAGTCATTAGAAAGACAAAGAACTTCTAAGGAAACGTCGGTAGGTACGTGTTATTCTAAAATATAAAATCCAAATTAAAAAAAACATACCCTCTTATAAATTTAAGAAACTTTTGTTTGGCAATATTTCTAGTTAATTAAGATTTTAGTAGAACAATATATTCCGCCCCTTAAAAATGTATTAAAATATAATAACACATAACATAATATACAGTCATGTATAATATAATAATATTAAATAGATATGTATTAAGTAAATAGACATAACGATTAGACTTGTATAATATAATAATACTAGGTATATAACGTTTATAATAAATAATCATTATCTACTTGCTATTTTAGATCTAAAAATAAAACAGATAACAAAATGTAAAAAAAAAAAAAAAAAAAAAAAAAAGATCGCGTGAGACGTGAGCCAAAAACAACGCTGTAGGTATCGTCCATTTATAATTCGCATTAATTAACTAGCTCTCCCCAAATAAACGCCGAAAAGTAATCTTTCCAGTAACAATGGGCACATAAACCTTTTTACGGTTGGCGAAAAAAGGCTCGCACATAGATACATGTGTCCACGAGGGACGTACCGGGTACCGACAGCGTGTTTACCCGTTGATTAAACAGCGCCACGGCCGCAATGCGTATGCAAGCGAACGGACATATTACCAGGGCTCGAATTCTGATTGTTTAGAGAATTTATTACTCTCGTGCCATGTACAGTTAATTGAATTCGCCTGTAGAATAGGCGCGGGCTGAATTGCCCGGCAACGTTTATCGTGTCTTCCCAGTGCGTGGTCCAACGCGCTCACCCGCCATTTGTTTATAATAGACGTTTGTTGGGGTTAGATTTCAGTAATAGATAAAATGTGCCTATAATCATTAAAATAAACATGAAATAATAAACTACTACTAGTGTAGTAGTTTATTATTTCATACATTTATTTTCTTTCTTAAATTTAAGTTTTTTTTACAATATATTATATACAAAAACAAAATATTATTTATTATTATTGTATCTAAATTTGTTTGTAATATTTTACATATTTAGGAATATGGTTTAGTTCAAAATTGTAGTCTACAAAAGCTTTAAATTGTTTTGACCATATTTTGTTTTGTATGCCAATAAAATAAATAATATATAATAAAATAAATTAGGTACCTGCAGCTTGTCAATTATATTTTCAGTTTTGTGAGTCGTGTTATAAGAAATTGTTATTAATATTTTGATAAATAAACTGTACTTCTAAATGACCCTTTCTGCATATTTTTGGACATTGGCTTTGGGTACCTACAAAATACACCTAGATTTTTGCCTAGTTGTTATAGAATTACGTCATAGATATCGTAACTATGTTTTCAACCAAGTAAAATAATTTAGTGGGGAAGCTTATGATGTATACCAATTAAAACTTACTTAAGCTCAGTCCAAGCATTTATTTACTCTGACAGCGGCAATAATATTATAAAAATATTTCCTTAAAATATTTCACACAAGCATATCGGGTTGCCCATATACTACAGTAAAATATTAAATTACAATATTTTTATTGCATGTTTTACAATGATAATGCAGCTGACAAAGCTATTAAAACTCGGACCAAGTATAGCTACTAACCAAACAAAGAATTACCAGTATAAACCCTAACATGATTGTACCACAGAAAGTATTTAAGTAACATTTTTGAGATTTTAATGTACAAAATCAAATAATAATTAATTTATTACAACTAAACACATTATCTCTAACTTCATCTCATAATCTAAGCCATTAATTATTTATCAAGTTAACGCTCATTATCTCAAAACAAAACACTATTTTTTATCGTTAATGCCAAATGGTCATTAATCATGGGGTAAATACATTGTTACCAACAAATTTGTTTTGTTGGTAACACACTGTTTCTTGTTCGTTTTAAATAGGGTCTAAATTGAATCAATTGCTAGTAGTTAAGAAAAGAAGGATACCTACATAAAATCAACTTGTATCTTAATCAAAACTAAATAGGTATTTAAGTACCTATGTACCAACTGCATTTTTCTTTTTGGCACCTGTGTAAATGTACTTATACCGTAAGATGAATGCGCGTGCCATTATATAAAATTTGGGAAAGCATAATCATGTAGGTAAAGTTTTTTTTGTTTACTTTTTAGGTTTTCTTAGGTTTTATTTATTATCAGTATTTATTTATTTATTTAACATACAGTAGTAGCAGTAGTATTTAAGTTTTTTATTTGCTTTTAGGAATTAAGGTTTTTTTGTTTATTTAGAGTTTCATAATATTTTTATAGATATCCTTTATCTAGACTACTTGTGAAACAACACTGCAAAGTAGATAAAACGTCACGAATTATTTAAATTCCACTTTTTTTACTTCTCAACTTGATTTCATTGTACACTTCAAAACTTCACTTTTGTCATAAAGCTTTACTTTAACTATAACATGGTGCAACCAAGTCTTAGCAGTTTTTTTTTTTATTACGGCAATTTCCTTTATTAAGGGGAAAATCAAATTTCAAACAGTTTTCTTGTCCTTGTAGCTAGGCCGGGTAATTATTGTAAACACCCATGATGTTTGCGCAGATTGATTATTATTCTTTACAAAATCATGTAAAGCTATTTATCTCTAATGCACATTGTTACTTACATTTGTGAATAAGCAAATTTTTGCTGTTTCAAACGGTTTATTCACAAATGTAAGTAATATGGTGCGTTACTGTTTAATAATTGTACATTATAATGTAAAGAACAGCCAACATTTTGCGCAAACACTGTGTTATTTAAAAATAATTACCTGGCCTGGCTACTAGGACCAAAAAACTGTTTAAAATTTAAATTTCCCGCCATAGGTGAATCGAACCACCTTAACTAAACAAAATATAAGCTATAACAACACTACAAAAACAGGTAGACTGCCCATAGACCGTTGAAGGTCTAAAGATAATCCAAATGCTCAAGCCCACTATCAGTTGACAGCGTACCCAACATTCTGGCGGTATTACCACGCTGAATGTTATTTTAGTTGACAGCTAATTAAGAATTGCAGCTCGACCACGTCGTCTGTTCACTAAATACACAACTCGACATAATATATCCCTTTCGCCCAAATTTACTCCATTTAAAATTAGATGCGTTTACCTTTAACTCTATAATCTATAATGGCGCAAGACTTGCATAGATACCGAATATCGTTACAAAAACAAAACATCTGCCCTTTATGGTAAGGACTGGCTCTTCTCAAGGACTTCAGATCTAATCGACCGACATTTAAAAAAAATCGCCTGACAAGTCACTTCGAAATAGCGGAAACAACTTACCCACACCACTTGTATAAGTAGTCTATATCTGTTATACACGTGTCGTGTATGTTTACAGACGTTTTCGTTGGTTTATCGCTTTTGAGAAATGCGTTTTTTTTTTTTCAACCAACAGTGAAACAAGTTGCTGTATTCATGGGCATGATACGCACGCGATGTTTTGGCGCTTCGTTAGTTTCGATACGTTTGTCGGATACCTCCTAGTTAGCCGGCCGTTACTCGTAGTGTTATCGTTTTTTTCGGCTTGCGTTTGACCGCCAACTCGCCTGATGTTAAGCGATGATGCGGTCTACGGTGGAGCACGCTTGCCTAGAAGAAAACGAATTCATTCGTGTTTTGAAGAGACCTAGATTGTAACTATTTCTAAATCTATTTATAAATTAAATTGTCGCGTTTCTTGCGCTAATACCTGCATACAGGGTTACGGAGAAAGACTGTACTAAGTAGAAAAGCGTCCAACAACATTTAGTATGGGACCAACCCCGAAATAACGAAAAAATATCACATAAATATAATAACAGCTTATTTTTTTTTTCGTAATTTCAGAGTTGCTCCCGTAGCAGAATTTGTTCATAATGGTGGGTGGATAAAACATTTTCGGCTTAGGTAGTACACCTTTTCCGCGTAACCCAGTGTACAACACAATACCTGTAAGTACAAGTAAAGATAACCGCATATCTCTTAGGAAATGGGTGTTACTTGATACGTCATTTTAACCACTACTAATAGAAGACTGCGTTCAGTTTTATCTTTAGATTATTATGCAAAATGAGGTAAACATTCGATGCTTTTAAAAGTTTTTACTTTAACCTGCGTTTCATTCTCATTTGTTTAGGGGTTTAGGCGATATCATTAATTGGCAACTTTCATACATATTTTTATCAAAGTTTTCAATATTCGTTACTGTGAAATGGAGGCCTCACACTCCATTTTTGCGATATACATAACAAATCACGGCAATAAAAAACCGACCAAGTGCGAGTCAGGCTCACGCTCTGAAGGTTCCGTACCACCACAAAATTCAATAACGATATTACCAGTTATAACTTGGTAATGAATGTTTTATTATTGGTTGTTTTATTTTAAAGTGTGTACTATATTCATGCTAAGTTTGACCCTTGTAAGTATTACCATTTTTACATTAGAGCTAATACAAAAATACGTTAAAAAATACGTTTGTTGTATGAGGACCCCCCCCCCCCTCTCATTTGTTTTTACTTTTTATAGACAATAGACAATTTATTATTTATGGAAGAAAAAAAAAACATTTTTAAGAATTAATAGAAATAAATAAACACAAATTGTTTTCCTCCACAAACCGGTTTTTGTCTTTTTTGTTATTTATTTGTTAGTCAATCCGCCGTACCATTGCATATTCTGTGAAAATTTCAACTGGTTATCTGTTGCAGTACCTATTAATGGCTGTAGCCATTAATAGGTACATCGTAGGCTTAGTAATAGGGTCCAGATTTTACCCTTTGGGTAAGGAACCCAAAAAGGCATTTGAAAAAAAAACGTTACTAATAAAACTGAATGGTCCCAAAACATATAACAACTAGTGATCCGCCCCAGCTTTGCACGGGTATACCCGATTATAGCCTATGTCACCCGGGGATAGTGAAGCTTCCCAACAGTGAAATAATTTTTCAATTCGGTTCGGTAGTTTCGGAGCCTTTTCAATGCAAACAAACAAACAATCAAATCTTTCCTCTTTATAATATTAGTACATATGACAAGGATAATAAATATACATTTTAAAAATGTAATAAAACCAAGACATTAGTTACCAAAACCTGATCTTTTCAGTTCAAAAAGTACATGAGAATTCGAAAGCTCTGCAATTTAAGTTCGACACGGCTTCGATTTTGCTATTCATATGGGAGAGTAGATCTAGAGATGGGAAAGCGTAAAAAAATAGGCTTTAAAAAATACTGCTGCGAGGGTTTGATTTGGTATCGAGGCATTGTCAAATAAAACGCGTATACTTGGCGCGTTGTTTAGGCGTTTCAGTATTCCGTAACAACGTCGCGTATTTCAATGTGTAATCATATTGTGTTTAACGCGATGCATTCCATAAATTTCTGGCATGACGACTCAAAAGTGCAAAAATACGGTGAGCGCAAACATATCGTCGCAAGAAAGGCAGAATTACTGAAGCGCCAAAATAGGCATATTGAGTTATATAGATATTTGGAATCAGTTTTTTTTTTCTGCGTCGATCAGTCTGGGTCCCATAGCGATACGAGTACTATTTTGGCGTTTCAGTAAAAGGAAAAAAGGGGTTTTTACATCAACCAGAGTCCTTAAACGACACTTTTTTGGCATTTTATTCGTGCCTGTCACCTAAGTAATTTTGTTTTCCTGCAATAAATTACAAGTAAATTTTAAGTAAATTTGGCTTCCGGCAATTTAACAGCTAATATTTTAGAGTTATAAGTAATTTTGACTATAAATATTTGAATCAAATGGCGGTTAAGAAATTTTGCTTTACTGTAAATTGAAGTAATTTTTACTTAAGCTCCACTATATCACAAACCAGCAGTCCATTTATTATGGTTTGTACTCCTGGACATAGAAAATGACAAATTAATAAAAGTTTACCTTGACGTCATCGAAATTCTTGTGCTGGGAAAAAAGTTATGAATTAAAAACGAAACAAAAAAACTTAAAACGGCTTTTTCTCGAAATGGTCATTTGGAGCTTCAGTAAATTTGCCTTTCCTGCGATGATATATATTTTGTACTAAAATACAACGCCGCGTTATGTCGTTGCGGCAACGCGTCACATACTACCAGCGTACGCGTTCTTTATGTCAGGTATCAACTTGAATAGTACCTACAAGCCAAAGGTTAATAAAAATAAAAAGGGCCAATAGTTATCTGGTTGGTTTGGTGGTTGGTCCAATGGTTGCCTGGAAGAGATCGCTTTTAGCGATAAGGCCGCCACTTGTGGCACTACCTCGTAAGTGTTTTCAATCGTGTTGTAATTTTTATTTCTGGTGTACACAATAAAAAGTTTCTATCTATCTATCTATAAGACAAAGCAGCACAACAGCGTTAGAACGCGACGCTATAACGCCTTGACGCGCGCTAAGTACGCGTACTATTTGACGAAGCCTTTACTCGGTACTCTGTTAAGGGTCCTGTATACCCTCTGCAGCTCTCTCGCTCGCACATTTTCACATTATTGAAGATATAAAATCAATGAGTGTGAATTTCCAAAAAGTAACAAAATCATGTCATGGTGTCTATCGTAACATTACAAACAAAGAAATGTTTGTTTCGATATCTTGTAATTTGACGGAATAAAATGACACGAGAAATAAAAATCACTTGTTACCATTTTACTGTGTCAAATTAAAATATATCAAATTGACAATTTCTTTGTTTGTAATGTTACGATAGACACCATGACACGATTTTGTTACATTTTGGAAATTCAGACTCATTGATTTTATATCTTCAATAATGTGAAAATGTGCGAAAGAGAAAGCTGCAGAGGGTATACAGGACCCTTAAGCTGGCAATATACATTGCCTATAGCTCACCAAGCCTCAGCCAACGTGAGCGTAGCCAAATGAATGCAAAGCGAGTGCTACTATCTACATTTTTATCAAGTATATGATCGAGCCATTGTCAACCAATATGTGACATATTTACGAGTTTACGAAAGATAAATTATTTTGCTCTACTTTCACTAAGAAAATAAAATATTCTATGATTGCTGTAGACATCATTTCGAGTGATTATGACAATACTAGCTGTGCCCTGCGGTTTTTGTCTAGGTATCATCAGTAGCTCAATCAACTGTTTAACTGACTGAGCCTATCCCATAGGAACCGCATTTTTTTTTGGGATAAAAGTGAAATACTGACATAATATATTGTAATACATTTTTGCTCATAATATTTTTAATTTAATAAGATTATTTAATTTGAATTATGTACACATAATAATATTATTAACATATACTGTTTATATAAGTTTATATACATCGTTGTAAAAGTGTACTGGAGAAGTTTGACTTGTAACTATGGAGTTATTAATAAAGAATTGTATTGTATTGTATTGTATCATCAATTCAGCTGTTTCACCGTGAAGAAGTAACAAACACACACACTCACAAAATTTCGTATTTATAATATTAGTGTAATTATATAGTGTGATTTGAAAGTTTTAGATAGCCCGTTGGTCCAGTTGGTAGTGAACCTACCTTCTGAGCTCGAGGGCGTGGGTTCGATTCCCACCTAGGACAAACATTTATGTGATGAACATTTGTGTTTGTTCTATATCTGGTTGTTAATATCTATTTAAGTATGTATTTAAAACTATATATGTATGTATATCAGTCTCTGGCAGCCATATCACAAGCTTTGCTTAGTTTGGGGTCAGATGACCGTGTGTGAATAATGTCCCGTAATATATCTTACCACTATCAAATAATGTGATATTGACTATAGAATTTAAACGAAGATAAATATTCAGGGTGGATGCAAAAGGTAGGCTGTCGTTCAGTGTGGAGGTTAAAGGGGGAGGCCTATGTTCAGCAGTGAACGTCTTCTGGCTGATGATGATGAAATATTCAGGACATTTTTAACCGACTTCCAAAAGGAGGAGGTTATCAATTCGACTATGTTTTTTTTAATGTTTGTTACGCGATTACTCCGCCAATTTAGAATTGTTTTTGATGATTCTTTTTTTGGTTGGTAGGTCATATCTCATAGGCGGTTTCATAATTTTTTTATCGACATTGATGCAGCGCTTTTTGCAAAATCTACACAAACATGACGATAAGCAACGAATTCAATGTACATTGTACAGTGCCACCAACTTAGCTGTTAAGGTGGGCAAAATTGGAACTACAGTTATTTCTTGGTGAATTTCATACTTTGTTCTTCACTAGCGACGCTGTCAACTGAACAGCAAACATAGAGGAACTGTTTCTATAACATAACTTCAAAAAAACAAAAGAGTGTCACCATGGCGACCGGGCCCTGTTGTTTTTCGTTAAATTTGTCATGACCATTGATACAAAGTATTTCAGTTGTAATATTAAACAATATTTTCTACATTTTAGTTTCAGTTTGTAAATGTAGGAATAGTCATGAAGTCGGTTCTTTTTTTTTTCTAATAACTATTATTTTATTGCATACACGGTCATCTGACTCCAAACTAAGCAAAGCTTGTGATATAAACAGCTTGTGAAGATAACATAACCAGTGGTTATATCGTCATTCAATTCGAATGGTAATTCGAATGATCCACTCCATTCTGGCCGCATCTCTAGGTAGGTCTATCGCTAAGAGCTTTCCAAGACGAACCCTCCAGAAATGCATTTACATGTCACAAGATGCTATGGGAAAATCTGCACGTGCCGTTGATTGTCTGCTTGTACCTGCATGTACTATCGGAGTGGATCCGTGTTATCGCCCTATCGATACTAGCGATTACGTGTATTACATCTAATATGCATGAAATATATGTTACCGTAAAAGTATTAAACTCCTAATTATATCCAATGCCTAGATATTTTATGCAACGCCCAAAATAACCAAGCAATTAATAAATAAAATCTTCATCATCATTATCATTTCAGCCATAGGACGTCCACTGCTGGACATAGGCCTCTCCCATCGATCTTCCAAAGGGCCGGTTGGAAGCGGCCTGCATCCACTCGAACCTAAAAGATACCGCAAGGAAACGCTGGATCAGGCCACTTCCGACCGGCCCGTATCCAGCGTTTCCCTGCGGTATCTTTCTTGGTTTGCGGTGGTGCGTCTCTCCATCTTGTGGGTGGATTTCCTACGCTGCGCTTACTGGTCTGTAGTCTCCATTCAAGAACCTACCAAAATGTCGAATAAAATCTTATTTCACATAAATGGGCTACATAATTTACTGGCTGTATGAACGATATGCTGCTAGGATGGAACCATATTAAAAATTATACAAAATTATTGGTCTAGTTAAAATGAGCCATTTGGTATTTTTACATACAGTTTGAATCAAATGCACGTTTTGTTTTTACTACGTATATGGCTAATTCTATCGTACTTGGTATAATTGAAGGGTGAGAGCTATTATTACCAAGGGGTGAATTGAATTCACAACAGACAAAGACTTTGCCTGCAACTGAAACGACCGAACTTATTTTCAAATAAGTACCTACTACTAAATTACACTGAGTGTCTGTGTTTTTATTCTAAAATAGATTTAAACCTAGTTGGTGCATACAAAAACATAATTATGAAGATCGAATTCACAATGTATGTTACAGTCTGAATCTGCTTTTTTTATATATATAATAGGTTTGCGTTTGACCGCCTACTCGCCTGATGTTAAGAAAACCTTGTAATAACAAAAAACTGGTAAAAAAACTGGAGCCGTGGTAGCCCATTTGGGCCAGGGTGGTTGGGCCATATCCACCACGGTGGCCCAGTGCGGGTTGGTGGATTCACATACGCCATTGAATTTCTTCTCCATACGTATGCAGGTTTCCTCACGATGTTTTCCTTCACCGAAAAGCCAGTGGTATGAAAATCCGTACATAAGCTCCAAAGAGCTCATTGGTACGGGCCCGGGGTTTGAACCCGCGACCTCACGCTTTCAAGTCTAGCGGTCTCCCAAATAGGCTACCACGGCTCTTAATAGGCTTAATAGGCATTTGTATTTAATATTTAAAAAAAATATTTAATACTTGTTTTTTTTCTTCATTAATCAAATTGAACTGCTCATATTAAAAAAAAAAATATTGTAGACAAAAATACTCCCGTCTTTACATTTCTAAGACCTTAATGTACTCCACCCAGGCTTAGTTTATCAACTGAAAGGAGTTTGATTTGACACCCATTGTACAAAGGTTTATTGGCCTTGTATTTGTTCAATGTAAAGATACTAGCGTGCGTAGAGGTGTGGTTGAACAAACAGATTTAGGAAGTAATCTGGCTGCTGTTTACATAGGCTGTTCTAAAGTAGGTATATTTAGGATAAAACAGCATACTTGTACTTACCTTCCTATACTTGATACTACCCATAATAGACTTATCACATCACATCACATCACATCAGCAGCCATCAAACGTCCACTACTGGACAAAGGCCTCCCTCTTAGAGAGGGGTGTTGCCATAATCCCCACGATTGGCGGGCGGCTTGGGGATCGCAGTAAGTTCACCGTGTACTAATAGGATGCTGCTGCCCATCCTCCGGTGGTTCTGGTCGCAGTTTTAGGACATACCCGGGTCCCGGGTAATAGACTTATGGTCCAATTTTAATTTAATATCTCGTAAAAAGCTGTTCATAAATAGAGCCTAACAACGAAAACAAAATAAAAATTTGTTCAAAAATAAATAAGTTATAAGCATTTTATTTTCATGCACAAACGAAAAAAAAACATACTGATAGACAGACAGAAAGCGCACTATAGCACGTGATGACGTCAAGCCGTGCGCGTGCCATACTAATGCTATACTAACACACGCTTTGCGAGAAAGAGAACGAGCATCCGCTCTCTAACCCCACCAAAAACTTTAAACGCTCATATTTCAGAGATAACTGCCCGCAACTGGGCCAGCATGGTGGATATGGCCCAATCACCCTTTCGGCTAAAAGTCCAGCAGTGGACTGTTAAAAGGCTGATTATGATCTTAAAGATTTATCAGCCAATTTAATTTTATAAAACAGTAGGTATGTGTAATGCTATTAGTTATATACTTCACTGAACCTGTTATCTATACTAATATTATAAAGAGGAAAGATTTGATTATTTGTTTGTTTGCATTGAATAGGCTCCGAAACTACTGAACCGATTTGAAAAATTCTTTCACTGACGGGAAGCTACACTATCCCTGGGTGACATAGGCTATAATCTATACCCGTGCGAAGCTGGGGCGGACCGCTAGTTTGTAATAAATGAAACATTATCTATTATTATTATTAAAATGCATTAAGACGATTGATTTATAAAACGGGCAAAGTAAAGTAAAATTTTATTGCTATTACTAAACATGGCTTCTAGACGTCAAATATTCTTCTGAAACTTTTCCCACAAGTTATATAATTATATGAACTAGAAGAAGAAAACGTGTTTCAAGACTATTTTTATAGATAGATATAAAAATTACAAACAGATAGAAAACACTTACGAGCTAGTGCCCCAATAGGCGGCCTTACCGCTTGGTGTGAGGCCATATGAATTTGAAATTATACCTATAAAGACTTTCTAGAGTTCACTTGTTTAATAATTATTAATGTAACAATATGTAGTACACTTATTTAATAAATAATTTTAGTTTACAAAAGGATAATTCAATAGTTAAGGAATTCAAAAATCTATTATATTATATACAAATATTTAACTCTTATTTTATTTTGAAAGCAATTCAGATAAAAATACATCACATCACACACATCACATCAGCAGCCATTAAACGTCCACTGCTCGACAAAGGCCTCCCTCTTAAAGAGGGGTGTTGCCATAATCCCCACGCTTGGCAGGCGGCTTGGAGATCGCAATTAGTTCACCGTGTACTAACAGGACGCTGCTGCCCATCCTCCGGTGATTCAAAAATACATAATAAGCAATAACATTTTTTTTTTTTGTAAACTATATAAATTTCTCTGCCAAAAGTTCGCAAAACAGCAAGAAATTAAAAAGTAGACAAAACGATAATGTTGCCAAAGCATCCACATTTCTTTATGGAGGAGAGACACGCTTATACGGGGTGTAAGGAAAACACTCTCGAAGCCAAAAGAAGGTAATTGTACTCATCATTATGAACCTCTTTTACTATAGGATCAGCCCTGAAATCGCGAAAAAAATATCAGCTGTTCTATTATATAGAAAACGGTCATTGACACTCGACAAAATGTATTGAAGAGCTGATTTTTTTTTTCCGCGATTTCAGGGTTGGTGCCCCTACTAAAAGTAGTTCATAATGATGAGTACAATTACCTTCTTTTGGCTTCGAGAGTGTTTCCCTTACACCCTGTATAATAACTAGCTACGCTCCGCGGTTTCAACTGCGAGTTAAAATCGCCGTTAAGTGTTCTGAAAATTTCCATTTGCTGCGTCATTTTATTAATTTTTCTTTCCGTAAGTACTTTCTACAAAGTATAAAATTTCTTACTTTCTATAAAGTATATCTTAAAAAAACATCAATGAAATCGGTACAGTCGTTCTCAAGTTATGGTGTGAGCAAGATAAATATGGATTAATTTTTGTTTACATTGTGCAGATTTATGAAAACCCCTTTGTCAAAAAGCCACCTGAGAAAACCAGGCACCAAAAATAACCCCTTTTATTTTTGTTTAGGTTTTAGTTGCCAGAGCTATACTAACTAAAATTACAGCATTTTTTGTTGCAGTCGCTAAAACCTGGTTACACAGCAAAGCTTCCACTTCAGTTTTCTCCTGTAAAACGTAAAATATCTTAGCCTGACGATCGTCATTGACGACCGTTTGCATCATTGACTTGACAAATACCATCCAAATTTGCTGGCGTGTTTTTGCTCAACGCATAAGCATTGCCATTCAACGTGGTAATGCCGCCAGCATCTTTAGACCTCAGGTATCTTTAGACCTTCAACCGTCTATGGGCAGTCTAACTGTTAGTTTTAGCTTGTATATTGTTAAGTTAATAAAGGCCCATAAAAAAAAAAAAACAATAATAAAAGTGTAAAGCGCGAAGGTACTCGCAACGTGCTATAAGTAAACAGATTAAATAAAGTAATAATAAACGATATCGATCAATCGAATAATTCAGGTTAAATGATTGCATCCTGCAGAATTTAACGCTCGATAAAATGTGTACAGCAGTTTTATTAAGACAACTAATTGCAGCTAGTAAAGGAAAGCGATAATTCGTTCGTGTTTTAAGAGCCATTGGCATCGATTCTGATGCACTCTAAACTTAACTAAATTTGACAGCTCTAAAATTGTTGCCATCCTTCTCTCACGTATTAAAATGAAAAGAGAGGCAGATAATTTTAGTCCTGTCAGATTGGTTTAGTTTAGTGACTGGTATGACAGAATAGGCCTCATTGTCTAGTTTAGCATAAATTGAAAAATACTTTGCATTACTTTCAAAATAACTAAAGATTATTTTCTTTGAGACAACCATGTCATTTGATACATATGTCAGATTAGACAAACAAGGGAGATAATGGTGGCGTGGTGGATATGCGAACGCATCAGACTTAATCGAATTCACCCAGCAGATGACCTCATCGCCCTTTTTTTGTAGGTGGACTATTACTTAGTTCATTGGAGTCGCAACAAGTTTCTTACTCTGCGTGAAAAATGAGTATCTAAATGAGCCGTACTTAGGTACAGTATTTGCGTCAAGCGGTTTAGCGGTATAGTGAAAAAAAAAATTAAACAAGGAGATATTTCAGCACGAACGATATTTCTACTATGGCATATCTCCCTGGTTTGTTTGATAAAAGTTTTTTGAATATTAATAATAGGCTTGCGTATGACCGCACACTCGCCTGATGTTAAGCGATGATGCGGTCTACGATGGAGCACGCTTGTCTAGAAGAACCGATTCACTCGTGATTTGAAGACACCCGTGATTTGAGCATTACAATCTTGGAGTGTTCAAGTCTAGGGTTAATAGGTTACTACTGGGCAAACGTGCTCCATCTTCGACCGCATCGTCGCTTTCCATCAGGCGAGATCGCGGTCAAACGTTAGCCTAGACCGATGTAAAAAAAAAACAGATTGTAACTATCGGACCAGTTGAAAAGAAAACCCCAATATAATGAATTAATTGGAATAGATTATAAGTACCTACATACGTAATTCAAATAAATTACTACGATTATTACATAATAACGAAAAAACTGAACTGTACGAAAATCACTTTGATTTGCTGCAGGAATCTTTTAATGATTCATTGGTTGATAACTTTTACATAGTGGGAGATTATAATATTCCGGATATTGAGTGGGTTCCATTTACCGTTTCTGATACTCTCATTAATGGGCAACCATTTAGCATGACAGGAATAGGCTCCACTTGTTTACATTCATTACTATTAAACTGTCGATACTGAATGCATCACAATACAACAGCACTGCTAACGCGAATGGTAAAATACTAGACTTATTCATATCTAATTTCCCCTCTAAAATCATTGTACAAAATAATCCATTCCTGCCCCTTGATCCCCACCACCCCCCTTTTATCGCTATTGTCAATGTGTCCCACATAACTAAATCTATGAAAAGACGTCCAATGACAAAATACAATTTTTATAAAGCTAATTTTGAGCTTATTAACATTAAAATCAGTGAAACTGACTGGGCTGGATTGTTAGAAAGCCTTCCTGCAGAAATGGCTAAGCGATGATGCGGTCTACGATGGAGCACGCTTGTCTAGAAGAACCGATTCACTCGTGATTTGAAGACACCCGTGATTTGAGCATTACAATCTTGGAGTGTTCAAGTCTAGGGTTAATAGGTTACTACTGGGCAAACGTGCTCCATCTTCGACCGCATCGTCGCTTTCCATCAGGCGAGATCGCGGTCAAACGTTAGCCTAGACCGATGAAAAAAAAACCAGATTGTAACTATCGGACCAGTTGAAAAGAAAACCCCAATATAATGAATTAATTGGAATAGATTATAAGTACCTACATACGTAATTCAAATAAATTACTACGATTATTACATAATAACGAAAAAACTAAACTGTACGAAAATCACTTTGATTTGCTGCAGGAATCTTTTAATGATTCATTGGTTGATAACTTGACCAAACTTGGTAAACCAGATTGTAATTATCGGACCAGTGGGCTTACTCTTGACACTCGATTTCAATCGAATTTAGGATTGGAATCGAAAACATGCCATTTTGGTACTCTTGAATTCTAAACAAGCGCACGATTGGAACCGATTATGGTGGAATTATATGGAACTAAATAAAATCGACTCAACTCGACGCTTTCGGTACTCTTGACGCGATTGAAGAGTACCAAATGGCATGTTTTCGATCAGGCATAGGGGAGGCATTGGCCTCCCCTATCGATATCTAAGTGGACGTCCTATGTCTGAAATGATGATGATGATGATGATGACAATGAATTGTTTGCGTGATGCCATCATCATCATCATCAGCCAGAAGACGTCCACTGCTGAACATAGGCCTCCCCCTTTAACCTCTACACTGAACGACAGCCTGCCTTTTGCATCCACTGGATGCCCGCGACTCTTACAATGTCGTCGGTCCATCTAGTGGGAGGCCTCCCTACGCTGCGTCTTCCGGTGAATTTTGCGTGATGTACTAATTTATGATTCCCAACCCGATCCAAGATCTGACGACGCCGTGAAGCTTCCGAGACAGGTAAACCAAAACAGGAATACTTGTCACAGCAAAGTTCGTCATAAGTTTAGTATCTGTACCTACTTCAAACCCCGCTGTTTTACCTCGCTCTGTAGGTAACAACTTGGACTGCTTCTTAATGTATTCTGTGTTTAGAATAAGATTATAATATTAAGAAACACGGCCCAAGCCGCAACGCCGTCTGGATGGGGAACTTGTGCAAATGTACCCGTTACTACCCTGTCACTGGCAAATTATAATTGGAGATTAGTTTCTGTGTATACTGGGCTAAGCGGAAAAGGTGTACTAAGCCGAAAGGGGTCCATAGTATCCATCATTATGAACAACTTTTACTATAGAGCAACTATGAAATCGCGAAAAAATATAATCTGTTCAACTAGCTAAGCTTATTTAAGAAAATCTGTTCATCCGTTTGAATATTATCAGTTATTTTAACGGGGGGTTATTTATAAATTTTCCATTTTTATTTGTATTTATATCAAATTAGTAATTGGGCGGCACTGGAAGAAATGTAAAGGGTGGTCAAGAAGTACTTAATCTGTTACTTACGATTCTTACGAAATTGAAACGAAAACCCCAATATAATGAATTAATTGCAATAGATTATAAGTACCTACATACGTACAATTGCATCGTTGAAAAAGAATAAAGCACCCGGCGAAGATAAGATACCAAATGAGCTGCTAAAAACCATGTCAGAGGCCATAATAGAGCCATTAACTGATCTATTCAATGCTATTATAGAAACTGAAGCCATACCAAGACAGTGGAATGAAACTACAATTCTCCTATTGCACAAAAAGGAGATAAAGAACAAAACAACAATTACAGACCTATTAGCCTGATGTCAACACTGTATAAAATCTTTTCCAAAGTTATATTAAAACGCATCACAGGCACCTTGGAAATGAATCAGCCAAGAGAACAGGCAGGATTCAGAAATAGCTACTCCACAATAGATCATATTTTTGTTATAAGACAGCTTATAGAAAAGTACAAAGAGTAAAATAGAAATTACTATCAAGCATTTGTAGATTATAACAAAGCATTTGATTCGCTAAAACATAACAAAGTATGGGAATCCCTACAAGAGCAAGGTGTTGCAAATAAATATATTAGAATCATAAGAAACATATACTCAAACAGTACATCCAAAATACAACTGGATAGAAGTGGGGAAACATTCAGAATAAGGAAAGGAGTTCGACAAGGAGACCCAATGTCCCCTAAGATTTTTTTTTGCGGTCTTGGAGAGTGTATTTAGAAGACTTGAGTGGGAGAATTATGGTTTAAATATAAATGGGACCCTGCTAAACCACCTACGCTTTGCAGATGACATCATACTGCTTGCAAATGATCCCGAAAAATTACAAGTAATGCTACAAGAACTAGCAACAGAAAGCAGAAAGGTTGGCTTAAGTATGAATACGGATAAAACTAAATTACTGGCAAAATACTGGCAAAGAATCAAAGGATATTCCCATGAATAGCCCAGATTTTTACAACACTGCTGGAGAAAATATTAATTCTGGTCTGGAGCAAATAAAAACGAGCATCGATATAGTAACACAAATAAGAAGTGAGTAAAATACCAACTCGATATTATAGCGAGAACTAACGTCGGCTCTATCCCTCTCGTCCCGCCACCGCAGGAGTGCCAGCTTTCGAGCAGGCTGAAGGCGCGCCAGGGTCTCGTTTCCCGACCCCAGTAGTCAAATAACCACCACGGTCCCAGACGCACGCGCCGCTCTTGCGTTCGCGCTCCCGTCGCGACTCATTTATTTGTACCAATACCTATTATAATCCCTCAACTTTTGATCATTTTGCAAACCTTAAAAATATAGTGTCATCAGTTCGATAATTGTAGTTTAATTTAAACTGGTCCGCTATAATATCTATAATGTACTTACCAAATCCTAATATAATATGAAATTAACTTCTTCAAATGAATTTACTGAAGAGGAAGTGAGAATGAGGTGGACTAGTAAAGGTTTAGCGCAAGGGGATCCTTTCTCTCCTCTCTTGTTCAATATAATAACACATAACATAGGTTTAGGCTTAGATGATGTAAGTATACTTCAATATGCTGACGATTTCGTAGTATATAGTCAAAATAGTGATAAAAATTTAAATGAAATTAACATACAAAATGCTTTGAATACAATAACAGGTTTTCTAGAACAATAAGGTTTACAGTTATCGTCTTCGAAAACTCAAGTTTGCCAGTTCAAGAGAGGAAGAGGTAGTGGTCAGGTTAAACTTTCAATTAATGGCCAAGATATAGATGCAGTTGATGGCATCAAATATTTGGGCATGTGGATAGATAAATCTCTGACGTGGAAGACGCATATCAATGAAACAATACAAAAAGTAGCAAAGACGTTGAATTTACTGAAAGTTCTAGCAGGGCCAACATGGGGACTTCACCCAAAACACCTAAGACGTCTTTATATTGCTTTAGTGCGCAGTAAAATTGATTTTGGAAGTTTTCTGTATGATTCAGCGGCTAAAACTAATTTATATAAATAAATAAAGTGCAAAACATAGCAATGCGTGTAATTGGTGGATTCATTAGATCAACGCCTATACATGTTATGGAGTTCGAACTGTGTATCCATCCATTACATTTGCTGAGACAGTACCTTGCGACAAAATACTGCTTAAAAGCACATGGTTCCTCTCAGATCACTGTAAATATACTTGATGACCTTTCGAATCATATTGAAACCGAGTATTGGTCCAGGAAGAAAAAACCTCTTCCTGCAGTAGTATTCTCTGAAACTAAATTTGAAAAACTTAAAGTCCAGAACCCTCTCAACATGTTCCGGTTTAACACATGGGCGTCAAATATAAAAATAGACTTTATCTATACTGAAGTGGAAGGTATTAAAGATGCTAAAAGTAGATACGACAGTAGGGTACTTAAGGCTAATACACTATGTATGATGAATGAAAATTATGTGGGATGGTACAAACTCTATACGGATGGGTCGAAAACAGGTGATGGGCTTGGTGCTGCATACTTTGACCCCAAACAAAATATCAGTGGACGTTATAAAATCGTGTCAAAATATAATTCAATTATGTCGGTAGAACTACTCGCAATCTCCGAAGCACTATCATACGTATTTACTATAAATCATAAGAAAGTGGTAATATTTTCCGATAGCAGAAGTGCATTACAACATATAGCTCGGTGTGCCTCTAGCTCTAAAGGTGCCTCGATAGCATATGACATTTTACGGAAAATATTATCACTTAGAGAGAAGAATGTAGATTTGAGATTGCAGTGGATCCCGTCCCATGTTGGCATCCGAGGTAATGATGAAGCAGATAAACACGCAAATCAGGCTATATATACAGGGTCAGAAATTTACATGATGCCGGAAATTTCGGAAATACTGTGCAATTACCGGTACAAGATTTTTGAAAAATGGAAATTATATTTTGACACAATTTCGCGTGAGAAAGGAATTTGGTATAATATTTTGCAGCATAAACCTCCTCAAACACCGTGGTCTACTAACTGTAGGATGAAGAGACAGTGGATAGTTTTTTTTTTTTTTTTTTTTTTTTTGCATTTTTAGGGAAACTTACAGCCTAATAGTATATAAGTAAACAAAAACAATTAGGAGACTAGGCCAATTACAAGTTTCCGCCTATGGAAATATATGGCCTCGCCTATGTGTTATAGCTCACAGGCTCCGTTCCGGGCACATGCCTACTAATAAGTTTAATTTTCTAATGAGGTTAGTAGAATCAGACTCCTGTGACATATGTGGAAGCCTCGAGGATGTTCAGCATGTCCTGGTGGAGTGTTCACGAACGCAGTCTGTGAAATCTGCCACGCTCACTCAATATGGTGCTAGACTAGACTAGATAGTAGCCGACTGGACGGGCACTTTGAAACCGGTAGCGGTGAGAGGAACAAGTCTAGTGTAAGAACAAGGTGCTATCTCAGGTGAGTGAGCTATATCACATTTACTCTTGTTATTTCTGTGTATATTATTGGACTGTATGATTCCAGCCTTGTCTAGTAACAGTCCGACCTATACAGTCATTATGGGTACCGAGTATGACAGTACCTACTACCTACGTATGTTACCTACCTTCGTTATGTTAGTGATCAGATTATCTCAGTAATATCAGTGATCAGACCAGCTCAGTATAATGCGAGACATGGAGTGGCTATAGGGAAGGTTTGGAGGCCACTTGGGGGTAACCCCCTAACTATCAGAATTCCTCGGAAGCCGAGGGCTCCAGGTACCAGAGGCTGTTTAGCTGTGCATCAGTATCAGAAATCCTTGGTAGCCGATAGCTCCAGGTACCAGAGGCTGTTTAGCTGCGCATCAGTATCAAAAATCCTTGGTAGCCGATAGCTCCAGGTACCAGAGGCTGTTTAGCTGCGCATCAGTATCAGAAATCCTTGGTAGCCTATGGCTCCAGGTACCAGAGGCTGTTCAGCTGTGCATCACTATCAGAAATCCTAGGAAGCCGAGCGCTCCAGGTACCAGAGTCTGTATCAGCTTCATATCAGTGTAAACGAATGAACCGTCGCGGTGCTCATGGTACCACTCAGTTGTACCATATATATAACTATGTTTTTGATTTAATATAGTACATTCTCAGCAACGTCATTATCAGCTCACATGATGATTTGTGATCTAAGCATACGGGTATTTCGCAGAGTACCTGTTGAGATGCTTCGCGACAACTTACGATTCTTACGAAATTGAAAAGAAAACCCCAATATAATGAATTAATTGGAAAAGATTATAAGTACCTACATACGTAATTCAAATAAATTACTACGATTATTACATAATGTTCAAGTCTCGACTAAAGTGGTGCCAGAATCATCAGGACCAGATAAGAATAGACGCTCTCGCTGAAAAACATTCCAAGGGTGACATCCGCGGATTTTGGAAGTGCACTAGTAAATTAAATCCTTCCTGTTTGCGTCGATGGTGTCAATGACCCAAAGGAGATTGCAAATGTGTTCAAAGACCATTTTTCTGTGAAATTCCGCTTGGTCCGGCGGGTAAGGTGCTCAATGATGACATGAACAGTCAAGTTGTGGGAACTGCTTTCCTGGCTAAAGACGTAACTAAAGCCATAAGGCTTATTTCGCGAGGAAAGTCCCCGGGACACGATGGACTCAGCATTGAGCACCTGCAGCACGCCGGACCGCACATCTCTAGGGTCTTGGCTATGTTTTACTCGCTGTGCGTAAGTCACTCCTATTTGCCAGCCAATTTTATGAAAACGGTGGTAGTGCCTGTAGTGAAAAATAAAACCGGTGACCTTACCGATAAAAGTAACTACAGGCCTATTTCTCTTGCCACAGTTATAGCTAAAGTGTTTGACGGTTTGCTTAACACACAGTTAAATAGGTACGTAACACTGCACGATAACCAGTTCGGGTTTCGTCCTGGGCTGTCTACTGAGAGTGCTATACTGTGTTTAAAGCATACCGTCAAATACTACACAGACCGTAAGACTCCTGTGTATGCGTGCTTCCTCGACCTGTCCAGGGCATTCGACCTGGTGTCATATGATCGTCTTTGGGACAAGCTGAGGAGCTTAAATTTGCCATACGAGCTCATCAGCGTGTTCCAATACTGGTATGCGCATCAGTTCAACAGTGTCAGATGGGCGGGCGCAATGTCGGACGCGTATCAGCTTGAATGCGGTGTCAGGCAAGGTGGAATAACATCTCCAACCATGTTCAACTTGTATGTGAACGAGCTGATCGTTACTCTCAGCAGTCAGCATGTCGGCTGCCACATTGACGGTGTGTGTGTCAATAATTTGAGTTACGCAGACGACATGGTGCTGCTGAGCGCATCGGTCTGCGGCCTGAGGAAGCTGATTCGGACTTGTGAAGAATATGCGTGTGGCCATGGCTTGAAATATAATGTTACAAAGAGCCAATGCATGGTATTTGAGACCAGAAGTGCAAAGTGTCCCGAGAATATACCACCTGTTTTGTTTTTCAAACAGGTGGTATATCCTCGGGTTAAATTATTCTTTTTTAAAGTTGGTTAATAATTAAATATCTGTGACACCGCTCCACCGCTGCACACCATTGTAAGAGCCTCTTATTCTTAGGGGGTGAATGCAGAACTGGAGCGGAAAGGGTGGTACAGGAGTAGAGTGGATTACAAGATGGATGCGAGACTGAAACTAAAAAGACAGGATGTAGTAAAGTAGATTTCAATACTACGTGAGCGAAGCCGCGGGCAACAGCTAGTACTTAATAAGTATACATATAAAATTGTATTAGCTTCCTAAAAACCGTGGAAGTGCCGGCTTAAGAATGTTTGTTATTCCTAAATATACGCGTATGAATATAGACTTAAATAGGACCATATAAATGGGACCCTGGAGGCTATAATATCCTCATTAAAATCATTTTACAATTGACTAAGACATTGAAAAACATAGGTACATTAAAATCAGTCTAATACAGAACCTTCTTCTTATGAAGCCAGTTAAAATGGGATATATCCGTAAAATAAAATAAGAAAACGTTTAATTTATTTTTTATTTAATTTCGTGATATAACTAAACTGCCAAATAAATACGACTTTTTCATAGTAAACAACTAAAACTAACTAGCTCGTAGTGTGGTGACTCCCGATCCGGCTCGTTCCTGGTGCAAAGGTTGGCCATTGCCATCCAACGCGGTAACGCAGCGAGTGTTTTGGGTACCTTTGCGCCGGGAACGATTACGGACGGGTTATTTGAATAGTTATTAGTTTAATTTTTATTTTTTTACTGGGCAAGTGCCTTTATTAACTACCATATATTTAGGATTTATTTGACATTTAATACATTCTCTGAATTAATATAAATATATTCTCAATCGAATAACATAATAGAATTGCAAGTTTGTAAAATAACTAGCTCGTAAGTGTTTTCTACCTTGCTGTAATTTTTATTTCTGGTGTACACAACAGTTTCTATCTATCTATCTAAAACTATTCGTGTCACTAGCAATATAGACGTTGCCAACACGTCGTTTCACAGTGTAATAAGCGGCCACTAATTATTAGCACTCCACAGGGTATGTATAATTCGAGTCTTAAACAACCTGTTTAATGACTTGTTATATCCAATTTTATGTAATTTAAGTAAGCACCATTCATGCAAATGCTCATTTACATGCTTATTTATGTTTTTGTATGCATAAGAACTGCATTTAGCAGCTGGTTTTAATTTGGACTCCTAGGCATTACTGCTTATGATAATAAGTAGAAATGGCATTCAAGTTGGTACATTGTTGGCCATAAGTGCTTAACTAGGTATTTAATTGTTCTAATTGTCTATAATTAGTACTTGAGAAATGAAATGAAATCTGTATCGGATTGTATTCAAAAGAAGTTTGCATCTTTATATCTTTAAACATTTAGAGAAACAAAGAACATGAAAGCTAGATTTCTCACAAAAGCAGCCGGGAAATCCGGGATTACTACTCAAGATGATTGAAGTCACTCCAACCCCATTAAGGTGTGTCAGGGAGAGTGTCATAGAGTACGAGTATTTAGTTCTTATAAAAGAGGTTTTTCTTGAAGTTTTAATAAGGTTTCCATGTCTACCTAAATCATATTATTTATTGCTAAATTCACAAATTATTCACGACGTAATCTTCGCATTATGAGTCAGATTGTTTCATATTCATGTTTAAGTGTAATGTAGGAGTACTCACAAAAATACACCGGACTTGTTCTCGATTCTTGCACCGAGCAAACTAAATAAAATAATGAACCCCTTTTCCTCCTCATCACCATCATTTCAGCCATATGAACTGCTGGACATAGGCCTCCGCCATCGATCTCCAAAAGGGCCGGTTGAAAGCGGCCTGCATCCAGCGCCTACCGATCCGTGGTCTCCATTCCATAACCTTTCGGCCCCATCGGCCATCTGTTCTGCGTGATATGTGCCCTGCCCACTGCCACTTCAACTTGCTGATCCGGTGGGCTATGTCGATGACTTTCGTTCGTCTACGGATCTCCTCATTTCTGATTCGATCTCGTAGAGAAACCCCGAGCATAGCCGAAAGCTTGTTGTGCCTTCCCTTCCCTCCTGCCATTATTCAATCATTATTAGTTTTTCGTCATTATAATCAGCATACTTTTCACCTCTCCCAAGGCAGGACTGAACGACAGCCTGCCTTTTGCATCCACTGGATGCCCGCGACTCTCACAATGTCGTCGGTCCATCTAGTGGGAGGCCTCCCTACGCTGCTTCTTCCGGTTCGTGGTCTCCACTCCAGAACCTTTCTTCCCCATCGGTTATCGGTTCTTCGAGCGATGTGGCCTGCCCATTACCACTTCAACTTGCAAATTTTAACAGCTATGTCGGTGACTCTGGTTCTTTGGCGAATATCCACGTTTCGGATTTTATCGCGCAAAGAAACTCCGAGCATAGCTCTCTCCATTGCCCGCTGTGTGACTCTGAGTTTTTCCAAAAGGCCAACAGTTAAGGACCACGTCTTACGGCAGGACTCACTCAGACCAATCTTCGACTTTTCGCTTCGAGTTAAGACGTCTACTTATTAGTTGTAGGTACTATGCATCGCCTGGAAGTGCCTTTACGACCAGCTACCTTAACTATATTGCCATTTCATTATAGTCTCAGGGTATCGCTACGTTTTCTAATATGTGGTATTCACTCTAAAATACGTCTACCTCTGCGGTTATCAGTTCTTTGTCAGATATAACAGACCCAGATACGCTGAACTATGTCAGTGATTTTCTCTCTCAGGTCTCTGGATAATTACGAATCTGGGGTACGACGCTGTGCATAGCTCTGTTCAAAGCTGATTGAGCCTCTTTAAACTTGTGGGTTGATCCACCTGTCCACGTTCGCAATACTCATAAATCATTGAATAATATGTAGTCCTTAGTTAAATCTCTCTTAGTGACGCGTTAGCATGGCAACACAGTCGCAAAGCATAGTAAGTAGCTTGGCACTGTTGACGAAATATAAATATTTGCCATAGTTAATCACATATTTTTTTGAACAATATGTGTGTTTTAAACACTCATTTGAAGTGTGTGCATACTTTATTTAATATTAAGTAAAAGACAAGAGGTTAAAATAATTTTACGCAGTGATTTAGTATACGAAAAACAAAGCTTTACTGTGAAGGTGCTTTGAAACTGATCCTTTGTCAACGACCTTTGTCACAGGCACATTTACATGAAAAACAAGGTAAAAATGTAGTGTGTGTGCGCCTGGTGACGCACACAGCGACATGTAACGTTCATTCATAAAGGAAGAACCTGTCCCTTGTCCTCTGAACCCATCCTCTTCGTCTTGGTTTATCTCTGTTCATTCATTACCATCTAGTTTTATATGAGTCGACGGCCGGGAACACATCGCGCCTCCATTTTTTGTCACACCACTTAATTATCTGAGTATATATGACGATAAAATCGATCGACACTAGCATGATAAAAAAGTGACTTCAAAAAAAGTTATTGTAAATTATATTATATCTGAATAGTGAAATGTGAAAAAAAGTTTTATGTTGTACAGAATTTGTCTTTTGTTGTCAATAAAATGGGTTTTGAAATGTTTATCGTGACTTATCACGCATTATTTTATTTAGGTAAAAATAGGTACCATAATACGTGATAAGTCCCGATAAACATTCAAAACATGTGTTCAAATCGCTAATAAAATAGGCCTTATTGATTTATAGAATACTATCGGCTCGCCCCGGCTTCGCACGGGTATAGAAATATAGCCTATGTCACCCGGGGATAGTGTAGCATCCCAACAATTAAAGAATTTTTCAAATCGGCTCAGTAGTTTCGGAGCCTATTTAATGCAAACAAACACAATCAATTCTTTTCTCTTTATAATATTAGTATAGATAGCTTTGCGAAATTACAAAATTGTTCTATTTACTAGCATCGATAATTTTTTATGACATGCGCTTAAAGCTATCACTAACAATTAAAACATGACCTGATGCCTTATTATGGATGATCCGGATCGTGATCGCGATCTTGTGCCATCTCACTTGCGCGCGTGGTGCGAGTAAGTAGATGCGAACGGGACGGCATGCAATCTCGATCACAATCAAACTTCTATAATAAGGCCACTGATTTCGCTATTTTCATTTTCAATTATCAATAATGATGTTAGTCCCGTTTCTATCAATGGGTAATAAAATACATATTTCTATATATATAATTACATAAAACATTACCGGTTACGCCTATGTTTTGGTTACCTACTTACGTTTTGAATTGATATCACTGCCTACATATCTGACAGGACAATAAGAATTTTGATTCATCAAACACAAGTCTTATAGCATTGCAAGATCACGTTGTCGCGATGTTATGTGTAATTGACTTTTACTTCCAATCATGATTTATTTATAACAAAGGAATATTTCACAATGATATTGAACAGTACATTGCGTTATGTTAATGTACTTATTAGGTAAGTACCTCCTGGCTCGTTTATTCTAGTTCTATGGGTATGTGAAGCCTTTTGTTTGTTACAGGAGAACTAATAAATAAAATACGCAAAAAAAACTAATAACAAACCATAAATTAATTAATTAATTTGTGGTTTGTTTTCAGACCTTCAACGGTCTATGGGCAGTCTTAATTGTTTTGTAGTGTTTAGTGTTAGCTTGTGTTTTGTTTAGTCAATAAAGACACTTGCACTAGTAAAAAGAAAACACCTAGATATTGATTATTATAATTTGTAGATTTATTGGGTTAGTACCGAAAAAGTTTGGTCCTTGAATATCTGGTAGGTTACTAACAAATTAACAATGTGTTTATTCAAAAACTGTTTCATAACTATCTAACTTAAAAACAAAGTAATCACCCTTTTGATTGTTAGTAGATGACAAAACAGTCACATCTGATTTACTCTAAACTTTAATTCAACGAAAACATTTTCAGAAATCAAAAGGTAGGAAGACGATCTGTAAAGTACGTAAAAACATTATTTTAAATTGATTGTTCCTGAAGTTGGAAATAATTAGTTGTTACTCATAAGCAGCTTAGATTTAGTTTAAAATTTTAGCAGCCCATCTCATACTAGTACATTAGACACAGTTGTAAAAACAAATAAAATATGTTAGTTTCTTTTTCTACTTCGAAACGGTCGAGATATAATTAAATAATAATAATATAAGTAAATCCACATACTCCACAGTGTTTAGTATTGGTTTTGGCTCCATTAATGTCGTATAAAAGTCCATGCGTGAGTATAAATAAATAAATTTAAGTAATAAAAACATGTTCAGCTTTTAACTGATTGAAAAAATTCCACCAGAATAAACTAGAGTCATATGAATCGAAATAAAATCGCATCGATAGTGAACACCGACCGCGGCGGGTATGTCGACTTGAAATTTATGCGAGAAGGTGCATTTTTCGAAAGTTGTGTATCCTTTGTTGTGCGCCTGATACATTGGCGGGGCGATTCGCTCAGTTTTAGTTAATTACTGAGTGCGCCTAAGCACCGCCGTGGACGCTGCCTCCGCGGCCTCGCTGGTGGTCACAACACAAAGCGGGTCGATGCCTTCGATAACGAAGCGAGTTTTCAATCTTCTTTTTTTAACGCTTTTAATTAGTTAGGAAAATATACTCAAATAAAAACTGCCCCGAGCGGCCGCCAGCCGCCAGTTCTCGATTTAAGGACTGTCTCTGACCGCCGCGTGCCTCGGGCGCGCCATAATGGAACGGAATACCTCAGTCATTTCGATTGGCTTCTGTATTGCCGATAACATTTATAACGATGTAATTGTAACGACTGCCCCGGTGGCTCAGTTGGTAGTGAACCTATCTTCTGTGCTTGGGGGCGTGGGTTCGATTCCCATCTAGGACAAACATTTGTGTGATGAACATTTGTGTTTGTTCTATGTCTGGGTGTTAATATCTATTTAAGTATGTATTTAAAAATATATATGTACGTATATCAGTTTCTGGCAGCCATATTACAAGCTTTGCTTAGTTTGGGGTCAGATGACCGTGTGTGCAAAAATGTCCCAGATATTTATTTATTTAAATTATTTTCAGTATATTTGACTCTGCATTTTGTTACACGTAGGGATGCGGAACGAAGTAATTATCCAGAGAACCTGAGAGAGAAAATCACTGACATAGTTCAGCGCATCAGCAAGCTAAAGTAACAGTTGGTCTGTCATATCTGACAAAGAACTGATAACCGCAGAGGTAGACTTATTTTAGAGGGAATATGAGTGGAGATATTTTCAACGAAACGTTATTAAAATAAAGCTCTTAATGGGCGCTGAGCGCTATATAATTATATTAAGCAAAACAAAGCCTTAAAAGCGTTAGATCCTTCAACCAAAATAAAATGAATGGACGGGCCATAACCATTGAACTTACTTAGTAAAAACGAGTCAAAACCGTCGAACATACATATATATATATATATACAATACAATACATTATTTCTTTATTACACACCAAAAATACAAATGAAACTTAAACTAACATAAAAAAACAAATATACGGCAATAATATACGGCAGTAAAATGGGCGGCCTACACATAATACATAATATAGACATAAATTATACTTCAACACCCTTCATCACCCTTTCAGGGGTAGGCTAAAAGTCCAGCAGAGACTGTTAAAAGGCTGATTATGATGATGATACTTCAACACCTAATCATAACCATGTACAGTACATTTGTTACAAAAAATAGTACACACATCACTTCGGGAAAGCACACGAAGGCATAATTTTGTCAGCTGTTTCGTTATCATGTAACAATAGCCTGCATTTCCTACGGCTAGAGACCAACTGAAACGAAGTGAGCTCCGGCGCTCATTTTGTAATCTTCGAAAATGCGTTTCTTCAGGGCCCGTCACGTTCACTTTATTTTGGTCGAAGGTTAGATCTAGCGCCGAAAGCGCTAAGTTGGCATCAGTGTACTTTAATATTTTTAACTGCTCGACACGAATAGTTGTCAATAAAGCGTTAATATGCTTGCCGTTTTCTCTACTTTTAATATTTCGAAGAGTACGTTTTCACAAAATGTTTGTAATCGTACATGCGTGATGAAAGAAAGTTAGTAAAACCGAGATTAATATTTTTAGTATTAGTTGAACAAATAGCAACTCGTGTAGGCTCTTTAGAGAACCTAGATTTCCATTACTTGATTACATCAGCACAAACCTATTAGCTGGTGATCGTATCTATAGTGAAATTGATTACCATGTCGTATGCATGTACCTTGTTCACAACATACCCATAACTAACTGGTTCTACGTAGCTATATAGGTACTGACGTAGGTATATATAACTGATATTACATAACATTTACTGAGATAAGAGATAGACATGTCCGATCCGACTGCTCCTAGCAATAGAAAATATTCCGTTTTTGGTACAGGCGTCGGTTACCAGAGGCACACACACACACACACAGCGATCCCGCCGGCGGGATCGTAGACCCTCAGGATCTGTTAGAAGATCGGTTTGATTCTCTCCAAATAATCATTCAGTTCAACAAACCGCTAGGGCTCCAGGGCACACCCCTTCTGGGGTGCCTGGGCAAGTCTGATTCCCACTCCCGGCGACGGCCCAAGCCGAGGTTCGTACCTTCGAGGTGCCCAAAAACGCCCAAATACTTAAACCATCAAGTTATGCCGAACGCACTCTGCGTTCGCTAACTAGTCCGGTCCATCTGTAGAGGCCAAAAGGCCAACATTACAAGTCAATATAAAAAAAAAAAATAGACAGGTACATTGAATTAGTAATTAAATTTCATTGAAACAAAGAAAGAAAGAAAAATATTCATTGCGATTTGATTTTAAATTTTTGAGTGGTAAATATATCAATTAAAAGTAGTAACGACTTACGCCACAAAATGATCAATAAAAGCAAAGATATCAGACCGCATTTTAAAAACAATGAAACAAGTTATTCAAAGCAGATAATGATAGGTAAGCTAATTATATTTACTACGGCTGAGTCAGTTGGATACGTTTCATAATTTGAATACATGAATAATTAATATCACAATAGTACTGCATTCTCAACAGTTCTACAATCAACTCATAATGAAATCTTAACTATCCGTTTGCGTTAAAAAAACTGGCCAAGAGCGTGTCGAGTCACGCATATGGTAGGGTTCCGTTTTTCGTAGCCAAAGTCTTATAATTGTGGTCATAATTATAGTTCAGAAATAAGTGGTTACAGAAAAAATCTAAAGATCGAAGTTGCACTTGTCGAAATTTCAGAGTTGCATCATACCAACACAACATAATATACTTTTTATGGTGTTAGTCAAAAAGAAAACTACTTGAGAAACATTCTTTGTCAAGACAATTTCAGAAAAAGGTCAATGACCTTTAAGCTAGAACCTCTTGAATTAATTACTGTTTTATCGCTATAGCTCAAAAAGTTATAATAATAAAATGTTCAAAATAATTTTGAATAAAGGTTTTTAATATGACCTATTAGCATGGTAAGTTACAAGTGTCTATGTCCCTTCATTTTAAAATATATATTCAATGATACCCCACACAAAAAAAAAATTAATAAAAATTAATTGCGTTTTTAAATGTGTGTATGATTTACTCGTGTTTTGTGCAAATAAATAATCTTTATCTTTATCTTTATCTTTATCTTTACAAGGGGGTGTAGAGTTTTTTTATTTATTGAGATCTATATTATAAATCTAATTGAGCAAAGTTTCATGCACTTGCTTTAATAAATATAGAAGTTAGAAGGTTCTAAAAAATTCGGACGGGTGGACACAACGAATTTAAAAGGGTTCTTTGTAAGACTACGGAACCCTAAAAACAAATGATATTGTTTTTGTTTTAACACTGTTTCGCCGTGTACAAAATATTCGTCTTATAAAGCAGCGTTGGCGTATGCTAGCTAATAACATTGTATTAAATAATAACGTATAATTAGTATCTACCTGCTACAAAGATAAAGGATACAGCCAAGTTTTTAAAAGCTGTTTACAATCAACTGTAAGTGGAGGTACAAACGATCACTAAATACTTATTTAGGGCTTTTTTTTTCAATCATCAGTTAAGTTTTGACGCAGCAATAAATTTATACACAGGCAGTATGATTTATCTACATTTTTTCCCTGTCGTTATTAAAACATATCTGTCAACTTAAAAACCATCTAATTAATCATAATTTGATCAAAATTTCTGATATGATTAGTACTTGCGAGTAGTTTTCTGCGATATTGTTGTTTTAGTTTTAGCATAGGCTATAACGATAGTGTTTTTGATGTAGGGAGCGTATTCCTCACACATTTTGGACACAAATATGGAAAACCGTGATATTTGACCGAGCATATCTGCACAGATCTGCTGGCAGATTTGCCGAATCAATCTGCATTCTGTTGAAGTGGTTAGTTAGTATGTGCTTTTTATGGGTGTGCTATTATGTCTTGTGGGGTCAAAGGAAGTGCAAAGCTTTGCTTTCATCGTCGATATGAGCGCGATCATATCAACGTTTTTTGATAACATCTCATAAAATAATGTGGAAATAAATTATCTTTATCTTTATTATCAACCTATCACGTTACCACTGCTGTAACACATGCCTTCTCTCAGAGTGAGAGAGAGAGAGGATGGGCTCTAATCCACTATGCTGGCCCAGTGCATGTTGGCGAATGTCATATATATTTGAACTTTTGAGGTTCTTGGACATATCGGTTTCCTCGCGTCCTTCGCCATTTTTTAGCGATGGTATCGAAACTACACATAATTTCTTTAAGTACTAAATTAAGTCATTGGTGCAGGGATCGAACTTGGTGCAGTCATATTGTAAAGCGTACATGCTACCGCTCGGCCACCATCGCTCTTCTGATTCGATAACAAACAACCTACAAAACTTTAATGACAACATCATCATCATGACATCCACTGCTGAACATAGGCCTCCCCCTTTAACCTCCCTGGATGCCCGCGACTCTCGCAATGTCGTCGGTCCATCTAGTGGGAGGCCTCCCTACGCTGCGTCTTCCGGTTCGTGGTCTCCACTCCAGAACCTTTCTTCCTCATCAGTTATCGGTTCTTCGAGCGATGTGGCCTGCCCATTGCCACTTCAACTTGCAAATTTTAACAGCTATGTCGATGACTCTGGTTCTTTGGCGAATAAATTAATGACAACAAAATTGTTGAATTGCTTTTCTTACTATGAATACCTCTTATTCTCGAACATGCTAAATATGTGGGTACATTGTCTATAGGAACATCTTAAGTATAAAATGTAGGTTGCCACCTATTTTGGGATACATTAGTTACATTGCAGAACATAAAGTCCGTTAATATTTAGTTATTAGCACAGGTAGGTATTGTGTTCGAGTTGCGAGCACGATTGTACTGCGGACGTTGTGCTCGTTACCACGTTATCAAGGGCCCGCGCTGCGATGCTTATCTCGACAGGCACGTATGTGACCACCTCTCGGATCCCTCGTCATCGACACCTCACTACAATAAATTGACCTTGTTAACCCCCTTTGTGCAGCGTTTCGTTTACTTTTAAGCGTTGTGAGCGAACTCAACGTCATCGTGGCAGATGCAATAGAAAACAATAGGATCTATTGATAAAACCTTTATAACTGCATGGGAAAGCTCAAAGATTATGAAATAAATTTAAATATACATAAATTGAAAAATTGTAAGTAATTAATTAGTTGTGTTCCATTTTGTCAGCGCTGATAAAAAAATACGTATGTTCTGTTCTCAGGGTACCCAAGATACAGGCTTAGCCTAGTTTGGGGCCCACCGAAAATGTTTTATTTAGGTTTCTCATATTGTGTATATCTATTGTAAATTTTTATGTGCTCTTTTTTGGAAATAAATTATTATTTTATTAATTATCTACGTGTTTACACTTTTGAAAAACGATTAACTACTACTATTAAGTACTTTTACTGGTAACCTCGTACTAGAGCCCCAAGAAACAGGCCTTGTGCCCAGTTTAGGGTTCACCGTCAAACTATTATAAATATAGTACGTAAACGCCAACTATGTTTTAATTCTATGTCTTCTATTCTATTCCATATGTGAAGATTTTTTTTCTACAATGGCGAGTTTCCTAAGAGGCGTGATCAAGTGTTGCTCTACCAGGCATCCTGTTTAGAATTATTCAGTAAGAATGAAATACAAAACAAAATAGTTCATGCTTGTTTTATGTTCTATGCAATAACTAATCGTATATATATATATATATATATATATATAACTAGCGGTCCGCCCCAGCTTCGCACGGGTATAGATTATAGCCTATGTCACCCGGGGATAGTGTAGCTTCCCGTCAGTGAAAGAATTTTTCAAATGGGTTCAGTAGTTTCGGAGCCTATTCAATGCAAACAAACAAACAAACAAACAATCAAATCTTTCCTCTTTATAATATTAGTATTAGTATATATTAGTATAGATATCATATAATATGTAACTTTACATATTATATCGTAAAATTAACATAACATCAGATAAAAACAATGTAAGTAATTGTTAATAATTATTAATCCACCCAGTGACATTAATTGGAACAATTGCTAAAAGAACACTGCTTAGCAATAGGAATTAAAAAACCTGACAAGACGCCAAGGGAAAATCAAAGATTGCCTACAAATGCAGACATGAAAAGGAAGGTAAATGAAAAATGAAAGTAAGCAAGAAAGCAAACAAGCAAGCTTTATAAGTCCAAATGTCGCAACAGCATCATAACTTCCAAATCTATAAACGAAAGTACATTTCAATATGATTATATTGATAAATAATAAATATGTATATAGCACACTGATTATCAATAAAGTGGAAAAACTTATAGTTGCAACGTTTGTAGAAATAAATTCTATGTAGAATGTGGAAAAGGATTAGTTTGAAAGAGAGTATTTAAATGATAACCGAGTATTTAACCGATAACCGATGGGGAAGAAAGGTTCTGGAGTGGAGACCACGAACCGGAAGACGCAGCGTAGGGAAGCCTCCCACTAGATGGACCGACGACATTGTGAGAGTCGCGGGCATCCAGTGGATGCAAAAGGCAGGCTGTCGTTCAGTGTGGAAGTTAAAGGGGGAGGCCTATGTTCAGCAGTGGACGTCTTCTGGCTGATGATGATAATGATTTAAATGATAAAAAGAAAAACAAAAGGATAATTAGGTACTGGTCAAACTCAAATAAAAAACTAAATAAAGAAATACAGTAAATAAAAAAGTACGGATACAACAAACAAGACTCATGCAACAAGAAACAAATTAATTCCTTTCTTTTCCCTTCCCATTGTGAAGACAATACGTATGTGCATTGTTGACAAGTTTTCGTCTAACGTGTACGCGTCGCAGGCGATAAATTTAAACCGGCCAAGCTGCCGGCAGCTCCTTATGAATAAATTATATGAAGCAGGTGGAATGACCTGACACAAAATGTTTTGATGGAATTGTTTTAATTGGACGTTATCAGCTTGAACTATCGCACCGATATTAATTTTTGAAAATATGAATTTGTTGGCCCACGATTCACACCGTCACTCGCATCTAATTATCGTTCTCTTATTCATGAACGATGTGAAAAACAAATATTAAATAGCCAACGTTGAATAAGCAAGTAAGTAGGTATCTTCACAATGATCGGATTAAAAGATAATCAATCAGTCAAGTCAGTCAGTCTGATTGTTCATACATTCCAAGTTTTATTAGATGCCCAAGTAGTTTCAAAATTGATGTTTATATAGTCAAAAACAAAGGTACGAAAGGTACATATTTTTTACCTATATTAAATAATACGTGATAAGTCCCGATAAACATTTAAAACATATATAGTCAAAGTCAAAGCAGATTCTTTATTAACCAAATATAATATGTTCGTAAGTAATCAGAAAATTAATGAAAACATAAAATATAAACAACTAAAACTACTTGAAAAATTACAAACTAATACTAATATATAAAACTAAACTAAAGATTTAAATGATAACCGAGTATTTAACCGAGTATTTATTTTAAAGATTTATCAAATCGTCTGGTCGAAGCATCTCGCGACCAAAATGCTGGCCGATATCTTGCACAGCGTATAAGCATTGCAATTCAACGCGGCAATGCAGCCAGCATTTTGGGTACGATGCCTGCTGGCAGCGGATTATAAGTCAAAGTCATTTATTCATAAATATAAATTTACACGTCAATTCAAAAGAATAATTACTATAGTAAATGGTACATAAAAATTATATACATTTACATCATATTATACAAACTAATATAATTCAATATCACAAATAATTACAAGTAATATGCATACCTTTACGGTTGTTACGTTCATGTATACTCTATTTACTTCATGAATAGTTGACAAAGGCACAGTGGAATACAATACAATAATTAAACAAAATATTAAGAACATCGAGATACATATAGAGACACAAACGTGCCAAAAAAGGCCCGAACCAAAACTCTGGGCACGCTACACATTGGTTAGTTTTTTTTTTATCAGTTTTTTTTTTGGGACTTATATAGTATTCTACATGTCAGTCCCATTGTATATTCTAAACCAGAGGACGCATACTTAATACATAAAAAACAGACAACAAACAAACACAGGGTCGATGGTCACTTGAGGTGACTCACACATCCGAACAGCTCCCTGGCTGCGTCCGAATTGGGTTCAGCCAGTATTCCGTTAAACTGACCCACATCTAGTCTGTTCAGATGGTAAGTCACCTCAAGTCTCCTTCTCTCATGCTGGAGACGGACACATTCCACCAGAAGGCAGTTATAAGGCAACCGCGATCCAACTACCACGCTGTCCAATGCCAGTGCTGCGATGACATATCAGACTAGCGACGTTGAACTCTATGTAAGTGACATAACGTCAAAATTGGAGTAAATGTGACATTGTGAATAATTGATGTTCTCGACAGCAGCGTCCTGTTAGTACACGGTGAACGTACTGCGATCTCCAAGCCGCCTGCCAAGCGTGGGGATTATGGCAACATCCCTCTCTAAGAGGGAGGCCTTGTTCAGTAGTGGACATTTAATGGCTGATGATGTGTGATGTCTCGACGCTCGGATTGTTTTTAGTGTTTTCACTTAGAGTTTGTGACTCTACAGGTATTGTAACTCAAAGCTAAGAACCAAAAATTGTGCGACAAGTGCGACAGGACTAAGTAATTGTGATAAAGGTTATAATAATATTGGTAGTCGCCCGGCGGATATCTATTTTCCAATCTTTTTGTTTATTTTACTCTTGGGAAAGCAAAATTCAAGTGGAGACTATACACGGGACCGCAAGACGATAATCCACTACATATTGTAGATTAAACTTCGCGCACTAGTACCTAGTACCTAAGACGTCTAATAGATACCTACCTAAGCCAAGTGCTTTACTATACTAGTTGTGATGCGCGGTCTTAAGCGATATTCTACAGCAACTGAGGGTGTCTTCGTATATATCGGATATGAAGTATTACTTTATGTGGTAATCCATGGTATAAGCTACCATTGCATCTAATATCAAATCTGACTAACCATTACAGAGTTGGTGGTAGCAAATATTCGCAGCAATTATTAGTGTGAAGTTATAGTTAAAATAAATATAATAAATAATTAAGTAATTTTAAGTAGTTATACCAATATGTAATGGAAAGACCGAAGAGCTCTCTAACACAGAATTTTTTTGTCTAAAAGAGGACTCCTGCCTACGTTTCATGATTTAGTAAAACTCTGGTAAAGATAAAAAAAAATATTCTTATTCTTGTTTTTTTTGTAAAATATGTTGACTGTATAAAATGCATGTTATGTTCATTCCTAAATTTTTCTATTTAATAAAGGCTTTGTTGCCGTATCTCTTTCTCTCTCTCTCTCTCTCTCTCTCTACTTCTCTCTCTGCAATCTCTCTAGTATTAAGACATGCAGAATCGAGGCTTTCCGGATGCTTTATTGTTTTATCAGCAAAAAAGGCTAAGTTGTTTGCACGTGATAGGGTGAGAACAATTAGTGACTAGACGTAATCAAATTTCTCCAATCCGGCATGTTGTTTTGGGAATTATTATAAAATGGCTACTAAAACAGCTAGAAAAGTTACTTCATAATGCAAATCATACTGTTCGACAATTTGTTTACAAACTAAACCTGTTTAATTAGTCACAAAAATGGTGAAAACACTGCTTGCGTGTTGTTTCAGCAATTGTAGTGAATTCACTTTTGAATATAAAATATTCTTCGTTAGTTCCATATTATACTGGTCAAGCAATCTTATAAACGAAAGACAATAGGTAAATGTGTATGATTATACTATTGTGAAATAATTTCAAAACTATCTTAATAAACTACAGTGTAAACTCTATATAGCATGACTCGATTAAGCTACAAACTCTAACACTTCGAAATTACTTGATTTTGGTTAGTTTACCTTGTTGTCCATGCAATGATACATTCTATGTAGCATCACAACCACTCTAAATAAAGACAATAGTACGTCATTGAGCAATAAACAGTACATTTTAACACCTCGCATTTAAAATAAAATAAAATACTGGAGCAGCAAAAAACGTCAGACAAAGATTACAAATTTGAAGCAATAGTCGTTGTTATTTGAATCAATATTAATTGTTGTTTGTAAATTTTAACTTTACCAAGAAATACATATTATAATAGTGAAATAAATTTAGTATTGTTTTTTTTTTCTTCATATAACGACAACTCTCAACAACGTCATAAAATGCGCAGTCCTTTAAGTGTCGCTATATAGAGTTAACACTGTATTTGTAACAAATATCAATATTTAACGCATTTCCATAAAATCGTGGAATTTTACAATGATTTCCAGTCATAACATACATTTCACATATGACATTAAAACATGTTTCATGAATCTCTTGACCGTTGGGGGAAGAAATGTTTCCCCCTGTCTAGGAAATATAATTGGGTCTTCTGAGGTCTTCTGCAGATTCAGCCACCACAATACAAATATCAATTCTGAAACGAATTGTCGCCGCTTGTACCGAAGCGAAGCGATGCCATTACGATGCTGATTAGTGTGCGTTGTGGTTGGGAATTCCACACAAAGTAAACTGAACGGCTCTTGGACGGTGATGATCCGTTTGCGATTTGATGTCTGCGTTTTGGGCAAATGTGACGGTGTAAAAGTATCAACGAAAGTTACGTTTTTCCAAGTCATGCCAATGGTCATGTCACGGATGCTAAAAATATATAGTGTTACCACACATTTTATCGTAACGCCAACTTAACCCCAAGCATTTAATAAAATTTATATTAAACACTTTAAAGCAGCAAATTTAGAAAGCTTTAAAAATTAAGTACCTGCGACACAAAAAGGGAAAAAAAACATCTAAAAATAGACTTTCCACCTGCTTACGTAATTAACACGCGATAAAGTAAGTTATTAAATTGTAGTAACTTTTAAGGAAACTAAAGGTGAATTGTACGATATCCAATTACCGACGCCAAAGCTTTCATCAACACATTTTTATTAAGTAAATAGAGTTATGTTTTGGAAGATTATTCGAAAACAGAGGTCGTAACATTCTGGTCGGATTTCGTTAATTATTTTCATGACCATGGATACAAAGTCCTTCAGTCGTAATATTAAACAAGTATACAATATTAAACAGTGTCAAACAAGTCACAGTCACAGTCAGATTCAAGCAAAGTCACGGTTCAAGCAAGTTTAGGAAAATAATACAATAAGACATGATTTTTTCACGGTTGCGCTAAAACTCCTACTCCTAGTTCTTGGCGCTGTCCATTACTGGTATTCTCATGATAACTCTTTGTTGCCACATATATAATCCAAATTTATAATAATATAAGCATTAAGTGTAAAATTTTTAGTTCCTACACGAGAAAAACAAAGAAAAAAAAGAAGAAAAAAAGGGAAAGAAAAGGAAAAAAATGGAACGAGAGTAGATGGAAATGGAACGAGACTCTAGCCTACAAAATGCTACACATTTTTTTTAAAATCTATTAATAGGCTTGCGTTTGACTGCCAACTCGCCTGATGTAAAGCGACGATGCAGTCTACGATGGAGCACGCTTGCCTAGAAGAAACCGATTCACTCGTGATTTGAAGACACCCAGATTGTAACTATGGAGGACCACCCATTCAGGCAGCGCATTCCACAGACTAGCAGTACGCATAATAAAAGTGGAATCAAAGCGCTTCGTACCGGTTTTCGGAATATCAACCATAAAATTTTCCTGGTTAATGCGACGCGTGACCAAAATGCTGGCGTGTTTCTGGCTCAGCGCATAAGCATTGCCATTCAACGTGGTAATGCAGCCAGCATGCTGGGTACGCTGCCAACCGGTAGTGGGCTTGGGATTTGGAGCATTTGGATTGTCTTTAGACCTTCAACGGTCTATGGGCAGTCTAACTGTATTTGTAGTTTTAGTTTTAGCTTGTATTTTGTTTAGTTAATAAAGGCGCTTGCCAAGGGGAAAAAAAATCATAAAACGGTGTAACCATAAAAAGTTTGGCAGAGTTATGTAACTCTAGAATGTATGTTATTCACTGGGTTAAATGATTTAAAAAAAACTGACCGAATTGGGAATGAGGTTAGAAAATAAATAATTTTAAATAATATTTTTGTCACGATTTGTAAATATAACACCATGCGATATCCACTGTTGGCCACGCAGCGATATAGCCAGTCGTCCTACACCAGCCTCCTCGGTAGATTGCAGCCTCCATGGGCGAGCAGGAGGCTGGCGAAGGGCGACTGACACGGCGCGTCACTAATTCGAAAATAAGACATCAATGGAACGCAGAAAAAATTAGGAAAATAGCTTTTTGCTGAATAAACGGTTTTTTGTGCTTAATTAACAAGCTTTTCACTCTCTTCCGCACCCGCCGGTCGCCAACATCCACGTAGTAACTAAACAATGTTTTTCACGAATGTTTTAAGCGATCACAAATAAGTCCTTATATTTCCACAGGTCCGTAAAATTACATTTGTACAAAAACAAACCGTGAGCAAACAAAGGTATTATATTGGCGTGGCAGATTGAACACGAAATTCGATACTTTAGTGTACGCAATTTTTATCGACCGGCCGCAAAATGAGATGAACGCGATAACAATGGCAGCTGCGGCGTGCCAAGCACACCGATCATCCGCATAATGCCTCGTATAAAACGTAACATTGTTATCAATAATGCGGATGATTCGAATTCGTCATCATCATCATCAGCCAGAAGACGTCCACTGCTGAACATTGGCCTCCCCCTTTAACCTCCACACTGAACGACAGCCTGCCTTTTGCATCCGCTGGATGCCCGCGACTCTCACAATGTCGTCGGTCCATCTAGTGGGAGGCCTCCCTACGCTGCGTCTTCCGGTTCGTGGTCTCCACTCCAGAACCTTTCTTCCCCATCGGTTATCGGTTCTTCGAGCGATGTGGCCTGCCCATTGCCACTTCAACTTGCAAATTTTAACAGCTATGTCGGTGACTCTGGTTCGTTGGCGAATCGAATTCGTATGTAAGGAAAAATACCTAAATGATGCAGATTCCGAAACTATTTTAACCTATTACATTTCTATACATATTTTTCCGATTTCTTTTTGATATTATATTGTCAGTAACTTAAGTAATATTCCATCTTCCAAAGAAAACGGACAAGTACGAGAAGGACTCGCCCTCTAAGGGTTCCGTTGGCCGGAACCCTCAGAACGCGAGTACAAAAAAAAAATAACATAAAAAGTTGAAATAATTAATGACAAACTTAGCTTTGTAGTGGACAATAAGGTTTTCTTTTGGTTGGTATTGGACTTTGTAGTGGATCTTACATACAACTACAAAATTACTTATAAAATTACAGCACAAGCGAAGCAAATATGCTAACCTCGGCGTGGTTACATATTTGAGGCGTTTGGGCTCGAGACATTAAGCCCTTGGGGACCGGGAGCTCACCTCATTTTCAAAAATCTTTCAGATGTCACCTGGTTAATGCGACGCGTGACCAAAGTGCTGGCGTTTTTCTGGCTCAACGCATAAGCATTGCCATTCAACGTGGTAATGCCGCCAGCATGCTGGGTACGCTGCCAACTGGTAGTGGGCTTGAGCATTTCGATTGTCTTTAGACCTTCAACGGTCTATGGGCAGTCTAACTGTATTTGTAGTTTTAGTTTTAGCTTGTATTTTGTTTAGTTAATAAAGGCACTTGCCCAGTAAAAAAATTTACTACAAAATGTAAGTTTGTAATCTCAAAACAATATTTTTTAAATGACATAACTTCAAATTAATTATTATAGAATTTTCTCCTTTGTATGTGCTGTGAGACCTTGCGTCATGCCAAATTTCATGATTCTAGGCCAACGGGAAGTACCCGGGGTTTTTGGGTTTTGATTCGAATTGTGAAATCGCAAAATATGCGAACATTTGCGACATACGGTCATATGTTTTGATCGCGTTAACTTACAAGTTAATTTTTTTTACGGCTGCAAGAGACTGTAGACTCTAGTATTTGATATAACTTTTAACTTGATACTTTTAGACGTTTCTGAGAAAGTGATCTTGACAGACAGATAGACGGACAGATGGACAACAAAGTGATCCTGGGTCCGTTTCTTTCCTTTGAGGCACGGAAACCTAAAAACAACAAATTAAAACCTGACTACTAAACTGACCTATTAAACTATCACCAGTGTGGATTGTTCCAAAATGCTGGCCTCATTACCACGTTGAATAGCAATGCTCACCCAAAGTAGATCACAGCAAAGTACAGAGAATTTTGGTCACGAGGTGAATTGACCAACGGTGAAGACAAATCTTAAAAAAAAGCTTTTCGTTTCATGACAACAGCAACCGCGTTTATCTGCTATTATCACATTTTGAAAAACATCAATCTTATTTGTCTACAGACAAACACACAGCTGTTGTTTTGGCTACAGATCAGTGGTGCTAAGCCGAAAGTAGGTAATTGCACTAAACATTCTAAACAACTTTTACTATGAGATCAACACCGAATCTGCAGTAAAATTCCAGCTTTTCCAAATATTTCATTCCATACATTTTGTTACGTGTAATAAGCAATTTTATATGATAAAAGTTTTTTTTTTTAAAACACTGTTTTAAACTATCACGGTTGTTCACTAAAGTTATATGATTATTTACGGGATATTTACCGTGGTAAGGTTGTGGAATGAGCTCCCGATATTTCGGCGCAGTTACATGCACCATGTTCACGGGAAGACTGAAGAATGCGGATGGTTGGTCGAACAGTTAAAAAGTTAGGTGCAGACATAACGATCTACCCTCTTCGGTAAATATCCCGTAAATAATCATATGACATTTTTTTTATCGCGATTCAGAGTTTCAGTACATGTTCATGTTGGTGGCTACAATGACCTCTTATTTTTAGCTTGGTACCTTAACACATTTTTACATCAAAACCAATCGGGCTGAGTGGCGTGGGGTGGCGGTGGTAGTGGACCCGGTTATGTCCTAAAACTGCGACCAGAACCACCTGAGCATGAGCAGCAGCGTCTTATTAGTATACGGTGAACGTACTGCGATCTCCAAGCCGCCTGGATTGCCAAGCGTGGGGATTATGGCAACCCCCTTCTCTAAGAGGGAGGCCACGTCCACTGCTGGACAAATCCAGCAGTGGACGTATAATGGCTGCTGATTTGATGCGTCCAGCAGTGAACTGATGTGACTTGATGATGATGATGAGTAGTTCATCAAGTGCCACAGAACGAGGCACGCATTAATTAGATTCTCCGGAAGTACGTCGCGTGCTTCATCGCCGATAGCCCATTGAATTATTTATACTTTTAATATTGTAATTATTATACACCAGCGGTTGTTCCTTATTATAATTTATGTTATTATATTAAATATTATAATAACACTCACCAAGGAAAGGTTATACGTTGATAAGGAGATAATGTCCGCTGTCGGTGCTTAATGAGCTTTTTCATATAACGCGGATCCCAGCTCTCGAATGCTAATTTCCCACTTGGCGACTTGTTGTTCCTTTATGTTATTGCAAGTAGGGACAAATAAATTCTTGTACAATTTGTAGTCGTTTGTCGTGTTTGACGATCTCGTTTCGATACCAAATGTAATAAATGACCTGATGATCGTTCTGTGAATTTTTAATTGTGTTGTATTCTTTATTGATCTGAGTGTAGAGTAGTAAAATAATGCTGGGTACGCTGCCAACTGGTAGTGATGCAATCGGAGCATATGGATTGTCTTTAGACCGTGGACTATCTATGGTCCACGGTCTGTTTGCCAACTGATAGTAACCGAGCATATTATGGATTGTCTTAAGACTTTCCACGATCTATGGGCAGTCTGTTTTGTAATGTTAGTTTGTTGTGTATTTAGTTTAAAAGGCTCTTGCCATTTTAAAAAAAAACATACCTAGGTGCATTGCATTTGAATCTATAAGATACCTTCATACACAGAAATGAAAACAAATTGATTAAATACGAACGCCTGTCAAGGCATTTTTGTAAGATGTTGTAGCCAGGTGCACCCATATAAACGAAACGTCAGTCATTCGAAATCAGTTAGCAACTGTCATGCAGAGTCCGACGCGTTTATCTGAATAAGAATGTTCAACCAAGGTTCACTCATAATGCCTGGTAACAGATTTTCCTTCTCATTTCCATTCTATGTACCTCTCTTTTCTGAGCCTTCATACCATAAATATAGTAACATATTTTTTGTTATAACGTCCAAATCTGGGAAATTCTACTAATATGTAGCATAGGGTTGCAATACCTTCAAGAGAGATAAAAATCTGGAAGTAAAAAAAAAAACTGGTACTAATATTGTGCACTACTTTACGTTTGTAGATGATTGAGAAATCAAACCTAGAATAAGCTTAGACGCTTGGTCAAAATAAGGAACCATTACTGAAATCGAATAAAAACCAGCTATTTAATAGAAAACGGCCATTAGAATAGAATAGAATATCATTTATTGATCGGCCGACTACAACATCTTAGTATAATTAAATATTATGAGTTGGGCATCACACCGATCTCGTCAGGTCACAAAATTTATAATTAATAATTTTGTATTCAGCTGTAAAAGGGCTGTATAAACAATAATCATATAAAAATTTAAAATGAATTAAATAGTTAGATGTTCGAGTTCTCAAACAGGCTCTAAATGGCTATAGTCATTATCAAAAAACTCCTTAATCGTATATATTGACTTATCTAACAAAAGCATTTTGACAGTATTGGAGAATTGTATTTCGTTAGTAATGGACTTTATAAATTCTGGAAGTTGATTAAACAAAGATTGGCCCATAATAATTGGTTTCTTTTTAATTCGGTATTTTTTTTTGTTAAATTGGTTTCATTCGAACTCGACAATATCAGCGCAGTACACCTTTTTTGCGTAACTCTGTACAGGTATAGCTAGCTTGATGTTTATCAAGTGAAGGCTTGTCTTCACTTCAGAATTCCGCAGGGTGTCGTAGATCTCTATACATAAAAGCGAAATTCACTCACTCACTGACTCATCACGAAATCTCGAAAACACCTCGACTTACGAAGCTAAAAATTGGCAAGTAGATTCCTTATGGGGTGTAGAGGTCCGCTAAGGATTTTGCGAATGGACCGAATTAAGGTGGTCAAGTGGGGGTTATAGTTTTATATGAGAGTCTACGCGTACGAAGTCGCGGCCACGTCCAAATTCACTAGATTTCTATATTTCTTGATGAAATAATGATTTTCCTGTTTTTTTTTTTTTTTTTTTTTTATTCCTTAATTTTTTGGGGGCTTTTAGACAACATGTCTATGTCAGCCCCAAATTTCCCGGTTGATCTCTAATTTTGTGTCCAGTAAGTTCGCATTTTCTCTCTAGTTGTCTACCCTATGCCAAAAATCATCAGTGTTGCCATATCCGTAAAAATAAATTCTACTTAAACAGTCATGCAATAATTATGTTTAAATTCATAATGTAACTGCATATACAGTTTTCAGAAATATTTATTTACTAGCTGACCCGACAGACGTTGAACTGTCTTAGAACTGTCAAACGAGCGTACTTAAAATCGGCGTTAAGTTTTCTGACATTTTCCAATTTTCTGCGCAATTTTCTTAATTTTTCTTTCCTCTAAATTTTTTTTATGAAATCAGTAAAATCGTTCTCAAGCTATGGCGTGACCAAAGAAAATAGGGATTCATTTATAAATATATATATAGAAGACTAGCGGTCCGCCCCAGCTGCGCACGGGTATAGATTAAAGCCTATGTCACCCGGGGATAGTGTAGCTTTCCAATAGTGATAGAAGTTTTCAAATCGGTTCAGTAGTTTCGGAGCCTAATCAATGCAAACAAACAAACAATCAAATATTTCCTCTTTATAATATTATAGTATAGATAAAAGATAGATAGACCGATGTAATAATTACATAATATAGCTATCACATGCTACAAACATTTAAGATCTAAAATAGTTTGTGCTGTTCCTATGTAGCTAGTACTTAAGTGACCAACATTAGCCGAGCATTTATGATGTTATGAAATGTATTCGGGCACTACGTAGCTCAACCGCATGCGGCAGCTGCCTTGTAGTGTAGAATTTCATTAAAATTACCGGTTCTTGAGTAAAATAATGCGGGTAGAGGAACGGTTGGCGAACGGGCACACGTGTCCAAGGAAGTACCTACTTCCTAAGGCCACCTGATCGCCACGTCGATGGACGTTCTCACGGCAAGACAGTAAAATGTTCTAATGCGTTCAACATAATGGGGAAACCAGTAACAGCACTTAACAGTGCATGATAGAGTGGTTCACGTCACCGTCTAATGTTCTAAGCACTCGGGTGCTTCTCTCGCATTTAACATTATACTCAGGTAATACTGACTTTAACACTAGAGTATGCTTTTTAAGGTTCCATACCCAAAAGGTAAAAACGGGACTCTATTACTAAGCCTACGATGTCTGTCTGTCCGTCTGTCCATCTGTCTGTCCTACCTTTTAACGGCTGTATCTTTCGAACCGTAATAGATAGCCAGTTGCAATTTTCACAGAATATGTAATGTTACGACGGATTAACTAAGAAATAATAAAAAAGTCAAAAAGTAAAAACGAAAGGCAACAAACTTATTTTTTTTACGTATTTTTGTATTAGCTCTTATATAAAAACGGTAATACTTACAAACGTCAAACTTACCATGATTATAGTACGTCCTTTAAAGTATAACAACAAGCAATAAAAATGGCCAAGTGCAAGTCAGTGACAAGTTTATGTTCTTTACCAAGTTATAACTGGTAATTTCGTTAATGAATTTTGTGGTGGTACGGAACCCTCAGTGCGTGAGCCCGACCCGCACTTGTCCGGTTTATTTACAAACCAGAAAAATTACACCCACGCTTCCAGTAAATATACAAAACCCGGGACCCGGATATGTCCTAAAACTGCGACCAGAACCACCGGAGTATGGGCAGCAACGTCCTATTAGTACACTGTGAACGTACTGCGATCCCCAAGCCGCCTGCCAAGCGTGGGGATTATGGCAACACCCCTCTCTGAGAGGGAGGCCTTTGTTCAGCATTGGACGGTTAATGGCTGATGATTTAAAGTACACAAAAGTTAAAACGCAATTCCTATACGTTTTGTTGTAAATTTTAAATGTTTTTTTTTATTATTATCATTACGAAATTAAAAATACCGTGTTATAAAAGTCGTGTTACATACAAACCGGAATTTCATATGCTAAGAATTTTGTATACACGTATTTACCCTTGTAACTTATTTCTTAGTCTAAGTGCTGTTATTATTATGCCTCAACGTGCTTGCGAACTCCGTTGCCATCAACTGACATTTCGAGTCACGCTAACTTATGTTCGTTGCAAATATAATGATGTTAAATATATTCGACGGGTTCCGGGCTAATTGTATGAAGCGACACTCTGGGCGATATAGACTTTTATACATATTTGGAATCAGCGAATTTTTCTGCGTCGTTTGAGCTGGGTTTGGTGACGATCGGAGCACTTTTTTGTCGCTTCATACAACCGCATTTTGGGCCCATTTTTGGACTGCAATGTATGAAGCGACACAAAATACTGACAAATTTAGAAACTGTGTACATAAGCTCACTACCAAATACCAGACAGTCGTTTAACCTATTTTTCCTGGAACAAAAATTTACAGCAACGTACGTTTATGTTTAATGAAACGAAAAAACTAAATATAACTAATTGCTTAAATAAGTTACCATTTTCAAAACTGGTAGTTTTAAATCAAATATCTGTGTTCTTGGAATTTCAAGTTTAAGGCTAGGTTTTCCCACTTTTAAGCAACGCCTATTACAACAGAACCATAAGGCTTAATATATTGTATTAAAGTCGCATTTAATGGAGCAAAAGCATGGCGCTTACACCCTGTGCGTTTCGCTACTTCTATTTTTGAGGTTTTTCTCATATTTTTCGAAAAGGATAGCTGTAATGTAAAATTTACCTATGCAGATTCGTCCATAATTATGAAATTTGTACATTAAAATATCGCAGACATCATTTAATAAATAGGTATTTGAATGAATCCAAAAAAAAAACAGGAAATATGCGCAAATCAGTTTAGCATTCATTTATTTTTTCTATCGAGCGAAATCTCCTTAATCGTGATTCGGTCTTTGGGGTCACTAGATATAAAAAAAATATATATGAAACTATATTTATAATTTTAAAATAAACATGGAAGTAGACACATTTGAACTAAAACGGTAAAAAATGCTAAAAGTCGGAAAAGAGGGCCTTAAATGCATGACAACAAAAATTTACACGACTCGGCGTGCCGCTAATTTCCACGGTACCGTATCGTTTCACTGAGCCGGTGCCGCATTACGTGGTGATGTGGCCAAACTCAATTTTTTACTAAAACTGGATGATAATTTTGACAGCTCACAGAAAAGATGAGTTTTTTACGTAGTGTATAATTAATGAACCTATTCGATCATCGATATTACACTCATAGAACTTAACAGAAAAAAAAAACATTCATATTGTAAGTAATCGTTTTTTTACAAGCGTAGACGATCGTAGACCGCATCATCGCTTAACATCAGGTGAGTTGACGGTCAAACGAAAGCCTATTACTGATTTATCAAATATGCCAAATAACTTTAATATTTACAAAAAATCGTTTAGTTACTTAAATATGAATTTTTATTCGTTTGATTTATTTCATTTTTAAACTGATTTACGATATTTTTTGGTGGTCATTATGCGTGACACTTCACTAAGTGAAGTAGGACATCAGTTGTTGTAGTACATTTTACCGGAAAAAATACAAAACTTCTTGGGCGTGACCTGCCAAAATAATCATCCTATATTTCACAAAGCATAATTCATTATTAAGGTGAAACTGTTCACGACAAAGGTTTCCGACAGTGTGAAACTACTCCTTTAGATTCAAAACCTGTTATAAAAAGTAAATTTTTTGGTATATGTACTTACGTGATTACAAAATGATAAATAAAAAAATCCAAACAACAAAAAACTAATAAACACCAAGATTCATATATTTAATGAGTATTTTTTTTGTAAAGCTACAAAAACTTAATTCAATATTATACCTACATGTATTAACTTAAACTAAAAGTAAAAAATAACAGTTAAAATAAGGATTGAAAGTACTCATCAAAACCTTTGCTTAAGGGATCACAAATCAAAATGTCATCTGTGTATATATTTTTGGTTTTCGATGATAAAAAAAAATCGTTGAATCAATTTGGTATCTCTAAAATATTACCCAACCAAAAAAAAAACATCAAAATCAATTCATAATTGGCGTAGTAAAACATACAAAAAAAACACATATTGATTGAATTGATAACCTTGTCTTTTCGTCGGTTAAAAATGTGGTCTAAAAACTATGCTCACCTAACGACAATTCATGATTCCTGTGAAATTAGAGCTACGCTATGCAAGAACCAGCGGCAAACCCGTAATTTACGGCTCCTGAAATGACATGTTACGTTTGATAATTATATGTACGTGGGACTTATCGCCGGTACCATCTACGAAAGCACGCTTACTAGATATAGCGTGTTGTGAAAGCATTCGATTTTGGATATGTACACATTCCATTAAATAATATAACTATGTACCTATATCTAGTTCACACTGAACGTTTTTCACTTGCCAAATTATATATGGTTTGTATGAAAAGTGTATGTACTTACATTTCAAATTCCTAAGTACCTACATAAATATCCTTTAGTAATTAGATAGCTCGTTGGTCCAGTTGATAATGTATACAAAGGTTTCCGGCAGTGTGAAACTACTCCTTTAGATTCAAAACCTGTTATAAAAAGTAATTTTTTTGGTATATGTATGTACTTGATAGCCCGTTGGTCGAGTTGGTAGTGAACCTGCCTTCTGAGCTTGGGGGCGTGGGTTCGATTCCCAACTAGGACAATCATTTATGTGATGAACATTTGTGTTTATTCTATATCTGGCTGTTAATATTTATTTAAGTACGATATGTATTTAAAACTATATATGTATGTATATCAGTATCTGGCAATCATATCACAATCTTCGCTTAGTTTGGGGTCAGATGACCAATTGTGCAAAAATGTGTAATAATTTGGTAAAAATTTAATTAGCAGTACTAGTTATTTGAAAACAAAAGAAGATTTCACAATTTTATGCCTATTTCAAAGGTACAAAAGTGAATTTTCACGCAGTTGTTTTTATGAAACGATTTTCATGACTTTTTTGTTTCGACTTGGTCAACACCACGGAAAATATATATTTTTTTGTTTAAATTAGAACGGCTATCATAGAACTGAGACATATTATATGTATGGTCCTTAACTGTTGGCCTTTTGGTAAAAGTCAGTGTCACTCAGCGGGCAATGGAGATAGCTCGCTCCAATTCATTGCCCATCGTGATAAGAATGTTTGGCGAGAAGAAAGAGTTTTTTTTTTGCGCGATATCCGGAATATGGATATTAGCCAAAGAACCAGAGTCACCGACATAGCTATTAAAATTTGCAAGTTGAAGTGGCAATGGACACTATGGGCAGGCCACATCGCTTGAAGAACCGATAACCGATAGGGAAGCAAGGTTCATGTGTGGAGACTACGAACCGGAAGCGTAGGTAGGCTGACTAGATGGGCCGACGACATCGTGGATGTCATGGATGAAGATGCAGATGGCATCCTGCCTATGTTCAGTAGTGTGCGTCTTCTGGATGATGATGATGATAATACAAACAATGTTAGGCTTTAAGAAGCTCTCTACTGACTACTTGTTAATAGTTTTATAATAGCCCATGATTTTACGGCAGAACATAACGCCGTCATATTTGTCAATACTGATTGGTGTCTAGTCTATGGTACGAAAGTACGATTAAGGTAACCACAGAAGGTAACTCAAATGCTGTGATTGACATCACATAATAATATATACCTAAAGCTTCGGATATTGATATAAACTTGATATCAAAATACAATCAGAGCCCAACTTATATCAATGTCAGAGGTTATATAGGGTGTTTCTCATAGAAAATTAAAAAGCAGTATATGAAGGTAGCATCATTCTTTGATCGGAAGAATGGTTTTACCACAATTATTGTGCTAAAAATAAAAGAACAGTCACTGGAGACTAGTATGTCAATAATTTTAGTCAATAGTCATATAAAAATTTAGAAGCAGAAAATTCGAAGCATTTGCTTACAGACGCTTAGCCAGTTAACTATAAAAAATATCCTTCTTCATCACGACAACATCTTAGCGCATACCGAACACACGAACAATAGATTATTTGACAATATTATAATCTAAAAACAATGATAATTCCGATATCATAATAATCTGCCATATAAACCTAATCTAGCATCTTTTTGTATTCATTTGAAATATCTTTAAAAATAAAGTAACTCGTCGATATTCGGTTCACCAGCCATAAAGAAGAAGATTCTGGAACTTTCCAGCGCTTCTGCCATTGGACCCATTGAATGTGCCCGGCTGTGCATAAAATGTGATGGAGAATACTCCTCAAGAGGATCGGAGACGACCAATTGTCAAGCGGCAAACACGCAATTTTCTGCAACATAGATTTCTGCTCGAGAAAGGCGCTTGCAAGCGGCTTGCTGGTTTGCCCAAGCATAGATAAAGATACAAGAGACGACCCTCAGAAGAAGTTATTGTTCTGTGGATACGACGATACGAACTGACGTAGACATTGACATAAGGAATTTTCTTTTCTTTGTAGTTTTGGCTCTAGACATATTATCTATTTATCCAGTATACAGTTATAAATTTTTTGAGGAGTCTCAGTTTCAAGTTTTAGTAGATATTATTCTGAGGTAGGTATCGTCAAATTTTGACCACCATCCACCATGTGTTAATGATGTTCGACAATTAATTGTGTCACAAGAAATTTTGTGCTATTCGCTAATAAATACGAGTATAAGTTCAACTTAAACTTTTAATCATGGCTTGTGTACGGTGTTGCCGCAACTTTGCCAATGTTTTGTTTCAAAGTAGTAAATATTATGTAGATTGGCCGGTCGGAGGACAAATAAATATAATGTTTGAAGCAAAAATTTTCAATAAACAAGTATTTACATGACCGTGTCACTGACAACAGTTGTCTTTTGACACCGTATGGAATTACGATGGTAAATTTTACGTTGTTGAAAGCGCGTACTTTTGTGACATAAAGGAGCATTTCTGCTTGTCATTCTTGTAAAAGCACGAGGACTAATAAGGTCAATTTAATATATCACATGATCCGAAATGAGGAGATCCGTGGACGAACGAAAGTCACCGACATAGCCCACCGGATTAGCAAGTTGAAGTGGCAGTGGGCAGGGCACATATCACGCAGGACAGATGGCCGATGGGGCCGAAAGGTTCTGGAATGGAGACCACGGACTGCTAAGCGCAGCGTAGGACGTCCACCCACAAGATGGACAGACGACCTAAAAGAGACCGCAGGGAAACGCTGGATGCAGGCCGCTTCCAACCGGCCCTTTTGGAGATCCATGGGGGAGGCCTATGTCCAGCAGTGGACGTCCTATGGCTGAAATGATGATGATGATGATGAATATATCACATTTAACATCTATCAGTTTATTGATGATTAGTCAAAGTACATCAGAAATTTGCCTTCTTTTTTCATTATTACAATAAATTATGCGTTATGAATAAAAAAATAAGATAAGCAGCTGTTCTAACTAAAAAAACAACATAATACAAGGTTACATTGTTGAATTTTGATAAGTGTCAAATGTGATGTATTACATAGGCCCTACTAGCAAGCACATAGCCAAAGTAAACAAAAAATCTACGTGCTTGCTTTGCTGCTTGCCCTTCTCCGGGTCTGTTAAAAACAAAATAAAAGTAATCCTAACCGGCAAATTTTTGTTAATACGCCTTTGAGCCCTCGTTGTTATTTTCCGTTACCTGACCAAACTACGTGACAAAAAAGTGGCATAAACATGTTTGTTAAAACGTCCAATTCTTTTTGTTAAAACGCGTAACATTTCAAGTTGTGACATGATACTTTTGACACACTAGTTCTGGCGGCTCTGATCAAGAGTGATTGGGCTCGATGTGGAATTTTACCATTTGAAAGTCAAAGTGCGACTACATATAAAAATAGTTTGCATTGCATTGCATGCAAAACTTGCAGTGTAGCCCGCATTTTTAAGTTTGTCTATTTTATGAACAAAGTGAAATCACAATTGAGCTGTTTCTGCAAGAATATGGCATCTATGATTGATTATTATGCTTACAAAAATTTACTACATAAGATGTTTTGGTTACAGTAACATTGAAGAGGTGACTAAAATTCCAACTCATGTCCTACGACAAAAACCGGCCAGTTGAGTGTCGGACTGCCGCACCTCGGTTCAGTACCAGTAGGTATACTCATATTTGTATTATAGGAAGCACTTACTAATATGTGGCACCCATAGGCACAGAAGAAATAATAGCACAACCACAGCTTATTATTCAGATGAATTTGGCACTATCCGTCCGAAAAATCGGAACGGGACAGTGATGGAGGCCTTGGGCTGGGAAACTAATAATAACATGACTTAAAAAAACTTACTAAAACCCCAGAGACCCTGACCCCTAGCTTGCCTTAATCGGCCGTCTGGGGGTGGAAACCGCAAGAGCTAAGAACCTAAGCTCCAGGGTGGAAGTGTTAAAGGGCATAACGCCGCGAGTAGCTCTTAGTGAAAGTGCAGCACACCTCTCTACACCCTAAGCCACCCACGCCAATGTTGCCCCTCCGGTGCCAATATGCGGCAGCCATTATGGGGGGCCCATTTAGTGGGAGGCAAGTCATCACCTGCCTTAGCATTTTGAAATGAGGCATTATTGGCAGGTGCCGTACCTCATACCATAGATCTGTTAACCCATCCACAAGTTGTTCACCTCAATAGCCCAGAATTTTAATATCCTATACTGTACAATAGTTTAATATTTCATTTTATACACATCACATAATTGTATTTTTATATTCAACGGGGCCTCTTGGTGTTGGCTTCGGCTCCACCAATGCCTACCAAATGTCCGGGCTAGACCCGTGTTTATATTGAAATAACATGACTTAATCATTTTAACCTTGGATTAAGATTTAACTAACTTTCCTTTTCCAGTATTGTGTACGATATAAATAGTGTAAATTATTTAAGTTTTTATTTTAAGTAGAACAAAAGTCACGGATTCTGGTTTCCGTGGAGTTGCATCATCATCATCAGCCAGAAGACGTCCACTGCTGAACATAGGCCTCCCCCTTTAACCTCCACACGGAACGACAGCCTGCCTTTTGCATCCACTGGATGCCAGCGTCTCCTCGCGACAGCGAGTTGCATACTAAACAATTATAAAAAGCTACTGATATAATTAAGTAGGTACCAGGGAGTGTGATTACGATAAAAAATAGCACCTACATATAGTACAAAATATAGATATTTGTTCGCGAGGATATAGTCTTTGACTTGACTTGGAGGATACAAAAAAAAACTTGGAAGAGCAAATTTTCAAGTAAAAACGGTTTGTATCATGATTCGATAGATTTTGATTGAAGAACCATATTACCAAATGCAATCGTAAAATTTTAAGTATTTGGATTTTCGGGTATGCACCGAAAAAATAAAGTTGTAAGTTGTAATTGTCAAGAAAAAATATAAACCAAGTAAACCATAACATTAAAATTGATTATTTTATGTCAGTAATTGAACGAAATCTATTCTCAAACTTTCCATATTAGAGTTTAACGTTTTTTTTTTTGTCATCATCATCATCATCGGCCAGAAGACGTCCACTGCTGAACATAGGCCTCCCCCTTTAAGCTCCACACTGAACGACAGCCTGCCTTTTGCATCCACTGGATGCCCGCGACTCTCACAATGTCGTCGGTCCATCTAGTGGGAGGCCTCCCTACGCTGCGTCTTCCGGTTCGTGTTCTCCACTCCAGAACCTTTCTTCCCCATCGGTTATCGGTTCTTCGAGCGATGTGGCCTGCCCATTGCCACTTCAACTTGCAAATTTTAACAGCTATGTCGGTGACTCTGGTTCTTTGGTGAATATCCACGTTTCGGATTTTATCGCGCAAAGAAACTCCGAGCATAGCTCTCTCAATTGCCCGCTGTTTGACTCTGAGTTTTTCCAAAAGGCCAACAGTTAAGGACCACGTTTTTTTTTGTAAATTACAGATAATAGGTAAGTGGATATGTTCAAAATTTTAAACCGCATTTTCAATAATTATGCAAATCCATTTAATACAGACTGTTTTTTTTTTTCTATAGATAGAATTAGAACGCCAAAAAACAGTTTTCGTTGCTTTTTATCGTCAAAAAATGTGAGGTGGCCCTTAAGTAAACCGATATCGGACGTGCGGGATACGGAATATGTGAAATGTTGCGGCGAGCACCGCTCTTACCCAGGCAATTAAGCATTACCGACCGAACGTTACCGCCCTCGGGCACCTTGCCACATGGCAGCAGACTCCAGTCTCATTTTATACTAGAACCTCTGCTCTAGAATGATTCAACCCATTGACGCTTAAGGCGCGGTCTGATCACGACTTCAAATTCGTTTTTCACCCGCTCACGCCATGATCTATTTGCTATCTAAAACGGCTTTGTTTAAAGTCGTAAATCGTATATCATCATATTTGATGATGATGATGACTTTGTGATTGTGTTTATATTATTTTGAGGGTTTTTATTTAATTTATCAAAATCCATAAATGAAATTCAACATTAACTGGTTAAAGTTTTAAAAGACTAGTCTGGCTATACAATTGGTACAAAAAAATATGTTGTTGTCGCTGAAAATTCAGAGTTCTTCAATTCAGAAGCTGTTTTTATTGTGCAATTTGTAATAAAAAATGTAAGAGTCTAGACAATTTTTTTTAAAATTTATTCGGTTAAGATTATAACCAAGGGGTTTTTTCTACTTGTAGTATTTTTTTTATCTGATCAGCTAATTCTGTCTCGTCACACAAAGCGTTTAAAAACACTTCTTTTGGTAAGTTTTGCGATTGTACCGCGTCTTAAGGCCCTCTTTTCCCACTCTTAACTATTATGAATAGAATATCATTTATTATCATAAAGTCACATTCGTAATATTTTTGATGATGTTGATGATGATGATATATAAATAAATATGAGTAGGTGGGTGTCTGATTAGGTATCAGAGGAAATTCGTTTTTCCAGTTACACTGTTGTGGCACTGAGCATCATGGCATTTTTATTCACTCTTTAATATGGAATATATAGATCTACGTTTGGCTACCAACTCCCCTGATGGTAAGCTATGTTGCGGCCGACTTTTTAATTGCTTAATGTTTCGTAATTTATGTCCACTTAATAGACCGGATAGAATTATTCAACAGTATGGAATATTTGACAGATTTTTGTATTGTATTTTTTATCATTTGGTATCGATGATATTATTTGGTATACAATACAATACAATGACTCTTTATTAAAATACCACAAAACAATAATAACATAAACATTACAATAAAAATATTATCTAGGCTTTTAACAGGCGACCTTATCGCTTAAAGCGATCTCTTCCAGGCAACCGTGCACGGAAAGGATAGGAAAGGTATTTGGTATTTGGTGGTTTTCACATTTCTGGTGGATTAGCTTTTGAAAATTAGGTACCATCTAAGGCATATGTCCAGCCACGGGCAAGGATAGGCTGATTATGATGATTTTGAGGAACATCATCATTTCACCCATAGGACGTCTACTGCTGGACATAGACCTCCCCCGTCGATCTCCAAAAGAACCGGTTGGAAGCGGCCTGCATCCAGGCCTGCATGCATTCCATGTGGTCTCTTTTAGGTCGTCGTTAGGTCGTCGTTTTAGGTCGTTAGGTTTACGTAGGTCAGATGGCCAATGGGGCCGAAAGGTTCTGGACTAGAAACCGCGGACCGGTAAGCGTAGAACGTCCACCCACAAGATGGACAGACGACTTAGAAGTGATGAGGTACGATTTACTCAAAGAGCACAAAGTATCTACTTTTTTGGTTTGACGATGCTGGTTATTCAATATGGAATTTCCAACTCTACCGTATACTAATACGGTAGAGTTTGGTTTAGGTACGGTGTTTCTCAAAAACCAATAAGTACAATGCAATAACTTTTAAACACACACAGCACGTATGCAATATTCTTATTTTATGTGTGCAGATACAATATAATATGTAATTATGTACTATTAAATAGAGTGCTAGAGATTTAAATGAAGTTGCGGGGTTCGATCATATCTGCACCACCGGTCATCAGATTCATACTGAACATAATTTTGTAGAAATGGTTCAGGTCCCTAAAAACCGACCATTATGCAAAATAAACTGATACAAGGGAATAATACTATGCTGATATCTTAAAAGGTCACAGCTCAGCATTGGAATAACGAAGGATGGAGGAGAGAATACACCACCTGAAGAGTTTTTTATTACGTTTTTGTGTTGCGTCTTCTGTAAGGTACGGTAACTACGGTATTTAATTTTACTGAAATCAAAGCGTAAATGTTTGTGATTGAGCAATAACTGATGTTGGTTACGTCTTAGTTTCTGTATTTATTAATAGAATCTGGCTAATTAAAGTAGAGACTAAAAAAACGCGCCAACTCTAAAAAAAAACACATTGGAACACCAACATTAATATGAAATGCAAACATTACTGTGGTCTGACTGAGTTACAATAAAAAGAAAATTGCAAGTATCAAGTGAGATTATTCCAGGTATTTCATACAAGTTTTTGGGGTTCCAATGCTTATAGTTTTAAATTTGCCGCACTTTTTCAATCTCTACTTTCATTAGCCAGCCTCTAGCTGAAACAAAGTAATCTTTACCAGTGTGTTGAGTATATACTAACGTATTTGAGTTACTTATATCTATTTATTTTAAGCCCTGTAATAGTGATTGTATGAAAAAGGTTGTCATGTTTGCCTTCACCGCGCTAATTAGAGATGCCATTAATGTTCTATATCTAGTTTGACTTACATCTTGCTGGTTAAAAAAGTCATCTTGGGCGTCTTCGCTCGCGCAGCCCATGTCTTGCAGGAGAGGAGTGACGTGGCGCTCCCAGTCATCCATTATTATGAAACTTTCCTCAAACTGGCAATAACAACGCGGACCGATAATCACACAGCTCACCAAAAATTTACCGAGCAGTCATAATCAGCGGTTTCCACCGGCAAACGGCATTCCATTACGACGCAACGCCGAACCACGCATTTCGCGCCAAAAACTTCCCAACTTTTCCGAGAGCTACCGTGGCGGGAAACGGATACGAGATCGCACGCGACACTCGGCTGTCGCAAAGCTCGAGCGAAAGAGAAAAAAACAGCCGCTACGGCCGCGGGCGTATCACGTGCCCGCTGTTACCGACGCGCATTCAAAGAACGTACTAGGAGAAAAGTCAGTGATAGCAGCGTGCGGAGTCAGTGTAGCAAAGCGCGGGATCCCGGCCGCCCGTCGACGCGACCGGAACAGGAGTGCGTGCTGTCTGTGAGGTCGTACGCCCTCTGCGTCGCGCCGCCTCGTAGGCCTCTTGCTCCGGCTACGCCCGCCCCGGTCGCGCCGTCCCGCTCCCGCAGACCAGCGACGCACGCCTCCCATGGGCGGCCGCGATTTCCCGCCGTCGGCCGTCCGTGGCCACAACATGGCCGTATCTCTTCAGGCCTTCGCTCACCAGCACCAACCCTGAGCACCATCGGCTGCGCCACTCCGCAGCGCCAACCTCCAACACTCATCATTTCCAAGGCAACAAAACTGCTGATTACCGTTCTAAAAACTATGTAATTATGTTAATAACAATTAGCTTGTAGGTTTTTTTTCTTCAAAATTCACGTATGTCTATGTGGTACATAATAGGCACCCATTTTTTTAAACTTTCACTAAACTTACTTCAAAACAAAGTTAACTTAGTAAAAGTTTTTACAAGACGTGTACTTAGACTTAGAACCTTTTATTTTCGCCTTGAATGCAAAATAAGGCTGGTACAACGGCTGAATCTGCAGAAAGCCTTAAAAGGCGCAAATATAGTAGCCTAGACAGTGGGTACTTATATATTTGAGCCTTTTGGGGTCGAAACTTTAGGTCCGTGGGGGCCGGGCACTAAAAATATTTTTAAAGATTTATCTACTCCTCTGGTCAAAGCATCTCGTGACCAAAATGCTGACCGATGTCTTGCACAACGTATTTGCATTGCAATTCAACGCGGCAATGCAGCCAGCATTTTATTAGATTAGTTTAGTTTTATATTTTAGTACTAGTTTGTTTGTATTTTTTCAAGTTGTTTTCGTATGTTTTACAATAATTTTGCTAAGTGGATTGGGCCGTGACGCCAACATAGTAAAACTGACATAAAACAAATGAATTAAACTTACCGAGGAACTCGTATCGTTTCCTAGTTTTCCTGAGTATCGTTCAACCACTAACCGAGAGTTGATAAAGCATGCGGTGGGTGTAGAACAATGATTTATAAATATTTCTAGCTGATCCTTGTCAGAAATAAGTATTATGTCATGATGTGTCATTTCATATATTTTTTTAATAATAGCCTTGCGTTTGACCGCCAACTCGCCTGATGTAAAGCGACGATGCGGTCAACGGTGGAGCACGCTTGCCTAGAAGAAACCGATTCACTCGTGATTTGAAGACACCCATATTGGAACTACTTATCGGGGAACACCCATTCAGGCAGCGCATTCCACAGAGTAGCAGTTCGCATTATTAAAAGTGTAATCAAAGCGCTTCTTGCGGGTTTTTGGATATAATTATGGCATATTATGTCATATAAGGCAATGAGCATCGTCTTATTTAAAAGCACAATTTTTTGGTTTCCAATGTCACTCAATGTCGAAGATCGTGGTACCGTATCTGAGACGATACAATATCTAGCTGTTTTCTTTTTTCCATGAAAGTAGGTACCATTAGCATAGGCGGTGACCATGATTTTAACTACCATATTATTTATTGTTTAGTTAATTAAATTATGACTAAACATACAACTTTATACCCAGTTATGTATGTATAGGTACATGGACAAAAAATCTAATAACTATCTTACAAACGATGACTACTAATTTCTACATCTTAATATATATAAATCTCGTGTCACAATGTTTGTCCTCAATGGACTCCTAAACCACTTAACCGATTATAATAAAATTCGCACACCATGTGCAGTTCGATCCAACTTGAGAGATAGGATAGTTTAAATAATTATATAACTAGCGACCCGCCCCGGCTTCGCACGTAAATTACACCCGTGCGAAGCCGGGCGGGCGGGTCGCTAGTAATCTTATATTTGCCGTTGCATTGGTTTTCAAGAATAGAATCTGTATCAGATATAACTAGAAGGCTATAGCTGCAACAACACACGCCTGCTCTACAAGTTTTCCAACTGTAAACCTATTGATTCAGCTATCCTCTAACCGGATGCTAATAAAAGAGTAAAGTAGATAGGTACCTAACCTACGTTAAACATAGTTTAACACTTACGACGAGCAAAGTTTCTGAAGACCGTACAAGCGGCCAATTAAAAGTTAAATGTCTAATTCTTGTTAGACGCGGGAAGTCCGCAACTAGTAGGTATGCCAACTACTATAATGAAAGTTCTTCATTGTTCCTATGTATAGGTACGACAAGGATCGTCGGGGTTGCGATGGACGGCGTGAAAACCTAATGATAAAGTTTTGTTATTAATTTATTCAGGTATTAGTTTCGCTAGTGTTCGAAAACCTTTCCGTTATCTATTCTCCAATTATGTTGATACCTAACTCGGGTAAAACGCGTAACTGTTTATGCGTGAATTATTAGTAGATTATCGGAAAGGCTAATTGACTTACAGACGTCACGTCAACATTTTTGATCAAAAATCTTTAAGATACATGCACGAAACTATTAAGTGGGCACATGGGCAGCGTTTTGTCCATACAAACGTATTCTCGTGTTTCCTCCCTGGATAATACCACTAGAGCTGTAATTATTTTTAGTAAAATTCATCTTCTCTATTGTTATGCTTATATCATTTATTTTTTCTTATAAGTTAACTACTATAAGAAATATGAGCCTTTAAATATCCCAAAAATAGTTTTTTTACCGCCATGTTCAGACGTCTATCAAACAAATTTGACTAGTTTATGAAACAAAAATAAATGACAGAAGCATAGTTCAATCCTTTTCACAACTTTTAATAAAATAAAACGGCCTAGTTTTGAATGAGGAAACGGAAAAATACGAGACAATGATTTTGTCTACTTTTCGTAGGTATAATCGATGCGAGCTGCAGTTGTTCCTATTGCGCTCTACGGAGAGAGGCTTGAGGTCAGGGGACAGCAATATATATAGCCGTTGGTCCAGTTGGTAGTGAACCTGCCTTCTGAGCTTAGGGGCGTGGGTTCGATTCCCACCTAGGACAAACATTTGTGTGATGAACATTTGTGTTTGTTCTATATCTGGGTGTTAATATCTATTTAAGTATGTATTTAAACCTATATATGTATGTATATCAGTCTCTGGCAGCCATATCACAAGCTTTGCTTAGTTTGGGGTCAGATGACCGTGTGTGCAAAAATGTCCCGAATATTTATTTATTTATTTATTTATATATATAGCAATAGATTTGCTAAATACCTATTCATCAAATTTCTCGGCATTTCTTAAGAGGGCATACCCCTCTTAAGCTCGAAACTAACGAATAATAGCCAAAATGTTTTAAATATTCAAATTCTTCTTGCCATCTTTTTCCTGAGGTCGGCTATCAAAAGGGCTCCTTGATATTTGGACACAGCTGCTCGAATGATATTGTGCTTCGGTTGAACCACATCCAAAGTTTTTTCAGCCACGAGATACGCCTTCCGGGTGGAAAATCTAAAGGAAGCGCTTTAGATTTTCACCTGTAGTTATAATTAGCTGCAATATTCAGATTGTACAGGTTAAACGAATTTAAAAATAACGGCTTTGTGAAACCCCACCAATATCTCTATTATGCATCACCGATTTCTACCAAGTTGTACGTGAATCAATATTGTAGATTGTTGTAGTTATTTCTTGACATTAACACTAACATTTTAAATTTATTTATTTATTTTATTAATATAAAATAGATGAAAAGAAGATACTGGCCGAGCGGTAGCGGTAGCTGGTCGGTCATCGCTCGAAGAACCGATAACCGATGGGGAAGAAAGGTTCTTGAGTGGAGACCACGAACCGGAAGACGCAGCGTAGGTAGGCCTCCCACTAGATGGACCGACGACATAGTGAGAGTCGCTGGCATTCAGTGTGGAGGTTAAAGGGGGAGGCCTATATTCAGCAGTGGACGTCTTCTGGCTGATGATGATGATGGTAGCATGTACGCTTTACAATCTGACGTCATCCGGTTCGAACCTCGACCCTTACGACTTATTTAGTACCTAAACAAATTATGTGCAGTTTCGATGCCATGGCAAAAACGGTGAAGGAAAACATCGTGAGAAAACCGGTATGTCCAAGAATCACTTAAGATCAAATTCATACGAAATTCACCAACATGTACTGGGCCAGCATGGTGTATGAAGGTCCATTTTCTCTCTCTGAGAGAAGGCCTGAGTCCCATGCAGCAGTGGTGATAGACTGAAATGGTGATGATGATGATGATATGAAAAGAAGGCAAGAAGAATGCACGCCCCCTTCAATTGGGGTAAATTTAGCATCACTATTTACTAGCTAAGATTCTTTAGAGAGAAATTTAAGGCTCGTTCGCACCAATCGTATCTAGTGTTGAAGAGCATTTGTTACACAACAATTCGTAGCACTTATTCTGTGCGGTTGTTATTGTTGGAATAGTATTACAAAAATCAATCTGTTTCCTTCCAACCTGTAGATAATTAGGTCTTTCTCTTTCGTACATATTATTTACATTAAACTAAACAGTATCCTTATTGTTTGTATAGATTTGGTTTAGAAGGCTTAGATGAGATTTCAGTCTCGTTGATTCCGCGCCTCAGTAGAGAGCACACACACCTCTCCTGCTAATGACGATAAATAAATGAGTAGTATTTTAAATCGTCAAATATGTCTTTCATTGGCTTCCCAATTCTAACAGTTATTACCTCTGTAAACTAATATCGAAATCGCGCCAAAATAAGGGTTTTGATGCTTTGAAAACTGTGTGCATAACCAGACAACTGATACTGTAACATAACGGTGACGTTTGTAAAGAGCGTTGATGATGGTGTTTGAATACGGTCAAAAGTTGACCCATTAGTAGTGGATTTTTTAAACGGTACTTTTTTTTACTGTATCTTTTTTTTAAATCAAAATATGCCGTCATTTACTAATAGTGCTACCTACTGTGCCATTATTGAATTACTTACTAGCTTTTGTCCGCGAACTTACTCGCGTTGAGAACAAAATATATACGATTCTGAAAAAAAAATGGTTCTTGAGAGATAGTGTCCACGCGGGTGAAACCGCTGGGCGCAGCTAGGGTTCCCACCTCTCCCGCAATTCTGACAGTTGCCCGAAATTGAACTTTGAAAATTTTAATCTGCCAGATCCTAGAAGGGATTTAAAATAAACAAAACAAAATATGTACCTACTCTCGAAATTTCGCGCGCGCTGGCGAAATGGGTGAAAGAGGCGAAAACCATACGACCGCGCGCGGCAGAGGATTTTTTTAATGAAATAGATAGCAAACGAGCGGACGGGCCGCCTGATGGTAAGTCACCGTCGTCTATAGATACTTGTAACACCAGAGGCATTACAAATACGTTGCAAGTAGCGTCTATTCTGAATACCGTCCCATCTTCCAAGGAATCAAGTTCATACCGTCTGGTCTTTTACCATCGCTACATTACGCTATTACCACGGCTATGACAGTTCATAGAACCGTTCCGAATGTTAGCAATATTAAAAAAAAGGGGGTGCATGACGCTTGACTAGCCGCCATATTGCAAATAAGTATATTGCTGTCATTCTCAATACTCAATATTTTATTGAAAGAAAGAAAGAAAAAGTTTATTGGTCCCTTTAGGGTATATATAAAATCCTTGCCAATATGCCGTCATTCGAAAGAAAGCGGCATCACTAATGAGGAGGGTGCGGGGAAGTCCGAATAGCATCTTAAAGATAGTGGCCGAAGATTTTCACGCACCTATACTCGGGCATTTTGTGCGGCTGATGGCTGAGTAGGAAGTATATTATTTACTCAGTCGTTATTAGTGCAGATGTTCCGAGGGTGCGTGAAAAAAATATATTATTATTTTCTTTTAGTATGATTTTTTATTTTTTATTTTATCTAACAATAGTTCTAAGTTTTGTTTGTACTAACCCAATGGATTTTTTAGTTGTCCGTAATAAAATATTTTGAATTTTGAATTTGAATATAGGTTTTTTTTTAATTGCTTATCGACAAGTTATTATATAAGGTCACAAATCGGCCCCAACTCAGCATAATGCCGGCTGTTAACCAGCGCTGGTCTTCCGTTGGAGACATAGTAATAGTAATATTACTATGTTGGAGACATAGTAATAGTAATATTACTATGTCTCCTATACTAAGTTTATTGATCAAAAATTTAAAGACAACAATATTGTTAACAAGCAATCGGACTGGACATAATAATAACATTTAAATTTAAATTTACAATGTTATTATTCTAAACCAGGCCGCAGGGTGCCCTACTCTACATTTGCCAACATGCAGTATAGAAGACTAGAACCCGTCTACCCCAAGCAACAGTTGTCGGTTCTTCTACAGATATGGCCAGCCCATTTTTACTCAATACTCAATATTTTATTGCAGACATATGTAGGTACATGGAGTTCTTAAATTAACATGTTTAAATATAAAGTGATACATATGACCCTTTTTGGGTATGGCAATTGTCGCAACGGAACGATCTATGTTCATTTTGTCGAAATTATCATTGAAAAATTCTTCTAAGTTGTAATAACATTTGGATTCTAAAATACCTTTTAATTTATTTATAAAAGTTACTTCTTTTTCGATATCTTTTAATTCATTCGGCAATTTACTAAATATTTTAACGGCCATTGATTTAGGGCCAGAGCTGTGTATTTCTAGGTTGGACTTTGGTTCGATTAATTTATGTCTAAATTGCGGCCTAATACTGCGCGATATATCAGATGCCCTTTTAAAATATTCTGGATATTTTTTTACTAATTTACACATTTCCAGAATATATGTTTCTTGAATTCTTTAGTTTGTCAGTTGTCAAACGAAAACTAACCTCTACAAATTTGTGGTAATTTGTTTCCGTAGTTTTCGTGCGGTTAAGAAGTAAGGACGTTGTTTGGTGATATATGGTGTTTTTTTATGGATTTCTATTATACGACGACTTTGGCTATTCTTCTCGGACATCTCAGACTGTATCTTCGCGACCTGGCATTCTCAACACGGACACTGATTATTATCTATTTGGGTTTTGTTTTTTGGTATGCAAATGCAAAGATCATGCCATTTTCCCAGTGTTCTATTCCTATCTGTGGGACCAGTAAACATGATGCAAAACTATTCGTTTTTCCACGGAATGAAACATTGCGCAAGGAGTGGGTAGAGCGTATTGCTGCGCATCATCCACAAATTCTGGAGTTCTCTGAAAAGCAGCTATTGAAGAGGTTAATATGCATCCGTCACTTCGAGCCTGCATTTCTGATCTCTATACATATAAAAGGCTTTGTCCTGAATGACTTTGACTATCAACGCACAAGCTAAACCGCTGATCGTAGAGACCTGAACTTGAAAGGTGTGTTCTTTGCATGACGTAGGCATCCGATAAGAAAGGATTTTACCGAAATTCAACCCCTAAGGGGGTGAAAAAGGGGGGCAAAGTTTGTATGGGACAACGTGATTCTTTGGTCCAATATACTTCAAATTTTGCATAAACCTTTTTTAACAGAATTGAAGGAAGACGTTTTTCGTATTTTATTGAAATTCATCCCCTGACGGGGTTAAACGGGGTAGAAAAGGGTATTTTGGCGGTGATTTGCTTCGAAGTTGATATCAATACTCCTTAGTGCTTTTGATTTAAATTACATTTTATTTTGACACATGTTTGACATGTATTGTGTCAAAATAAAATAACTATGAACAAAGCTCAAGGTCAAATTCTTAAAGTAGCGGGAATAGACTTGAGGGAAACCCCTACACTATAATAGGCAAAGATTGTTATATTTTATAAGTATTCAAACATTTGAACATAATAATTTATATTGTGTTGTAACAAAATTAATAACGTAAAAACCAATTTAAAATCGTATTAGAACCATTTTCGACTTCTACGCGGACGAAGTCGCGGGCAAAAGCTAGTCGGCAATAAAAGGCTTCACACTGGTTGCCCTACTTTAATTACCGAAGATGAAATCCATTCTGGTATACCATTGATGCCCTTCATAAAGAACCCAGGTTAGTAGTTTTCTGTCAAGTATCTATTTACTATTTTTGGTTGTAGGGTATTATTTTTATTTTTTATCTAAAATTTCTTTCATATATTTCAGAAACTGACCACATATACTTTGCATCACCAGTAGAGACAGATCACACATACCACAAGAGATGTCCATCTGACGCCAGTAGCCCACCAAGAAAAATCATAAAACGACCAGTAGATTTGAGCTCTACATATCAAGATCCTGCCATACCCTCAACCTCTAAAGAAAACTTGGAAATACAACAAGGTAATTAAAGTTTTTAATAAAAAAAAAAAATACGTTTCAGCATAGATACTGCAGAATTATTATAGATGTCCGTTCGGATTGTGATCATGATGGCATGCTATATCGCTCACGAGCGATATGCGAGGGGTGAGGTACAATGACAATCAAACTTCTGTAATAGCCCTGCTGATATTGGGGTGGCATAATTTTATTATCTATATATATGAAAGGCGATGTGGGTATGTATGTCTCGTATGGACTCCGAAACGGCTGCACTGATTTTGACGGGATTTTCATTTTGTAAAGTCAATAAAAAATGTATTTTGTTTTATTTTTCATATAAACATTATTTATTAGGCAATAAAATCACAAACCAACAATATCGATAATTGAATACATCACTATTTTATCGATATCGACATGTTTACGCTACACTAGATCGCAGCTCTATCACGAGAAAAGCGACATTTGGTATGCGCGCGTCATGCCCCCCCCCCCCCCCCCCCAAACTAGTTAATTCTGGCAGTGTCTTATCTGTCCTTGGACATCTTAATATATATAAATCTCGTGTCACAATGTTTGTCCTCAATGGACTCCTAAACCACTTAACCGATTATAATAAAATTCGCACACCATGTGCAGTTCGATCCAAGTTGAGAGATAGGATAGTTTAAATAATACCCGCGACTAGCGACCCGCCCCGGCTTCGCACGTAAATTACACCCGTGCGAAGCCGGGCGGGCGGGTCGCTAGTACTACTATATAATAGGGTATTTGACTGTATTGAAAATATTATGCCAATTGACATCATCCATAAACATGACATAATGAAAAAGCATATTTCATTGATTTTTTAACTAAAATATGCTTACTTATTGTAAAAAACGCAAATAAAATAACTTTATTTTCGACATTTGATCATGTGATCGAAAACGGTCTGTAATTGGCTTCATCCCTAGTGACGTCACACAGATTGTAAACAAACTAATTTTGTATTGATATTTGCGAATTTAATGTTGTAAAGCTATTTTCAGAGCGATTTATCCAGAAATTTTCACCAAAAACAGTCCGGAGGTTAAATGTGAGAAGAATGGAGAAACATTTTGTGCAAGCAGACTTGTTGCCAGCCGGGTCTTGTCAAAAGACACCGTTTATTGATCAAAAAGTAACCTTTCAATTTTTTTTTCTCAACGTTAGGTACTATAAGTTGTTGGACTGATGTTGGTTGTATTATCTTATAGTTTTTTTATTTTTTTGTGTTTTCCATTTTAAGTTGTATTTCACGACCACCAAATAGAACATCTACTGATCTACATTTCTAAACACCTGAAATTACAAGCGGACGTAATGGCGGGAACTCAAACCTATTAGGTAGCACCTACGTTACCTACTATAATTATCAATTAAAAAACAGGAAGAAATGAGAACTACTCGTATTTTCTATACATAAAATATCTAGGATTTTTTTAACGGAGTATAGTTAAATTATTTAATTTACTACGACCAAATTCCCGCCTTGACTTGAACCCGTTATTGAAATTAATAAGTACCGGGTACCTAGGCGCCAGGCGTGCTATTTACGGAGTTTAATGTATTGTGTTTATCATCAAATAGATATCTTTCAATCAATGCACCCAAAAACCCACCACCAATTTTTTTTTAAGTAAGTAATGATACCTATTGTGGGAGTAATGACAAGTAGAAGAGCGTGCAGTTTTAGATTGACAGATCACTAATCTTAATATATATAAATCTCGTGTCACAATGTTTGTCCTCAATGGACTCCTAAACCACTTAACCGATTATAATAAAATTCGCACAATGTTTGTCCTCAATGGACTCCTAAACCACTTAACCGATTATAATAAAATTCGCACACCATGTGCAGTTCGATCCAACTTGAGATATAGGATAGTTTAAATAATTATATAACTAGCGACCCGCCCCGGCTTCGCACGTAAATTACACCCGTGCGAAGCCGGGCGGGCGGGTCGCTAGTTACTTTATAATTTACACCTTGATTAGTTTTCCAGCCTTTCTTTCGTTTAAAAAAAACTCTATAACTTTATTTTCACAACTTAAACGAAAACAACACCGGACACAAACACAACAAATAGCCAAGTGGCCCAAGTGCTAACCTCTTGACGTGAACAAGAACGAACCCAATCGATCAAACGAGTAAGCGAGACACCTTGTGATCTGGTATACCTAGACATTACTGCGACAGAATTAGACGTATTTTCACTACATGTTACGAACGGATGTTAACGAATTGCCAACATTGCTAAATATATAAAAGAGTTTCATGTTGGACGCAAGTAAGAAATTAAAATTCTTCGTATTCCAAAAAATCACCTAAAGTAACATTTTGAGTCGTGTAACCTAGAAGTAACCCGACGCAGTCAAAAATCACCTAAAAGGTTACAAAAGTAACCTTCTGTTAAATAAAACATACAATTTAACAATGATAGTGAATGAACAAGAAGAAATAATAATTAGTTGTGAGTGCACGACTGTGCAGCTTCTGCTGGAGGCTGCAAACATGCAGTGGCCTTTTTAATGTGGACACATAGACGTAGCGAGGAACCTGCATGCACATCTGTAGAGTGTTACTGGAAAAAGCCGACTCTGTCTAGAGTAGGAAGTAGGAACCACTCTAAAATACATAACTGTGCCGGAGTTATGTAAGAAAAACTACCCCACCATCCTAGTACATCAGCACTACTGACAGATTTTGTTGTAGAAGCTAAAAAAAGAAAAGTTAATAACTGCGAACTGCTCAAAAATATCAAACAGACTTCCAGCACACTGGTGTCTAGCAAAATTCACTGCATCATTCTATCATCGGATACTATATCCGATTTGACAAAATAAGTTTCGACGTCAAATTCGTGTTTTGTTTTTGTTAAAATTTTCATGAGCGTGGATTCAATGTCTTTCACTCGAAACACGTTTACATAGTCTTAATAGGGTCGAACCAGTCATAGTCACAGTCAGAGTCAAGCTAAGTGAGTCACGGTCAAGTCAAACTCATGCCCCTGTAAAGTGGTGGAGACTTTACAAGAGGCTCCAATGGAGTTTTGGAAACAACACGAAAAGACACGTTTCACCTCGTTAGATCACTTTCCCACACTCAAGCACGTTTACGAGCACTTAATTAATATTAATTCACCATTTAGTACACATTAACAGTCGAAAATACACAAGTTTAGGAAAATAATCCAACGAGCCGACATGTTTTTTTCCCCGTTGGCGCCAAAACTCCAGACCAAAATTTTTTTTTTGTTAAAATTTTCATGAGCGCGGATTCAATGTCCTTTACTCGTAATATTATACATGTTTACATTGTCTTAATAGCGTCAAACAAGTTACAGTCACAGTCAGAGTCAAGCTAAGTAAGTTACGGTCAAGTCAAACTCATGCCCCTGTAAAGTGGTGGAGACTTTACAAGAGGCTCCTATGGAGTTTTGGAAACAACACGAAAAGACACGTTTCACCTCGTTATATCACTTGCCCAGACTTGAGCACGTTTACGAGCACTTAATGAATAATAATTCACCATTTCGAACACATTAGCACTCGAAAATACACAAGGTTAGGAAAATAATCCAACGAGCCGACATGTTTTTTTCCACGTTGGCGCCAAAACTCCAGACATCAAATAACTGCAAAAGTGTTGCCAGATACATGAAAAAATGAAACTACTATAAACTTTACCAAAAAGACGGCATCAATAAGAAGTTTCATAACTTTATTCTAAATTCAATTTTTTTAAGTGGTTTTGATGAAGTTTTAGTGATGCCATTGAATTTTGCTTCAATAAAGAGAGCTTTTGAAACAAATCTAGGGAGACTGTTTTATTTCGACGGAAAAGTGTGGCTTTGTTCGAAACTCTCGATTTCAAATGAAAATTTATATAGAAAACAACAAGGTTGACAAGGTTTATACTTACATGCTTCAATCAAATTTTATCATTGTATGCCCAAAAAAAAAAAAACTTAATTTTCATAAGTGGAAAAGTGAGGTTTTGTTCTTCACCTCCTCAACTTTACGTTAAATAATTATAACATGATATTTAAATGAGTATGGGTATGTATAACACACATCTAATGAATTATGGTGACTTAAATTAGAAATCTTTTGTGTTAGACAATTTTCTTTACTTTTTTACCTAGCGTGAAACGGAACGTTCCGAGTCGCGTGCGTGTCAGCTGTCAAAAATCTGTCAAAAGAAGTTTGCTTGTCATTTTGTAATATTTTTTTGTTATTGTGTGTGTGAACTGTGATAAATACTACGATCGCAAAGTTTTATTTAATTTTGTTAATGTTATTTTTACCATGTCGGCCCCCGCTGAATTAAGTTATGATGAAATACTCAAGTTTATGCTCGAACACAACGGTAGAGTAACAAATCATGAGTTAGTGAAGCATTTTAAAGTGTTTCTTACGAATCCCGACATGAGGGGTGAGTACTTGCGATATATCTTTTCGATTTGTTTTCCTTATCATCATATCATCATGAGCTCTTACTCACAGCGCAAATATTTTGCAGATGAAGCGAGGAGCACCTTCAAGAAACATGTCAACTCTTTGGCTAATATTAAAAACCATAAAAACGAAAAATGGCTCATACTCAAAAAGAAGTACATGCCCACTAAAGAAGAAATTAATGATAGCAAGGCCACTGAAGCGTCAAGTTCTATTCTTCCTGAGAGTACAGAGGACAGTGACAATGCTCAGATACCACCACCCCGTCCTCCATTACCGCTACAGCTAAACCAAGACCTCAGTATTTTGAACAATCTTATACAGGAAAATAGTCCAATAACTCCTGTCAGCCTAGACATACCACCGAGTGAATCAAAAGAGAGTTTGGTATACGATCAAAGTGATGACGTCCCTCCAAAAGTTCATCCGAGAAGAAAATCATCTGCTGACAAAGTTGCGGTGAAAACAGTTACACCTAGCACTGAGGGTCACAGATCTTCAGTACCTAATGAAGATGTGCCAGAGTTAAATGAATCAACATTGTCGTCGTCAAGAAGTGAGAGTATGCTGGTAGATAGTGAACAAAAGATTTCAGTGAAAGAACGAAAACAAATGTTCAACCGAATGGCTTCTGAAAGTGATGTCCTAAAATCAAATAAGTCAGGCAGTTTTGGCCCACTAGTAAGTATTTTTTCAGATTTGTAATTTTATTATAAGATAGATGTGTTTCTTATCCCCTTGGAGGTGCAGCGACCTGCGGCCGGGTGCAGGTCGATCGTAATTGATCGTAATCTGTTCTATTTGCCTTAATTTAGAAAAATCTCGATTTTAGTAACACGCGCCGATTTCACGCAGAATTTGCGGTGGGCCGTCTGCCACGTGCGCCCAATTTGCAAAATGGCAATCTGCCGTCTGAAGGGTTATTCTTATTCGAGGGGCGATAAGACCTGCACTGACGTCTAGCTTGGGGTGTGTCAACCGATTGCCTCTAGTGGAACGGTGCAATCCACAATGTCGACTCGCCATCCATTCCACAATGCCTGAACACGAAAGTCTTCGATCAGTGCGATCTACCTGTACTAATCTACGGAGCCATAACATGGACACAGACCTAGTCCATCGATTTAAAGGCACAGCCAGCTATGCTTGGGGTTTCTTTGAAAAATAAAATCAAAAATTAGATAATCCTTCGCCGAACAAGAAAGATATGCTAAGTTGCCACGGCGGGTACAAACGCATCTGGCCTAAATCAGGCATGATGCCTTTTGTCAATATCACCCACTTTGCTACCTTTTTGGGCATTAGTTAGTTCATTGGTGTTGCTAAAAGTTTGTTAGTGTGCGCGAAAAATGAATAAGTGAGCCGTACTTACAGTTTTTGCAGTAAGCGAAGTAGTATAGTAAAAAAAGTGTACTTAAGACCACACGACAGAAGAGAAAACTTCATTAAGGTTGACTATATCTCTCTGCCTCCCTTATTCGACTCTAGCTGACTTTACCCGAATGAGTATTTGAACATGACGGTCACAATAGTTCAGTGAGATCCAAGAGAAAAGAAAAATTTTAATTAGAACGGCTGTCAAGGCATTTTTGTAAGAAATTTGTTGTAGCCAGTTGCACCCACATAAATGAACCGTCATTCGAAATCAGTTAGCGACAGTGATGCTGACAAACTTTGAGATGTAACCCAAAAAGTTCTTTGGTCCAAGTTTTTGGATGCTGAGTTCGACGCGTTGATCTAAATAAGAATGTTCAATAGAGGTTCTGTGTTAATGCCTGGCGACAGATTTTCCTTTTCATTTCCGTTCTATTTATGATTTCTCTTTTCTGTGATTTTCCCCACCCCAAAAAGTGCCCAAACCGCCTAAAGAAATTTTCATTTCAAAGAAAAAGTATCATATTAATACGAACGATAATTGTACTAAGGCTTATCTCCCTTGTTTGGCTGATCTGAGAGATTATCCGACAGAGAACTAAAGTAAATGGGCTGGTGATATCTGTAGAAGAACAAACAACTGTTGCTGGGGGTAGACGGGTTCTAGACTTCTAGACCGCGAATTGGCAAATGTAGAGTAGCGACCCTCCGGCCTGGTGTAGGAACGAGCTGCAAAAGGCTTGCTGGTGGTACGCCTAGCAGTGGATGAATATCGAATAAGCTGATGACGTTGATGATATTTATTTGCTTTTTTACGGTGTTGGCCATGGTATGAGCTAGTGTGTGGGCTGAGACTTTAATAGGTACCAGCCTGTTGTATTTAAAATTTAAGAACTGAATTTTATAGGTGATAGAGACTAGCTAAGCAAGAAATGGTAAAAATTGCAGACAACTTTTTTTTTTTAATCTATTTATAGGCTTGCATTTGACCGCCAACTCGCCTGATGTAGGTTTAGCTAGATTACCGACCAAACGGCGCGGTCGGCTCTGAGATGGGTGACCGCCCGCCTGGCGCGTTACTGAACGCGATGCGCGCAAATTCTCGCGATCTTTTTACGCTTTTAATTTCACTAAAAAACGAAACTATTCACTATCAAAATTCTATCCAAATAAAAAAAAATTGAATAAAATTGCCTTTTAGTACATGCAATTTCCAGGTTGTTACGAGCTTTCATTAGAGCATAAAACGAAAAAAATAAACTGAAACGACTTTGTTACAGTTTTTTTTTTTGATCGAGTAAAGTTTACTCTATCGTGTTTTGAACTAAATCATAAACTCAAACACAGATGTATCTGTGACATGTATTTTTTCCAGCTCAAATATTGTAATTTAACTGTTTTTTTTAAACCGTCAAATTTGCTATAAGAGGCCGTTAAGGTGGTTCGTTGCACAAATGGCGGGAAATTCAAATTTCAAACAGTTTTCTTGTCCTTGTAGCTAGGCCGGGTAATTATTGTAAACAACCATGATGTTTGCGCAGATTGATTATTGTTCTTTACAAAATCATGTAAAGCTATTTATCCCTAATGCCCATTATTACTTACATTTGTGAATAAACAAATTTTTGCTGTTTCAAACGGTTTATTCACAAATGTAAGTAATATGGTGCGTTACTGTTAAATAATTGTGCATTATAATGTAAAGAACAGCCAACATTTTGCGCAAACACTGTGTTATTTAAAAATAATTACCTGGCCTGGCTACTAGGACCAAAAAACTGTTTAAAATTTAAATTTCCCGCCATAGGTGAATCGAACCACCTTAAGGCGAAATGGTAGAGACGGTACACTTGTTTGAAGGTAATGCTTGCATGGCGTGCGCGCTTTTAAATATTTTTAATATTTATTTTTGCTTTATTTTCTACAGATAATATTACGCTTTTACAGTAAAACTACGATCACTAAAGCATTTCAATGATTGTTAGGATTACACATTTTTTTAAATATAAATATATTCTGTAGAATCTGCATGAAGTTGATTCCATCCATCGAAGGGAACGTAAAAACGGGTGTTTTTTAGGAAAGTTTACGATTTATTTTCTATCGAGACAAATTTCTTTAATCGTGTATCGGTGAACACATCCGAATAAAATATTTCAAAAACATTTATTACACATAACGAAATAATGTCAATTAATCGATTTTAAAGGTCTGCTTTTGAATATTCGTGAGGACGAATCGTCAAATTTGAAGCATATATTTTTTTAAATATTTACGAAGGGTGTTTGACTTAGTACGTTTTCTGTATAATTAAACTTTTGAATATGCACAATAGCATTCATTTCCCATGATTTCCAGAGTTTCTTAAAATGAGATTAGCACATTGATCGTAGAGGGTTTCCGGTAAAATTTACGTAACGGCGACAGACTAGATGCCTTATTATAGATGTCATATCGTGATACGGATTGTGATCGTGATCGCGTGCCATCTCACTTACGCACGTGGTGCGAGTAAGTAGATGCGAACGGAACGGCATGCAATCTCGATCACAATCAAACTTCTATAATAAGGCCGCAGCAAAGCAAGACGAACAAGCCGAGTCGGTCACGGCTACCGTATGTCTGCCGGTGCTAGCTCTCGCGTTCGTTTCAATTCGTCACGTAACATTCAACAAAATATCAAATTACAAAGACCAAATCTCTACATAGTATAAATTAAAGTCGCTTTCCGCGTCTGTCTGCCTGTGTCTGTATGGCCGCTAACTCCTCCTAAACCACGCAACGGATTTAGATGCGGTTTTCACCAACGGATAGATACATTTTCACGAAAGGTTTATATATATATGTAAATATATATAACTTGCGATCCGCCCCGGCTTTGCACGTAAGTTACACCCGTGCGAAGCCGGGCGGGCGGGTCGCTAGTTAGATCATAATTTTCCCGCACGCTTCGCTCGGGGTTCTATTTTCAACCGTCTTCAAAAAAAGGTTCTTATTTCGATTGTCTTTTTGTGAGTATGCTACGCGATATTAAATTATCTTCGCTGATTGTGTACCTATCTTAATTAGTTCTAGTGTTACGTAACCAGAGAGCAAAACCCGTATATATTGCTCTCACTCTGCAGTCCGTCAGTCCGTCCGCCTCGTAACTCCTAAACTGAATACGTTACAGATCTGAAAATGTGTAAAATGTTGGCCCAACACCAAATATTGAATAAAAAATAAATAAAAATCAATACAAGTCAATAATTTCGTAAGTATAATAAGAAATTACAATTAGTCCAATCACATTATCATTTAAATATAAATACTTTAGAAAAATTTGTGTCGAAGTGTGAGGCCAACTCAAACTTCGAATGAACTATAAATCAAACTATATCTACTTTAAATATGAATCTCTTTTATTGAACTTCAGTGAAGGTTGTTGTTATTTGTTGTACATGAATGTATATGCTATTAAACATAAAAAAAATCAGTAAAAAATTAAATGTAGCTTTGTTTAACTTTTGGCTTACAACTTTTTAATGCTAATTAAAAAACGTTATTTTGTTTTAGAACGGGTTCGTAGTTGTCTGGTTCATTCAATTCTATATTTGTCAAAGATTCAATCACGCACCCAAGCTGGGTTATAAGCTTGAAGAACCCTGCTTTAGAACATTGCAATTGACCCTCAGCAATAAGGTTATCTTCGAATAATATATACAAACATAAATAGAAACGTCGACTTACCCTATTAAAATTTAAGACATATTTTCGCTCTGTTCATAAACTTTGGTTCAATATAAGTTTTGAGTAATCCACACTAACGTTGTCAGCTTTTTCATCCACTGGATAAAATTCGGTTATAACTATATCCTTGACTACACAAAAAAACTGTATGACCACATAAAAAAAAGCTATAATTCTGTAGTTCTACCTAACGTTGCGTTATAGTCTTGTATAATTAGTCGTACAAAATATTAATAGTATTTTGATTAAATGTTTGTTAAGTTAATAATTAGGGACCCTTGTAGTATTTAGTTAGATAACATTACTCATGATTCAGTGGATAATGATTATCATAAAAAAATATGTCGGTTTTGAAGACGCGTCGCACCTGTTGGCGGGCTGGCAGTCATTAACAAATATTTCAAGCCTAAACTAACGCACACTGTATGTAACGTCAAATGCACGGGCCTTTTTTTTTTTTTTTTTAGTTCAAAAATTCTTGTGATATGGTAAAATATGTATAAAAGTTTCAAGGTGTATTGTTTTTGACGGGCAAGTGCCTTTATTAACTAAACAAAATAAAAGGTAAAACTACAAATACAGTTAGACTGCCCATAGACCGTTGAAGGTCTAAAGACAATCCAAATGCTCAAGCTCACTACCAGTTGGCAGCGTACCCAGCATGTTGGCGGCATTACCACGTTATTATTTAAGGTGTATGAACAGGTTTTCATGTATAAATGTACTAAATTAGCGAGATGGCGGTTTACAGTTTTCCCGCCCTTTTCTGGTATACAGAGTTGTGTTCGTGCCTGTGACGCACATTACTTTTTCGGCGAATTTCATTCAAACGTTTCGTTGTGAAAACGTTTTAGAGACCTAAACAAAAACCTTCGTATTTTTTTATCTAAGACAAAAACACAGGGACGGATATACAAATTTACTTCCATATTTTTGTTAAATAGTTTAAACTAAAGTAATAACTTTCCTTGATAAACTTAGTGAAGATATGGGCATCTCTACAATTGAAATTAAAGTTTGATGTAAACAGAAAAGCTAAAAACTAACACATGAAATGAGTTGGTCTGTAATAAAAATAATAATAGGTAAATAATAGGTCTGGGTCCCTTTATTACAAACTGGCTGATCCGACAACGTTGTCCTGTCTTAGAACTGTCAAACACGCGAAGTTAAAATCGTCGTTAATTATCTGCGCAATTTTTCTTTCCGTAAAAACCTACTACAAAGATTTAGAAAACTTAAAAAAAAAGATGAATGAAAACTGTAAAGTCGTTCTCAAGTTATGGCGTGACCAAGGTAAATAGGGATTCATTTTTATGTATATAGAAGACTAGCGTTACCCGCGAATTCGTACGTGTAGACTTTCACCTAAACATTCAACGCCCTTTTAGATCGGATTTATAACAAATATATAAATAACAGGCAGGCCACATCGCTCGAAGAACCGATAACCGATGGGGAAGAATGGTTCTGGAGTGGAAACCACGAACCAGAAGACGCAGCGTAGGGAGGCCTCTCACTAGATGGACCGACGACATTGTGAGAGTCGCGGGCATCCAGTGGATGCAAAAGGCAGGCTGTCGTTCAGTGTGGAGGTTAAAGGGGGAGGCCTATGTTCAGCAGTGGACGTCTTCTGGCTGATGATGATGATGTATTTATAACAGGCTTAGCGAAAGATATAATTAAATACATTACACATACTGAAAAAATTTATTTAATTTGGCTGATAAAATTCTAAAATATAAGCGTTTAAAGTTTTTGGTGGGAATCGAGAGCTTTTCCTCTGTTTCTCTCGCGCAAAGCGTGTGTTACCATAGTATAGCATTTGTATGGCGCGCGCACGGCTTGACGTCATAAGATTATATCGTGATATAGTGCGATCTCTGTCTAACATGAAATTAAATAACTTTTTAAACAAATTATATTTAATTTTAAACTAATTTAAATTTTGTTTTCGTTGGCTCTATTTATGATTAGCATTTTTATAAGGAAATACAAATATAGGACACGTATGCCTATTATCGGTTATTGGCTGTTGCCCGCGACTTCGTACGCGTAGACTTTCATATAAACTTTCAACCCCTTTTTGTCATCCTTAATTCGGCCCTTTCTTAGCGGACCTCTACACCCCATAAGGAGTCTACCTGCCAAATTTCAGCTTCATAAGACAAGTAGTTTTCGAGATTTCGTGATGAGTGAGTGAGTTAGTGAATTTCGCTTTTATATAATTATATTGATAACTAGATTGTGAGAGTCGCGGGCATCCAGAGGATGCAAAAGGCAGGCTGTCGTTCAGTGTGGAGGTTAAAGGGGAGGCTTATGTTCAGCAGTGGACGTCTTCTGGCTGATGATGATGATGATAACTAGCGACCCGACCCAGTTTCGCACGGGTGCAATTTAAATGAATTTCACTTTTATATATATAGATAATTGAGCTTTATATGTTACTAGCGGTCCGCCCCTGCTTCTCATGGGTATAGATTATAGCCTATGTCACCCGGGGATAGTGTAGCTTCCCGTCAGTGAAATAATTTTTCAAATCGGTTCAGTAGTTTCGGAGCCTATTCAATGCAAACAAACAAATAAACAAACAATCAAATCTTTCCTCTTTATAATATTAGTATAGATAGATTATTTAACGAAAACTGCGTAGTAGCTGATGATGACCTTTTAAAATTTTAATTTACCTCTGTTCCGTCAACAGCAGTCAATTATCCATGTTAGGATAGGTATTGAAAGGGTAAACGGCTAAAATCAGACTATGGATATTGTTATTCGCTCTATTTAACGTCTTTAATATGTAAAGTGAAACTTTCCAGCCACTCGACACCTGGTGGAGCTAATTGAATTGTAAAACCTTCGTCATGGCCCTTTGGCGGTCAAAATGTTGTCGAATATGATTATTATCGATTTAATAACTTTGAGATCGCGCCGGGATATCGAAGGGAACAGGAAATCGCTAATGTTTTTTATAATAATGCTTTGAAAACAGTTATATTAATTTTATAGTATCTAATTATTAAAACGCGTTCGATATAGCTATAAAGTTATTCAGAATTAGAATCAGAATCAGAAAACATTTATTGATCAACTGATACATTATTATTATGCTAGATGTTAGTGCAAAAATTGTATTCATCAGTCTACCCTCATCGGGCATTCAATATTTACATTAAGGGGCCTGTATACCATCTGCAGCTCTCTCGCTCGCACATTTTCACATTATTGAAGATATAAAATCAATGAGTGTGAATTTCCAAAAAGTAACAAAATCATGTGACTCTGGTTCTTTGGCGAATATCCACGTTTCGGATTTTATCGCGCAAAGAAACACCGAGCATAGCTCTCTCCATTGCCCGCTGTGTGACTCTGAGTTTTTCCAAAAGGCCAGCAGTTAAGGACCACGTCTCAGTACCATATGTCATCACTGGCAACACACACTGGTCAAAGACCTTCGTCTTAAGGCACTGTGTTTATCTTCGCCAAAGAACCAGAGTCACCGACATAGCTGTTAAAATTTGCAAGTTGAAGTGGCAATGGGCAGGCCACATCGCTCGAAGAACCGATAACCGATGGGGAAGAAAGGTTCTGGAGTGGAAACCACGAACCGGAAGACGCAGCGTAGGGAGGCCTCCCACTAGATGGACCGACGACATTGTGAGAGTCGCGGGCATCCAGTGGATGCAAAAGGCAGGCTGTCGTTCAGTGTGGAGGTTAAAGGGGGAGGCCTATGTTCAGCAGTGGACGTCTTCTGGCTGATGATGATGATGAACAAAATCATGTCATGGTGCCTATCGTAACATTACAAACAAAGAAATGTTTGCTTCGATATATTGTAATTTGACGGAATAAAATGACACGAGAAATAAAAATCACTTGTTACCATTTTACTGTGTCAAATTAAAATATATCGAATTGACAATTTCTTTGTTTGTAATGTTACGATAGACACCAAGACATGATTTTGTTACTTTTTGGAAATTCACACTCATTGATTTTATATCTTCAATAATGTGAAAATGTGCGAGCGAGAAAGCTGCAGAGGGTATACAGGCCCCTAAATAATATAATTTAATTTTAAACAATTTTTATATAATAATGATGTCAAGTTAATTATACATGTCAACAGCGAATACAAAATGATAATAATACAATAAAAATAATAATTGCTTTAACTTACTCATATTATTTATACAAAATATAAGTCGAAATAGTTTATTTAACAATGTCATTTCAGTAGAGTTATTTCTATTAATGAACTCGTTTAAATCATAAAATACATTATTTATCAACCACATTTTTAGTTTAGTTTAGCTATTGATAGTAAGCCGTGGTAGCCCATTTGGGAGAACGCTAGACTCGAAAGCGTGAGGTCGCGGGTTCAAACCCCGGGCCCGTACCAATGAGCTCTTTGGAGCTTATGTACGGATTTTCATATCACTGGCTTTTCGGTGAAGGAAAACATCGTGAGGAAACCTGCATACGTACGGAGAAGAAATTCGATGACGTATGTGAATCCATCAATCCGCACTGGGCCAGCGTGGTGGATATGGCCCAATCACCCTTTCGGGGGTAGGCTTAAAGTCCAGCAGTGGACTGTTAAAAAGGCTGACTATGTATGTATGTATGTATTGATAGTATAAGCTTATTATTATTGTTAAGTGATATTCATAGTAATACTAGCTAATCCGACAGACGTTGTCCTGCCTTAGCTGTGAATGCAGAACATTTAAAATAAAGCTGACAAAATTTAAATTCATCAAACACGGGAACTGTCAAAGCGCCAAGTTAAAATAGTCGTTAAGTTTTCTGCAATTTTCTTCCCGTAAGAACCTTCAACAAAGTATTAGACAACTCTAATTTTTTTTTATGAAATCGGTAAAGTCTTTCTCAAGTTACGGCGTGACTAAGGTAAATAGGGATTCATTGTTGTATACCGTGTAAGGGGAACACTCTCAAGCCAAAGGAAGGTAATTGTACTCATCATTATGAACAACTTTTACTATGGGACCAGCCCTGAAATCGCGAAAAAAATATCAGCTGTTCTATAGAAAACGGTCATTGACACTCGACAAAATGTAAGGTACAGCTGATTTTTTTTTCGCGATTTTATGGTTGGTGCTATACTAAAAGTGGTTCATAATGATGAGTACAATTACCTTCTTTTGGCTTCGAGAGTGTTCACCTTACACCCTGTATGTATATTTACGTATTTTACGTTAAGCAAAAGATAGACATCTCATTAATTAAAACCAATAAATGCGTAACAATTCTTACAAACGTACCCCAAAGGGCACATTCGAATACAAGCAAAGAGGGATATTTTTCAGTGCTAGAGTAAAATATTTATGTTATAATTTTAGCTCATCCGATTGAGCCCTCCCGGTCCCCAAACGAGGGAAGGCTACACGACACGAACAAAAGCTTCTAATGACAAATATTAGGCTGCCCCAGTACGCCTCCGCTCACCTAATGGACTTTACAATTGCTTTATGTCGCATATTCCACATCGCATCCAATTATAAGGACCAGAAAACACATTAACCTGTGTGTAATAAAAGCGGCTTTTTAAGCCAGATTTTTTACCGACTTCAAAAAAGAAGGGGTTTTCAAATCAGCTGTTGTTTTAATGGTACTCAGAACTCTGTCATTTGTGAACTGATTTGGTTTTTTTATTTATTTGAAAGTGTACACAGTAAGTGGATCTTTGTGTTTCTAAAGTCAGGCTCTTGCGGCCCATTGCGAAAGTAGCACATCCTTTGCGACACAAAAATAGCTACTGCGCAGCCAACTTCAGAGACACAAAGATCCGCTGTGCCCACTATACATACATTCAAATTGGTCCCATAGAAATTACATTAAATCGGTTCAGTACATAGTTTGGCTTTTAAATCAAAATAACTGGAAAATTGCCAACCAAGTAAATTAAATTACGTATATTTATTAATTTTGAAGTCGGTTTATAAATTGATATTTATAACAATTCATAATACAGGCTGTTTTAAAAGGCAGTAAAAACCCTCCACGAAAAAACTAAAAATGTTCATCATCATCATCATCAGCCAGAAGACGTCCACTGCTGAACATAGGCCTCCCCCTTTAACCTCCACACTGAAGACAGCCTGCCTTTTGCATCCACTGGATGCCAGCGACTCTCACTATGTTGTCGGTCCATCTAGTGGGAGGCCTCCCTACGCTGCGTCTTCCGGTTCGTGGTCTCCACTCAAGAACCTTTCTTCCCCATCGGTTAGCGGAAAATCTAAAAATTTTAGATGGTTCTAATTACTGCATATTACAGTATCATCGGCATAACGGACATCTTAGTCTAGAGTTTAATTCCACTCAACCGGAAACTAATAAATTATAAGCAAACAATCCGTCGTCCTTACTAATATGCCACATTGCCACAAGTCCGAAAGAGATCTTAAAGGGATAAATCAACTCTAAAATAGAGCTTCGGTGTATACTTGTACTTCCGCTCGTCAACTTGAATACTTTCAAAAAATTAATCAAGCACCGTTGTATTTTTAACAAGAAAGCTCGACTGATATTTGGAGTAAAGGTACGGACAGACGTGCTCATTACTAGCACAAAAGCATGCTTTTATTGAGCAAGTGCTCATTAGTAGCACGTGTGTAATGTAATGAGCATGCTTATTTAGAGCGTGCTCAAACCTCATGCTACCTGAGGCGCGGGTAGGGGGGGGGGGGGCGTGATCCGAGCACGTCTGAACATGTTTGCTCTTGCTTTGAGCATGCCTATTTAGGAGTATGCTTTAAAACAAGCATGCTTATTTCTGGCAAATGTGAACAGTTTGCAGAGCATGCTAATTTTAAGCAAGCTTATTGGCATGCTTTTTTTGAGCACGTCTGTCAGTACCTTAAATAAGTCAAAGTTTCTAAAGAGGGATAACCTTGCTTCATATGTGGTTGAGGATGGTGCATTGCTCATGCTTCGGACCTGTTTATTTGACACTGGCGTTGATTCTGGCTTACCACTCACTAAACTAAAATTAACTGCCTCTATTTTCATTTTAATATGTGAGAGAAGGACAAACATTTTTGTGATGAACATTTGTGTTTTTTCTATGTCTGGGTGTTAATATCTATTTAATGTATTTAAAAATATATATGTACGTATATCAGTTTCTGGCAGCCATATTACAAGCTTTGATTAGTTTCGGGTCAGATGACCGTGTGTGCAAAAATGTCCCAGATATTTATATTTATTTAAGGATGGCAACAATTTTAGAGCTGTTAAATTTAGTTTAGTTTAGAGTACATCAGAATTGATGCCATTGTACGGATGTACAGCCCTAGAGAAGTATCCAAATCTAGAGCAGAAATATGTAATCAAAGATGTCTTACAACTCGCTGACTCACTATTACAAGGTTCTATGTTATTTTCTTACACATTCTGTAATTTCAATTTAATTTTTTTTACTTTCATAATTATTGACTTAGCAGGGTTTATGCTTGAGTAAAAGTATCTCTCTCAAGTATAAACCCTGCTAAGTCAATATTTATGAAAGTTTTTTTTTTTTTTATTGAAATACCAGAACGTGTAAGAAAATAACATAGAACCTTGTAATAGTGAGCCAGCGAACTTACAATCATTTAAAATCGAATCTGTCCAAAGTAGAATTTTTTTTAAACATTGTACAGATTGTTGCCTTTAGGTCGTTGCCTTATAATTACGGTTCCGTACCCATAGGGTAAAAACGGGACCCTATTACTAAGTCTACGATGTCTGTCTGTCTGTCCGTCTGTCTGTCCTACCATTAAACGGCTGTATCTTACGAACCGTTACGGCGGATTAACCAAGAAATAATAAAAAACTCAAAAAGTAAAAACGAAAGGGTAATAATAAAAAAAAATACTTATATAACAAACGTATTTTTTAACGTATTATTGTATTATCTATTATGTAAAATTTGTAATACGCACAAGCGTCAAATTTCGCATCATCATAGTACACACTCTAAAGTATAACGACAAATAATAAATAATGGCCAAGTGCAAGTTTCTGTTCATTGCCAAGTTATAACTGGTAATCGTTATTGAACTTTGTAGTGGTACGGGCCCCTCAGTGCGCGAGCCCGACTCGCACTTGGCCGATTTATTTTTAAGGCCTTCCAAAACGCGTGAGCGTGCGAGCTTTGCAGGTCACCTGTGGTTTAATTTGCCAGTGACAATCGCACGTCGTGGGCCCAACACCGCGGTGCGAATTGATTTAAGTAAATATTATGATTATTATTCACGACGTGTCCATTGAGCAGTGGCTCGTGACTAGTGGTCGATTGTCCCGGGATAATTATTGTCGTGTGATTCCGATTGGCACGTGCGCCGCCGTAAACCCTAAAGAGGGTCATTCGTGCTGTCAGCTCTTCGTGATGTTCCGTTGTGTTTATTTTAGATGCCTACCCGTTTTGTTTGCATTTTTAATTCTTTTTTTTTAATTTCCTTTACCCATCTCTATCTCTACATAGTATAAATTAAAGTCGCTCTCCGCGTCTGTCTGTCTGTCTGTCTGTATGGCCGCTAACTCCTAAACCACGCAACGGATTTTGATGCGGTTTTCACCATCAGTTAGATACATTTTCACGGAAGGTTTATACATATCTCTACATAGTATAAATTAAAGTCGCTCTCCGCGTCTGTCTGTCTGTCTGTATGTCTGTATGGCCGCTAACTCCTAAAACACGCAACGGATTTTGATGCGGTTTTCACCATCAGTTAGATACATTTTCACGGAAGGTTTATACATATCTCTACCTAGTATAAATTAAAGTCGCTCTCCGCGTCTGTCTGTCTGTATGGCCGCTAACTCCTCCTAAACCACGCAACGGATTTTGATGCGGTTTTGACCATCAGTTAGATACATTTTCACGGAAGGTTTATATATATAACTAGCGACGCGCCCCGGCTTCGCACGTAAACTACACCCGTGCGAAGCAGGCCGGGTGGGTCGCTAGTAATATTACAATTTTGAATGTATTGTTGCACCAAAAACCACAGTTGGTTTTACATGATGCTCACATTCACCACGCGCTTACAGAATAAAATATAAAAATAGGTAGCTATCTAAAATGTTATACATTTTATTTATATTACACGGGAATTACTCACGTAAGATAAAGCCGGTTACGACGACTATAGTTTCAACCGCATTAGGCAGTCTTTTAATGATCACCTAATGCGGTTAAACTATAGTATAGTATATAATAAACTATAGTTGGAGTGACTGGCTTAATCTTACGTGAGTAATTCCCGTGTAATATAAACAATATTCATACATATTTCTTAAATGTTTATTATACCTATCTATATCTATAGTCTATACATATAAAAATAAATCCCTATTTATCTTGGTCACGCCATAACTTGAGAACGATTTTACCGATTTCGTTCATCTTTTTTAAATGTTTTCTAATATTTTGTTAGTTATAAAGAAATAAGAAGTAAGAAAATTGGAAATGTCAGAAAACTTATCAACAATTTTAACTTCGTACGTTTTACAGTTCTAAGACAGGGCAGCTCTGTCGGCTCAGCTAGTTTATACATCTTTATTAAATACTACCGACCCGCCCCCGCCCGGCTTCGCGCGGGTATAATTTAAGTGCGAAACCGGGGCGGGTCGCTAGTTATATATATTATATAAACCTTCCTTGAAAATGTCTCTAACTTATGGTGAAAACCGCATCAAAATCCATTGCGTGGTTTAGGAGGAGTTAGCGGCCATACAGACATACAGACAGACAGACAGACGCGGAAAGCGACTTCAATTTATACTGTGTAGAGATTCGAAATGGTTGAATTTGTATATATCGATTCATAATTAATTAGGCTCTAAGATAATCACAAGAAGATTTAATTGTAATTGAAGTATGATATTAGATAAATGAAACTAAACAATAATATTTATTTAATCGTACTATAATCTTCGAAACCTTTCATGTAGACACTAAAACTCCGTCTCTCATCTAATTATTTTGCCAATTAAGTGCCCTATACCGAAGTCGTAATCTTTATGACATCGACCACTATTGTTTTTTAATTGTCTCTCTCGTCCGGAGCAATAAATCCTTCAGAAAGGTAGCGAAAATAGGCTTCGATTTAAGTATACGTACGACATCAACGTGTTGTATAAACACGTAGTTATTATGCACGATGAGGTAGATAAGCTGGCACGGTCCGCTGCTAGTTGGCAGGAAAATATGACCGATTTCATTGTTTTCTCGCTGCCATTCAGCCTGAGAATCACTTGCAGACATCAACAACGCGGATGCCACACTTAACGAGCCTTGTCGAAGTAATGGAAATAGGAACGGATGAATTAGCTGTCGGCTATTGAAAGATAAAAGTCTCGAGTACACGTTCCGTCCTGATATACAACAATTGAATGTTTTACAACTCTGCAATTCTTCTACCAGCATTTGTCTGCTGCTCTCTCGCTCGCACATTTTCACATTATTGAAGATATAAAATCAATGAGTGTGAATTTCCAAAAAGTAACAAAATCATGTCATGGTGTCTATCGTAACATTACAAACAAAGAAATGTTCGCTTCGATATCTTGTAATTTGACTGAATAAAATTACACGAGAAATAAAAATCACTTGTTACCATTTTACTGTGTCAAATTAAAATATATGAAATTGTCAATTTCTTTGTTTTACCCTTAATTTAAACTATAAGACTTTAAAGTTTCTCCGGAGTTAAATATGTTAAGTCATAAAAAAGCGACCTAATAAATAGGTAGATCGTTGGCGCCGGGACTCGATGTTATCTTATCACTTATCTATACAATGGGCTTCGAGACTGCTAATTCTTTATGTCTGCTAACTGCAATAAGCCCTGATTAATTAATTGTTGATGTGGTTTTGTTTATTACTGACTGCTTTGTTATTTTAATGAATTGCTCATTTGTAGAGCGGAAATAAAAAGTAACCGAGCCTTTAACACAAAATTATTACGATAAGTATGACCTGTGTTTTTGTAGTTGGAGGTATAAACAGGTGGGTTATATTCTCAAAAAAAAATCGTATAATAACCTTACACTGAATTTTATCTTGCTCTCTCATTAGCCGAGAGAGTGAGACATAGCTCAATGTCTTAACAATGTTTTTGAGGTTATAGTAGCCAAATTTGATAGTCAAATTATCAATTCAAAACTGTAATGCAGTTCGAGAAGATAAAATGGTATTTTCATTTTGATCCCCTCTGTACCATCAAACATGGTCTTAGGTAGCTTATCGTTTTTCGTCACAATTTATACTATTGACCTCAATATTAGGGGCTTCGATATAAGCACTGCAATTATTGTCTGCTCACTTTTAAAATATTGCAGAGTAAATAAATAAATAATTTTGTGATATTCATTATACACGCAAGCGTTCTAGTAATTATTAATTATTAGTTTAGTCTTTAACTCTCGCGAAATAGTCTGCAAACTTTAGTCACAGTTGAGTCCAGAATATGAAACGCAAACTTGGAGTAGTTAAAGGGTTCGATGCAATAAACGGAAATTGCCATGGAAATAATAAATTACTTTAAAAAAACTCGTAAATTCAATTTAAAATGAAAAAGTGAATAGCATGATTGTTTCATTCTTTTTAACACTGGACTAATGACGAGTAATTAGTAACGAGTAAAGGACCCGGGTATGTCCTAAAACTGCGACCAGAACCACCGGAGGATGGACAGCAGCGTCCTATTAGTACACGGTGAACTTACTGCGATCCCCAAGCCGCCTGCCAAGCGTGGGGATTATGGCAACACCCCTCTTTAAGAGGGAGGCCTTTGTCCAGCAGTGGACGTTTGATGGCTGCTGATGTGATGTGAATGACGAGTAATTGAAATTATAGTGCAAATTGCTATATTTCAAAATGGCCAGATTAGAGGTTAATAAAATTGTATACACTGATATCATAACGTTTAAACGGGACGTCCCCGTCGCATTGACAAATCAGGCATGCAGCCAGGATCATAAACATTGAAAGCTATTCCACCAATAAGACATGAGACGAAAAACACTTTGGCGGGCCATATTTAGCAAAAGATACACTTGATAAAAAGCAATGTAAGAAACTTTACCTTCATTTGAAAACACGTATTCAACGATACCCAAAACGAGGTGTGATGCAGCAGGTTTTTTTAACCAGACTACATGTAACAAACAGAGCCACCCCTAAAATGCATTTTTTTAGACTTATACAATTGAAATCTACTAAAACTATAATTGTGGAAAGTGTATGCACTTATCTAAATAACTATTGAAGTTAGAAGGTTCTAATAAGTTAAGACAGACGTACAGAACTAACTTATAAGGGTTCCATGTAGTACTATGGAATCCTAATATATGAATAACCAAGCATGTTGCGCTTTGTGTCATGGAAAAGAAACACAATTTTCCTTAAGGTTTTTCGTACAATTCTGGTGATGATGAACGTATGAAAATATTTTGCGTAGTCGAATCATGGTGTACCTACTCGTATACCTACATGACGCATCCAACGTTACCCTATTGAGAGGTGAAGCACTTGCTCCTCGGATTCTGCGGTTTGGTGATTCACTCAACAATGAATTACTTTAACGGGCGGTTATCCGAGTCGCGTAGGCAACAAAACGCTCCCTCAGCCCCCGCCAAGTTATAGCGACGATGTTTTTTGCCACGCTAGAGACAGGACGCCCGCGGGGGGAGTGCAACGACAAAAACGAGCATAGGTCCGACCTCGATGACGCCTGGCGCGGCACTGACTGAACGCGGCGCGCCAAAATTCTCGCGTCCTTTTTACGCTTTTAATTTCACTAAAAAACGAGACTATTCACTATCAAAAATCTATCCAAATAAAAAATTTTTGAATAAAATTGCCTTTCAGTACATGCAATTTCCAGGTTGTTACGAGGTTTCATTAGAGCATAAAATGAAGAAAAAAAACTAAGTCGACTTTGTTTCAATTTTTTTTTTTTTGATCGAGGCAAGTATTTTCTATCGTGTTTTGAACCAAATCATAAACTCTAACACAGATGTATCTGTGACATGTATTTTTTTCCAGCTGAAATATTGTAATTCAACTGAATAAAATTGATTTAAAACCGTCAAGTTTGGTATAAGAGGCTCTCTAAGCATTCCAAGCATATTTTTTTATAACATGGAGATTTAATATTGTATGACGTACTTGCAACGTCCGAACGTGACGGATTTTAGTTTGTAACATCGTTTGCTACAATAAATAACAATTCATTTTAAATTCATTTTAATTTTACGTTAAATAGTCGCATAATTATGATTCGCCACAATCTTGCTACATAAAATAACCCAACTTCCTTTCAGTTTTTTTGTTGTTCTAATGTTTAGTAGCATGAATAGCACAGCATTGGTAACGGAGTCCGAAGTCGATTTGATCTAATTTTAATTGCAATTTCCGTAAAAACTAAAAGTAACAAATACAACCTTAATCTTATTATTAAATCAAACACATCACATTAAGGATGTTATCTTGTCAATATCGAAGTCCCTAACAGTGAGGTCAATAGTGTAGACATAAATATGGAACGACAGGTGGTAAAGTGGCCATGCTGGGCAGCGCACGCCCAGTTCACCAACAATAAACATTGTATATTGATCAATACCGTGCTCAAAAATGAACTGTATTATAATGCAACTTACGGTTTTTAATTACTTTCAACAATTCAAATCACTTTTGACATATCTTTCATTGCGTTAAACGCAGCGCAAGCCTGAAGACGGGAGAATTCGAATTTATTGACCATTAATTCAAAATATTATTTTCACAATATAAGTACTCATTTATTAATTTTGAAATATTAGGTTCCGATTAATTTATATGTGTCGTTAAGATATTTATTATGTATGTAAATATCATCTTTGTTTATAATCCTAAGCTTTTGTTTTCAGACGTTAAGTACGTTTGTGTACCTATGTGTACAGTCTTATTAATAGATTGTGCGCTACGAATATACACGGCTCTTATATAATATTATTATCAATATCGCTTGAAACTGGGTCTCTGGAAGAGTTTTAATATTTATTTATTTGTTCTCAGGGCGTAGATGAAGAAGACCGAGTTTCTGTAAGTAACTTTCTATAAACATTTAAGTTTCGCTAGCCATATTTACTTGTTAACATTAAAGCATGCTTCATGCTATCCTAAAAAAAAAATTGCTGAAAATTTTAGAAAGAAATAAAGACATTTATATAAGATACTAGCGGTCCGCCCCTGCTTCGCACGGGTAAAGATTATAGCCTTTGTCACCCGGGGATAGTATAGCTTCCCAACAGTGAAATAATTTTTCAAATCGGTTCAGTAGTTTCGGAGCCTATTCAATGCAAACAAACAAACACACAAACAATCAAATCTTTCCTCTTTATAATATTAGTATAGACTAGCTGACCTGACAGACGTTGTCCGGTCTTAGAACTGTCAAACACGCAAAGTTAAAATTGTAAATCTAATTTTTTTACACCTTGGGTTACATTATTAGAGTTTTAGCATAGAGAAATATACTACACTAGAGGTTTTAGTAAGGATCCCTATATTTAAAAAAAAATATAATATAGCCTATGTTACCCGGGGATAGTGTAGCTTCCCGACAGTGAAATAATTTTTCAAATCTGATCAGTAGTTTCGGAGCCTATTCAATGCAAACAAACAAACAATCAAATCTTTCCTCTTTATAATATTATTAGTATAGATATAAAATAATATTTGAAAGAAAGTAGGTACTTTCATGATATACTTGAGTCAGCTGTACCCGTTGCACATCTGATATATTTTATTTCTCTAGCTGGATCAGAAGAATGAAGATCCGTTGGATTCGAAGCAGAAGCAATGGATCCTATGCGCGGCAAAAGGAGAGTACCACGCCCTCGCGAAGATGTGCAAGGAAAACGCTAAACTTGTGAAAACTAAGGTAAGTCACTTTGTAATCAATTACCTAGTTTTTTTTAGGTCAAGATAAAATCTAGGTTCCGACCGAGACTGCAGCGGAGTTGCTAGATTATTCACATACAATTTTATGAAATGATGTTGATAATTTTGTATAGGAATTCAAAAAATATGCACCACCGAAAAGACCCTAAACAAATATACGAAATATGTCAATATAGAAGTGATAAACGGTAACGAATGTGCCTCTCCCATATCCGTAGTTTTTAGGCACTAGTTAGCGCCAAGTGAGAGCACATGTCCAAAAGGTGTGCTTCTAATTGGGTCTCGGGGAGAGCGGCCGGCGCCAGGCCCTCGCCCCCCGCCGCAAGCTATCTTGACATATCTCCGGACGTAGTCCCTTGTTTTATTTTACGAGCCATCTCTCAAGCTCGTGTTTTTTTGTTCTCTTACCTACTATTGTGTTTATGCTGTTTCAATTCGAGCACTTGATATATAGACGTTATAATATGCACCGTTGGATTGCTAATACTGTAGCTTTCTCCTGATTTATTTGGACAGGTACGGTACGTGTTTTCCTATAACACCACCCATAAAAAACCACCCCTTATTAGGTACTGTTCTAGTTACCAATTATTAATCTTGTGTGAATTACAGCAGAACTGTTGTATTGCTTAATTTTATAAGTATTAGAAATAGATACATAATTTTTTTTTGTTGAAAAAAACTAAAACCGACTTCAAAACTATACCCCTAATTGAAAGTCCTTATCAAAACTTTAGAGCCACAAACCAGAACGTCATTTGTGTATGTATTTTTGGTTTTTGTTGAATTTTTCATAGAGCGCTGAATGAATTTTGATAAAATTTATATGGGACCACGTCTGAAATATGACCTGCCAAACAAAAAAAGAATCATCAAAATCAATACATAATTAGCGGAGTAATCGCGTAACAAACATACAAGCAAAAACATTCAGTCGAATTGATAACTTCCTTCTTTCGTCGGTTAATAAAACCAGTAAATTTAGTACTCACATGATAGGTACTATTGTTTTCTGGAACACATTTCTAACTAATTATTCGAAACTGTAAATCTGCCGTCGCCGCCACATTGATTACCAACTACATTACTTTTATTGAATGCGCAATAAAGGAGGTAATGATAGCCTTCTCTTTTATTGATTCGTTGTAAATCAAGGGTCGACGCAATTGGATTTGAATTTTATTGGCATCCTCTCGTAGGCACGTAAATTGTTGTTAACAGAACTCAATGATAACGGAAACTGTAGGTATCTCAAAAATATGAAGAAAGTGATTTGTTTAGCATTAATGCATGCTGCATGATCTGGTTCCCTCCTGAACCTCTGGTTCTGGTCTGGTTCTATCAGACTGCCAGAGCGGGCACAAATAATCGACACAATAAAGCGTTATGGCTAATATTCCGGAAACCCGTACGAAGCGCTTTGATACCATTTTTATTATGCGTACTGCTAGTCTGTGCAATGCACTGAATGGGTTTTCCCGGATAGTTACAATCTGGGTGTCTTCAAATCACGAGTGAATCGGTTTCTTCTAGGCAAGCGTGCTCCACCGTAAACCGCGTCATCGCTTAACATTAGGCGAGTGGCGATCAAATACTAGCCTACCATAAAAAAGCCGATAACAATAAATATTTATATGTAGCTGTAATGACAGAATCACGACGTTTTTCTCTAGCACCGTCCTAAGCTAGATAACAAACAATATTGCTTTACGTATAGAAGACCCACAGCGACATAAGATTTAAATAAAAAAGACTCTGGTAACGCCGCAATAATGTTAATTTTAGCACGCACAGCTAAGTGCACGATACTTCATAAATGCCTAAAGTGCATATGCAGCTAAGCTTTTATCTGCCGTATTACTGCGCGCGATAGCTTTGTTTGCCTACGATTATGTAACGGTTAGAATCCTTCGATCAAAATAAAACGAATGGACGGGCCTAGAAGGAGCAATTTTTTAAGATTACAAAATGAGCGCCGGCGCTCTGCCTCTAGCCGTAGGAAGTGCGACACAAGATTATTGTTACATGATAACGAAACATCTGACAAAAAATATTCTCTCGTGTGCTTTCCCGAAGTGTAAAAACACAACAAAAAACCAAAGTAAAAGTTCAGGTGTCAGTTTTCACTCGTGACATCATTCTATTTTGTCATAAAAAAGTAAATTAATTTCATCAAACATCGATAAGTCTCCACGGCAACAAACGGTTCGAGAGCAATAGACAAACACAGTTGTTCTCTTTCACTCACATATACACTAGCTATCTATTTTTTGCAACAAATGTACTGTACCTACATGATTATAATGTGTTGAAGTATATGTCCGACGGTTTTGACTCGTTTTTACTGAGTAAGTCCAATGGTTATGGCCCGTCCATTCATTTTATTTTGGTCGAATACATAATCACTCTAGTTTTCGCATTCGTTAGGTTAGCCATAATCGTGCCTCTCAGAGCGAGCTTAGGGATCTAGGGCTTGAAAAATCAGGTGAGATAGACCGCCTATTCACCATCATCAGAGGAGGCCAAGAGCCTAATAAGACTGTACCTATTTCTCTTCGGAGGGAAAAGTCTGTAGATTAGGTAATTTAGTATTTATAAGTATAAATATGTAATTGGGGATCGCTTGAAGTCCCTATGGGCCGTCGTGGCCTATAGATGACCTATAGATGCTTTAAGCGATCCCAAGTAATTAGTTATAGTATGTAATTTAAAAAATATGTATATTCAATCATGTTATTAGACTTACGGGAGTGGCATGGTCGAATATCGACAAAACTCCTTCAAATTAAATAAAGAATTAAAAAAAAAAAAAAGACCGCCTAAGCATTAGCATCTATGTGGCATAGGCGTCTTGTTAAACATAACAAGTGTTTTTAATATGGTGTGATTTTTTTCTCTATGAGCGTCCCGAACTAATAAAGCAACTGTAAATATTGTCAGAGAATATGTAACATGTGTTAGCTACTGCGCCTTGCTGGTCGACATTTGTCGTCTTCCTCTAAAATACACTTTGAAGCTTATTTTCGTATTTGCCTCACTTGCTGATGGAATTATAGATTTGTGGAAATATCTCTGTGTGTGGGTTTTTATAATATTTTTTTTATTGTGTGCCGTGCTTGTATCTCTTTGAAATTTGAAAGGAGATATTTAAACGTGTCAACACTACTTCCTATTTGAAGAAATTTCACTAGATTATATTTATTCTTTAATAACTATAATGGTGATTAGTTGTGATAAATTATTTCATTTTTAATGTTATATTACTTTTATCTTTTGATTCGTATGGGATCGTAAAAAATAAAAAAAACATTCAACGTTCTCATGTAATTTTTATGCATATGTATGAAAATAGCTTGTTAGTTTGGTATGGTTTTGTGTTAGTTTCTATTTCCTTGATTAATTCTTTCCAAAAAATCTTTGCTAGAATAAAAAAAAATACTTTAGGAAATACTGTTGTGTTACTGCTATAGAAATTGATTACATATTAAAACGGTTTTTTTAAACTGGGCAAGTGCCTTAATGAACTAAACAAAATACAAGCTAAAACTAAAACTACAAATACAGTTAGACTGCCCATAGACCATTGAAGGTCTAAAGACAATACAAATGCTCAAGCCCACTGCCAGTTGGCAGCGTACCCAGCATGCTGGCGGCATTAACGGATTTAGAAAAAGTGCATCAATATGTATGGACCCGGGTATGTCCTAAAACTGCGACCAGAACCACCGGAGGATGGGCAGCAGCGTCCTGTTAGTACACAGTGAACGTACTGCGATCTCCAAGCCGCCTGCCAAGCGTGGGGATTATGGCAACACCCCTCTCTAAGAGGGAGGCCTTGTTCAGCAGTGGACATTTAATGGCTGATGGTGTGGTGTGGTGTGTGCATCAATATGAATATTCCAAAATTCAACACTTAGTTGTTGATGAAGTTGAGTTTATTTTTTGTTCACACATCCTTTGGTTCGGGATAACATAATGAAGGGCTCGTATTACAAAATAGGATAACGCCATTCCAGATAAAATCTTTTTTGTATTGTTGTCTGGTGACTCAACCACCACAGCAAATCTTTGGTGTGTTATCTCATAAACACGGAGTCTTTAGTTTTATCATAGACGTCTGAGCTGACAAAATATCTATTTATTTTTGTTGGCATTCTCTATGATCAGTTCAAATCCAATTCGTTAATTTATAATCGTTCCCTAACGATCGTGTAATTGCGTTGATAAAGATTTGTTTGGTCAGTAAAAAGTCGAAAGCTCTGCATTATTATTGTTGATTTACGACTATTCGATTTCGAACGGGGCGGATCTGTTGATCCAAGTAATTAAATCCAAATTATTTGATGTTGCCATACCAACAGTTATATTGATACGATCCAATAATGGTATTGTTAATTACATTTATATAACGGGTATTATATTTTATTAACATTGAATGACTACTTAAGGTTTTATTTGTTTGTTAATATCATTTAGGTCCCAGCAATAAATCGAATGGTTTGGCATGCTCTAATTGGGGAGTTTACGTCGGGTGCAATTACAACCGCATCTATAGGGTTTTTTGTTGGCGCCTGCTCCGAGACATGGGTATACTATTTCATGTAAAAAAATATTTCCGAGCATTCGTCTAAGATTTCGGTTGCACGCGCTATTAACGCCAACTCGACGGTGGGAGTGTCGTTGCGGAAAGCAATTTAAGTCCTGATTTATTCCGGTGCAAGCCATCGGCTTCGTTGACATCTCTCACTCCAATTAAGACTCTGATTCTCCAAATGATTTATCCGTCTTTAAATTTACTACGAACACGTTGTGCCTAGTGCCGTTTAATTGATCAATTAAATAGCTCTAGATTCATTACTTTAGAGAATGAGAACTGAACCCAACGTTTAAGAATTGGGAACTTTCACTGTCTCATTTGCTGGCATACCGTAATAGTTTTATGAATCTATTAATATCATCAACGAAATCGAAGAGTCGTCATTTCGACGGCTCGTTTGTTACGGTCGCTCGTTACTTTAGGAACTGAAGCTCGACGACAAGTTATTTTTTTTTATTAGTTTGTATGGGTGTGCTAAGTTCTCAAATGTGTCGGCCGGCGCGGCGCCACGCCGGTGCAACCCGAGATTTGACGCCGCGCCTCATTTGACCCGTCCGCCGAGCCGCGCGCCATTGTTTGGTATGCATGTCTAACACACGAAGGGCGGACAATAATGTTTCCCATTTTATATTTTGGTTTGTCACCTGACAAAGATTTAGATGCTATCATCGTTTATTAGTTTAGATAACTTGACCTATGTTGAAACAGTAACGAAAAACCCGGAAAGTGTTAAAATTTAAAATCAAAAACTAAGTCTGCAACTGCTACGTGCCTACATTAGATTTTAATTTGTTGGTAAATCTGATTATCGTTAATCAAATTTGTCCCACAATATACATTTTTGAGAAAAACAAATGAAATTGGTTAAATTTTTTAATCTTGAATGTTTAATTTTAAAATTAAATTATTCTGTCACTTGCTTGAGCCTTGGTTGTAGTGAATAATTATAATAGAAATAATCAAGATAAATCGTTAACTTATCCATCACGTAATAAAAGTACTTAATAGTATATCATGGTGAGTTAGATACCTAGTCGCCTGGCATAAGGCACCTTCACAATGGCGCGCGACTGTGCAAGTCACTCCCACAATAAGTGATTTCTAACATGCTGACGCAGCGATATTGTAATTGTTGTTTGTTTAGTGGTTCTACCTTACTCTTGTATCGACCTAATCATATATGCCCATAGTTTTGTTTTTATACTAACGTTTCATTATAGAGTTCATGGGCATCTGATGTTGGGCGCAATCAAATTTGAAAGGAGACAGGTTAGCATTCGTGCCGCTTAGTAATTTGATTCTGGCGCCATTTGGTGTTGGCTGTGCCTGATTGAATGTTCTAACGTTTTCTGTCGAATTGAAGTTTTGTTTTATTTAATTAGATAGTTCATCATCATCATCAGCCAGAGGACGTACTGGTCCATTGCTGAACATAGTCCCTCTAACCTCCACACTGAACGACATCCTGCCTTTTGCATCCACTGGATGCCAGCGACTCACAATGTCGTCGGTCCATCTAGTAGGAGGCGGCGTCTTCCGGTTCGTGGTCTCCACTCAAGAACTTTTCTTCTCCATCTGTTATCGGTTCCACGCTATTAGAAAGTTGATGCTATTGTATTATGTATTTATGGTTTGAAATCTTTGCGGAGTGTTTGATATGCCGTTCAAGGTGATTCCCACCGAAAGGCGACAACTAAATGAAAAGGACGTCGCTTGTTCAAAGGTCGAAGCAGTTAGATAAAGGAGAACGGGACACACCCATCGACTCACGTTGTATTTGCAAACGGGGTTCGGATTGTTATAGCAAAACACGAAAGCATGCTAATTGAAATTCAGCATGAAAGGGATAATGAAGTCAGCGAGGCCTCCCGCGCCCAACAATTCGTCAATCCGTAGCGAGGACGTGAACATCGCGCCAAGATCTACTCTACTCGCCGGTTGACTTGCTAAACTTAAACTGAATGTGTCAAGGGAAAATAAGACATTTGTCATGTTTTTGGTTAACTTTGATTTCACGGAAACTGCCGCTTTTCATAATTATTAATAATGATAACTCAGCTTTAGCAAAAAAAAAAACCTGCAAAATTAATTGAAAAAATGCCGCTAGCATGCTGGGTACACACTACACACTGCCAATAGATAGTGGGCTTGAGCATTTGGATTGTCTTTAGACCTTCAACGGTCTATGGGCAATCTAACTGTTTTTGTAGCGTTTGTTAGCTTGTATTTTGTTTAGTTAATAGAGGCACGTGTTCTGCTAAATTTGAAGATATTGGCAACTTATTCATTCCATGAACATGAACTCTACTACACTGCCATTCGATCAAGCAAAAGTAGATCTAGAAATATGCTAGCCTACCTAAGGACGATAAACGCGGGGAAATATTTTCTTCAATAAAATATGCCAAGCGTTAACAACGTGTAAATTTATATATCTATGTATATATATATATATATACACATAAATAAATCCCTATTTAAATTGGTCACGCAATAACTTACCGGTAATCTAACTAATCGGTAAACGACTTTACCGATTGCATTCATATTTTTTAAAGCTTTCTAATACTTTGCAGAAGGTTCTTACGGAAAGAAAAAATAAGGAATCTGCGCAGAAAATTTAAAAATTTCAGAAAACTTAACGACGATTTTAACTCGTGGTTGAAACCGCGGGGCGCAGCTATTAATTCATAAGCAAAACTGTACAAACAAACAGTTCTAAGTAATAATAGTATTATATTGACAAGTTACTTAATTGGGCGGATTTGTACTGCGATTGCGTGTTCCATCGTATTATTATAGTTCTTAATTCGAAAACTTATAATGTTTATGGTGACAAGTATCCATAATATGTGGTCTAACATTCGTGATCCGAGTTTAAATATGTTAACACTTGCGTGGAGTCCATGTAAGCTTGTACTTCAGCGCTGTGGTTCTGTGACAAATGAGACCACTTTATACACGTTGGAAATATCTCGCTCGCTTATTTTCACCATGCAGAGACTATCCGTATCTGTTGAAAAGCTCTAAATCGTCTGGGTGCTATAGTTACTTGTAGGTACCCTTAACTTCAACTTAAAAAGGCGAAAGAACAATACTTATACTAATACGAGTTCGTAGTTCTAACACGGAGTACGTAGTTTTAGGACTGTATTTAAAGACGTACTGGTACAATTTTTCACATGTTTTTTGTTTTACAAATGAATTATTTCCATGATCCGTGGCTAATTCAAACCGATACCGGGATCCGTAGATACAAACACAAAACTATATTAGGTATTTGACAAAAGAAATAACTAGTTAATACCAATAAGTTTACCGAATAATAAATACTAATCTAATTGGAGATCGTTTGCAGTCAACGTGCCGAACATGTTGGCCGCGTTGCATCGTTGGCTTGCGTGGCTAACTTTCTGCCCAAATGTCATTAGTAAAAAAAACCTATACGCACTAAAAATTTGCTATAATTTCAACCGTATGGAGAGTAAGTCAAATATCCACGCATTAACGGGGCATCTCTTTCGGGCGTCGGATTTTAATTTGCCAAAATTGAAGCGATTGTACATGGGGTAGATGGGTGCGCAATTTAGGGAACCCGAGTGGGACGCGAGGGAGCCACCTCGCACTTTACCATGGCACATTAATTAACCAAGCTGAATCTACATACGACGCCACAACACAACTATGTACAGAGCCCACTGGTGGCAAGAGCGTAGATTTACGACTCGTTCGACCACCATCTATCGGATAAACTAATTGCAGCGCAGAGCTATTGTTTCTAAACACTAGGCAGAAATAGAGCCCAGTCTGGGCGAGCTAGGATCGTCGATTGTACGTTAGGCCTATTATTCGATTGTTCGGATTCAATGAATGTTCGCAAATGGATGAGATATTGCGCTGTACACTTTTGGATTGGTTTGTTTGAAACTGCAACCAAACAATACTATTCAATCAATAGTAGGCATCATCATTTCAGACATAAGACGTCCACTGCTGGACATAGGCCTCCCCATCGATCTCCAAAAGGGCCGGTTGGAAGCGGCCTGCAGCCGTTTTCCCGCGGTCTCTTTTAGGTCGTCTGTCCATCTTGTGGGCAGACGCCCTACGCTGCGCTTACCGGTCCGTGGTCTCCATTCCAGAACCTTTCGGCCCCATCGGCTATCTGTTCTGCGTGATTTGTGTGCGTATGTGCAATAGTAGTATTTTGGCACTATTTTAATCAAACCTATCGACAAATAACAACAAAAAAAATATTTATTGTGTTGGTGCTCGATTTGGATAAAAGTGACATTCTTCTACATTTAGGTTGTATGGTAACTGCCGCGTCCTGTGAAGACGTGGCTAACCTCACATGGCTAAAGTACATAATTCCATTATGAACAGTTACTATCGTTTTTCATTGCATGCTTGCTTGCCAGGTCGTTTGTGAACAGATTCAAGTCTATGAAGTCATGATCATCATCATCAGCCAGAAAACGTCCACTGCTGAACATAGGCCTCCCCCTTTAACCTCCACACTGAACGACAGCCTGCCTTTTGCATCCACTAGATGTCAGCGACTCTCACAATGTCGTCGGTCCATCTAGTGGGAGGCCTCCCTACGCTGCGTCTTCCGGTTCGTGGTCTTCACTCCAGAACCTTTCTTCCCCATCGGTTATCGGTTATTCGTGCGATGTCGCCTGCCCATTGCCACTTCAATTTGCAAATTTTAACAGCTATGTCGGTGACTCTGGTTCTTTGGAAATTCGGATTCTATCGCGCAAAGAAACTCCGAGCATAGCTCTCTCCATAGCTGTGTGACTCTGAGTTGTTCCAAAAGGCCAACAGTTAAGGACTCAGTCTATGAAGTACCTATACATTTTCTGAATTAGATCACATGAGTTCACATTTCAAAGTAGCTTTGAGTGAAGCTTGCGCTATGGATAAGCGGCGGCTGTGTTCATGCGAATCGGGGTGAGGTGGCGAGGGAGGGTATCGCATGTTCGCCAAGCCGCCAGCGGCGTACAAGCCGCGCGCCCGCTCGCTCTCGGCGATTCGCGAACAACCTCCCGTTTCCCTTACCCATTCACTAAACATTATTTTATTTATTCGTAAACGACGCTAACAAAAGAACTAAACTTGTCGGTTACCCTGATCCGTTCTATCAATTATTGACATCGTTCGCAATTCCGACTGAGAGCCACTGAATATGTCTACAAAATATTATACAAATTCGTCGAAATCATATAATATTGTTGTAAAATTCATAGAGGTTATTTCATAAGTACTTATTTTAAGAAGAAATCAGAAATGAGATTATCTGACAAAGAACTAAAGTACTCAATACTCAATCATTTATTGCATAATTATTATGAAGTTTACATACAGATGTTAGGTAGCATGTTTAAATTAGGTAACACATAATAATAACCCTGATTCGGTATGGCAATATAGTGCGGAGCGGATCGATTTATTCCATAATTGATTTGTCTTCTAAATACTCGTTTAAGCAATAATATCATTTTGCTAGAAATATGTTTTTTAGGGTTTTGTCAAATTTATTTTCAACCGTAACCGACATAGCTCAAAGAATCAGCAAGCTGAAGTGACAATGGGCTGGCCATATCTGTAGAAAAACTGACAACCACTGGGGTAGACAGGTTATAGAGTGGAGACCGCGTATCGGCAAACGTAGAGTAGGAAGTCCTGCAGTCAGGTGTAGTGACGACCTGCGAAAGGCGGCTGGTGGTAAGTGGATGCGAAAAGCAGAAGATCGTGCCTTGTGGCGTTCTTTAGGAGAGACCTACGTCAAGCAGTGGACGAACATTACATAGGCTGATGATGATGATGATGACTTATTTTAAGTAACCCGTGGAATAAAGTTTGATTTGAGGACAAAGTACGAAACAAAACTATAAGTACGTACCATATTATCTATCGCTAAGCGTGTTACTTGTTATAAGTGAAACATAAGGACAAATGCCTATTGTACTATAACACTTTATTTACCACAAGATAAGTTATCTTTGTAAAGGTACTTTGTATACCTTTGTTGGTGTAACACTTTCTCACCTCATTGACACCGGGTTATGGCAACACCCCTCTCTAAGAGGGAGGCCTTTGTCCAGCAGTGGACGTTTAATGGCTGCTGATGTGTGTGTGTGTGTGTGTGTATGTGTGTGTGTGTGTGTGTGTGTGTGACTCCGGGTTAATAAAGAGCTCATGCGAACCTGTCGAACGATGAAAAACTTAAATAAAGCGCACAAAAGGAAACAGGGTATTTTTTTTATTTATTAAAAGTTCATTTGGTCAATCATTGTTAGACTTATTATTACCGTCGGCGTCGTTGTCATTAAAATCACTATACAGGTCACTGTCAAGTTTGCCAGGCGACTCCGAACCAACCTTTTAGTTTTTAGAATGATAGGCGATATTGAAAATATCTGAAAACTGTATTTTTACTATCTCAGCAGCCATACACACGCACACACACACACACACACACACAGAGAGAGAGAGAGAGAGAGAGAGAGAGACACGCCTATCATCAGCCATTAAATATCCACTGCTGAACAAAGGCCCCCCATTTGGAGAAGGAGAGTGTTACCATAATCCTCACGCTTGGTAGGCGGCTTGAGAATCGCAGTACGTCCACCGTGTACTAATAAGACGCTGATGTACATCTTCCGGTGGTTCTGGTCGCAGTTTTAGTCCGGGTCAGCCATACAAAAGGTCAAAAAATAAATTAAACCGTATTGCTATAATACAGTTCAGTTTTTAAAATGCGCTCAGGCTAAATATTACCCGCAAAATGTTTGAAAACAAACGTCGAATGTTCATTCAGAGTGCCTATTTTATGATAGCAAAAATGGGCTCTCCTTGTCTCTCCTACGTTTCTGCATGGCCATTACCTAGTTGCGTTCAGGATCGTGCTCCATCGTAGACCACATTTCGCTTTACACCAGGCGAGTTGGCGGTCAAACGCAAGCCTATTAATAGATTTAAAAAAAGGATCATCTAGTTATCTAATCTTATGATTGTATACGGGTTGGCCGTAAGACGATAATATATAGTTTTGGTCGTGGGGTGCACTAAAGTCTCATTTTGTCCTTTGTATGTAACTTCTGGTAGCATTTTTTCTTTACTATTGTAATGGTAAGATAATCAGTAATATATCATAGGTAATAAATGCGAAATGTCAGTATTTGTCCGATTTGTAAGCAAATTGACTAAGAATCATCGAGATGCTATTCTCATAGAATCACAATATCATCATTCGTGTGCCATTATTCATACATTGTATCAATTATATACTTCGCAATGCCACATTTACTCCAATTTAGACGTTATGTCGCTTGCATAATGTTCAACGTTAGTTGTCCGCTATGTCATCGTAGCTCTGGCATCGCGCGGCGTTGTAGTCGGATCGCGGCTACCTTGCCACTAACCAAAAAGTCGTAGCGTGCTCCAAGTTTCAGTTTTTTTTTGGCACGATTGTGACTCTATATGTACTGTATCTCGATGCTAAGAATCCAAAAAGAAAACAATTATTCCTAATAAATCAGAAGAAATAAACTGATGTATTCTAGTACATAAATTTCCCACTAAGTAAGTACTTATAAACCTTCATGGCTACGTATAAATTCAGCTAAAGTTATTGCTGTAAGGAAGCTCCTGTTTAATACTGAAGCAGATCTAATCGGCTAATCCATGGAAATGGTGCGGGCGTCAACTTGTCTCAATTCCTTTTCATCTCGATCTGTACAAGTATCTCGTGCGCTGTCTTACGACAAAAATAATTATAACCGAGAGGCGGCAGGCAAAGCCCGAGGTGCTCCGCTAAGCTACTACAATTCGTTTGCGGCGGCAATGAGCGGCTTGTAAATCAAAGGGATTCTACATAATTAAGCTCATAATTAATGTAACGACTCCTTTATTTATAGGCGCAGTCATTCTTAAAATTGCTCCCGTTTTGATAACGCGGCCCTAAGAGGATGTGATTAACACATGTAACATGTTAATGGCTTCAGATAATGGTATTAAGTAGGATTTCAACTTATTAAAGTGTTTTGTCTAATTCTAGTCGATATCTTTTTTTATTATGCCATAAGTGGAAAACAAGCAGACGGGCCGCCTGATGGTAAGCAGTCGCCTGTGGATACTTGTAACACCAGAGGCATCACAAACTCGCCTTATTGAAACTACGAAAGGAACGAAATCTCTGTCTACGAACGAGAGAGGAGGCTTATGTACTGTACCAAGCTGAATGAGCTGTCAATGATGATGATGATGATGATGATGAAGGAGATGATGATGATGATGATGAAGACGATGATAATGATTGGTTCACATTTGTTTTTTATTTAAATTTTATATATACAGCAAAGTCGTGTTACAATAAATACGCCTCATAAAAATTATTACAAGAGAATTATGTTTCCTTAATATTGTCGACCATAATGAAAATGTCACAGTTAGACAGGAAATGTATTATTTAATAAAAAGAAGAAAAACGCTGGTATCCGGGCGTGATTTACTACTGGAGCTCGTAATATTTTTACTAAATGCATTAATGACAAGCGAGAGCAGTTCTTCATTGAGCCCCTAATTCTACGCGCGGGTATCTAAGCGATGCTCCTGCCGCGCGGGACTGGCTGGCTCCCTATTAATTTGTTTATATTAGAGACGTTCACTTGCGCAGTCAATCAAGATTGTCGACGACCGACCAATATACGATTTGTTTTCGAAAGATCTTAACCGTGTTTTGGTTATTTCTGTACAATTGAAGCTTTTAAATTAAGTGTCACCGCAACTCTCCGGAGACGCTTGGAACATTTGTCTCGGGATATTTATCGCCCGGCTAGGCGAGTATATCAACCAGCCAGCATTGTGGCAATCGATCAGAAACCGCGCTGCCTCGGCTAAATTGATTATTTATTCAAGCTTAGTTAAATCTTTGAACAGTCGCATTATTTGTAGATCAAACGGGAAGTGGAAGGATTACACAGTACACACCCTTTTGCTCTCACAGTCAACATTTTAAATTATATTAACGTTTTGTTTGTTAAAACTAAAACATTTTAAATGTTTAGTTATTATTTTAATTCCCTACATTACATAATTACTAGTAGGCCGCCCCGAACTGAGACCTTGCGATGATCCGTTTTAACAAACTTTTACTTCACCTTCACTAGGTACATCCTACCTACCATGATCTTCATTGAAAACGGCGACAGTTCGAGCGAGAAAGTGTGTAATGCGTCTAAGCGCCCCAATAGTTACAGCAGGATGATCAAAACAAATCGTTTGATCTTTAAGGCATAATTAAAAAAAAACACAACATTCGAGTATCTACTAATAAGTAGTATACTTTCTCTCTGAGAGAAGTCCTGTGTCCCAGCCGTGGAAACATAATATGCTGATAATTAATTAAGCCGTTAATTATGAAGCCGTGGTAGCCCATTTGGGAGACCGCTAGACTTGAAAGCGTGAGGTCGCGGGTTCAAACCCCGGGCCCGTACCAATGAGCTCTTTGGAGCTTATGTACGAATTTTCATACCACTGGCTTTTCGGTGAAGGAAAACATCGTGAGGAAACCTGCATACGTACGGAGAAGAAATTCAATGGCGTATGTGAATCCACCAACCCGCACTGGGCCAGCGTGGTGGATATGGCCCAATCACCCTTTCGGGGGTAGGCTAAAAGTCCAGCAGTAGACTGTTAAAAGACTGATTATGATGATGATGATGAATTAGTTAGTTAAAGGGAAAGAAGAAGAGACGAAACAGACCCAGGAGACCACACAACCAAATAAAAGTGAAAGCAAAATGTCAAGTTGTACAGAGGTAAAAATGTTGCCAAAAGACTTCCAAGAACTACGCTCTTAAATAATGCTAACTACATTAAAGATGTATTCACTATTTTATGTTACTGTGTACATTGACGTAGATCTAATTAATTTACCTAATGCATACTCCTCGTCTGCCAGGAATGAAAACATTCCTAATAATAATAATGATGTAGCTATAAATAATCAACAATAGACTCACATCAATGTAAAGGGAATATTTGAAGTACAATATTATAGGGATAATTTTACACACAAAAACTTACCACACTTGATGCCATTATACCCAAAATCCCGGCAACATTTCCCTGTATAATTATATTTGCTACTTGAAGATACTTCTGTGTACAACAACACAAGGGTCACATCCGCATGACCTCCCGGGCAAACGGGATAAGTACACGCCGCACTCGGGTGGAAATATAAAACATGTTCATTATTTTAAGGCTAATTGGGAAAGGCCGCTTGCAGCGTAGTAGGTGCGAGCATCCCGCCGCTCGCCCACGGCAGTACCGAATTCGAGCACCATGTTAAGCTCTCATTACTCGAATATATGTATAGACACTGTTTCTGCATTAACCTGAAGTGCTATACAGCTCTTTGTAAGATGTTACCACTCATACAATATATGTGTTACGTGTGTATTATGTATTTTCATACTCGTGTAGGTTTTACGCATAGCATATACGAGTAATTATATTATTTACGTAGCGTATACGCCTCGGAAATAATTTTACAAGAGAGTAATGTAACACGCTAAAATTTCGTTCTAGGTCTAACAAAAAACGTGACAACACTAGAAGAAAATGTTTCAAAATGTAACCCTTTCCTTATTTCTTTTAAATACTCGGTGAATAAATATCAAGTTTGGAAAGAGGTTTTATCTCGTCTTTGATGATCTCCTTGCTTCAGGCGTATACGTTATTGTGAAACTTTTATATTTTGTTGCAGATTGAGCGTTGTTTTACTGAAAAACTTCTCCATAAAAGATGAAATACAAAAGAAGTTCATTTTGTTAAGCCCTTGAGCTAAAATTACTCTTTTTAATGAAAAACTTTTAATTAATCCAAATTAAAAGACGGTGATTTGAAAATTTTGGTACATTAACGAATTTCCAATTAGAGTTAATGAAAATTTACAAACACATACATTTTCGTGATTTTAGACACTATAAAACATAATTAGTAAGTAAAGTTGATAATTGCAGCACACATCTCCATGGACCTATTAAATACTTTAACAGGTGGTGATTTTTCAACTGGTAGTGACAGAGATCTTCATAGACTTATAGACAGTGGTAATTTCAAATGCTGTAAGTAACAAAGCCATCCTTTACAGTGGAGTCAGAAAACAAAATTTTGCCTAAAAAACATTATATAATTTTTTTTTTCTATAAATGTGATTTATAGACAAATCACTTAAATCGCTTTATCTATAGCAAGATATAGAACAAACCAAGATTAATCCAATAGTTAAAAATTTTTGTTTGTTATACATTGCAATTATAGGAGAGATGTTCGTTACAAAGTAGCAAAAATTTTGCGTTGATAACTTAAGGCCCGATTGCACTTTGATTAGTGCGAGTGCGAGTGATTATAGATTAGTAATTTTGCGAGTGATTAAAGTATACACTCGCACTAATCAGTTATGGTCAAAATGTGTACAGTACTAATCACTAAGCACCTGTGTTAATCACTCGCACTAATCACTAATCAAAGTGCAATCTTTCTTTAGAGACTTGTCATTTTGACATTAGCTGTTATTAGTACATATTACGAAATGAATAAACAAAAGTATTTTATCATGAAGATCCAAGTTTTGTAAATGTCCGAGTTTGATTATACTATTTTCGAGAACATAATTTCGTACGAGACTTGGTGTAATAATTTGGCACTACGTCATCCTCTCTTAATTCTTCTTCTCCTCCTTCTGCTTCCTCTTTCATCATCATCATCATCCACAGCCTTCTTTATCCCACTGCTGGGTATAGGCCTCTCTCTTGCTATGCCATCTGCCTCGGTGCTGTGCTTCCTCTATACTTGGCATGAATTGAGCAAGACATTTTCGAACTTGACCTTTAGAAACATAAACTATAGACTACTTGAAAATTATTATAGTGGAAATTATCTAGTAGCTAAATAGAACAAAGAGTCTAGCGCCTAAACTGTAAATAAATTATAATAGTCAAACATTTTTTTTTAGCTTTATTGCACACTTACAAATTATGTATACATGTACATAAATAAAAAATTGAGGACTTAATGCTAAACATTTTCTACCAGTCATCCACCAGATTGGAACAAATGGTACGTAGGCGGGCATTAAAAACACCTTATTGAATAAAAAAAGACAAACAGAAAATAAACAAATGGACTAAAGTTTTACAAGATATATATAACCTATACTCCGTTTTTTAATCTTAGATATTTTATGTAAACAAAGGGGTTACCAGTGCAAAAAATATCTTTCATAATGGTAGTTTACAATATTTCACCAAAAAAGTATTTTATTACGTTTTACTAGTTGTAATATGAACAATTATTAAATAAAAATAGTATTGTACTATTTATTTTAACGTAATATCTGTTCTATACAATGTAATGATAAAAAAACATATTTTGATAGAAAATATTTTATTAGACTGGTAGGACAGTAGGGATTCTAAACATTTCTGGCCAACGTTTGATTTACCCTCTATTTCCTCTATCTTATTAGTCAACGCCTCTATAATAACGCCTTCTATTACAATCTTTTAATAATATTTTTTATGAATTTTTGAACTATCAGAATATCCCCCATTGTACCGAGCGAGAGCAAAGCCGAGGAAGAATAGAGAGTAAAATATTGATCATAAGTGAAAAATGTTTTGAGCAACTGGCAGCAAATATAAATCTAACTTAAATTATATACCAATGCAATTTTTTTTTTTTTTTTTTACTACATATTGTTACACAAATTACTAAAATTACTATTGCTTAGATTATAAATCCTAGTAAGAAAGGTTCAATTAACACTAAAATGCAGACTTAGACTTTTCATAATAAATCTGGTTGAAATTGTAATCCTTATGGGACGCGTACTATGTCGAATCTATTAAACCAAGTCCCTTCCAATTATCTGTCGCGATTGAAACCGAGAGATATGTACGTACCCTAACGCACAGGCAGCGCGGAACCGGAGGCGGACTATAGTTAATCACAATTCGCATCAGCGATGAAGTGTGGCTCGATTGTAATTACTTCGTGTGTTGATTTAAGCTTTATCACAAGGTGAGGCAAAGTCGTGTGTAACTGCCAACAGTACCTTAGGTCCAACGACCGAAGAATCAATCGACTACCAACTACGCTAAACATAATGTATCTGGTATCGAAACTATGGTTACGATAGAGACTGAAGCAGATATATAACCATGTACAATATGTCTTCAAATCAAGAGTGAATCAATACTCAATAATGTATTGCATATTATGAAATTCACATACAGATCTTAGGTAGCATGTTTTAAGTAGGTATCCCATAATGACCCTGATTGGGTATGTCGATATAGAATAAATCGGTTTCTTCTAGGAAAGCGTGCTCCGTCGTAGACCGCAACATCGCTTAACATCAGGCGAGTTGACGGCCAAACGCAAGCCTATCATTAAATATAAAGATAATTTATTTGCACGATATTAAAAATAAGAAGAAAAAAACGGAATCGGGCTCGCGGACTGAGGGTTCCGTACCACCACAAAATTCAATACGAAATTACCAGTTTTAACTTGGTAATGAACAGAAACTTGTCACCGACTCGTACTTAGCCATTTTTTATTATTATTTGTTATACTTTAGAATGTGTACTATAATCATGTTAAGTTTGACGCTTGTAAGTATTACCGTTTTAAAATTAGAGCTAATACAAAAATACGTTAAAAAAATACGTTTGTTGTATGGGGACACCACTTTCGTTTTTACTTTTTGACTTTTTTATTATTTGTTAGTCAATCCGCCGTAACATTACATATTCTGTGAAAATTTCAAGTGGCTATCTACGGTATCAATTTCGAACGGTATCACGGTTCGAAAGATACAGCCGTTAATAGGTAGGACAGACAGACGGACGGACGGACAGACAGACACCGTAGGTTTAGTAATAGGATCCCGTTTTTTGCCCTTTGGGTACGGAACCCTAAAAACTGGTACCGAAACTATGGTTACGATGAAGTCTGAAGCAGATATATAGACATATACAATATATCTGGTACCGAAACTATGGTTACGATGAAGTCTAAAGCAGATATATAGACATATACAATATATTATATCTGGTACCGAAACTATGGTTACGATGAAGTCTGAAGCAGATATATAGACATATACAATATATCTGGTACCGAAACTATGGTTACGATGAAGACTGAAGCAGATAGATAGATATATACAGGGCTACTCTTAAGCAGTTAACAGTCACTTCTAGAGTTAGCCTACTATAACTGCGGTAAAAGAATTCACTGGTACCGCTTGAGAATATTGAATTTATTTCTCCAGGGATACTTTATACAATTACTGTACTGGCCAGCGGAGGTGCCGCAGCGGGAACCTATTAAAATATTAAAGATAAGATCAAATTTTAGTGTGGACGAGGTGGGCCGGTCGGCATAAACAAGAATCATATCCCGGCCACTTCTCGCTTTCTCTCGTATGGTTTTTGTATTAACAATTGTTTCTAATTACGAGTTGATCAAACATTCAATTCGATATTGTCTGTAATCATTTTACAAATTTTAATTTTATTTGTAATTTGTTATTTAATTGGCTTCTGATTATTAAGTGATTAGAGCAGGTTCTGTTTCTTGTTACTGGTTAGTAAGCGTGTAGATTATCTCAACCTATATCATTCAGCCTTCTCCAACTCGAGATGAAAAGAAAATTATAGAAATTTGTTTAACTCATTTCAGGTGAAAATGAAAGATTATTTAAGGTATTTTTGAGAACAATGAGATGAGCTCCCCGGTCTCCAAGGGCCCAAAGACTCGACCCCAAACGGCTCAAATGTGTGACCACTGCCGAGGTTAGCATATTTGCGCCGCTTGTGCTGCTATGCCGAAACTATAATAAAATTAATGTAATATTATTATGTACCTATTACGTATATCATACTTTAGGATACACTATGCCAAAAATTACTTATATTACTCATCATTCCAAAATACTCGAAGCTAAGAGCTAGTCTTAGCTGTGTTTTTGGTTTATGACTTGTCAACTACATGTGATCTGGGTTTATGATGCCGCCATTGTCCTTCATGGGGTATCATGGTCCGTAACGGAGCGTGCATTAGTTATGATTAGTTATTATATTCGGTAAAAGAAGCCCCAGTTTCTATGATTTCAATGATTTACTTATGCCATATATGGTAAACACGCAAATTGGCTATCTGATGGTAAGCAGTGACCGTCGACTATTGATACTTGTAACACCAGAGGCATCACAACTACGTTGCCAACCCTTTAAAAATCTATTAACTCGCCTTTTGAAGAACAAATTTACGAGCTAGTTGGTAGCTATTAGTGACCATCAGGTTAACCGCACTGCTCTAGCTTGCCCAATCCTTAATATATATTTTTTTATCAGTAAATGGATACTGTTAAAAAATCAAACAATAGTTACTTATCAGTAAACAGCGATTTAAATTAATCTTAAAGTATGATTTTATTACAAATAATCCTAACATGACTGCTATTTTCTTATCCGCTGTGTCGTAGAGCAATAAAAACTCTAAACGACTGGGAGGTGGTCAGGCACAGTGAATAACTGCCGGAGGGCCTCATCTGCGTAATATACGACAGCGGCTGAGTATACTTTTAATTAGGATCTGCCTACCGACCCAACAAGACCTCTATTTGTTTAACCGAATGCAAAGGAGCAAGATGAAAACGAAACGATAACTGCTTTCACGAATGCTCGAGTCGTGGTTTTATTTGTGGATCTTCCGTTAGAAAGATTTACTCACAGATGCCGCAGAACGGGTTAAGTGCCACAATCAATTGAGCTAACAGAATTAACTACAGATCGAGTCGAGGGGACCTTAAACAATGTCGAATTGCGACATTTCTGCTTAAAGAAATACGCACAAGTAGGTTCGCAAACACGAATTAGCGCATAATCTTGTTTGAAATATTTACTTCCGAGATTTTTCCTGTAGCTTTTGTTGTTACAAAGTTAGAAGGTTGAGCCTAATAAGATTAATTATGTTGCTGTCATCGCAAATTAAAGTTCCCTTCAAGATTTTAATAAGGCCATTGTCGGAGCGGAACTTCAAAATGTATGCAAATTGCTAAGTTTTAAGCGAGTGTTTTGGTATAACATTTTTAACATAAGTTCACATTCATTCTAAAGAAACTGGTTGCATGAATGTTGAAAGGAAATTCAATAGTACCTAATACCCTGGAGTGGGTCCGATCTGTAAGTTTCAATTAAAATTCTTACGACTTCGCTACCGCTGTTGAATTGCTCCTATGATGCCCGTCGTTTTGCATAAATGCCCGCCAGCTGTTTACAATAATCGATGATATGTTTTTACGAGTTACATTTTCAATTTATTGATATTCATTCTCGGATGGACAATTTATTTGTATCGATGATGTTTCATAAGACTTCTGTTTCTTTTTATCGCCGGTCCGCTGACGGGTTTATGACAGTGAGTCAGCTTTTAGATGGCGCATTAGATCTATTGTTAATTAACGTTTAATAAATCATCATCATCATCATCATCAGCCAGAAGACGTCCACTGCTGAACATAGGCCTCCCCCTTTAACCTCCACACTGAACGACAGCCTGCCCCCTGCATCCACTGGATGCCCGCGACTCTCACAATGTCGTCGGTCCATCTAGTGGGAGGCCTCCCTACGCTGCGTCTTCCGGTTCGTGGTCTCCACTCCAGAACTGTTGAGTTTAATAAATATGATAGTCGAAGTAAACGATTACAAATGAAGATTCATGAATAGACTCAAACTTGAATCGTCATTTGACTCGTAGGTGGAAGACAATGAAATAAAAAAGTAAGCGTTCATTCTCTTTGTTTCTGTGTTAAGCTCATTCTGAATTGTCGCTTTTTATTTGTTGGGTCTCCAAATCCTGTCGAAACGTAACCTCTAGAGCATTGACTCGGGTATAGTCAGATGTATTGTGTTGGCGCAACTAACCGACGACAGCGGGTTGAGAACTGCTTTTCACATCCCGGTAAGATAAGTGCATTTGCTTGTAGCGGCAAGGCGCGCCGCGGTGATCGCCTCGCCAGTCCGCCTGAATGGGCGCGCATTTTTTATTTATATACGCCCTTTTGTAATTAACGATAGTAAAAAGAAATATATCTTTTGATTTATAGGTATCATATCATTCTTTCTTCGAGCTGGTTCGGATGTTCCAAAACTTTGCTTTCATTTTACTTTAATTTCAAAGTGAACGGATAAAGTTGGATGATCAGAACTTGTGGTCTATACGTTTTTAGATGAAAAAAAAAACTTCCTATTTACTATGAATTTCAGGTCCATTGTTGACGGTATATCAGTATATTGTCTTAAGAATTGTATACCCACAAAGAGGTTTACTAAAACGGATTTGATCGCCTAGGCTACTTAAGTAATAATCAATCTTCATATTTTAAAAAAAGCTGTTTCTTAACGATTTATTACATTATTTTAACACGACAGCTTCACGATTTCCTAGATGCACGACCGTCGTGAAAAGTTGATATACTCGAGAATTATAATATCGTTTATAACGATAAACGTAAAGTGGGCATAAAAACATTGAACATATCAATGCACCTACGCGTCGAGTTAGCGCTACAAACGCGATAATGCTAATACAAACAAATAAAATGGCGAAGGAACGAAACGAAAATTGAACGAAGCGTTGATAAAATAAGAGAATTTAGGAGTAAAGCGTGAGGAATGAGACATCGACGCAAGAGTGCAGAGGCGGTGGAGCAGCTGACACCTGTCATCACGCAATTTATTAGCTGCTCCGAAATAACAGAGTCACTGAACGTTCAAACAAAATGAAGAGACAACGCTCTATTAACGACACGTACCCGCAGTGCACCCGTTAACATGGCCACAATTAAACGCACAATGTTCACCCGACTGCACAACAAAATTTATACATTACCGATTGTACACTTTGTCATTATAATACTTTAGTGCGCCATTAAACCTGCGATCATTTTTACGACCGCTGATGAATGGTTCTTATTAAAACATTTATGCGGTAATTGCAGCTTTTGTCCAAGACGATTGTGTGCTTCTTGTATGGAATTATCAAATTAGGAGAAGCGCATCCCAATTGAGTTATATTCGTCTGATTTTCGTTGAGTTAATTTATTATTTTTGTAGTTGTTTACGAACAGTGAATAATGTGACGGTATTTGTCAGTGTTATAATTAATTTAGTTTGGTTAGTGGCACACGCCAAAGAGATGACAATATCCTCGAGTGTCAGCGCGTTCCATCCTGATGCACTGTTCTAGCGCTTAATAACTGTCGACGTATGTTTGCGTCACGCAGACTGCAATGCTTACGATAATAAATTGCTTCTTATTTTAGAAATTCTCACTCGCCATACTTTATATCTGTACGAGAGTATCGTTTAATAAATGTGACCGACACACATTTCACGAAACTGACATTTGACGACTGATTACTTTATTGCCGGTGCGAAGTATTTGTTAATTGAGATTGATGTTAGTATTTTTGGTGGAAGATTTTTTTTACATGATTCAATTTAAAATAAGCTTGATTATATTCTTAGATAATAATATTTAAATACGTCACAGTAAGGTTGTTAATATCGCACGCCATGAGCTCGAAGCAAGTGCCGCGAGTGTAATGCTAGTGTTCATACTTCCTTGGCTCTTATGTCAACTGGACCCACCCCAAACTAGACCCGCGGGATTAATTGGCAAATTCATTCATTTTATTTTCGATTGGATCCGTATTTAAATTGAAGAAAAAAGTGTAATAATTACGATATAATTAATAATAATAAGACGTGTATAGAAAATTATCAAGACAAACAGAAATAATACACCATGACTCGATGATATTAATTCATTTAATAATCACAGTCTTCAATTAATATTTACTTATAATTAGTCAAAGTGAAACTAAATAACCCAAAAACCACAGTTGTTATTTCTTTAACATAAAAAATCAACAATATAGGTTTAGGTTTAAAGAAATTTATTACCACAAAGACAATTATTTGTCACTTAAGTGATAACATGTTTAACTTAAATAATAATAGTGTCCGTCGTCGCATGCACTAAGAAATTGAGAAAAGAAACTATAAATACTTAAACGCTAAATAAATAGTAACAACTAATACACACAATACATAATAATTTGTGAAGTACCCACTTCACGCATTTGTTATTATAGTGAATTATCTGAGATAATGTGTTGAGCCAATTGTTTTTTAAATGCGTGAAATGAGTTTACATTTTTTATATGTGGGGGTAGTTGGTTGAAAAGTCGCGCTCCTTCAATAGTAAGCATTGTTTTGCCGTAATTTGTTCGATGCTTTGGTATGACAAGGAAGCTAGCTCGCCGAGTTCCGAGAGAATATAAAACCAAACTACATGTAAAATGTGTAAAAACATAGATACTTAATTTATTACCAATATTAAAAGAAACCCGGGACCAGGGACCAGGGACCCGGGTATGTCCTAAAACTGCGACCAGAACCACCGGAGGATGGGCAGCAGCGTCCTGTTAGTACACGGTGAACGTACTGCGATCTCCAAGCCGCCTGCCAAGCGTGGGGATTATGGCAACACCCCTCTAAGAGGGAGGCCTTGTTCAGCAGTGGACATTTAATGGCTGATGATGTGTATGTGTGTATGTGATTAAAAGAAAACATATGATGCGATGCTGCCTCCCGACTTCAAATAAGGAGGAAATTTCTCAATTCGATCCGTTTTTTTTTTGTCTTCAAATAAACTTGATACTGATATGACTGCTGATAAAGAGATTACAAGGAACATAGATAAAAAAAAACATAGTTGTATATAGTTTATGTACAACACAAGTGTTTTCGTGCCCAGAGCGGGCACGAAAAATCGTCACCGCTTTATGGTTGATATTACGAAAACCCGTACGAAGCGCTTTGATTCCACATTTATTATGCGAACTGCTAGTCTGTGGAATTCGCTGCCTGAATGGGTGTTCCCCGATGGTTACAATCAGGGCGTCTTCAAATCACGAGTGAATCGGTTCCTTCTAGGCAAGCGTGCTCCAACGTAGACCGCATCATCGCTTAACATCAGGCGTGATGGTGGTCAAACGCAAGCCTATTATTTATTTTAAAAAAAAAGTGTATTCAAATAGATTCATTGAGCAAAGGCAAATTACCAGAGGCGGGTCGGGCGTTCGGTCGCACAGTTATTACAGGGCCTCATCTTTGTACACGCATGGGGTATAGCACTGATGGGATATTAAGGTTATTACCAACGGCGAAATTGGCCTGCGACCGCTGAGGAAGCTGCCCACAGAGACCTATTAGTGGTATTACATATTTCATATGATCCACCGTCGATCGACGATTATGGGTGTATTAAAACGCCGTCCAAGCGTCTCCCGATCATGGGAATATGCACGAGACTCACTTTTACCTACGTTTTTTACAGTTTAGTTGGTAATTCGGTGATCACGAGATCGGCCGGAGTACATTATGGATACTACTCCGAAACTTTAATGCTAATCCAATTTTTGCTCCGAGACCGTGAGATTGAGCAACATTGAGAGAAGTGGAATAAAAATTACAAAAAAAAAATACAGTAGTTAAAGTTTCATGCACACCAATTTTTTGTAAATTCTCGGGTCTAGCTTGGACAATCAATAGGCATTGGTGGGGCCGAAACCAAAACCAAGAGGCCCTGTTAAATACAAAAATGGAATGTGTATAAAATGGAATATGAAATTAACTATTGTATAGTATAGTATGGACCCGGGTATGTCCTAAAACTGCGACCAGAACCACCGGAGGATGGGCAGCAGCGTCCTGTTAGTACACGGTGAACGTACTGCGATCTCCAAGCCGCCTGCCAAGCGTGGGGATTATGGCAACACCCCTCTCTAAGAGGGAGGCCTTGTTCAGCAGTGGACATTTAATGGCTGATGATGTGTATAGTATAGGATAACAAGAACTGGGCTATTGAGGTAAACAACTAGTGGATATATTGTCTTATTTATTTAATTATTAAGGTTTCACATGGATATTTACATTATTCCATACACTGTTATCTTATAAATGAACTTAACTAAATGTTATATGACGCAGCGTAGGTAGGCCTCCCACTAGATGGACCGACGACATTGTGAGAGTCGCGGGCATCCAGTGGATGCAAAAGGCAGGCTGTCGTTCAGTGTAGAGGTTAAAGGGGGAGGCCTATGTTCAGCAGTGGACGTCTTCTGGCTGATGATGATGATGATGAAATGTAACTTTTAAAGGCAGCTTGCATGACTTGTTACCTACGTTCATCATCATCATCAGCAGCCATTAAACGTCCACTGCTGGACAACGACCTCTCTCTTAGAGAGGGGTGTTGCCATAATCCCCACGCTTGGCAGGCGGCTTGGGGATCGCAGTACGTTCACCGTGTACTAATAGGATGCTGCTGCCCATCCTCCGGTGGTTCTGGTCGCAGTTTTAGGACGTGCCCGGGTCCTACGTTCGTACGTGTAGATTTTCACCTGTCCTTATCGTATAATCCTCTCTTAGCTGATGTCCGCACCGCTGAAGGAATCTATCTACCAAATATTAATGTTAAGTAATTTTCGATACTTCGTGATAAGTCAGTCGTAGCGAGTTTCGCTGTTATTTGTGTCGATTTTCATACTGAGATTTTAGGTCAAAGGAAATAGTAGTAATTTCTATGTAATAAACCCTATTTTCTTTGTTTCAGGACCCCTTCACGGTAAGAAATACCAGTAAAAGCTCGTGAAACAATTGCCTGCAAGTGATATAAAACGATCTACTCAGCGGGCAATGGAGAGAGCTATGCTCGGAGTTTCTTTGCGCGATAAAATCCGAAACGTGGATATTCGCCAAAGAACCAGAGTCACCGACATAGCTGTTGAAATTTGCAAGTTGAAGTGGCAATGGGCAGGCCACATCGCTCGAAGAACCGATAACCGATGGGGAAGAAAGGTTCTGGAGTGGAGACTACAAACCGGAAGACGCAGCGTAGGGAGGCCTCCCACTAGATGGACCGACGACATTGTGAGAGTCGCGGGCATCCAGTGGATGCAAAAGTCAGGCTGTCGTTCAGTGTGGAGGTTAAAGGGGGAGGCCTATGTTCAGCAGTGGACGTCTTCTGGCTGATGATGATGATTTAACTACTTATGATATTGGTAAGTAGTAGCAGTGTCATATAATGTATGACCATCGAAGAGCGTTACTAGGATTTTCTTGAGGGGGCAGTTGGGGGCAAATGCTACGTTATTTAAAATTATTTAACGCTTAGGTTTAGAGGCTCTTTGAACGAGTCTTACCCATTCTTCTTTTGGCACTTCCCCTCCCTGCCCGACGCCTACGCCTTTGTCTGTTTACGTTTGGCCACCAACTCGCGTTATGGTAAGCGACGGTGTGGAAGAAGATGGAACACGTTAATCTAGAAGAATTCTATTCGCTCTAGCCTGGAATATGCCTAGATTGTAGTTCTTTAGAAACAAGGATGATGGCAGGGAGTTCCATTCTTAGGCAGTAGGTATCATAAATGACGACTCAAATCGTTGAGTATGAATCTTTGTAATTTTCACGAGGAAAGGGTGGTAGTGTGCAGTCTTTCTACTAGTCTTGTAGTAAAAGGGGGAGGGAGGGTGGAATGTAAAGGTCATGATGCTCTTCCAGACACTCGCTGGAACGGAGGACGCAATAGCTGTTTATCGATGTTCCACATAGAGAATATTGGTAAAACTAAGTCTTTAAAATATTCTGTTTCGCAGGCTTAAAATTGCTAGCACTAGTAACTGAACTTTTTAATTTATTTATTTTTCTCTTCCCGGTGACGTCGTTTGCTGCGAATCTGGGATATACAGGGTGTGAGTATATTAAGTTTAGTTTTGTTACAATATTTTCGATTAATAAATGTTACTGCTGCTAATTTTACTTTAGTTCTCTGTTATGTTTTAATGATTTTCACTGAAAATACGATTTAGCTATCACAAGTAAGGGTTTAGGCATCAATTTATGATTCACGTTTCTAAGTTTAACTTTTGAATTTACGTGAGGAACGGTCCAAAATAACTGACAAATTAGATATTTGTATTGGCTATTTGATTAGTTCCCAGTTCGTACAATACCCAATTCGATCAACGGATAGTTGATGATCAGTTCGTACAATGCTTAAAAAAGGAAACCTGGGTACAATGAGTTTAAATTTTCGTATGATTTGTAAAGTACCAGGAGGCCAGAAGTTAAAAGGAGGGTCTTACTGCAGACCATATTCTGAACGTACGGATATAATGTCATTACTAATTTGAGGATATTACGTGGATATTCGCCAAAGAACCAGAGTCACCGACATAGCTGTTAAAATTTGCAAGTTGAAGTGGCAATGGGCAGGCCACATCGCTCGAAGAACCGATAACCGATGGGGAAGAAAGTTTCTGGAGTGGAGATCACGAACCGGAAGACGCAGCGTAGTGAGGCCTCCACTAGATAGACCGACGACATTGTGAGAGTCGCGGGCATTGAGTGGATGCAAAAGTCAGGCTGTCGTTCAGTGTGGAGGTTAAAGGGGGAGGCCTATGTTCAGCAGTGGACGTCTTCTGGCTGATGATGATGATGATGATGACTAATTTGAGGTATAAATTCACGCGGTTTATTTCGCCTTTGTATCGATTGTCGCTGATATTCACCTACGCAGTAGGTAGTAAGTAGATCAACGTCACTCTGAAACTATCTACATAATTACACACATAAGCTGGTTGACACGACGATAATTAGTGGCGTGGAAGACGCATCGTTCCGCGGATCCTAATTGATGTACATGCAAACGCAATCAATATGACGTGGTACCGGATATAGCGCTAGCACGGCGATACGGTTCGCGGCCTGCAGAGTGGTCATTGTGTCGTGCCTTGCCACAACGCCATCACACTAACATCTATAAATATAATATATCTATCTATATCTTAGAATAACTACACAAAGAAACCAAGTACATTCGCAAAATTTAAGCCATTCAAATGGTGTCATATGTCTCCAAAAAAAAAATATATAAAAATTTTACTATGACAATTTGCGCGGTGAAATCGTACCACAACAAATCAGAAAAGCAGCATAAGAGTTATGGTGTGACATTCCACAGGTAATCCATTAATTTTCTTGCTTAATTCGTTTAAAATACCAATAGAAACGTATGCTACAAAGCGAATTTGTAGCTTACGTTTTGAGAAGGCGTTGTTTGGAAACAATATTACATTACACTTTTATTACACTTTTAATAACTCAAGAGTGGCTGGTCCGAATTTTAAGATCTTTGAATTGCTGGATACCTTTCCGCCCCGAATAGCAGTATAAATATTGAAATATCGATAAAAAGAATTATTAATTCATTTACCATGCATTTTATATGGAATGGCTAGAATTTGAGTCTTATACATTGACATAAAAAAAGTAATTGTCATCTAAGTCAATAAGAGTTAAAAAAACTAAGTTTACTTAATTTTTCGTGTAGTTCTTATAAAAGATTAAAACTTTAACCAAGTACTCATGTATGTACTCGTATTTACATTAAAATAAATAGTACCTAATATATTAGATAGATTGGTATATATTTCGGGGTTAGATTTTTTACTTTAGATACTAATTGGTAGCAAAATTCATTGGCCTAAAAGTAATTTGTAAGACGTCTAGCTTAAACAAAATTTTATCTTAAACGTTAAAGGCTCGTTTGACACAGACAAGAGATTTATATCGGGCAAATTATAAAGCTTTGCTTTGTGCACGGACCACGTAATCCAGTTTAAAATTTATTGGGTTAGCCGACAATAAATTTGTTAAGTCTGTAGACCGCTGACCCGGAAACGTCTACTTAATGAGATTTTTATTTTAAGGACTATCGAAGGACCTTCTTAATTCTTGAAATCCGGCATCGTCTATTTTATTTATATATATTATCACAGTAAAGATTTTTTTTTAAATTAGAACGGCTGTGAAGGCATTTTTGTAAGAAATTTGTTGTAGCCAATTGCACCCATATAAACGAAACGTCAGTCATTCGAAATCAGTTAGCAACTGTGATGCGGATAAAGAACTTTGAGACCTAACCCAAAAAGGTAAGGTCCGAGTTCTTTGGATGCGGAGTTCGACGCGTTAACATAAATAAGAATGTTCAATCAAGGTTCTGTCATAATGCCTGGCGACAGATATTCCTTCTCATTTCCGTTCAATTTACTTCTCTTTTCTGTGTATATTATACTGTAATTTATGTATACGAAAGTTTTTTTTTGTCTCTAGTTCTAACTTGTTAGTACAAAAAATGTACTAATGTAATCAAGGTTCTGTCATAATGCCTGGCGACAGATTTTCCTTCTCATTTCCGTTCAATTTACTTCTCTTTTCTGTGTATAATATACTGTAATTTATGTATACGAAAGTTTTTTTTTGTCTCTAGTTCTAACTTGTTAGTACAAAAAAATGTACTAATGTAATCAAGGTTCTGTCATAATGCCTGGCGACAGATTTTCCTTCTCATTTCCGTTCAATTTACTTCTCTTTTCTGTGTATATTATATTGTAATTTATGCAAGCGAAAGTTTTTTTTTGTCTCTAGTTCTAACTTGTTTTTTGTTTTGTTCCCGCATGTCATTTCCTGACGCCTACTTACGCTGTTGTCGGACCATATGCAGTATGTGAGTATTTTAATTACTTCTAAATTATACTTAAGTACTGTAAATATGCATACTATGCTCGAGCCTCGTCGGTATCTTTGTTATAGTCACAAGAACATAACTCGCTTAATTAGTCTGTAAGTGCTATTAAGTGCTATTGTGCTATTAAACAAAATGCCAGCTTATGACTCTGTGTAGGAGACACCCGGGTAAAGCGCATAACCGAGGTAAAGACTTCGACCAAAATAAAATGAATGGACGGGCCATAACCATTGTATTTGCTCAGTAAAAACGAGTCAAAACCTTCGGACATATACTTTAACACCTAATAATAACCATGTACAGTACATTTGTTACAAATAATAGATAGAGGTTTTTTGTTGCGTATCTACACTTCGGGAAAGCACACGAAGGCATAATTTTGTCAGATGTTTCGTTATCATGTAACAATAGTCACGTGTCGCACTTCCTACGGCTAGAGACCGACTGAACGGGAGCGGGCGCCGGCGCTCATTTTGCAATGTTCAAAAACGAGCTTCTTCTGGGCCCGTCCATTAATTTTATTTTGGTCGAAGACCTAAATATTATTTTTGTCATTGCCGAAACTAGGCAGGGATTGTTTATAATACATAAGCATTAAAATATAATCAGATACATTTTCGGTAGTAGATTATTTTGAAATAGAGCGTTTAATTAACAGTGAGGTTGATGCAAATGGGTTTAGCTTGTTATCGAGAGCAGCTTGCTGGCGCTTGAGAGTCCAATCTATGGACGCATTATTCATTCAGCTCCAAAATGCCTCTGCCAATATTGACGTGGTCACCACCGAGAGATACATAAATACGTACGTAGAAAATCGTGCCTGTAGCCAATGTGCCCTGCAAATTAACAGCGCTTCCCTCGGGGCCAATATTTCTCCGGGCGACGTCGAACCTAGGACCGCCCGCCACTAACTACCCCACTGAATCAGCGACGATCACGCCTACATCTTGTACATACGACGATTGGTACGTAACTCGTACCCTCGCCTCGGATAGAGCAATATATATTCGAAAGAATCTTAACTGCCGAATAGGCGGCTTTTCACCTGGGACAAGTGCTTTCCGAGGCCATAACCTCAAATAGATATAGCCGCAGGAAATCGGACTGAATCTTACATGACTTGATTTGCGAGTAAATCATAAACTAGTTAATCAAGTGTAAATAAACCAAATAAAACATTTGCTCGATATAGATAAATCCGATGTCAAAGATATGGTTGATGACTTAGTGTAAATTAGATATAAGTACTAAACATAAAACATGAGACACCCCAAATGAAATAATTTGATACAAACAAGAAGTTTTAATTTGATTAATTTCTATGTTACTTCAAGTCACTAATAAAACCGACCAGTTGTATAAGCTATAATAAACCTGTAGTTAAATATGAACCTTTATCTAAAATGTGGTTCGTTAAAATTATGCTTTACTTACCATAACGTTTTAAATATTAAAATGACCAACGCACCGATGATAGCAAGCTAATTCCTATAACTATGCTAATAACACCTACCTTCTCCAAAATATAATCTTTAATCTGGATGCAAATCATCCTAATACGTTCCGATTATAAAGAGCTATAATTTCGGTATTATATTGACCATCAGAGTGTTTTACATATATAAAAATAAAAGGCTGGCAATCAAGCAATTTGTTTCTCGACCTACTAAACTCTTTTCGTGATGGAATCGTGCAACGATCTTTGGTTCTTAATAAGCAGGCTTCATAATTTAGTATCGATTTTGAAATAGCGGTATTATTTATAATTAAGGTAATTTTGGGAGACTGTGCAGCTTCTATTTAATTTGGCGATTTGTAACGTGTCCTGGGAGCTTAAGGACAACTGCTATTGCGGCACCTAATCCGCTCAGTTGGAAAATCACGCGACCGCAAACCGTATCTGGGCGCTATAAGGTTCACGTTCGAGTGATTATCCAACTGAGAGGATTAGGTGCCGCAATAGCAGTTGTCCGTAAGGCCCCTGGTCAATTGCCCGTTTGTTTCAGACCGCGATGCATTGGGCTTGCAAGCGGGGCGATGAAAATTTAGTGAAACTATTGGGTGGTATCGCTCGGCACGTAGTCAACGAACGATCGGTGAGTGAACACAACATGAGAGCTTACCATTTTTACGCTAGAATTTTCATTTGTTTTATTATCTCCACAGAAACAAAAGTAGCCGTATCGCACGGTTGTTGTTATATCTAAAGTAATATGACATTCGTTAAGAAGTACGATAACTATCTGTTCTATAATGCAAGCACTAATATTACAAATACGACAATTTGTGTCTTAGCTTATGTTTATTCATAACGCCTGGACAGACTTCAATGATATCTACACATAGTGTAGAGGAAAGGTTGAGGAAATCTATAGGATCCTATTGAATGTGTTAACCTTAACAAAAGGCGAGATGGCGATCAAACGCAAACCTTTTATCTATACTAATATTATAAAGAGGAAGATTTGAAGTTAAATGATTATTTACGGGATATTTACCGTGGTAAGGTATGCACCATGCACCATGTACACGGGAAGATGTCTTCCCGTGAACATGGTGCATGTAACTACGCCGAAATATCGGGAGCTCATTCCACAACCTTACCACGGTAAATATCCCGTAAATAATCATTTAACTTTAGTGAACAACCGTGATAGTTTAAAACAGTGTTAGGAAAGATTTGATTGTTTGTTTGTTTGCATTGAATAGGCTCCGAAACTACTGAACCAATTTGAAAAATTCTTTCACTGTTGGGAAGCTACACTATCCCCGGGTGACATAGGCTATAATCTATACCCGTGCGAAGCTGGGGCGGACCGCTAGTAATAATATATAAATAAATAAAAATGTAGTAAATTTCATAATTTATGTGAAATATCTGTATAACCATTAAATTACGCTGAACTTAATGTATGGCTCAAAGTGTAGCCTATAGAGCCCCTCAAAGGTATAATAAGCCTGTATATATAAGTATATATCACATTATTTAAAAAAAACTCTCGGGACCAAGTGGATGCGAATAGCGAGAAACCGGGGAGAGTGGCATAAACAAAGGGAGGCCTATACCCAGCAGTGGGTCACTCAGGGCTGATGATGATGATATATCACATTTATACGCGCCTCTCTTCTCAAACTAAGAACTCCAGTAAGCTTATGGGATAGCAATTTGTCTGTAAATGGGAATCGAGAATAATGTGTTAGCACTAAACTACTTAATCGTACACTTAACGCGTTACCTAGAAGCTTTAATACTCAATCAAATCTACTTGCTGGTGATTATTCTGGCTGGTTTACGGAATCGTTAAATTGGTCGTTACACTCTTTTTCATGTGGCGTGGGTCGTCGCCGACGGAAACAGAATGGGGTAAGTCTTTGCTTTTATTGCTGAACTACTTGTGGATTCGAGGGAAGCGATAGTAAACTTATCCGTGTACCACTCACATTTTAATGTTTCTCTTTTACTAATAAAGCTAAAGACGTTTTATGTTAGTTTTATGTAACGTTGTCTCTGACGAACATGTAACGTTTAAAAGCAATATTTTTACAGTACCTATCTTCTAACTTTGAACTATCTACTTTAGAATTAATAACATTGAAATTTTTTGTTTGTCAAATATGAATACTAGTCGTAAATAAGATGGGTGTCTTCAAGTCGAGAGTGAATAGGTTTCTTCTAGGCAAGCGTGCTCCATCGTAGACCGCATCATCGCTTAACATCAGGCGAGTCGGCGGCCAAGCGCAAGCCTATCTATAATAAAAAAAAAAAAAAAAAAAAAAAATAAGACGAGAAATGTATTTTCATCACTTTGAAGGTACTGTTACGGTTTTTGTGCTCTGTCACTTGCTTGCACATTTGGAGACAAAGCAGTGTCACAGATAGCGTTCAGCGCAATGTGCACCGCCATCCGTGTGTGTACATGAACCAGTGGTCGAATTGGACTTACTCACAAACCGGAACGCATTTCCCTTCAACCCTTGCGAATTTTTAACCGACTGTCCAAGAAGGAGGGTAATTGTTTTGGGTTGTATGTAAGTATGTTTTTGGGTTCCTGTAGTATCTCCTGTAGCCTCAACGGCTTGACCGATTTTGACGAGTGATTTTGTTGGATTCCTTTACGAAACGGAACGGTAATTTCACGAACCGGAACAAAGTTCCGGTGCGTTCCGGTCCATTTCAAGCACTGACATGAACCATTTACATACTCTTTCGACCCATATTATCTCTATCTGTAGCGTCTGTCTGTCTGTCTGTATGTCTGTATGGCCGCTAACTCCTCCTAAACCACGCAACGGATTTTGATGCGGTTTTCACCATCAGTTAGATACATTTTCAAGGAAGGTTTATATATATAACTAGCGACCCGCCCCGGCTTCGCACGTAAATTACACCCGTGCGAAGCCGGGCGGGCGGGTCGCTAGTATTATCATAATTAAGTCATCCCATCACCCATCCCAATTACAATTACCCATCACAATTAAGTCAGACACTAGATTAGACTAGATTTAGAACCCATACACGTGCAATTTTGTATGTCTAGAAAAGTCCTAGGCTATATAGTAGCCTGGGGCCTGACTATTATCATAAAAAATTTAATGTCTTGAGATAAACACGGCCGGAACAAAAAAATTACACTCATTCATAAAAAATAACCCCCCTTCTAGTTGACTAAGAAACTATAAATTTGGCAAAAGACAAAATATGTATCATAAAACGACTCTACGGGTGATTTTTCGGAAAAGTTACAATGGTTTCAAAAACTTTAAGTAACTCCTAATTCTGTCTCGTATGGGTTATAAGACGGTACCTATACCGCTTTCGAAAAAAGGTCTTAGGCGTGTTTAGGTTTCCTCGGAATCTTTAAAAGATACCTAACTGCATTGTGTAGCCGGGTTATGTGAGATTGCATCCACTAAGTAAATATTCAAGTAATATTTGTAAAACTCCTGTTAACATTTCAAGTTTTTTTTTTTTATAAATAATAGGCTTGCGTTTGACCACCATCACGCCCGATGTTAAGCGATGATGCGGTCTACGTTGGAGCACGCTTGCCTAGAAGGAACCGATTCACTCGTGATTTGAAGACGCCCAGATTGTAGCCATCGGGGAACACCCATTCAGGCAGCAAATTCCACAGATTAGCAGTTCGCATAATAAATGTGGAATCAAAGCGCTTCGTACGGGTTTTCGGAATATCAACCATAAAGCGGTGACGATTTATCGTGCCCGCTCAGGCAGTCCGATAGAAAAATGGGCAGGAGGGAATTAGATCGTGCAGATCCGATGCACACTCTCCGAAATGTATCCGATAAAAATTTATCTCGCATTGAACTTGTACCGCTTGTTTAGTATGTGAAAAAAAAGTTTTTCCTGGGTTGCAATATTCTTCAAGAAATAAACAGACTAAAGTGTGCCGATCAATCAAATCTAGAAGTCTGTTTTATTAATAAAAACTTGTTTTTGTCGACTTTTAGAAAGAAAGAAAGAAAGAAAGAAAAAGCTTATTTGTGACCAAATTAGGTTTTTTAAAAAATAGCTTATTGACTAGTTAAAATATTAGGTCACAAATCGGCCCCAACTCAGCATAATGCCGGCTGTTAACCAGCGCTGGTCTTCCGTTGGAGCCGTTTAGTGATGTCTCGGTACAAACACACATACAGACGTCACGTATTTTAGACGTCATCAAATTTCAATTACCTATAAAACTTGAAGCGAAATTTTGCTATAAAACAGTAAAATATATGTTAAATAAAGTTCGTGTTGCAGCTGTCGTTTTTATATTCCGCAATATCTAAGTATTTGAGTTTAATATCTATCGTGTATATTCTGTGTAAGTATTAGAAACGCGAACGGGGGCGATACGATATAATATGAAACGAGATGCGAGCAGATGTTCAACCCTTCGCCGCATTATAACAAGGATGCAGTATGGGCAAGATCCTACAAGCAAAAACATATACAACAACATAGCTCAAGGCCCTGTGGCGAAAATGCTATAAAACACACACACTCAGAGCCATAACAGATAAATATTTAAATGTCTGCCCGATCGTTAATTACATCCGATCTCCTGCTCTGCTTGTGCGAACCGATGTGGAATACGCTGCCAGAATGGTGGTAGTTCCCGATAGTCTTCAAGTCGCGAGTGAGTCGGTTTCTTCTAGGCAAGCATACTTTATCGTAGACTTCATCATCGCTTAACAAGACCAACAAGGCGGTCAAGCGCAAGCCCATTTATACAATAAAAAAGGAGACATGCAATACAACCTAAGCCAATTTAGTCGTCCATATAAACTTTACTGAAAACAGACGATTCGAAATACTCTTAAATTCCCTTTGCTTCATAGCGTGCAGTAATTCGCTTTTATGCACAATGTGTCGACCAGATAGCTCATTAGCAACTTCATACTTGGCCCGATATCTGGATAAACCTACCAAAAGCACATGGTCAGCAACGAAAAGCGTTGATCCAACCATAGACTCGCAAACTAGGGAAACTCTCGGGGTCTATCTTATTAAAGGTCTGTGCTTTTGATCATTTTTTAAGTGTCATAAGCTTATCAGAAACGGAAGCCAAATTTTTTGAAAAAAATTAGAATTGAAACCACGCGTTGTGTTAACGAGGGATGTGATTTTTTTATTCGACTTTTCGGGATTTCTTTAGTTTGTCGGTCATTTTGCATAAAATACTCAGGCGTTTAAAAAATTTAACCCTTGTTAGTTTGTGTCCTTGTCCATACTGTGTCTCCATAAGTTTTATGTATATTTCAAATAGACCGAGGCTGCGTGTAACTCGCTCCCACTCGAGTAGAAATATTTTATATCAGATACGATCGCAAAGGTGCGATCTTCGAGACTTGCTTGTATATTAAAACTAGCTGTTCGACGTTGTTTAGCTGCAATTTTTAGTTTTTGACGCTAAACGTATTCCGTACAAATGTCAACAGAAAACTCGGAGTTATAGGAACTCCCAAAATGCTTAGCAATAAAAGTAATCATTTTCGTAATGGAATTCGTTTCGTTATAAATGTGTTTTAATTTTAAACCGACTTCAAAAACGTTATACTCAATTCGATATTTGATTTCCGATCAATTCGATTATTCATAATTTTCACAAAAATAATAAAATATTACATTTAAATTTCAAAAATGCGAGTGTGTGTTTGAGAAGGTTAAAATAAATTTTAATATTACACATCTCATACAAATTTGATAACATAACTAGTAAAACGTCTAGCAAATTAAATCCCATACAAATAAATAGCAATCTAGCAATTACCTCTTTACAAGGTTAGGTACGTCAACTTGAAAGCCAAGTTGCTTTCCAGCTACTAAACTGGAATAGCTACTACTAAAATACACAAAATAATAAATTCAATCAGTCATGCATTGTTTCTATAAATTATTTATATGAATTTTTGTACTATTCCAGGGCTACACACCGTTACACATAGCGATGCAATTTCGCCATGAAAACGTGTACAGACTGTTAGTTGAAGTTTATGGTAAGTTATATTATGAATAATTCTAATATTAGAGCTGGTACCACCAAGCGAAATTGCCGAACTAAAAATAGAAATACCACTTTTTCCAGGTCTGAAAGCAAAGAAGCTGACTTCGCCAAATGGCTACTCTATACTCTAATTTATATTTCGTTTTCTATTTTGTAATGTGATCAAAATTCGAAAACCATTTGAAGATATCAAGCAAAGCTTGTATAAAAAAATACAGATTTTTGAACTCTTTATCTTTGAGTGAGTGATTTGTAAATTAAAGAAATAATAGGTACTAACATAAGATTATTAAGGTTTAGTTGCTATGTCAAAATACATTAGATATATTTATACTAGTAGGAATTATATTCTCATTGTTCCTTATTCCATAGCCGGTAAAGTCACGAGCTCTTAGCTCTCTCTCTCTCTCTCTGTGTGTGTGTGTCACATTCACACTTAATTTACACGAGCGCAACGGCATCTGGCGCTATACATTTATAGTACATTTGACATGATGAATTTCCAAAACTAAGTTAATAATGTTATAATTTTTTTTCTCCTTAGCTTGGCAGGTAAATAAATACCGTCTAACAATCACAAACACTTTTTTGGTTCTTATTCTGGCTTCATCAGGACAGTGGTCCTAAATCACCCAGATAACTTGTCTCTCTGTCTGTTTGTTCGCTTTTCACGACTAAACGGTTAAGCTGATCTTAACGCAATTCGTCAGGAAGATAGTGTGCATCATGAGGATGTACATAGGGTACTTTTCCCCATAAATGCGGAAAAACTGGAAAAGATTCCGCTAGTTAGCTATATTTATGTATTATAGCAGTCGCAGTTACAGTATAGGAGTCGCTGGAATCCAGTGGATGCAAAAAGCAGGCTGTCGTTCAGTGTGCTGGTTAAAGGGGGAGGCTTATGTTCAGCAATGGAACTCTTCTGGCTGATGATGATGATGATTATTATTATAGGGCCCGGGTATGTCCTTAAACTGCGGCTAGAACCATCTGAGTATGGGCAGCAGTCATCATCATTATCATTATCCTTTCATGTCGACTGTTGGGACACAGGCCTTCTCTTTGAAAAAGAGGATGGACCCTAATCCACCATGCTGGCCCAGTGCATGTTGGGGAATGTCATAATACGTTTTACCATAACATATTATATGTCTGGGTAAGAAGTATTCTGTTTAATTATAAAATTACGTTTTTTTTTCAGACGCTGATCCAAACGTTAGAGACTGGTCGGGCAGGAAACCAAGACAGTACTTGGTCCACATGGACACGTCGCTGTCTCCGGGCTCATACAGAAGTACGTGAAATTATGGGAACTGACGTGGTTTTAACACATTTTGTTTATATGACACGGGAATTGCTCAACGAGTACGTCAAGTAAGATGCCTATTTGCCGCCAAAACTTATTGTCTACTTGTAAAATAAATTGAATTTATATCTACTAATACACGTTTTTTTTTTTTATAAATTCATAAGTGAATACTTTAGCTTTTAGACATGACCATTTTGTATAAAAAACACATTGAGACCAATTTACTTGTAGAGGTTGTCAAATAAGGCAGAACGAAATTTTTGTAATGGACGGGTTTCAGTTTTGATTAGCAAATACGATGATTGCTCACCACCTCACTGAAATCCGTCCATCACAAAAATTTCGTTCTGCCTTATTTGACTACAATTAAATTGGTCTCAATGCGTTTATTACACAAAATGGTCATGTCAAAAAGCCAAAGTATTCACTTATATTTTTATTTTTTCGTGTATTTTAATAAATTTTTTTTACTTTACAAATAAGACGGTAAGTTTTGGCGGAAAATAGGCATCTATGGACTTACTTGATGTAAATTTATGTGTGCCTTGGCTACGCCTCGGTGTACATTTTCACATTTATCCTTTAAGGTGGTTCGTTCCACAAATGGCGGGAAATTCAAATTTCAAACAGTTTTCTTGTCCTTGTAGCTAGGCCGGGTAATTATTGTAAACAACCATGATGTTTGCGCAGATTGATTATTATTCTTTACAAAATCATGTAAAGCTATTTATCTCTAATGCCCATTATTACTTACATTTGTGAATAAACAAATTTTTGCTCTTTCAAACGGTTTATTCACAAATGTAAGTAATATGGTGCTTTACTGTTAAATAATTGTACATTATAATGTAAAGAACAGCCAACATTTTGCGCAAACACTGTGTTATTTAAAAATAATTACCTGGCCTGGCTACTAGGACCAAAAAACTGTTTAAAATTTAAATTTCCCGCCATAGGTGAATCGACCCACCTTAATGGCTGATTTGCCGGCCACTGCAGTAATGTAAATTAAATAACAAAATTTTATTTTATAAAAAAAGTGGTAGGTCTTGGTCTATTATATGAAAGTTATTATTTAAAAAAACTATCGGCGGTAATATTCGAGACATTTTGCAAACATTTTATCGGCGATACTACCGCCCCAGAGAATACAATTCGAAAACAGCAAAGGTATGCCGCGTTGCGCCCTCTAACGGTTGAACGCCGTACTGCGAACGAAACTGCCCATTCGGAATTCAGTTCCTTGACATGGTACGGCGTTACTCGATACGTAGATTTAGTTCCGACTTGGTGTTACAGAGGCCGACACGTATGACTTACGGAGGACAGTCACCTCACCCCCGACTATACGAATAAATTCAAGTACAATAAATCCGCAGTCAAGTAAGACACGGCAAATTGCCAGCTGTATTTAGCACTTATCGTGATTCGTGTACAGTTTTGTTTAATTACCCCCTGATTGTGCGGTTGTCGGTAATGGTGTCCACGGAGTAGCTTGTGTTATACTTTTTACGCGGTATAAAATTTACCTGGGGTCATCGATGTAGAATGTACAAGATTTAGCGAGGCATCCAAACGCAGGCAAGAAAAATGGCACGAATTTACTATCGTAGCTACTTATTAAGATATATAAAGAAATACAATACGTCATAAAAGTATAATAATAATAATCAACCTTATTTCTGTCTATTATGGTTTAGTTTCGACTAACGCGTAATTGACATAGGACCTGCTGCTCCGCGATACTGACGAGAGGTCGTATACTTTTACTACCCTACCTTTTATTAAATAAGACCACACATTTATTTGTGCTCTTAAATCTCTGGCCGTTTTTAGGGCCAGTACCGTTGATCTTGTACATTCTACTTCGATGCCTGGGGCCTTACGGCTATACCTGTTTGAAGCGATTCTGTTTAGGCGATTGCGAAAACTTGCGCGACCGCAAACCGTATCTTGGCGCGTTAAGGTTCACGTTCGCGTGAGTTTGCCCACTACGCTGTTTCGAGCCCGCGTTAAGTCGTAGTCGTAAGACCCCTGGTTTAAGGATGGTATGACGTCACTTTATTACCACTAGTTGATGTTACCTCTTACATAAAAGTGACGTCATTTCAGTTTTACATTCGCTTAGTAGGTACATCCAATTCCTAAAAATAGAAGTGCAGCTATAGATATTCTTTGAAGTTTTATTTTATTATTCATTTTATATCAGAGACAATAGAATATATATTAGGTAAACCTATTTCAAAGAATATCCATAGCTGCATGTAAAAAAGATCGAAAAAGGGCAAGATTTTTGTACAAAATATTGACTACGTGACGAAAGCCTAAGCCCCCTCCCCCCTGTGCCCAAGCGTGGTATTTTGAAGACCTCCCCATCCTACGTCACGTAGTATGGGTACGTTCCCGACATGTATAGTCTTAATTAATGTTAATAAAGTTATATCATTATACATGGAATATTTAACGTGGTAAGGTTGTGAAATGAGCTCCCGATATTTCGCCGCAGTTACATGCGCCATGTTCACGGGAAGACAAACTATACCGTAAATAATCATACAACTTTAGTGAACCACCGTGATAGTTTAAAACTTTGTTTTATTATTAATAATTTCAATGTAAACATACAATAATAATCAAACCCAAATATAATGCATATCTCTACATAGTATAAATAAAAGTCCCTATCAGCGTCTGTCTGTATGGCCGCTTACTCCTCCTAAACCACGCAACGGATTTTGATGCGGTTTTCACCATCAGTTAGATACATTTTCCCGGAAGGTTTATATATATAAATAGCGAATCGCCCTGGCTTCGCACGTACATTACACCCGTGCGAAGCCGGGCGGGCGGGTCGCTAGTGTATATACACCACCATAAACCATTTAGGTAGCTAAGTTCTTATAATGTTTTTAAGTCTATGGTCTGGTTGGTGACTGCATTGTACATTATTGCTACACACTTTGCACAGGGTAGTTAAGAAATTATGAAACTAGAGTCTGGCTAATGAAAGTAGAGACCAAAAAAGCGCAGCAAATTTAAAAATATCAGCATTGGAACCCCAAAAATTTGTATGAAATGCCTGGAATAATCTCACTTGATACTTGTAAATTATTAATTTATATTGTAACCCAGTCAGAACACAGTAATATTTGCATTTCATATTAATTTTGGGGTTGCAAAGCGGTTTTTTTTAAAGTTGGCGTGCTTTTTCAGTCTCTACTTTCAATAGCCAGACTCTAAAACATACATACATAGGTATACATAGACATATACTCGTACATAAATATACAAAACTAGCGGCCCGCCCCAGCTTCGCACGGGTATAGATTATAGCCTATGTCACCCGGGGATAGTGTAGCTTCCCGTCAGTGAAAGAATTTTTCAAATCGGTTCAGTAGTTTCGGAGCCTATTCAATGCAAACAAACAAACAAACAATCAAATATTTCCTCTTTATAATATTAGTATAGATAAGTAAATAATTAAATAGGTCTTATTCATCGATCACAAAAAGTTAGCGCTTCTTCGTGGACTACCTTCTATTGAGGGCCGTCCATTAATTACGTGCGGCTCAGTAAGCATCAAATCAAATCATTTATTCCTTTAAAACATTATACAAAAGGATACATCTCATTGGACTAGTATTTTGATACATAATTAGCATGGCTGAAAGAATATCCCCTGATCCAAGAAAATTACTTTTTAAAGGTTTTTACGATAAATTCTGTACATTAAGGGTCCTGTTTACCCTCTGCAGCTCTCTCTCTCTCGCACTTTTTCACATTATTGAAGATATAAAATCAATGAGTGTGAATTTCCAAAAAGTAACAAAATCATGTCATGGTGTCTATCGTAACATTACAAACAAAGAAATGTTTGCTTCGATATCTTGTAATTTGACGGAATAAAATGACACGAGAAATAAAAATCACTTGTTACCATTTTACTGTGTCAAATTAAAATATATCAAATTGACAATTTCTTTGTTTGTAATGTTACAATAGACACCATGACATGATTTTGTTACTTTTTGGAAATTCACACTCATTGATTTTATATCTTCAATAATGTGAAAATGTGCGAGAGAGAAAGCTGCAGTAGTTATACAGGACCCTTAATTATGTTATAATTATTTTCTGTGAGTGACATACACGTGAAAGAGAGTACGGGGGGGCCCAAAATCTCACAGTATCATCGGGGAGAGGATCAATAATTGCCGAAAAACCTCACACAATTAATGGACGACCCTTAAGCTTCTTTGATTCGTCTTTCTCGTGCTCTTTGTACAGTGTATTCGTTCTGTAAGATAAACCCTAGAAATTAGGCCCTGCACTGGAAGCGTCTCTAATATTGTTGTAATTATTAGTATTGAAGTACTGACATTCTGGTTTAATTAATGCAAATGGTATAATCGTGTTGACTATGAAACATTTTCAAAATGTATTTATAGCTTTAAAATCTTTCGGCCTTACTTAAAAACCGTTACTTAAGTTAAATGCTTAAAATGCAATGCTTAAAATTTCTCTGTCTCGTTTTCACGTATGACAATATCAACGAAAAGTTAACAAAGCAATTTTAAAAATTGCTTAATTTAAGTAACATTTTTAAGTAAGGCCGTTTAACTCTACAAGGTGAGCTTATGCACTCCGGGTTTAAAGGTCCAATAAATAATGTACGTAACAGAATTTAGTCACCACCGTGGTATTGTGGTATGGCGGTTGGCTATTATTAGTTTTAAGTGCACTGTTCATCGAGATACAATTCTTATAGAGTCACAATCTCTCAGTGAAAATCACCGAAAATAAAATTTTTTTTTACGAACGGATCGGCTGTCAATTCTGTAAGAAATTTGTTGTAGCCAGTTGCGCCCATATAAACGAAACGTCAGTCATTCGAAATCAGTTAGCAGCTGTGATGCGGACAAAGAACTTTGAGATCTAACCCGAAAAAGTAAGGCCAAGTTCTTTGTATGCGGAGTTCGACGCGTTGATCTAAATAAGAATGTTCAATCAAGGTTCACTCATAATGCCTGGCGACAGATTTTCCTTCTCATTTCCGTTCTATTTACTTCCCTTTTCTGTGGTACAAACATTATATCAGTTATATAGTTCACAATGCCACATTTACTCCAATTTACGTGTTATGTCGCTTGCTTTGTGTTCAACGTTAGTTGTCCGATATGACATCGTAGCTCTGGCATCGCGCGGCTTTGTAGTCGGATCGCGGTTACCGTGTAACTAACCAAAATGTCTGCGCAATTCGTAGCTTGCGCAGAGTTTTGGTTCGGACATTTTTTTGGCACGATTGTGACTCTATATGTATCTCGATGGCACTATAGCAAATTCTAGTACTGACGATCTTACACCGAGATCCTGTCTATTATCTTGATTCTTTCCACCTATCTTTGTATTTTCTTACACAATATCATCTTATTTTACCCTTAGATGCCATGTTAACCTGGGGGTTAGACAAGGCCCACTTTCTGTTAACAATAACGTCTGCGGAAAGATAAAATTGTAATTGTATGAAAATGACATTATCTTGAGAGAACATCTCTCAAGCTAATGTCATTGTCAATGTCATTTTCATACAATTTCATGTGACATTAAACACTACACAGCGTGCACCAATCGCACAGCTTTTCACTTTGTCACAAATGTGTTTTCTGATTTCAGAAAAAGAGGGGTTCCTGCGCATCGGCTCGCTAAATGTCCGCGTAAAGAAAACCACCGAAGCGTTTAGCAACTTCCTAGGGGTGGGTGCCACTAGAACTTCCGCTTATATACCTAAGTCGGCTCGAGAGAGACACGGCAGACGGTCGGAAGACTACGACCAGCTCCATAAAACCTGGGGCTCGGCCGATAATATACAAGTGAGCAGCACGGATGGATCGAAAATATCGCACGTGCAGTTTGCTGTAGTTATAGAGCTGAATGTTACTTGGGATGTTCGCTTGCTTTCATTGGATGGGCTAATAACGCATGCTGTATCGCAGCGGCAGAAATTATCAAACGAAAATACTTATACCTAGTTGTAATCTTCGACCAAAATAAAATTAATGGAAGGGCCATAACCATTGAACTTGCTCAGTAAAAACGAGGCAAAACCGTCGGACATATACTTCAACACCTAATTATAACCATGCACTGTAAATTTGTTACAAATAATTGATTTTTTGTAACAAATTTCGGTTTTTTTCATGTGTATTTACACTTCGGCACACGACGGCATAATTTTGTCAGATGTTTTAAATGTTTATCGGGACTTATCACGTATTATTTAATTTAAGTAAAAAAATATGTACCTTTCGTTTGACGTTACATTAAAAACATTAAAACATGTGTTCAAATCGCGAAAGTTGTAAATTACTATTTTGTCAGATGTTTCGTTATCATGTAACAATAGACGCGTGTCGCACTTCCTGCGGCTAGAGACCGACTGAAACGAAATGAGAGCCAGCGCTCATTTTGTAATGTTCAAAAATACGCTTCTACTGGGCCCATCCATTAATTTTATTGTTGTAATGATATTCATTGGAATTTTTGGGAACGTTTAAGTAGAGTAGACACTACGCTCACGTTGCTGCGAAGTCTCAATATTCATAATACGAAAGGTTATTTCGCGTCGCGATGAGCCAATAATGTATACTGACAGTTTAATAGTTCAAACTGTGAATTTAAATATGAATTGATACACTTTACAGCTTCGTGGGTTAAGGGTCCTGTATACCCTCTGCAGCTCTCTCGCTCGCACATTTTCACATTATTGAAGATATAAAATCAATGAGTGTGAATTTCCAAAAAGTAACAAAATCATGTCATGGTGTCTATCGTAACATTACAAACAAAGAAATGTTTGCTTCAATATCTTAATTTGACGGAATAAAATGACACGAGAAATAAAAATCACTTGTTACCATTTTATTGTGTCAAATTAAAATATATCAAATTGACAATTTCTTTGTTTGTAATGTTACGATAGACAACATGACATGATTTTGTTACTTTTTGGAAATTCACACTCGTTGTTTTTATATCTTCAATAATGTGAAAATGTGCGAGAGAGAAAGCTGCAGAGAGTATACAGGACCCTTAAGTAAAGCTTTACTAACGGTGTGAACCGCGCTTGACAAATACTGTAGTATAAAATTATAGTATATGTCGGGCGTGTGTGGATAAAAACTGCACGATAAAGGTTAACCCTATAAAAGGTGTGTGTATAAATCACAGAAAGCAATTTTTTTTTTGTTTAAATTAAAACGGCTGTCAAGGCATTTTTGTAGGTAATTTGTTGTAGCCAGTCGCACCCATTAAACGAAAAATCGATCATTTGAAATCAGTTAGCAACTGTGACGCGAAGTTCGACGCGTTGATCTAAATAAGAATGTTCAATTAAGGTTCACTCATAATGTCTGGTAACAGATTTTCCTTCTCATCTCCGTTACGACATAGTGAGAGTCGCTGGCATCCAGTGGATGCAAAAGGCAGGCTGTCGTTCAGTGTGGAGGTTAAAGGGGGAGGCCTATGTTCAGCAGTGGACGTCTTCTGGCTGATGATGATGATGATGATCTCCGTTCTATTTACTATCTATTTATTAACGAGTTATATAAACAATAAAACGATGTTACATATAGTTGGAAAACTGTGTCGCGGTTAACAACGCCTGCGACATAATTCTCCAGCTATAGTAGGTAACATCGTATCATAAAAGCACTGGTAGATACATACCTAGACACGCCTATTGACGTGGTATCTACGTACTCGTGCTTTAAACCACAGAAAAGAGAAGTAAATAGAACGGAAATGAGAAGAAAAATCTGTTACCTGATATATCGGTATATGAGTGAACCTTGATTGATCATTCTTATTTAGATCAACGCGTCGATCTCCGCATCACAGTTGCTAACTGATTTCGAATGACTGGCGTTTCATTTATATGGGCGCAACTGGCTACAACAATGTTTTGACAGCCGTTCTAATTTAAACAAAAAAAAAATATTTCTTTTCCTTCAAACGCATGTTTGGAAATATCGCAATGGCATGCGTTTGACAAATGTTCATCTAGCAGGATTTGATCTCTTATTCTTATACGATAAAAATGATGACTAGCATCAAATCTAACCTAATTTGATGATTAGATTTGAGTGTAGTGATCCCGGGTATGTCCTAAAACTGCGACCAGAACCACCGGAGGGATGGGCAGCAGCGTCCTGTTAGTACACGGTGAACGTACTGCGATCTCCAAGCCGCCTGCCAAGCGTGGGGATTATGGCAACACCCCTCTCTAAGAGGGAGGCCTTGTTCAGCAGTGGACATTTAATGGCTGATAGATAGATAATACCCCCGCGTAATCTACTATTGGACTTAATGATTCAAATCTCAAAACTGCATTTCTTATTTTTATTTATGTTACACGGGAATTACTCACGTAAGATAAAGCCGGTTACTCCGACTATAGTTTCAACCGCGTTAGACGGCCTTTTTCAAGGTGAATGCGCGCGCGCGGCTGCGTCTCGCTTTGCACTACGGGCCGCCGCGCGGCGCGCACGTGATGACACCGGCTGCTTGTCGGGTGCGGGGGAGGGGGTGCGTAGAGAAATATGTTGCGCCGGCGCACACTGGAGATCTTCCTCACTCGAATCTTCCTGTGTGTATTTCTTATATTTACAACTACTTTCACTTTCTTGGTGTCACTTAAAGATGTCTTTATCTGATGAATGTTTGATTCTAACACTCATTTTATAAGGAACACGAAACCGCCTGAAAGTTCATCCACATATCATAGATCGGTGGAAATAGCACACGGTGCGTTTTACGCGATCTTTTTTGCCTCACACCTGCAATTTGTGGAATGAGCCTCCGCGACATTTCCGAGTAACTATAACATGGGGTTTTTCAAAAACTTTTAATAGAGTCTTTAAGGGTCGGCAACGTATCTGTGATGCCCCTGCTGTTGCAGGTATCCATAGGCCACGGTGATCGCTTACCATCAGGCGGCCCGTCAGCTTGTATGCCAACTATGGCATAAAATGGCGTTTTATGGTTGATATTCCGAGAACCCGTACGAAGCGCTATGATTCCACATTTATTGTGCGAACTGCTAGTCTGTGGAATTCGCTGCCTGAATGGGTTTCTCCCGTTAGTTACAATCTGGGTGTCTTCAAGTCGAGAGTGAATCGGTTTCTTCTAGGCAAGCGTGCTCCATCGTAGACCGCATCGTCGCTTAACATTAGGCGAGATGGCGGCAAGGCGCAAGCCTATCTACTATTTAAAAAAAAAAAAATGAGTTTAGATATAAGAGCAAAAGAACTATGGTTATATTCGTCTTATCAAATAAATTACAGAAAGAAGACAAACTGATGCCACCGCCTACGATTAGTAAAGTAAGACGACGGGGGAACACCGGTAGACGTGGCATTGGAGCTGCCCACAGCAGAAGCACACCCTCTACTCCTGATCAGGTAATTAATATCAACAATCCACCAAGTGTGCGCTAAGAGAGAGAGAGAGAGAGAGAGAGAGAGAGACAAGCTAAAATGGGAGTGGGCGGGCCGTGTTTGCAGAATGCATCATCATCATCAGCCCTGAGTGACCTACTGCTGGGTATAGGCCTCCCTTTGTTTATGCCACTCTCCCCGTCTCCACGTCTCTCGCTATTCGCATCCACTCGTTCCCGACAGTATTTCTGATGTCAGTCCACCTCATCCTCGGTCGGCCTGGGTTCCGCCAACCTAGTCTCGGCCACCACGTAGTTACTGCTGTACACCACCTGCCATCATTACGTCTGGCCATGTGTCCTGCCCAGTTCCACTTGAGTTCCTTCATGCATGCAATGCATCGAGAAAGGCAAAACAGTGTAGCTATGGGAAGCAGCCTCAAGATAGGAAACGACCTCCAGGGGCATTACGGCTATCTTTTAACGCAGGCTCTAAACAGCGCAGCTCGAAATATCACGCGAACGTGAACCTTAATGCGCCGAGATACGATTTGCGATCGTGCAAGTTTTCGCATCACCTAAACAGCAGTGCAGGTACGGTTCTTCGTTAGGTATCGGTTCTTCGAGCGTTGTGAGCCCATTGCCACTTCAACTTGCAAATTTGAACAGCTATGTCGGTGACTCTGGGGCTCTTTGGCGAATATCCACGTTTCGGATTCTATCGCGCAAAGAAACTGCAAAATCCACTTGATGCCAGCGACTCTCACAATGTCGTCGGTTCATCTAGTGAGAGGCCTACCTATTGTAGATATATCGGTGCTTTAAAACTAAAGGGCCACAAATTAAAAAAAAAAAATTTCTTCGGGTTTCCAATTTGATTTTTTTTAATGAGTTTTCATCCGTGAAAATGCCAAAAGAGCGTATGCGTAGTTTTGTAATCTAAAGGCCGATTTTGACGTGTGTCTTTATGGTATATGAAAATAAGGGCGATTATGGTCCCATTTTTTAAATAAAATTAATTTTGGATAATTTTGTTTTGTGGCTCTATCGTTTTTAAGTAGCGATGTGTAGATTAAATTAATAAAATAAAGTTTGAGAAAAATAATAATATACTTATTAATGTGTATAATTGTTGCAGCCTCGAGCCCAAATGGGTGTCAACCAAGAAGGCGATTCCGACTCTGATTCTGCAGCAGGATTCCACTCGGCTTGGAAGCAACAGCGCGCTTCACATTGCACATAACTCTGTTCATCGTACAAACTTGCAATTAATAATAGGCATGTTTAATTTATTACAACTATCCTTAGCGATGAATATAACTAAATACACATACTGTATAAATAATTAAAATTGGCTGATAAATTTCTGAGATATGAGCGTTTAAAGTTTTAGGTGGGGATAAATACAGGAATGCTCTATCCCTTTCTCGCAAAGCGTGTGTTAGTATAGCATTTGTATGGCGCGCCTGAGGCGTGACGTCACGGCTCAGTATAGTGCGCTCTCTGTCTAAAATTAAAATGCTTATATCTTATTTATTTTTGAACGAATTTTAATTTTGTTTTCTTTGATGTGCTCTATTAAAGATCAGCTTTTTTATGAGGTATATTTCAGTTTTGATGGTTCCATAACAAACTATTCCCCGTGTCCGTCTGTCTGCGGGTATCATTATATTTAGACTAAGAGGTCTGAATAACACTGAAATTTGGTATGTGTACAGAAAATAAAGTAAAAAAACTATGTATCTATAAGTAATGGACTAAGTACCATTTTACAACTTAAATTTAAATGTTTAATTAACTATACTTACCCAAAAAAATATGATGCAATTTTTCTTATATTTGAGATAGAAGGTAAGTAGATACTAAGTGTTGGACTTGTATGCCTTCAAAGCAAGGCATATTATGATGTTGACGAGTACTTGAATGATAAATTTTAATTTACTTTGACATACCAATTTAATCTAGACTTGACATTTATTTTATATAATAATTGTATTTTGAGTAGACTTGTATAATTTGGCAACAGCCATTAAAATAAGAGTTGTAGTTGAATTCGCTGTAGTTGAAGCTAATTTGATAATGTATAATGTGATAATAATTTTTCAATATTTAGTAAATTTTTCCTTAGATCCTAAAATTTTGTTTGCATGCTGAAAGGTCGATTATGGCGCTCTTTTACTGTAAATTTTCCATCTTCTGTGTACCCATACATACGCAATAAATGAAATATGAATATAAATATGATTTGTACCCAATGTAAAATATAAAGATTATTTTTTACTAAATCAACTTCATACCTTTTTTTTATATAATCATTGTTTGTTATTATTATTGACAAATAAACATACTTTTAAAGTTTTTTATTGTTTTAATTGGTTAACGGCCGGCTATCCGAGTCTCGTAGGCAACAAAACGCTCCCTCAGCCCCCGCCAAGTTATAGCGACGATGTATATTGCCGCGCTAGAGTCAAGACGCCCGCGGGGGAGTGCAACGACAAAAACGAGCATAGGTCCAACCTCGATGACGCCTGGCGCGGCACTGAACGCGGACGCCGAAATTCTCGCGACCTTTTTACGATTTTAATTTTACTAAAAAACTAAACTATTCACTATCAAAAACATTTTTTTTTTTATTGGTCTAATATTTTTATGATGGTAATCGAATTTGAATTTTTTGCTCTCCCGAATCCCGGATTCCTGCTTCAAGTAAAAGAATATTTTGTTGACAGCACCTTCAAAAGCTGTCCAAAGCCATTTTTGCAACTGTTTACTATACACGGTGACTTTGAACACGCACGAAACAATTAATATAAAACCACTGGTATTTATTTTGATGTATGACAAAAGGCAGTCTAGTTACGTACACCTTAGCACTGCAAATGATTAAGTCTTAAATTCCTGAATGGGATATTTTCAAAGTTCATGTGACTTTGAAATCGGAATAATAAATGCCGTAACAGAAGTTTTTTCCAGAAGCTACTATTAAATCATGTTATTATCATTGGAATAGAACCATATGGATACGATACCTTCGATATACATTTACGAATCAGCCCTACTTGTAAAGAAAAATGTAAACAAGTATGAAACTCTAGTTAGTAAGCGTCATGACGGTAGGCTGCGTGAGCCATACCGCAGAACTGCTCTCTATAGTAATAGCACGTTTGTAATGAGACTGACTGTTTATAATAAACTACCGCAACATTTAAAAAAATAAGTAATATTGACATTTTCAAATTTAGACTTAAGAAGTTGCTAATTGACAAGGCTTACTATTCTATTACGGAGTTTTTAAATGACAAATTGTTAAAATAAATGGTCCTGATGTTAGATTATAATATTATAATAGAGTATTTATAAATTTTGCATGCCATGATGCTAGAGCATGGTGTTCTTTAAATTATGTGATTACCATCTGCATGTTACCCATGTTTCCGCAAAATAAATATTTTGAATTTGAATTTGAAGGCTAAATTACAAGGCTACAAAACAAAACCAGAGAAAAGAATAATCTACCTTACGGCTGCTTTGGCTTTATTGCCGTCAAATAACATACAAGAACGTTGGAAATTTGTAAAGGATGAAATTAAGAAGATGGGCTTAATAATGTCTAAATTTATTAGTTACATTGAGAAACGTTTTAAAATACAGTTTTTTTTGCAAGTTTGGGGGTATTCGGAGAGCGCCATCGAACAAACAACTATTTGTAAGGATGGCATGGACAGCTCAATAAGTCCATTAATAAAAATACGGTAAATTTGTTGCGTTCACTTAATGTAGTGAAAGTAATGGTTTCATGCAGGTGTGCAATTGAATAAATATAACAAATCGGGACACAAACAACAAATATTAATCGATGATATCATAAGGACCATACAGATGGAATATAAAAATGGTGAAATTTCACTAGGTCACGCATTAGATGAGTTACGCTGAATAAATACATTTAAGTAGAGATAAATAGAAAAGTAAAAGTTCAATAAAAAAATTAACTTTAAGTTCTGTTATTATTAGGAGACAAATAAATATATTTGTGATAAAATTAATTGTAATAAAATTACCAATCCAAACTTAAACTAGCTTTATTTGTTGTTGCTTTTAAACAACATCAATGTCTAACATTCATCATCATCATCCACATCCTTCCTTATCCCACTGCTTCCATCCACACTGCTTGAGTCGTTTGTTTTTCCAGACTTTCCATTAAGTACGAAATTGTCCAGATGTCGTACTAATATGTTGTTGCATTCTCCATTAGTTCGTATGTGCGACAGTTATGATAATGAGTCTATTCGGAAAAATATTGATATATTCAAAATTGGTTCGCTTCCCTCATTCAAATTTAAATTAAAAAGGTTGTTAATATAGATAATAATATGTACGTAACATAAATTAGTGCCTATTAGTTTCCCCACAATGTATTTTTTTTTAAAGTGTTTTGTTCATGTTTTTCTGTAAATTTCTGTTGTTTTCAATCTAAATTATTATTATCCTAACGCTAATTTTTAGTTTTAGTAATTTACAGGCATAGTTAGTTACACAACTATTTGCATAATTTAATTTAGTAAGTTAGGTTCGTAGTTTAAGGAATTGTGCATCCTAAATTTATCATTGTATTGTAAAAAAATATGTAAGCGTGTTGCACAAGCCTGTTTACGAACTAATAAAAAAAAAAAAAAAAAAAAAGATTTTTTTTCTTTTCTGTTGTGCGCGCACTGATTGGGTCATTTTATAGTTTGCCATTATGAACGATTCGGATACGATACCTACAAGCTCATGGCAACCGCGATGGTTGCATAGCAACGCGCACCTGTAGAGCGGGATTCGCATCGAGCGCCCGACAACTCTTCTCGTCGGCAGATAGCGCGCGCGACAGCATACGTAGTGAAAGCTTGTATTTCACTTCAGAATGCGGCAGGGTGTCGTAGACATATAATAAAACTCCAAATCCATTAGATTTTCTATATTACTTGATGTAATAATGATGTATATGGTCGCTCTCCAATTTCCGTCACAAGTACCTTTTTATTCCTCTCTCCAGTTCTACCCTCTGCCAGAAATCATCAGTATTGCCACATCCGTAAAAATAAATAAACCTTAAACTGTCATGATACAAATTATGTTTTACATTAATAATATCACATCGTATTCAGTTAGCAGGAATGTTTATGTATGTAATAATTACATATAGCTAACAGCAGGAACTGATGCATCAGAGCAAAAAAAATTGCCTGAGGATTACGGCGAACACAATAAGTGAATCCACCTTTTGAAACACGTGTGCGTAGTCAAAGTGTTGCCACTGCGCACTTTTTTTTAAGACGAACTAGGGTTGTTACCTTTGTAAATTAAATGTCTCAAGGAGCATATTAATAAGAGTGGCAGGAATAGGGCTAAATAATAATTATAGTCAAACACTTATACCTCATACACCCTTAATCGCAACCCTAAGCAGGCATGGCGCACTCTGCACTTTAGGTATAAAAAATAAAGCTTCAAGTAGCCGACTTGTCGGACCTTCCGCAAGCTTATACAGAGACTAGCGGCCTGCCCCAGCTTAGCACGGGTATAGATTATAGCCTATGTCACCCGGGGATAGTGTAGCTTCCCAACAGTGAAATAATTTTTCAAATCGGTTCATTAGTTTCGGAGCCTATTCAATGCAAACAAACAAACAATCAAATCTTTCCTCTTTATAATATTAGTATAGATAACGCAACAAGAGTTACGCGATACACAGAGAGACAACTTCTAGGGTAATAAAGCTGTGGTAGTTAACGCTCGCACGTCCTGAATTGCACCTTATTGTGTCGCTAGATGGTCGCTACATATTTAAATGATTTTGCGGAGTGAATCTTCTGTACTTTTACTTATAGGTATGTATTAACCCTAAATCCTAAAATACAACCGAATCACAACCAATGGGGTATATTAACTGCAATTCGGTATGCTGAAAAAAATTTACCTATGCCAATTCCGAAACCATTTCGAGATTTTTTGTTACAAACCCTTATTTTTTAAAACGATAAGATGCCATTTATTTTAACAAAAAACTTAGAAATCATTCGACTTTCATTGGCCTCTAAATGACGTCACGTTTCAACATTTTATTATCTATGCTTTTTAAGAATAAAAAAGTATAATACATTTGACACACTGTTCGTCACACAGAAAATATTTTTCTTTCATATCTGTGGTTTTACAGTCTACTTCTTTTCAGAGTTGCCAACATGGGGTGTTTTTCCCTAAGCGTAGGGAAAAATCAAGTGAAATTATTTTTTCGGGGAAATAAATATCTGATTTAGAACGTTTTTACTGGAAGCACCTACTTAATAGAATTAACTTTCACCACGTCAGATTAATTTGTTTTTATTATGGGTGGTACTCACAACGATATATAATGTTAAACATATTTTAATTATGTCATTTGATGTATGATTAATAATTTATATTCAAACATGATGTCTCAACCTAAGAATAAAAAACACAGAACCTTAATAATCGAACAAATAAAATACTAACATCAATAAAATATTGTTGTTTGCAAATCAGTGAGCTAGTAACCCTAGGGTTTCCATAAACAAACAAGCAGACATTAGATGTAATTGTCACTGTCAAAGTATGTTCTAATGTCTTTTTATTTTTACTCGCGTGCTTTTTTTGGCTAACGCAACTACATATTTGTACAAAAAAGTGACGTCATAGGTTTCAAATTTTCAAAAAAATATTATAATATAACCACTGAATATAAAACAAAAATATTGAAAATTATTATTATTTATTATTTTAATTTTTTTAGTTTCTTATAATGACCTAATCTACGAAATAAAAATATAAAAAAAATACAAAAAAAAAAAAAAACTTTCCATACCGAATTTCGATAGTTAACCTATTTTTTAGTTGGGAGTGATCAAGTTATACGAGGTAAAACGTGTCTTTTAGAGTTATTTTAAAATTCCATAGAAGCCTCAAGTAGTCTCTATCAGTTTACTAGAGCATGACTTGGACTTAACCATGACTTACTTTGCTTGACTGATACAGTACTGTGACTAACGACTTTTTTGACGATTAATTTCTGCTGGTACCTATTCCTAACATAATTATTACTACCTACTTACAATAGTTGGCGTTTGGCAGCACTTCTTTTTTTACCAATATATCATTTATGCCCCTTGCCCTTTCATTATGTCAAACTAATTACCTATGTGTACTACCTTCCTGTTTGTGCTATGATGTCTAACCAATGTAATTAATTGAGGAGGTGAAGAAAAAAACCTCACATTTCCAGTTTTTCAAATTTTAGAGAATACATAAAAATGTCTCGACGGAATTTCTCTTTTCCAACGGAAAAATGTGGTTTTGTTCGAAACTCGATTTCAAATGAAATTTTTTATAGGAAAAGAGGTGTTTTTGACAAGGTTTTACTTACATGCTTCAATCAATTTATCATTTTTTGCCCAAAGAAAAAAAAAATAAGTGGAAAAGTGAGGTTTTGTTCTTCACCTCCTCAATTATCTTGAATCATCATCTGTAATCAATGTAATTAAAAGATCGAAACCGTGATAGATTAAACAGACATTTCAAACCAAGTAATAAGTAGGTAGGTACCCATTTTTATTTCAGATTTCTATGTTCTACAATTTATTGTGTTCCAATGCAAATTTCACGATACCATTGCGTGCTTCAGTAGGTACCTACATCTGCAAACACTTGCTACTTATGCTGGCCTTAACAAGATAAACATCTAGCAGTAAACTGATGTAGGTAGGTATAAGGGCGTCACATATTGATGTTACAGACATTTATCAAGCCACCATACTGCATTTATATATTTTAATTTATTTGTTTTCTCACTAGTCATTTGTTTTCAGGACATTAATAGCGTTTCATTTGCCTGGCATTCATTTAATTTAATTTAGAAGTCAAACTACAAAAAAAAAACGGGCAAGTTCGAGTACCTACAAGAAAAAAACCAACTAGGTAAAGTTGAAATATTGAAAGACAAACTTAACTTTATTGTTGACAATAAGAATCTTCGATACATATCTGGTGGAGCGCCAATGCACGTAGATGCATCCTCATAATTTGCCGCGCTTTTCTTTTCCGCGATAGGTCGCACAGGCCTGTCTGCTTGACAATGATTGGCGGACGGACCTACCAACGCGTACTTGGCTTGGAGAAAAAAGGATGGCGTACTCGTATTTTCGTGTAACCTTTTCCATCGCTCTCGCTATAATTATAAATAAACAATATATTCTGCTACCTAAGTTGGACTTTAAAAACTCTTGAGTGGACATTGGTGGTGTGTTGTGATTTAAACAGTCAAAAATAAACTTTTACATAAGAAGGTGCCGGCCGGCTAACCTGGTGTGCATTCCTTTTAACACAAATCAAAAGGAAGGAACCTGCAGAGGAGACTTGCCAGCCTACCGGACGATTGGGAAGAAAGCGAGTCATTTGCAGGATCGCCAGCCAACTCTACCCTTGAGAAGACCAGATAACCAGCCAGGCCAGTCATTAAAAAGACCAGAGACTGATACCAATGTTAATGGGATAATTCATCAAATTCATCACCTAAAAAGACAAGAGAATCAGCCAATTCAGACATTAAAAAGACCAGAGACTGAATCCAATGGAAATGGGATAAATCATCAAATTCATCACCTAAAAAGACAAGAGAATCAGCCAATTCAGACATTAAAAAGACCAGAGACTGAAACCAATGGAAATGGGATAAATCATCAAATTCATCACCTAAAAAGACAAGAAAATCATCCAGTTCAACCTCTCAGAAGACCGTCAGAAACCAACGGAAATGGTGTTATCCAAAAACGACTATTCGCAACCAAAACGGGAAGCTACGGACAACCCACCCCCTCCTCCACCGATGCCTACTACAAATGGTCATCAAAATGGAAACCACAAGCCTGCAGAACACATAAAACTAGCAGCAGTGGACCTAAAAGCGCCCAATTTTCGGAAAAATGGAACGCTGACACGAACTCCTACTCCTGACTACAATAATAAGATCGATTCAATAAAGGGTAAAGACGACAAAGCTGAGCTGGACTCACTTGAAACTTATAAGTTAAAAAATCCGTCAAATGTTCCACCGAAACCACCTTCAAACTACTTTGTGAAAGCGCCTAATGGGACTACTACGATGAAGAAACTGACGCGTCCAGTTTCTGTCACCATCGGTGAATATGCTTATGGAGGAGCAGGGAGGAGAGAACCGACAAAACTGGAGTTCCTCAATGGAGACAAAACTGACGGACCTAATCCTAAGCATGACGAAGACATCTCCAAGAGGCTGCAATCAGAACTGGTCATGACCTTATCTAGATCTAACTTGCGAAAAAAAACTGAAGCTTTGGCTGACGCTAGCCGATAGAAAAAATTAAGAAAACTGCGTCATTCATCAGCTTCAAGGTGACTGCTTATTCTGCAAGACAATATAGCGCGGATAAGGAAACTGATTTTATAAAACGTTATTTAAAAACCAAAGTTAGGTAGTGGAAGTATTTATGAATTTGTGATTGTATATGTGTAAAGATATTCAACAGTTAAACTATAACAGTTATTATAAGTAGGTAATTAATCTAATAGGTATAATACACATATATAATTTAGTAGGTACCTAAGGTTTGTAATGATGCAGAAAAAACCGTGAGCAATCACATCCAGGAAGGGCTATTTACACGCCCCTCCATAGTTTGGTCCTTTTCGAGTCACGGATTGTCCAGTGAACTGCAGATTCACGTAATTTTGGTGAATTCTCGCAAAATAAATCATACCTACGTACCTACTTATATATTTCACGTAATTTTGGTGAATATCTTACGCAACGCCCTTTATTAAATTCAGATTTACGTAATTTCGGTAAATTCTGATAACTTACGCCCTAGATTTTACGTAACTAATTGGTAAAATCTCTAATATTTTACATTGGTGGTGTGTTGTGATTTAAACAGTCAAAAATAAACTTTTACATAAGAAGGTGCCGGCCGGCTAACCTGGTGTGCATTTCTTTTAACACAAATCAAAAGGAAGGAACCTGCAGAGGAGACTTGCCAGCCTACCGGACGATTGGGAAGAAAGCGAGTCATTTGCAGGATCGCCAGCCAACTCTACCCTTGAGAAGACCAGATAACCAGCCAGGCCAGTCATTAAAAAGACCAGAGACTGATACCAATGTTAATGGGATAATTCATCAAATTCATCACCTAAAAAGACAAGAGAATCAGCCAATTCAGACATTAAAAAGACCAGAGACTGAATCCAATGGAAATGGGATAAATCATCAAATTCATCACCTAAAAAGACAAGAGAATCAGCCAATTCAGACATTAAAAAGACCAGAGACTGAAACCAATGGAAATGGGATAAATCATCAAATTCATCACCTAAAAAGACAAGAAAATCATCCAGTTCAACCTCTCAGAAGACCGTCAGAAACCAACGGAAATGGTGTTATCAAAAACGACTATTCGCAACCAAAACGGGAAGCTACGGACAACCCACCCCCTCCTCCACCGATGCCTACTACAAATGGTCATCAAAATGGAAACCACAAGCCTGCAGAACACATAAAACTAGCAGCAGTGGACCTAAAAGCGCCCAATTTTCGGAAAAATGGAACGCTGACACGAACTCCTACTCCTGACTACAATAATAAGATCGATTCAATAAAGGGTAAAGACGACAAAGCTGAGCTGGACTCACTTGAAACTTATAAGTTAAAAAATCCGTCAAATGTTCCACCGAAACCACCTTCAAACTACTTTGTGAAAGCGCCTAATGGGACTACTACGATGAAGAAACTGACGCGTCCAGTTTCTGTCACCATCGGTGAATATGCTTATGGAGGAGCAGGGAGGAGAGAACCGACAAAACTGGAGTTCCTCAATGGAGACAAATCTGACGGACCTAATCCTAAGCATGACGAAGACATCACCAAGAGGCTGCAATCAGAACTGGTCATGACCTTATCTAGATCTAACTTGCGAAAAAAAACTGAAGCTTTGGCTGACGCTAGCCGATAGAAAAAATTAAGAAAACTGCGTCATTCATCAGCTTCAAGGTGACTGCTTATTCTGCAAGACAATATAGCGCGGATAAGGAAACTGATTTTATAAAACGTTATTTAAAAACCAAAGTTAGGTAGTGGAAGTATTTATGAATTTGTGATTGTATATGTGTAAAGATATTCAACAGTTAAACTATAACAGTTATTATAAGTAGGTAATTAATCTAATAGGTATAATACACATATATAATTTAGTAGGTACCTAAGGTTTGTAATGATGCAGAAAAAACCGTGAGCAATCACATCCAGGAAGGGCTATTTACACGCCCCTCCATAGTTTGGTCCTTTTCGAGTCACGGATTGTCCAGTGAACTGCAGATTCACGTAATTTTGGTGAATTCTCGCAAAATAAATCATACCTACGTACCTACTTATATATTTCACGTAATTTTGGTGAATATCTTACGCAACGCCCTTTATTAAATTCAGATTTACGTAATTTCGGTAAATTCTGATAACTTACGCCCTACATTTTACGTAACTAATTGGTAAAATCTCTAATATTTTACATTGGTGGTGTGTTGTGATTTAAACAGTCAAAAATAAACTTTTACATAAGAAGGTGCCGGCCGGCTAACCTGGTGTGCATTTCTTTTAACACAAATCAAAAGAAAGGAACCTGCAGAGGAGACTTGCCAGCCTACCGGACGATTGGGAAGAAAGCGAGTCATTTGCAGGATCGCCAGCCAACTCTACCCTTGAGAAGACCAGATAACCAGCCAGGCCAGTCATTAAAAAGACCAGAGACTGATACCAATGTTAATGGGATAATTCATCAAATTCATCACCTAAAAAGACAAGAGAATCAGCCAATTCAGACATTAAAAAGACCAGAGACTGAATCCAATGGAAATGGGATAAATCATCAAATTCATCACCTAAAAAGACAAGAGAATCAGCCAATTCAGACATTAAAAAGACCAGAGACTGAAACCAATGGAAATGGGATAAATCATCAAATTCATCACCTAAAAAGACAAGAAAATCATCCAGTTCAACCTCTCAGAAGACCGTCAGAAACCAACGGAAATGGTGTTATCAAAAACGACTATTCGCAACCAAAACGGGAAGCTACGGACAACCCACCCCCTCCTCCACCGATGCCTACTACAAATGGTCATCAAAATGGAAACCACAAGCCTGCAGAACACATAAAACTAGCAGCAGTGGACCTAAAAGCGCCCAATTTTCGGAAAAATGGAACGCTGACACGAACTCCTACTCCTGACTACAATAATAAGATCGATTCAATAAAGGGTAAAGACGACAAAGCTGAGCTGGACTCACTTGAAACTTATAAGTTAAAAAATCCGTCAAATGTTCCACCGAAACCACCTTCAAACTACTTTGTGAAAGCGCCTAATGGGACTACTACGATGAAGAAACTGACGCGTCCAGTTTCTGTCACCATCGGTGAATATGCTTATGGAGGAGCAGGGAGGAGAGAACCGACAAAACTGGAGTTCCTCAATGGAGACAAATCTGACGGACCTAATCCTAAGCATGACGAAGACATCACCAAGAGGCTGCAATCAGAACTGGTCATGACCTTATCTAGATCTAACTTGCGAAAAAAAACTGAAGCTTTGGCTGACGCTAGCCGATAGAAAAAATTAAGAAAACTGCGTCATTCATCAGCTTCAAGGTGACTGCTTATTCTGCAAGACAATATAGCGCGGATAAGGAAACTGATTTTATAAAACGTTATTTAAAAACCAAAGTTAGGTAGTGGAAGTATTTATGAATTTGTGATTGTATATGTGTAAAGATATTCAACAGTTAAACTATAACAGTTATTATAAGTAGGTAATTAATCTAATAGGTATAATACACATATATAATTTAGTAGGTACCTAAGGTTTGTAATGATGCAGAAAAAACCGTGAGCAATCACATCCAGGAAGGGCTATTTACACGCCCCTCCATAGTTTGGTCCTTTTCGAGTCACGGATTGTCCAGTGAACTGCAGATTCACGTAATTTTGGTGAATTCTCGCAAAATAAATCATACCTACGTACCTACTTATATATTTCACGTAATTTTGGTGAATATCTTACGCAACGCCCTTTATTAAATTCAGATTTACGTAATTTCGGTAAATTCTGATAACTTACGCCCTACATTTTACGTAACTAATTGGTAAAATCTCTAATATTTTACGCCAAAAGTTAACCTACGTAATCATTTGGTAGGCCAACTTACGCCCAGTTATACTAGTTTCAATTGAGTTAACTCTTAGATTTCTACGTATTAATTGGTAGAATAAATTAATCTACGCTTTAATTTCATTCTATCTAGTACCTACTTAAATTCCGCTTCATCTAAATTGTTAAAACATTTCGCCGCTTCGCCATTGGAGTTTCGCCATAGCTCCGCTCCGCCATTTTGAGTCGTTTCCAAGTCGTTTGAATTTAACTTAGTGTGTTTGAAGTTGTTTCAATACTACCCACTTACCGCTGACGATTTGTTTTTTCGTGTTATTGTCGATTTGTATCTGTGAACATGACGGAAAAGCAATCCGATCAGGAAGTAATGTTAGTTTTAGTGAATCAAAAGAAAGAATTATTGTTTCAACGTATGAATCGGTTGTATAATTTATCAAAAACTATTATTTCTTTTGATTCATCTTCGCGATCGAATGAAAGCTTCCTGGCTGAGTCAGAAACTATTGATGTTTTACATGATAAATTCGAGTCTTTGGTAGACGAATACAATAAAATAAAAATACAATTAAAATCAGACACAGTTCCTGATTACGCGTGTCTCGAGTCATTTGAAGATTTGTACATACGAGTGAAACGCGCTCGCAACAAACTCAGCGCCAGCGCTGCCGTAGCCGGGAATTCTAGGGTGTGTTCACATGGGGCGAGTAACTCGTCTATGCCTGTATTGAAATTGCAACCTTTAGTGATTCCTAGTTTTGACGGACGCCCTGAAAACTGGAATCTGCTTTACGAGTGGTTTAAAGCAAATATTAACTTAAACCAACAATTGTCTGACGCGCAGCGAGTGCAGTACCTAATTTCAAAGCTTACGCATGAGGCGCTTAAATTCACCGCGGGGATTGTTCCGTCTGGTGAAACTTATAGCATACTGTGGAAAAGTTTAGTTAAAAAATTCCAAGACAAACGTGCATTAGGAAGTTTTTACCTGAATAATATTCTCGACTTGAAAGCAAGCTCGCACAATGCAAACACTCTCGAGGCACTGATAAGTAAATTTTCGGCGTCGATTGCAGCGCTCAAGCAGTTACAAATCGAAGATTTGACTGATTTTATTTTTGTCCAATGCGCGCTTAGGAAGTTGGACACGCAGACCATCCAGTCTTTTGAACTGACAGTTAGGGACACTGAAATACCTACTACCAAACAGCTGATAAGCTTTGTACAGGATCAAGCGAAGATATTGGAACGTACGCGACCTAACACTTTTAATAAACCGCCCGCCAATACATCGACTCGTGATTCACGTAGTCAAAATACCTACAAGTCTTTCGTCGCGACGGAACAAAGCGCTCAATCACCTGTTGGTGCACCGCCCGCTGCAGCGCCCTCTATGCAACGCAGCGGATGCGCTTTCTGTGGTAGTAGTGATCACGTGCAACTTTATAATTGTCTACAATTTAAAAAAGGTGATCCACATAGTAGGTATCAATTCATTAAATCGAAGCATGGTTGTGTAAACTGTCTTAGTACAGTACATAACCTTCCGAAGTGCAATTCTACTTCCGTCTGCGAACGCTGCCGAAAGCGCTACCATAGTTTACTTTGTTTCAGTAAAAACAATGGTGAAAATAATAATAGTTATTCGCATACCGTTATGACACATAGTGACGTACATATTACTTCACCGTCTTTCACGCCCGCGTCTTGCGTGGATGCAGAAGTGAGCTCGCCGCCGCCGTGCATTCCGACAGCTTCGCTAGTTCTGGAAGCCGCTACGCAATTGCAACCTTACGCGCCCAGTCATAAGGGCCATGTTAGCATGCCAGTAGCATCAGATGCTGATAATAACGCTTTACCGTTTTCGCCGTCGCCACCATCAGCTCATAATGCCGCAGTGCTACACTCAGCTGGATCTAAACTGAAGTCAACGGTTCTGCTGTCTACGGCGCAAGTATATGCACGCCCTAAAGGTTGTACGACGTCATCAGTAGTGAGGTGCTTGATTGATAACGGGTCTCAAAATAATTTGATTACGACTGATTGTTGCCGGAAGTTGAATTTAGCAATAACGCCACTTCATAACTCTTTTGTAAAAGGTGTTGGTGCAGCTTCACGTCTGATTATTGGTTATGTTTACTTCGACATCCAATCGCGCGTTTACCCAGAGCAGAAGTATACAATTTACGCGCTTGCAGTTGAATGTATCGCGGAGCAGTTACCGACTCATTTTCTTGAGTGCGACCGTCGCATCTTTGCAGAACTTCCGCTCGCTGATTTGAGTTGGAATATACCGGGTGATATTGATGTCATATTGGGAGCTCAACTCTTCCCATACATATATTTGGGTAATAGGGTTGAGTGTGGCTCGCATTTCCCACCCGCCTTATCTACGACATTTGGCTGGATTTTAATGGGTAATTACCCTCGTACTGATATTAAAACGTTCGTTCGTTCATTCGCGAACACAAGTAATTTTACGTACTCGTTATTAATAAATACCAATATTTAGTAACAGTGCTCAAAGTTCATATAAAGTTGTATCTTCGTAATCAGTGTATAATTGCCTACAAGGTGTGATAATACAACTTCATAAATTAACTAATATTATCAAGATTTAACAAAAATTAATATCGAAGGAAAGTTTTTTCCAAATTCGTGACTCACAAGAGGGTAGCAGTGAGCGGCGGCCGGCAGTTATTCATGCGGCATCTCTGTCGCACTCAAGCGTATGTTGGTTTGCCGATCCCGTTCGCACTTTCTCATCACTGGGTTTTAATAGAAAAAGCACGCTCTCATTCACCAATTCAGCAACCTTTGTTTATTTCCAACGAAACTGGCAAGTAAATACCTGGTAAAAACAATGAAACCGAACTGCGCGACTTGTAAAAAGGAGACAACTAAATCGCATCAAATAATATGTGGGATATGCAAATCCGCCTATCACCCGCTATGTGTAAAATTAGTATCCACGGACCTGACGAGATACTTGGATTGGCAATGTCCCACCTGCCGAGTAAAACACCCGAAGGATAACTCATCAGCAGCCGAGACCGGCTCGCCGAGCACCTTATCGTCAACTGTGGGTTCAACTCCTCGTGCGTCGAAGCGGCCGGCCGTCGGCTCGCCGTCCGCGGCTACAAGCCCTAATAATGATAACTACACTGAAAAAAGTGACGGAAGCTTGGTGGCGCAAATTGAACGCATGCTGGACACAAAGCTAAATGAACTTAAAGATTCCCTAACCGTCGAATTCCGGAAAGAGTTGAAGGTTGTCTCTGCCAAGTATGATAGTCTTGAACGTTCGCACATGAAGCTATCAGACGAACATAGCTCACTTCGTAAAGAATTTGACACTCTCAAGCATAAATGTGATGCTGATGGCGATAAAATATTAGACCTACAATCACTACTAAATAAGCAGCAGCAGCTAGCGCGATCGTCTAACATAGAAATAGTTGGCCTTCCTGAAACACCTAACGAATCACCTGTCGAGCTGGTTGTGAAGATAGCCGCTCACGCCGGGGTTCAGCTGCAGCGTACGCACGTCGAGTCGGCGCACCGTGTCCAGCCCATGCGGAAGGTAGAAGGCGGACCAAAACCTATTGTCGTGAAACTTCAAACGAGAATGCTAAAAGATCAAATTATTTCCGGTCTTCGTAAAACAAAGGGCATCACTACACGTGACCTAGATTTAGGTGGTGCAGACGCGAGATTCTTCGTCAATGAACATCTAACGCCAGAAAATAAACAACTTCTTAAAGCGACAAAATCGCGTGCCAAAGATAAATCCTACAAGTTTGTCTGGGTCAGAAATTGCAATATTTTTTTAAGAAAAAACGAAGAATCTCCCGTTGTTGTGATAGGTTCGTTAAAAGACCTGCAGAAAATTGTCTAAGCACTAAATCTTCAGGTAAATGGCCTTTATTGAATTATTTCATTATATGTGTACTACTTCCCTGCAACGTATACTACCTTTTAAATGTTCAAGTAAAACCTTTTTTTATCAAACTCTATAAACCTATATTTGATTTTATAAGAAAACTATGTACTTACGTTGTACATTTACATAACCCCTATGTCAAACTATTGTTTTATATACAGCACAGACAGCCTTTGTACTTTAACAGTTATGGCATTGAAGGCAAACTACTTACCTATAATGTATATAATATGCAGAATATTTATGGAAAATTATTTATTTCAAAATTGTTAAATTTACTCATACTACAATTACTATTTCTTCATGTAACTTCAAACAAATCTTTTAGTATTTATATGTATTTCTACAATTACAGCGCACACATACTACTCAATCATACACACTCACTCAACAACAAATACACTACCTCACACAACACTAATCGTAATAATTACCTACCGAACTTGAAACTTATTTTTACGCGACTCGTGCTTTATATCAATACTTCTGTTGCATACAAAATAAACATAATTTCAATTTTATTTATAGGTACTTATTATAGTAAATACACAATTATTATATGCACAATTACGAGCGCATACTATTTAAACATCTGTAATGCTAGTAAATTATATGGGTTTCTACGTTTACATACTCATAAAAACCGTTATAATGCTCCCATCTAAGTTAAATCTATTTTATCAGAACGTCCGCGGGCTACGCACAAAAACACTAGAATTAAGACAGAATATACTTTCGCATAACTATGATGTCATACTGATAACAGAATCATGGTTACCGGACAGTGTCTATAACGGTGAGATATGTGACGTTCGATATGATGTCTTTCGATGTGACCGTAGCAAAACTACTTCAAGTAAAACGACCGGTGGCGGAGCCCTTATATGCATACGACGGACGCTGCACGCGCAGGAGAGGCCGGAGTGGTCGTGCCACGGCCTCGAATGCGTCTGGGTGACTGTGCCGGCGCGCTCACTTGGTGCCGGTGATAAAAGAAACCTGCATATCTGCGCGGTTTATATAGTAGGTAACAATAACCAAGCATCCCGACTGATCGCTTTTACAAACCTTCTTACAGAGATATTTATGTCATGCTCGAATGATCATTTTATAATTACTGGTGACTTTAACCTTTCGGGCGCCGGTGTGTCCTGGTCACCGTTGGGACCGACATATATTAAGCGCGGTACCACTGAACTTCAGGAGGCGGCAATTGGTCTCATCGATGCATGTAGTCTTTCTGGGTTAACGCAGTATAATCTTCATAAGAACTCTAGTAATAATATTTTAGATCTAATATTCAGTAACACTCAAATAGAGGTGTCACGTTCTTGTTTTTCACTCGTTAAAAAAGAAGATAAATTTCACCCTAGCCTGGAATTAGATGCATCAGATCTTATGGTACCCTACCTCAAACGTTCACCTACGACCAAGTTTTGTTTTTACAAAGCAGATTATGAAACCATCAATAACTACTTTGCAGGTATAGACTGGAATACCTCTTTAAATGGCGATTCCATTGATGAAATTATCCAGCAGTTCTACTCTTATCTTCGTAAAGCTATTGACGACAATGTCCCGAAAAGGCTTGTTTCTAATTCAGGTACTTATCCTATCTGGTACTCGCGGTCCCTAGTTCATATCATCAAAGACAAATTTAAGGCCCATTCTCGATGGAAAGCTCATGGAAACCCTAGAGACTATGACGAGTTTTCTATTCTGCGTGCTAGACAAAAAAAAGTGCAGAAGAAATGTTTCGATTCGTACAAAGAACACATGCAACTGTATCTTAAAAAAGACCCAAAGCATTTGTGGTCGTATCTGAAATCTTTACGAGCTGGGAGCTCGGGTTACCCAAACACTCTCACATGGGGTAACAGAACTCTAAAAAATGAATCTGAAATATGTACAGGGTTTAACGATTTTTTTGAGAGCGTGTTCCAAAAGCCAGCTACGTCATACGACGATTTCTTGCTTTCTTACCCGGAAACACAAGAAACAGTTCATAGACTTAATATATCTGAAAGTACCGTTTTAAAATTATTAAATTCTATAGACGATAAAAAAGGTCCCGGCACGGACAATATTCCTCCGGGATTCATTAAAAAATGTGCCAAAACCTTATCAAAACCACTTTCCATTATATTTACATTATCCGTTAATGTATTTGGTGTTTTTCCTGAGATATGGAAGGAAGCAAGAATTGTCCCAATACACAAAAGTGGTTCGCGAGGCCGCGTTGAAAACTATCGTCCTATTTCTATCTTAAATATATTTAGCAAAATATTCGAAAAGGCTGTCTACAGAACCATATGCACCACAATTTTTAAGGCGATTCCAAGTGAACAGCATGGTTTTATGAACAAGCGCTCTACCGTCACAAACCTAGCTGTTTTTTACAAACTACGTCTACCGTAGCATGGATGAGGGGTTGCAGGTTGATGTCATATACACAGATTTTGAAAAGGCGTTCGATAGAGTGGATCACATCATCCTGCTTCACAAACTCTACGCATTGGGGATACGTGGGGACCTACATAGATGGCTCAGCTCATACATCTCCAACAGATTACAGGCGGTAGCCATCGGCAGCGCGCGCAGTGACTTTGTCACTATAAGCTCTGGAGTCCCCCAAGGATCGATACTGGGTCCTCTTTTATATATAGCGTATCTATTTGACATACACCCCAGCCTCTTAAATTCCAAATATCTCATGTTCGCTGATGATAAAAAGGTGTTCCTCAAAATAAAAACTGTCAGCGACTGCGCGAAAATTCAAAATGATCTAAATAACCTCGCACACTTTTACACACAATAGGATCTCCATTAACATAGCCAAATGTCTTCAGACAACGTTCACTAGAAAACTAAAGCCGATTAATCACATCTATTATTTTAACAATACTCCAATTAAAAAAGTTAAAACAGTGCGGGACTTAGGAGTTATATTAGACTCGAGAATGATGATGGTTGAACACATAGACACTATTGTGGACAAAGCTTACAAGCAGTTAGGATTCATCAAGCGCGTATGTAACTCCTTTAAAAGCATTGACTGTATCAAAGTCTTGTACTTTACATATGTGAGAAGCATTTTGGAATATGCGTGCAGCGTCTGGTCACCCTCTTATAATGTCCACATTCAAAAACTAGAATCGATACAAAATAAATTTATCAAGTTTCTATGCTTTAAAGACTTTAAGACTTTTGACTCATACTCGGAAGTCTGTAAATATTACGGCATAGGTTCATTGGAGCAGAGGCGTCAGCAGTATGACATTGTTCTTCTACACGACATATTCTCTGGGAAAATTGATTGCAGTGAACTTCTCTCTAATATTTCAATAAGGGTACCAACTCGTCGTACTCGACACACTACACCACTGTTTCACGTCCCTGTCGTACATACAAACTATGTTCGAAACTCTATCCTTTGTCGCGTCGCTCAAATCTATAATATCAATTACTCTAAACTAGACCTCTTTCACTTAACAAAAAATGCCCTAAAAATTGAAATTAAAAAGTGTCACAAGCTCGGTAAGTAATTCTACACATCACCACACACCTTCACCCACATTCACACACATCTTCTACATACCCCCACACACATTTTCACACACACACTCACACACACACACACACACACTCACATCTCTGCGAACCCTGACTCTTTTGAGGACTTGTGTATCGTAGAGACGACAGACACACACCTCACACCTACACACCTATTAATAAGTTCGTGTGACTGTAATATGACTATGTTAGTCGTAAAATTATTATTATTAACTTTTTAAATTACTGTAATCTATTTTGGCCTTATCTTTAACAACTATTGTGAATATTATGTAGAATTTATAACGCTGTTGATTACAAAAAAAAAAAAAACCGCCTCTTCTTTCTCCGCGTTGGCATTGAACGATTTAGTCCAGAAATTTTGGGAACTCGAAGAAGTGCCGACGAAGAGATTTCTTTCACCGGACGAGACAGAATGCGAGAATATTTTTACCTCCAGCATGACTCGTGATGATGTGGGTCGCTACACAGTATCTTTGCCATTTTGCAGAGACCCCTCAGAGTTAGGTAACTCGCATGCTGCCGCTTACCGCCGCTTTCTGACGCTTGAACGAAAATTCCGCCTATCACCAATATTGCGCGAAAACTACAATAAGGTGATTCAAGATTATCTTGATAACGGTTACCTCAGTCCTGTTGACGGATCTGAGCTAACTCGCGATATATAATAACCATATACCACATCACGCCGTGGTTCGGCCCAACAAACCGATGCCGCGAATAGTACTAGATGCAAGTGCGAAAACGCACACTGGTCTTTCGCTCAACGATGTATTACACATTGGCCCAAATTTGCAAGCTGATTTGTTTCTACTACTTCTAGACTTCAGATTATTTCCCATCGCTATGAAAACTGATATAAAACAACATTATTTACGTATTGGTGTACCAGTTGATCAGCGTAAATACCTACGCATTTTATTTCGGTTCAATGAATCCGAAGAAGTTCGCACTTTTGCCTTCAATAGGCAACCGTTCGGTCTCAAGTCAAGCCCGTACATAGCTATGCGCACTGTACGACAGCTGGCTTTAGACATGAGTCCGAATTATCCTGACGCCGCTAAGGTGGCTGAAAGCAGCCTTTACATGGATGACTTAGTTCATTCAGTCCAAAATGAAGAAACTGCGATGCAGCTAGCTCAAGACTTGATTAAACTTTTCAAAGCAGGTGACTTCGACTTGGTCAAGTGGTCGAGTAACTCTCCAGCTCTCTTGGATAGTCTTCCCGACTCACATCGCAAGTCACTCGAGTTTGATGTTGGCAATGACGCTTCAAAGGTTTTAGGACTTTCATGGGAACCATGTGAAGACAATTTCTTCTTCACATCCGTCGCGATAACAGAAAAGTGCACGAAGAGAAATATACTCTCGGTAGTTGCACGGTTGTTCGATGTGCTCGGATTGGTTGCGCCAGTGATTCTCTACGCAAAACTGCTTATCAAAGAATTGTGGTTGGGCAATTTTGAATGGGACGCTCTCGCCCCAGAACATATACGCACCCGGTATGCCGCATTAACGCAAGAACTCCCTCTGCTAGGCACGTTACGGATCCCACGACATATAGGTGTCGAGATAGATTGTGAACTACGCCTTGTGGCGTTCTGTGATGCTAGCATGAATGGTTTGGGTTGTGTCGTATACGCTCATTGCACTTACCCATCTGGCATTCAAACTCGCCTTCTCTGCGCCAAGTCAAAGGTTTCGCCAACTAAAATAACTACTCTTGCTCGCCTCGAGTTATGCGCCGCTTTGCTTATGGCAAAGTTAGTAAAAATTGTGCGAGATACTTACGCACCACGCATTCCTATTGCTGGAATATATGCGTTCTCTGATTCTACGATAGCTCTATCGTGGATACATTCCTCGCCACACCGCTGGTCGATTTTCGTGAGCAACCGCGTCGCGCAGTGTCAGGAAAATTTGGCTGCAAAGCATTTTTACCACGTAGCTGGTGCCATAAATCCTAGCGACTGCCTTTCACGAGGTATGCTGCCATCGCAACTTTTATCACACGATCTGTGGTGGAATAGTCCCCCGTGGATTCGCTGCGCACTTAAGGAATGGCCAATCAAGCCATTCTCTCCCGCTGACTGCAATGAACTACCTGAGCACAAAGCAACTGTGATGGCTGTTATTACGCATACAGAGCCACCGTTGCTATATGCCCTAGCCCAACGGATTTCCTCTTGGGAAAAATTGCTCCGTATCATAGCATATGTGTTGAAATTCGCTCGACCTAAATCATTGGTTGAACCCCGGTCTGTATTGGGATTGGCAGCAGCAGAGAAGACTTTACTGCGTGCTGTTCAAGCTGTACACTTTTCTGAGGACATCAAACTGATAAAGGCTGGGAAGTTACTTCCGAAGAAACTACAAAACCTTGCAGTCTTTTTAGACGAAGAAGGCATTTTGCGAACTGGAGGAAGACTTTCAAAAGCAGACCTTCCTTTTGAAGTCAAACATCCAGTCCTTCTCCCAAAACGCGACCATATCGTCGATTTAATGATACAACATCAACATGTTACGAAATGTCATACTGGACCTGGACTTCTTATGTCCATAATACGACAACGCTACTGGATATTAGATGCCAGAACGGTCATTAGATCGAAGTTGCGGAAATGCAACACTTGTTTCAAGGTTAATCCAACGCACCCAACGCCAATGATGGCAGACCTTCCCGCGTATCGTGTTTCTGAAACTTCAGCATTTGCTCATACGGGCGTTGATTATGCAGGACCGATTCGCATAACGCTTTCACGACGCAGAGGCCAGCATGCACAGAAAGCCTGGGTAGCTTTATTTGTCTGTATGCAGACACGTGCTTTGCATGCAGAGCTTGTATCGGATCTGACCTCTCAAACCTTTTTGGCAGCGTTCAAACGCCTTATCGCCCGACGTGGTCCAGTCTCATGTCTTTATTCAGACAACGCTACAACATACGTTGGTGCGAAAGCCCAATTAGATGAGCTCTATAATAGCTTTTTACAGAGCTCTGCCTTCAAATCTTCGCTCTCTAATGAATTGTTATCCCGACGTATTGAGTGGAAAATGATCCCACCACGGGCCCCGAATTTCGGAGGTTTATGGGAAGGTAATATAAAAAGCATGAAGACACACTTATATAGAGTGATTGGAAGTCAACTTCTCACTTATGAAGAACTTCAAACCGTTCTGACGCAAATAGAGTGCATTCTAAACTCTCGCCCTTTGTGCGTGCTGTCCTCAGATCCGCACCCAGAGGTGCTAACTCCGGCGCATTTTTTGATGTCTACGCCGTTGCAATACTTACCCGCAGCCGATATGTCCGATCAACGTGTGAACTTGCTAGAGCGGAAAAAGTTGCTAGACAGTATGGTTCAGTCCTTTTGGAAGAAATGGCATCTAGAGTATTTGCATACGTTGCAAGTTAGACAAAAATGGGCTACTCCAGACAAACCAGTAGAACTTGGAACTGTAGTTCTCGTAGAGCAAGAGAATACCGCTCCATTGAACTGGCCATTAGGAGTTATTACCGAAGTTTTCAAGGGTTCGAATGACACCATCCGTGTCGCAATTGTCAAAACCAAATTTGGTATTTACAAACGCGCTGTCACAAAGTTATATCCCATTCCCACGCAATAATAGCTTAGCTTAAACATAATCATTATCAGTAGTTAAGTAGCATTCATAATATTAACTGTTTAATTTTTTAATTTCGCTATGACCAGTCATGAAGTTAGTTCGTTTTGAAATATCTGACGACCTTCCAAGGCGGGGTGCATGGTGGAGCGCCAATGCACGTAGATGCATCCTCATAATTTGCCGAGCTTTTCTGAGGTGTCGATAGGTCGCACAGGCCTGTCTGCTTGACAATGATTGGCGGACGGACCTACCAACGCGTACTTGGCTTGGAGAAAAAAAGATGGCGAATACTCGTATTTTCGTGTAACCTTTTTCATCGCTCTCGCTATAATTATAAATAAACAATATATTCTGCTACCTAAGTTGGACTTTAAAAACTCTTGAGTGGACATTGGTGGTGTGTTGTGATTTAAACAGGCAAAAATAAACTTTTACATAAGAAGGTGCCGGCCGGCTAACCTGGTGTGCATTTCTTTTAACACAAATCAAAAGGAAGGAACCTGCAGAGGAGACTTGCCAGCCTACCGGACGATTGGGAAGAAAGCGAGTCATTTGCAGGTCAGTGCAGGTTTTTAGTGCTTCCATATCGACACTCAGAAAATCCTAGTTCCTAGGTGCTACGCCCCCTATTTCTTTACATGAAAAAACCGTGAGCAATCACATCCAGGAAGGGCTATTTACACGCCCCTCCAATATCAACTACAAAATATAAGTTTGTAATTGCAAAACAATTTTTTCATATGATACTAGCGGTCCGCCCCTGCTTCGCACGGGTATAGATTATAGCCTTAGTATGTCACACGGGGATAGTGTAGCTTCCCGTCGGTGAAGGAATTTTTCAAATCGGTTCAGTAGTTTCGGAGCCTATTCAATGCAAACAAACAAACGAACAATCAAATCTTTCCTCTTTATAATATTAGTATAGATAACTTCAAATTAACAACTCTCGGATTTATTCCTTTATATGTGTGAGACCTTGCCTCTTGACAAATTTCATGATTCTAGGTCAACGGGAAGTACCCTATAGGTTTTGATTCCCCTGTGAAATCACAATATGCGACATGAACGTTCATATCTTTTGATTGCGTTGACTAACAAGTTTTATTTTTGCACATCCGAAAGAAAGCGTAGACCCAGGTATTAAGTATAAATTTCATCTTGATACCATTACGCGTTCTTGAGAAAAAGAGTCTTAACAGACGGACAGACGGACAACAAAGTGATCCTATAAGGGTTCCGTTTTTTCCTTTTGAGGTACGGAATCCTAAAAACCTTGCGATTGACCGCCATTCGCTTGATGTGGTCTACGACCGCACGATAGGCTGAGGCGCTTCAAATTCTATAATTGACCACTGCCCTTTAAAAAAACCTGAAAGTTTCAGCTCTCAAGAGTCTAATTAATTACCGAAATAGATAATAACTTCTAGTACTTCCTATCAATTGATAAGTCTGAATCGTAAATGAAGCTGTCCGTGACATTGGAATTGTTTGGAATGCTGAATGCGGGTTGCGGGCGATCCATCGCGCCGCCAATCCGCCCAAACACTGAAGCCGCCGCGCCGAGGGCAGATAGCGACCACCCTCGCGCAGATACCGACGCGCCCGCCAGGTCCGTCCGGCCTTCACGCACTCGCGTAAACTTGTGCTCCTAATTACTTACCACTTCTCATTTTACCAATTACTCTGTGACACTATTGCGACTACTCAGCGGCGTGGAACTCTACGGACTTGCCACTACGTTCGAGGTCAGTACATAAACGATTCACATCCGTCACACTTGTCAATAAAAGTTTGGGATAGTAGTGACATTAAATACAGTAGTAAAGATTTTACTGATGATAAAGCACGTGACATATTCTTTACAATCAAAATTTGAAGCCGACATTAATGGCGGAATTTTCCCATAGACTTGGCGCTGTGATCAGACTAGGCGACATGATACCAAATAGCGTAGATGTATATATCACGTGTTGGGCTTACTCACGTAGCGTAACTTGTTCTGTTGACATTAAACAAATTGCGCTAAATTTTACGTAGGCCTTACATAGGTATCCATGTAAGTAGCGTTTTGTTATTGTAATTGCCTATCTGAGCAAAGTGTTAAGTCTGGTAAAAATCAACTAAGAAATTAAGAAGACCAAATGATAATTTTCAGCCATTTTCGCAAACACTGACAAAACAAAATTTCGTGTGCTGATTAAACTATTTTGCGTAAGTAACTATCAAAACAAAATCGTGACAAATAATTACTATGGGGACTCCGCTCCTTCGATAATCATTCACTAATGGTTTACCAAATTACGTTGTGGCCACATAAGCACAAGTCACAAGTGATGATGACGACTCCAGAGATGGACCGCCAAAATCCGTGACATCGTATCTTTACCGGGGAGTGAAAGTGCGTGAGATAGTTGGCATCTCTGAAGAGATAATTGGTGGAGATCTCAGAGAGATCCATTGCGCAATGCGCACTCGATGCGCATTTTTTTTTACCACATTTAAACACGGAGAAGCTTTCGCGTGTTATGTGCTACATTTACTCATTTTGATCAAAAACGTTCAGAGGCAGGATTGGCGTTGTCTCAATGAAATAAAAATTAATTTATGCGTAGCTTCGTCAACGGCAGACGAAACGTGGATCCGCCACTACACACCAGAAACCAAGGAACTATCGAAACAGTGGATTACTTCTGGCGCATCTGCAAAAGCAGTTTCATCGGTTAATAAAGAAATGGCCACAGGTTTTTGGGATGCACGTGGTATTATTCAAAACGATAACGGAGAATAGTATGCCAATATATTCTACAATTTTAAAAGTTTGAACGGAAAAACGGGTGCATTTGGCTAAGAAAAGCTTTTTCTATCAGAACAATGCAGGCCCAACATAATGTAGTCCTGAGAGACATTTCCCAAATCAAAAAAGGATGGATAGGTGTTCCAATGAAGAGCTATAATCCTTTTCAAATAGCATGTCACTTGGTACCACCACTAATAGACAAGTTTTAACCGCTTTTTTCATAGAAGCGCTTAGCTATATGTTTTCGCCGCAAAATGTGAACCTTTAATTTAGTTCTGTGACGTCACATTCAATATTTACGAATCACGTTACATTCTATCGTACTATCAAACCACCTGCCAAGTGCCAAGCTATTTGAAATGGACTATAGGAACTAAACCAACCAAACCAAAAGCTACGAATCCAATGCTTATTTTGAAGGGTTGCCAAAATCTCACTATATTGAAGAGATTTTTCGGGAAGGGAAAAGTTGGATTATTATTGGATTGAGATAAGGTGAGACTATGTTAAAAAAATTATAATAACTTTTGAAAAATATATATCTCTAGTTTATTTTTTACCAGACTTATCAATCTGCCTTCGTATTCAAATACATTATGTCTCTAAAAACTGGAACTAAGTGGCAATCACGAAGGTTTTAGAACACTGTTCTAGTAGGTACTTCTAGTTAATTTTTTACTAGATCTGCCTACATTCGTATTCAAACACATGCCTCTAAAAATTGGACTTAAGAGGCAATCACGAAGGTTTTATAATACTGCCTCTGGTGCGGGCAATATATGATAAATTATTGCTAGAGTCTGGCTAATGAAAGTAGTGACTGAAAAAGCGCGGCAAAATTAAAAATATCAGCATTGGTATGTACCCCAAAAATTTGTATGAAATGCCTGGAATAATATCACTTGATACTTGTAAGTTATTAATTTATATTGTGACACAGGCAGAACACAGTAATGTTTGCATTTCATATTAATTTCGGGGTTGCAATGCGGATTTTTTAAAAGTTGGCTCGCGTTTTCAGTCTCTATTTCATTAGCCAGACTACTGTGTTTACTTAATTACCTACTCCATCGACGACTGTTTCCCCTCGCTCTAAAGCATTGAACGAGTAATAAAAGGAAATTTCTTAACACCTGGAGTTTCAATTCAGTTGAATTTAAGTCTTAATTCACCTTGCCAGAATACTACGACGTGATAAAACAAGCTTTCCTTTTCTACAAAAATAAGAAGTTCTGCTTTACCAAAAATCCACCCTATATAGAAGTACCTACAAGTAGTAAAAACCAAATAGCAGGTATGTTTTTATTATTATTTATTAATAGGCTTGCGTTCGACCGCCAACTCGTCTGATGTTAAGCGATAGTGCGGTCCACGGTGAAGCCGCTTGCTTAGAATAAACCGATTCACTCGTGATTTGCAGACACCCAGATTGTTACTATCAGGGAACACCTATTCTGGCAGCGCATTCCACAGATTAACAGTTCGAATAATAATCAAAGAAAATCAAATGGTGGAATCAAAACGCTTCCACGGGTTTTCGGAATATCAACCATTAAACGATGTCGATTTTTTGTGCTCGCTCTGGCAGTCCGATAGAAAAATGGGCAGGAGGGAATTAGATCATGCAGATCCGATGCACACTCTCCGAAATGTATACGATAAAAAACTGAGACTAGCCACTTTGCGCCGATGCTCAAGACTAAGGAGCTTAGTCTGAACCAGGGATTCGTTGCTGATGAGCCTCTTGGCACGTTTTTCAATAGACTCTAACGCCCCAAGCTGATCCATCTCAAATGTGAGAGCTACTCCTTGCACGACCGAACTTGTGCTTGGTACAGTGGCAGCAACTGTTCTGACGTGAAGTACCCGACGCACCTTCTATAGGATACTCAGTTTTTTGGCAGCTAATTGAGCCTTGTCCTTAATATAGGAGCCAAAGTTGAGGGTAGAAGACAGAGTAACACCCAAAAGCTCAAACCGGTCAGTTATCGGAATGGATACATACCGGAAAGTAGGAGCCAGTTTGAACGGCATCCTTTTGGCGGAAAACAAAAACACATAGACACGCCTGGATCTTAACGGCATTGATGGCATCGCCCCTATCGGTGACTGCCTTAAGGGACAAGTTCATTCGCTCGACCATGGCTTCTTTAAGAGACTGGATTTGTCGACCACTGGTACGTGTTTTAGTACTCTACAACCGTGTTGTCGTCTGCGTACCCAAAGGTACCGGGCTTCAGCAGATCGTTGATGTGCAGCAGGAAGAACATCGCAGAGACCACCGATCCCTGGGAGAGACCAATGTTAGAATAATGAATTTAATTAATATCTACATAGACAAAGACATCATTTATTTGTGGCAAAAAAATACAATTGTAATGGTAAAGAGACATTTAAATTTAATCTAATCTTAACTAAAGCTTATTATATTTTTTTGTCACAAACCGGTTCCAACTCAGCAAGATGCCGGTCGTAAACAACCAGCGCTGGTCTTCCGTTGGCACCGGCTGGTGACGTCACGTACAATCGTACCACACGGCACGCGCACAATCTGGTCTGGGTGTTGTTCTTGTCTCGTCAGGGAACGTCAACGACAAATAGTCCATGTCTTTCCTGACAGGAAATCCTAGGGGAGTTATGAGTGTGAATATGTAGTTACTTATTTATTAATCCTAGAATTTTTCTTTCGCCGATCATAACTGATTTAAGGATATTATGTTTAACCTTTATACTTCATTAAACTTAGTACCATATACTCGTTTTTTTAATTATTTTATTATTTTTCATTATTTTTTTGGTTACACTTTCGTGTTCTCTCCGCATGCGGAGGTGATTTTGGCACGGGCCAAAGCCAAGTGCTTCTACAAAGTTAAGAATTTCCTAACAATTCTGCATGTGTTCAAAATTGCTGCTTTTTGAAGCTGTTTGTATGCAGATGTGTGTACATCGAGTGTCTCAAGGCTCGTGATTAGGCTTTTGGGTATGACACCTGTAGTAGAAAGTATAATGGGGATGGTCCTTGTGCTATTTACTTGCCACTGTGTTTTGATTTCAATTGATAAGTCTGTGTATTTGGCTATTTTTTCGGTATATGTTGTCTGTAGGTTATGTGTGTTACAAATTGCGATGTCAATCAGGAAGGCTGTTTTTTTACTCTTATCCAAAAGGGTTAATTATTATATCTCTTTATTTAATTTTATTCACGGGTCTAGCCCGGACCTTTGATAGGTAATGGTGGGGCCGAAGCCAACACCAAGAGGCCCGTTAAATATAAAAATACAATTATAGAATGTGTATAAAATGGAATATAAAACTATTGTACAGTATAGGATATAAAAAGTCTGGGCTATTGAGGTGAACAACTTGTAGATGGGAAAACTGGTCTATGGTATGAGGTACGGCACCCGCCAATTATGCCTCATTTCAAGATATTTTGGCGGGTGATGACTTGCCACCCACTATGGGGCCCCCCCATAATTATTAATTATTATTATTATTATCTTATTTGCTGTAGCTAAATCTGCCCAAAAAACAGACTCGTTCCTTTTAAAAGAGCAGGGAATATTAACAGCTACTGTTATACTGTATCTACGCAAGGCGATAACAACAAATCGAAGCACATTAATATGCCATCCCGCGGTCGGATTACCTAAAAGGCGATTAATATTCTTGTCAAATACATGTTCACGACAACTACGATGATCAGATACCTAATGGACTTTCAAGTTCTACCTGTCAAGAAAATGTTAAGGATAATTCACATTACACCAGGCCCGAAATTGGTCACAAATTTCAAATAAAATGGTAGCCTCATTATCCTATAAAACTAGATCTACTATTCCGGGAATGACGCATAATCTTACTTCATTGCATCCAACACAGAAATAAATTTGTCACCGACTCGCACTTGGCCATTATTTATTATTTGTTGTTACACTTTAGAGTGTGTACTATGATCATGCCAAGTTTGACGCTTGTACGTATGATCGCTTTTACATTAGAGCTAATACAAAAAAACTTATTTTGCATGGGCCCTTTCGTTTTTACTTTTTGACTTTTTTATTATTTGTTAGTTAATCCGCCGTAACGTTACATATTCTGTGAAAATTGCGACTATCTATTAAGCGATGATGCGGCCTACGATGGAGCACGCTTGCCTATATGAACAATGATTCCTTTTTAAGCCTAGTTTTAGGTTAGAAATTTTAAGATTTTAAATGTTAACCCAACAACATTGGCGCGGCTGCCAATTCTGCAGAGCAGCACAAGCGACGCAAATATGCTAACCTCGGCAGTGGTTACATATTTGAGGCGTTTGGGGTCGAGACATTGGGCCCTTGGGGACTGGGAGCTCACCTCATTTTCAAAAATCTTTCAGAGCGCCTGGTTAATGCGACGCGTGACCAAAATGCTGGCGTGTTTCTGGCTCAACGCATAAGCATTGCCATTCAACGTGGTAATGCCGCCAGCATGCTGGGTACGCTGCCAACTGGTAGTGGGCTTGAGCATTTGAATTGTCTTTAGACCTTCAACGGTCTATGGGCAGTCTAACTGTATTTGTAGTTTTAGTTTTAGCTTGTATTTTGTGTAAATAATGACAACATTATGTACGCTATTCGATTTGCAAGTACCCACAAGTGTAAATGTCAGTCGTTTAGATGTCATTGTTGCAACTTATTAGTATTCACCATCATGATTATTGTGTTTCGAGTGGAATCGGCCTACAAGGGTAGAGAGAGTATTGATTATCACGTTAAGCGCTATTTTATTGAGTTGCATTTTATGGCAGTGTCACTTGACTTTTCTTACTAATGGGCTGGTTATGTGTGTATCTGTCTCAGAAGCAAAACATAGTCATTAATCGTAATACATACAAGTAAAAATGTAACAAAATTAGGTACCTACTAATAACAGTAGCCGATCAGTTGTTCAAGACTTATTAAGTACTAGCGGTCCGCCCCAGCTTCGCACGGGTATAGATTATATAGCCTATGTCACCCGGGGATAGTGTAGCTTCCCGTCAGATGTATGTATGTATGTATGTCTGTATGTATGTTCCCATATGGACTCAAATGGGCAGATTTTGACGAGACTTTCACTGGCAGATACCTGATGTTCTAAGAAGAATCCCCGCGGGTGAAACCGTGGTATATTTTCCAGGATAAAAAATAGTCATTGTGTGTTTCAGCTCGCAATTTTCAGTCAGCACGTGATCACGGCCATATTAATATGGTCGAAACGTCGATTGAGAGGTTGGTACCTATCTATTTTACCTAAATAATAATAATGCGCGCATACGCATACTGCAGTACCAGCTTGAACGATAGTCAGTCAGTTTGAGAACCCACTGGAGTTGCGGGACGACGCTGGCAAAAGTCCCAGTTTCTGTTAAGGCGCGGTCTGATCACGATTTCAATTTCGTTTTTCACCCGCTTACGCCATGATCTATTTGCTATCTAAAACGGCTTTGTTTAAAGTCGAAAATCGTATATCATCGTATTTGATGATTATGATGACTTTGTGCTTGTGTTTATATTATTTTGAGGGTTTTTATTTAATTTATCAAAATATATAAATGAATTTCAACAATTAACTGGTTAAAGTTTTAAAAGACTAGTCTGGCTATACAATTCGTACAAAAAAATATGTTGTTGTGGCTGAAAATTCAGAGTTCTTCATTTCAGAAGCTATTTTTATTGCGCAATTTGTAATATGTTTTTTTAAGAGTCTAGACAATTTTTCAAAATTTTATTCGGTTAAGATTATTGCCAAGGGGTTTTTTCTACTTGTAGTATTTTTTTTATCTGATCAGCTAATTTTGTCACGTCACACAAAGCGTTTAAAAACACTTCTTTTGGTTAATTTTGCGATTGTACCGCGTCTTAACGTTAACGCCTGCAGAAAGATGAAATTGTATGAAAATGACATTAGCTTGAGATAACATCTCTCAAGGTAATGTCATTGTCAATGTCATTTTCATACAATTTAATCTTTCCGCAGGCGTTAACGCTAACAGAAAGTAAGTCTTGTCTAACCCCCCAGATGGAGTGATCCTTATCTCGCTCGATGGTGCGGTGCAATTATAATAACGCGCCCCGACAATTCTATTAGTTAGTAGTTGTTGAAAAAGTATTAGTTTGTTTTATACAGGGTTACTGAAGTGAAACTTTATCCTCGTTGAGCGAGTTTATGTATGGAAAAACTAAGAAGTAGGAGCATTGAAGTAGTGCTAAAGCATTGAAGTAGTGCTAATTTAGCATAAACGAATTAAATATGTTACGTTCTTTAATCATATGCCAAAATTTTTGCTACCAGAACAAAACAGATATATTTTTGACAGAACGGCAAATTACAAGGTTGTACACTATTTTAATGTACTAGAGACCTGTAAAATGCTCCAAAGGTTACTACTATTTGACAGACGGCCTTGTACGTTTTGCAAATCACGTTACGGATTCTATGCTTGGGGCAAAACTTCAACGACAGCTAATTTGACATATTAGTTTTCACTTCTGTTAGCAGTCAACATGACTGTCAATTTTTCTTTAACTAGCTTGCGCGTACCGGCTTCGCTCGCTTAGGCTGTGTTAAACTGACTAAATCATCCCGTTAAAAAACTATCCAGCGAACAAAACATATTCTCCGTGGTTGTTAAAAGAGTAACAGTGAGATAAACTCGTACGAACTCCTGTGATTCCACTTTTACTATGCGAACTGCTAGTCTGTGGAATGAGCTGACTGAATGGGTGTTCCCCGATAGTTACAATCTGGGTGTCTTCAAATCACGAGTGAATCGGTTTCTTCTAGGCAAGCGTGCTTCATCGTAGACCGCATTATCGCTTAACGACGAGATGGTAGTCAAATGCAAGGAAAAATTAAAATTAAACATTTATCACTTTTAAGTAAAGGCCATTATAACAAGCCCTTAAAGGAATAAGCCTGCAATACCATCACCCGGAAGTGGGCAGGGCACATATCACGCAGAACAGATGGCCGATGGGGCCGAAAGGTTCTGGAATGGAGACCACGGACTGGTAAGCGCAGCGTAGGACGTCCACCCACAAGATGGACAGACGACCTAAAAGAGACCGCAGGGAAACGCTGGATGCAGGCCGCTTCCAACCGGCCCTTTTGGAGATCCATGGCCTATGTCCAGCAGTGGACGTCCTATGGCTGAAATGATGATGATGATGATGACCATCACCCTGTCCTTAACCAATAATATTTCTTACAGTCTGACATTGGCTTCTTCAAACGGATTTTGTAATGTGGGCGTATATCATTGCTGCAGCCAGAGGCGACTCCCGCCAGTCCATACGTAGCCGCAAAACCACTACTGCATCAGACGATCATTTGTCGTAAGAACCTTTCTTATATCGTAAATGTTTCGTAAATAACGAATAAGGACGTCAGGAAGAATTAAAGTTAAGATTTTTTATGGTTTTTGTAGTTTGTCATACAAAGACTTAGACTTACTTATACAGGGTGTAAGGGGAACACTCTCGAAGCCAAAAGAAGGTAGTTGTACTCATCATTATGAACCACTTTTAGTATGGAACCAACCCTGAAATCGCGAAAAAAACATAGCTGTTCTATACATTTTGTCGAGTGTCAATGACCGTTTTATATAGAACAGCTGATATTTTTTTCGCGATTTCAGGGCTGGTCCCATAGTAAAAGTTGTTCATAATGATGAGTACAATTACCTTCTTTTGGCTTCGGGAGTGTTCCCCTTACACCCCGTATACTTACTTACTTATACTTATTTAGTTTCGCAAAACATTCAGAGTATCTACTGTCCACGGAAACCGCTTAACCTTCTTCGTAACCCGCCAATGAACGAGAGTTCATGACATAGCGAGTTAGAAAAAAGTATCTATTTTGTTTTAAAATTACCCGAGGACCAAAGTCACCGACATAGCTCAGCGTATTAATAAGCTGAAGTGGCAGTGGGCTGGTCATATCTGACAAAGTACCGACAACCGTTGGAGTAAACGTATTCTAGAGGGGAGACCGTGAATTGGCAAACAGCGTGAGACGCCTTGAGACTCATATTATGCAAATTTTCATGCACTTATCTTGATAATTATATAAGTTAAAGGGTTTTAAAAATTATGACGGACTTTTGGACAAACAGACAGACAGACGGACGGAAAGAGGGACAAACAGATGGACAGACGGACGGAAGGACGGATAGACAGACACAGACAAACGGATGGACTGAACGAACTTATAAGGTTTCCTAGATTTGTACGCCTACAAACTAGGCAAAACATGATTCAAAGTGACTAATACTTTAACCCACCTATAATGCATGCGTTTTTAAATGTGTGTATGATTTACTCGTGTTTTGTGCAAATAAATAATCTATATCTTTATCTTATCTTGTACCCTAAAAAGGCATACTTTATAAGTTCTGGGGCCTTACGGCTACATGTTTTAAGCGATTCTGTTTAGGTTATGAAAAAAGTTGCGCAACCACAAACCGTATCACGGCGCGTTAAGGTTATTTCCCGAACTGCGCTGTTTCAGCGCAATTTTGACTCCCGTTAAGTATTAGCCATAAGGCCCCTAGTCGGACAAAGTAGTATGAAAATTAAGCGCTGTAATACTACCTTAAAAGCACTTGCCAGACTGTTTTTTGCTTTATCTTTAATTTGTAGATATCGCGATGGGAAAGTGTTCACACTATGTAACTCTGTGGCGCCTCTCCCGGGACCCTCGGGGTTAAATTCTCAAGATATACAAAAAAGGTCAAACTACCAAGTGTTTACCACATCGCTCTCTTCTAATAACACCTTGACACTACTACCCATGCAACCTGCAACTTTGGAAGATGGCGTAGAGCCTTTTGAATACGAGGTAAGTGGGTAAGCATTATAATTCAGCACGCCTGATGCACTTAACACCTGAGAAGATAGTGCAAGGACTTTGATGGTAGACGATGACATCCTTGTACATTTTGTCTTTAGACCTTCAACGGTCTATGGGCAGTCTAACTGTATTTGTAGTTTTAGTTTTAGCTTGTATTTTGTTTAGTTAATAAAGGCACTTGCCCAGGGAAAAAAAAAATTTACAAAAAAAAATTTACATTTTTGATCTTAAATTATATGTAACTAGCTGTACTCCACGGTTTCACCCGCGTGGATTACTCCTTATATCGTCAAAATCGGTACAGCCGTTTTGGAGTCCAAAAGGAACATACATATATACACACATCACGTTTTATAAGATTACTATTTAAACAATTATAGACTAATATAATAATATATTATGAAGAGGTAAAGTTTGAGAACGTTAGCTGAGAACGTTACTGACCTCCAGAACATGCTCACAGAACTGCACGAAGCATCCCTGAAAGTTGGCCTTAAGATGAACAAGTCCAAGACCAAGATCATGACAAGTCAAGACATCCACGTACCTAACATCACAGTAGGAGATAGTCCTATAGAGGTGGTGAGTGACTATGTCTATCTTGGACATTGTTTATCCTTTGACCAAGGAGGCTCTCAGGTGAAGGAGGTCGCCAGACGAATCAAGCTGGGGTGGGCTGCTTTTGGAAAACTCGATGACGTATTTAAATCAAAGATCCCGCAAAGCCTTAAGACCAAGGTGTATAACCAATGTGTCTTGCCTATCCTCACATATGGTGCTGAAACATGGACGCTCACTAAAGAGACCACGCACAAGATCCAAGTGGCACAAAGGGCGATGGAACGGGCCATGTTAGGCATCTCTCTCCTGGACCGTATACCAAACGTGGAAATTCGACGAAGAACGAAGGTCGAAGACGTGGTTAAACGGATCACGAGACTCAAGTGCAGATGGGCGGGACACTTGGTCAGAAGGGAAGATGGACGGTGGACAAAACAGTCATAAAATGGTGGCCGCGGAACGGAAAGCGACCACCGGGCAGACCACCAGCCCGCTGGTCGGACGACATCGTTAGGATAGCAGGAAAGCAGTGGACAATACTAGCACAGGACCGGAAAAGATGTCGCGCTGAAGAGGAGACCTATACCCAGCAGTGGGTGGAGAATGGTTGATGATGATGATGATGAAAGTTTGTGTTTGACGGGGGCAGTCTCCGGAACTGCAGAATCGATTTTATTTTCGTTTACTAATAGAAAGTTATACACGTCGTAAATTGGAGCTGGCTGGAATAATACAGTAACAGATCGGACTATGCTTTGTCTTACTGCGTGACCGGGTGAAGATGTACGAAAATAAGTGCCTGAATGGGTGTTCCCCGATGGTTACAATCTGGGCGTCTTCAAATCACGAGTGAATCGGTTCCTTCTAGGCATCATCGCTTAACATCAGGCGTGATGGTGGTCAAACACAAGCCTATAATTTATAAAAAAAAAAAAAAAAAGTGCGATCATACATAATATATAATTATCATACATCAATTGCATCCTCGCCGTAAGCAAAGGAAAAGGTTTTTTTTTCCTTCTAGAATGTCATATGGAGTTGATACTGCCATCACGGGTGAGAAAAAATGCGATTTATTCTCTGAGATCTTTCAGTCACTTTTCTTCAATCATCATCATCATCGTCATTTCAGCCAAAGGACGTCCGTTCTTGCTTCTTAAATTAAAAGTTTTACTCATTTGCCGATGACATGAACATTTTGAAATCAATTAGTGATTCTACCGATTAATTTAACCTCCAAGAAGATCTCTCCACATTAAGTGATTATTGCTACTCTAATAAGCTTAATCTTAACGTTGATAAATGTTATATACTCACATTCTTTAGAAAAAATTATACTATTTAATCTAACTATTACCTGAACGGTAAAAAACTCAATCGAGTACAAGATATAAGAGACCTAGACATATTGCAAGATTCCAAGCTATTTATCTGTACCATTAGTAACTATAGTTGGAGATATATGGTTCACTTATTGAAGTGTAAACTTTGCATAAACCAAACGATATAAAAATGTATAACATCGGCAAAACGGACAAACATAAAAAACCTGTTTTAAAAATAGGCTGATTGGCGCCTTTATCGGCGTGCGCTAATACAGTTTGAAGAAAGTAAAAAGGAACAGATATATAGTTCATTAGTTGTTCTACAAAAACACAGCTGTAAAGAAGTATGCTTCTCTTTTTTACAATTAAGCTACGTTTTCGTTTTGTTAGCGATGGTGGCTAACGGCACCATCGCTACACAAGCTAACGGCATACGATCCCTTGGCTACACCAATAACTTATTGTGCAGTTTGTGATGCCGTAATTAAAAAAACAGTGAAAGTAAAAATCGAGAAAAGTAAAAAATCAAGGGCAAATGCTAGTTACCTTATAAACCAGATCTTTATTCCTATACCACTAAAGTCGGTGATAATATGCTCGAAAAATAAAAATAAACTCTTATCTTATCTTCGATTACATGTACATTGCTTCCTTTCGGCAGATTTGTACGCTACAATTGAATAAGACTTTGAGATCATTTGAAACCTAGCAGTAAAAGATAAAACAACATCATGCTAGGTAACACTTGAAATATTTTGAAAAAGAGTTATAAATCAAATATGCAATTAAAAGAAAAATATGTGAAAACAGCATTACAGTTTCACACAGTAACGTCGCCCAATACGCTCATGAGGGAAATGCGGTATGACATCTACCAAAAAGATGAATTATAGTAAAATAACTTCGCCAATGTCATCAGGTACTTCGTCACGCAATCGGTGGTATATACAATCATTCATCATTACTACGAATAAATAAAATAGGCGAGTGAAATTAATTTAGCAAGAAACCTGAAACTTGTCCTATATAAACAATTAGTCAGTTTGAATTCATGCTGCATTTGACGTCTCATTATCGTTAGAGGACTGAGATAAACACAAAGCATAGGTAAACGGGCATTCAACAGGAAACATGAGATTGCACGGGCGTTCATTACCTTTGAGCCAAATTGACCCAATGCTGTTCAATAATTGACAACAATTAATTACTGCCAAAGGAAATCGAGTAGTTAACTAATAGCAGAGGGCGTATTAAAAAAAACATACGAATAATGAGACCATTGTGGCTTTTCATCATTATTTTATTTCAGGGAAACCCATATAAAGATCTAGTAAAAATATTAAAATATAGATCCGCTAAATTGAAAGAAAATACACCAAATAACTGAACTACATAAACAAATAACTGAAAACAGTTTCTGGATAACTTTTGTCAAAGAAACTGTTGTTTTTAGATAAAACTTTTGGAGCATTAACGAGCATGCTCGTGACACAAAAAGAAGCTTTGCAGAAATTATTAAAAGACCTGTTCTGTTATAGTGGGGTGCGGACAATAATATACAGCTTACGAGTGCCTCACTTTCGACAAAAGTATGTGAATTATTTTCCTATGCATGCCCTTACAGGAATATAATATATCTAAGGATATGGCGCAGATTGTATGTGGTAGGCGTGCTAACGTTTTTTTAAAATAAATAATAGGCTTGCGTTTGACCACCATCACGCCTGATGTTGAAAATAGAAGGGACAGTGTCCTATCTGCCGTCAGAGACAAATACAATAAGGCGATATTGTGGAAAATACCTCCAAGTTGTGAGCACCTATTTCAACCGAAGGAATTTAGCGAACCTGTAACCAGATAGGGTAGTGGATCTAAGGTTTTTTGCAAACCATATCTACCTGCCAAGGGTAGCCATCATAGTAATAATCAGTCATATTTGCCTGCCGAGGGCAACCAGGCCAAACATAGGCGGTCTACCGACCCCGTGTTGAATTTTCGTGGATATACACGAAATATAACCCAGCAAGCACCCGCTTCTGGAAAGGGCAAATCATCGGCCGGTAAATACCGCAAAGAATAAAGCTTACCAAAAACCAAGAGATGACTACCAAGATCATTGAAATAATGACTACGCCATGACATTTTAAGCGAGCCTATTTCGCCTTTTTCTGTATACAATGCAATCAATGGCCGCTCCAGCCCATATATTAAACTTGCCAAACCAGGGATGCCAAATACTCTTTATGGAGTAACCACTGCTATGGCTCAAATACAAATTTCAGCTGTCAACAACGCCTGCAATAAAAGGCGAGATAAACCAGGTGTGGAAAGATTCGGTAATCGAATAAGCACCACCAGACCTGGGCTTTCTGTCCAGTTTAGTCCAGTACGGAACTCAAGGGCCAGTATTGAATCACTCAAATAGACTGAAAAGACAAAAAAAAAACTGAAATAGATTCAGTTTCACTTCAATCCAATTGAAGCAAGCCCAAGGAATATACATCGTAATATGTCCGGGAAGAACATCTTTTGGCGGGCCAACCTGAAGATAAAATTGATCAAACCCACCATTCCTAAATAAGGAATCTGAAGCTGGTGCTGAAGCTGATAGACACAAGAAACAATCTTTCCCCTCCACAAGTAGAAGACCTTGTATTAGAGGCTACGTCTGGAATAGCAATCCAATTGAAGCAAGCCCAAGGAATATACATCGTGATATGTCCGGTAAGAACATCTTTTGGCGGGCCGACCTGAAGATAAAATTGATCAAACCCACCATTCCTAAATAAGGAATCTGAAGCTGGTGCTGAAGCTGATAGACACAAGAAACAATCTTTCCCCTCCACAAGTAGAAGACCTTGTATTAGAGGCTACGTCTGGAATAGCAATCCAATTGAAGCAAGCCCAAGGAATATACATCGTGATATGTCCGGTAAGAACATCTTTTGGCGGGCCGACCTGAAGATAAAATTGATCAAACCCACCATTCCCAAATAAGAAACCTGAAGTTGGTGCAGATAGACACAAGAAACAATCTTCCCCCTCCACAAGTAGAAGACCTTGTATTAGAGCCATGGAGGTGTCAGGGTGGAACGATCTTACAAGAAACCGGTTATCCTCTGAAATTAATGTAATCGAGTCTAGCTGGCGGCCTAGTACGCTGAAAACTTATAAACACGCTTGGACACGTTGGTTAGCGTGGTGCAAAATTTCAGGCGAGGATAATGAAAATCCAAGTGGCATGAGTTGTGTTATCCTTTTGTCAGCCGGATTTAGAAGTCGCACTTTGCTCTCACGTCTTGGTTTGGCAAGCTCAAAAAGGTATAGCAGATATATGGTCATCCAAAGATAAGGTGAAAGGACCGATGTGGAACCCACAGGTTGTAGTTGAATGGCTTTTGCAGAATGTACAATGGCTCGATAGTTTGTTCGACATATCTCGACGTTGTGCCACCTTGCTGTTGTTGGCCTACGATGTTGGTTTTTGCTGGTAGTTCTAAGAGTTCACGGTTTGACGCTGTTGTCTGTATAGAAAGATAAATGTATCATTAATGACAATTCAATCACTCAAATCGCGAAAGTTTAAAAATTACTAATTCAATCACTTTTTGGGCATTCTATGGATCAAAAACGGACATATGCAATCCAGTTGGCGGTTACTATCTGGAGAAAATTAAAAAATTGATCCCGTCTTTTGGATTTAAAAGCCAATAGAAATTTCTCAGCCATGAAGACAATCAGGAAATGGTATCAACAATTTGTTTTTAACTATCAAAAGAGACCCAAAATCGGCAAATCGAACTGTAATGGATAAAAACTGTGTTTGTGGAGGCTGGAATTCAAGACTCACCTGATTCCATAAAATCTGTCGTGGCGTCTTTAAACTGGCTAAATGATATGGCGTTTGAAAAAGTCATGGCCAGAGTAACTGGACAGCGGCAAACGCGTTGATTAGGATTTATAGGCAACCTGTAAGAACCGAATGTACCTTACATTCGCTGATTGAAGTGTCAATCAGCGAATGTAAGGTACATTCGCTGATGAATTGCCCTTGTGAAAAGATTTACATTTGTATAAAGTGCGCTATACGAATCATAATGATTATTTTTGTGTTGATTAATATTAGATAGTACGATTACCTACGTATAGAAATGCTTTCGTTAACCCATTGTAGAATGTAAACTATAAATGGTGTTGATTTAGTCACTGGTTATTATTGTGTGATTATAATATATTGTTATTTGCTACTTACATTGCTAATCAATAAATTTATGTGAACTGAACATCACTTCTCATTTTAAAATATCACAGTTGGTGATCTCTCTATAAATATACCTAGTGGTTGGGCCACCATGCGAGAATAGACAAGTCTCAATTATAGGTTTCAAATAAGTTACAGGCTTACATAATATAAGATTTTTTTCTGAAATAAAAAAATACTTATTATGTACCTAACTTATTTGAAACCTAGTGAGTGCTGATAATTGATCCTAACTGAAGTAACGGCCAAGCACAATTCTTGACGTTAGCTGAAAAGTGGCGCCAACTGGAACAGGAGCAGACTAGGTACTAAGTAGGGGAAGGGGGAGTCGTAATAGCACCTAGAATAAAAATGGAAACGTCGCCTATCTCAAGTATTGGTTTCAAATAAGTTAGATACATAATAAGTAATATTTTTATTTCTGGAAAGAATCTTATATTTCCTACGCAGTGCGTGCAGTCGATTCTGTTTAGGTATCTGCTGAACCAGAAAATCTAATAAAACCAGCTGGAAGATTTCACTACGAAATCCTAATAAACTTACTCTAAGCAATGAGTGATTCAATTAAAAAACATTGCTCAATTTAGTTGATACGCTAAGATCGCAAACACGGTTTTAATTGAGTCGAAGCTTCGAAACATGATCAACTTAATGTATTAACTTTAAAGGGGCAATTAGACTTATTACGTTTAGCGACCACCAGGTCGAGCAATCAGTATTTACGACGGAAGCTACGGTGAACGCGTCATAAACGTGCCATCGGGAAGTCAGCATTGGTGCGCGATCCTCATAGCCCATTGTTTCGATGGTACTACCTTGGACACGGACAGACTAACCCATTAAATTTCGACTTGATACTCATTCCCACAACGACAGTGCTAGAAACGCACGTTGGGGCCAACTCACCCGCGTTCGTACGTTTACCGAAATAATCTATTTTTCACACTCGCTCTTAACTGTTACTTTGGTAATTGACAACGGGTCGTCCCATCGTGTAAACGAAATTTTCTTTAATTGAAGTTCGTGCAGCGTCGGTCATGTCGTGACCTAACCTCCTCTGTCTATATTACTTCGATACCGATCTCTATTATTTGTCGACGAGTCTTAATGACTCTATTTACTTTGAATACTCGTGCGGTGAGCAAGTGAATTGAACAATGTCAAAGCTCTTGTGACGGACGGGACCAGAAAATAATAAAATGAGTCCAGTTTATACCATTCATAAAATTCGGCTTCACAACATGGTCCCGGTAAGTAAAACAAATATTGTTATCGTGTAACTATTTACATTTTATATAATAACGGAGAAAGTAGTACATTTAAATCAAATTATCGAATACTTTTATGTTCTACACCCGTATCTGAAATTTTGAAAAAGCAAACATAAATAATTTTAGTCTTTGCTATATACTTTTTACAATACAATACAATATTTCTTTATTACACACCGAAAATACAAATGAAACTTAAACTAACATAAAAACAAATATACGGCAGTATAATGGGCAGCCTTATCGCCTTAAGCGATTTCTTCCAGGCAACCTTTGGATGGACAGGACTAAAGAAATTGAAAAACGGTCGGTGGTGTACATAAAATAAACCTAAATAAATAGTGTACATAAAGAAGTAACATTAATAATAAATACTAAAGAAAACACAATTACGACTGAAAAATAAACATAATATCCACTCCTATAATACAGGTAATCTACTTGGCATAGGAGTCAGAGATTCACATAACAAGTATATCTTAGATAGCCCGTTGGTCCAGTTGGTAGTAAACCTACCTTCTGAGCCTGAGGGCGTGGGTTCGATTCCCACCTAGGACAAACATTTATGTGATGAACATTTGTATTTGTTCTATATCTGGGTGTTACTATCTATTTAAGTATGTATTTAAAACTATATATGTATGTATATCAGTCTATGGCAGCCATATCACAAGCTTTGCTTAGTTTGGGGTCAGATGACCGTGTGTGCAAAAATGTCCCGAATATTCATTTATTTATTTATCTGTTATTATTAAGAGACAAAGAAATATTTTTGTATTTGTATTTTGTATCTGCAATGTATTAGCAAAAGTGGTCTCTTTCCCTTCAGTGGAGACCAACAAGTGAACTGATGTATGAGTTAGATTAATAATTTTGTTAAATCGTTTGATATAATTTACATACGGAAAACCAAACGTAATTTTTTGTAAATATATATTTTATTTATTAATGGAACAATAGCACAAATGTAATAAAAATAAGCACTGCTCACATTTATGGAACGGAGCACCCAAGTATCAGCTTGAGCCACTTGATGTATTGTATTGCCTAGAGCTGTCAGAATTGTTGACAATCCCAAGCTCACTGAACATCTAGAGCCGCTCAGCATGCGCAGAGACGTTGGGTCTCTTTGTATCTTTTATCGCATTTACAACGGGGAGTGTTCTGGAGAACTATTCGATTTGATGCCTGCATTGCAGTTTTATCATTGCATTAGCTGCCACCACGTAAAAGTTCATCCACATATAGATCTGTGGAAATCGCACACTGCGTTTTACGCGATCATTGCCTTACACCTGAAATTTGTGGAATGAGCTCGTTGTGGCATTTCCAAGTAATTATAATATGGTGTTCTTCAAAAGGGCTGTTAATAGATTATTTATGGCTCGCCAACGTATCTGTGATAGGGCATCACAGATACGTTAGCGTCCTGGTGTTACAGGTAGGTATCCATAGGCAACGGTGGTCACTGACCATTAGACAGCCACCTATGGCATAAAAAAACTAAACTTATCTTATATTTCAGTCAAAAAAAGGCCTAACCCTATTATTTATTAGTTAACATAGATGGACAAAAACTTTATTCAAAGCACATTAAAAAGTTAAAAATAGAAATAAAAGTGTATGCAACATTTCAGCAAAATCGGATAAAAACTGGTCAGGTTGAAATATTTAACCTTAACAAATTAAAAATCATTGCTAGTCATCGAGATACAATTCCTATAGAGTCGCAATCTCTCAGTGGAAACAGTCAAAACACGTCCGAACGTCATTGTACATACATTGTATTAATTATATACTTCACAATGCCACATTTACTCCAATTTAGACGTTATGTTATGTTAAGGGGGAGGCCTATGTTCAGCAGTGGACGTCTTCTGGCTGATGATGATGATGATGAGACGTTATGCCACTTGCATAGTGTTCAACGTTAGTTGTCCACTATGTCATGCTGGCTTTGGCATCGCTTAGCGTTGTAGTTGGATCGCGGTTACCTTGTAACAAACCAAACAGTCTCCGCAATTCGTAGCGTGCGCCGAGTTTTGGTTCGGATTTTTTTGGCACGAATGTGACTAGATGTATTGTATCTAGATTTTGCGAGTTAAATAAAAGCTTATAAAAGTTAAAATTATCGACGGCCTCCAAAGCCACGACTCTATTAACACTTACGCGTATACTCAGTTGAAAAACTTTAAATCGGTACTTTAATAACATTAGTAGATATATTAATAAGAAACGTAATGGCATAACCTTGTCAGTATTCTTCTAACATAGCTAATGAGCCAGTTACTAAACATGCGACGTATTCCAATTGTCAAGTGCGATGTTTAAACTAAAACATAAATCCATAACATCATGATGTCATTTCAATGATGTTTGCTGTTTATTGTTACTTTATTACTTGAGTGCCAAAATGGCAAGGCAACTGTAATGTTGAAAAATGTTTTCAAATTTTATTTAGAGGTACGAAAATTAACTTTATTTTTTTTTCCTGGGCTAGCGCCTTTATTAACTAAATAAAATACAAGCTAAAACTAAAACTACAAATACAGTTAGACTGCCCATAGACCGTTGAAGGTCTAAAGACAATCCAAATGCTCAAGCCCACTACCAGTTGGCAGCGTACCCAGCATGTTGGCGGCATTACCACGTTGAATGGCAATGCATATGCGTTGAGCCAGTAACACGCCAGCATTTTGGTCACGCGTCGCATTAACCAGGCGCTCTGAAAGACTTTATTATATAATACTTTTTTTAAACAAGTTTTTTCTTATTCTTCTCAGGAAACCCTTTCATTTGATATATATCATGATGGTCTTATAAGAACATTTTTCCGCCATATTGAATTTATTTTATAGGGCAAAAAAACTTGGGAAACAATACTAACGAACCCAAACTCGACGTGGTTACGTTTTATTTAGGAGTTTCTATGGCCACTTTCTGTGTCCATCATCAGATCAGCTCAATGGTCACCAAACTTGCATAAGTTTGCCAAATTCCAGCTCAATTGGTTAGAAGTATAACTGTAAAAAAAAAACAAAATACAAAGTATAACTGGTCTAAAACTCAGTTGCATGATTTGTGACACACATACATACGTACATTCTAATAGGGCAAGAGAAATTAAAGCTTGTAACTGCGAGTCATTCTTATAATCTTGTTCAACAAACACAGATCATGATGGGAAGGCTACCCACCAAAATATAGGTGTTGCCACACCTAGTTTGGTGGCTGTGGCTGCAACCTTCAGGCACGATGATGACGATTTCAAATTTGTTTTTCACCCGCTCACGCCATGATCTACGATATTTGCTATCTAAAACGGCTTTGTTTAAACTCGAAGATCTTATATCATCATATTATTTGATGATGATGACGATGATGATTTTATGCTTGTGTTTATATTATTTTGGGGTTTAATTTAATTTATCGAAATATCAAAATTAATTTTAACAATTAACCTTTAAAACATTAGTCTGGCTATGCAATTCGTATAAAAATATGTTGTCGCTGAAAATTACTTATAATTATTTATAAAATTACAGAGTACTTCAATTCAAAAACTATTTTTGTTGCACAATTTGTAATTTCTTTTTTATGATTCCAATTAATTTGACAAAATTTTATTCGGATTAGATTACTAACAGGTGTTTTTAGAATTCCGTACCTAAAGAGTAAAACCGGGACCCTATTACTAAGCCTACGATGTCTGTCTGTCCGTCTGTCTGTCCTACCTGCTAACGGCTGTATCTTTCGAACCGTAATAGATAACTAGTGACATAGCATTTGTAATGTTGCGGCGGATTAACTAACAAATAATAATAAAGTCAAAAAGTAATACAATAAACGTATTTTTGTATTAGGTCTAATGAAAATAATGAAAATAGTCGATGAACTGGTAATTCGGTTACTTGGACCTTATTGTATTTGTGGTGGTACGGAACCCTCAGTGCGCGAGCCCGACTCCCACTTCGCCGGTTATTTGACTTACATAATATTTGGCCAAAAAATACTCACCACGTTCTTAAATACAAATAAATAAAATTAAGTAGAATGAAAAGCAAAACCATAAACCAGCAAAAAAGACCACCACCCATACTAACCATAGACTAGCCATAAAGTTAGGCTAGAACTAACCATAAAGGTGCAAAGAAAGGCTCAATGCTCCTGATCCCATCAATGCCACGGCTATGTGTAATGGCATGGGCTGATTTAAATTCATTGCTTATCCTGCAGTTGACACTCGCTCGCTATAATGACACTCAGCGCGAGTATGGCATCTCATACTAACTATCCACCAATAAATATTAGACATCCTCGTACGAGGCAAGATCATTGAGGAAGCTATTTACAAAATATATTGTTGTTGTGAGAGTACAAAGGATTTCTACACCTTGCGCCTTGTAGGGGTCATGGTTTTAGTCTAAAATAGTAATGCAAAGGTCATCACAGAGGCAAGCTGAAAGATTGCTAATTAATTAGTTGTCACAGTAACTTGTAGATGCTCGGAATAATAATGTAATTTATTGCACACTCAAAATAATGCAACTTTGTTTATTAGTAACTAGCGGTCCGCCCCAGCTTTGCACGGGTATAGATTATAGCCTATGTCACCCGGGGATAGTGTAGCTTCCCGTCAGTGAAATAATTTTTCAAATCGGTTATTTTCGGTGCCTATTCATTGCAAACAAACAAAGAAACAAACAATCAAATCTTTGTTCTTTATAATATTATAGTATAGATAAATTCTTGAAATTTTGTATAAATTTTTGGAAAGCCATACTAAAATCAAAACAATTATATTTTATACAAAATAAAAATAAGTAGCATGTCACGTTTAGTTTTGATTTTAGTATAGCTTTCAAAATTTTTATACAAAATTCCAAGAATTTAGTACTAATAAACAAAGTTGCATTATTTTGAGTGTGCAATAAATTACGTTATTATTCCAAGCTACTAGTTAATATTAATCAGTTGTCACATTATCTTGTAGATTCTTGGAATAATAACGTAATTTATTTCACTCTCAAAATAATGCAATTTTGTTTATTAGTTCTAAATTCTTAGTATTTTGTACAAAATTTTGAAAGCCAATTTGCCTGCATAATTTTTTTTAATATTTTATTAGGAATGTATCCAATATTTATCAGGAAGGAAAAGTTCAATATGTTTCAATATCAATGTAGGTACAAACGACTAATTTACAAATTGCCCTCCATTTGGCGCAACGATTTGACCGCGCGAGATGTGCTTTATGAAATCTAATAAAAGACTACATACGAGATATTAGAATTTCATGATTCTCAAGATGATTAAACGTCCAGTTATGACGGCGATAAAAATGCCAAAGCGGAGCGTGGACTAGTTGTTATTGTTAGGTATTCAAAACAATTTTAAAATTCTCCTGTCCTCAAAACTGTACAGCATCATATACCTATGATGAGACTAAATCGTATTCTCATTTTAAAATGATTTGAACATTAAAATAAGAATATTTAAAAAAAACGATGATGTGCATGTATGTCTGTCTTCTATGTCTTCATGCATTGTTGTTTCAAATGAGTTAAAACATTGTTGTTAGCAAGGAAGGCCTCGAACCTGAACCTGCGAAGCCAAAGGCCTAGCCCAACTACTACAAACAAAGCCACGGGCATCAGCTAGTACTTTACCAAATAAAATTATCTACCTATATCTGATAGAAGCATGACAGTTAGTAAACTTTATTTGTTTATTTTGATCTTTTTGCGTAAAGCTGTTGTCGTAGCTTTTCGTAACGGTCGTAGCCGTCGACTACGATATTGTAGCAGGCCTACGGCAAAACCAAATAAAGATGAGAGCGCGGTGTCACTTTTTGTTAAGTGTAGCAACGCGTATAAAAAAAAAACATGTGTCATTATATAAAATAATTACAAATGACAAGATTTGACTGCTACTCAGACGCACCGGCACTACGTTGCGTTGCTACTCAGCAATATTTCAACTTTTTTTCGTCGACTCTTCCCGGGATAGATGAACTATATACATACATAATATTTATTAAGTTTGTACCTCAGGGCTCGGTTCCTACTCACACTTGTCCGGTTTTTAGGTATGGTGATGACATCATCGGAATCAGATAGCATTTAGGGGTGTTTATGAGTTTTATCTTTTTGTATGAACAAATGAGCTGCGAAGGTTTATTTGAAGCTTAACGGGCAACTCGCTTAATTACGTCAATGGTTTCGTCGAGTGTGCACTGTGCGTGTCGTCAGTGTAGAAGAAAGAAAAACTAAACCCGATAGTAGCAACCCTGGCCCTGTGACAAACAGTATAATAGGCATGGAATTCAAGGACACATCAGGGTCTAACTATTGCTTTAGCTTCTATATCTACTGTACCATGGATGTTGGTACATAAGACAGTCAAACAAAAAACATTGGCGTTCTATTTTTTCATGTGCATTTTTTGTTTGTTTTTTCTTATCTCTGTGATGGTTTTGGCGTCGCACTTCTTGTACATCTGCCTGTGTCAAGTATTAAAATATTATCAAGTTTGATGAAATGTCGTCAAACAAGTCATAGTTACAGTCAGAGTCAAGACAATTAAGTCAGGGTCAAGCCAAAGTCAAAGTTCGAAAAACAAATGAGCTAAGCTGCGGAGGTTTATTCGAAGCTTAAGCGTGTATTCTAACATTAGCATAGTCAAAAAAATGTCCTCACCGTAAATGCTTTTTTTACAATCAATGAAATGACGTTTGCAGGCTGTCGGCGAGGTTAACGATGGAAGGACTTGGTGCCATAGGCAGTGGTCAAGATTCACGCAGAGCCTTCGGTACCGCATTAGCGGTAAAGGACGCAGCAAGGCGCCAGACTTGTTCCTGGATAAATTCTCTGCGAAAACATTCACAGATCCCGACGAACCACTGTACCAAACAAAAAGGTCAAAATTCTTTTGCGGATTAAAGCTCGCGTTTGATCCTACTTTGCCAACGCACTACCAAGTAAGTGATCATATTACTTTATAGACTACTAGCGACCCGCCCGCCCGGCTTCGCACGGGTGTAATTTACGTGCAAAGCCGGGGTGGGTCGCTAGTCATATACCTTCCTTGAAAATTTATCTAACTGATGGTGAAAACCGCATCGAAATCCGTTGCGTGGTTTAGGAGTAGTTAGCGGCCATACAGACATACAGACAGACAGACAGACGCGGAAAGCGACTTCAATTTATACTATGTAGAGATTACGTACGCACCAACACAGATGGCATGTATATTGATTCATCATCATCATCATCAGCCAGAAGACGTCCACTGCTGAACATAGGCCTTCCACTTTAACCTCCACACTGAACGAAAGCCATCTGCATCCACTGGATGCCCGCGGCTCTCACAATGTCGTCGGTCCATCTAGTAGGAGGCCTGCCTACGGCGCGTCTTCCGGTTCGTGGTCTCCACTCAAGAACCTTTCTTCCCCATCGGCCTATTGGTTGGTACACTTATTGCACGTTAGGCAGAGCGCAATATTCGTTTTTGTTGTTGTTTTATTGTTCATCGCAACATTAAGATAATAGGTACAAAATGTGCAACTTCAAACTGCTGAGCATCCAAAGTTCTTTCAAATAACTAGCCAATTTTTTTCAGTGGCTAGCAGTTGTATCATTAGCTATTCTCTACAATGTGGTTTTCGTCATCGGTCGAGCAGTATTTTGGGAGTTGGACAACCTGACGCCTCTTTGGTTCGTATTGGACTACGTATGCGACTTCATCTATTTGACTGACACCATTATACATCTCCACGAGGGTAAGTTGGCTGGCGCTTGATGTTTTAGGTAATATATATAAAAAATATGCGAACAGAAGAATTAGGGTCATTTTACGATGGCAGTGGCGTGTAATACATCTAAAACTAATGAATAACGATTTTATCAAACAGATCGCTTTAATCGCCAAATGTGTGCGGAGAGAAATTCACTCCCCTCCTGCTTACCACTCCCTGAATTATGTTTAATTTATCGTCTACAAAGTATTAGCATCGAATTACACAGTTTCAATACGATTGCGGTTATTTTTAAGTAATACACTACTTTAGAAAATGTAGGTAACCTTACAGCGCTAGCGATAGAAGTAGTGCTATCAACAAGCGAACGTTTTCTGCTACTTACATTACCTAGCTATGTTCAAGAACAGTGTCAACAACCCCTCCCTCCCCTCTTTAATTGGTACCACGTGTTACGTATTGTATTGGACCCGGGTATGTTCTAAAACTGCGACCAGAATTACCGGAGGATGGGCAGCAGCGTCCTATTAGTACACGGTGAACGCACCGCGATCTCCAAGCCGCCTGCCAAGCGTGGGGATTATGGCAACACCCCTCTCTAAGAGGGAGGCCTTGTTCAGCAGTGGACATTTAATGGCTGATGATGTGTGTTACGTATTGATAAGAAAAACAAGTTGTATGTTACAAAACAAGCTTTATTTTTGTGATCCATCGCGTCTTTTGGTTCTATTTTTAACTAACGAAAGAAGGAGGTTTCCATTTCGACTGTATGTGTTTTTTGTATGTTTGTTACGCGATTAATCCGCCAATTATGATTGTTTGCTAGGTCATATTTCAGAGGTGGTCCCATATGAATTGTATCTCAATTGATTCAGCACTTTTTTTAGCAAATCAACAAAAAACAAAAGATATACACAGTTCAGCAAAACTTTTGATGACTGACTTTAAATTTTAGTTTTAACTGTAATTTTTCTACTTTTTAGTTTAAGTTTGTACATGTATGGCATAGTCTTGAAGATGTCTTTTTATATTAATTATTTTAATCTAAATGATTCTCAGACAAGCTCGTACTTTTTGAGACAATCTGTATATTTAAGAAAATGCTCTGACGACAACGTTCTTTACATATCTAAAATTCAATTTCTAGTAAAGTTTTTGCTCAAAAAAATACAGTTAACTTTTTAATCGGATAACGGACAAGCGTGTGTTTAACAAACGATGGACAAGGAGCTCGTAAATATCACTGAAGTGTATTGTAATCGATATCAGACGCTACAAAGTAAGACACAGATATTGCTTTCGAGTGAGGCGCGGAAATCAACAGTTTGCCACCCACGTGCGCGAGCCACACCTTGCGTCATCAAATTTAGCTAACGTGTGGACAAACATTCGACCCAACCTAGTTGCTTTTTCCGTACAAATGTTGCATTGATCCGGAGCGTTTCTCTTGCGATTTACCATTGAACGATCAACCGACTTTCTTATCTAAACATTAATGCAAAGCATTTAATAACAAGCCTATCCATGGCATAAATATGGCATCTAGATAGCCCGTTGGTCCAGTTGGTAGTGACCCTGCCTTCTGAGCTTGGGGGCGTGGGTTCGATTCCCACCTAGGACAAACATTCATGTGATGAACATTTGTGTTTGTTCTATATCTGGTTGTTAATATTTATTTAAGCATGTATTTAAAACTATATATGTATGTATATCAGTCTCTGGCAGCCATATCACAAGCTTTGCTTAGTTTGGGGTCAGATGACCGTGTGTGAAAAATGTCCCGAATTTATTTATTTAAATGATTAACATATGTTATGATGCATTGTTCCAGGGTACTTAGAACAAGGACTTATGGTAAGGGATTCACAAATGTTGAGGAAACACTATTTTAAAGCAAAAGCGTGGCGATACGATTTGGTATCTTTGTTACCCACCGATATTGCGTATTACTGGTGGGCTCCCGGATCCTGTGATGCTGTAAGTATTCATATTAGATGAATCTCTTTATATTGGTGTAGTAATTCGAAGAACGTGCCAGTTTGAAGTAATAAATGGTGTTTACCATAAGGTTGCAGTCGTCATGGCTCATATTTCTCAGTGCCACACGTGAAGCTTATGCGTTGTCGAGAAAGTTCCACTAAGTCATTATTTATCTTTGTTATTGCTGAATCGTCAATATTGGTCGTGTTCCAGAATCGTTTGCCGTGCCCTATAATTGTGCGATTCAATAGACTGTTTCGCCTACCTCGGATGTGGGAGTGGTTCGATCGCACTGAAACTGCCACTAGCTACCCTAACGCCTTCAGGATATGCAAGGTATAATCTTAACTTTACACGTAATTATCACTGACACAGTCTAGTAAATAATCAACTTTTACTGTAATTTTGGTACTTTGCAGGTCGTCATGGCAATTATCGTACTAATACATTGGAACGCCTGTCTTTATTTCTCCATAAGCTACGCCATCGGTTTTGGCACCGACAACTGGGTTTACAATATAACTGGGTCACGCAATGAGACCCTAGTTCACCAGTATATTTATAGCTTTTATTGGTCCACTCTTACACTTACCACTATTGGCGAAACTCCACAGCCAGAAATCGATGTCGAATATTTATTCGTCGTAGCAGACTTTCTAGCGGGTGTCCTAATATTTGCCACGATCGTTGGTAACATTGGTTCTATGATATCTAACATGAATGTGGCTAGAGTAGAGTTTCAAAATAAAATGGATGGAGTGAAACAGTATATGGCATTTAGAAAAGTCAGCGGAGAATTAGAAGCTAGAGTTATCAGATGGTTCGCTTATACGTGGGCTCAGAGCGGCGCTCTGGATGAAGAAAATGTTCTATCATCACTGCCCGACAAGTTGAAAGCTGAAATAGCGATTCGTGTCCACTTGGATACACTACGTAAAGTGAGAATCTTTCAAGATTGCGAACCGGGACTTCTAGAAGCTCTGGTGTTAAAACTTCGACTCCAAGTGTTCAGTCCTGGAGATTACATCTGCCGTAAAGGCGATGTAGGCAAAGAGATGTATATCGTAAAACGTGGAAGACTCCAAGTGGTAGCCGACGATGGCACGACCGTTTTGGCGACTTTAAGTGCAGGATCAGTTTTTGGAGAAGTGAGCGTTTTAGAGATAGCTGGAAACCGTACAGGCAATCGTAGAACCGCCAATGTACGTGCTCTGGGATATTCAGATTTATTTTGTTTGGCAAAAAGAGATCTATGGGAAGCTTTAGCCGACTACCCAGATGCAAGAGCTACACTTACTGAACGAGGCTGCCAGCTTTTAAGAAAGGTAAGTTAACTAAATAAAAGGAAATTTAATATTGCAAGCAATTCTCATATACATTTATCATTAATTTCAGTGTTTTCAGGCAATTACCCTAATTAACCCAATAAAATACAAGCAAACTAGTACGTAACTACACAGTCCACTTATTCTATTATACGAAAAAACAGATTGCTTATAGACCCTACTATATAGATTGTCTTTAGATTATTGAAAGTTTAAAGAGAATCCAAATACTCTATCCCACTACCAGATGCGAGCATACTATGCTATGTATGCTAGTAGCATTATCTCTAAAACACCTCATTGATACTATTATATTGAGCTACATTTTAGCCTACGTTTTAGTTGCGCATCGCATCAACCAGGCGCTGAGTTTCTGATGCAGTGTCTTAACTCCCAACGGCTCAAACATATAACCATTGCTGACGATGGAAGGAGGCTTGACGGTATGACGCTAATTGTGCCCTGGAGGTTGGGGCAGCCCCTTGTAGGGGACGCAACTTGTGTCGATACTTTGGCGCCGTCACATCTTCCTGAGACACAAGATAGGACTGGTGCGGCTGCCAATTCGGCAGAGCAGCACAATCGATGCAAATATGCTAATTTCGGCAGTCGTTACATATTTGAGACCCTTGGAGACCGGGACGCATAAGTATTGCCATTCAGCGTGGTAATGCCGCCAGCGAGCTGGGTACGTTGCCAACTGGTAGTGGGCTTGAGCATTTAGATTGTTTTTAGACCTTCAACTGTCTATAGGGATTCTAATTGTATTTGTAGTATTAGCTTGTATTTTGATTAGTTAATAAAGGCACTTGCCCCTGAAAAAAAAACTATTGCAGTAGTTGACATATTTGCCACTTGAGCTGCCAACGGCCACAACAATTAACAAGTGTTACGCACAAAATACTGTTGAGTTAGAGCACTGCTGCGATATTGGTGGTGGAAAAAGATATCGTTCGAGCAAGCGTGATGATTAATTGGACCAGCGTTTCTTTAATTTCAGTGATTTGTTTGGGCATAATATGAAAAAAAAATAACATTTTATGGGCATTTTTTTTATTTTATGCAGTGATAGTGGCCGAGATGTATCATGTACGCTTTACAATCTGACGGCATCTGGTTCGATTCTTGGCCTCACACCAATTATTTATTCAGTACTTAAATAATGCCATCGGTCAAATATGGTGAAGGTAAAAAACGTGAGGAAACAGAAACCAAGAACCTCAAAAGTTTAAAGACATATGACATTCACCAACATACCCTGGGCCTGGCCTGGGCTGGATTAGGGCTCATCCTCTCTCGCTAAGAGAAGGCCTGTGTCCCAGCAGTGGGAAAATGATAATGAACGTTACTTTGTCAGCTTATTATATTAAGAATGAACAATCAACGTTATAACTAACATCTGTCTTCAATCAATCTCATTTTATGATGTTCAAAACACTTATCTTATTACAGGATGGATTACTAGACGAAACTGTATTTGCAAGTGCACAAACTACGCAACAGAGCCTAGAAGAAACCGTTCACAAACTGGAAAACACTGTAGAACTGCTTCATAACCGTTTACAAAATCTGCTCACTGATGTAGGTGAAGAGCAAGCCAAAATCAAACAAAGAATAGACAACATTGAAGTCGGGTTAGTTCCGTTTAACTTGCTGTTACAGCGATGGTCATTAACAATTTGCGAATTCAATATTGCCCATGCGATTGTTTTAGTAGATACGATGCGAATTATAGATATTTTATTATTGTTTTATTGTATTTCAGGGCGGTAGCGGATGAAGGAGGTGACTCTGATGAGAGCAATTCATCTGCGTCGGAGTTACAAAACGAAGGTCGTCAGGTGTGCGAAGCTTCAGTATACAGTGATAGCGCATCCACGAAAAGTCCCGATCTAGTTATCAGTCCCGATCCTACAAAGAGTTCTGTTCAAGACTTCTCCATAGTTTCTATGCCGTTGCCTCGCCAGCCACTTCCGGTGCGTGAACGAGGCATGTCGTTAAGCGTTGAAAGGCTCCCCAGCTTGCTTCGTGTTATCTCAGAACCGCGAAGCAAGTCCCTTCGCTTAAAGAAATCATCGAAAGAAGAATGCAAGTGAACATTCGAATAACAACGATTTGAGAAATTCAGAAGTTATTTTTGATACTAAAATAGGAGTTTTACAAAATTCCATAGCAGAATAAGTTAATCTGCCGATTTCTTATATTTGAGTATTTTACTCGTGTCAAAATCATTTTTGGGAACCGTGTGCGGTTGGGTTTTGGGTCAACACGACTATGAAGTGTTGAATGTTGCTAGATATTACAATCTAGAGCTGTTATACAGCCATTGCCATGTTTGTGTAGAGAAAATACTAATTTAAGAACATTTTGGAGAGTATTGATTTATAACTTACATGTTTTCTCGGTTTGGGGATGCTGTGTTGCCTACATTGCATTCAATGGCTTTATTGTTAAGTTTCATAAATGTTACCCGTTAGAGATATATTTTCGTTGAAACCAGAGAAGTTATTGGCGATGGGTTATCGATTTCATTATTAAAAAATCAGCATTATTAGAACGCGTGTCAATGAAAAGTGGCTTTAAAGAGAAAGATTTTAAAGGTTTTACAAACGTTGTAAATTAACATTTTGATCAAAAATGTTTTATATAATATTTTATCACATATAAGTGATACTACACTGTAAGTATTTTGCATAAATAATAGTACAATTAATATGCATATATGTATAGAATTTAATACTCTGTCATTTATTTTTACATGCCACGATCTTAATGTTTAGACTTTTGGTTACATTTTGTATATTAAAATTACTTTTTATTTTGTTTATGGCGAATTTCTAGTGTAATCCGCTTCTACGTCGTTTCGAGTACAATAAAGATTTTGGGATAAACTATTTTCTCTATAGTACAAATTGTTATAAAGAATTTTTTGTTACAGATTTAATTACTTTTTGTTTCAGGTTAGGTTAATTTTGCTCTTTTGTGTAATTAATATTTAAATTCAGGTTAGGTTTAAATTAGCATCACAAATATTTATAGAGAAAATAGTTTATCCCAAAATCCTTATTGTACTCGAAACGACGTAGAAGCGGAATTACACTAGAAATTCGACATATACAAATTAAAAATGGACTTCCGCAAAGTAACGCCTGATTCAATCAACTAATATTGCTTCATGTTTTAAATGTTTATCGGGACTTATCACGTATTATTTAATATAGGTAAAAAATATGTACCTTTACGTTTTACGTGATAAGTCCCGATAAACATTTAAAACATGTGTTCAAATCGCGAAAGTTTAAAAATTACTAATATTGCTTCATTTTAATTAGCATTAACGGAATTTGTATTTTATGCGCTTCCGGTATTTCGGTTCGGTTAGGTACACAGTAAATTAAGAGAGTTAACGTTACTTTCCGTAGGTAATTTCTATTCGTAATGCGTTAGATGACCGTTCATATTTAAATCATTGCAAGACTGTTACTTGTTTTTCTTATTAAAATGTATGTGTATTTCAATTATATCCCTACTTATATTACAACAATATGATTATTAGTACCTTTTTCACGTTTCATAATCTTATATAAAGTATTTCTTTATGGCCGGTGTAACCGGACTAAATTGCTTTTTATACTCCAGTGCAAAAAAGTCTGTTTTTTGCACTAGTACATAAAAATAAACTGAACCTCTTTAAAGTTGTTCAATGGGGTTCAGTTTCTATAATGAACGTGGGAAGTTTGCCTGGTGTTTTAATAATACCTAAAGATCAGGGTATTATTACAGACCCAGATATAACTTTAATCGAATGAAAATTAAAATTGAAATTTTAAATGAAAAGATTAATTATTATATTTCTGTTTCATTTCCTCGCAATCAAAGTTAAAAGCCGAGTGTACAACTCGTGCATAAAACTCATTTACCCTTGACTTATACATATCCGTCTCGTTTTGATTATTTGATTATACGAAAAAGGATTGTTTTATGCACTCGTTGTACAATATACTATTTAACAATAGTTAGAAAAACAATGTATGAACCGGTACAAAAGTCACTCATTATCAAAATATACGTACTTAGATAATTTATTGTCTCGGAATCGCAACATTATCACTTAATGTTTTAGAATATATAATATTAAATATATGTCTTAGGAAAAATTATTGTGACAGAGTAATAACGGCACTTGGCTGTTTATCGCAACTTTTATTAACCGAATCGAGTGGTCCTCGAACCTTTATCGCGATATTATCCTAGATTTGTGAATTTATCATTGATTTTTAGTATATTCCTAACTCATAGCTATAAGGTTACGATTGTTTATGTTTATCGTCATTGTATTATTGGTAAAAATGGCTTCAAAGCCGTCGTATATTGCACGATAGACCTACCTTTTTTCTGCGATAAAATGTGTTCATGGTATAGTGACGTATGTTATTTTACGATACTTGTCTACGGACTTAAAAATACGATGATGACTGTATTGCACTTGTGCTCTAAGTAAAAAAAAAAGACACCGTTTTATGGTTGGTATTCCGAAAACACGAACGAAGCGCTTTGATTCCGCTTTTATTGTGCGAACTGCTAGTCTGTGGAATGCGCTGCCTGAATGGGTGTTCCCCGAGAGATACAATCTGGGTGTCTTCAAATCATGAGTGAATCGGTTTCTTCTAGGCAAGCGTGCTCCACCGTAGACCGCATCATCGCTTAACATCAGGCGAGTTGGCGGTCAAGCGCAAGCCTATTATTTATAAAAAAAAACTTTTTTTTTTATTGTAGCGTAATGGCTTCGGGTGAACTTCCCTTATACCCGGTATGTCGCCGATGGATTGCATAATCAGCTGTTTTATAGAGTCACTAGTTATTTTACAAAACAGCTCCATTATGTAACACAGCTGCCCAGCGTTCAGCTGTATTGCCATTGCGCTACGTTTAACAAAACTGGTAATCAAGTTTGGACTTAATGCAGAATGGCTTATCTGCAATCACAATAAACGTGTAATCAATCAATCGTGTAAATAAAGCTGGGTGTCTTCAAGTCGAGAGTGAATCGGTTTCTTCTAGGCAAGCGTGCTCCATCGTAGACCGCATCGTCGCTTAACATCAGGCGAGATGGCGGCCAAGCGCATGCCTATCTACTATAAAAAAATAAAAAAAAAAGCGTTTGGTGTAGGGTGACTATGATGAAACAAACAAATTGTAGGTAAATTATTACAAACAAATAGTTTATAAACATAAAGATAGCTATTTTCCTATGTAAATCATTCCTACATAACTCTGATAACTTTTTATTATGACACACATAGCCACGAGTGATAAAAATTTGAATTAAAGTCTACAATCTGGCGTTTCATTTCACACTGTTTTACATAACCTAATAGTTGACCTGTTGCATTGATAAATGCAAAACGTTTATACAATCCTGGGTATTAAAATTCAGTAATTATGAAAAACCGCTTTTCCACTGTTCCGCCATTTGTCACCGTCATTCCGCTATTTTACAGAACGATGCTGTTTTGTAAATCAGCTAGCGGTTATGTAAAACAACTAACAAAGCAATCCATCTGCGACATATACTATGTTTTTATCAGTTAGCACTTTTTTTTCCTTGGAATCATTTTACCTAAATTTGAAAAGCAGCAACAAACAAACAGATAAAATAAGCATAGCAATAAACAGATGGCCTGTCTGATAGAGAGAACCATTGTAAGAAAAATCTTTTTCAAACTCATGTTATCATCCGTCAATACCAAGCAAGTGGAAAAGTAACGTCAAAAAAGATACGTCTCATTTTTAACCGACTTTAAAAAAGTAGGATGGTAAAATTTGTTAAGAATTAATCTTTGTACGAATAGGGCGTTTTCCAAATAAGGCATATTGCGAACTGGCCCTAATAAGACTTATAGGTAATTTTGCAAATAGGTCCAATGTCGATTAAACCCTCAATTTGACCCGTATTTTTTTCAATTCCGTTGTAAATACAATATTTGTAACATAATATGAACAAACTCCACTTATTTAGAAAAAAATATTTGATGATGTTGATATTTATCCTTAGACAATTCCGCAGAAAAGCGACGAATCATCACTTTATACTGACGCCCCAATTCTGGTGTGAACTCTGATGAACTCATATATGCTCATTATGCCGTGATGGTGACGTATATAGACAGAGCTGGCAGAAATTCGTTCGTGGCCACGATTCTTCCAAACTTGCATTATTCAAATCCTTCGTTTTTTACAAACGTTTTATTAAATTTGTTAAACTACTGTGCAAAAATCGATGTTTATATATATATTTATGTAATTCCAGTACCAGTTTACCATCACCAGTATGTATATCTGCTTACTTTAACAGACCTTATATCCATCAAAATAAGAGAAATTTCACCAAAGCTCTTTACGGCCGTTCTAGAAGACGTTTTGAAGACGCTTGCATGGGAAGAAACTGGTATTAACATCAATGGTGCATACCTGTCGCACTTTAGATTTGCAGATGACCTCGCATTGTCCGCCAAAAACCCTACTGACATGCTCCATGACCTGTATGGTCCATCTCTGAACGCCAGCCTCAGGATGAACATGTCCAAGACCAAAGTGATGTCAAACATCTCCAGAACTCGTAATGTAACCACCATGGCCTGTAGCGAGAGGCTTGAGGTAGTTGACGATTAAGTGTATCTTGAACATGTTATTTTTTTTGACAACGAATCTCAGAGCAAATAGAATACAGCTTGGGTGGGGCTGCGTTCGGGAAGCTGGAATACATTCTCCGATCGAAAGAGACACCACAGTGCCTAAAGACTCGTCTCTATAACCAATGTGTCCTGCCCACCATGACCTATGGTGCTAAGACATGGACGCTCACGGAGAAGACTGTGCACAAATAGCCGTTGCACATAGAGCCATAGAGCAAGCCATGCTCGGCATCAAATTGCAGGACCTTAATTAACACTGAGATACGATGTCGCACCAAAACGTCGTAAAAAGGGTGAGGGAACTTAAGTGGAACTGGGCAGGACACATGGTTAAGCGTAATGATGGGAGGTGATTGTATAACAGTAACCTCGTGGTGGCCGAGACTAGGTTGGCGAGTCGACCGGAGATGAGGTGGACTCAATTAAAAATTTGGTGGATCAAAATTACTGTCGGGAACGAGTGGATGCGACTGGCGAGAGACTGGGGAGAGTGGCATAAACAAAGTGAAGAACTATACCCAGCAGCGGGACACTCAGGGCTGATGATGATGAATATATTTACAGTAATTGTTCAAAAATACGGAACAAAAATAACAGATAAATATGTTTTTCCGCGCATAGTTCTATTTACTTGACGCATTATATTACTTTCACAACGATTTTATTTCGTACGGCAGACTTCTAGAGATGACTCAAATAATATGACCTATGTAATGAGTGTAATACTTAAAATGACATTTACTGTACGGTAGCCTTGCTACCCAGTATGAATATTATGTATGTTGTTAAATGTCCAAAATATTTTTAAATAAACAAATTTTAAACCGATTTAAGTTGTTTTCATGACCCTATGATAAATGAAAATATTTTCTGTAAGAAATAAATGTATATTGGCTCTTTTAGAATTCCGTAGTACAACAACGAACCATGAAAAGATCGTTGTATCAGTTTGTCCGTACGTATATTCGTCTGGATGTCACATAGTATCATGAATTCTACGTTTATGATCAACACACTCACACACACACCTACCTACATCCTCACATACATTCACACATGAATATTAAAACTAAATTTAATTAATAGTTTTGTCAATATCAGTCACTATAACTGGGAAGAAACTGACTCTTATAATACAGGATCTACCTAGCATAGGAGTCAGAGATTCACCTACCTTTATATCTGTTATTATTGCTTGGAAGGAACTGACTCCTATAATACAGGATCTACCTAGCATAGGATCAGAGATTCACCTAGCTTGTATATCTGTTATTATTGAGAGCCAAATAAATATTTTCGTATTTATATTTTGTATGAACCAAATTACATGTTCTAAGACACTAAAGACTCTAGAACACGTCCACTCTAACGGCTATCGGTTCTTCAACGGCTCGTTGCCATTTCAGCTTGAGCGACCTTGAACTTACAGACTGCTCCAACTGCATATATGCAAAAGTATTCACGAGCGTGTTCAAGGGCGTGTTACGAGTAGATAATCCAATGTTGTATTGTAGATGTTTGTTCATTTTCTTACTTAGTGCCTCTTGCTCTGACGAAGTTGCCAAGTTGTTGTTGTTCTTCCATAAGCTACAGTTGCCATTTGAAGTTTTGACTTCTTGCCTTTCCGCCACACCTAACAAATTGCGTGCCCTTATTTCGCAGGACGTCTACTACTTAATCGAGTCTCTGAACCACGTCAATTGTGGTGTCCATGACAGCAAATCGATTTTCGAGCTTTAACTGGAAAGTTTTGGATCATACCACGGTCACAGAAGACATAACCACGGTTTCGAGCAGGTTTGGGATAGTGCTTCATCAAACGGACTCGTATTTAAGCTGATTGTCATTATTCAGAGAGCCCCGTGCCAATCTACACACTATCACTTCCGACATTGAAACTTGTGAACACCGAGACATCTCTAAATGCCTTTTGTCTGGCTTCAAGAATTGCCGATAATAGGTAACTTCTGTGTGCTTGATCTTGGCCAACCGATATGATGGCACAATTTCATGTAATATTATAATAACGTAGTTTTGGAAAAAAGTGGTTTCACCACCTATCCACCATCTACCCTTGGCTTATATAAGATACGAAAAATTTGAAACAAATAATTAAACTACAAATCGACAATTATTTCACCTCTTTATTATCATAGTAATAGGTACAAATGATTGAATTTGCCGATTTGCTAACGAAAAAAATAATAAAACGGGACTGGATTGAACGATTATTCTTAAGAAAATGCTGGAACAGCTGTTTGAGATCAACATTCAATCAAAACTGAGATGTTTACACTATTTGACTTACATACAACGCTCGTGTCCCGCGTCAGGCAGATCAAATTGTCAAATTGCAACCGCCCGATTGGAAGTATTGCACGAAAGTGAATGCTACATGCAAGACACTTATACCAAGCTGGAATGCGCACGTGAAATCAATTTCAATCCGACCATCGGGAAGCACTCTTGTCTCTTTCTTTCAGATAATCACACAAGTATCATCTAAATTACATGTAATGACGTTGCTTGAAAATATATTTGGCCATGCCTGCCAGTAAGACACAGTGCTCCCACATATGCTATATAATTTGGACCGGTAACTGATATTTCTGGATAAAATTTTCATCTCTAACCCCTGTAAAACAGAATTCAATATAGAAGTTAATATTTTATGTACGCAATCCAAATGGGTATAAGACCTATGGCTACACAACATTGATAAAAAAAAAAACAGAACACTTACATCAAAAATCACTTTTAAAGTTATCTTAGCATAACGTACCTATCAACATTGCTTTCCTTAATTTAAATGCACGCTTAAAATAACAATTTTATACAAAGTTCACTACACCAACATGTAAAATACAATCGAATTTTTCATAACATCACTCGGATAGAGCGCTTAAGATAAAACTAGTCTTGTATCCCTCCAACTTTGGTTTTACATAAAACATTTCGAATACGGAGCCGCATTAAAAATGAGACTGGTCGAAGCCTCTTCTTTTACGCCAACTGCCGAAAGAAAGACTACTCGTTACAATAAATATCTATGACATAAACACAAGGACAACATATTTTTTGATTCGACGACGATGCAGTTACATTTTGAGATATATATCTGAGACTAGTCCCAGATATAGACAAGACCCTTTTTTATTATTCACCGTCAGGCCAGAATGGAAAGCGGGCTCCGGCGGCGTCCGATGATGAGACCGCCTCGTGGCGGCGTGTGGGGGAGAAACTGCTGGATGGCACGTAGCCGCCGTTGGGACTGGGTGAACCCCCTGAAACAAACAACACTGCACCATCAACCATCGTCTTTAATAGGGTATTTGACTATATCCTACTTTACATAATATTATAAACGCGAAAGTTTGTTGCTAATCTATAAGAAAGTTGCTGGTCTATCGGTTATTTATCGGATACATTTCGGAGAGTGTGCATCAGATCTGCATGATTTAATTTCTTCCTGCCCTTTTTTCTATCGGACCGCCAGGGCGGGCACAAAAAATCGACATCGTTTTATGGTTGATATTCCGAGAACCCGTACGAAGCGCTATGATTCCACATTTATTGTGCGAACTGCTAGTCTGTGGAATTCGCTGCCTAACGGCAGCAAATGGCGGAGTGGGTTTTCCCCGATAGTTACAATCTGGGTGTCTTCAAGTCGACAGTGAATCGGTTTCTTCTAGGCAAGCGTGCTCCATCGTAGACCGCATGGCGGCCAAGCGCAAGCCAATCTACTATAAAAATATATATATATATTTATGGATGTATAGATGTATGGATAATTGTTCCTCTTTCACGCTGCAACGGAACAACGGATCGACCTGATTTTTTGCATGGGTATAGTTCAAGAGCCAGAGAGTGACAGGCTACTTTTCATCATCATCATCACCATTTTTCATCAATACGCGGATGAAACCGCGGGGCGCAGCTGGTTAAAATATAATTCATGCTGGTGTAATCCTAGAAGTTTTTTTTAAATTATTTAATTACTAGAAAACTAAAAAAATTAGTACCGATTTTCAGAAAAAAACAATAAAAAATTGTTTTTATTGATCACGTGACTTGACTGCAAACACTCTATATAAGTTGAATGTCCTTATGACGTCACACAAAAGTAAATAGAGGCAACAGCTGTATGGCGAGAAGAACTCGTTTGCTTATGTGTGATGTCACTAATGTCACGTGGCCCCATAAATGTCAAAAGGTGCGTTTACGCGGGAGTTCAATAATTTTAATTTTGATCCGCTATTTGAAACGCAAATACTGAAAATTATGAGAATTAAATCACAAGATTGTTTTATTTTAGTATAATCAACAATTCAGTGTGGTTTCGATAAATCAGTCAGGCCTATTGTCAGAGACCAAAAATATTGGCTAAATAATATAATATCACAATACAATATTATTTATATATTTCTCACTGAACACATCCATTGGATTTTCTGCTAATCTCTACATAGTATAAAATAAAGTCGCTTTCCGTGTCTGTCTGTCTGTATAACTGCTAACTCATCCTAAACCACGCAACGGATTTTTATGCGATTTTCACCATCAGTCAGATACATTTTCAAGGAGGGTTTATATATATATATATAACATATTATATTGTATATAATAAAACGTACACCCGTGCAAAGCCGGGGCAGGTCGCTAGTTATTTATAATTAAACTTTACATGCTATATACTTATTACGGTTGCTTTTAGAGATATTTTTTTTTTTTTTTTGATGTGTTAAAATAATTAATTAAGTATCGAAATAAAGTCATCTGTAAAACGACAAAGACCACTAAATTTAACAAGAACAAAATATAAATGAAATAAATGGTTAAACGTAACTCGAATTTTTCCATATTAAAATTTCGCATTGCAAATTTTAATATCACTGCCATCTATTGTTTCGTTTGAAACCCAGTTGTGGAAGCTTGAAACTGCTGTGTTCTTGTGTCCGCGTTGTTTTAAACTTTGAATAGATGGCGTCGATACATTAAGGTGGTACGATTCACCTGTGGCGGGAAATTCAAATTTTAAACAGTTTATTGGTCTTAGTAGCCAGGTCAGGTAGTTATTTTTAAATAACACAGTATTTGCGCAAAATGTGTGACCCGGACCCGGGTATGTCCTAAAACTGCGACCAGAACCACCGGAGGATGGGCAGCAGCATCCTATTAGTACACGGTGAACTTACTGCGATCCCCAAGCCGCCTGCCAAGCGTGGGGATTATGGCAACACCCCTCTATAAAAGGGAGGCCTTTGTCCAGTAGTGGACGTTTGATGGCTGCTGATGTGTATGTGTGCGCAAAATGTTGGCTGTTCTTTACATTATAATGTACAATTATTTAACAGTAACGCACCATATTACTTACATTTGTGAATAAACCGTTTGAAACAGCAAAAAATAGTTTTTTCACAAATGTAAGTAACAATGTGCATTAGAGATAAATAGCTTTACATGATTTTGTAAAGAATAATAATCAATCTGCGCAAACATCATGGTTGTTTACAATAATTACCCGGCCTAGCTACAAGGACAAGAAAACTGTTTGAAATTTGAATTTCCCGCCATATGTGAATCGAAACACCTTAACAGGATACATACGTTTCTTGGTAATTATTAGAACTTGAAGTGGTCCAAAGCTATCTAGTTTGTCAAGAGATTGCACTAAATAATTAATTTTTTTAAGTATATTTTTACGCTTTAACTTGCAATTCAATTGATTTGATTTGAACGAGCGTGGCTAATGTGTTCCTTTAATAACAAAAATATGGATAACTAGCTGCGCCCCGCGATTTCGCCCGCGTAGTGATGAAAAATGGTGATGATGATGATGATGATGAAAAGTAGCCTATGTCAGGCATGGCGCACTCCGGACTTTAGGTATGTTCGGCCGGTGTCCCTTCCCAAGAGGGTCATAGCAGGGCAATCAGTGGCCGCTCGGCTCGCGCCCGGCCCGCACGCTACGCTAGCGTCGCGCGTAATAAAGCATCTTTTCTGTCTTCTACTTTCTGAATTGCTACTTTATTGCCTCGTAGATAGAGTCCTTATTTATTTAAATTTCTTCGCGGAGTGAACCTTCTGTTTCTATTATGTCTTCTGTGCCTCTCTGGCTCTTGAACTATACCCATGCAAAAAATCAGGTCAATCCGTTGTTCCGTTGCAGCGTGAAAGAGGAACAAACATCCATACATCTATACATACAAACTTTCGCGTTTATAATATTAGTAGGATTTATAATAATTGTGTTAATATATGGCCACACTTCAAGTTTTAGTTCAAATTGAATTGCAAACGGACGGTGTGCAAGTATATTTCTAAAAATATCGTCTTTAGCGCCACATCTTGGCAATTGAATGAAGTTTTTTAAAAACACTTTAATCTCAAGAGCTGGTTTAAATATTTTAGTGTCGTGTAGTGAATAGGCATGTGTATTACAAATAACAGGCTAAGCGATGTATATTACTAATTACATTACACTTACATTGCACACACTCTAAAAATAAAATGGCTCATAAATCTCTGAGATATGAGCGTTGAAAATTTTAGGTATGATAGAAAGGGCATACTGTCCCTTTCTCGCAAAGGATGTTAGTATAGCATTTGTATGGCGCGCCGGAGATGTAACGTCATAATTCAGTATAGTGCGCTCTCTGTCTAGCATGAAATAAAATACTTATAACGTATAAATTTTTGAACTAATTTTAATTTTGTTTTCGTTGATGGGCTCTATTTATGATCAACTTTTTTATCTATACTAATATTATAAAGAGGAAAGATTTGATTGTTTGTTTGTTTGCATTGAATAGGCTCCGAAACTACTGAACCGATTTGAAAAATTCTTTCACTGACGGGAAGCTACACTATCCCCGGATGGCATAGGCTATAATGTATACCCGGGCGAAGCTGGGGCGGACCGCTAGTGAGGTAATAAAAAATATTAGTCGACACGTCTCTGACGGTAATCTGATTTCAAATTTCTAGTACCCGGCAGTATTAAATTTGTTACCTTCGGTCCAGAATGGGAATCGAGGTACCGCCGCATCAGAGGAAGTGACTATATCGTGGTGTCGGTTTGGAGAAAAACCCCCAGCGGGAGCGTAAGCAGGGCCCGGACTTGGTGAACCATCTGCAATGAAATGATATACTTTGTTTCAACTGCAGTGAACTGTAATTGTAAACAAAATGTTTTTATCAATTAAATACCAAATTAGTCTTTTGGATTAAACTAAGCGGAGATTTTTCTTTAGCCTTCTTGAGAAGGTGGCGAATTGTTTGAGGTGACGGTTCGCTTAGTTTAGATCCGCTGTTAGATGTGCATAATATTTTGAAATATTATTCGTTTTTTTGTTGGAACATTTTGAATGATCGATGAAAAGTATGTTCAGAATAGACCAAAGTTGCAGAGTCCTCGAATATTCAGGTCATGTAGGTAACCTAGCAATCAGAAAAGCTTTACTCACCGAGAGCATTTATGCCGATAGAATTGTAAGTATTCATGGACATAGTCTGCATAGGCTGCAGAGGGTTTTGTAACTGCAAAAAGAAAAATAAATCGCTTATGTTTACAATTCGCAAAATAATATTTTGAATTTGAAGCAGACAGATGGATTCGATAAACTTCAGCCACAACTTCGCTTATCCTCATGCGAGTTTCTGGTAAAACGTAAATATTCTCTTTTTTTTAAACTTGCCCGACGAAAACGAAAATTTTACAGCTTCACGGGTCTCTACATTTCATCTTTGATGAGTAAAATAAACAAGAAGCGAAAAGAGTATCTCCCACTTGTGATTATGATTTGTTTAACGATATTTTCTAATACATGAAAATTATGCTGTACTTAACAATGGCTAATTAGAAAAGATTTCTGGAAGCAAAACTCAAAATAAAAGCAGACATCTACCACATTTTTTTATTACAGCCAGCGCACAGCTATGCTAACCCACTAGTAACTTTTACATAAAATATTTTCACTGATATCTTTGGTCGAGGAACACTAAATTCATGTTCCTAATTCAAAACTCATATCTCTTTTAAAAAACACTTAGGTACATTAGGCGCACTATTGAGAAACCAATTTGTTTCGACGCATGGTACTAAAACCACATAAGTTCGAAAATACGCATTCCGCTAAATACGCAGTTAGCCGAATAGGTACGCAAGTTACTGAACACCTTATTACGCAGGTTGCAAAAACGGTGATGGGGAAAAAATTACGCAGGTTGCTAAAAATGTAGATGGCATAAAAATACGTAGATTGCCAAAAATGCAGATGACCAAAAACTGTACTGAGATAGTACAGTTTTTACACAAAAACTGTACGGAGGCCTATGTTCAGCAGTGGACGTCTTCTGGCTGAAGATGATGATTACGGTACAGTAATCAGTTTGACTAAGTGCATACCAAGAGGTTCGTGGGGGCTTTTTGGTTAGATACTAATAAAACCGAGTTAGAGCAGATCTTTAAAAAATAAGGCGAAGAAGGGTTTTTTTATTAGTTTATCCTTTGATAGAGTAAGCGCGCCAATTATGGACCACCATAAGGATTTTGTCAAATAAAACTCAGAATTTTAAAGGTTAATCAGCCTTATATATTTTGAACAGTTCGATAATTATTTGGTATCAAAAACGATTAACAAAATTCTGAAGAAACATCGACATCTTAGAAATAATCAACATTTTCTAAAATAGGTAATAAATTTGCAAAAAGTGTACAAAATATGGACCACATGGTTTCAAATATGGACCACAAATAATTGGGTTCAAAATTATTCAAAAAAACTAGCCCTGTTGCCTTAAACTTAATCAGTAAATTATTAGTATTAAACTAGGCATTGGTACACAATTCGCACACGAAGAAATCATTTTTTCTGCTAGCTGGTAAGGCAAAAATCTGATGTTCCTGCGTGTGAGAACACATCCAGATTTTTCAATTTCTAGAATATAATTAGCTAATTCATCTTCAATAGACTCAGTAAAGTAGATTTTCTTCCAAGTGTTTGGACTTTGGTTCGTAATGTCACTAATTGATTTGTCTTCTATTTTTTATAAGCGTATAAGCGTAGTTTTGGCTACTCCGTATGTTTTGGATGCTTTGAAAGCCCATTTGCTTTTCTCGTACAGCTTTAATTGCATTTGCCATTGCATTTTTATCCCATGTTTGTCTTGTCTCTCTTTGGTTTTAAATGCCATCCTAAAACAATAAAATTAAATATTAGTGATTGTTTGTAATATGGACCACTAGTCCATATTCAAAACATGCCGGTGGTCCATATTATAATACACATACATTTCTAGGTTAATATTGTTGTTAAAAAAATCATAAAAACTATTAGATATTGTAACTTAATATGAATAATTGCAAAATAACTCACCTTTCCCCTGTTTTAATACACTTACACAAAGAGTATTATTTGTTGAAATTATGAACTTAAGAAGTTAGCTAAGAAATTATATCACGCGTTGACAAAAACGAAAAATGGCTCCCGTGAACAAATGCGCGCGCTCTGTTGGCTTGCAACCGACTAAGGGGCCGCGGGGGAAAGCTTAGCGTGCGCTGACCGACGGACGGCTCGGTACGAAGGATATTCTTTAAGAAACACCGGTAGTCCATATTACAGAAGCAGTCCATAATTGGCGCACTTACTCTACTTTGTATAGACGCTGGTTGATAGTAGTTGTTTGAAACACTTTAAACTTATAACTAGGTACTTGACGATAAATCCTTTCATAAAAGAATTGAAGCGTTCAAGCGTCGATCCGCAAACACACTGTTTTACTGCATTATGTTACGGTTCTTTAAGTTTAATCTTACTCGTAATTTAATTAAGTAAGTACAGAATCTGTTTTGTGAATTGGACTACGGATGGTTTTTACACTCTTTTGAACTATTATTTATTAGCTACATTATCCCCGGGTGACATAGGCTATATTATATTTTGAAAAAAAAATAAGGATCCTTACTAAAACTCCAATAATCTAACCCAAGGTGTAAAAAAATAAGATTTACAATTTTATCTTTGCGTGTTTGGCAGTTCTAAGACAGGACAACGTCTGTCAGGTCAGCTAGTATAATAGTTGAATAGTCTTGTGTTTGTCCGCCACCTCGTCTGATGTTAAGCGATGATGCGGTCTACGTAGGACCAAGTATATTCTAAGTATAGTCTAGTAACAATTTTCTCACCTGCCCTTGAAGTTGGTGAGTGGCAAATGGATTGACGGCAACAGGTGACGACTGGTGCGGTAGAACGGTGTGAGGCGAGCAGCCGGGAGGGCTGCGCCCCATGCCACCGCATGCTCCCCCGTATCCCAACCCACCAGGCGTCTGTGTCAGCCAAGACCTGGAAGATACGTCGAGTGCTATACATCACCAACTGCTAACTAAATAGACAATGACACACCTTTTTTTTACATCGGACTAAGCTAACGTTTGACCGCGATCTCGCCTGATGGAAAGCGATTATGCGGTCGAAGATGGAGCACGTTTGCCCAGTAATAACCTATTAACCCAAGACTTCGCCAAAGAACCAGAGTCACCAACATAGCTGTTAAAATTTGCAAGTTGAAGTGGCAATGGGCAGGCCACATCGCTCGAAGAACCGATAACCGATGGGTAAGAAAGGTTCTGGAGTGGAGACCACGAACCGGAAGACGCAGCGTAGGGAGGCCTCCCACTAGATGGACCGACGACATTGTAAGAGTCGCGGGCATCCAGTGGATGCAAAAGGCAGGCTGTCGTTCAGTGTGGAGGTTAAAGGGAGAGGCCTATGTTCAGCAGTGGACGTCTTTTGGCTGATGATGATGATGAACCCAAGACTTGAACACTGCAAGATTGTAATGCTGCGGAAACACAGACAGGGGCAAGGCGTTCCATTGTTTTGCTGTTCTAATTAAGAAGGAGGAGTCAAAACGCTTGGTGCGAATAAATGGCACTTCGACCAAGTAAGGGTGACGCCTTGCCGTTCGTCTGGACGTCCGGTAATGAAAAGGTGATGGGGGAACACACCTAATTACATGATGATTATTGGTGATAGACGGTCAACAACTAAAAATAAGGGTTGAATCAGGTTTTATTTTGCGGAAGTCGATTTTCAACACTGTTTTTGTGACGAATCTCTAGAGTATTCCGCTTTTACGTCGCTTTAAGTACAATAAGGAATTTGGGATAAATTATTTTACTCCATCTGTTAATGATGCTAATTAAGCATAACTTAAAAATAACATTATTACAAATTAGCTGCGCCTCGCGGTTTCACCCGCGTTCCTTGCAGGAACCTCCTTGTTAGGTCCCCCTTTGACTTAGATGACAATTAATTTTTAGGTTTCTGTACCGTGTAAGGGTGGAAACGAGACCTTATTACTAAGCCTACGCTGTCTGTCCATACTACCTTTAAACGGCTGTATCTTTCGGACCGTAATAGATAGCCAGTTGAAGTTTTCACAGAATATTACGTTACGGTGGATTAACTAAGATATAATAAAAAAAGTCAAAAATTGTAAACTAAAGGTAAAGGTAACAACCAACGTATTTTTTTACGTATTTTTGAATTTGCTCTTATGTAAAAACGATAATACGTACAAACGTCAAACTTGGCATGATTATACTAAACACTCTAAAGTTTAATAACAAATAAAAATAATGGCAGAGTGTAAGTCGGTGACAAATTTCTGTTCATTAAGTTAAGCAACGTTGGGCATGATCGGTACTTGGATGTGTGACCACCTGTTTTGTATTTTGTGATTGTACAGAACCCTCAATGCGAGAGCCAGACTCGCACTTGGCTGGTTTGTTTATTAAAATTTTAAATTGTTCACAATCAAACACACCACATCGGTGCCAATGGTGTGTCTTGCTCAAGGAGTGCCGGTCCATCGGCTCACACTTAAACTTGAGTGACAACATAGAGCCCTTTTCACCGCCATTAGCTTTTATATTGTTTACAAGCTGTTGCTCACGACTTTGTACGTGTAGACTTTCATAATATAAACGTTCAGTCCCTATTTGCCCCCTTAATTCTGCCCTTTCGCAAAATCCTCTACATAAGAAATCTACCTGCAAAATTTCAGCTTCGTAGGTCTAATAGTTTTCGAGATTTCATGATGAGTGATTGAATTTCGTTTTTAATATACAGATTTAAAAGAATCTTTAATAACTTGCCCGCTAAAAGAACACACCATATTAAAACTAAAAAAAGAATGTAGATAATTGCGAATCGATTTCTGTTATTTCTTTTAGTAACTGATAAAAAATCATACAGTAGATATTTCTGGAATTGTTACTATAATAAAAACAATTTATCACAGTGAAGATAGGTCAAAGTGTCATTTTATTCAAGTACTACATTTACAGTATGTGAGTACTTCACTCAGGTGACCTAATCTTATCTTGTAGAAAGGACAAAGCCACTCACAATAAGGTCATGGGCACTTTGTTACAAGCAATGTTATTATGACTGATATCTCACAATACTAAAATGATTTAAAACTCTTGCGGAAATCGGAAGTTCGGCCTTAGCGATACCAGAACATCATTAGCGTTTGTTTTGTAAACATGCATCCAAGATACGTAAATATTTATTTTATTTATATGTGTAAGTAATATTGTCACACATTAAATAAACATTTGAAACATGTTAAGGGGCCTGTATACCCTCAGCAGCTCTCTCGCTCGCACATTTTCACATTATTGAAGATATAAAATCAATGAGTGTGAATTTCCAAAAAGTAACAAAATCATGTCATGGTGTCTATCGTAACATTACAAACAAAGAAATATCTTTGTTTCGATAATAATCGATAATCGATAATATTACGTCTATTTGCGTGGTTACTCGCAAACGCATTAATTTTAAGACATGATTGTAAATTTGTTAGGAAATATTACAGTTTACCAAAAGTTATATACAGCGACTAACATTTTAAGAGAAGTGTTATAAATAAAATTATTTTTCAGTAAAAAAAAACTTACTTTTTTAAACGTTTTTTCTTGTCTTTAAGCGTTTTTAACTTTTTAATTCTAGTTATTTAGTATTCCTAATATCTATGTTTAGAGTTGTTTTTTGTGTTTATATATTTTTTTGTTTATTTTATTCGTGAATTTGCGTTAAACATGGACCATCGATCAACACCCAGTCAGATGGAAAGGTCAAAACACACCGGACGGCCGGTGTAAAGCCGGTGTATGTCAGCAGTAAAGGACCACGTCTCAGTGCCATAATTATGTCAGCAACACATACTGGCAATAGAGTCTTGTCTTCGGCACTATGGTATTTTGGACGAGTAGATGTCACAAAAATTTCCCAAACGCTGCCCAAGTTGGATTTTTTGACCTACCTAACTGAGACCTAATTGCACATAGTAATTAATACTTTTCGACAGCAGATGGCCGTTCAAATAGAGTTAAATTACCACTCAATTTATCTTGTGACATCATAGTTGGTACAATAAATGCGGCACGCTGGGTTTTTATACAATTTGCTGTGCTTACGGTGTATATTCTTATAAAGGTCTGTGCTATCATACTTGCGATGTAGAACCTTTAGATCTGGAAAATCTGAGAGACAGAGTAAGATCAATGTTATATGATTATTTACGGGATATTTACCGTGGTAAGGTTGTGGAATGAGCTCCCGATATTTCGGCGCAGTTACACGCACCATGTTCACGGGAAGGCCAAAATAATCATATAACTTTAGTGAGCAACCGTGATAGTTTAAAACAGTGTTTTAGAGTAAGATTAATTGTTGTAAAACTTACGTGTCATATCTAGGGTAAGCGGGTGGATGATAAGGTGATCCAGAGCCGAAATAGTTCCTAGCACCGAGCGGCAAAGGCTGCATGTGCGGCGGAACATGCTGGCCCACATGTGCGACGTGGTAGCTCTCGCCAAACAACGACTTGGAATACGGTGTGGCGCGGAACGGCCGTTTCATCCGCCGCCGCCGCCTGAAGTTGCCATTCTCAAACATCTCGCCGCATTGCGGATCTACAACAATACCACACTGACGACACCCGGACAAAAACGTATACGAGACGCAAGCATTTCGCAATCATTCATGTTGAAATTACGCTATTAAACGATCGCAATGCACGCTAGCAATATACTTCAGTAAAGTTAAATAAAACGCATGACGAAGTTAAAAAGCGGGAAGCGAGCGGATGGTGGGATTCAGGTTTGAGACATGAGCCTTACCAAGCGTCCAGTAGTTGCCTTTGCGTTCCGCGCCGCCTTCCCGCGGCACTTTTATAAAGCATTCGTTTAAACTCAGATTATGCCTGATAGAGTTTTGCCAACCCTTCTTGTTTTTCTCAAAGAACGGAAACTCTTTGGTAATGTAAGCGTATATTTCACTAAGGGTAGCCCGTTTGGTCTGACTGTTCTGTATCGCCATGGTGATGAGAGCGACGTAAGAGTATGGCGGCTTGGTGTGCGTCTGGGAAGTAGGCGTCGATGGTGTCGTAGACTGAGGCTTCATTTCGGAGCTCCCAGGGCTGGTAGGCGTCGAAGGCTTCGATTTATTTTTAGAGTCGTTGCTGGGAATTTATTAACAATTATATTCATATTAGTCATATTTTCAAAGCATATAATAAAAAAATACATTTTTCGAATTAGCAAATCAAGCTAATTATATGGATGCAAAAGTATATGTATTAAGTAAGCTTGTGTTTTTGTAAGCCGATTATGTAACGGTTGAACTTTATAGTATGATTTATGGTGTGAAATATTATACATTTGTGACGAATTAATTAAGCAAAAGTATTAACATAAAGAAAAACCATTCAAAGGTTACTTTTATCCTAAAAGAATACGGTTACCGTGGCAGGTAAAAACGCAGGAATCATCCTGGATTTTTGTACCCGCTACAGAAACCGTACAATGAATTAAAATATTTCATTCCTGATAAGAAACATTAAAATAAGCTACTGTAATCTATTGTGATCGGTGTTAAAAAACAAAGTAGGTTTAAACGATTAATTCCCACTAGTTCTATTGGTTGTTCCATTGATAAAACTAGTTGGACATTTTTGACCAAGTAGTTCCATTACTATCTGTTTTTTTTTTAGAACGGAACTAACGAGACCTTTTTGTCCCATTAGTTCTATTGCTAGCTATATATGTTGGACATTTCGATCTCCTACGATGCTATGTCCGCCTGGTACTTCATAGCCAAAATTGCATCAAATATAGGTAAAATAAACCTAATTCACTACTCATTTTTAAATCAAAGATGTATGTTCCATTACTAGTATTTCTGAATTTCAAATGATACTATGACTTATCAGTAAATTAAGCAATTGACACAACATATAAAAATGAACTAAAATAAGAATTTTACAAAGCGAGACGCAGTCACGCGCGCATTCACCTTGAAAAAGACCGCCGAATGCGGTTGAAGCTACAGGCAGAGTAACCGGCTTAATTGCACAAGAGTAATTCCCGTGTCATATAAATAAAATGTGTTAAAACCAAGTCAGTTTCCATAATAAAATTGAAGATTGTTAATAACTTGGGCATCTCCACTGACCCTAAAAAGGGGAAATTCTCGAATCAACTGTTTTAATTAACTTTCTGCAATACGGCTCTCTGTCAGTTACTAACCGATTTTAATTATACTTTTTAGATAGGATATTTTATTTCAAAATATTCGTGAAATGTAAATAAATAAAAATTACCAAGACACGCGACATATCGAAAAACGAACAGGTCGGATGCGCAATTTTTTTTTTAATGTTTATTATTCATACTGTTTCATAATCGGACCTGATGCTCGGACTGGCGTCGTCTCTGGGAAGCACAGGCAACGACAGCGTTTGGTAAACACGGGACAGTTCCTCTTCAGACTTGATGTTTTGAGAGGCCGACGTGTCCACCGCATTGTTGTCCAGCAGGCAAATCCCACTGTCGTAAGACGATGCGCCTGTAAAAACATAAGCCCACGTGTACTACAAATAAATATAATTTGCGCGACACCATTTTCTTCTTACAGAGAAGACTCGTGCAAGCGTGCTCCATCGTAGACCGCATCGTCGCTTAACATCAGGCGAGATGGCGGCCAAGCGCAAGGCTATCTACTATAAAAAATAAAAAAAAGAATTTGAGGCTTGCCTTCATCATTATCATCATCATAACCAGCCTTTTTAACAGTCCACTGCTGGACTTTTAGCCTACCCTCGAAAGAGTGATTGGGCCATATCCACCACTCTGGCCCAGATGCGGGTTAGTGGATTCACATACGCCATTGAATTTCTTCTCCGTACGTATGCCGGTTTCCTCGCGATGTTTTCCTTCACTGAAAAGCCAGTGGTATGAAAAATCCGTACATAAGCTCCAAAGAGCTCATTGGTACGGGCCCGGGGTTTGAGCCCGCGACCTCACGCTTTCAAGTCTAGCGGTCTTCCAAATAGGCTACCACGGCTACCGAGACTTGCCTAATGCCGTTTTAATCAAATTAAATGAATTATCAGATTATAATGAAATATCAAATTATTATGATGGGTGGAAACGAGCTGATGATGATCACCAACATCGCTGGCTCCACATAATAATAGCCATGTAGCTTTAAACAAACCTTAATTTCATATAAGTAAAACGTTAAACGTTAAATAATGTATATTGTTATTATGTTGTTATATTTGGTGCATGAGATTTAGCCAATCTTACGCGTACGTGCTTCCCGTTACGGTTTTCTCGGAATTCGTCGCTTAACGTTGTAGGTAACCATGTTTAAAACATACCACTGCAGCTATGGTATCCCTCTAAATAGATTCCAAGTACTAGCGAATTTCATCCTCGTGTTCTTACAATGAGTGTTATTATGTAATTTGTGCAATGGTATATAGTTAGTCAGTTTTGTAGCTAATGTAAGTTATTAGTATACCTACCTAAACGTAGAAAAGTAGCCTATGCTAATCATATCATAAACCATATTTAAGGGGACTGTTCCCGTCTGCAGCTCTCTCGCTCACACATTTTCACATTATTGAAGATATAAAATCAATGACTGTGAATTTCCAAAAAGTAACAAAATCATGTCTTGTGTCTAATTACAAACAAAGAAATTGTCAATTTGATATATATTTTAATTTGACACAGTAAAATAGTAACAAGTCATTTTTATTTCTCGTGTCATGTTATTCCGTCAAATTACAAGATATCGAAACAAACATTTCTATGTTTGTAATGTTACGATAGCCACCAAGACATGATATTGTTACTTTTTGGAAATTCACACTCATTGATTTTATATCTTCAATAATGTGAAAATGTGCGAGCGAGAGAGCTGCAAAGGGTATACAGGCCCCTTAAATGAAATCTATTAAGAAATTATAGAGCTGTATGATCATGAAGTTGCAAAAATGCTCGAGCAAAGCGAGCGCGAAATTTTTAACTATCCCACAGGAATCTTTAGTCTTTCCAGGATTGAAAAAGTTATCTTACAGGAAACGATAATTTTTCGGGGTAAAAAATAGTCTATGCCGTGCTAATCCAAATATAAAACTATCTCCACATAAATTTTTATTTAGATCCATTACGTTATTACGGTGCTTAGTTATTCCAGGAACCGTACATTTTCAGGGATAATAAGTAGGTATTTTATTAATCCTATCCGTATCTCTAATCACATTATATTTCATTCAAATCCATTAATTCATTACGGAGCTGAGTGATTATAATTATCTAGTTATCCTACAGAAACAGTATTTTTTCAGGAATAAATGAAGCTTCAGTGTTATTCAAGAGTATAAACTATCTCTTCTTGGAAGTTTCATCCATATCCGTTAAGAATTGTTAATTTTATATCTATATAATAAGGCCGAAATACTGCCGTTTATGGCTATCACCAGAAGAATATCACACTTTTACCTTTATCTATTTTCAAAAGCAGTGGTAGCCCATTTGGAACACCGCTAGACTTGAAAGCCTGAGGACGCGGGTTCTAACGCCGGGCCCGTACCAATGAGCTCTTTGGAGCTTATGTACGGATTTTCATACCGCTGGCTTTTCGGTGAAGGAAAACATCGTGAGGAAACTTGCATACATACGTACGGAGGAAGGAATTCAATGGCGTATGTGAATCCACCAATTCGCACTGGGCCAGCGTGGTGGATATGGCCCAATCACCCTTTCGGGGGTAGGCTAAAAGTCCAGCAGTGGACTGTTAAAAAGGCTGATTATGATGACCTTTATTTTCGGTGAAAAACTGACGCTGACTTTTCGGTATTAAGTATTTCGAAAAATCCTGAAACTTGAGTTTGTTTATTTTACCCCAGGAATATACATTCCAAATTTTAACTGCCTAGCGTAAACAGTGTCGGCAAAATAGAAGTATTTTTTTTAAACTTTGACTTCTTTTTTAAACCCTTTGAGATGCGAATTTTCCAAAATCCTTTCTTAGTGTGCGCCTTCACTCTTTTATGAACACAACCTCTAAATTTCATGGCTCTAGGACTAGCGGCTTAAGCTGTACGACGTACGTTGATATGTCAGTCAGTCAGGACTTTGAATTTTATATATTAAGATTTCAGGTGTCCAACATTTCAGAATTGCCGTGGTTCTCGTATAACATTAAAAAGGACGTTTTAGAAAAGCCAAAGGGTTTTAAATGCTTTAAAAAGGCGTGAAAACACGCAATTTTTTATAGTGTAGCAAATTTCATATTTCTTTCATCAGTAGTTCAGGCTGTGGGTTGATCTTATAAGTTTGAGTTTGCCTTTTATTTACAAAGATAGATTTCAGGTTATATGATTATTTACGGGATATTTACCGTGGTAAGGTTGTGGAATGAGGTCCCGATATTTCGGCGCAGCTACATGCACCATGTTCACGGGAAGACGGAATAATCATATAATTTTAGTGAAAAACCATGATAGTTTTATAGTGTTTTAGATTTTAGGTGTTCAACATTTCAGAATTTCCGTGGTTCATAAACAATACAACCTTGCCCTTAGACGCTACATGTAGGACGTTTTAGAAAAGCGAAAGGGTTTTTAATAAAAGTTAATGCTATAAAAAGGTGTGAAAACGCATAATGTTTTATAGTGTAGTTGTGGAACAAGAATGTGTCCGACGGAGCGGGCGAGGCGGTTGCATATCGGATTCGAGCCGAGCCGCGAACACCGCGAGGTATTGTGTCGCATATAGAACAATGCGTCGTATTTATAAAACATAAAAGCCGGCGTATCGTTCGTGAAATTAATAACAAATAACAATTGTGAAACGTTAGTTCGGGAGCAGCGCGAATTACCCATGCCGTTGAATAACTGACTCCTGAATGTCCGGGCCGATAAGTCTAAACCAGAAAAACTGTAATATATTTATTGTCCCTATATAATAAGCAAGCTCAAAGTCGCACAATGAGCTATGGAGAGGGCTATGCTCGGGGTTTCTCTACGAGATCAAATCAGGAATAAAATCCGTAGACGAACGAAAGTCACCGACATAGCCCACCGGATTAGCAAGTTGAAGTGGCAGTGGGCAGGCCACATATCACGCAGAACAGATGGCCGATGGGGCCGAAAGGTTCTGGAATGGAGACCACGGACTGGTAAGCGCAGCGTAGGACGTCCACCCACAAGATGGACAGACGACCTAAAAGAGACCGCAGGGAAAAGCTGGATGCAGGCTGCTTCCGACCGGCCCTTTTGGAGATAGATGGGGGAGGCTTATGTCCAGCAGTGGACGTCCTATGGCTGAAATGATGATGATGATTTGTTTTCCCGTATCAATTGAACGTAAACGAACATCGAATACCTGGCAGATTCTTATTCAGGTTACTAGGGTGGATTTGGGGGTTAATTTCGTCTCCCGTCCTCGAGCTAAAGAAATCTAATCTTTCAGTTCAATTAGCAACTGACTCGATGGAACGGTACACCCTGGGGCCATTATTATTGAAACACCTGGTAACGGAGAGAGTGAAATGTTTAGGAAATACAGTCGTTAATCTGTCGCGAAGAATCTAATTTGCTGAATAGAGAAAAGCTTTAACATTGTTTTGTAAATAATAATACGCCGGATTGTAAACAAGATCGTAAAATGTCAAATAAAATGAGTACCGTTATGTGTACGAAGAAAAATGGTTTTAGTTTATAAATATTTTATCATTTTCGTGTTCGTGATTAAATTGTTGTTCGTCTTCGTAAACGTTTCATGTGATAACACATTTTGCATAATAGATAAATGTGATCATTTTACAAGACTGTACACAACACTGTCTACAAAGAAGTATCGTTTTCATGTATATTTGTGAATTTCTTTATCTGCCACATTTTACATTCAAGATTGAAGTGATATAGATTGCCGGATCCTGCTTCATAAGACCAGAAAGACCAGAAGCTAAAAAAAGAAAAACCCAGAGTCGCACAGCGGGCCATGGAGAGAGCTACACTCGGGAGTTTCTTTCAAATATTTGTAATATTCTTGTTTAAAGAAACTAATTCTATTCTATTCGTATCGGCATTGCAATTCAATGCGGCAATGCAGCCAGCATATTGGGTACGATGCCTGCTGGCAGCAGGTTATTAGATTAGTTTAGTTTTATATTTTAGTACTAGTTTGTATGTATTTTTTAGTTTTTTTTTATTAGATATTAGTTATGCCTATGTTATTATTATTATGTTTTGAGATAATAAAAGCTATTTATTTTTTTAAATAAATATTAATTAAAAATTGTTATTTGCATTCTGGAAATGACGTCGTCAAGTGTATATTAGTTATACGTAAAACATAAAATGTGTTTATAAAACCATTGTAAATTTTTCCAAATAAAAGTTTATTATTATAAAAATATAAATATTAGTGTACTGTTCTATAATTTTAATTTAGTATCCGTTCAATATGTTGACTCTACTGGAGAGTATAGAGACAAATGAATTATTGTCCGCACATTGTTGCCATACCCAATTAGGGTCATTAAGTGATACAAACATGCCACCTAAAGCCGGGTCCGCTGCGGCATGTTTTCGTGTTAGCTAACACACTGACATGTTACTAACACGAAAAGTGGGCGTGGCTTTGGTGTTAGCTAACAGGATAACACGCTAACAAGTTATCCATCGCGGATGGAAAACATGTTAATGTGTTAACATGTTTTCCTTGTTTTAATGTGCTAACATGTTAGTGTGTTAGCTAACACGAAAACATGCCGCAGCGGGATTTGCATGTGAATTTCATAATAATGCAATAAATTATTGAGCTGATAGGTGATTTGACGGCCACCAGAGACTTTATTACGCTGCCATTTATTATGCGTTCTCAGTTTTGGTTGATAATAAGCATCTCTTACTGCCACGATGACTTACGGTGCCGAAACATGGACGCTAACCAAAGAGGCTGTGCATAAAATTAGAGTCGCACAGAGGGCAATGGAGCGTGCCATGTTGGGTATCAGCTTGAGAGACCTAGTCCGAAATACCGAAATCCGTCGAAGGACAAAAGTCACGGATGTAGGAAACCGTATCATGCGACTCAAGTGGCGCTGGGCAGGGCACGTGGCTAGGCGTGGTGACGGCAGGTGGAGTAGAGCCCTGACAGAGTGGTTACCAATAGCGGATAAGCGTTCCGTAGGCAGACAACCAGCCCGATGGGTCGATGACATCAGGCCCATCGCAGGTCATACGTGGATGAGATTAGCCCGAGACAGGGATCAATGGCGCAAGGGAGAGGAGGTCTATACCCAGCAGTGGGTTGATACAGGCTGATAATGATGATGAAGCATCTCTTAATAATAAGAACAATAAACATATAACATATTAAAAGTAACGGTTTATACTTATAATAGTCTGAAATCGACACATTGACGTTACTTAAAGAGTCTACTGATTACGGATTCGATATCCCAATGGCTGGTACAAAAGGTAATTGTTCTCTTGAACAATAATGCTCAATAACGTAGGTTCTAGGTAAGCTGCGCGCACGCATTGTAACGCCTCGCCTCGGTGACGGCGCGCCGATCAGCGGTTATATAATGGTGACTCGATACTGCACTGAAACAAGGAGACTTCAATTCCAAGTTTATAGCGGTGACAAACCCAATCAATTCAAAGAACCTTAGCGACTTAAGGGGCCTGTATACCCTCTGCAGCTTTCTCTCTCGTACATTTTCACATTATTGAAGATATAAAATCAATGAGTGTGAATTTTAAAAAAGTAACAAAATCATGTCATGGTGTCTATCGTAACATTACAAACAAAGAAATTGTCAATTTGATATATTTTAATTTGACACAGTAAAATGGTAAAAAGTGATTTTTATTTCTCGTGTCATTTTATTCCGTCAAATTACAAGATATCGATGCAAACATTTCTTTGTTTGTAATGTTACGATAGACACCATGACACGATTTTGTTACTTTTTGGAAATTCACTCTCATTGATTTTATATCTTCAATAATGTGAAAATGTGCGAGCGAGAGAGCTGCAGAGGGTATACAGGCCCCTTAATTATGTTTATTGTGACAATTGCATGCATTATTTTAAAAGCACGACTTGGTGATATTAATATAGAAGTAGCAACTAAATAGCGAAAACTTTTAGGAATGTTAAATCATTTGCTTTTATATTTCTGTATGCAATTCTCGAAATGTTGTACCCGGTGTAACGAAAGAGCAAAATAATGTCAAATGTTAATAATATCTCGATAGAAAAATAAGGAATAGATGAAATTCTTAGGGATCTATAATCATAATTATGCGACTGACAATGAGGATCATGACATAAAGGGTGACAAAAAGAAGATAACGACGAACAACAAGCTAAATATATCATCATTTTTTGCAGCAATCTGTCCATTGTATACAATAAGCTTTACTTTAAGCATCCTACTTCCTACTAATAGTATAAACGCAAAAGTTTGTATGTATGGATGTATAGATGTTTGTTCCTCTTTCACGCTGCAACGGAACAACGAATTGACCTGATTTTTTGCATGGGTATAGTTCAAGAGCCAGGGAGTGACATAGGCTCATCATCATCACTACGCGGGTGAAACCGCGGGTCGCAGCTAGTATGTCATAAATGTCACAAGTGACGCGTTTTTTGAGGAACGCGTATATGGACTTATAATTTTGTTAGGTCTAGGAGGTACGTTTCGGTTAAGCCTCTATAGAGGCCGTCTTGTTATCAATATGCCAACTCGTTTAGGTGAATGGATATTTTTACAAGCTTTCATTAAACTTGCCTTGTTAGTACGGGTCAAATCTTACAACTGAATAATAAAACAATTAAAACAGTTTTCCCAACCGATTGTGATTTCATAATAGGTATTATGCAATAAATTATTGAGAATTGAGTATGAAATTTTGCATACATGTTTAGTTTAGTTGACAATGCATGGTTACTTAGGTGATGTCATTCTAAATCCAATACCTATAGCGGAATCCCAAATATGCATAACTAGTTGTTTTTATGCACCCCCATGATATGGGAATCAAATGATAGGGATTGATGAGAAGAAAACAAGAAGCTTTTAACAAACAAGGTTTTAATTTAATTTATGTTATGTGTGATTGTGGTACAAATAAAAGGCTTTTTTAATTTTATACCATTTAAATGTAATGTTTTAAAAATACAGCCAGATTGTAAAAACCTCTTTTTTGAAGTCAATTGAAAAGTAAGCATTGAAGGAATAATACAAAATAAATTAAGTAAAGACAAGAGAGAAAAATGGACGAGGAATCATCTAATCGAATCTAATCATTTAAATGAAGTACCAGGTCAACATAACCTCCGTGGAGAGCTACGCCTGCCCGTCCGGGTGCATTGGGCTTGCATAGCTGGCCCACTCTCATTTGATCGTGGTAGATTTAATCCCTACGGCTGTGACACTTTTCATGGAATGGAGCATGGTTTTGCGGAGTTGGTCTTGCCTTATTACAGGCCCAGGACAGAGATCAGTGGAAGGAATTGAAGGAGACCTTTACCCAATAGAGGGACAGTCATCATCATCATCAGCCAGAAGACTTCCACTGCGGAAAATAGGCCTCCCCCTTTAACCTCCACACTGTACGACAGCCTGCCTTTTGCATCCACTGGACAATACAGGACAATACAGGTTAAAAAAAAATGTTTAATTCTCAGGACAAGCCCGGACCTTTATACGGCATTAATGGGGTCAAAGCTAACAATTACTAAGAAGACTTTGTGTTTAACAAACATACAAAAAAAAAACATACAGTCGAATTGATAACCTCCTCCTGAAGTCTGTTAAAAATGAGACTTTGTGTAGATTGGCTTGATGTAAATTCGTCGGCGTATGGCTTAGGGTGTCAAGAGGTGTACAACATTTTCACTAAACGCTAGTCGCGCTAGACCAGTGCAGAAATCCTTTGAAAATGGTAAAAAAGTGAAAAATATAATAGTAGGATGAAACACATTGGAAAAGGAAGAGAACATAAAAAAAATTTTTTTTTTTAAACGCGATCCGAGGTCGGGTAGTGGAAGGGTTTTCAGGGTAAAAAGCGGTTTATCACGATTTCCGGCAAAACTACAAGTTCTATGCACAAAAGTTAAATGGCAAAGTAGGTAATAAAAAGATCTACAACTTTTGTTTCCACACTTTTTTCACATAACCTCAAAATTTATGTAAAAAATTCAAATAACCAATTTTTTGGTTCTTTATTTTTATATTTTACAAGAAAACAAATTTTTTCACGAAATTTTGTGAAATCTTGCCTTTTTATGGGCACTGATCAAGGTTATGCTGCGTAAACCTTTTCGTTTTCCAACAGATTTACTTTATGCCGAATTCAAGGTTCTAAGAGTTCGTCAACTATTTATATACATCGCTGTCTTAAAAACCCACTCCGGCATAAAATCTCGAGAAGACTACGTAGCTTTGATGGCCAAGCGAGCGACTAGAGCCAATCTACTACCACTCCCCCGCACTCGGTCATTAGTTGCAAAACGTGCTCCTGCTTACTCGCTTCTCTGTACGTATATTAACGTAAGAAAGAGGCTGAGCGACTGCAAAGATCTTACGAAATATGCTCTCAAAAAGAAACTCAAAGACTGGCTTTTAAATCTATCCTACGACGAAACAGAAGATCTTATGCATAGTCTATATAGAGAATAGTGTTGAAGAACTGAATGTATACCTCATAATCATAACTTTACAAAATATTGATAAACTCTTTGCTCTCTTTACTTTGTATCATGTAGAATTTTTATATATATAATATATATAACTTGTTTGGTTTAGTTTCCTTACTGTTTGTACTGTATCAGAGTAAGTAGCCCATATAGATCTGATAGCAAACCTTTTCTTATTTTAAACAATTTACACTGTACTTTTTCCGATAACCGCGCACTCGAGCCCCAAGAAACAGACCTTGTGCCTAGTTTGGGGTTCACTGCCAACCTATTTTAGACGTAGTACGGAACCACTAACGACTAGTATTTAATTTATTAGTTAAGCACCTCTGTACTTATTTTGGTAAATAAATATTCTTATTCTTATTCTTATGTCACAAATACACAGTTTTTTTTTATTTTTTACCTTATTTTGACATATCAAAAAGCACCCTAATTTTCAATCGAAAATTCTCACTTCAAAATATCAGCTTTTTTAAAAAAGTCGGTGGGCTTATTATTCGTTGAAATCTCTACTTTCTGATGATATAAAAAAATATACATTACTATGGTAGAATGTTCTCAGAAAATGGTTTTACAGCTGCTACGAAATAACCCCTCCACTCCCACCCCCCGACCACAGATCGCCCGTAAATTATTTTTCTTTTCATTTTTGTTATATTATATTTCTTTTTGGTCTCACCCTACTATAAAAAAATTGTTTAAAAATTCTTATCTACCCTGGTCTACTTATGCTTAGTCTGTTAGTTTTTGCTGTTTCTACCTCCAGATGGCTCCCTGCTGATTTTATTAGCTGTTTTAAAGTCGAATTGTGTTTCTCGTGACGCTGGTAAGAGGTCTAATGGCATGAGACTAGTTCCCTGGAAGCGATAACCCGCTAATACGGGACGCAACATGTGGAGATACGCTAGCGTCCTCTCGTCTCGCAACAGTAATAAATATCCACGTAGGACTTCTCTCATGTCAGCTACAAAACTTACCCAATAATTGAGCATTGTAATCGTATTGAGTTACGAGCAGTTTGCAACAAGAGCGGCCAGGTTAAGGGGACTCGACCCGGGCTGACGTCAAGGGCAGGAGACAAGCCAAGAGAAGACAATTGGTGCGCGCTGCGCCTGCGCTACGCCCGCTAGATATTCTGTTTCGTTGTTTCAGATAAGCGGGCAACCTCGGCGTAAACACGTAAGATAATTCACGAAAGCAACGTTCAATAAAATCATGTTTTATCATCACAGTGATCATGAGTGTCTTGTAATTTTATATTATACTAGCGGTCCGCCCCGGCTTCGCACGGGTATAGATTATAGCCTGTCACCCGGGGATAGTGTAGCTTCCCGTCAGTGAAAGAATTTTTCAAATCGGTTTAGTAGTTACGGAGCCTATTCAATGCAAACAAACAATCAAATCTTTCCTCTTTATAATATTAGTATAGACTAGAGGTCGGCCCCGGCTCCGCACGGGTATAGTTATATAGCCTATTAAAATAGCCTATATTAATCAGTGATATTGTAGCATTCAAATGGTGAAAGAATTTTTAAAATCGGTTCAGTACTTTTTGAGCCAATTCTTTACAAACATCATCATCATCAGCCAGAAGACGTCCACTGCTGAACATAGGCCTCCCCCTTTAACCTCCACACTGAACGCAGCCTGCCTGCCTGTGCGTAGGTAGGCCTCCCACTAGATGGACCGACGACATAGTGAGAGTCGCTGGCATCCAGTGGATGCAAAAGGCAGGCTGTCGTTCAGTGTGGAGGTTACAAACATACTTACATACAAATCTTTGCTCTTTATAATATTAGTATAGATTACATGGAAAACAAACAGCCGCTAACGAACAGGGTAAATATAAGATAAATAGTTACACAAAAGCCAAAAGAGGTTTTCACTAATTCAGACCTAAATAGTGTAAATGCCCCGTTGTAATACCAACTAGATGGGATTTGCCTGGATAGATAAATAGAATTTGGACAGTTGTTAACAGTTGTGTTAACAACGGTAACTACGTGTGAGTTAAATTAACAGAAAGAAAAAGGGATAAATAACAGCCAAATTATGATTATACACGTTATGTTAACAAATTATGATTCATATGATTATTTTTATGTGATTCTCATGTACTCTAAACTAAACTAAATTTGACAGCTTTAAAATTGTTGCCATCATTCCCCCACAAATTAAAAGAGACGCAGACAATTTTAGTCCTGTCGGATTGATTAGTGAGTGGTATGACAGAATTAACGCAATTATACGTATACTTATACAAATATATCACCACAATCTAAGTCAGCTATAAATGTTATTTATCATTCAACTAAATGTGTGGAACAGCAGTTGTTTATAATTATCAGTATATTGATATTCTCTAATATGTCCGTCGTCTAGAGATACATCCGATATATAGACTGGTGGTAGAGAATTCACTGTAACCATATCTCCCATATCATAAACTTATGTTGCAGACAGGTACAATATGTTGAATTTAAAAGTTGACGGCATAATAATCTTTTGTTTGTCATAATTATATGTAATCTGTTATCCACGTGGTGTAACTATTATAACTAGCTGATGCCCGCAGCTTTGTACGCGTAGTCTTTCACATAAAGTTTCAGTGCTCATTTGCCCTTCTCAATTCAGCCCTTTCTTAGCGGACCTCTACATCTCATAAGGAATCTGTTTGACAAATTTCAGCTTTCAGTGTCAGTAAGTGAATTTCGTTTTTATATATCAACTAGCGGTCCGCCCCAGCTTCGCACGGGTATAGATTATATAGCCTATGTCATCCGGGGATAGTGTAGCTTCCTGTCAGTGAAATAATTTTTCAAATCGATTCAGTAGTTTCGGAGCCTATTCAATGCAAACAAACAAACAAACAATCAAATCTTTCCTCTTTATAATATTAGTAAAGATATTATTTAGATGTAAAAAAAACTTCTTTAGGGAAATAATGATTTAACTGGGATGTTTAGCGGAGAAAAAACTAAATTAGCCACAAATTAATTTCCAACAAAACATGTCAGTACATTTGATGATATGAAGAAACTGCATGTAGTACGTTGACGTAGAAAGCGGAAAATGTGTACGTTTTTTATTTTTAACTGAATTTATCATGTATATAATCAAATCAATGTGATGACTGCCATTATTTAACGTCTTTTGTGGTAGAAAAATTGTAGATTGGGAACAGATATACGGTCGTCTTTTTTACGATTCTCACCGTTTCTTATTTTAGCAGTACATCAGAAAGTTTTCCAGTAGATGTAAACCGTTTAGGTACTCTTTTCAGGCTGACTTTGATTCCTTTAGCTCGCGTTCCTCGTGGTACCACCGGCAGTTTGAACAATCTTCAGGCAATATTGTCAACCGTTGTTTTACCTTAAAGTCCTGTGAAATCATATTTAAAGCTTCAATTCCTCCTTTATGAGCAATTATTATTTAAGTCTTGTATTATTTTTTAAGTGACTTTTGTATTTTTATTTCGGTGTATAATAAAGTGATATATTATTATTATTATGCACATATATTTAATTTCATACTTAAATTTAAGTTTTTTTTACAATAATATATAAAAACAAAATATTATATAAAAAAAACCTAAACCTAGAGTGCCGCCGGCAGCGGGGCAGGGCCCAAGCTACCGGTGGTTAGGGCTGCAGAGTGAGGAACCTCCTGACAATGCGAGCCGTGTCAAGGATTACCGCCTTCTGCATCTGACCCTTCACCCAACCATCCAGCGAGAGCCTCTTAAGGTGTTGGTCGAGGCTCTTCGCTATAAGACCGTTCACCGATACGACTATCGGGACAATGATCGTCGAGTCAACATCCCACATGGCGGTAACCTCGTGAGCCAAGTCAAGGTACTTGCTGAGTTTGTCCTTCTCGGCCTTCACGAGGTTCTCGTCATGCGGGATGGTGATGTCGACGAGCACTGCCCGGCGCTGGGACCGATCGACCAACACGATATCAGGCTTATTGGCGACAATAGTCCTGTCCGTGATGATAGAACGGTCCCAGTAGAGCAAAGCACGACCATTCTCGAGAACTGGCGCTGGTGCGTACTTATAGTACGGCACCTCAGACTCCACAAGGCCGTATCGAAGGGCAAGTTGCTGGTGGATGATCCTGGCCACCTGGTTGTGCCTGTGCAAGTACTCGCCGTTAGCAAGATGCGAACAACCGGAAATGATATGTCGGAGAGACTCTCCAGGACGGTGGCATGCCCGACAGATGTCGACCGTACCGTCCTTCATGATATATTTCCGGTAGTTGTTCGTCTTGATAACTTCGTCCGCAATCGCACAGGCAAAACCCTCGGTTTCCCCAAAGAGGTCACCGAAACGTAACCAGTTCACCGACGCTAGCAGGTCCACATCGGGGTTATTATTATTATTATTATTTCAACCCAGACTGATTTTAGTGTTTTTTTATATTATTGGTCTGTAATATTCTGGCTCAACGCATAAGCATTGCCATTCAACGTGGTAATGCCGCCAGCATGCTGGGTACGCTGCCAACTGGTAGTGGGCTTGAGCATTTAGATTGTCTTTAGACCTTCAACGGTCTATGGGCAGTCTAACTGTATTTGTAGTTTTAGTTTTAGCTTGTATTTTGTTTAGTTAATAAAGGCACTTGCCCAGAAAAAAAAAAAAAAATATTGAAACCGAACTGTAACTCACTACAACTTGCAATTAATTATTTCTGCTTGATCGTTTTCCGGGGTCAAGTGGCATGTTCACAAAACCATTCCATAGGCTTATCACTACTACGGTCGGCTCAAGTTCCTCCGTTGACCTCCGCGTGGCAGTAATTACAAACGACGCAACTGCTAAGGCAATATTGCGAGTACTCCAATTTTTATTACTCCAATTTTAGATACCGGAAAAACATTTCCAGAAATGTTTTTCCGGTATCTCCTGGAGTATCTAAAAGAAAATTTCTCCCGCATCAACCAAAACCATTTGATACGTATTTGAACTTTGGAGTTGCATAACAATTTTTAGGTTTCCTACCACAGCTATTTGGAATTTTATCCATTATTTCATCCATGAAAAATATTTTCTTATTACAAGTAATAGGGGTGCTTTTTGACCAATTTTTGTTAAAAGAAATTCTTATGGTAATCAATAGAAAACGAACATACGTTTTAAATTTAAGGAAATTTATTTCTGAAAATTCCATCTCCACGTGTAAAGCTAATCAAATATGCAAATTTTTCTTCAAAATCTTATCCAACCTATATTCAAGACGCATGCGATAATAAAAATATCGTAAATGAATTATCAAGCACGATACTAATCGATTTCTTTCGATGTCTAATCGATTAAGGTGTAAACTGTGTTAAAGCCTCGACGCAACATAAAGCGGCGAAGTACACGTTCATATTTGTACTAAATTCGCTATGGGTTATTTTATGACCATAATCATAGTTTAAAAGCACCCTATTCGTTTGAAAATAAAACTGTAAACCACTCCTGTTGAAGAGCTTTACGTTAGTAATGTTTATGCGGTTTGTCATGTCTTTTAGCTTTAGGCGTTTTAATTATAGTTTTTATTGAGGCTTCTTCTTAGTCGTGCACTCTTGGCAGAGTGGTCGTGATTGCGGTGATGGTACAGCGAGGCTCCTCGCTGTTGCCTTCGTCTCATCCCAGGGCTGCCGCTCGTCTCGCAATGTTTCTCCATTTCTGGCGGCTGGTTGCATTGCGAGTACACTGCACCATGGTAGTCTGCGTGGCATTTTGATGGAGTCGGTCCAGCGAGTTGGTGACCGACCAGGGCTACGCTTGCCTTTTATTATTGAGGCTTAGTACTTACTAGTACTGATACAGATCAGCGGCCTTATTATAGAAGTTTGATTGTGATCGAGATTGCATGCCGTCCCGTTCGCATCTACTTACTCGCACCACGTGCGTAAGTGAGATGGCACGCGATCACGATCACAATCCGAATCACGATAAGACATCTATAATAAGGCATCTGGTAATTCTAAAGGAAATATAGACGGTGGACCAAATTTGACACTGAATGACAGCCGCAGATATCGGTGGTGACAGAAAAGTGGTGGACGAGACTGACACAAAGACATACAAGAAAAAACATGAATATGCTAGCACAGGGGCTGTGCCGTCAGCTTTAAATTTGCGAGTCTGTTTCAGTACCTATACAGAATTACTTTTTTCGTACTATCAACAGAATTAAAAAAAAAAACAACAAAAAGTTTTTAGGTATGAAGAAGAAAAGGTATGAAGTACAAAAATACAGTTGAGTAACCTACTAAAACAATCAATAATCATTCCTATATATTTCTACTGCTCATTCGATGCAATGATCTCATAATGTAGATACCTCTGCTAACTAGCTACAGAGGCACGGAACACGGCTACTGTGATTCTAATGTAAACAATGTACCTATATACTTCAATTCCTGAACTACCTAGTCATGCATGACTTAGCCACGTTGTTATGTAAGATCGTTATGAAGCTAATTATGTATAACGAGAAAAAATGAGAAACAGTACTTTATGCAATCATAGCTTTGTTCGAGAAGCTAAAAATGAATAAAAAGACGCGTCAAAATGTTGCAGAGTCCATTGTTAGAACGACTTTTACAAGAGTGCATTTCATTTTTTTACCGACTTCCAAAAGGAGGAGGTTACGAATTCAACTGTATGTTTTTTTTAAATGTATGTTACGCTATTCATCATCATCATCATCATTATCAGCCAGAAGACGTCCACTGCTGAACATAGGCCTCCCCCTTTAACCTCCACACTGAACAACAACCTGCCTTTTGCATCCACTGGATGCCCGTGACTCTCACAATGTCGTCGGTCAATCTAGTGGGAGGCCTCCATACGCTGCATCTTCCGGTTCGTGGTCTCCACTCCAGAACCTTTCTTCCCCATCGGTTATCGGTTCTTCGAGCGATGTGGCCTGCCCATTGCCACTTCAACTTGCAAATTTTAACAGCTATGTCGGTGACTCTGGTTCTTTGGCGAATATTCACGTTTCGGATTTTATCGCGCAAAGAAACTTCGAGCATAGCTCCATTACTCCGCCAATTTAGCATTGTTTTTGATGATTCTTTTTTTGGTTGGTACGTCATATCTCATAGGTGGTCCCATATAAATTTTATCGACATTGATTCAGCGCTTTTAGAAAATCTACAAAAACATGACAATAAGCAACGAATTCAATGTACATTGTACAGTGCCACCGACTTAGCTGTTAAGGTGGGCAAAATTGGAATTACAGTTATTTCTTGGTGAATTTCATACTTTGTTCTCCACTAGCGACGCTGTCAACTGAACAGCAAACAAAAAAGCAGTCTCTTATCATATTTAAAAAAATCGGATATGAGCATTTGGCTTGTCAATGACGCAAATCAATTTTAATGGCTAACTTCAAGGATCTCCGAACGCTTCCCGAAAATAGCGCCAGTTTTAAGTGCGGAGTCGAGTTGACCGGACGGCATTAATGACTTAGCAATTTACTTCTCAAATCAAATTCACTGTATTGCGTTCAGCGCTATTTCAGTGCGAGGCGATTAAATCTATCAATGAATTTCCGGCAGCGGCCGCTTGACACTTTTAATATCGCCAATCAACCAAACCCCGTTCTGAATGAACAATACGCGCTGGGTCGTAAATTAAATATTCCTAAGTTCGTGCCAACACAACTGAATGCTTAGCTCAGAGCCGCACTTTAAACTTCGACCAAAATAAAATGAATGGACGGGCCCAGTAGAAGCGCATTTTTGAAGATTACAAAATGAGTGCTGGCGCTCACTTTGTTTCAGTCTGTACCGTCGGTCTCTAGCCGTAGGAAGTACAACACGAGTCTATTGTTACGTGATAACGAAACATCTGAAAAAATTATGCATTCGTATGCTTTCCCAAAGTGTAAATAAACAAATAAAACCGGTTTTTTTTTTGTAACAAATATAGTGTTCATTTTTATAATTAGGTGTTGAAGTATATGTCCTACGGTTTTGACTCGTTTTTGCTGAGCAAGTTCAATGGTTAGGGCCCGTCCATTAATTTTATTTTGGTCGAAGCTTTAAACAGTAATATGAACGACCGATTACATCGAATAGTTTATTATAGAACCGTTTAATGTAAAGGCAACAACATACATCACCTGCACACAAGCAGTTGACTAATGCGTTAAGATTTTTTTTAAATATTAAACTATTCTCTAGCGGGTAAATGATTCTCAGGAGGATTAGGCAACTCTTACAACATTCATCATCATCATCAGCCAGAAGAGTTTACAGCTGAACATATGCCTCCCCATTAGGACTCCTCCAAACTAAATGACAGTGTGCCATCTGCATTTACTGGATGCCAGCGGCTCTCATGTCGTCGGTCCATAGCAGGACATATAGCATAAAGTAGGCTCATATAGCACATAGGCTATGGCATGTGGCTCATATAGTAGGAGGCCTACCATCATTGCAAATACTGGTTCGTGGTCTACACTCAAGGACCTTTCTTCCCCATCGGTCATCGGTTCTTCGAGAGACGTAGCCTGCCAATTGCCAGTTTAAATTGTAAATTTTAATAGCTATGTCGGTGACTTTGCTTCTTCAGCGAATATCTTCGTTCCAGATTATATCGCGCAATGTAACTCCGGGCATAGCTGTCTCCATTGCTTGCTATGCGACTCAGTGTTTTTCCAAAAGGCCAGAATTTAAAGACCACGTGTGAGTAGGTACCATAATTACGTCATCACTTGCAACACACACTGGTTAAATACCCTTATGTCCTTAGGCACTGTGGTATTTTTGACGAGAAGATGTCACGTAATTTTCCGAACGCTGGCCACTCTTAAGCTCTCACAACATCACCATCATCATCCTATTTGATGTTCGTCCACTGCTGGACGTAGGCCTGTCCTAAAGAATGCCGCAAGGCACGATCTTCTGCTTTTCGCATCCACTTGCCACCAGCCGCCTTTCGCAGGTCGTAACTCCACCTGGCCGCAGGGCGTCCTACTCTACGTTTGCCGATACGCGGTCTCCACTTTAAAACCCGTCTGTCCCAGCCGTTGTCAGTTCTTCTACAGATATGGCCAGCCCGTTGTCACTTCAGCTTGCTATTTCTTTGAGCTATGTCGGTTACTTTAGATCTTTGTCGGATAATCTCATTTCTGATTCTATCTCTCAAAGAAACGCCAAGCATCCTATTCTTACAACATAATATTGTTCAATTAGCAGAATTTGTTACAAATTAATCCCAGCTAGAAAAGGTAACGCGATATTAGACGCTCGAATTAGCCTGTATGTAGATCGAAAACGTGTCCTGAGGCAAAATAAGCCAGGGGTAGTAAACGATCAACGTAATTTGTGATTTTTCCCGTTTACTATTTGCAACCCCTGTTTTATTGTATTTCGGGTATTATTTTACGGGCTGCCATCTTGCTATTTTTACAGGCTTTATATTTAGAAAACCAGGGTCTCGCCGTGTGAAAAAAAATCAAAGAATCCAAACTTTACAAATGTGTTTGGTTTTGTTGACAATACAATGAGATTGTACATTTAAACTGGTCTGTTGATGGAGCTAGAAGGTGGACTGAGTTCCCACCTTCCAACTCTATCATGAGACCAACACAATGGTACCATAATAATGGAACACTGTTTAAAACTATCACGGTTGTTCACTAAAGTTATATGATTATTAACGGGATATTTACCGTGGTAAGGTTGTGGAATGAGCTCCCGGTATTTCGCCGCAGTTACATGCACCATGTTCACGGGAAGACTGAAGAATGCGGGTGGTTGGTCGAACAGTTAAAAAGTTAGGTGCAGACAAAACGACCTACCCTCTTTCTTAGTATTTTGCTACGGTTATCACTGGAACTCGAACTCGATCCTAAGCCGCTCCCGACTCTCGTTAATCACCATATAACTATAATAATGGAACACTGGAATGGATACTATTAATTAAAACCATCAAGTTTATGCTCATTAGATTCGTCTAAACGAGTCATTTTTAACCCCCGACGGAAAAATAAGTTTAGCATAAGTTTAGCGTGTTTCTGTGGCATCGTGGCTCCCAAAATCATGTATTTTCGTTTTTTTAGGTTTCCGTACCTCAAACGGAAAAAACAGAACCATTAAAGGATCTCTTTGTTGTCCATTTGTCCGTCTATCAAGACCCTTTTTATCAAGAACGCGTTGAGGTATCAAGTTGAATTTTTTATCAAATACTTGGGTCTAGGTTTGGGGTAGTTTTGGTCTGTGTTGGGTAAACCAGAAAATCGTGCCTTGTGGCATTCTTTAGGAGAGGCCTATGTCCAACAGTGTACCAACATCAAATAGGCTGATGATGATGATGACTTAGGTCTACAGTTTCTTTTAGCTGAGAAAAATTAAAACTTGTAAGTCACCGCAATCAAAAGATATGATATGCGACGTAAACGACGAAGCATATTTTGCGATTTCACAAGGGAATCAAAACCTATAGGGTACTTCCCGTTGACCTAGGATCATGAAATTTTACATGAAGCAAGGTCTCATAGCACATATGAAGGAAACAATCCGAAAAATGTGATATTACAACATATAAAAAAAAGATTTTGGTATTACAAACTTAAATTTTATAGTTGGTATGTACCGGATCAACTGCTGGCCAACTACTAAGTTAAGTTTGTCATACAAGATTTCAAACTTTTTGAAAAAATTCCCGTGATGGATCTACATACATTGTACGGAACCCTCAGGGATGCGAGTCCTATTCAAATTTGTCCAGTTTTTTTTAAATATTATTAGTATCAACTACTACAAGAAGGTAACTTACGTTTCTTTTTAATCCGCCTTTTGAGTCCGCCTTCTTTAGCAGTACGCGGAAGATGGCCAGTGGCCACTAATCTGTTTTGAGGATTAGTTTAGTTCTACTGACCTGATAAATTGACTGAACAGATGTTAGACGGCGCTGCCAAGGAGTATGGTGGCTCGTCTTTGGGCTTCAGAAGCTCGTGGGTAGACACCGCGTGTATGGACAGTTCCTGCACAAAATCAACCAGTTAACATTACTTGTAGGCTTGTGTGTAGGTACATAAAATTTTGCAAGCGTGCTCCATCGTAGAACGCATCATCGCTTAACATCAGGCGAGTTTGCGGCCAAGCACAAGCCTAATTATAATAAAAAATATAACAATGAAATAAAATAAAAATTCAAGTAAAAGGGACAAAATTCGGAACGAAGTGGTAAGGTTGTGGAATGAGCTCCAGATATTTCAGCGCAGTTACATGCACCATGTTCACGGGATGGTGGTTTTCATGTAACTGCGCCGAAATATCGGGAGCTCATTCCACAACCTTACCACGGTAAATATACCGTTAATAATCATATAACTTTAGTGAACAACCGTGATAGTTTAAAACAGTGTTTTTCGGAACGAAGTGATTCGACATAGAATCAAAGTTACCGACATAGCTCAAAGGATTAGCAAGCTAAAGTGGCAGTGGGCCGGCCTCATTGCCCGAAAAACCGATAATCGATGAGGTAGACGAGTTCTGGAATGGAGACCACGTTTAGGCAAACGTAGTGTAGGACACCCTGTGTCGCCTGTGTAGGTGTGTGGCCAGTTGCTGCGTAAAACGGCGGGTAAAATCTGAATGCAAAGAACTGTCGACCGAGCTCAGTGGCACGCACTGAGAGAGGCCTATGTCCAGCAGCGGACAGTTAGAGACTGATGATGAAAATAAAACTATACTTTTGGACTAATAAACACATCATCATCATCAGCCAGAAGACGTCCACTACTGAACAAGGCCTCCACCTTTAACCTCCACACTGAACGACAGCCTGCCTTTTACATCCACTGGATGCCCGTGACTCTCACAATGTCGTCGGTCCATCTAGTGGGAGGCCTACCTACGCTGCTTCTTCCGGTTCGTGGTCTCCACTCCAGAACTTTTCTTCCCTTCTTCACCAAAAAAAATAATAAAAAAACTTGCAAATTTTAACAGCTATGTCGGTGACTCTGGTTCTTTGGCGAATATCCACGTTTCGGATTTTTTCGCGCAAAGAAACTCCGAGCATAGCTCTCTCCATTGCCCGCTGTGTGACTCTGAGTTTTTCCAAAAGGCCAACAGTTAAGGAACACGTCTCAGTACCATATTATGTCATCACTGGCAACACACACTGGTCAAAGACCCACGTCTTGAGGCACTGTGGTATCTTGGACGAGAAGATGTCACGCAATTTTAATAAATACATGCAAAACTTTTTTTTATACGATAGGTAGATTTAGTTTCCAAGCTATTAGTGGTAAGAGTAAATAATAATTTCTAGATGTTCGCTGACTACCTGCATAGTTTTTTTATTCGCTAGGCACTCGACAGTGGTAGGATATGTGTTTTAGAAAAATACTAGGTATTACAATTTAGGGATTACTGCGATAATTTCACCTTAGCATTGCAGTGTCAGGTTGGCCGAGTGGTCTAAGGCGCCAGATTTAAGCTCTGGTTCCCGCGAGGGAGCGTGGGTTCGAACCCCACACCTGACAAGCCTTTTTTGCAACTGCATATAACTTAACAATGAAACAAGAAACAGTAATAAAATTATCCTCTCGCGATTATTTTTAATCAACTATTGGAACTCCGTTTTTTTTCCAGTATTTCGTTAGCTCACTATTACAAGGTTCTATGTTATTTTCTTACACGTTCTCTAATTTCAATTTAAAAATTTTGACTCACATAAATATTGACTTAACCGGGTTTATGCTTGAGAGAGATACTTTCACTCAAGCATAAACCCTGCTGAGTCAATATTTATGAAAGTCATTTTTTTTTAAATTGCAATTACAGAATGTGTAAGAAAATAACATAGAACCTTGTAATAGTGAGCCAGCGATTTCTCGAAACTGTTTTGCACCTTGTTGTAATAGCTAAACTAATGCATTGACGAAGACATAACTGGTAGAACCTGGACTAACACAAGACCTAGGGAAATAGGGGCCTACACCCAGCAGTGAAATAAGGAAAAGGCTGAGGATGATGATGATGCCAATACATAGGCCAGGCTTGCAAATTATCATACATTACTATGGATAGTTAAGTATTAGCCTATTTCAAAGAAGTGTGAAAATGAACAGAAAAACAGGGTTTCGCACTATCAAATATATTATTAAGAGCCTCTTATACCAAATTTGACGGTTTTATATCACTTTTTTTTCTGTTAAATTACAATATCTGAGCTGGAAAAAAATACATGTCGCATATACATCTGTGTTAGAGTCTGTGATTTGGTTCAAAACACGATAGAATAAAGTAAAATGATTATTAACGGGATATTTACCGTGGTAAGGTTGTAACGATAGAATAAACTTTCCTCGATCAAAAAAAAATCTGAAACTAAGTCGATTCGTTTTATGCTCTAATGAAAGCTCTTAACAACCTGGAAATTGCATGTACTGAAAGGCAATTTTATTCAACACTTTTTGGTTTGGATAGAATTTTGATAGTGAATAGTTTAGTTTTTTAGTGAAATTAAAACCGTAAAAAGGTCCCGAGAATTTGTGCGCGCCGCGTTTAGTGCCGCGCCAGGCGTCATCGAGGTCGGACCTATGTTCGTTTTTGACGTTGCACTACCCCCGCGGGCGTCCTGATTCTAGCGCGGTAATAAACATCGTCGCTATAACTTGGCGGGGGCTGAGGGAGCGTTTTGTTGCCTACGCGACTCGGATAATAGGCCGTTAAAGTTCAAAAAAGTAGTGCAAAAAGACAATATCACGCCCATAGGCGGTCTCATCCAAGTACCGAGCGCACACGACGTTACTTAACTTCGGTGAACAGAAATTTGTCACGGACTCGCACTTGGCCTGTATTTATTATTTCTTGTTTTATTTTAGAGTGTCGATATTAATCGTGGCAATCTTGACGATTGTACTTATTACGATTTTTACACTAGAGCAAAAAAAATATACATTTTTTGTATGCAAACCCCCTTTAGTTTGTTACTTTTGGCTTTATTTCTTAATTGATCCAGCATAACAATACATATTCTGTGTAAATTTCAACTGGCTATCTATTACGGGTCGAAAGATACAGCCGTTAAAATATAGGACAGATAGACGGACAGACGTAGGCTTAGTAATAGCGTCCCGTTTTCACTCTTTGGGTATGGAGTCCTAAAAAATTGCTCCGGAAATACAATTTCAATGAAAACAGAAATGTTCTTTGTCGATTTTAGAAGATACTCGGTCCCTCGAACAAATTAGCGTCCGTCGCATAAACACGTGCATACGATATTTTTCTAATGTTAATATTAAATCGAATCTCGAAGAGATGTCCAATAAATATTCTACAATTTCTATTTTTAAATGCGTGAGATGCTTTCTCCGATCTTGAATGAACGGAGAGTCGACCCTCCTCGTAATGTCTTTGCTTGTTACGGAACAGCTCAGGGCATGAGCGAATAGCGAAGGCGATATTACGAAACTAATTCACCTTTTTATTCAAAACTGAACTTTTTATTTTTTAGGTTTTTTATTTTTATTTTTTATTTAATTATATAGTAGCCAGGATGGACCCTGATAGATGGGCCCAGAGGATCACACAATGGGTGCCTGAAAACGGACGAAGAAGCCAAGGCAGGCCTAAAAAACGCTGGCGCGATGACCTCGACACGTTCCAGATACAGTGGTCATATGTATTTTCCCACTAAACTTACAACCAGAATTAATTTGGATAAATGAGATGTCAATATACTTCTAAGTTTAGAGATATTCACTGGTCAGGGTGTCATCTATACTAATATTATAAAGAGGAAAGATTTGATTGTTTGTTTGTTTGTTTGTTTGTTTGCATTGAATAGGCTCCGAAACTACTGAACCGATTTGAAAAATTCTTTCACTGACGCGAAGCTACACTATCCCCGGGTGACATAGGTCTATACCCGTGCGAAGCTGGGGCGGACCGCTAGTCTTAAATAAATGAGGGCGACATATAAAGATATTTATTTTAAAAAATGCACCCCGTTGTGTTAAGTATTTTAAAATATTTATTTTGTTTTGTACATAACTTTTTGTTTGCGATCTGCATTGGGTAACAACTGGATGCAAATAACTGCCGACCGAGCTCAGTGACGTACATTAGGAGAGACCTATGTCCAGCAGTGGACAGTTAAAGGCTGATTCTAATAAAGATGAGCAATTATTTAAGCCATTTTTTAAAAGTATGTACCTATTATATTATATACGTAATTAATTAATTTGCATGCCTGATTTAAGGTTGTTTTGGCTGTACAATCTTAATATATCAATGTGACCCATAAACTAGCAAAATTTAGTTAAACTATTTTCTCTATAGATATTTGTATATTAATTACAAAATTTTATTGTTTATTTCATTTTAATTAAATCATATATATAGGTAATTTCAAAATTTTAATATATTTTATTTAAAATTAATTTCATTAGTACAAATTGTTATAACGAATTTTTTGTAACAGATTTAATTACTTTTTGTTTCAGGTTAGGTTATTTTGTTCTTTTATGTAATTAATATTTAAATTCAGGTTAGTTTCAAATTAGAATCACAAATATCTATAGAGAAAATAGTTTAACCTAATTCTTTATTGTACTCGAAACGATGTAGAAGCGGAATTACAATAGAAATTCGACATATACAAATTAAAAATGGACTTTCGCAAAGTAACGCCTGATTCAATCAACTAAAAAAGTAACTTTTTAAGAAACTGGCTATATAGGAGTTTTAGACAAATACAACAATTATATCGTTTTCTTCGATGTAAAGTGTTAGTAATAAAGTTATTTTTTTCGTGCTGATGGTAGATTAAGATCGCTTGCAGATTATAGCATGCACCGCGACATTAGCTTTTTGACACTGTCAGCTATATCCGAGCTGATTTGTTCGCAACAGCTGCGTGAGCGCACCTATTAACCGCTGATACATGTTTGTCAGTCGGCTATTAGTGTGAAAGAGATAAAATTTCGGATTCATCTATATAAGAGCGAGATCGATTCATTTCTCCAATTCACGACCAATATTTATTTGCTGCACCGTGACACTCAAGAAAAATTCTTGTACCAAAAACTTTGAATTCAAATACAAATGCGTTATCTCCGCTGGCAGGTCATTTTTCTTGATTCTATATAAAGAAAATATTGGTCAAGGAATGTTACTTTGGTCGCTCGAAACTGTTACTCGGATAAACCGTGTGTAACTGGGTAATGATAGGCAATGCGATATGGCGTTTGGCATTAAACAAAAAACATGGCCAGTTTGTAAGGATTTCTCAAAGATTTATGATACCAATTACTAAGTATGAAACATGGCGGGCAATATGTACAAGACGTTTATGAGATGTTTGTTGGTCTATTAAAAATGTAAGTAATTTTTTAAAACGTTATTTGAAATGTGTTGAACAGAATACAATCTATCGAGAATCTATTTTTAGGGTTCCGTAGTCTTACAAGGAACCCTTATAAGTTCGTTCTGTCCGTCCGTCCGTTCTAATTTTTAAAACCTTTTAACTTCTTTAGTTATTACATTATCATATTAGCACAATTACTGTTTTAGTATAGATCTGATTTTCAAAAGTATAAAAAATATAATTTTGGCTTTTAGAGGTGCTCTGGTACATGTGAAATGGGGATGTTATTTTTTTTTACCAATTGCATATTTTGTGAAATACAGCCCGCAAAAGTCGCAAACAGACAGACAGGGGAGGGGGGATTTGACCCTCCCCTGCATTTCTAAACTATTACCAATAGAAACTTGTAACTTGCCAGGCTGATAGGTCATATTAAAAACCTTCATTCAAAATTATTTCGAACATTTTCTGATTATAACTTTTTGAGTTATATCGATAAAACTGCGAACATTTAAGTGGGCACACGGGCAGTGTTTTGTCCATACAAACGTATTTTCGTGTTTCCTCCCTGGATAATACCACTAAAACTGTAATTTTTTTAAATAAAATTTATCTCCCTCATTGTCATGCTTCTATCATTAATTTTTTCTTATAAGTCAATTACTATAAGAAATATGAGCCTTTAAATATCCCAAAAATTGTTTTTTTTTTACCGCCTTGTTCAGACGTCTATCAAAGAAATTTAACGAGTTCATAAAACAAAAATAAATGATAGAAGCATAGTTCAATCTTTGCCACATCTATTAATTAAAAAAATAATGAAATCGGTTTAGTTTTGAATGAGGAAACAGAAAAATACGAGACAATGATTTTGTCTACTTTTCGTAGGTATAATCGATCCGAGCTGCAGTTGTCCCTATTGCACTCTACTGGGAGAGGCTTGATGTAAAAAGGGACAGCAATAGATTTGTTAAATACCTATTCATCAAATTTCTTGGCCGTGGTATACCCTCTTAAGACGTACGTAGCTCTAAGGTGTTTGTATTTTTGTAAAATTGTCTTTACATAGAATGATTCTCAAGTAGTTTTATTTTTGACTAAACCATTTAAAGTATATGTTATGTTGATATGATGCATCTCTGAAATTTGTTAAGTCCAAAGATCTTCGTTTTTTCTGTAACCTCCAATTTCAGAACTGATTGTAACCACAATTATGACTTTGGCAAACGTGACGTGACAAACACAAGCTTCTCATAGAACACCGCAACAAGAAATTATTAAATGATAGCATTTTTTATATGGGACCGGTAATCTATAATAAGATGCCTAGAAACCTTAAAGATCTAAATACTAATCTGTTCAAATTGAAATTAAAGAATATACTACTGACTAAGTGCTATTACACCGTAAAATAATTTATTAATAATAAGAAATTAAATTGGAATACTAACATTGACTAAGTAATAGCATATATAAATATACTATACTAGAGCTAATAGTTACATTATAACATTGTAGACATTGTACCTATTTAACTTGACATAAGTACTATACTATGACATTTTCTTTGTAAACTAACAATACGAATAACTTATAATTAGAAAATGCCAGTGCCAATATTGCATGTCCATTTAGAGACAAATTTGTTTTCGGAGCTCTTAACAACAGACTATATTCTGTATTGCATCTAAGTTTACCAACAAATTGCAGTAAATATATTTTGATTTTGATTTGGTTACGGAAAACGGAACCTTACAATATGAGTGTCTTAACATGCTCTTGGCCAACTATTTTTAATCCTTATTGTAAGGTCCTTGTTGCCCTATAGGTGTGAGATTTCGTCAGTTCTCTACTAAAGCTCACACTATTCTTTTATTACATCCGACTATAACGGCAAAAAGTTACTACCCATGGTTTAATATGATTTGTCAAACAGACCAAGCCTCCAGTTTGATCTGTTTGGGATAGTAAATATTCCAGTGACAAATGAAGATCAAGTGTTTAGATGACACGTGTAAGTCTAGTTAATGTTATATTATAATTGGTATGAATATTATTGCGGTTTTATTGGACCCGCGTATGTCCTAAAACTGCGACCAGAACCACCGGAGGATGGGAAGCAGCGTCCTGTTAGTACACGGTGAACGTACTGCGATCTCCAAGCCGCCTGCCAAGCGTGGGGATTATGGCAACACCCCTCTCTAAGAGGGAAGCCTTGTTCAGCAGTGGACATTTAATGGCTGATGGTGTGTGTGTGATGTGTGAATATTATTGCGACATTTTTTCTGTGTGAAAAATCACTTGAAATAAATATTAGACAAAAATCAATACCTACATTAAAGAAGAGTTCATTATCAAAATGCATGATTTACAACAACTACTTAAAAAGAAAAATGCATAACTTGCTACAGCTACGTAAACTGCCTGACAGCGTAGTTGCATTATTAACACTGCAATTTAAGTATACCTATTAGGTATAATATTCGGAGACATAACTGGTAAAACATTAGGGTTTTAAACTAAAAGCAAAAGAAATTAAAATAAAACAATAAACAGATAAGATAAAGGTAGTTTATTTGCACACAACATGAGAAATTTCATGCATAATATCAAACATCTATGCAAAAAAAGATGTTAAAATATCAATTAAGTCCGAAATAACGTTGTGACTTTAGGCGTACAAATTGAGCAATGAAACAAGATATATCACTTCATCAAAATGGAGGAATAACATTTGTATAATACAATTCAGCTGTAGTTATATAGTGTAATGATGCTATTATTATCAAGCAGACCACTATGCCGTATCTAAAATGTGTAAGAATAATACAAATTTATATAAATTTACAACTAACCAATTAAACGCTTCATCAAAAGTCGCGTGAGGAAGTGAACAAGCCGGTGTTATAATAATTTATCTATACTAATATTATATAGAGAAAAGATTTGATTGTTTGTTTGTTTGTTTGCATTGAATAGGCTCCGAAACTACTGAACCGAGTTGAAAAATTCTTTCACTGACGGGAAGCTACACTATCCCCGGGTGACATAGGCTATAATCTATATCCGTGCGAAGATGGAGCGGACCGCTAGTTGGCTGTTCTTTACATTATAATGTACAACTATTTAACAGAAACGCACCATATTACTTACATTTGTGAATAAACCGTTTGAAACAGCAAACATTTGTTTATTCACAAATGTAAGTAATAATGGGCATTAGAGATAAATAGCTTTACATGATTTTGTAAAGAATAATAATCAATCTGCGCAAACATCATGGTTGTTTACAATAATTACCCGGCCTAGCTACAAGGACAAGAAAACTGTTTGAAATTTGAATTTCCCGCCATTTGTGCAACGAACCACCTTAAAGAGGGGTGTTGCATAATCCCCACGCTTAGCAGGCGGCTTGGTGATCGCACTACGTTCACCGTGTACAAATAAGACGCTGCTGCTCATCTTCCGGTAGTTCTGGTCGCAGTTAATAATAATAGTATCGAATTGCATTAGAATTATAAAATCGACGACGCGACTACAATTATGCGCACAAGCATGAAATATGAACGCCGAAACAAAATTACAAACAAAACAGTAACTGTAGACAGGACAACAGTTTTTTTTTACAGTTACTACTGACTTTACTTTAATTACTCAAAACTTTTTTGTAGAATCTTAAAAGTTTGAAATTAAATAACACATCACACATCACATCAGCAGCCATTAAACATCCACTGCTGGACAAAGGCCTCCCTCTTAAAGAGGGGTGTTGCCATTAAATAACACATCGCACTCTTAATAAAACAATGACCGAACTCGAAATTTTGGCAAATTGAGTTTTAGTAAAATATCGACCTAAAAAAGTATGCTCAACAATCTAGGTGATTAAAAACACCTGTTTTCTATATGCAATAAGGTTTATAACTACTTGAGTCTTTATCCGTCCTTCACCTTGCGCGCTGTTACTCAGTTAAAAATAGTTTTTTGTCGATTCCCAAAAAGTAGCGATTTTGAATTCGGTCACTGTTTTATTAAGAGTGCGACATGTTAATTAAATAACACATATTATAATTTCATGAAGTAATAGTTTTGTGACAACTAGTTAGTTACCATTCGAGGCGAAAAAAGCAAAAATTAACTATTTTTATTTTTTTATAATTTTTATTTAAAGTGCTTTTTCGCAAAGCGAAAATGTAATTTTTATTTCGTTCATTGTTTTAATCGACTAAGCTCGATTACACAAAAGTTTATCTATGACACTGGTCAAACATGTTAGTTTTATTGATATTAAATAGTACTGAATAATAAAAAAAAAAAAATTGGATTTGAATAAATACATCGGCCAGGTGCAAGTCGGGCTCGCGCACTGAAGGTTCCGTACCACCACAAAATACAATATTTATCAAATTATAAAACCGTCTTCAAAATTATAAGATACTAGAGACCCGCCCGCCCGGCTTCGCACGGGCGTAATTTACGTGAGAAGCCGGGGCGGGTCGCTGATGGTGAAAACCGCATCAAAATCCGTTGCGTGGTTTAGGAGGAGTTAGCGGCCATACAGACATATAGACAGACAGACAGACGCGGAAAGCGACTTCAATTTATACTATGTAGAGATGACATTTCGATCCGGTGAAATGATAAAGAAGTCATCCATATAATATATATATATTATCATATTATTATTATATTATATTATTAGTTGTAAGATATGGGTGATCCATATATATATATGGATCACCCATACACACCCACCCATCCCAACAATCACCCATATCTTACAACTTGCTAATGAATTAAAATTTGACACTGACTCACACTTGGCCATAATTTATTTGTTGTTATACTTTAGTGTGTACTACAACCATTCCAAGTTTGAAGCTTGTACGTATTACCGTTTTTACATTAGAGCTAATACAAAACAATGTTTTAAAAATACGTTTGTTGACCTAACTTTTTTCGTTTTCTTTCATTCGTTAAAACTTTTTTTTTTGTTTATTATTTCTTAGTTAATCCACCGTAACATTACATATTCTGTGAAAATTTCAATTGGCTATCTATTACGGTTCGAAAGATATAGCCGATAATAGGTAGGATAGACAAACAGACATCGTAGGCTTAGTAATACGGTCCCATTTGGGTACGGAACCCTAAAAATAAACATTTTTGATTTGAATAAAAAGTGTCTGTTAAAATTAAGATGTGACGAGACGACAGTGGCTCGCAGGGTGGGATTAAACGAAAATAGCATTGTAATTAATGGGCGGTCCCAAGCCACCAAACTCAACACGAGACGCAATACGAGAATTCCATCTCTTAGAAAATTTATTAAAATCATCGAATATGATATTAAAATTTACTACAGCTAATTTTGTACGAAAATAAAAAAAGTCACACTGACAAGGAGCAATATTGTAAATCTTTTGCGACGATTCCACTCGAAATGTTTATTGGAATGTCTTAATCCACCACGCGGATTGAAGACCATTTTGAAACCTTGGAGTATGTTTTTTCAAATGTCAATACTTTATTATTGCTAAATGTTTGCTTAGGCTTAGGCTTTTTGTGTATCGGGACATATCGAGACATTTTTTGCACACACGGTCATCTGACCCCAAACTAAGCAAAGCTTGTGATATGGCTGCCAGAGACTGATATACATACATATATAGTTTTAATTTTTTTAATTTATTTTTTACATTTTTTTTTTTTCCCTGGGCTAGCGCCTTTATTAACTAAACAAAATACAAGCTAAAACTAAAACTACAAATACAGTTAGACTGCCCATAGACCGTTGAAGGTCTAAAGACAATCCAAATGCTCAAGCCCACTACCAGTTGGCAGCGTACCCAGCATGCTGGCGGCATTACCACGTTGAATGGCAATGCTTATGCGTTGAGCCAGAAGCACGCCAGCATTTTGGTCATTAGTTTTAAATGCATACTTAAATAGATATTAACAACCGGATATAAAACAAACACAAATGTTCATCACACAAATGTTTGTCCTAGGTGGGAATAGAACCCACGCCCCGAAGCTCAGAAGGTTCACTACCAACTAGACCAACGGGCTATCTAAGTAACCGGCTTAATAATACGTGAGTAATTCCCGTGTAATATAAATAAAAACCGGACAAGTACGAGTAGCAATCGCACTCTGAGTGTTCCGTTCGACGGAACCCTCAGAGCGCGAGACCAAAAATAACAAAAAAGGTTAAAATGAAATATTGAAAAACAAACTTAACTTTGTAGTCAACAATAAGGTTCTTCAATACATACCAACTATAAAGAGTAAGTTAATAATTGCAATACAATATTTTTTTATCTATACTAATATTATAAAGAGGAACGATTTGATGGTTTGTTTGTTTCTTTGTTTGTTTGTTTGCATTGAATAGACTCCGAAACTACTGAACCGATTTGAAAAATTCTTTCACTGACGAGAAGCTACACTATCCCCGGGTGACATAGGCTATAATCTATACCCGTGCGAAGCTGGGGCGGACTGCTAGTATGATATAACTTCAAATTAACAACTTTCGGATTTTTTCCTTTTTAGGTGCTGTGAGAGCTTGCTTTTTGTAAAATTTCGTGATTCTAGCTTTACGGGAAATAAGTAAGGGTGACCTGTGTCCTAAAACTGCGAACAAAACCACCGAAACAACCAGGATGGGCAGCAGCGTCCTATTAGTACAAGGTGAACGACTGAACGTACAGCGATCCCCAAGCCGCCTGCCAAGCGTTGGGATTAAGAGGGAAGCCTTTGTTTAGCAGTAGACGTTTACTGGCTGATGTTGTGATACATGTGACGTGAAGGGGGTGAATTAGGCGAATAATCCTACTTCATGGCACTAACAGTACTGTGGTGCTATGATAATTTTCTCTCTCTAAACACTACGCGTGTGTGTCATAGGAAATTTGATCTCTGGTAACGCACGGTTTAATGCTAGGGATCCAATAATTTTCTGATAAACGTAGGTAGGTAAATTGATATTATTAACTCATTGGATGAACAAAATATTTCATCTCATGTTGGTAGACGTATCAACACACCTAGTCTACCTACGATGAAGTAATTTGAGAACGAAGTATTGTTTTGCACTCGCCTCGCTGGTTAATATTGACGTATTTTCGATAATTAAATGTTCAATAAAGTTTGTTCTATCAGTTGAAATGGAAACTTATGAGCTATTTTACATGCAACATAAAGGCGGTACGGTAGTTTTAAGTAATGATTACCTATATCATATACTACGAGGGCAGATACATACAGAAACAGATAATAATACTTTGTCGTTTTGGCTTGCTCTGCAAGTTGGCTTCTTTGTAAGCACAGAAAGTGTTTGAACTTAAATTAAATAAGCACAGACATTTTGTATAATTAAAGCATTCGAGGAAGACTCCTGCGATACGAATGCGGTCAAACGAAATAGACCAATAAAATATATACCACTTTGCTTTGAAACCTGTCTTATCGATTCGAATAAGGCACTCTTCGATGGCAGTTAGTTAGTTTTAGAAGAAGACAGTTTTCAATGTGATCCCGTCGTGATCACAGTAAATTTTATAATTACAAGAACATAGCAAACTTCATTGTGATTTTGAATTGGTGGCAATAAATGCATGAAAATGAAAGGTTGATAAAGTAGAAAATTAGGATTTGCGGGTGCAAAACTTTTCAAAGTACGTCGAGCGTTTCTGGCTTTGAAAAGATTTTAGGGATATTTTGAGTATTTATGGAGAACGTCACTGTACAAATAACAGTCTGAAGGATGACCGTCTAAAATTAATAAATTAATAACATAAGACAACATTACAACACATGATGACAAAGCGAACCAAAATTGCAATCGAAAACTATGATTATATCATAACATACATCAATATAATTGAAATAATATAATAATATTTAAATATCTGTTTACCTACATAACTAGTGTTTATCTATTTAAACTACAATAAGTTAATTATGAGTTTACCAACATGCTTGTAAGTAATAGGTTAAGATTATTAAATAAACGATTGATTGATTGATTGAATTAATAATGCAAAACTATTAGCAGGATTCACATTAAAATTGCGGTTAGATCTTTCTTTTATGAATTTTCCTCATTGTTGTTGTTATTTCTTCATTTAAACTTTAAACGGATTATATATATATATATATATATAAAATTCATCTACTCATTCACTCACTCATTCACTCATTAAACACGAAATCTCGAAAACCACTTGACCTACGAAGCTGAAATTTGTCAGGTAGATTCCTTATAGGGTGTAGAGCTCCGCTAAGAAAAGATTTTGCGAAAGGGCTGAATTAAGAAGGGCAAATGGAGGTTGAAAGTTTGTATGAAAGTGTTTTGTTTTTGATCTTAGAGATATGAAATTTGGTATTCAGGTTAATAATTTAAAATAAATAAATACTGTATATATATTTTTCAGAAAAGATGGATCAAGGATGAGTAATGGGAGTTTTATTTTTTGTTGAAAGTTTGTTAAAATTTGGCAGGTAGATTACTTTCGCCCAGAAAGGATTTTGCGAAAAGGGTGAATTAAGGGGAGCAAAAAGGGGTTGAAATATTGTATGAAAATCTACGCGTAGGAAGTCGCGGACAACAGCTAGTATATATATAAATGTATATATTTAAATAACTTAGGTTTTAAATACTAGACAAAATCGCGTATGGTAAATGTGAAGTTTAAAGGGGCTGCAAAATTTAAGTACCCAGTTTTACTATTACGGACACAAGAAAATAGAAGATGGACACCCGGATACACAACGCCCACCGTTGGAGTACAGCTTTTCATAAGGTGTTAGTGTCCAAGTTAGTGGACCCGGGTATGTCCTAAAACTGCGACCAGAACCACCGGAGGATGGGCAGCAGCATCCTATTAGTACACGGTGAACGTACTGCGATCTCCAAGCCGCCTGCCAAGCGTGGGGATTATGGCAACACCCCTCTCTAAGAGGGAGGCATTGTTCATTTAATGGCTGATGATGTAGTGTCCAAGTTACTGAGTAGAAAAAACAAGACAGTCCGTTATCTGTCATCAGACCGATCTTGATGTAAGTGAGACCGGAGGTTTAGTGGCTGAGAGGAAAATTATGCGCAAGTTTCTGGGTATAGTTCTAGGGGAAGACGGGAGTTGGTGTCTCCAGTAAACCGTGGATATTAAGGAGCTAATTGCCGAGCCAAACGTCATGGGAAAGACCAAAGCCCCAAGACTCCGCTGGACAGGCCACCTGCTGATAATGGAAGAGGGTCACAGTGTCAATAAAGCGCATCTCGACTAATGAGAGAGCAAGACAAAATTCATTATCAATTCAATTTATTATTAAATTAAACAATTATTATTTTAAGAACGTTTTAGAGGTGTAAACCGCATGGATCTGTGGGGTATTGTGGGGACATCCGCTGCTGATCATAGGCCTCCCCGTTAACCTCCACACTGAACGACAGCCTGGCTTTTGCGACCACTGGATGCCCGCGACTCTCACGATGTCATCGTTCCATCTAGTGGGAAGGCCTACCTAAGCTGCGTTTTCCGGTTCGTGGTCTCCACTCAAGAACCTTTCTTCCCCATCGGTTATCGGTTCTTCTAGCGATGTGGCCTGCTCATTGCCACTTCAACTTGCAAATTTTTACAGCTATGTCGGTGACTCTGGTTCTTTGGCGAATATCCACGTATCGGATTCTATCGCGCAAAGAAACCCCGAACATAGCTCGGTATCTTGGACGATAAAATGTCACGCAATTTCCCGAACACTGCCCATCCGAGTTGGATTCTTTTGGATTGGTGGTATCAAATTAGTTGCAGTGAGATACATCCATAAATGCAGTGACTAGCAATTAGTAATATTTTGTTTATTTTTTTAAATATTTTAGCGAATGTATTGTAATATTGTGAATAAAAAAATATAATTAAAAAGAACCTTCGGACCTTATTGTACTTTTGTCAAGGGAATTTAATCAAGATAAAAAATGCAACAATGTGAATTAGCTCGTGAAATAGGTCCATTGTGCTTAGTACTCGACCGATTTAGCAATGTGCTTTATCAATATTTCCGATAAGCTGCTTTAAATCCTCACCGGGATAATTTGGTTCTTTACATACGCTCTTTAAGACTGAAACTTGTTTGTGCCAGCTGGTGTATGAAAGTTGACGCTCGAGTAAAATATACACATGTGAAAAAGTAGTTGCGGGCCACCCACGATCACTACCCAGTGCACGCACTATGTACGTGAATTCTGTTACATTACAGCCTGCGAAGAGTGCAAATAACCAAACGGCTTTTTCAGTATTTTTAGTTACCAAAACCGAAGCACAAAGTAATATGGTATACATAAAACAAACTGGTTTCTCAATCTATACTTAACTTCTTTTGTGGACACCAGTTAAAAGTATGTTAGTATGTTTGATGAATAGCTAACAGCAGTCAATTTTTAGGCCGCACGAAGGTATCTGATATCGTTAAACGGTTGTTGTTAAAAGACAAATAAACGGGATCTAAATATTAAATTTCTCATTGGACCAATGTAGCACTCTGTCGTTAAATACCACTCGCGACCACCCTTCCAATTGTTGATTGGATAATCCGTGACTTAAGTGATCGTATAGAAACCCCAAGTCGACCTACGCTACGAGCGCCCACGCGGTCATGGTCACAAAAATCAGCTAACCACTGCTGGATATTTCGCAAACTGAACATAGGCCTATCTTTTGAACCACAGCCTGCCATCTGCATCCACTGGATGTCCGTGCCTCTCACGATGTCGTTCATGTCGTCGGTTCACCTAGTGGGAGGCCTATACCTACGCTGCGTCTGCCGGTTCATGGTCTCCACACAAGAACCTTTTTTCCTCATTGGTTATCGATTCTTCGAGCGATGTGGCATCCCCGTTGCCACTTCAACTTGCAAATTTGAGCAGCTATGTCGGTGACTGTGGTTTTCGGTGAATATCTTTGGTCCGGATTTTATAGTACAAAGAAACTCCGAGCATAGCTCTCTCCATTGCCCGCTATGCGATTCTCGAGTGCTGCAATTGTAACGTGAAGTAATGTAGTCAACTGGGTGTCATATAACATGTGAAATGTTTTCCATTTCCTAACCAGAGAGGCCTAAGAAACGCTGGCGTGACGATCTTGACTCAAGAAGAAAGGCACGAAGTTTGAAGTTGGCACGAGGTGGCTGAGGACCGGGGCTTATGGAAAGAAATGGAGACCTTTGCCCAACATTAAGATAGTATAGGTAAAAAAAAGGATAATACAGTAAATCAGACAAGTATGTATCTTTTGGCACGACAAAATAACTCTATAATATTATGCCAACACACAATATGTTAACAAAGACATTTAAACACTGAAATCTAAGCGAAACTTAGCTCCGTGCGGAATAAGCTAAAAAATAAATTTCGTAACATTATTGAAATTGACACAATTGATTAATTACTATTACGCTTTATTTGATTGAGGTCGCATTGCGAAATCGAAGCTAAAGTATTTTATGTTTCACACAATTATGTGGAGTCTTTAATCGGATAAAATGTATTCAATCATCTAATTTCTGATTAAATAAGTAGTTACCCGACTGATGTGACAGCACTGGTAGTTTCATAATTAGTTCTTTTTTTGTCTTATGTTCATCTAGTCTGTACTGGGTATGTACTAGACGCTGCATTCACCTGAACATAGATTATATAGGTACAGAGATACACTCTTGGATTTTTTCAACTGCAACAACTTACTATTGTTTTAAACACATGAAGTTAGAAACACATCTTCTGGGGGATCGTTCAAACATAAATTGAAATAACGGCTCACCGAACAGGCATTCTACAAGTTTTTTTAAAATAAATAATAGGCTTGCGCTTGACCGCCAACTCGCCTAATGTTAAGCGAGTACAAGTACTCTGACATAACCTAAATCAGATTGATTTACTTTCATTGTATAATTTTTATTTATGTTTTATTTTCATATTTGACATATTTTTTACTTATTTATGATTTTAGTGAATAATTATTATTTACAAATATAATTATTACCTTTTGTTTGTGTACAATTTTTTTTTTTTAATTTTTTTTTATAAGTATACCTAATTGTAATTTTTATTAGGCATTGATTTTTTTTTTTACATAAAACATGTTTGATATAAATAGAAAACGGACAATTTTTTTTAAATTTTGTAAGTAGTTTTAGGTTTTATTTTTGTTTCTATTCCAAATATGTGTAATTTGTCACTTAGATCTGCGTGCATTCATAAGTCAACAGTCCATAGAAAACTATATAAATGCTAAAGTGTGTTTGTTTGTTCTTGTTTAACAAGGCAACTAAGCAATGTATTGAAATGAATTTTTACATGGTTCGTGGGCCTGAAAGTTGCATAGGCTTTATGCCCTGGGAATATAGGTATGGAATTTGGTATAAAGAAAGGCTATGGCTAAACTGTGGAACTGTGGTAACTTTGAATAACTAATAAAGTGAATGCTTAAAGTGATTGCATTGAATAAATAAATTTAACACCAGCAGAGTTAGGGGAAGGTGTTAATAATTCCGAACTGATCTGTTTTTCGAATGAAGCTCGTGAACTATTTTCCTGGCTGGGAGCAGCAGGGTGTTTTTTTTTTATTTTCTTTTTTTTTAAATTAAAGTCATGGGTGGCAACAAGTAGATACTACTTTAGTCTAGTAGAGTAGAGTAAGTCCTCTTTTTGCAATTTAATAGGCCGCTGTTACTTGTTAAACTTAGTTTCAAAATAACAATTATATAAAGCTTAAGGGCACAGAAACGTCATTAGCTACGTACACCTCCAAAATTATAAAATTGTATAGTAAATAAACTGTGGTTTTATGCACTCAGTACCCGGCGGTAAGTAATGCACATCGAGTTAAAGGGGGAGATAATTGGCTTCGTAGAGTTCGTAGAGCGTCGTCTCTGTCACTCACTACATCGTGTGACGTGCGACAGAGACTGCTGATTATCTACCTCTTTAACTCGATGTGCATTACTTACCGCCGGGTACTGTAGTTGCATCATCATCATCATCAGCCAGAAGACGTCCACTGCTGAACATAGGCCTCCCCCTTTAACCTCCACACTGAACTGACTGTAGTTGTATAATATGTCCATATATCTACAAGATTGACTACGCAGACATACTTTGATGTTATTTTCAGCATGCAACATAAAACGTAATTTTTTCCCATGATGTAAATTGCTATTGTTTCGCAAATCCTGGAGTATATTAAGTTTGTTTGTGTATCGTCCAGACAAAGATTTTAAGCGTATATATATGCTACTTAAAGCAACCGGTAACGGAACGGGAGAAAATTGCAAGGGAATTCAAATGAAGCACTAACAGCGTATGCGATAGCGTTTTAAAATATTGATGTGTACTAAATAATAAGTGTTATGTTATCAAACCACGTGGGCAAAGCCGCGGGTTAAAGCTAGTAGGTAGTGTGTGACGAATGTATGATTGTGGAAATAAAGAACAATTGCAATTAATACTAGTAAAATAATATACCGGGATCTTTATGGCAAAAGATATCTTAAATTTAACAAGCAGAAAAAGTTTTTGAATGGGAAGTAATTCGCAAATTTAAATAACGCAGTCAATTGCATTCCATTCTCTTCATTAGAAAAATTCTTTTGAAAAATGGCGTCAAGATTTCAAAACTTTTTACAATTTTACGAATACTTTTCATAATAACAAATTGGTACAAAACATTGTTTTTCTTCGCAAACATCTGCACCCCGCGTCTGTAGCAACAAGTCTCCATGACGGGCGGCGCCCAAAAATGTTACGCGCCTCCTTGCGGTGGAGTCACGCCTGCAAAGTTGCTGACTTCTGCCAAAATGTCATTTGTCCCAAAATTACTAGGAATCCACTATGACGACTTTAAATTCAGGTTCAATTTGCATCACTAATATCTATAGAGAAAATAGTTTAACCTAAAATTCTTATTGTACTCAAAACGACGTAGAAGCGGAATTACACTAGAAATTCGACATATACAAATTATTACTGTTGTTTGTCAGTCTGTCAGGCGGTAATATAGAAATGTATGGATTAAACGAGATAACAAACGGTGTCCGGACTGTAAGTAGACATTTCGAGTCGGTTTTGGGCTCATTTTAAATCAGGGCCCGCTAGCAATGGACTGCAAACGACTACCTCCTAAACAGATAAAATGGGTATATCTTCCCTTCCATCCTTACGAAAACCGGATGGCACCCTGGCCCATAGCGCAGAAGATAAAGCCGATTTACTTGGTAGTCTTTTTGCCTCTAACTCTACTTTTGACGATGGGGGTGCTGTTCCACCTACTCTGCCTAATTGCGCGAGCTCTATGCCGGAAATACGCATTTCTCAGAAAACAGTGCGGAAGGAACTGTGGTCCCTTGATGTGCGAAAGTCGAGTGGGCTGGATGGCATTCCGGCGATCGTTTTAAAAAGATGTGCTCCTGAGTTAACTCCAGTTTTAACGCGTTTGTTCTCCCTCTTCTACAGTTGCGGTATCGTACCGTCTTGCTGGAAGGTAGCCCACGTCCACCCTGTGCCCAAAAAGGGTGACCGAACCGACCCATCAAACTACAGGCCAATTGCGATTACTTCCCTACTCTGCAAGGTGATGGAGCGAGTGATTAACTCTCAGCTTCTGGGGTACCTGGAAGATCATCAGCTGATTAGTGACCGCCAGTATGGCTTTCGTCACGGTCGGTCAGCTGCGGATCTCTTAGTGTATCTCACGCACCGTTGGGTAGAAGCTATCGAAAGTAGAAGCGAAGCTCTCGCTGTCAGCTTAGATATCGCTAAGGCATTTGATCGGGTATGGCATAAGGCACTTTTAGCAAAACTACCATCTTACGGCTTACCTGATGGGCTTTGCATGTGGATTAGTAACTTTTTGCGTGGTCGCTGCATAAGAGCGATCATCGATGGTGCTTGTTCTGCGACCATGTCAATTAATGCCGGAGTTCTACAAGGTTCTGTGCTATCGCCCACGCTATTCATCCTGCATATTAATGATTTGTTGCAAATTAACAATATCCATTGCTATGCGGATGATAGCACGGGTGATGCCCAGTATTCTGGCCATGCAAACGCTCGTCAAGATGAAATCGTAGAAAGGAGAGCGGAGCTTGTGTCTGCTGTCGAGTGCTCTCTTGAGCAGGTCACTGTCTGGGGTATGCAGAATTTGGTGCAGTTTAATGCTGCCAAGACGCAAGCTATTGCGTTCACTGCGAAAAAACCCCGTTCACCACATCACCGTCTTTTCAGGACATTCCCCTTACCTTATCAACGAACATCGCCATTTTGGGCGTCGACATTTCCAGCGAGGTCCAGTTTAGGAGTCATTTGGTGAGCAAGGCTGGTCTTACGTCCAGAAAATTGGGTGTTCTCAATAGAGCCAAGCGGTACTTCACGCCGAACCAGCGTCTTCTATTATACAAAGCACAGGTTCGGCCACACATGGAATACTGCTCCCATCTCTGGAGTGGCGCACCGAAGTACCAGCTCGATCCGCTTGACTCCTTGCAGAGAAGAGCCGTTAGACTTGTCGATGACCCGAATCTAACCAACGCCTTGGAACCGCTGAGCTTGCGCCGGGACGTTGGTTCGCTCAGCTTGTTCTACAGGTATTATAATGGGAAATGCTCTGATGAACTCTTTGACCTCATCCCTCCATCGCGGTTTTACTATCGAACCGGACGCCATCGCCAAAAAAGCCATCCTCATATTATAGATGCGTGGAAGTCTCGCACTGTTCGATTTGATCGATTGTTTCTGCCACGCACCTGTATGTTGTGGAATGGCTTACCACCTTCGGCTTTTCCTCCAACATAAAACCTCAATCGCTTCAAGCGAGGAGTGAATAGAGTCCTCAAAGGTAGGCAACGCACCGCTAATGCCCCGGGTATTGTAGGTGTCCATAGGCGACGGTGACTACTTACCATCAGGTGGCCCGTCGCTTGTTTGCATACTATTATATAAAAAAAAATATGTAAAAAGGTTAGATTGCAAGTGCGGAGCATTGAGTGAGTAGGTATTGTAAAATGTAAGTGGTGTTCTATAGTTTTAAGAAGGTACACCGTACAGGTACAATATTTGTGTGGTCCACCGGCACTTGTACTAATATGTCTTTTGTGCCCCTCTGGGTTTCAAACTATTTAACATAATATCGTTATCGGGGTTTTCATTTTATTAAAGAAAGAATCACGTCAGTTTCGCTACCTACAATTTAGCGATACAAAGCAATATTGATTCCAAAGCTCAAATATAGTCGGCAGTTCGACTTAGTCGCATTAAAATCGCAATACTTTACATATTTGTCATAGCGCGAGCCACTCAGATTACAATGGAGTCATTCGGAATATTCGAGTCGCCGCGTGCCAACTACCGACCACCTGGCAATACGTCATTCGGCAAACGCCTTATGCTGACCATGCTTTAACATCCATTAACTATCATGATGCCGGTAGTTGTATTTAGGATTACCATTTCGAAATTTGAAAAGTCCTATCAAAAATCTGGACATTTCAAACCAAGCTCAGTAATTTTAGTAGAAAAATTAAATGATGAAACCCACGCGCTTTGCAGTGCACGTTTTTCAGAGAGATATGCCAAAAATCCGGACAAATTAAAGAGCTGAACAAATTCAAATTGTTACTACATAGCTGCTCTATTTCGAAGAACACAGACTTGCTACATTCAACATATAAAGTGCGTGCTTGAATTATGACTAATCTAATGCCAATCTTAAACTGCGAACCGTTAAAGAATTTGCAGTTTCGCACGACAAATGCTTCGACATCACTTTGGTCACTTAAAGATTTTTTTATAGAGTAACAGCAAAACGATACGCGATGCGTTTAGAAAACAATGATATACCAAAGTTATATGATTATTTACGGGATATTTACCGTGGTAAGGTTGTGGAATGAGCTCCCGATATTTCGGCGCAGTTACATGCACCATGTTCACGGGAAGACTGAACTGAACTGATGAACTGACTGAATAATGATAATGAATAACTGACTGAGAATATGTCGGATTTTACACTTGTCCCGAATCTGACAATGGTAAATGTTTTATAAATAAGTAATAATAATAAATAAGTTGTTCACCTCAATAGCCCAGACATTTTATATCCTACTGTAAAATTGTTTTTATATGCCATTTTATACACATTCCATAATTGTATTTTTATATTCAACGGGGCCTCTTGGTGTTGGCTTCAGCCCCACCAATGCCTACCAAATGTCCGGGCTAGACCCGATAATGATTAGAAATAAATAATAATAAATATTCGGAAATTTTTTGCACACACAGTCATCTGTATGTCACAAATTAAGCAAAGCTTGTAATATGGCTGCCAGAGACTGATATACATACAATATAGATATATATTTAAATAGATAAATTAACACCCAGATACAGAACAAAAATGTTCATCACATGAATGTTTGTCCTAGGTGGGAATCGAACCCACGCTCCCAAGCGGTCCACTACCAACTGGACCAACGGGCTATCAGATCAGTAGAATTAGGTCTAAAACAATAATAGTTTTGTTTCGCTAACGCGCAAGACTAACAAACACAAAACCACGACAACAACATGTGTTGTGGTCCGCTAAGGCCAACAGTTAAGGACCACGTCTCAGTACCATATGTCATCACTGGCAACCCACACTGGTCAAAGACCCTCGTCTTGAGGCACTGTGGTATCTTGGACGAGAAGATGTCACGCAATTTCCCGAACGCTGCCCATCCGAGTTGGATTTTTCGGGCGACCTCTTTGCCTAAGTTGGACTTACCTAACTGAACAATCTGTCCAAGATAGGTGTAATGGTCAACAACTTCGAGAGTATCGTTCCCAACGACTACCGGCACGGGTTCAACATGGACATTGGACATAGTCATTAGCTCAGTGGTACCATAATCATCAACTGTCCTCAGAACTACATATACCTACGTATTAAACTTCAGTTCTGAACTTAATTACTCACAACATTTAAACGGAATAAATGTCATACATATTTACATACGAACAGTAAGTAAATTTTACCAGCAAGGAAGGAAACAGCCACGAAATTTTTAGGTTTCCGTACCCAAAGGGTAAAAACAGGACCTTATTACTAAGCCTACTATGTCTGTCCGTTCGTCTGTATGTCTGTCTGTCCTACCTATTAACGGCTATATCTATCGAACCGTAATAGATAGCCAGTTGTAATATTCACAGAATATGTAATGTTACGGCGGATTAAATAAGAAATAAAAAGTCAAAAGATAAAAACGTATTTTTAATATTTTTGTATTAGCTCTAATGTAAAAACGGTAATACGTACAAGCGTCAAACTTGGCATGATTATAGTACGCACTCTAAAGTATAACAACAAATAATAATTAATGGCCAAGTGTGAGTCGGTGTAAAATTTTAGTTCATTACCAAGTTATAACTGGTAATTCCTTACCTGGATGACCTCTTTATCATTTCACCGGATCGAAATGCCATATCTAACCATTTTGAAGTCGGCTTTTTAAAATTGATAATTTTGCGGTGGTACGGTGCGTGAACTCGCACTTGGCCGTTTTTTTTGTCAACTTTTTTATTAGATTACGCTATTCATTTAACTATTGTATCTATGAGGGTAATAGCTGGAGCATCCGTTTTGCGAACGTGCGTTCTTTCGTGTATTTTATTTCGTTTCTTGATATTTTTGTCGCATTGTAAAATTTGTAAACGCAGGCGTTGGATTTCATCATATAATTTCGAACCGTGCTTGAGATAAATAACTGAATATTATTGACAATCGGTTGGTTGGTCAGTGATGAACTTATGTCAGGGACGTTTGATAAACAACGCTACAAACCTACTCCATGAAATTATCACTACTTATTATGAATTCAAAGGATTAGTTATTAAAATAGCTGCAATGTTTTTAGTCGCCATCGCCCACCTATGTACCCCTGCTAGTAGCGGGGAGGGGACCTTTTTTAGATTTTAGTTTTATTATATCTACGTTTTAAGAAGTTGCTACTTTTAGCATTTGTCTATAATATATATTCTTGACTGCCCCGGTGGCTCAGTTGGTAGTGAACCTATCTTCTGTGCTTGGGGGCGTGGGTTCGATTCCCATCTAGGACAAACATTTGTGTGATGAACATTTGTGTTTGTTCTATGTCTGGGTGTTAATATCTATTTAAGTATGTATTTAAAAATATATATGTACGTATATCAGTATTTGGCAGCCATATTACAAGCTTTGCTTAGTTTGGGGTCAGATGACCGTGTGTGCAAAAATGTCCCAGATATTTTATTTTATTTATTATATTATTTACTAGCGACCCGCTCGCCCGGCTTCGCACTGGTGTAATTACCGTGCGAAGCCGGGACAGGTCGTTATTTATATATATTTACCTTCCGTGAAAATGTATCTAACTGATGGTGAAAACCGCATCAAAATCCGTTGCGTGGTTTAGGAGGAGTTAGCGGCCATACAGACAGACAGACAGACGCGGAAAGCGACTTCAATTTATACTATGTAGAGATTTGTCAATATTGTAGATATATTTAAGCTTTCTTTTTTACTTTTAGATTAGAATAGATTTGTATTTTATACGTTTTGTAACTAAGTTTAACCGTTTGTTAAATAGTATTTATAAATAGATATTATAATATTAAGTTTTAGGTTTTTATCTAGCTTTGTAATATTTAATATCATCTTTATTTTTGTTGAAAATATAATATTTTTGGTTTGTGCCACATAATTATGTCAATTATAATGTAAATGTCAAATTATATGACAAAAATTTAAAATCTCAGTGTTGCCAGATAATAATGTCAGTTAGGTATTTTAAGTCTCTTTTATGTATGTACTAGCTGCGCCCCGCGGTTTCACCCGCGTAGTGATGAAAAATGGTGATGATAATGAGTCACTCTCTGGCTCTTGAACTATACCCATGCAAAAAATCTGGTCGATCCGTTGCAGCGTGAAAGAGGAACAAACATCCATACATCTATACATACAAACTTTCGCGTTTATATATAATATTAGTAGGATTTCCGAACACCAGTTTGACATTCTATACAATACACAGTCATTCTATATATTTGCTACGAAACATATGAATTGATATTAATATTTTGCTGGGCCACGTTGGCCCAGTTGGTAGTAAAGCTTGGGGGCGTGGGTTCGATTCTCACCTAAGGAAACCACTTATGTGATGAACATTTGTGTTTGTTCTATATCCGGATAGTAATGTTAATATCTATTTAAATTATATAATTACTAATACTAATAAATAAAATGTATAATTTATATTTGTGTATAAGTCTCTGGCTGGTATAAGCCATACATTACAAGCTTTGCTTAGTTTGGGTTTAGATGACCGTGTGTGCAAAAATGCCCGAATATGTATTTATTTATTTTGCTCTGTGCTTCAATCAGACTGTAATGGTAACTAGGCATTGTGTGCGATACCATCATTTAATACATTTCCTGTAACAAAAACGACAGAGTCGTCGCCGAATATAACCTGAAATTTTACACGTTTTAAAGATATATTTTTGTTGAAGTTACAATATGCTATTCGATAACTATCATTTTATTTTTTGATAGATAAATCTGTAAGAATAAAGTTCAAACAAACAAGGTCGGTGATGTAACGGCTGATGACGAAGACGCCGCAGTTATCACAGTTCACGGCGCGGGCGCACTGGACCAACACGATTTATTATGAAACTAATTATAATACATATTAGTAAAATAATTACACTATAAAATACGAAATATTTACCAACAAACACTCTTTATTGATTCATCATCAAATGTAACAGCTTTATTTTTGCAACCCCAATATAAATATAACACATAATTTTATTGCTTTGGAACAATTTACGGCATCGACACTTTTATTCTCAACTATCAAAGTAATGCGCTTTTAACTCTAGAGCATTTATAGTTCCATGAGTTTTAGTAACATAATTCATACCTACTTAGCATATGTTCACGATAATGGCATAAACGGGAACAATACCTTGCTCGTGCAAACTGGTGGCGGCGAGGCGAATGGCCACATGCAGAATGGAAACCTTACACCTCGAGGAACGTACTTTACCTTCAAATCACTCTTATTTTCTCGTCTCGAGCTGCATTTCATCTCTGAATGCTTTTTTACAATATTACTGTTGACATTTTTACGACTTAAAGACGGATTTGTTTTGCCGTGATTTAACGAGTCGTAAGCACTCCTTCATATTTTATTTAACATTGACTTCGTTTTCTTGAGTGGTGACGTGTGACACTGTGGGCCGCAATCTGTTTGCCGCCACACAATAAATAAGAGCACAGATTAGCGCTTTACGATTACTTGACCTCAAGATAATACCTAGTTCATGTCATCTGAGAACGTCACAAAAATTACCTACAGTTACGAAAGATAGCAACAACGAGCGTGCTTACTTCAAAAATATCGTTCGATGATATTTTTGTACCGATCGACACTTCGTCCTTCAGTAAGAAGTAAATAAGTAAGCCATCTTGACGCGGCTAGCAATGAATCAAATGTAATAGATAGTAAAAATAATATTAGCGATTACTGCATCATGAATTGAACAAGGGTAAACCCTGTGATTTCAAAAATTTTAATTTGGTGTTACAAAGCAATCTTCAGACAAAGTATCGAGCAAAATCTTGACCATAAATAAGTATTACACTCAAAGAATATATTATGAAGTAAGCCTAGGTGTACCTAAGAATAGGTATACAAAACAATAGCATCTCATACTAGTAGTAATATGAACAAATTGTTTGAACCTTAGATCAAGATATAACCAACTGTCCTTTCCCTGTATTGTAAATAATTGAAGTAATTTCGAATATAAAAGTCACGGACCCTGGTATCTGTGGAGTTACATAAAAAACTTCGCTTACCGTGGGATGGAGGTGTTGATGTGAATACAGCTGCATTCTGCGCGTGTCCAATGAGTACGAGGATGGGGACAGCTCGTTCATCTCGAAGGCCCGCGAATGAGCTGCGTTCAACCGTGCGACGTCATCGATACCCCCATCGAGGCCTGCCCCATCGGAGCTGCGGGCCACTGTCCACAATAAAATTCACATTACTCTATACTCTATCAATTTTAGAACAAAAACATTATTTGGATGTTATAAGTTTACGAGATATCATGAACATAAAACATTAATTTCAAGTCCGTGGCAGTGAGCATTTTTGAAAATATTCGTGAATTCAACACCCGTGAAATGCCGTTTTGATTTGAATGCTAACAAAACGAACAAAAACATTGGTTAACGTTCGTATGGATAACCTTATATTTTCTGATACCACGTCTACCTGGTTTGCGACAATTAAATGTATAGTCTTTGTCGCATGATAAATATGCGTATGAGATGCACGTTAGAATTCAGTATTTTAGAAACAAAATAGCACTAAAGCACTTTCTCTCATCATGGTAATTTTATATTATATGCAATTATGACAATATGCTCAAATCAAACCAATGTCGATAAAATGACGTAAGAATTGATTCACAGTATTTTTTTTTTCGGAGGATCGTTAGGCCATACCCACGGTGGCTTCCACAGGATGGCAAACGAACTCTTGAGCGGCCTAGACAGAGATGTAGGGATGAACTGGACAGCTACTTGAAATACTGGATTCAAATAGTTCAAAACAGAGAGGAATGGAAGGATAAAAGGGAGGCCTTTGCTTTGCAGTGGAACGATGCAGGCTAATATTAATATTATTTGTATGAAAATCCAAAAACAGAAAATGCAGCGCATACGTTTGTTACTGATAAATGTTTAAGATCTTTAACAACTGTATACTGTACTGTGCTTGCGCTAAACAGTGATCATGGGATTGGAGCAATGGAATGGCAAGCAGGCATGACCAAACATCCACCAGTCTCACAATAAAAAGATACAGTACAAGTAAGAAAGTATTCTAATTTGAACGAATGCAAATTTAATTTAAAAAATATATAAAATTACCTCGTTCCTGGTGCAAAGATTGGCCATTGCCATTCAGTGTGGGAATGATGCCAGTGCTATGGGCACTTTTGCACCAGGAACGTACCGGGGCGGGCTGTTTGATTAGACTAGATTTTTTGTAATTACAATTAAGTAGTTTGTGACATGTATTAATTGTTTAATATTAATTGATATATTCGATGAATTGATATTAATTGACAAATAAAAATAATTAAAACTCATAGAACAATTTAATTTAAACTCACCTATTTTTTATTTGAATTTATTTCTGTTCAATTTAACACTCCTAAGTAAGCGTTAAATCAAATATAGGAAAATCTATTTCACAGGTCATTAAGAGACCGGCCTAGCCGAGTTTGGGGCCCACTGTCAAGGCAATTATAACCTATGTTAGACACAATTGATAACTATGTATATGCGGCGGCCCATAGTGCACAGCAAGTCGCAGCCGCGCATGCACCTTGAAAAAGATCGCCTAATGCGTTTGAAACTATAGGCAGAGTGACCGGCTTAATCTTACGTGATTAATTCCCGTGTAATATTAATAAAATGTGTGAAAACCACGGCAGTTTCTATAATAAAATCATTATATTTGTTGAATTTTGCACATCCCAATTGAATTCTCCTGAAGATCTTTCTGTTGAGATCTTCATAAAAAATATAATGTGTCCAGGGTATATGTATTGGTCTATCGCAAATTGAAATGTATATGTTAGCGGCAATGTATACAATACGGTATTCCACAGAATACCGCATTCGTGTTCCATCCTCAGCCGTATCGTCGTTTACCATCAAGCGAAATGGTAGCCAAACGTAAATCAATTCTATAAGTATTAAAAAAAAACTGTATAATATATAATGCCTAAAACGTGCAAAGCAATGTATAAAATAAACTCTATTTTACATTCGATCTAGATATTCTATACAACACACATACAACACAGCGGGCAATGGAGAGAGCTATGCTCGGAGTTTCTTTGCGGGATAAAATCCGAAACGTGGATATTCGCCAAAGAACCAGAGTCACCGACATAGCTGTTAAAATCTGCAAGTTGAAGTGGCAATGGGCAGACCACATCGCTCAAAGAACCGATAACCGATAGGGAAGACAAGTTTCTGGAGTGGAGACCACGAACCGGAAGACGCAGCGTAGGGAGGCCTCCTACTAGATGGACCCACAACATTGTGAGAGTCGCGGGCATCCAGTGAATACAAAAGGCAGGCTGTCGTTTAGTGTGGAGGTTAAAGGGGGAGGCCTATGTTCAGCAGTGGACGTCTTCTGACTTATGATGATGATGATGATTTTATACAATGCCAAACGTGCAGTTGGTAATGTATAAAATAGAGTAGCGCGTGGGCGGGCTATCGCTAAGGGTTGCAGGGTGCGAGGCTGGGCAACGAACAGCAGCCAGCACGTGGGCTGCAAGGCTAAGCACGTATCATTACGTTATGGCAAAAATATATCTCATTTCACGCGGATGAAGTTTCAAACTTGAGACGCTCTTTTCCGACTTTTAGCAATTATGGTAATTCTAGTTTAAGTGTGCATACCTCCATGGTTAGCTTAAAATTATAAAAATGGTGTCATAACAAAATTGAATGTTTTATCTAGGAAACCCATAAGACCGAAACACGATTAAGCACATTTCGCTCGATAGAAAAAATATATCAAAGTAGCACTGATTTGAGCTTTTATCCCTGTTTTTTTGGATTCATTAAATTACCTATTTACTAAATTATGTCTGCGATATCTTGATATATATATTTCATAACTATGAAGAAAACCGGTGAGGTACATTTTAGATTACAGCTATACTTTTCGAAAAATATGAGATAAACCCCAAAAATAGAAGAAGCGAAACCCACGACTGTGTGTAAGCGCCATGATTTTGCTCCGCTAAATGCGACTTTAATACAATAAACCAAGGATTATGGTCATCTGTAGTAATAAGCGTTGCTTAAAAGTGGGAAAACTTCGCCTTAAGCATTTCTCTCCGTTCCATTTTAATTTACAATCGACAGACACTGGCCACGGATTTGTAAATGTAGGTTCACAAAGCAAGGTGACAAGACTAAGTGCGAATATTAAAAAAAATTATGTACGCCCAAGTGTCACAACAGCTCATCTTGTAAATTATCTATTTATATTTATTCTACTACTTTATATTTATTCTACTACTTATATTCTATTACGTAGTTAAAATGTACAGAGTAAAAAAAAAAAACATTTTTAAATGTTTGTGTTGTTTAGAAATAGACGTCGGACACAATAAAAATTAAAAATAAATTGTTGGTTTGATTATTTTGCCAATTCTACGTTAAGTATTCAATACAATAGGTGGACTATGTGCACAATTCCTAGGTAAAGTGTGGAATAACAAACTGTTGTAAACATTCCAAAAAAAGCCCGGTGTTGTATAGAATACCTCGGTATTGTATACAACACCTGAATTATACTTTTTTTTATAGTAGATAGGCTTACGCTTGGCCGCCATCTCGCCTAATGTTAAGCGACGATGCGGTCTACGATGGAGCACGCTTGCCTAGAAGAAACCGATTCACTCTCGACTTGAAGACACCCAGATTGTAACTGACGGGGAAAACCCATTCAGGCAGCGAATTCCACAGACTAGCAGTTCGCACAATAAATGTGGAATAAAAATAATAATATACATTGCTGCTTTATCACTGCAAATTAAAGAACTACCAATCTGACGTCGCTTTTTAAATAACGTTAGAGGCATACATCTCTTCTTTATTCTCTATTTTCTCTACATAGTATAAACTGAAGTCCCGCGTCTTTCCGCGTCTGTCTGTCCGCTAACTCCTCCTAAACCACGCAACGGATTTTGATGCGGTTTTCACCATCAGTTAGATACATTTTCAAGGAAGGTTTATACATATAACTAGCGACCCACCCCGGCTTCTCACGTAAATTACACCCGTGCGAAGCCGGGCGGGCGGGTCTCTAGTATGGATATAGGATGAAGAAATGGATATAGGGTTTCCGCTCGAGAATTCCCGAGGCGAGAATTCTCGGGAATTTTGTCTTTATTCGAGATGGGCAAAAATAGTCATTGCCTCGAGAACTCGAGAAATCAATTTCGTAGATAAGTAACTAAAAAAACACGCATAAATAACACGTGACGGTCTAGCTCTGCTAGAGTATCGGATCGCTACCACCCCGCCGCCCGCGCGGACTTCGTCTGTCATACGAACTTCAAAAAATTATGCATTGAACGCGTAGAAAATTATAGTCAAAACACGTCCGCAGTTTCATATACAAAAATAGCTATAAATTTATATCAAAACAAAATTGTTTCACCAAAACCAAACGTATATTAATTTGTCAAGCAAGACGGCGATTATGTCTGAATCGCAAGTGGAAAAGGTATGGTCCATTTGTTTTATGTTTGAGGTGAAATGGCGATAGTCTTGTTTGGTACGTGTGTGAAAGAGAACGCTGCGTGACCAAATTACTATTATTTTTTTTAATTTAATTTTAGTTTTTTTGTACTGCTGTGAATTTGGAATCTGGTAGGGACCCAATAACTATAAAAAACAAGTACTACCTTACACTTTACTTTTTAAATATACCAACCAAGTATACTTAGTATGTTTAATTTATTGTTTATTGTTCATTTTGTTAATTAATAAGTGAATTTATGGTAACAAAAAAAATACCATTTGATTTGATTAATCTTATCAATTAGTCTAATTTGTGATAAAACAATTTTTTATATAATATCGTGTTTTATGAAAAATTTCAAAATTTCTCTAGTAATCCTGTTTAAGAATTCGCGTGCCTCGAGAAATGAAAAAGGTCGAGAAACCAGAAAGCCTAATTGGATAACATGACATTGACAGTAATAACAGTTAGGGTTTTCTAAGAGCAATCCATTATCTTTGTCTAAGAGGTAACACGTACGCGCAAACGGTTCGTACAATCAGTTATTTATATGTATTTTCTTATGGCATATCTTTATATGGCATACCCATTTTAGATAAAAAACTGATATTCCGAAAATTTTACGCGACAAAAACAATGTTTTAGCTTGTTATATATTTTGTTATTAATAATATGTTGTTGTTATTTTTATATCCTACTAATATTATAAACGCGAAAGTTTGTATGTATGGATGTATGGATATTTGTTCCTGTTTCACGCTGCAACGGAACAACGGAACAACCTGATTTTTTGCATGGGTATAGTTAAAGAGCCAGAGAGTGACATAGGCTACTTATCATCATCGTCATCATTTTTCATCACTACGTGGCTGAAACCAAAGGGCGCAGCTAGTTACATTATATGGACAGGCGACCTAAACGAGACCACAGGGAAACGCTGTAAGCAGGCCGCTTCAAACCAGCCCTTTTGGAGATCGATTGGGGAGGCCTATGTCAAGCAGTGGACGTCCGACGGCCGAAATGATGATGATGACGATGAACTTGTTATAAATAAATAAAAAAAACACTTCTTATAAGTGGTATAGCTACATAATTAAACCATATTTAAAAACAACGTTGCTTCCTATGCAAAAATATACCAATATATCGCTTTTTATGATTCCGTAGTACCTACAAAAACCATTACAAGTTTGTTCTGTCCGTCCGTCTGTCTGTCCGTGCATCTTTAATCCTTTAGAACCTTCTAAGTTATTTAGTTAATAGGGTAAGTACACGAAACTAAGCAAAATTAAATTTTTGGTAAAGTTAATTTTTTTTTTATTGGATGGCTCTGGTATATGTTAAATGGGGATGCTTTTTTTTGTTTGCTTTTAAATGAAGGTAAGTTTTCATTTATTTTTTATCAAGTTTAGTAAGTGACTAAAAGTTGTAGTGCATTTATTATCAGTGGCGTAACTATAGGGTGGCAGGGCTGGCAAAATGCCACGGGCCCCCGACCCAAGAGGGCCCCAGCCCAAAAGACCGCAAGCGCAGAAATAATTTTTTAACATTGCACCTGAGTTATATTTTATTTAACTTAAAAAAAAATCATTTTATAGCTTAAAATCCATTAAAGACCATAATACAAATTCAAACTAATCATTAAGAATTTCAACACATCCTACACAAAAATGTGGTGATCAATTTTAGAACGCATCTAAAATTGATCAATTGTTGATCAAATGTTATTGAAATTAAATTGTTATTTCATTGTAAATGTATAAACCCATGCCCTTGAAAATATTTTTTTAATTATTAGTGTTGGGTAACTACTTTAGTGGTTTATTAAAATTAAACTAAGAACAACATGACGAGTTTATTTAATAGGGCCCCATCAAAAGAATTTGCCACGAGGCCCAAATTATATAGTTACGCCTGTTTATTATTAAACTATTAGACATAGAAACTTGTAACTTACTATGCTGACAGACCATCTTAAATACCTTCGTCAATTTACCAGCTTTTTGTGTTATACCTATATATAACATTATATATACCTCTACCCAACGATAAAACTGTAATAAATGTATGTCATTCTAGCTCAAAGGTCATTGATCTTTTCGTCGATAATCAAGAGATGAGCAAGATTGAATCACATCTCATCATCAGCCAGTAAAAGTCCACTGCTGGACAAAGGCCTCCCTCTTAGAAGGGTGTTGCCATAATCCCCATACTTGGTAGGTGGCTTGGGGATCACAGTACGTTCATCGTGTCCTAATAGGACGCTGCTGCCCATCCTCCGGTGGTTCTGGTCGCAGTTTTAGGACATACCCGAGAAAAATGACTGAAGGACATGAAGATTGAATCACGTTTTGAGAATTTCATATTACCACGTGAGAACACACAGAGTTATAAATATAATTGATCAACTCAAATGATATCATACTTAATATTATAAATGCGAAAAGTTTGTTGGTTTATTTGTTCCTTTTTCACGCAACAACAGAGCAACGGAACGGCCCGTTTTATTGCATGGGTATAGTTCAAAGGCCGGAGAGTGACATATGCTACTTTTCACCATCATCATCATCACTATTATTCATCACTACGCGGGTGAAACAGTGGGGCGCAGCTAGGATTATAATTAAATGTTATTGGTCATATCCTATTATTAAACAAAAAACGTATATCACAAAGTAGAAAAAAACCTAGTAAATACCCCCCTATTAAATCACAATAAACCTTTATGGCTAAAAGTCCAGCAGTGGACTGTTAAAAAGGCTGATTATGATGATGAAACCTTTATAATTGATTATTGATTACATTGATCGGTTTCTTTTAGGAAAGCGTTATCCATTGTAAACCACAACATCGCTTAGAATCAGGCGACTGGGCGACCGAAACTAACGCAAAATAGAGAAATGTCCCAAATAGAAACTGAGTTAAACCTTTAATTGCTCATACCTAAAACCTATATGAAGATTGAATACCTAAAATTGATTACATATTATTATTTTTACTAAAAGCATACTGAATTCCATTTTCATCGGCGACTCCCGACATTTTAATCCGCACAGATTTCCCAAGGAACACTTTGGTAACTCACGTGAATACAATGTTTGACAGATTTCCAATTATTGATATTATTTAATAAGCAAAAAACAGTACGTATACAACACCATACAACTTTTTGGAAAGATTGCATTAACGTTAACAAATGACAAAATCTTGGGATGAATAGATATTATATTTAAAACAATTTAGGATAAAATATTACTCACCCACTTTTTTAAAAACAAGGTACTCCTCCACTGCCGTTTTGTCGATGAAAAGTTACCGTTAAATACAATTAAACTATGAACATCCTCGATATGTCACCATAAAAGTTTGTAAAGTTCAGTCAATAATCACTTTTCAGTTCTATAAATTTAAATCCGGCACTAAAGTGTATTGAATATTTTTTTTTTAATCTGTAAATATTATTGTTTGATTAATTATAGAATAGCGCGTGGCGAAGACGGTTGACGAGTTTTCGTGATTGCGCAGTGTAAGCTTTGCGTGCGAGCGACGCGCGACGTGTTCCGCGGCCTAGCTGCGAACTGAGCCCGGCACGGCTGCACTACATCGCTCTCGCACTAAACGCGACACGCTGCTGAAGCTTCGCGCCCACTTCCTTCGCTTTACACCATCATTTGTACATTTACACTAGTTTCACTCTAAAACAACACATAATAATGCTTTTTCAAACTCAGCTGTATTGATTTCTAGAAGACATTTGCGATTAGGTTTTGTAGGTTCATAGCCACCTCGTCGCTGGCTTGTTAATGTTTGATATACCTACCAAACGTAGACACCGTAATTAAAGCAAGATTTAAAAAAGTCGGAGTCTTTGGAAAATATAATCTTAACAATGAGAAATCATTGCAAGTGGGGAAAGACGCGGTCTTATTGGTGGACCGGTGACGCTCGAAGCCAATAGCGTAGGAAGGAGGAGCCGCTAACCGGCCGCTTCAAAGTTCGGCGAGACAAGCCGCCGGCCTCCCTAATTTCCATCTTTTTACCTAAGAACGCTACGAAAATAGGCTTCGAAGCTCAAGTTTGGCGCCGCCTTCCTGCATTTTGACGCAAGCTCTATTTTTGCCACGCCACTTGCTCGATAATCGAATAGACATCCTTCATTTTAAGTATTATTTCGCCGTCTGGTGTTCGCACAAGAATCCCACTGTGAATGTTCAGCTGGAAGTCACATTAAAGCAACATGTAAACATGTGGCTCTATGTACTACTAAATGATATTGCGCACATCATTTATGACAAACTCATGTAATTGCTTTTTTTTTTATGCCATTGGTGGCAAACAAGCAGACGGGCTGCCTGATGGAAAGCAGTCACCGTCAAGAAAATTAGAAAACAAAAATTTTGCTCATTTCATGTTTCCTAAGGTACATTTAAAGATTCATCAATGGTAACACACTATATTAACCCAAAAATAAGCCACTTTGGAGATTTGATTTAGATATCTAGGAAATGTGTTTTTATTGTACGAGAGATACTCGTAGTCACATCCAGAATATAGCGTTTAAACTCTATATATTGACACTTAGAGACTACGCATTTTATGTTGTTATTGAGATTTGTCGTTAAATGGAGAGAAGAAAAATTTATATAATTTTACTATTACATAAGAGACGATGGCAAGAGACCAGTCTGAGTACTTCGGTGTCTTAGCCGAGCCTTGGTCTGGGATGCCACCTGCGTGGACACCCTGGCTCCTTCTCATGTCGCCAGTTCTGCTCGCAGTGTCGGGGCTGCGGCAGGACCAACTAAACAAACACAGGACTCACAGCTCAGCGCACATTATGAGTTTGTTGCGCTAGCTGTGGAGACCCTGGGCCCGTGGTCGTCCGACACAAGAATATTTTGACTAGGCTGGTCCTCGCCTCTAGCAAACCATCATGGAAAAGCTAGCTGTTAAATAACCGGGACTGGTCAATTGCTCTAGCCCACGGCTGCTTCAGGACAATGCTAGACCTCACACTGCACAATGGATACGATAAAATTCAAATCTGATGAGGCTGTCAAAACCGAAAAAAAACATACTGTGAAATTGGTAACCTCCTCCTGAAGTTGGTGAATAAAAATATGTGACTTGAAATACTTAAAAGTTGTGAATGAATAGACATTAATAAGTACATAAGCATTATCATTGCACTAGGTCAGCACTATAGTTGTATGGCGGGTACCATACCACCAGCTGTGTAGCCATGGGACCTACCATACTACCAAGGGTATGGTCATGGGTTTCACTCAACATACCACCACGGGCAAGCCCAATAGTATGATGCACAGAAAATAGAAGTAAACTTTTTTTTTTCTGTGTTATGATGGGTTCGCAGGGCCTAAAGCAATGTGTATCGGTAGTTACCTTACAATATACATATTCACATTCGACAGCTTGGGAGTATTAAAGCTTTGTATCGTGAAAACCCCTATTCGTACATTTAAAATATGACTCCTCAATACATACATTCACAGTTACATATTGGGCATACTTCTTTGAACAGCGTCCCTATCGGATGTGAAAGAATTCACAAGACGCGCGACGCCACAATCCGCTCATAAAGAGGTAAAAAAGGAAAGAAAATAAAAATCATCGCAACAATTTTTCAGAATCATCATCATCATCATCAGCCAGAAGACGTCCACTGCTGAACATAGGCCTCCCCCTTTAACCTCCACACTGAACGACAGCCTGCCTTTTGCATCCACTGGATGCCCGCGACTCTCACAATGCCGTCGGTCCATCTAGTGGGAGGCCAACCTGCGTCTTCCGGTTCGTGGTCTCCACTCCAGAACCTTTCTTCCCCATCGGTTATCGGTTCTTCGAGCGATGTGGCCTGCCCATTGCCACTTCCAACTTGCAAATTTTAACAGCTATGTCGGTGACTCTGTTTCTTTGGCGAATATCCACGTTTCGGATTTTTCGGATTTTTCAGAATAATGTTTATTAATTAAGAAATAATAACGTTTTACCCACTGAGGCATAAATTGGTCTGCGGGCATAAACACGCGATAAGTTATAACTATGCTATGCTATATTTTATAATATAAAAAAAATGCTGACTTAAAAGTTTTAATGTACCTAAGCGTTTCTTGTAAAAAGTTGCGCAATCGCAAACCTTATCTCAGGCGTTAAGGTTCACGTTCGCGTGATTTTCCGCATTGCGCTGTTTCGAGCCCGCTTTAAGGGCCCCTGAGCTGTGTAGCTACTAGATATTGTATTAGCTAACCGAGATTTTATGCATCAGAGGGTAAGACGGGGGTCTTGTCCCTGACTAGGCATCATTTAATATTGACAAATATAACTCCAACACCAAAATTGTATTATGTTTCATCATTTCAGCCATAGTAATGTAAACTGCTGGAAATACTTAATATACTTTTGGAGATCAATGGAGGACTATGTCTAGCAGTGGACATCCTAGCTACACCCTTAGCAATGCCGGTAATTACTACAGCGCAAAACTCGCCCCTAAATTTATTAAAGCTACAGTCATAGGAAAATTATCACCCCTTGTTTACATTCTCGAAGAGCAAAACGGCGCTAGCGGAAAGTAGCATGTCAACGACTTCAAAATTTAATTTTATTCTCTAAATTATTGTACATGTAATTATTTTTTTCTTTTGGTCTCTTATTAACCTACCTATCCTTTCTAAATTCGTTAGGTATCCGTTTAACTTACTTGTAATCTAATTTAATTATTTCTAACTGTTTTTTATTTTTTTACTAATATGTAATAGCTAATTTTTTTATCCTAGCTATCATCGCTCTTTTTTCATATTCAAAACGGGATTAATTTGGATATTTTTTTTTGTATTCACTTGTAAATAAATATCATTTTCGCTTGCTCTATAATTATTTTTTTGAATTTTTTACTTGATCTTGAAGGTACTCTAAATACCCTTAAGAAATTAGGACTCAGGCTTACAGCACTATTCTCCTGAGGTGTCTTTAACACTTAAGCAGAAAAAAAAACAAAATTGTATGCAATGTTCGGATCGTTTAAATAAAATTAATACCACAATTATTCGTTTTTGCCTTTTTGTGCCCAAATTTACTTACCTTGTCCGATGTAGCCAGCTTTGGAAACATCCGGATCTACTTCAAAAATTAGTCAAATTATCAGAATATTTTGAACGTAAATTTACAAGATCGGGAGTGGTTACAGGCATCACTTCCAGTACGATTGGGGGGCCTTGGCATCCGCTCCATAGATGGAGTGGCTATACCCGCTTTCCTGTCTTCAGTTCATAGCAATCAACGATTAATCGAAAAAATCCGTTTAAATTCTTGTAACGTTGAAGTTTCATGCATGAACGAAGCCAGGGAAGCGTGGAAAGTAGTATGCCCCAGCACTGACCATCCTTTGACTCCATCTTCACAGCGCCTATGGGACGGGCCGATCTGTGAGCGAGTGCGGAAACAACTTTTAGATACGTGCTTAAGCTTTACAGATCGCGCCCGGCTCTTGGCCGTTGGGGAGTGGGAGTCAGGTTTGTGGCTACAAGCCCTCCCTTCGCCAAACAGTGGACCTTTATTAGACTCATCCACCTTTAGAATCGCGACTTCCCTTCGCTTGGGCGCATCGTGCTGTGCTCCACACCGCTGCCAGTGTGGCGTTCCAGTCGACAAATACAAATACAAATAATTTATTTTCACTTAAGTACTTTACAGAAATAATAACTACGCTAACAATCAAACTGGGTTTGATCACCCGTATCTTGATGTTAGGCTTCCCTTACATGGCAAATATTTTTAAGTACCTACATGAGTGTGAGTATTATAGATTGTGAAATAAAATTTATATCTTAACTAGTGTTTTGCGTGGGTGCGCGGGCCGCAAGCGGCCCGCGGGGGGGTGTGTGTTAGTGGGGTGGGGTCGTCATTTGTGTTCGACTTTTTAAACTTGATGAAAACGGTGAATGTGTGTTGAAAATGTGTAAGAATATGGTTATACATTAGAAAATGTGCTGATGATGATGATGATTTTTGTTTTCCATGACCGGCGATGAAGATTGAAGTGGAATAGGTACAAATCTCCTAACGGTGGTGGAAATCAGCTGGTCCTCGATTAGTCAAAGTTTTGTAATAAGGTTAAGTTTTAATCCCATAGTAACGTAACAACCTCGGACTTTTTGGTTCTGATTAAAACCTGGACGAATAGACTTTTTTGTAATGAGGCGGTAAGAGCTTTTCCCGCTCATATTCAATTAAAAAAAAAAAAAAAAAAAACATATTGCTAGACGAATTTTTGAACAACATGAATTTTACAGCTAAAATAATTTATATTTAGTAAGTATTTTCCGCAATAACTACTTATAATTTCTTTGATTTGATTATGTCCCCTCTAATATTTTGTGTGTGTGTGTGTATTTAATTAGGTACCTACTTACATGTATTGATCTATTTGTTTTATGTTTTAACTCAACATCTATTTGTCTAATCAGTGGTCTAATATCGGCATTGTTTTACAATACAATTATACTAAAAACACTGTGTTTGCAGCTACAACGACGGTGGTGCCGGTAACGGCCAAGGTGGTGCCGGTAACGGCCAAGGTGGTGCCGGTAACGGCCAAGGTGGTGCCGGTAACGGAGGCCACGGAGGCCCCGTGGCCCACGGCGTCCGCGGGGGAGGCCGCGGCAGAGGCCACCGTGGCCACTACAGAGGCCACCGAGGCCACCGAGGCCGCGGCAGAGACTACCGCGGCCACAGAGACCACGGTGGCCGCGGCGGAGATGTGGTGGGCACCACAAAGGAAGATGGCGCCGTTGTGGTGGTGGTCACCACCCAAAATGACGACCCGACGGCGCCAATGGAAGTGGTGCCCACCGAAGAGCCGGGGCCTACGTCAACAAAACTACATAAAGACTGAAATAAAAAAATGTTAACTTAATAATTGCTTGTTTTTTATTTTTGATAGAAATATCTCTACCTATGCACAATTTTTTTTAAGGTATTTAGGTCAATAGCTATTATAGCATCTTCTTTTTTATAATATGTAGGTAGATATCAGATCGTCAAATTGAGTTACGTTTTGTAATAAAACTTTATGCAAACAAATTATTAATTCAAAAGTACACATCTAGTGTAGTAGATATGTAGTAGATAGGTGTTGTATATAGCTTGTTACTTAATTTTTATCATGATGAATGATGATTTATGGCGCTTTAACTATAATGTTGCTGTTTACAGTTACTGGAATCAGTGTAAGCGAAGGTATGTCATACTCTACACCATTTATTTGTTTTTGAAAATTCTTGTATTTATAATTGGATGCCGTGTCCATTGATTGTTTTGGAGCTGAATTATACGAATTGTCTTTTGTTGTTTGCTGTGACTTAAAATTGCATAGTTATAGGACACATGGCCTTTCTTTTTGCATCGAAAACAGGTTTAAAGCTTCTATCTACTCTTTCATACTTACACATATCTCGCATCTAGTGATCTCATTCACACAGTCGTTACGTTCCATTCTATCCTTGCACTCTTTCTAACCTACTTATTAACGTTCATTCCATCTCATTCTTACGCTTTACTGGCATCATGCTAAACATGTTGCTTACAAAAGGAAGACTGCCAAATTAAAGTCAATTGTCAAAATAAGAGTGTGAAAAGATATATTTATTTATAAAATATGGTTTACACAACATAATAATGATTTCATCATTATTTCAGGCATAGTATGTCCACTGCTGGATATAGGCCTCCGCCATCTATCTCCAAAAGGGCCAATTGGAAGCGGCTTGCGTGATCTGCATCCAGCGCTTCCTTGCCGTCTTGTTTAGACCGTCTGTCCATCTTGTGGGTAGACTTCCTACGTTACGCTTACCGGTCTGTGGTCTCCATTCGAGAACCTTTCAGCCCCATCGACCATCTGTTCTGCGTGATATGTGCAACAATTATTTAATCATAATAATAATTAATTATATATACATTTTATAATGTTACAAAACTAATTGATACAAATAAAATTTATTTAATAATAATTTATACAAGTATAGAGAAGACAGTTCTCAGTTGCTCTTGTTCCATGTATATCGTCTTCGGTGTGCTTGCTGCTTGTTTCTGGCTGAAATTAACAAATTATAAATTAATATACATAGTCATAAAGACTTAAAATATTATTATATCAACAGTTCAGCAAAATGTAACTATGTCATTATTTTATATTCTTTTTCTGATGTCTGTCTGTTCGTGCAACCTTTGCTGAATTTTATAGTTACTATATATATATAATAAACTGTTGAAGGTAGTCGAAAAATATGTATCTATCTATGTATGTATACAATCAACGTGTTGGTTTTATTAGGATACAATCTCACTAAATTAATATGTAATATTATTCTAGAATTGCAATAGAAGACGTAAAATTATACTTGGAAAGGCCTTTTTTTCTCAAAATATTATTATCAATACAATAAATATCATCATCATCAGCCAGAAGACGTCCACTGCTGAACATAGGCCTCCCCCTTTAACCTCCACACTGAACGACAGCTTGCCTTTTGCATCCACTGGATGCCCGCGACTCTCACAATGTACGCGAGTGAAACCAGAACGTAAGCTAGTAAATAAACTAATATTATTTGCATGAAACCCTTTGAAATAATTTCATCTTGACCTTTATCACTTATAAATTTTTATCACCTGTGTCGTTGTTTTGATACACGCTGTACAACGATACCGCACGCTGCTCCTGCAAGGGTTTTTCAAAACCTGTAATAATTAATGATCAATTATTTGAAAGTCGGTGTTTTAAACAAATGAAATGTCTGTTGTACGAACAGGTAACATTGTTGATGGAAAGTAAACTTTGTTTCTCTGTTTTTGTCTTGTCTATTTGTCACAATAAAACTAACAAATTGACCTTGATGAAACTTGATATATTTAGTTAGAGATTATTTTGCAAAAATAATATTCAGCAACCTTTGCATTTGTAAAATATAAAAAAAAAAAATAACAAATGTGAACTACAATTTTGGAAATTTTCTATTAGTATCATCGCCTTTTTGAAAAACTTCAAAAAAGGAGGGTGTTTCTCCTTCGGAGATATTCGGCAATAAATATCATCATCATAATCATCAGCCAGAAGACGTCCACTGCTGAACATAGGCCTCCCCCTTTAGCCTTCACACTGGACGACAGCCTGCCTTTTGCATCCACTGGATGCCCACGACTCTCACAATGTCGTCGGTCCATCTACATCTTCCGGTTCGTGGTCTCCACTCAAGAACCTTTCCCGATTTTATGTGTGTGAGTTTCGTCTTGATATCGCCACGTTCGTCGTCAGTTCAATTCATACGCTGTGGATTAAAAAAGTTTTATTTTTGCTAACTATGTTAATTTTTAAATTTACAATATTGTTAATAATGAGTTAGTTTCCACACCACCCTAGATCATCATGCACATGCGATTTAATAATAATAATGATATATATTTCAATAGATATGGCAATAAAATTATAATTTATGTGCATTATCATCATTGGGGTATAACTCTCGGCGCGTTTTTTTTTAAGGTGGTGTCACAGTATTGTCTTTATTGTCTTTTAGATAACGACGACTTTAAAAACAATACCGTCCTAATCCACGTTTATGCAGTTTCTTTTAATAATTATATTAGTTATATTAGGTACATAATATTTAATTAAAAAATTCAGAATGAATATGATTTCGTAAAAATGTTGGTAGATACATTGTGCAAACACATTATTGTTAAATTGTGTTTTAAGCTTAATTCAAGAATGATATCACAACCACAACGCAAATGTATAAGAGTGCTTCTGCAACATATTGTATTACTGTCTGCATAGTGATGCGACGTAATTATGGCGAAGCATCAACTTTAAAACACTGCGTTTGCAGATGGGACTTCATAATGTCAATAACGTAGTGATGTATTATAATACACAATTGTATCTACCAATAATAAATAAAAAATATATTATAATCAAAGTAAATAAATATTGTGCATAGAAATTATTATTTAATTGTAGGTACTTTAGGCATTATAAAATTAGTCACAACCACCATGCAAATTCATATAAGCGAGCTTCTACGACATATTCTCTGTATATCGTAACACCGTGTGGCGAAGCATCTACTTTGAAATATTGCGTTTGAAGATGGGAGACTACATAATGCTAATAATGTAGCGATTTAATATTTCAAATACACAACAATTGTATTTACTTTTTATAGTCATAGTCATAGTCCTTTATTGATATCAAATTATAGGTACACGTCACAAAATAAATGATAATAAAATAATTTAAAATTATAACAATAATAATTATAAAAGAAATTGCATTTTCAAACAAAATAGAAAAACAATATTATATTAATAGTAAAAAATAAAATAAATTTATTAAGTATTTGTTTAGTAATAAATAATATAAACATAAAATACACATAACACACACTCACGTATGCACGCACTCTCGCACATACACTAACACACACACACAACTCACACACTAACACTCCTTGCTCTCACTTTCATACACTCATTAAAGCTAAGATTTGTTTGTATTTTAATTTTTTGTGATGTGTGATCTGTCATCTCTCTTTGTAAGTGAATAATTTCAGTTTTATATTGTTTAGTGTTAGTCAGAATATTATCAATGCACGTTTAAGAATGAGGTGTAATCCTTGTAGGTTCTGCAATGGCAGGATGCATTTTGAATGAAGTCAAAGTGTTTCTAAATGTTTCGCTCATGTTGTTTTTTTCTAGTAAGTTTATATTAAAATCCCCTAATATGAAAACTTTTTTCTTATTATGTCTAGCCCTGACAGTTAGTTTGTGTAGCAGCGTTTCGAGAGTTTGAATATAAAGGTTGAAGTTGCTATTTGGAGCCCTGTAATTGCATATTATAATTGCATTTAATTCAGGCAACAGTATTCCACAACATTCAAAATGACTTTCGATTGACATTTCAGTTACCCAATCAAGTTTTTTGTAATTTATAGAATTTGTAACATATACACAAACTCCACCCTGTAATATTTTTTTTCCTTGAAAAGTGGGCCTTCGTGTCACTGTCACCAGCTGTCAGACTTCCATTTTTGCGCAGGGATGGGTTAGGCCATCGGGTTTTCCCATTTTCCTTTGATTTTAAAGGTTACCTTATTTTCCTTAATTACCTATTAGAAGCCAAGGGTTACAAGGCTTTGGAGCACGTGCTGTTTTGGAAGTCCAGGCAGAAGGTGTAGATGCCGGGCAGCTGGCTCATTATTATTTGGTATATTTTTATTGTTTTGTATGTTGTGTTCTTTTTTTTTTCTTTTCTTCTCTTTTTGGCTTTATATATATATTGATAAATTTATATAATAATTCTAAATTCTAAATTATATTTTGTATTTTGCATGATATAACTGTTTGCTTTGGCATAATTGTACTGTTATAATAAGAGAAGCCACTGGCTCCCGACACACAGTCCCAGACTAGTTCGGGAGCCTATGGAAAATCACGTTATGTAAAAACTAAATTTATGTCAAAATAAATTACTTTGTTTGTTTGTTTGGTGCACGTATATATACAGTCTCCGGCTCACGTGCACGCGCCGCGCGCGAACTGGCGGCACATGGCACGCTCTGTGCCCTGCTTCTCAGTGCCTTTGCTCCCCGTTGCGTATTCTTCCTCCTCGTCGCCTTTCAACATGGGAAGAAGCGGCGCGGGCGGCAAGTCGGGCAGTGGAGGGTCACGTGGCAGCGGCGGCTGCACTGGCGTGGGCAATGGCAGAGGCAAGGACACTTCCTCCTTGCCACTTGTTTCCTTGCCCTCGATCCCGCATCAAAACAGGAGTCGGCGAGTAGGTAGCGCCTCCGGGCGGAGCCGATCAAGCACGTAGATAACCCGCACTTGATTCGATAGTCGTTGCGTCGCCGGCTTGATTCGACGGTCATCAGGTTGATTTTCCCATCTGTAGCCTCATAGTAAGCTCGCATGCAGTTCTCGTTGACACTTGTAATCCATCTCATGCGGCACACTACACCACCGGTGGCGAGAGCCAGGCGTGAGGCAAGATGCCCTACAGGCTCCAAGCATGCCGGCAGCGCCGGACGTCCACGTCGCACAAGCCGTGGCGGCGGCGGTAACGTCGTTGTCTCCTCATCACTAGAAGAACATGTTTCTGGGAGAGTTACAAATTCCTCTCCCGATGAACTACCTGATGACGAGGAGGGCAGAGGTGGTGGGCGTGGTGGTGTTTGTCCGTGCCGCTCCTTTTGTCGTTTTTGATCTTGTTAATGTATTTTATCATAATTTTGCTTGAGGTTTCGTCAATGACTTGCTTACATCAATGGGTTTCGTATCTGTATGCATTTGACAGTATTTTTTTTTTTGGAGAACGGTAAATTTGGAAACATCAGTTGTTTCGATTTTACACAAACATTATTTTTAAAACAATGCAAATTTAATGTGTTGCTCAGTATGTTGTAAACAACGATCACATACTTATACTGCACATATTACATCACTGGTTGTAAAATTAACTATTATGGACGGATGAAATATAAAAAATACGATAAATATTACGCGTATGTAGTATGACAGCAGTTTCATATTGTTATTATTTTGGAATAGTATTGATTGTCACACTCTATACATACTCGTAGTTTGTCTTTGAGTCATAACTGTCATTTACTATTTGTGTCTTTTCAAATAGCTGTTTTGTTTTTTTTTTTCTTCCCCGTTTTGGGGCTTTTGGCTCCGCATGATTGACGCATTTGCTATATACAAATAGCTGTTCTAAATAGTAAGAACTATTTAGAACAACTATTCCTTCACGTTCCCACCAGAGGATGGGCAGCAGCATCCTCCTAATTTAATGGTGAACCTTCTGCTATCCCCAAGCCGCCTGCCAAGCGTGGGGATTATGGCAACCCCCCCCCCCCCCCCATGACAGACAAAATAATATCACGGCCCCCAGTCCCCGGCAGCTCCTCTATCCCTGGCCAAGGTAGCGGGCCAGGTAACGGAGGAGCAAGGGGTGCTAAGAATCTCCGGCAGTTGCCCCGCTACCACCCCCAACATAATTTGGCCCTGGTAACGCACAATGTTCGCACACTGCGGACCGACGAGAAGATTGTCGAGCTGGAGGAAGAATTGAGCAAAATACGATGGGACATCATAGGACTATCGGAAATCCGACGAGAGGGACGGGATACGATAGTTCTGGATTCCGGGAACATGCTCTTCTTCCGGGAAGGAGAAAGAAAGTCCCAGGGTGATGTAGGTTTTCTCGTCCGCATGTCACTCATCAACAACGTGATCAAAGTCGATAGTGTGTCGAGCAGGGTAGCATACCTTATACTCAGAATGGTATATGCGCCGACCTCAACATACCCTGATGATGAAGTAGAGGCGTTGTATGAGGAGATATCCAAGGCCATACATACCTCCGAAGCATACTTCACCGTTGTTATGGGTGACTTTAACGCAAAGGTGGGCACACGGAATGTCGATGTGTTAAGAGTGGGGTCATATGGGTATGGACGGCGGAATCCGAGAGGCCAACGGCTGGTCGACTTCATGGAGAAGGAGGAACTCTATTTGATGAACTCCTTCTTTCAGAAGCGACCATCCAGGAAGTGGCCCCCGATGGTTCGACCAAAAATGAGATCGACTTCATCATGACGACCAAGAAGCGAATATTCAATGATGTCTCTGTGATCAGCAAGGTGAAAACCGGTAGCGATCACCGTATTGTCAGAGGCACATTGAATATCAACATTAAGCTAGAGAGGTCACGTCTGGTGAAGTCCACGCTCCGTCCTGGTCATGCCCAAATCCAAAACCCAAATGACTTCCAACTTGAACTGCATAATCGCTTCCAGGGTCTAGCCGAAAGCGGAACTGTGGACGAACTAAACAATGGGCTGGTGGAAACTGTCCAAGCAGTGGGGTCCAAGTTCTTTAAGACCCCACCCCGAAAAAGACCTCAGAAGCTCTCAGACGAAACCATTAAACTAATGAAAGACCGTATTTTTATATTCAACGGGCCTCTTGGTGTTGGCTTCGGCCCCACCAATGCCTACCAAATGTCCGGGCTAGACCCGAGAAGTATAACAAATAAAGGGAAATAATAATAATACAAAAAAAAAAAAAAAAAAAACTTTTGAATCAATAAATCATGCCTCAGCGTATCAAACGCCTTACTATAGTCAATAAAAACCAGTAGTACGTGTTTTTTATCATTAAGGCATGAATTTATATCATCAGTGAAACGAGACAAAAGCTGCGTCGTGGTCTTTTTAGGTTGGAATCCATATTGAGTGGATGATAAAACATTATGTGACTGGTAGAAGTCCTGTATCATCCCACCAATGTACTTCTCTACTATCTTGTCAATGACGGGGAGTATTGTAATGGGTCGGTATTTTCCATAGTCACTCGTACTACCACCTTTATGGATTGGTCTTACTATACCTGTTTTTAGTTCTTTTGGATAAGTGCCAGTCCAGACACATGCATTTATTAGGCGTACAATAGCACTTACTATTCGATCTGACAGATTTTTTACATCAACAGCTCTGACTGAAGAGAATTGAAGAGAAATTGTTTTGACTAAAGAGAAACAGGCCTGTGTCGTAGACATGTTCTTTCAAAAACCAAGCTGTTCTGGTTTAAGTATGTTATTTATGAACAAATAATTCGATATTTTGACATACATTACCTTTTCGAATATTTTTGAGATGACGGGGATAAGTGTTATGGGCCGGTAGTTGTTCATGTTGTCTTTAGCATCTTTTTTGTGCAAAGGTTTAACTATCGATAGTTTTAAACGATCTGGGAATAAACCTTGTGTAAGAGACAAATTTATAATGTGGCTCAAAGGACCTGCTAGAATTGGTCCGTCCTTTGCTCAATAAAGGTCATACGTTGGTGATGGTCAATTTTTACAATTCCTCATTGCTGTCGCGTACGTCGAAACGTCAAAAACCCGACACAATGGGGACATTGCGCTTTAACAGGCAGTTTGTCCCAGATTTTGTTCGCAACAAAACTAAGTCAAACACCCGTGTAGGTGAAGTTGTAATTAGCCAAACGCACGACTTGTCAGTCCTTGTGTGGCATGACGCGAACATGGTCTCCATGATCTCGTCATTCCACACACCAGGAGTTGGGGGCAAGGAAAAACACGGGTTTTACAAATACAAACCTCAGGTAGTACTCGACTACAACATGGCCATGGGTGGGGTCGACAAGAAGGGCCAGATGTTGCAGGCTTTCCCAGTGGAATTTTAATTTTGTCGTTTATTATTGTTCTTTTATTTTACTTTGTTAACCAGTTTTTTGTGGTTTCTCTCTTCAGTTTATTTCTTTATTTCATCTTTTTCTGGGCTATGGCGTAAGAAACAAGCGGTTCGGGTCAAAAGAAATACGTTTCAATTAACCCCGAATCACTTGTTTCAATTGCCCCCACAGCCTCACTTCAAGTATATTATCAAACAGTAAAAAATCTAAATGTGATAGGTAGGTACCACTCACTGTAAATTTGAGTAAGGTTTTCAAAGAAGCAATAACATTAAGCTACGCTGAAGAACGAACAATAGTTTTAGAGTAATATGCAAAACAATAAAAAGAAAAAACTTTACTTTATCTATAGAAAAAGTGATGCACCCAGATAATTTTGAACGACGCGCTCAGAACGGCTACAGGCACTAAGCGACAGGTTCCAACTCGCAAGACGGTCCCTTCCTCCCTCAGAATCACCCCGCTATTGTCAACCGTCTCCGAGTTCTTCGACTTGTTTCAACTGACCCATGTTTCAATTGACCCCAGCCTCCCCTACTGGCAAAGAATCAAAGGATATTCCCATGAATAGCCCAGATTTTTACAACACTGCTGGAGAAAATATTAATTCCGGTCTGGCGCAAATAAAAACGAGCATCGATATAGTAACACAAATAAGAAGTGAGTAAAATACCTACTCGATATCTATAATGTACTTACCAAATCCTAATATATAAGAAATTAACTTCTTCAATATATCCTCAACATGCATGATTATCTTTTCAGTGACTGCAGCCGAAATGGAGGTAGAAACTGTGGTGTTGTACCATGCTCAACTATTTCAAAACATAGAAGCACTAAAATCTGTTACTTACGATTCTTACGAAATTGAAAAGTCAGCCAGTATTGTAAAACATGGATGTACATAATGATATTCGATGTACATGTACACCAATTATCACGCTGTACATTATCATGCCGTACAATATCGTGTCGGCAAATATCATGTTGTACATTATAGAATACTAGCTGTTGCCCGCGGCTTCACTCGCGTAGTATTGAAATATATACTCTACTACCTCCCGTCTTTTTAGTTTCAGTCTCGCATCCGTCTTGTTATCCACTCTACTCCTGTACCACCATTTCCGGTCCAGTTCTGAATTCACTCCTAAATAAATTCAAAAAAGTGCATCAGATCGTTGGAATTGCCGTACAGATGCCTTATTATATCTATCTTATTATATCGTGATTCGCACCCAGTCTTCTCCTAGCCTGCTGTCACTGTAACTTTCTACACCAACAAGACAGAAGTATTCTTCAAATTCGTCATCAGTAGATTTTTAAATTTGTCGTTTATTATTGTTCTTTTATTTTACTTCGTTACCCAGATTATTTTTTACTTTGTTAACCAGTTTTTTGCGGTTTCTCTCTTCAGTTTCTTTCTTTATTTCATCTTTTTCTGAGCTATGGCGTAAGAAACAAGCGGTTCGGGTCAAAAGAAATACGTTTCAATTAACCCCGAACCATTTGTTTCAATTGCCCCCACAGCCTCATTTCAAATATATTATCAAACAGTAAAAAATCTAAATGTGATAGGTAGGTACCACTCACTGTAAATTTGAGTAAGGTTTTCAAAGAAGCAATAACATTAAGCTACGCTGAAGAACGAACAATAGTTTTAGAGTAATATGCAAAACAATAAAAAGAAAAAACTTTACTTTATCTATAGAAAAAGTGATGCACCCAGATAATTTTGAACGACGCGCTCAGAACGGCTACAGGCACTAAGCGACAGGTTCCAACTCGCAAGACGGTCCCTTCCTCCCTCAGAATCACCCCGCTATTGTCAACCGTCTCCGAGTTCTTCGACTTGTTTCAACTGACCCATGTTTCAATTGACCCCAGCCTCCCTTACTGGCAAAGAATCAAAGGATATTCCCATGAATAGCCCAGATTTTTACAACACTGCTGGAGAAAATATTAATTCCGGTCTGGCGCAAATAAAAACGAGCATCGATATAGTAACACAAATAAGAAGTGAGTAAAATACCTACTCGATATCTATAATGTACTTACCAAATCCTAATATATAAGAAATTAACTTCTTCAATATATCCTCAACATGCATGATTATCTTTTCAGTGACTGCAGCCGAAATGGAGGTAGAAACTGTGGTGTTGTACCATGCTCAACTATTTCAAAACATAAAAGCACTAAAATCTGTTACTTACGATTCTTACGAAATTGAAAAGTCAGCCAGTATTGTAAAACATGGATGTACATAATGATATTCGATGTACATGTACACCAATTATCACGCTGTACATTATCATGCCGTACAATATCGTGTCGGCAAATATCATGTTGTACATTATAGAATACTAGCTGTTGCCCGCGGCTTCACTCGCGTAGTATTGAAATCTATACTCTACTACCTCCCGTCTTTTTAGTTTCAGTCTCGCATCCGTCTTGTAATCCACTCTACTCCTGTACCACCATTTCCGGTCCAGTTTTGAATTCGCTCCTAAATAAATTCAAAAAAGTGCATCAGATCGTTGGAATTGCCGTACAGATGCCTTATTATATCTATCTTATTATATCGTGATTCGCACCCAGTCTTCTCCTAGCCTGCTGTCACTGTAACTTTCTACACCAACAAGACAGAAGTATTCTTCAAATTCGTCATCAGTAGATTTTTAAATTTGTCGTTTATTATTGTTCTTTTATTTTACTTCGTTACCCAGATTATTTTTTACTTTGTTAACCAGTTTTTTGCGGTTTCTCTCTTCAGTTTTTTTCTTTATTTCATCTTTTTCTGAGCTATGGCGTAAGAAACAAGCGGTTCGGGTCAAAAGAAATACGTTTCAATTAACCCCGAACCATTTGTTTCAATTACCCCCACAGCCTCATTTCAAGTATATTATCAAACAGTAAAAAATCTAAATGTGATAGGTAGGTACCACTCACTGTAAATTTGAGTAAGGTTTTCAAAGAAGCAATAACATTAAGCTACGCTGAAGAACGAACAATAGTTTTAGAGTAATATGCAAAACAATAAAAAGAAAAAACTTTACTTTATCTATAGAAAAAGTGATGCAACCAGATAATTTTGAACGACGCGCTCAGAACGGCTACAGGCACTAAGCGACAGGTTCCAACTCGCAAGACGGTCCCTTCCTCCCTCAGAATCACCCCGCTATTGTCAACCGTCTCCGAGTTCTTCGACTTGTTTCAACTGACCCATGTTTCAATTGACCCCAGCCTCCCCTACTGGCAAAGAATCAAAGGATATTCCCATGAATAGCCCAGATTTTTACAACACTGCTGGAGAAAATATTAATTCCGGTCTGGCGCAAATAAAAACGAGCATCGATATAGTAACACAAATAAGAAGTGAGTAAAATACCTACTCGATATCTATAATGTACTTACCAAATCCTAATATATAAGAAATTAACTTCTTCAATATATCCTCAACATGCATGATTATCTTTTCAGTGACTGCAGCCGAAATGGAGGTAGAAACTGTGGTGTTGTACCATGCTCAACTATTTCAAAACATAGAAGCACTAAAATCTGTTACTTACGATTCTTACGAAATTGAAAAGTCAGCCAGTATTGTAAAACATGGATGTACATAATGATATTCGATGTACATGTACACCAATTATCACGCTGTACATTATCATGCCGTACAATATCGTGTCGGCAAATATCATGTTGTACATTATAGAATACTAGCTGTTGCCCGCGGCTTCACTCGCGTAGTATTGAAATATATACTCTACTACCTCCCGTCTTTTTAGTTTCAGTCTCGCATCCGTCTTGTTATCCACTCTACTCCTGTACCACCATTTCCGGTCCAGTTCTGAATTCGCTCCTAAATGAATTCAAAAAAGTGCATCAGATCGTTGGAATTGCCGTACAGATGCCTTATTATATCTATCTTATTATATCGTGATTCGCACCCAGTCTTCTCCTAGCCTGCTGTCACTGTAACTTTCTACACCAACAAGACAGAAGTATTCTTCAAATTCGTCATCAGTAGATTTTTAAATTTGTCGTTTATTATTGTTCTTTTATTTTACTTCTTTACCCAGATTATTTTTTACTTTGTTAACCAGTTTTTTGCGGTTTCTCTCTTCAGTTTCTTTCTTTATTTCATCTTTTTCTGAGCAATGGCGTAAGAAACAAGCGGTTAGGGTCAAAAGAAATACGTTTCAATTAACCCCGAACCATTTTTTTCAATTACCCCCACAGCCTCATTTCAAGTATATTATCAAACAGTAAAAAATCTAAATGTGATAGGTAGGTACCACTCACTGTAAATTTGAGTAAGGTTTTCAAAGAAGCAATAACATTAAGCTACGCTGAAGAACGAACAATAGTTTTAGAGTAATATGCAAAACAATAAAAAGAAAAAACTTTACTTTATCTATAGAAAAAGTGATGCACCCAGATAATTTTGAACGAAGCGCTCTGAACGGCTACAGGCACTAAGCGACAGGTTCCAACTCGCAAGACGGTCCCTTCCTCCCTCAGAATCACCCCGCTATTGTCAACCGTCTCCGAGTTCTTCGACTTGTTTCAACTGACCCATGTTTCAATTGACCCCAGCCTCCCCTACTGGCAAAGAATCAAAGGATATTCCCATGAATAGCCCAGATTTTTACAACACTGCTGGAGAAAATATTAATTCCGGTCTGGCGCAAATAAAAACGAGCATCGATATAGTAACACAAATAAGAAGTGAGTAAAATACCTACTCGATATCTATAATGTACTTACCAAATCCTAATATATAAGAAATTAACTTCTTCAATATATCCTCAACATGCATGATTATCTTTTCAGTGACTGCAGCCGAAATGGAGGTAGAAACTGTGGTGTTGTACCATGCTCAACTATTTCAAAACATAGAAGCACTAAAATCTGTTACTTACGATTCTTACGAAATTGAAAAGTCAGCCAGTATTGTAAAACATGGATGTACATAATGATATTCGATGTACATGTACACCAATTATCACGCTGTACATTATCATGCCGTACAATATCGTGTCGGCAAATATCATGTTGTACATTATAGAATACTAGCTGTTGCCCGCGGCTTCACTCGCGTAGTATTGAAATATATACTCTACTACCTCCCGTCTTTTTAGTTTCAGTCTCGCATCCGTCTTGTAATCCACTCTACTCCTGTACCACCATTTCCGGTCCAGTTCTGCATTCGCTCCTAAATCCACTCTACTCCCGTTTGGTTCTTTCCACTCCAAACCCGAATCCGTCCCGTAATCTACTATTCTTCCATCCCATCCTTACTGTGCCAATCCTGCATTTGTCCCATAATCTTCTCTAATACAGGCCCACCTTTTCCGATCCAACTCGGCATCCGTCCCGTAATCCACTTTACTCCCATTCCGCGTTTTCACATTCCAGCCCCGCATCCGTTCTACAATCCAATCTACTTCAGTCCCACTCGTTCCGATCTAGTCCCGCAGTTACCAGTTACTTGCTAATGAATAGAAATTTGTCACTGACTCGCCATATGACTTGGAATTTATTTTAATAGAGAGGTAAAGTTTGTAAGTTTGTTTGTTTTGTTTTAACTCCGAAACTACTGATCCGATTTTAAAAATTCCTTCACTAATAGACAGCTACACTATTCCTGAGTGCCATAGGTTATGTTTTATAATGATAAAGGTAAATTTTCTACACTAAATAACCGTATTAGTAAAACATGTTGGAGAAAAATAAGCTGATTGGCTTCTTTATCGGCGTACGCTGACCTAACGGTTTGAGATAAGTAAATACAATGTTTGACAAAAATGTAGTTCTTAAATAGTTTTACAAAAAGGTCCGCAATAGCATACATCTAACTTTTATAAGAAAAGCACAATAACGATAATAACCGGTTATTGTGTTCAGATTAAAAATTTAAATTATAAGGTCATGTTTAGATGCAGTTTTGTAATCTAACTTATGAATCTTTACAAAAATAAATGAATTCATTATTAGGAGTACTTACTGTAGATAAAGTTCGCCGTTTACAGTATGTAGTTTAGTCGCACAGTTTATGAGATAATGTAAGTTTAAAATAACGCGAACAAAATAATCCGCGCAGCGCCTTCATACTGCACATAATAAGTAACTAGGTAAGAATTTGTCGTTATTATGTAATAATCGTAGTAATTTATTTGAATTACGTATGTAGGTACTTATAAACTATTCCAATTAATTCATTATATTGGGGTTTTCTTTTCAATTTCGTAAGAATCGTAAGTAACAGATTTTAGTGCTTCTATGTTTTGAAATAGTTGAGCATGGTACAACACCACAGTTTCTACCTCCATTTCGGCTGCAGTCACTGAAAAGATAATCATGCATGTTGAGGATATATTGAAGAAGTTAATTTCTTATATATTAGGATTTGGTAAGTACATTATAGATATCGAGTAGGTATTTTACTCACTTCTTATTTGTGTTACTATATCGATGCTCGTTTTTATTTGCGCCAGACCGGAATTAATATTTTCTCCAGCAGTGTTGTAAAAATCTGGGCTATTCATGGGAATATCCTTTGATTCTTTGCCAGTAGGGGAGGCTGGGGTCAATTGAAACATGGGTCAGTTGAAACAAGTCGAAGAACTCGGAGACGGTTGACAATAGCGGGTGATTCTGAGGGAGGAAGGGACCGTCTTGCGAGTTGGAACCTGTCGCTTAGTGCCTGTAGCCGTTCTGAGCGCGTCGTTCAAAATTATCTGGGTGCATCACTTTTTCTATAGATAAAGTAAAGTTTTTTCTTTTTATTGTTTTGCATATTACTCTAAAACTATTGTTCGTTCTTCAGCGTAGCTTAATGTTATTGCTTCTTTGAAAACCTTACTCAAATTTACAGTGAGTGGTACCTACCTATCACATTTAGATTTTTTACTGTTTGATAATATACTTGAAATGAGGCTGTGGGGGTAATTGAAACAAATGGTTCGGGGTTAATTGAAACGTATTTCTTTTGACCCTAACCGCTTGTTTCTTACGCCATAGCTCAGAAAAAGATGAAATAAAGAAAGAAACTGAAGAGAGAAACCGCAAAAAACTGGTTAACAAAGTAAAAAATAATCTGGGTAACGAAGTAAAATAAAAGAACAATAATAAACGACAAATTTAAAAATCTGCTGATGACGAATTTGAAGAATACTTCTGTCTTGTTGGTGTAGAAAGTTACAGTGACAGCAGGCTAGGAGAAGACTGGGTGCGAATCACGATATAATAAGATAGATATAATAAGGCATCTGTACGGCAATTCCAACGATCTGATGCACTTTTTTGAATTCATTTAGGATCGAATTCAGAACTGGACCGGAAATGGTGGTACAGGAGTAGAGTGGATTACAAGACGGATGCGAGACTGAAACTAAAAAGACGGGAGGTAGTAGGGTATATATTTCAATACTACGCGAGTGAAGCCGCGGGCAACAGCTAGTATTCTATAATGTACAACATGATATTTGCCGACACGATATTGTACGGCATGATAATGTACAGCGTGATAATTGGTGTACATGTACATCGAATATCATTATGTACATCCATGTTTTACAATACTGGCTGACTTTTCAATTTCGTAAGAATCGTAAGTAACAGATTTTAGTGCTTCTATGTTTTGAAATAGTTGAGCATGGTACAACACCACAGTTTCTACCTCCATTTCGGCTGCTGTCACTGAAAAGATAATCATGCATGTTGAGGATATATTGAAGAAGTTAATTTCTTATATATTAGGATTTGGTAAGTACATTATAGATATCGAGTAGGTATTTTACTCACTTCTTATTTGTGTTACTATATCGATGCTCGTTTTTATTTGCGCCAGACCGGAATTAATATTTTCTCCAGCAGTGTTGTAAAAATCTGGGCTATTCATGGGAATATCCTTTGATTCTTTGCCAGTAGGGGAGGCTGGGGTCAATTGAAACATGGGTCAGTTGAAACAAGTCGAAGAACTCGGAGACGGTTGACAATAGCGGGGTGATTCTGAGGGAGGAAGGGACCGTCTTGCGAGTTGGAACCTGTCGCTTAGTGCCTGTAGCCGTTCTGAGCGCGTCGTTCAAAATTATCTGGGTGCATCACTTTTTCTATAGATAAAGTAAAGTTTTTTCTTTTTATTGTTTTGCATATTACTCTAAAACTATTGTTCGTTCTTCAGCGTAGCTTAATGTTATTGCTTCTTTGAAAACCTTACTCAAATTTACAGTGAGTGGTACCTACCTATCACATTTAGATTTTTTACTGTTTGATAATATACTTGAAATGAGGCTGTGGGGGTAATTGAAACAAATGGTTCGGGGTTAATTGAAACGTATTTCTTTTGACCCGAACCGCTTGTTTCTTACGCCATAGCTCAGAAAAAAATGAAATAAAGAAAAAAACTGAAGAGAGAAACCGCAAAAAACTGGTTAACAAAGTAAAAAATAATCTGGGTAACGAAGTAAAATAAAAGAACAATAATAAACGACAAATTTAAAAATCTGCTGATGACGAATTTGAAGAATACTTCTGTCTTGTTGGTGTAGAAAGTTACAGTGACAGCAGGCTAGGAGAAGACTGGGTGCGAATCACGATATAATAAGATAGATATAATAAGGCATCTGTACGGCAATTCCAACGATCTGATGCACTTTTTTGAATTCATTTAGGAGCGAATTCAGAACTGGACCGGAAATGGTGGTACAGGAGTAGAGTGGATTACAAGACGGATGCGAGACTGAAATTAAAAAGACGGGAGGTAGTAGAGTATATATTTCAATACTACGCGAGTGAAGCCGCGGGCAACAGCTAGTATTCTATAATGTACAACATGATATTTGCCGACACGATATTGTACGGCATGATAATGTACAGCGTGATAATTGGTGTACATGTACACCGAATATCATTATGTACATCCATGTTTTACAATACTGACCGACTTTTCAATTTCGTAAGAATCGTAAGTAACAGATTTTAGTGCTTCTATGTTTTGAAATAGTTGAGCATGGTACAACACCACAGTTTCTACCTCCATTTCGGCTGCAGTCACTGAAAAGATAATCATGCATGTTGAGGATATGTTGAAGAAGTTAATTTCTTATATATTAGGATTTGGTAAGTACATTATAGATATCGAGTAGGTATTTTACTCACTTCTTATTTGTGTTACTATATCGATGCTCGTTTTTATTTGCGCCAGACCGGAATTAATATTTTCTCCAGCAGTGTTGTAAAAATCTGGGCTATTCATGGGAATATCCTTTGATTCTTTGCCAGTAGGGGAGGCTGGGGTCAATTGAAACATGGGTCAGTTGAAACAAGTCGAAGAACTCGGAGACGGTTGACAATAGCGGGGTGATTCTGAGGGAGGAAGGGACCGTCTTGCGAGTTGGAACCTGTCGCTTAGTGCCTGTAGCCGTTCTGAGCGCGTCGTTCAAAATTATCTGGGTGCATCACTTTTTCTATAGATAAAGTAAAGTTTTTTCTTTTTATTGTTTTGCATATTACTCTAAAACTATTGTTCGTTCTTCAGCGTAGCTTAATGTTATTGCTTCTTTGAAAACCTTACTCAAATTTACAGTGAGTGGTACCTACCTATCACATTTAGATTTTTTACTGTTTGATAATATACTTGAAATGAGGCTGTGGGGGTAATTGAAACAAATGGTTCGGGGTTAATTGAAACGTATTTCTTTTGACCCTAACCGCTTGTTTCTTACGCCATAGCTCAGAAAAAGATGAAATAAAGAAAGAAACTGAAGAGAGAAACCGCAAAAAACTGGTTAACAAAGTAAAAAATAATCTGGGTAACGAAGTAAAATAAAAGAACAATAATAAACGACAAATTTAAAAATCTACCTGATGACGAATTTGAAGAATACTTCTGTCTTGTTGGTGTAGAAAGTTACAGTGACAAGCAGGCTAGGAGAAGACTGGGTGCGAATCACGATATAATAAGATAGATGTAATAAGGCATCTGTACGGCAATTCCAACGATCTGATGCACTTTTTTGAATTCATTTAGGAGCGAATTCAGAACTGGACCGGAAATGGTGGTACAGGAGTAGAGTGGATCACAAGACGGATGCGAGACTGAAACTAAAAAGACGGGAGGTAGTAGAGTATATATTTCAATACTACGCGAGTGAAGCCGCGGGCAACAGCTAGTATTCTATAATGTACAACATGATATTTGCCGACACGATATTGTACGGCATGATAATGTACAGCGTGATAATTGGTGTACATGTACATCGAATATCATTATGTACATCCATGTTTTACAATACTGGCTGACTTTTCAATTTCGTAAGAATCGTAAGTAACAGATTTTAGTGCTTCTATGTTTTGAAATAGTTGAGCATGGTACAACACCACAGTTTCTACCTCCATTTCGGCTGCAGTCACTGAAAAGATAATCATGCATGTTGAGGATATGTTGAAGAAGTTAATTTCTTATATATTAGGATTTGGTAAGTACATTATAGATATCGAGTAGGTATTTTACTCACTTCTTATTTGTGTTACTATATCGATGCTCGTTTTTATTTGCGCCAGACCGGAATTAATATTTTCTCCAGCAGTGTTGTAAAAATCTGGGCTATTCATGGGAATATCCTTTGATTCTTTGCCAGTAGGGGAGGCTGGGGTCAATTGAAACATGGGTCAGTTGAAACAAGTCGAAGAACTCGGAGACGGTTGACAATAGCGGGGTGATTCTGAGGGAGGAAGGGACCGTCTTGCGAGTTGGAACCTTTCGCTTAGTGCCTGTAGCCGTTCTGAGCGCGTCGTTCAAAATTATCTGGGTGCATCACTTTTTCTATAGATAAAGTAAAGTTTTTTCTTTTTATTGTTTTGCATATTACTCTAAAACTATTGTTCGTTCTTCAGCGTAGCTTAATGTTATTGCTTCTTTGAAAACCTTACTCAAATTTACAGTGAGTGGTACCTACCTATCACATTTAGATTTTTTACTGTTTGATAATATACTTGAAATGAGGCTGTGGGGGTAATTGAAACAAATGGTTCGGGGTTAATTGAAACGTATTTCTTTTGACCCTAACCGCTTGTTTCTTACGCCATAGCTCAGAAAAAGATGAAATAAAGAAAGAAACTGAAGAGAGAAACCGCAAAAAACTGGTTAACAAAGTAAAAAATAATCTGGGTAACGAAGTAAAATAAAAGAACAATAATAAACGACAAATTTAAAAATCTACCTGATGACGAATTTGAAGAATACTTCTGTCTTGTTGGTGTAGAAAGTTACAGTGACAAGCAGGCTAGGAGAAGACTGGGTGCGAATCACGATATAATAAGATAGATGTAATAAGGCATCTGTACGGCAATTCCAACGATCTGATGCACTTTTTTGAATTCATTTAGGAGCGAATTCAGAACTGGACCGGAAATGGTGGTACAGGAGTAGAGTGGATCACAAGACGGATGCGAGACTGAAACTAAAAAGACGGGAGGTAGTAGAGTATATATTTCAATACTACGCGAGTGAAGCCGCGGGCAACAGCTAGTATTCTATAATGTACAACATGATATTTGCCGACACGATATTGTACGGCATGATAATGTACAGCGTGATAATTGGTGTACATGTACATCGAATATCATTATGTACATCCATGTTTTACAATACTGGCTGACTTTTCAATTTCGTAAGAATCGTAAGTAACAGATTTTAGTGCTTCTATGTTTTGAAATAGTTGAGCATGGTACAACACCACAGTTTCTACCTCCATTTCGGCTGCAGTCACTGAAAAGATAATCATGCATGTTGAGGATATATTGAAGAAGTTAATTTCTTATATATTAGGATTTGGTAAGTACATTATAGATATCGAGTAGGTATTTTACTCACTTCTTATTTGTGTTACTATATCGATGCTCGTTTTTATTTGCGCCAGACCGGAATTAATATTTTCTCCAGCAGTGTTGTAAAAATCTGGGCTATTCATGGGAATATCCTTTGATTCTTTGCCAGTAGGGGAGGCTGGGGTCAATTGAAACATGGGTCAGTTGAAACAAGTCGAAGAACTCGGAGACGGTTGACAATAGCGGGGTGATTCTGAGGGAGGAAGGGACCGTCTTGCGAGTTGGAACCTGTCGCTTAGTGCCTGTAGCCGTTCTGAGCGCGTCGTTCAAAATTATCTGGGTGCATCACTTTTTCTATAGATAAAGTAAAGTTTTTTCTTTTTATTGTTTTGCATATTACTCTAAAACTATTGTTCGTTCTTCAGCGTAGCTTAATGTTATTGCTTCTTTGAAAACCTTACTCAAATTTACAGTGAGTGGTACCTACCTATCACATTTAGATTTTTTACTGTTTGATAATATACTTGAAATGAGGCTGAGGGGGTAATTGAAACAAATGGTTCGGGGTTAATTGAAACGTATTTCTGCTGACCCGAACCGCTTGTTTCTTACGCCATAGCTCAGAAAAAGATGAAATAAAGAAAGAAACTGAAGAGAGAAACCGCAAAAAACTGGTTAACAAAGTAAAAAATAATCTGGGTAACGAAGTAAAATAAAAGAACAATAATAAACGACAAATTTAAAAATCTGCTGATGACGAATTTGAAGAATACTTCTGTCTTGTTGGTGTAGAAAGTTACAGTGACAGCAGGCTAGGAGAAGACTGGGTGCGAATCACGATATAATAAGATAGATATAATAAGGCATCTGTACGGCAATTCCAACGATCTGATGCACTTTTTTGAATTCATTTAGGAGCGAATTCAGAACTGGACCGGAAATGGTGGTACAGGAGTAGAGTGGATTACAAGACGGATGCGAGACTGAAATTAAAAAGACGGGAGGTAGTAGAGTATATATTTCAATACTACGCGAGTGAAGCCGCGGGCAACAGCTAGTATTCTATAATGTACAACATGATATTTGCCGACACGATATTGTACGGCATGATAATGTACAGCGTGATAATTGGTGTACATGTACATCGAATATCATTATGTACATCCATGTTTTACAATACTGGCTGACTTTTCAATTTCGTAAGAATCGTAAGTAACAGATTTTAGTGCTTCTATGTTTTGAAATAGTTGAGCATGGTACAACACCACAGTTTCTACCTCCATTTCGGCTGCAGTCACTGAAAAGATAATCATGCATGTTGAGGATATATTGAAGAAGTTAATTTCTTATATATTAGGATTTGGTAAGTACATTATAGATATCGAGTAGGTATTTTACTCACTTCTTATTTGTGTTACTATATCGATGCTCGTTTTTATTTGCGCCAGACCGGAATTAATATTTTCTCCAGCAGTGTTGTAAAAATCTGGGCTATTCATGGGAATATCCTTTGATTCTTTGCCAGTAGGGGAGGCTGGGGTCAATTGAAACATGGGTCAGTTGAAACAAGTCGAAGAACTCGGAGACGGTTGACAATAGCGGGGTGATTCTGAGGGAGGAAGGGACCGTCTTGCGAGTTGGAACCTGTCGCTTAGTGCCTGTAGCCGTTCTGAGCGCGTCGTTCAAAATTATCTGGGTGCATCACTTTTTCTATAGATAAAGTAAAGTTTTTTCTTTTTATTGTTTTGCATATTACTCTAAAACTATTGTTCGTTCTTCAGCGTAGCTTAATGTTATTGCTTCTTTGAAAACCTTACTCAAATTTACAGTGAGTGGTACCTACCTATCACATTTAGATTTTTTACTGTTTGATAATATACTTGAAGTGAGGCTGTGGGGGCAATTGAAACTAATGGTTCGGGGTTAATTGAAACGTATTTCTTTTGACCCGAACCGCTTGTTTCTTACGCCATAGCCCAGAAAAAGATGAATAAAGAAATAAACTGAAGAGAGAAACCACAAAAAACTGGTTAACAAAGTAAAAAATAATCTGGGTAACGAAGTAAAATAAAAGAACAATAATAAACGACAAAATTAAAATTCCACTGGGAAAGCCTGCAACATCTGGTCCTTCTTGTCGACCCCACCCATGGCCATGTTGTAGTCGAGTACTACCTGAGGTTTGTATTTGTAAAACCCGTGTTTTTCCTTGCCCCCAACTCCTGGTGTGTGGAATGACGAGATCATGGAGACCATGTTCGCGTCATGCCACACAAGGACTGACAAGTCGTGCGTTTGGCTAATTACAACTTCACCTACACGGGTGTTTGACTTAGTTTTGTTGCGAACAAAATCTGGGACAAACTGCCTGTTAAGGCGCAATGTCCCCATTGTGTCGGGTTTTTGACGTTTCGACGCACGCGACAGCAATGGGGAATTGTAAAAATTGACCATCACCAACGTATGACCTTTATTGAGCAAAGGACGGACCAATTCTAGCAGGTCCTTTGAGCCACATTATAAATTTGTCTCCACAATGTTTATTCCCAGATCGTTTAAAACTATCGATAGTTAAACCTTTGCACAAAAAAGATGCTAAAGACAACATGAACAACTACCGGCCCATAACACTTATCCCCGTCATCTCAAAAATATTCGAAAAGGTAATGTATGTCAAAATATCGAATTTTTGTTCATAAATAACATACTTAAACCAGAACAGTTTGGTTTTAGAAAGAACATGTCTACGACACAGGCCTGTTTATCTTTAGTCCAAACAATTACTAACTGCTTAGATAAAAAAAATCCTATCGTCTCTATTTTCCTCGACATGTCAAAAGCATTCGACTGCGCCAGACACAATCTGCTACTCTTTAAAATGGAAAGGTATGGCATCAGAGGAAAAGCATTAGAATGGATAGCGAGCTACCTGCATAATAGAACACAATGTGTAGAAATATCAGCATTCGCAGGGAAAGACAAAATAATGTGCAGATCCCCATATAAACCGAACAATAAAGGTGTTCCACAAGGAAGTATTGTAGCCGCCCTTTACTTTATTTGCTATATTAATGACCTTCCCAACGCGATTAAACATAAATGCATTTTACATGCAGACGACACAACTCTGCTCATAGAAGGTGACAAAAAGAACATTAATCTATTGGAGAATGAGATAAATGTGGCCCTGAATTCCATTATAACCTGGCTTAAATATAATGACCTGTGTGTAAATATTAATAAAACAAAGTTGATACATTTTCAGACGTATAACAGTATCCCCTTGCAACTTAATGTTTTTCATGATGGTAATTCTTTGGATCAGGTAGAATCAACAACATTCTTAGGCATAATTATTGACAAGCATTGCAATTGGAAAGAACATATAAAAAAACTGTGTTTTAAACTAGACCGCTATGTGTATGTGTTAGGCAGAATGCGAAGAGTAGCTACGACCCAAGCTGCACTCAGCGCTTACCATGGCTATGTGTCATCTATGTTACGTTATGGTTTGATTATATGGGGACACTCAGTGTATTGAGAGGAAGCTTTCAAAGTTCAAAAAAAGTGCATCAGATCATTATGTGGAGCAACTTTTCTTGCACACTTAAAAAAATGTAACATTTTGCCCTTGCCTTGCCTTTATATATTTGAAATGTGTCTATTTGTCCGAAGAAATCATTCTCTGTTCCCGCTAAATAGTGACATAGCAGGAAGGGACAGACAAAAACGACGGAAGCATAGGTTGCTCATTCCCGAAAAGAGTATGTGTATATAGTCATAATGTATACTGTATGGCTATCACCATTTATAATAAATTACCAGATAGTTTTAAGGAATTGAATTATAATGCAATGAGATGTAAATTTTTTAAATTTCTAATTGACAAGTGTTATTATAAAGTTAATGATTTTTTAAAAGACAGGCTGAAAAAATTGTTTAATTTAGAGTTTAATTTAGTTCATTTCATGACTGACAACAAAAAAAAATTACACCTTAATAAGGTAGAATATTTGTAACACACATTATTATATACCATCATATAAGACAATATTCTCACAAATAAATTGATTTTGATTTGATTTGATTTGATTCAAGTCATAGACAATTTTAGACGTTGCTCCCTCCGGTTAATTGTCCCTCTGCTCTTGCTGTTGCTTTTCACCTTTCCCGGTATACACTATAATTTTCCATAAATACCCTGTGTGAAATTCGCTCAGCTCGTAAGTCTTTATACCTACCCGTGCAGCTTTCGTCGCAATCAACTGCGCGAAAGACAGGCGATACCTATGGTGCCTAATGGTACTGGGCTAGAGCATTTGTCTCTAAACTAGCAACGGTGTAATGGGCAACTCGATTACTTTTAGCCTACGATGTCTGTCTGTCCGTCCATCCCACCTATTAACGGCTGTATCTTTCGAACCGTAATAGATAGCTATACTAAACGCATTACCATCTGCAGTGCAAGTACCGTTCTTTATCGATCGCCAAAAAATCGCCAAATTCGCTAAAATGGCGTTTTGACGACGTTGCGAGTACCGATCTCCTTATAACGATGGGTCGCTAAATTCGCCAAGCAGTCGATAAATTGGATCGAATTTGACAATTATGCAAGTACCGAACTTTGAAAGTGACATTTGAGGTCGGTTCAATCGTCAATAAAAAAGATTTTACCGATTTTTATATCAGGTTTTGAAACGAGCCCGATATAGCTTGGCGACAAATTTTTTATTTTGGAAAAATGGATTTCGGCTTAGTTTTATTGCTCGAAGAGCTCAAAGAATAGCAGAGTGCAGACAGAGTCAGCCATACGCTGCTTCGCCGTGACTTACGGGATATTAGTAATCCTCTGGAAGTTGCGGAAGATCGTTTCAGGACGTTGTTCCGCATTTCGAAGGACATTGCGCTGGCCCTCATCCAAGGAGTTGAATCGGAACTTAGAAAGGCGGGGTCTCACAGTATACCCGTGCACATCGTTGTAAGTACCTACTTATATGATTATTATATCTAACAATTAACCTACAAACTAAACTTCACAGAATATCTTACCCATTAATAATTGGTAATAAAATAGGGGTGGCTTTGTGGCGCACCGTCGGTGAGTGGGGACACTGTGTAGGTATTTCGATGAATTGGCTAAATGACACCTCTGACCGGCCGTCGTCCGGGGGCGGAAATTGCAAGAGCTAAGAACGTAAGCCGCAGAGTGGAAGTGTTTTAAGGCATAAGCATGGGTGTAGCCACGTTGTGCCAGGGTGGGACAAGCGTCCACACTGCCTGGCCTGACTGGCCCTCGCATGACCTCTAGGGACGACTGATTTTTTTCAGTTACAGCACTGCAACTGCAGTGCAAGTGTAAAACCTTACCACGTGTACATAGTACTAGCGTTTATTGGACTCAATCATGGCTTTTACACGTTCATCCTTAGGCGATAACACTTCACACCAGGTTAGCTGAAGCTATTACCCTCCAATTTGTACGCTCCAAGTGTAAAAACTTACCACGGGTACATAGTACTAGCGTTTATTGGACTCAATCATGGCTTTTACACGTTCATCCTTAGGCGATAACACTTCACACCAGGTTAGCCGAAGCTATTACCCTCCAATTTGTACGCTCCAAGTGTAAAACCTTACCACGTGTACATAGTACTAGCGTTTATTGGACTCAATTTTGGAAACCTACATTTACCTATCAGCCTCCACATTATATGGCTTTTACACGTTCATCCTTAGGCAATAACACTTCACACCAGGTTAGCCGAAGCTATTACCCTCCAATTTGTACGATCCAAGTGTAAAAACTTACCACGGGTACATAGTACTAGCGTTTATTGGACTCAATCATGGCTTTTACACGTTCATCCTTAGGCGATAACACTTCACACCAGGTTAGCCGAAGCTATTACCCTCCAATTTGTACGCTCCAAGTGTAAAACCTTACCACGTGTACATAGTACTAGCGTTTATTGGACTCAATTTTGGAAACCTACATTTACCCATCAGCCTCCACATTATATGGCTTTTACACGTTCATCCTTAGGCAATAACACTTCACACCAGGTTAGCCGAAGCTATTACCCTCCAATTTGTACGCTCCAAGTGTAAAAACTTACCACGGGTACATAGTACTAGCGTTTATTGGACTCAATTGTGGAAACCTACATTTACCTATCAGCCTCCACATTGCATGGCTTTTACACGTTCATCCTTAGGCGATAACACTTCACACTAGGTTAGCCGAAGCTTTTACACGGTCATCATTAGAATAGAAGTCATGAGAACACTTACCAAGGCACTTCAGCGTTGGTTTCCTCTCCCGGTCCAAACCGTGACAACACCCACTGTCTTCTCCCTTTTTACCGTGTTCTCTCGCGACTTAACCTCTCCCGTGCTTACCCTCCAAGCTGTCTCTCTCCGCCCCTCGTCATATCTAGTTCGCCTTACCCACATAATTTTTTACCGTCAAAAACAAGCACTCAGCTGAGTTACATAGCACGAAAACAGATTGACTTTACGTATAAAATGACAGTGACACTTACCAAACGTGTTATCGACTCGCGCATCGCGCAACAAATATATCAAATATTTTAAACATATTTATTGATAAAATAGCTTAACTCGAATTATTTGGGTTTCACTACACCAAACTCTGGCACCGTCTTCCAAGTCGTAGAAAAGGCTAGTTTTGATCACTGCTTTAAAGAAGACATATCAATAGAACATTTTGTTGGCAATTAGATGTGATGGAACGAATGTGAATGTTGGAAAATTTGCAGGAATCATAAGTTTACTGGAAAAATGATTAAATAAACCTTTGCAATGGATGCTTACCATGAACGAATTATCATTGGGACATTTTTTCACGTATTTTATTGACGGCGTTACATTGGGTCCTCCTACATTTACAGGTACAATAAGAAAATTACTGGAAAACTGTAAAAACAATAGTGTTGGTCAGTTTCAACCAATTTTCTCAGATTTACTGGAACTAACAATCAAACATCTAAGTGCTGATCAATATAGCTGTACCAAACTGTCTTTGCTATAAAAATGGGCGTGTTTTCAGATAATTTAGCAAACAAATCACCGGACAATATGTCTCATGCCAGATGGCTAACCCGGGATAATAGTATTTATCAGTTGTATGTTTCCACGGAAGTTCCTTTTCAAATCTTAGTGATTTTAGCATCCAAAGTTGTCTAAGTATATGCTTAGACTTGATTCGCTGTTAAGACTCGACTTATTCTGAAAGATGGGTCATGACACCTTTAGAAGGTAATTTCTGCATCTCGATATTATCCTGTGATCACAATAAACAGTTATTTGCTCACCCTAAGAACTTGTTGCTCGCAATGTTGACTGACCCACAAAATCACTTTCGTGAGTTAGCTGCGGGTCGTATTTTGAAAGCTCACATAATCACACGAAGGAAACTAAGGCTTTTTCAAGCTTCCACATAAACCTGGAAGCATCATCATGTATTTATTTATTTAATTGATTGGCAGCAATATGTTACCAAGTCACCGGTTCTCAAGGGTGTAAGTGACTATGATTTGCAATCAATTAGTGTGAAAATTGGTGAAAAACAATTGCCTCTGCTTCTCCTGCTATGTCATACACAAGCAGTTGAAAGGGCAATTTAGACTGGGACAGAAGCATCAAGCACTGCACCAAATCTGCAATATTAATCTTTATCAAGGCTCAGATAGAGTTTTGTAAAGATTTTAAGAAATTCGACAGTGATTTTTCAGTATAATAAAAATATTAATATTGAGACGTTTAACTATTTTTCTGTCTTTCTGTTTTCATAATAACAAAGAATATGCTTAATAAATGAGTTTATAAAAAAATAGAACATGTTAACAACATTGGAGGTTTTTAAGTGGAATTTTCCGACAGCATTTTTTTTCTCAATTATGTTTAATTTCAAAACCAATCCGGAGGCAGAAGATGATATTCAATAAATACCATTTTTCATGTGTGTAATAAAGAGGTAATAAAGAGATAGCACCCTTTTATCACTATTACTCATCAAAATCAGCCACTTTTTTTTCTTCATACAAGAATGACCCACCCTACTGATTATACGGGTTAAAAGGGAGGCATAAGACTGATGATCATAATGATGGGCAGGCGTTTGACCATAGCTCCACAGGTTTGGAATGATCTTCCCCGAAGGTCTTCCCGCCGGGCTGAAAGAGGAAAATATTTAAAAAAAAAAAACATTTTGGCGGGAAGAGAACTGGCCATGACCAACGAGATCATAAATTAAGAAAAAAATTGGCGGGAATGTCGATTTCTTACTTAGCAGGCAGTAGAATACCTACACAAATAATTTTCCGAGTTACTTATCTGGCACAAAAAATTTGAGAGTTAATTACACAATCAGTAGCAAAAATTACGACACTCGATATGGACTTCAACGATGTAAATACTACGGTGGACAAAATTAACAATGAAATAATAAAACTGAAGGAAAAAGTGTGTGAAGCGCACCAAAAAATTTATGCGTTGAAGGTAAGATAAGATGAACTTATTCACAAAAGAGGAAACTTACAAAGAATATGTAGGTACTAATTAGAAAAACAAATCTCTTAAAAGTAAACTATGATTCAATGTATAACACGTGTGTATGACGTTGCTTAATTCGGTGAACAGAAATTTGTCACCGACTCGCACTTGGCCATTATTTATTATTTGTTGTTTTACTTTAGAGTGTGTACTATAACCATGCCAAGTTTGACGCTTGTACGTATTGCCGTTTTTACATTCGAGCATTTTTTTTCTTTATTATTTCATAATCAATCTGCCGTAACATTACATATTCTGTGAAAATATCAACTATAGTCACCGCTTTACCAACTGAGTCGTCGAGCAATAAACGTCATACCATAAGACCTGTAAGTGCGAGCGAGATGAGATGAGCAATGATTTATGACCTGACTACCTAAAATAAACAGGGTATGTTTTGATGGAAAACGATATTTACGAAGTCCTCCGAATAAAGCATTTGACCCTAAGAACACAAAAGTGAAATTAAAGCATGGTGGGGGAAATGTGAAAATTTAGGGGTGCTTTTATGGATATGGTGTTAGCCCTGTTAAGCTGATAGAAGGAAATATGGATCAATTCCAATACAAAAATATACTGGAAGAAACAATGTTACCTGGAGACGTCTTCAGGTTATTTGGACATTCCAGCACGACAATGATCCATAGCATATTGCACGCACCGTTAAAGAATTTCTCACAATACATCGCAATCAGTTTCTGTCTTAGATTGACCAGCTAACAGCCCAGATCTAAACCCAATACAGCATTTTTGGTATGAAGTCAAGAAAAGGTTTCTATTCGACAGTGCAGCAATTTAAGAGAGCTGTACGACGTTTTCTTAGAATAATTGAACTAAGGTAGAGTTACAAAATTGCAAAAATTTATAGGAGTCAATCCATCGCCGGTGTAAACCAGTAATTAAGAGCCGTGGACATGCTAATAACTATTAATTTTAGTTTAAAATGTATTAAATTGCTTTTTTCTTTACGTACTTCGCATTAATGTAATTTATTTAATATAAGATTCATAAAAAACAACTCTCAGGCAGTTTAATAAATCGTTCTTAATTATTTGTCCAGCTTCATTGCTATTTGAATTTGGTATTATAGAGAATAAATAAAATTTGTGAATTAAATAGTTAGCGGTTTTAATTCTATATTCCTGATCCCGTTTGCTCTATTCATGTGGCTATTTCATAACATAACTACTTAGTTACTTCTAAGAAGGAACACAACTACACATGACATGATTTAGATTAAAAAAAAAAATTGGAACATCAAATCGTTCTTAATTATATGACCACCATTGTATGTCACGTCTTTGTTGACTACAAAATAATATTATTTTGATGATGATGATTGTACTACGATATTTTTACCTGATTATGAGTACATTCTATGATTCCAATTATTATTTTAAAAGCTTTAATTCCGCTCTGAGACATCCTATGATAAAAAGTATCATACGGATTTGAACAGCTCAATGCTGTACTTAAATACTTTCAATGCACTCATTGCAACTAGTTATACTTGTTAGTTTAAAAAAAAACTTCCCATTAAATAAGCGTTCTTAATTATATGACCACCACTGTAATTCATACAATAACGCATTTCCTTTGGAGATGGTACGTATATGAATGCACCTCTACCATTTGCCCAAATATGCCTTACATGGAGACGCAAGAAGCAGTGACGACAAAACTCAGTGTCTTTAATTTTTAGACTGCTCCCAAATAAGACAGAAAATACATACTTGAGATTCTTACATCTTATCAAACAGCACTTACCTAATTTTACTACCAAACGGATTATGAAATGGCTGCAATGAGTGCATTGAGAGCACAGAAAAGAGAAGTAAATAGAACGGAAATGAGAAGGAAAATCTGTCGCCAGGTATTATGACAGAATCTTGCTTGAACATTCTCATGTATGTCAACGCATCGAACTCCGCATCCAAAGAACTTGGACCTTACCTTTTTGGGTTACGTCTCAAAGTTCTTTGTCCGCATCACAGCTGCTAACTGATTTCAAATAACTGACGTTTCGTTAATATGGGTGCAACTGGCTACAAAAAAAATCTTACAAAAATGCCTTGACAGCCGTTCTAATTTAAACAATTATTTTTTTCTTTTCTGTGATTGAAAGTATTTAAGTACAGCTAACGACGCAGTACGTAAAGTATCGCAACAAGTTTGTTGTGAATCGCTGTGAGCTTGTAGGCTGATTCCATACAATTCTATTCGAAAATCGTTAGGTGTTAGTCTGGTCTTAGGTGGCGTTGACAGTAGATTTGATTTGACACTGACAAGTAAAAGAGTGAGACTGATGACTGCAGTGTTACCATGTGAACTTAAAAGTACGGGGAATGAAGTTTTTCAGCAGGTGTTGTCACGAAGTGTCAAGAGATGGCGCTTAATAAAATTTATGAGTTTTAGTTTTGACTATATTTAGAAAGATAATTATGTTTTAATATGAAATTTTGTAGTGATGTATTTTAATTTTACGATTTTGATGATAGTTTTAACAAATAAAATATATTTACATACATTAAATAATTTGCATTGGTTGTAAATATTTTTCATTTAAACCGGCAGACCGGTAAATATATTTACATGACTGCCAACGAAAACTAGAAAACTGTCGTATACAAACAGCTGATACTGTTGGTTTACTTAAAATAGTATACCGTAATTACACAGTTTTACCGACATAATCGCCGTTATTTCTTAGACATTGCCATATTTTTGAACGGAATTACCGTATCCACGTTTTGGATATGGCAACTTTGTTTACTACTGTCTTAGTCAGCTGAATAAGTAGAGTCAATGTCACAACAGAATATTTTCTAATGACTTTTGATAACATCTTAACTTATCGGTATTGAGCGATTTGAGCGCAAGGTTGATTAGTCGTGTTTTACTACACGTTATCAGGATTTTTATTAAATTTATATTTGTGTGTGAAGGGTGTAATTGTACCAATATCAGGGCCGTAAATTTTTCAACGTTATAGAAATATTAAAACCTGAACACTTGGCTTCCAAGGTGAGATAAACAAAGTCGATTAATGAGTGTTGTTTTTTATCTAGGTTGCGAAGCCGGTTTAATTTATAACAATAGATCTAAGTTGTATTGATTTTGGATTATGCTCCTTCATACTTTTTGCTTTCAAATATGTCCCTACTAATTCATAATAAAATCAGATACACGTATAAAAATTATTAACAGTCTGAGCATGTGCTTTGTTAACAGTAGGTACTTATAAAGGCACCTAATGAGAAAATAATTGTGTATGTGGTAAATTATTAATTTTGTTACACAATGCCAGGTATCACTTATCAGTGATACCTGGTTAGTTGAACATACTTAATACATTTGTATTTGGTATAGTAATTAATATAAAAAAAATTACAGATTATTCCTGTGATGGTGAATAAAAAATGTTTATTATAACAAAAAAAATAAGTATTAAGAAAATAAAGCAAATTGCGTAAAAGAATGCGTCCGCTATACTATACTATAATATTGCCCGCTATAGGTAATTAAAAGATGTGCTTAGGATATGATAATGGTAACATAAAATTATGCCTGAAAGTTTTGGTAAATTAATTATAATATTAAATAATATTATTAATTAAAATTCAATACATTTCCGTTAGTTAAATTAATTATAGAAAAATCCAATAATATTTTTTAATTATGATCGTTGTAAAAACTTCTACAAGCAAATCTCACATTTATTATTATTTACATATTTATTTTGATTCTTAAATCTAAGTTTTTTTTTACAATACTTAGGGATAAAAATAAAATTTTATTTAAAAAATAACTAAATCTGTAGTACCGATAACAGCGGGGCAAGGCCCAAGCTACCGGTCAGGTGGTCAGGGCTGCAGAGAGAGGAACGTCCTGACAATGCGTGCTGTGTCCAGATAGACTGCCTTCTGCCCCTGACCCTTATATTATTATTATATGGTAGGGTTTCGTAACCAAAGCCATATTTTTTTTAGAAAAGATAGTAAATACGAGACTTATTAAGTACCTAGAAAAGCACAATCTACTCTCAGATAGACAGTTTGGTTTTAGACGAGGCAGATCAACTGAGGACGCTGCCTCGTTATTGGTCAATCTAGTATCATCATAAATGTTGACAAAGGTGAAAGGTGCATCGGCGCCTTTCTTGATCTAGCAAAAGCTTTTGATTCAATTTCGATTGGATTGCTTTTGAAAAAGTTGGACGCGTCCGGTGTTAGGGGTGTGGCACTGGAGTGGTTCCAAAGTTATTTATCTGGGCGCAGGCAATACGTCAAGGTTTGTGGCCACTCCAGTGATCACTGGAGTGGCCAATCTACCAATCAACTACGGTGTCCCACAGGGCAGTATACTCGGGCCCACTTTGTTCATTTTGTACATTGATGAAATAGTAAACAAACTTTCAAACGCAGAAATCATCACATATGCTGATGACACTGCGATTATTTTTCACGGAGAAACATGAAACCAAGTGTTCAGGTTAGCTGAAAACGGATTGTCTGTACTTGCAAAACGCCTTGATAAAAATTTGCTTACCTTAAATACCAAGAAGTCCAAATACATAGCATTTACTAAAACTTGTTCATCTCGGCCACCAGCTAACTTGCGCCTCAAAATTCATTATTGCTCTTCTGATCCCCAAATTCGATCCCCATTTTGCTCATGCAGCTCTATTGATTGTACCGAAAGCATCAGGTATCTTGGCGTAACCTTAGACGAAAATCTTTCATATAAGCAGCATATAACTGGTGTATCTTCTCGCATACGTAAATTGATTAACATAATGAAAGACCTCCAAGATTGTGCACCTATGCCGCTACTGAAGCAAATTTACTTAGCGCTATGCCAGTCGATAATACTCTATCTCAATCTGGGGTAGTGCTGGTAAAACCATTTTCATGACCGTAGAGAGAGCGCAGCGGGCCTTGATCAAAGTTCTGCTACGGAAACCTTTCCTTTCTCCAACCGACTCAGTTTATGCCGAGTTTAAAGTACTCAAGAGTTCGTCAGCTGTTCGTTTTTAACGCTGTTTTGAAAGCCCACTACAGTTTATAGTCCCGCCAAGATTACGCCGCATTAATGTCTAAGAGAGCAAATAGAGCTTACATACTACCATTACCTCGGATTCGATCGTTAATGGCCTAACGCTGTCCTGCATACTCACTTCCTTGTACATACAATAACGCATATAAGCTTATCAGTGACTGCTCCGACCTAACGAAATATGCCTTAAAGAAAAAAGTAAAGGATTGGCTTTTGAAAATGTCGTACGATGGGACCGAAAATCTCAAATGTAATTTGTATGGAAAATAATTTTAAGGAGGATAGCCCACACACGCTAATGCATACACTGGGATTTTCCCGCGACCCCAGACTCGCTTGAGGTCTGGTGTTTCCCGAAGATATCCCGTAACTTCTCTCCATTTTTAACTTTTAATTTTTGTTTATTTTCAACATGTCTTTATTTTAGGATTAGTTAGGCTATAAGTACTTATGTAGTGCAATGTGTTCGATTTGCTGTGCCAACTTACTCGCATACATAGTTTATTGTTTCTATTAATGTTCGCACCTGAGCCCCAAGATACAGGCCTTGTGCTTAGTTTGGGGCTCACAGCCAAACCTGTTTAGAGATAGTACCCGCTGGTGTCAGTTTAATATTAAATAAGTAGTTTAAGTTTCCAAATTTTAACTGTACTACTTTGTCTTTTTGGTAAATAAATATATTATTTATTTATTTATATAGTTGTAGTGTTCATGGTTCAAGAAATTGTTTTGGTTAGGTATAGGAAAATTGACCCAGAGACCAATATAGGCGTTTGGCGTCTCAAAAATGGTTTCAATGAAATATACGTAATATTTTTTTTTACTGATCTTCGTGGTCTTCTGGTCCAGGTCCTTGGTTCTTGTCGGAACTAATTGTCGCACTAAAAATAACATTATTTTATACTTTTAACTACCAAATAAACAATCGTATTTCCGCACTCCGGAGTAGGTAACCTATGTGGTTGGATACTATCACAACTAAGATAATAGTATGTAACAGAATATAGTTACTGATTATATATGTCTTACAATAAGTTAAATTGCAGCGCCCTAACAGGGTTTTTGTACCGACGTGTAGTTTTAAGGACCTCATGTAATGTGTACACTGGCAAATTAAACAATAAATAAACAAATATAATTCTGATCACTTTGCATAATAAACATATAGGTACGAGTACGTTCTCTAAAAAACTATTGTTTTTCCATGCGACTTACATAAAAAAAAACAATTAAAGTACGTGCATTTACAAGGTTCACCGAGGGCGTTACTTTTTGGTTATAGCGACGTCAAACTTACGTCCCTTGAATTAAAAGCATACTTTCGTAGGAAATCCATTCGGCAATAAAGACTTCCGAAATAGCGTCGATTTCGGGTTTAGCGACTAGTTTTTATGAACCATTTGTGACAGATTCCTAGAAATCCCTTGCAGATATTGTGACTTTGTCTGCAGGCAAAGGCTCATTTATAAAATTATTACCGTCTTACCACAAAAAATATTTAAAACAACGCATAGACAGCTGTTTAGCTAGACAGTGTCTAAAAGTTAAATATCGAGTTTTATTTCTCCTACTACAAAACCATATTTAACATGTGTTTTCCTAAACACAGCCTAACTTGATGCATATTTTTTACTCACTTAATGGGAGTTTGCTGGAGTATCCCATTAGCACCAGCAAACTCCCTACCCCCAACCCAACAAATTTGATTTTACTATATTCACTATAAGTTCCAAATGTTCCAACAATAGTTTCCGGTATTTCACTCACATTATTTGCCATCATTGTTTGTTTTGTACACTATTTTGTCCGTTTTTAATTTTTACTTTTCACTCATTTATTGTTCATAGTGGAGGTGAGTTTTTCAATCCCACTTCTGATCACAGAAGGGGAGATAAATAAATCAACAATTTATATATTTTTACGTCTATTCAGGTCAATAGCATAGGGCGGATTGACCAGTGCCCAGTGCCTACCAAAGTTCACCAAACATGTCATTTATTTATATTAATTATAACTAATAGTATAGCGAGAGACCGGAGACAGTGGCATAAACAAAGAGAGGCGTATACCCAGCTTGGGTCCGTCAGGGCTGATAATGATGATAACTAATAGTAACTACTAAGTATTCCATTATTACATACTAATTATGACTTACTTCATGGCGCAGAGCGCTGTCAATACTAAGTATAACATATTTTAAGGCCCAGGTCGCTGTCACACGTGGATTTTAAGACATTAGGTATTCAATAGTCTCTATTTCTCGAAACGTAAGAAACGAAACCCAACAAGTTTCGGAAAAAAAACCGGGCCAATCATTCTAAATCACTTTTCTAGCCTTAGATTAGAGCTTGAGTGTTTTTTCAATTTTAATATATTTTTTCAAATACTGATATTTTTTGTAATGTTACTTAGTGATGATAAAAAATCTTAGAAATGTCTGCAACCAAAACATCTGCTGTTCTGATCTAATCTGCTGCTGCTGTTGTTCTTTAAAATTATTATTAGTTTATTTTTAATTATTTCATTTGAGCATTAAACCTATGTTTTATTTCCAGGTAGCACACAATGTCTTCAAAAATTCAAGTGAATAAAAAGCTCTTGCCCATCAAGGGCCACTACTTCTTCTTCAATGCAGGTACTCTCATAGTGACGACATTCATCGTCAGTATTAACTTCGGAATTACTTAGAAAATTCAGGAGTTAATAAGTACTAGCTGCGTTCCGCGGTTTCACCCGTTGACAATTCCCTCTACAGACGGACGGACACGATCTTTAACAAGGGTTTCTTCTTGTTGTACCTACTAGGAAACTATAAAAAGATTTGAACTCGGTATAGGGTCGGGTGTTAAATTTAAAGCTGGTTAATGGATCAAACATATTTTTTATGTAATTTTATATATCAAAAAATATATTGCATATGGGTTGCAAAGTAAATTTCAGTCGAAGATATTTTATGTCGGAATCGTCAGAGTCGACGGAGCGGGATGAGCTCCTGGCCGTCGAACTGAATAGGAAGGTCCTGGACTCGGTGACCATCATTGAGTCGGTGGCCACGAAGTACAAAAACATCAAGGGCACATTTGTGCGTGCTCTAAAAGACGCAGCTGCCTCTATTAGAGAGGCAGTAGAGGACCTTCGCATGAGGTTCTCATCGGATGAAAACAGGAGGCTGCAGGCTGCCAACGCACGCCTGCACGACGAGGTCAAGGAGCTCTGGATGGAAATGGTGGAGCTCCGTAAAGATTTTATGCAAGCTGCCCCCTGAGCAATCATTGCTTGGCAGGGCTGAGGCGCCGGGGCCTCAAAGCGAGGACCTGGCGCAGAGCATCCTGCGACGGGTTGGTTGGAGGAATAATGAATGCGCGACTCGAGGCTCTGGAGAAGCGCCTCCTGCCCGAGTCACGCACTCGCCCTCCGCTCGCAGCCGACCGCCGGAAGCCCACGCAGCCCAGCTCGTCGGGTATGCCGCCGGTCTTGGATGAGACGCAGCTCTCTCCCTCTGAAACCCGCAAGGGTAAAAAGGGGAAGAAGGGCAAAACCGGATTGGACAACGTGGCTAAGGGCAAAAGACCCGTGACGGCCAACAGTGGAAGAGACTCGCCCCAATCGGCCAAGGTCCGAAAGCGAAATCCCCAAGCGAGAGCCGTACAGACACGCCGCGCCTCCAAAGAGACAGTACAGAAGGTTAGGTTATAATTTAGGTTCATAAGATAACAACTCATTAACTATAACATATACATATGTAATATTTTATTGAAAGGAACTTGACACATTTTATTAGCTTTCAAAAATAGTCTAAATAAAGTGCCCGGGCGCCATCTTTGATGGGGGGTAGCTCCCCCCTCCACCACTTTGGCACTCTACGACCGAAAAGTGTTCCTGACACCACAAGAAATCCAACGACACCAATCGCAGGCAAATCCCAGAAGTGCAAATGAAAATCGATTTCAACAGAAGCCGTGAATTTTTATATTTTGACGTAAATAAATTTACACATGAATCTTCAACGAAAAAGCAGTTGTTTTCAAGACAACAAAAAATAAACATAGCTAAACTAAATTACTATGCTTTGTTAAATGACCAAAATAAACATAATTCAAATAGTCATCATGATTGACACGGATAATGACAACAGTTTAAACTACCATGTCTGACAACAGGGAAGTCTTGTCATGTTACGATAAAATTAAAAACGTACAAGGCCCCCCTAGCAACAAAGATATAAATAGGAGTAAAAATAAAACTATTAACATACTATACCAAAATATAAATCGATTAATAGGTAAACTTTTAGAATTAGAAATATATTTAGAAAGCTTTAATCATGATGTGCTGTGCATAACTGAAACATGGTTGTCAAAATCTACAATGATTTTTTGTCACCGTAATTATAATATAGGTAGCGTTTTTTACAGAAAAAAAGGCAAAGGTGGAGAATGTATAGTTTTTGTTAAACAAAATGTCAAATTTAAAACGCGTAAAGATATTGAAAAATTCACTCACGAGTGTCATTGTGAACTCGCATGTGTAGAGCTAAATATGTAATTTTATGTGTGAATAAACCACCTAGCGCTGACATAAAGACTTTCTTAACAGTTCTGGAAGAAGCGTTGTTTCGCATCACTAAACAAAATAAGCCAATTGTTATGTGTGGTGATTTTAATATTGATAGTCTTGTAGATTCATCCAATAGAAATAAAATATCATTATTATGCCTATCATTTAGTCTTATGGAAGTATTTGTTGAGCCAACGAGGATTGCCACAACTACGAAAGGTACTTCTGCGACTTGCATTGACAATATCTTTGTTAGTTGCAAATACCTGCAGTGTGAAATTTTGGATCGTCTAAGATCAGACCATAGAGGGCTTAGTATTACTTTACCTACAAACACGAAACGAACTGAAGAATTAATGACGGTCAGACCTATTACGCGGACGCGTATAGAATCGTTACAAACTGCAATTGATAACTACTTTTCAAGCCCTAATTTTAATTTTGACATGATATTTGATAATTTTGATATGATATTTGATAATCCTGACCATAGTTATAATTTATTATCTAATATGTTCCATAATGAATTCAATACAATTTTCCAAACCAAAGAAATTAATGCTAATGCTAAGCCCAAATTTGCTGAGTGGGCTACTCCTGGACTGTTTATAAGTAGAAATATTTTATATAGTTTATACGAGTTAAAGGCATATTGCACTGATGCAGCTACCATAAACTACGTTAAGCAGTATTCGAATATATTCAAAAATGCTTATGTTTATGCGAAGGCTATTTTTATTAGAGTTAAGATAAAAACATCAGAAAATATTATTAAAACTGCTTGGAATGTAATTAATAAAGAAACAGGAAAATCCTGTGTCCACGTAAAGTTTGATAAATTGAAAGTTAATAATAATATTGTTACCGATAAAGCTGATATCTCAAATGCTTATGAATCGTACTTTGCTAATATACCAATAGAGACAACAAAACACATCAAATCCTCACCATTACTAGCAGTAGAAATGTTAAAGGAAAATGTTGACATTCCTACAACAAAATTTACCTTCCATGAAATTACTGCACATACTATCATAAAAACTTTTAAAGATATAAAAATTAAGAAAACAGAAGATCTATGGGGCTTATCAGTAAAGGTAGTTGAAAGCTTAGTCGTAAGGATTGCCCCTTACCTTGCCTCATTATTCAATTCAAGCGTAAAAAATGGTATACAGTAGAATTCATTTATAACGACGTCGCTTATAACGACTAACCGTTTTTAGCGTCGATATTATTTACTCAAGTTCGGTTCAATAGTTAGATACTGAGAAAATGTAACCGTTTAGTGCGACTCCGGTTTGAGCGACAAACCGTTTATATCGACCATTTTTTACGATAATTCGTCCGTTTAATACGACGCGCCGTGTTTTGTTTCAATTTAGGTAACAAATGACCAATACCTCGGCCCCCTCACTTTCCCCGCGCGCTTCACCGTTCAATTCTCATTATTGGCGCGCGTAAATCACAGTAAGTGTTTGTCACCTGTTATGACAAGTTCATAAAGCGCCATAAAATGAGTTCTGTGAAGAGAAATTGTTTTACAATTGAAGAAAAGAGTGCAATATTACACAGGTTAGAAGCTGGTGAATCAAACGCGACCCTCGCAAAGGAATTTGGCGAATCTCATTCTACAATATCAACAATAAAGAAGAATAAATACAAGATCGAGCCGCTATTTAATGCCAATGTTTTGAAATGCAAACGTGTAAGAACTTCTACTCATGAGCAGTTGGATAAGGCATTGTTACAGAATAATTAAAATAAACATATGTAACTGATTCCTACAACATGTTTTATTTACCTAAATAGGAAAATCAAACTTTCGCACTTATTATACATAATTACATACATATGTAAATATCCGTTTTATACGTCATCCGGTTAGTACGACATAATATCGCCGGTCCCTTGAAGGTCGTTATATCCGGATTCTACTGTATTTCCAAATTTAATGAAACATAGCAAAGTTGTGCCTTTGTTTAAATTTGTTTAATCCGGTGAAAAAGACAATCCAGGAAATTACAGACCAGTATTGATATCATCCTGTATTAGCAAAATATTCGAGAGTCTCATGCTAAACCAACTTGTTTCATATTTTAACCTAAACAACTTATTAAATAATCAACAATTCGGTTTTACGAAAGGAAAATCAACTACTGGTGCAGGGGTCATGTTAACTAAGTATATAATTGAAGCGTGGGAGGATTGCCATGATGCTATATGTGTGTTTTGTGATTTGTCAAAGGCATTTGACTGTGTTCATCACCAAACTCTTTTGAATAAATTGTCATTTTACGGGGTTACTGGATCAGCTTTGGAACTTATTTCTACATATCTGAAAGACCGTGTACAAATTGTAGAAATTGATGGAGTGAAATCACAAGGGTCTCCTATAAAATTGGAGTACCTCAGGGATCCATCCTTGGACCTTTTCTTTTTTTTATCTATGCGAATGATCTTCCATGATTCAGAAAATAATGAATACTGAAATTGTACTCTTTGCTGATGATACCTCACTCTTATTCAAATCAATGAGAGGACTTACAGATGTATCTTTTATAAATGAAATTCTGAAAAGTTTGTGTAATTGGTTTGATGCGAATAATTTAGTCTTAAATCCTGCAAAAACAAAATGCATTATTTTCCCTTCCTAACGTACTAAACACCAATCTAAAAATTGCACTGAAGGACGAAACAATAAAACCAGTGGATGATACAGTATTTTTAGGCATCACAGTAGATGCCAAGCTCTAATGGGGTCCACATATTAACAAACTGGCGGGCAAACTTAGTTCGGCTGCTCATGCAGTTCGTCAAATTAGCAGATGTGGCGACTGCTAGGCTTGTATACTTTGGATACTTCCATAGCGTGATGTCGTATGGAGTATTATTATGGAGATCGGCCGCGGACGTAGATACAATTTTTGTATTGCAAAAAAGAGCAATTCAAAATAGGTCTTAAATTATAAATAGCACATTTATAATTTAAGACCTATCTTAACCATGCCGTCTCTTTACATCTACGAATGTATTATGTATGCCAGAAAGAATCTATGTAGCACTAATAAACAGCCTGAAGCTTCACACTATAAACACAGACTCGTATTTCCTAGGTGTAGGCTTCAAAAAACAAACAAATCCTTTCTTAGAAACAGTGTGCGTTTTTACAATGTCATTCCAGAACAGTTATTAGGTCTCAACGAAAGTAAATTTAAAAATACTATTAAGAATTATTTGATGAGCCAAGCATACTACTCTGAAGATATGTTTATTAAAGACAGAGTACAATGGAAAAAATCTGTATCAAAATCAATACAGAAGAATTTGCCTTTAGAATTAGAATAATAGCCTGACATAGTTTTCAATTTCAATTATCACTTAATACTTAATGTAATGTACTTAATTATTACTTGATGTATTTTTTTTTTTTTATTAATCTTACAAGCCTCTTTACAACTGCAAAATGATTGGCAAGGCCATTTTACAGCCGATAATGTGTACCTATATTGTATAATTGTGTCATTTTAATTTTAAATTGTAATTTTTATCCTGTAATTGACGTCGTCAAGTGTATATTAGTATACCTAAGACCCAAAATAAATGAATTGAATTGATTTCTAGAGCACTTTTGCTCAAATCTGAACTGTATATATAATAATAATGTATAATAATAAATTTGCTGTGATGCTGTGGAGGCCACTGAGACCACTGTGGCCTCACCCGCCCCGCCGCCGTCACAGAATGAAGCACGGCGGCAGATGCCCGAAGCTGAGACCGCCGTGCTCCGCCTCCCCATAGTTACCGCCGGTGCCCTTTCCCCAGTGCCCCCCATTTCTCTTTCCCCCCCGCTCCTTACCCCTCCCATGCCTCCACCTGGAATCCCCACTTGGGTCAGTGAGTTGGCGAGGCGCAGCGAAGCTGGCCAGATCAATACCGCCCCATCATCCTCCGCCCAGACCGACCCCCCTCTCGTTGCCGACGAGGATAAGGATGAGAGGATGGGACACCAGTGTGTGTTGTGCGGGGCAATGATACGGGGCCCCAACATCCTGAGGCACATCAGGCGGGCGCACAAGGGGTACAGGGTGGACAGAAAGGCAGAAAATTATCCAAGAGAGTATTATATTAAAACTAGCCGCCCACTAACAATCTGTCCCCCTGTACACCGCCCCCCCAGGACAAATATCCGCGGGATAAAGGGGGTGTCGCTTAAGTTCCTGGGGTATGATGACTAATTTCATGATTTATTTGAATATTAAACATATATTATATTCTTTCCTAGTTTTACTTTAATTTTTTTTTTTTTTTTTTTATTTATTTATTTGCGGGCTAAAATAGGAATATAAAAGGGCAGGGGCGGCTTTATGGCGAGCCGTCGGTGAGTGGCGACACCGCGTACCCCGATTCCATGGGTCTAAAACCCCAGAGACCCTGACCCCTGGCTTGCCTTAATCGGCCGTCTGGGGGTGGAAACCGCAAGAGCTAAGAACCTAAGCTCCAGGGTGGAAGTGTTAAAGGGCATAACGCCGCGAGTAGCTCTTAGTGAAAGTGCAGCACACCTCTCGACACCCTAAGCCACCCACGCCAATGTTGCCCCTCCGGTGCCAATATGCGGCAGCCATTATGGGGGGCCCATTTAGTGGGTGGCAAGTCATCACCTGCCTTAGCATTTTGAAATGAGGCATTATTGGCAGGTGCCGTACCTCATACCATAGATCTGTTAACCCATCCACAAGTTGTTCACCTCAATAGCCCAGACTTTTAATATCCTATACTATACAATAGTTTAATATTTCATTTTATACACATCACATAATTGTATTTTTATATTCAACGGGGCCTCTTGGTGTTGGCTTCGGCTCCACCAATGCCTACCAAATGTCCGGGCTAGACCCGTGTTTATATTGAAATAATGTATAATAATATATCTACTTTCAGAATAGTCCTATAGAAATCGGTTAGTAGTTTGGTTTTTAAATCAAGATAAATGGAAAAACTATGTAAACGAAATTGCGTATTTACTCATTTTGAGGTCGATTTTTAAAATTGATAATTATTTTTTCATCGGCCGCAGTTCCTGAATTATTAGGTATCAAACCCACGCCTGCGGCACGGAAGTTGATCTAACCAACCAAGGTATCATCGCAACTATATTTATTTATTTATTTATATACGTTTAAAGTTTGATTCAAGATGATGATACGAGCAAACTATACGAGAGAATTAAAATTGTAGTAGTATGTCCATACAAAGCAGCTGGTGACTAAGACAAAACCAAACCCGTGTTTGATTTTTCTTCTTTATTTTGCTTCTTCTCTACGCTTTGAATGTTGGCTCTACTCCTTGAAACATGACACCAGATATTTTTTTCCAGGCACTGCTCCTCTGGTTCCATACCTGTCAACATACGCTCGACAACTGGGGTTTTCTTCGACAACTGTGGGATTAATATACACAGTTTTACCCTTGTTCGGACTAGTTGCTAAACCTCTATTCGGTGTAATAGCAGACAGGTAAATGCCAACATACTACAATATTATTTGCACAAAATTACCGTTTTCTTTCGAGATAAAAATATTTTGAGTAAAATAGAGAGGAAGATAATAAGGTAAAGATTTTAGAGCCCCCGATGATCTTGCAAGTTTATTCCCTAACACTTTTTCATGGCATGCACATTGCCATCGTCAAATGACTGAAGGTATTGATAAGCAAGACTGTGGTTTACGGTTCTACAATAATAGGTACTTCTTTATACGTATCTACAATTGAATAATTTTATTAGTAATTAAAGAATTGCACGTTAATAATAAAAAGACATAAATGACATTAACCAACATGCACTGGGCTAGCATGGTCGATTAGGGCCCTCTCTCTATGAGAAGGCCTGTCCCAGCAGTGGGAAGATGATAGTCTGAAATGGCGTCAAGAATATAATTATTTACATGGATATACTTATAAATCTAAACACAATCAACAAAATTGACAAAAATAAATTAATCGTAAAAAATAGATACTCGTAGTTTATGGTGCGGCGGGATGGGATATTTTTTTTTAATGTTGATCCCTTCAATCAATAAGTTGATATGATGACAATGATGAATGAAAACATTGTAGTCACAAATAGGGGGAAAGAAACCCCTAAGTAGAAAGTAATCAGAATGTTATCTCGACTGTATCTTTATGAAGAGCTAGATAAACGGCCTCGCATTACATTAAGCTCGGTCTTCGGCCTTGCAAGTATCAGGCTCGGCCTTCGGATCGTCTCGTATCAGTCGATTGGCCTCATAAGCATCGTGATCGTGAGTCAATAACGTTGCTCTAGAGTGAAAACCACGAATTGGCAAAAGTAGCGTAAGACGCCCTGAGAGTCGATGGAGTGACAATAATATAGGTACGCAAACAGTATAGTAGTGGCTAGAAGCGAAAATTCGAAGATAGGATAGAGCGGCGCGCCTTGCGCGAGGATGCCTATAGGTGAACTATAATAGACTGATTATGATCATGATAAGTATAGGTAAGTAGTAGGTAAATTTTATAATGCTGAAACATTAATCAACAATAATATCGGGTTATAAAATTATATGCTCCGCTTTTAATTCTTTATCCATTTACTGCTACGTTGTCATTCGATCTACGACTGCTTATCAAAATCTTGCACTTAGGTATGAGTATACATTAGAATTTATGATCCGACATGTCCAATCAAATACCTAAGTAGGTAGGTACTCTAAGTAGTACCTGCCTACCTACGCATTAATTTCTCTTGTGATGTGGCAACAGAAAAATATTGGCGTTTTAGTATCATAGCTGACATCTAAATACACGAATATTATAAAGAGGAAGGTAAACTTGTTGGTTGTGTTTTTGTGATCTTGTACGTGGCAAAACGTATGTTCCACGTAGGTATTTTTTATTTTATTTTATTTATTTAACAAAATCCACAGCCCTTTAAAAACTTAACAATAAACTAAGAACTTAACTTACGGCCAATAATGGATTTACATTATATTACTAATCTAATTAATACCTACAGTCGTATATTATAATCAATTTATGGATAATTTTGATTTTAGATTGGTTTCAAATGTTGTTTTTCGTATTTTCCATTTTATCGGTTTTGTTGTAAATAAACGCTTTGTTCATAGGGTTAACACAAAAATATAGGTAGACATGTAACACGAGATGATTGATTCTTAACATTGCGTAGATTTTAGTACATAGATACCTAGGGGCAATATGCCTCAGGTATACTAAAATTTTCAGTTTTTTTACATCTACGATATAATCTAATTTACCTGACTGAAACTGACCTGACTGACTTAGACTTGAGATTTAACAAACAACTTTCCTACTACCAGATATCCGGAAGTCCTATAAGCCACATATTCGACTGAAAATTACTGCGGAGCGTGTGCTATAACGTCGCAGATTTGACAAACAGTCGATAGAGCGGTTTTGAGTTGGGTAAATTCGGACATGGTGGTGCATGATTATGAGAGAAATGAACCGTTGTTCAAGAGAGCTTTGAATCTTGCTTCAAATAGCCCATTTGTTATATAAGTTACTTATCAATTATGACCAACCTTTGTAATCGTCTCAGTGCTAACGGCATGAAAATTACTGAACATCAGTATCATTATAATTAGTTTCTTAAAAATCCAGTATCCATCCGGATAACAAAACGAGGTCGGATACAGGCCAGTAAAGTTGCCGGATATACGTTTCATCTCTAACGTAGACAAGACAGTATCAATTCTGTCATCTCTAACGTAGACGGTATCAATTCTGTTATCAATTTTACAAACGACTTTGTTTGTAACAGATCTTAAATTGTGTTTGACCCATATTACGATGTCAAATTCTTACACAGAATCGGTCTGCTTTTAGTAGGTAACTGATTATATTAGTTTTTTTATGACATTGGTGGCAAGCAAGCTGACGGCCGCCTGATGGTAAGCGATTACCGTCGCGTATGGATACCTGTAACACCAGAGGCATTACAGATATGTCGCCGACCTTTACAGACTTCATAAACAAATTAACTCTATTATGTTTTAACGTTAAAATTAAATTGCTTGTTTGGATTACAGTCTCTGTAACGCCTATACTTATTTATACTCATATACCTACCTAATTATTTCGATTAAGGACGTGTAGATATGGTCTATTTTATTACATTAGCATAGTATATTTCTATAATAATTGTTTTGATTTTCCAGGTTCAAAATACAAAAGTCTCTCTTCATATTATTTCAAATAGTGACTATTGTAAGCTTCTCGGCCATATATTTCATACCGGGAGAAAAGGCAGTGATGACTGTGGGTTTGGACTGCGACTATGGATTTACGGTGTTGAGAAGTTGCTACGACGAATTAGGTACCGCAGAGTTATGCAAGGTGACCACGTTGCAAAACAACATCAATACGGCAATGTGTGAAGTAAGCATATTATATTGAAGTAGATAGTTTTCTATTCAAAAATCAATGGTAGTATAACAGCTTCGATCTTTTTTTTTCAACGGTGTTCATCAATGTCGATATAACCACTTGACTTGATCATTCCCTAGCGCGATCAAACAGTACTTACAAATTGCAAATTATTGCCCCCCGCAACCGACGTGGCGTACTCGTGCAGAAGCTAATTTCGACATCATGCGTGATCAATTTGAGAGCCCGACGTTTGGCTACCTACTTTTATGCCAAATTTCACCCGAATACTTTCGTGGATGTTTAACGCAGTATTTGTCTATGCCATGTGACTTTTAACGAGTCCCGTCATAAAATAATAGATTATGATTTCAGCATTGACCAATAAAAGGCTGACGAAATGATCTGCTATGAATGATATTTATTTTTCAGATGACCTGTAACATATCCTCGCCGAAAATGTGGGAGACTGTTTGCGACCGTTGGCACATACCAAAGTACTGCTCCAGTAACACGGACAACATAGAATTCACAACATATCTGGATAAGGTGACCAGGAAAGATGACTGTGGATATATTGCGGCTACCAAGGTCACATTAGACGGTGAGACTATTATAGTCGATAAATAAATAATTGTCAAGTAGTATTGACCATTACCCGCTTTTAACGGCCGTCGAAGAAGGGAACTAAAGACGGAAAATTAAAAAAAAAACGGACAAGTACGATAAAGTATCACACAATAAAGTGGCAACTGGACAGTGACGTAATTGAGTGTCAACTCCCAGAACGCTAGACCTTGTTTTCTTGGATCATGCCGTAACTTATCTCCGCTCAAATTCAAATTATACGATGAAATCTCGTATAATTTCCACGGCATTTAGCGTACATTTTTCACGCCCTCATTAAATCTGAAATAATTGGCATCAAGTTGGAGCAACAGGTTGTGATTAATGATATGTAACATTTTAATTTGGTTTTAAACAGACAGTCTCTTTGACATGTTTGATAGTGTATTGATATTTACTGAGCCAGTTGGATGGTTTTGGTGACTTTATTGCGCCATTTTGTTTTATTTATTCAGTATGCAATTTAATGCAGTTTGATTTCATCTCTACTTATTTGTAGATATGATTTGTTTTTTAATTTGAGCAATTACTTCTTAAGTTTTAGCGATAATTAAACATTGAAATTAAACACTTTATCGGATTGTATAATACTTGTTTCTAGATTGTACTGGCAGTGGCGGCATAACAAAGGGAGTACGAATCAGAATGTAGTAATTTTAAAAGAAATAACAAAAATTCTAATAATATAAATCGATAGAAAACAAAATTTGCCGTTCAATGGTTTATATTTTATGAAACTCTATATTTGGGATCCAACCATTATTTTTGAAGTGAAAACTGCTTTAGGCACGTTGGGCACTTTTTGGGATGGAGAAAACCCATTGAACTCGTGTGACCGTCACGCTCGGATACTCGTTCGGGTAAAGTCTTGATGAAGTTTTAATTTCTGTCGTGTGGACTTAAGCACACACTTTTTTATGCACCCCCATGAATATGGGTATCAAATAAAAAGGTTTACTGAGAATACAAAAACTAAAATAACGTCCCACTAAATTCAATATGGCGGACGCATAAAAGCATGTTTTAAAAAAGTATTTTATTTTTAATTATTTGTTTTATTTCATTATTTTTGTTTTCTCCAGGCTACTCATATACGCCGGGCTGCCGCACTGGTGAGGACTATATCGACATAGATGAGCCTTGCGGGATGCACTGTGTGAATGCACAGCTGACCGAGGCACTCGGCGGTGGATACATCAACATGACGTGTGTCGACGACATGCTCAACTACCGCACTTGCGCTAATGATACCCAAATAGAGATGTTGTCAAATGTATCTTTGCACGGTAGCAGTTGTGAGGTACCTAGCGCTTATTTAACGAAGTACAACTATAAAATACTGATCACCGTGACAATTGTGTTTAGTGGATTGAGGGCCGGTCTCCGGGCTTAGCGCCTTGAAAAAAAAAGACTGCTTTTTGCAAAGCAAATTCTTCTATACCCACGACCACGGAACGGAAATGGTTTGTTCATGTCTATATGTCTGTTACCATTTTTCTCCAAAAAGGCTGCACTGAATTTATTTGAAAGCAGGTTTGCGATGTTTCGTAGCATCATAAATAGATTAAACATATTTCATCACAACCGCTCCAACCGGCGCTTTTGGAGATCGATGTGGGAGGCCTATGTCCAGCAGTGGACGTCCTATGACTGAAATTATGATGATGATGATTTCATCACAATCTGTCCAGAGGATCAAACGTTGCGAACTCTTTTCCGAATGAGCAGCTTTCCATTAGGCATTGTCAGTTTAGTTCTTTGATCGTCAAGAGGTGGCACTCGCGTAGCTTTTGGTATTTACTTTTTAAACTTTATTGTGACAGTGAAGAACTTTATTAAGCCAGCGTAAAAAGTAAAATAAAATACAAAATCGTGTAAAATTATGTAATATAAAATTGCCTTTCAGTACATGCAATTTCCAGGTTGTTACGAGCTTTCATTAGAGCATAAAACGAAAAAAATAAACTGAATCGACTTTGATTCAGATTTTTTTTTGATCGAGGAAATTTTATTCTATCGTGTTTTGAACCAAATCATAAACTCAAACACAGATGTATCTGTGACATGTATTTTTTTTCAGCACAAATATTGTAATTTAACTGAATAAAATTGATTTAAAACTGTCAAATTTGCTATAACCGGCCGTTAAAAAACGAATGACAGAAATGTGTGTCATGTCTCGTCATGGACATGAAAGAAATGGATTTGACTTTGTTAAGAAGGCACTTAGGACGAGATCCTGATATTTAAAGATAAAGATTAAGATTATTTATTTGCACAAAACACGAGTAAATCATACACACATTTATAAACGCATGCACACTAGGTGGGTTAAAGTCACTTTGAATCATGTTTTGCCTAGTTTGTAGGCGTACAAATCTAGAGAGATGGTATAAAAATACCGTAAGAATTATTTGTATAAAAAAGTATTGATTAAATTAACTGTCTAAATAATTTCAAAAGTTCAGATATGATTTTAGTAATTCAAATAGTTAACAGATAGACATTACTATAATTGTATGATAAACAAATTGACCTACTGCAGTCACTACTAAAATTTATCATTTATAAAATCACTAACTTTGTAATAACTTTCTCTTAAATTTCTCGACTAAAAGTTTTTTTAGTTTTGTTTTAAATTGACTATATTTTAGATCTCTTATTGAAATTGGTACTGTGTTGTAGATAGTCAGTCCCATACACATTACGATATACTGTGGTTCATTAAGGTGGTTTTAGATGGGCGAATAAAACATCTATTTTGGTCTCTACGATTTATTACCGCTAAGTCAGATATTGCCGGGAATAATTCTGGATTAGTTTTTACGAATAAGGCAGTTTCCAATATATAAAGAGACGGAGGCGTAAGAATTTTATGTTTAGTGAAGTAAGGCGTGCAACTAATAGTACTTTCTAATCTAAACATCGATCTGATACAACGTTTTTGCCTTTTAAAAATAATCTCATTGTCTGTTGAGTTACCCCAAAATATGTATAATACCGTATCTGAGGACGATTTCCATGTCATAATGCGATCTTTTTCCCGTTGAGAAAGTCATTGTGCTTATTTCGTAAGATCCTTCATCTACGTTTACACCTGGGAAACGTTCTCCTTCATATATTATAATTACGTAGATTCCCTTTGATAGTTTATTCTTTTTGGACGTAGTTTTTCGAGTGGTACATCCTCGGAGTCAGAGCTGGAATGGTTATCATGTTGTGATTTTCTTAAATTAGCTAAATAGGTCTCATTTGAATAACTCACAGCATAGTTATCACTCTCAGCATAGGGTATTTCCACATCTGTCTCGTCAGATGATGTACCATTAGGTACTTTTGGTTTACTTTTCTCTTTTTCTTAAGTTTCTCTTTTCTTTGCCCGTCGTTCCTTTTCTTCTAATTTCAGCTTTTTTGATTTTCTTTCTTTTTATAGTACTCTATCCACGCCCGACTCGTCACAACAGAAGGTATTTTTTCCTTTAGTCTTCTTTTTTTCCCTTTTTGTGTCTCATCTTCTTCAGGCCAGAATAAATTTCGTTTAAATGGAGATGGTATTATGATATTTTTATTTTTTCAGAGACTTTGTGATTTACTTGGTGTAATTCGGTTTTCTTTCAATGCTCCTACACCAACAGTTACACCAACAGGATTTGATGTAACTGCTTCTCTCCAAGGAGTTTTTTCTACGGCAGATATTATGTCAACTCCCTTGTCATGTGAAGTCTCAGGTGTATGTATTTTTATGGGCGTCTTATCATGTTGTATCACTGAAGGTGAATATCTTGCATCTTCGGCGTCACTGTTTTCGATTCCATGAGATGTTCCAAGATTAGATTCAATCGTAAATATAGATTCAAAGGCATCTTTAATTTCAGGACCTTTCTTTGTTTTAGAGGCATTTATTCCAGAAGTGCAAGGTTCTGCTACTAAAGCATCCAAAAATGTTATAGGGTCAGTTTTTCTAGTAACAGAGCGTGTTGGCGTATGCTCCGGTAGCATGTCATTCGACAAACTTTTAACAGGAGCTTCGTTATCTGCAATCGCAATTTCTTCAAGATCTGGCAATGCAGTTTCTGCAATGGCTGGGTTCATAACATCAGGTGCAAGTAGAATTGTTTCGTTGCATTGATTTGACCCAACTACTGATTGCTTCATACTAGCCCATATGACGTAGAGAGATGTATCGTCTGCTGGTAAGCGTTCTTCTAATTCATGTCTGTCTTTTTAATAGAGCTCTTTGAACAGATCTAGCTTTTCGCACCGAAGCACGGACGTTATTTCCTTTTCAAGTTGTTGAAGCAGGCAATATTTTTGGGAACTTCCTGAAGCTGTAGCATCTTGCCGTGACCGGTGAGTTTTGATTTTTGTTAAATCAACATAGCTTGGGCCAAAAGGACATAAACCAGCGCCACGGAAGCCATTTTTGATTGTATCTTCAGTCAGTGTTTGAAGCGCAGTTTTTAAAACTGGAGCAAAATGTTCCTTTTTTAAATTTTGTCCGAGGTTGCGCATCTTCCAATTTGTTACAGCCTTTTTCCATGATGCTTTTAATGGCCTAAATACAGCCAGGTCCATCGGCTGCATAATGTAAGTGCTGTTGGGGTTTAAAGTGATCACATCTATTCCATTTTCAGTACAAAAATTGGACAAGTGCAGTGTCAAATGCGATTTGTGGCCATCGAGGAAAAATAGCACGGGTGTTTTTATATTTTGCTGCACAAGCCAGGGATGAAAGATGTTGGTTATGTATTCAAAAAATGTATTACCGCACATCCAGCCGGTTTGCGATTTTCCGATGGCCCAATCATCAGGAAAGTTTCCTGCTATAGCTGCAGGAATGCGCTCATAACTAAACACCACCATGGGTGGTGCAAGTTGGCCCGCCGCATTGCCTGTTATCAATACGCTAAGATTGTCTTTTTCATCGCCTGATGAGCTATAAATATGTTTTTCTCCTCTTTGAGCCAATACTTTCCCTGGCTTTGGCGACAAAAAAAATGCACTTTCGTCTGTGTTAAATATTCTTTTAGGCTCTTCTAGAATTGACGTCAGATTTATCATGTAATCCTCAACTTCCTTGAACCACTTCTCTATATCTTTTTCCGAGACTTTATCACATTCAACATATCATATAGAAATAAAAAAAAAACTTATTTTCGTACTTTATTTGAGTTTTTGTCCATAACTGGGGGCTCGTCTAACACTGGTGACTTTACCTTAGGTACCCAAGGAAAATCCACAATGTATGGGTGATAGTGGGCAGACTTCCTACTTGTCTTGTAGTGCGATAATAGTAATATAATAAATAGTAATAATAGTCTTAATAGCTCCGATGCACATTCTCCGAAATGAATCCTGTAGAAAATTTACAGACTCGCTACTTTACGGCGATGTTCTAGACTGAGAAGTTTCTAAGCCACTAACTTTTCATCACATATAAGTCGCGCAGCACGCCAGTTTACAGATTCAAAATCACTCTGTGAGAAGCACAAAAAGACAGGGACGTCCAACCAGAAGATGAGATAACGATATTCGGCTGACTCTGGAGCCATACTGGACAAGAGTGGCAGATGATAGATAGCAATTGTGACAACTGTTGGAGGAGGCCAATGCAAAAAAAACCCACCGAAATGAGGGACATTTTATAAAATTGTAGAATGAATGAATGAATTTATTTTTTTATTATTATTGATTTGTTAAATAATAAATGGCTATTGTATTGTACAAGGTGATTTCTGGTAAAAATGCTTCGTCTCGTTTACACGTAACGTTGACGGATAATTTAATATCATAGCTTGTCTTACGAGCTTTTGTGAATAAGACAATAAAATGTGCCTACCATAAGGCTACCATTGTGGTAGGCACATATGGCACATATGGCTCTGCTACCCATTTGGTAAATTTTTGAATATCCAATGATCAATAGAAGCGTAAACAACTCTTCATGGTTTTGACTATTGCACAGGGTAGCAGAGGAAATACGCAATCAATTATAATAGGTACGAGTAGGTATCTACTTTAAAATAACTATTTTGTAGATATACTGCGCCTTGAACAAGTCGAAGCCGTGGAAGCTAATGGAAATCTGCGAAGGGTGGAAGGCAGACAAAGCAGATTCTTGTCACCCGCGAACTGAATCTGATGGACAATTTCCAAGCAACCTGTCTTTCATTGGAGCAGTTCCATTGTCTACTGCTGAAACGGAGAACAACTGTATCTCCATGCGTCTTCAGCATATCGTAATGCCGGATGGTAAAGTTTTGACACATAATAATGAGTGTTTCTTTGAATCATTAGGTACCTACTTTCACGTCACTTGGTTTTCTAACTTTTTACTTTGTTTTGCAGGTCAAATCCGCTATCCTTACTGTGAGCCTAATAAGAAGTACAAAGTAGATACTAATATTTTTCAAACACCCTGTGAAATTAGCTGTGATAATGAACTGGTAAGATAAAAGCTTCTACACATCACTAATGAGTACCACCGTTCGAAACTATTCTACAAACGCACTACGAAGCGAAAACTGAATAGGCAACCAAGAGTTTACCCACAAGTAAAATCATCGAAATTTCTCATAAGAAACTTATACTGAAACTACTCTTGAATAAGTAAGAAAACGCAATTTATAAATTTTACATGCCACTCTTTAGCAACAAAAATATGAGTCGCGGTTTTACCATCGCACTAGCCGCCACCGCCTGAAGGCTCATCCACACATAATAGATCAGTAGAAATCGCACACTGTGCGTTTCACACGATCCTTCTTGCCTCATACCTGCAAAATGTGGAATGACCTACCTTCTACAGTGTTTCCGAGAAGCTACAACATGGGGTTCTTCAAAAGGCGAGTTAATCGAGTTTTAAAGGGTCGGCAACGTATTTGTGATGCCTCTGGTGTTACAAGTATCCATAGGCGACGGTGACTGCTTTCCATCAGGCAACCCGTCTGCTTGTTTGCCACCTATGGCATAAAAAAATTAAACTTTAGAGTACGTACTTGGGTAGGTTAGGTAACCATACAAACACAAACTTTTGAGGAGGATCGAATGAGTGAAATCTGATTTACCTGCTAACTCAACAGGTCAATGAAATTTTCGTGGGAGCAATGGAGAGTACGCAAGAAGAAACGTCACCGTACACTAGGCAATTCTGGCTGTTCTTCATGATGATGATTGTTAGCTGGATCGGTCAAGCTGTAGTAGTCACATTCGCTGATGCAATCTGTTTTAATTTACTAGGCAAGTATGAAAAACTATAAAGGCTCAGATTAATCGTGAACAAGTACTGAAACTCTTCCACCAATACGATCGTACCTATGCTTAGATTGGAATTAACAGGCTAAGCGGGAGCTCCCCTTAATTTTCCTGTCTTAATCTTTTAACTTACTGTCTATGCAATATTTATCGATTAATCTAGTTAAATTGGTGGACATATTTTGATGCGCATTAATGACGAGCTTATTATTTCTTTACCTAGACAAGCATGGAATATATGCCCATGAATTATTTTTCGTAGACATTTTTTGAAATTATACGCTCTTATTCCTGTAGGATACACTTTTAAAAATCCTGGACTTGGTTTTGCTGTACTATACGAAAGTGGCTCTGTAAGGAATGAAGCGAGCATTTTGCAAGTATATCTACGATAAAAGTGTATCAACGAGGAACAATTCCGCCCCATAAGAGTTCTCTTTCGAGTTTGTTATCCGTGTCGCAGTACACTTAAACAATTAGAATGTATCTCTTGCAGGTACAAAAGTGTCTATATACGGGAAGCAACGTCTATGGGGTTCAGTGGGATGGGGAATATTCTCCCTGCTGACAGGTACTCTAATCGACGTGTTTAGCAGCGGTGCCGTGAAAGACTACACAGTTGCTTTCGTACTGATGTTCGTTTTCATGACTGGCGATGTGATAGTCTCCAGTTTTCTGAAGGTAAGTCAGATTTTTGTTTTCTTTGCAAGTTCAACTTCTTCGATTGCAAAGACATCCTCAGACAACGGTCTTATTGACCACAAAGCTTGCACTGAAAGAATCGATAGGTACTTACAATAAAATAACAGACTACGAAAAGTTCAATATATGGGATTCATTCCCTAATTTTCAATGGCCCTCGGGATATTTAATAAAAATAACCATTAAAATCGTTTTACAATTGGCATAGTGAAGATACCGCGTAGGTAACCAATACATGCACAACAAAAAAGTCAAATTGAGAACCTCCTTTTTGGAGGTTGGTTGAATAATGTGTTTCTTATTAGAGTGAAGGCATTTTTATTAAAAATGGCTTATCAATTAATGCTATGTCCTCAAACCATTAGGTAGGTACTTAAGTATCTTTTATATTAGAAAAATACAATATGTATTTATTTATTAAAATGTATAAGATTAAAAGAAAATACCTACGTGAGTACATCATCTTCGAAGACAGTTCAAACTGACTTATTCCTATCTGTCCACAAAGTAGAAACAAACTCTAAGGACATAAATCTAGCTCGATACGTCCCAAAATAATAATTTAAGTGGAGGAAAAACCCGATCAACCAATAGAACAAAGGCCAGCCATGTGGAGAAAATTCGATTAATGCCTGATTCGTCCCGTTTTGTCCCGCATAAAAAAAAACTGGTTTCGGCCCTCATTATATGCCCGTTTCGACCCTAAAAACATTTATAAATTTTTAAATATACAACTCTGGTTTCGTCACTTTTCCTACTCCCAATTCGTCCCCAGTTTTTTATGAAGGAATCAAATGCTTATTTTAGTACAATTTGAAGTCACACAATTTCAGATTTTAATTCGTGTTGCAATTTTTTTATTGTTGGTAGACTAGGCGTTAGATGACAACACGCTTGATGTTAAGCGCCAGCATGGTTTAAGATGGTAAACATACCTAGTAAATAAATAGATCGATTTACCTACCTAGATAGTTGGAACCAGCACGTGAGCTTCGTGTTATTCATACTTTTTGGTTTATTTTATAGTTCCTGTATATTTTATTTTGGAAACTGACGTGGGTCACACATTTTATTTTTATTACACGGGTATTACTAACGTAAGATTAAGCCGGCGACTCCGACTGTAACCGGCTCATATTTTTTTTTTGTATTTGACTTGTAATGTTGGCCTTTTGGCCTCTACAGATGGACCGGACTAGTTAGCGAACGCAGAGTGCGTTCGGAATAACTTGATGGTAAGGTAACCGGCTCATGTTGAGTCTTCTATTATATAGGAGGACGTGTCAGGCAGGGATCGTCGTATAAATAAAACTATTCTTGTGTCCAGAGCAATCGCCTGTGTAATATTCACTATTCCTCAGTGCGATATTATTTAATTAAATTGGAGATGCTTATGGATAGGACAATAACAACAATGACTCACAATCGTATTACGATGTACGGGAAAAACACACAGGCACGGCCATTGATGAATCCGTAAAGTTAAAGGGATCAGGAAGTGACCATAAACAAGCATTCGTTAATCATAGACTAATCAATACTTTGGCTTAACACTTCTATCATTTAGCCATAAGAACATAATACATTTTATTTCTCTACAGCTCAATCTTACGTAAGTAATTCCTGTATATTAATTAAGTATACAAGTGCAATACACCAAACAAAATAATATATTATATTGCATTGCACACGAGCATCGCCGCGCGCGCGCTCCTACTATCTCGATTTACTGTTAGCCGCGCGCGCGGGCCATCCTTTCCGGCTAGTGCCACCGCACGACCAGTCGCTATTCAGCTACAGCGCGAAACCCATGTCCTGCGGCACAATTTATCCGGCCAATAAATACGCTCTAAAGATTCAGCCATCTATTATTCCACACGCATCTCCCAAAAATTACACTCCAAAAACTCAAAAAGAGACGAACCTTTATTAATGTATAATGATTATGATACAAAAAAAAAACTCTACTAACTAGAGATCCATGGTGGCATGATTATCGACAGTCATAATAAAATAATCAAATTGTCGCAACACGATGTACGCGAACCCAGTGTGACAAAAAATGATATAAAATAATTATTTCGCTGTAATCAAGGATTTTTTCCTCGGAAGGCAAAACAACCCCATCCATATTCCATAAATATAATGAGAGCCTCGTAAAATAAAATAAAAAAAGCATCAGATGTGCAAATACCGCTGTATCGATATCCAAGGGGTTCTTTGCACACAATGGAGATGCTCTGCTGGCAATAACTATAAACAGGACTACCTACAAAAAGCTTACTTTTGACATTTCGAATATTGCTTCCTTTATCACAAAAGACTTTGAAATGACGAAAGGCAACAATATCAAATTGATGAGACTCGAAATAAAGAAGAAATATCAAGCTAGATGGTACCTATTGGTTGGGCTAACACAAGATCAGGTGGAATAGTAGACTGAGATAGAAAGTGACCACATGGACGACAGGGAGATAGGGGCATTAAGGTTTGCTAGTGCCATAGAAATCAAGCGCCAGGAGCCCACTTACTGCGTATTAAGGAAGAACCGACTATTAGGCTGCTAAAATGATCAATTGATGTGTAGCACCGATGACATCAGCATTTTTGATATTGGATTTAAGCATAAAAATACATGACCCATCAATATATTACCTAATACACCCATATACAGTGTTAACAAAAGCCATCCAATACAATTTAGGAGTGATCGGCATGATAAAAAAAAGATATTAGAGAGGAAAAGTTTTCATGTGTTTTCAAGAAATCTCTTATCACTTAAAAAAATGTTCCAATGGCATCAGTTGGCGGGCATTCGAAAAATGACTTGTTCGTAGCTACCTTCTACAGTTTTGCCTGTGGGGACAAACTTAGTGCTCGATTGGAAAACATTTAAGACTTCATTTATCTTTATAATATAATGGTTTTGAACCTCCAAAGAGGGCTAGTTTCTATCAATAGTGAAGGCAGGTTCAAGACAGGTTCAGATCCTCTGATACAATGCCTTCAGAAACAGCGTTGATGTTTTCCAACGCAACGACAGCAGATTTGAAGGGCTGGAATGCGATTAGCGTCACCATAGAGTTGAACCGCTGCAGATCAGTCACGGACTTTTCCACTAGAGGCAGGAAAGCTGCCAGCTCTTCGAACTCCGCCACACGGAACAACGCGAAGCCCGCGCTATGCTCGTACAAAACGTGCAGCTTACTCATTTTGATATTTTTTAGCACCTTTTAGTCATATTTTATTAATAATTCAAGTTAAAACTGTCCATACAGTAAAAAAAATAACTATATGATCATACAGTATGACCGAAGTATAATTATAGTGTCGCATGTAGAGATAAAAACAAAATAATTTGTTTTATATAACTTTAGTTCTTTAATTCATTATTGTAAAAAAGGGGAAGATGTAGTATCTTGGGGTTGCAATTAAACGCAACTTTATAGTACAGACGTGTGAAATGATCTGAGCAACTACAGGTTAGTTTTGACAGTTAATACAATGGGTACAGGCTACAAAGTATAAGCCTAAATAAAAATTTAAAAAAAAACAGTGTAACATTGAAGAATAACAGAAGTGTGGTCTTGGCACAGGACGCACATACGCATAAGCTTTATCTGTAACTAGCGACTCGCCCGCCCGGCTTCGCACTGGTGTAATTTACGTGCGAAGCCGGGGCGGGTCGCTAGTTATATATATATAAACCTTCCGTGAAAATGTATCTAACTGATGGTGAAAACCGCATCAAAATCCGTTGCGTGGTTTAGGAGGAGGCCATACATACAGACAGACGCGGAAAGCGACTTTAATTTATACTATGTAGAGAAGAGATACATTAAATAATCAAATACAACAAGTTCCCCCAAAAAAAGTATCTTTTATTCAACACGCAATACAACTATTATACGCCAATACTAACTCATCACCGCAATCACGGTGGACTAATATAATATTTTCTTGGTTTAACGTGTTCACAATAGGGTTAAATACTTCTATCATTTGTATAAAAAAAATATACGTCATTATGCTCCGCCAATAACTTTCTTACTTTTGTTGCCAACTGTACTTTCACCAAGTTTAGGCATGAGGGAGACCAAACGAGAATGATATAGAAGGACGAAACAATAATTTAAAGCTTAAGGGCTGAAAAATCAGAGCAATTCATCAAACAAAGCATAAAAGAGCGTTTAAAACAGTAAAACTGAATAAAAACTGAAACAGAGAGTAAAGACTCAAGCCGATGAAAGGCTTGTACACGAAAAACGATATAAAAATACTTTGGGTAACCCGGAAATGATTTTTTTGTTCTATTTCATTTAAAGTACAGTGTAAACTCTATATAGCGATTTAACGACAAACTCCCTAAACCGTCGAAATTACTTAAGTTGTTTACCTTGTTGTCCATACAATGATACACTCTATGTAGCATCACACCCACTCTTAACAACTATAACAATACGTCATTATTAATCAATATACAGTACTTTCTAACACCTCGTATTCAAAATAAAACAAAATACTGGAGCAACAAAATACGTCAGACGAAGAAAACAGACTATACGCAATAACCGTTGTTATTTGTATCATTCTAATGTTTGTTGTTTGTACATATTATACTTTAATTACTAGTAAATACAGTCTATGGGCAGTCTTACTGTATTTGTAGTGTTAGTATTAGCTAGTATTTTGTTTAGTTAATAAAGTCATTTGCCCTGTAAAAAAAAGTAAATACAATAGTAAAATAATATTGATTTTTCTTTTTTCCATTTAACGACAACTCTCAATTACGTCATAAAATATGCAGTCCCTTAAGTGTCGCTATATATAGTTTACACTGTATTTAAATTATCAATGAAAACAACACCAAGAGAAATCTTCAGGAACCCTCAAACAGATAATTTTCTTTTTCTAGATTGAAACAACAAAAATGTCCATGAGTATACTGGCAGATGTTGGTGCACTATTTTCATCGTTGCCGACATTCCTATTTCTGCTGTGGACCATCGCAGTGGGTTTATGCACTGGCTTGCTGTGGCAGTTCCTATTCTGGCTGCTTGAAGATGTATCAAGGCTCACTTGTGATGGTTCTGACTACATAAAGACTCTACAAGGACTTGTCAGCGCCATACAGACTTTCTGCGGAGAGATACCTTTTCTTTTTGTTTCTGGTATGAATCATCTAAGTAGTACATAACAATTAAGTGTCACCTGCTTCTATTTTATAGAGCGACAGAGAAATAAAAAAAAAAAAAAAAAAAAAAAACAGAAATATGTAAATACTTACACCAAAAAAATACGAATCCTCAATCTGTTTATTTAGTTACCTTACCACAGACCTTTGTTAGAATAGACCCTGCAAGTTTGCGTACTTTTCATGTCTTTGGGTGGCTTGCCTTATGTTAGATCAATAATCCAACTAGCACGCTGCATATTTCAATTCGATTTCCGTCATGTTAGCAGTAACGGAAATACCAAAATGTCCGATGGCACCATAGTAAACTGTAAATACTAAGCAGTTGGCTATGCAAATGGAGTTCAACTACCACTCAAATTGCTCTTGTGGCGTCATATAGGTACAAGAACTGAAGCACACAGGGTTGTCACTATTACCTTTGAATTACTTTTGTTGCTAGTTCATCGTCTCATTAGATGCAATATTAAATTAACATCATTAATTGCACATTAATCATTTTTGGCTATATATTGAGTTTGTCCGTTCAACGTGGTAATGTTGCAAGCTTTTTGGGCACCTTACCCGAAGACCTGAGCGACCTTAATGCAGTTTTTATTTGTAGTTTTAGATAGGTAATCAGGTTTATTTAGACACAAAAAATGTGTAAAATATAAATCATCACATTGATTCTTATATTTTGTTACAGGCTACCTTCTTCGCAAAGTTGGACATGTGAATATGATGAGCTTGGTTTTATTCGCATTTGGTGTACGATTCATTCTATACTCATTGCTGACAAACCCATGGTGGGTGCTTCCCATAGAAATGCTCCAAGGAATTACATTCGGCATGTTTTACCCGACGATGACATCTTATGCTAATATAGTGTCACCACCTGGCACTGAAACTACCGTACAGGTAGTTATAATTATTGACAAATTAGGTTTTTAAAACACACAACTTCTAACTAATTGCGGTGGAACACTTATACCTAATATTACCAAATGAAAAAAAAACACAAAAACCCAGACGCTGAAAAAACTTTCCGGATATTTTGATCTAAGTTCATATTTTGTGGCATAATGAACTCGTATGGCAGTCATATTCATTTCATTTGTAGAGTTCTGGTCGTTTCGGATTTCCCCCCCATATTCCAGACAAAAATCTAATTTCCCTTCGGGACGTTTGGTAACCCGAACTATACCAGAACAGCCATTGAAGGCCATGCACAGTTTAAGAAGCTAGGGTGGAAAAAACGCACAATAAACCCCAAGCATCTCATGGATCTTAAAGCAGGTCTCAACACCAAATACACATAATCCAGTAGTGCATAGTACTTACAAACGTAGATCTATTCAGTATAAAAAACGAAAAATTGCATTTTTTTTTTACTAAATATACCCTCACTAAAAAGATTGAATCCACTTATGATCACCAACAGCTTAAGACACAAAAGACAAATGCACCCACTATTTAGCTTTTCATATTGTATGTACTACATAAGCGAGTGTTTAAAATTAAAAACTCACTGATGGACTATTGTATGTACTACATAAGCGAGTGTTTAAAATTAATAACTCACTGATGGACTATAACCAGAACAATACTACACATGATAAACATACACTTTTTTAAATCACATTATCACTATCTTAGCCCCGTGGCCCAGTAGCATTGACAAAAGAACAAAAAAGGCATAACACAACAATCAACTATTCCCAGCAGTGGCATAGGAAAATCTACAAAATTATTTTACTATGCCATTGATACCACGAGTATCTTCACAATTTCAATTTGATAGATTTGACTGATTATATCTGACACTAAACTTGCACTTCAGGGTCTAGTTGGTGCAATATTTGAAGGAGTTGGCACATCTCTTGGCAGCTTTATAGGAGGGCGGCTGTATAATACATATGGAGGATGGAAAACATTTGCATCATTTGGTTACGGTTCTCTTATATGCTGCTTTCTTCATGTGGTCGTTCAGCACATTGTCAAGAAAAGAACCCAGCAGCCTGCAGTACCTCAAGGTAAAGATAATGAAGTCGATAAATAACAAACATTAACAATACTACCTTCACTTACGGAGCTGAAACATCAGCGGTCATGGACGACCGGCACACAATGACTGCAGCTCAATCAGACATTTAGCACAACATATTAGGAAACTGTGGTAGATAGTTTAAAAATATATTCAACATCCCAGGTTTGATGTTGCATTAATACTTACATTGCTCAAACGGAGGTGGTTATAATGAAATATACAAAAATATGGCAGTGGATAAAAGTGGTCACAGAATAGTGACCTTGACGAGTCACAAAATCAGATGCAGAGAGTTGGGCAGATCACCAACCATATGGAAGGACAAAATCGTCAAAACACGACAAGACATTGGTGAGATCAACGCAGGATTAAAAGAATGGTGTGCTAAAGAATAAACTTATGTCCAGTAGTAAATTGATAAAGGCTGATTTATGATGATGAAGATACATAATAATTCATTGCAATACTAATAATAAATGTGTAGTAGTTTTATAACCAAGTTCTCCAGATTCCATACCGACTTTGTACTGGTCCTGTTATTCAATAATGGCCGTACAATATTGTATAACATTGGACCTAGGTACAAAGGTTTGTACAGAAAGATTCATCGCCCGTCAAATGATTTAGCATTTCACCCTAGGTATTAAAAGGGCCTTGTAGGTCTTTGTGATTCCATTTTGTTAAATAAATAAAATAAAATAAAATAAAAAAAATAAAAATAAAATCCTGAAAGGCAACGACGTGCAACGACGCATGGCGGCGAGGCGCAAGCGCGAATCCTTATTCCATAACTTACTTCGACAATTATAAGAAATCAAAGCTTCCTTCTTCGGCCTATTGAGCCTGGACCACCCCACTAGCCACATTTATTGTTGTAAGCTAGCCAGGGATTGAAAAAATGTATTTGACCCCGAAACGAAACCGAAACCACAACACATAAAACAAACCAAATAGGTACCAATGCCAGGTATGTAAAAAAACCATTGATTACAATCACTGCGTTAAAATTTACATGAATATTGTGCAAAACAAAAAGATAATGTATTCTGATCTAATCTGATTAATTCCGATTATTTTGCAACATGCAATCAATGGCATGGACGAAACGAAAAGATGCAAAATCATTGAAAAAAACCATAGAGAATAAAAAATAGCCCCTGACCTAACACAGAAAAAACAAGAAAAAAAAAGAGATAATATTTTTTTGTTTCCAACAACTTTTTTAGTTTTGGCTCTAGACGTCATGTATATTTAGCCAGAGTCGTGTGTAATAAAATGTTCAAAATATTAATTATAAATCTTCAAAGAAAACATGTCATTGACAATGAAAAGCAAAGAACCTCACGGTCAAGTACAAGTCACGCCCGACCATAATCTTGTAATGGGCGTGGACCTGACTAACAATGTCTGTGTAGAGATTGTACATGGCCTATTGGATTCGTTATCATGTATTGTGGCAAAAGTTCCCTATTATGTTATGTTTTTTTATAAATCCACCTAATATTTTATATATAATTATTATTTTAATGTTAATAGAGTTTTGGCACCAACGTGAAAAAACATTTCGCTTAATTGTTATTTTCCTAAACCTGTGTTTTTTCGAGTGTTTATGTATTCTAATGATGAACAAAATTGTTATTTAATAGGTTTTTTCGAACGTGCCCGAGTGTAGGCAAGTGACACAATGAGGTAAAACCTGGGTAAATGATGTATTTGCGTGATGTTTCCAACCCCACAGAAGACCCTCTAGGAGTCTCCACCAATTTACCGGGGTATAATTGGGACTTGACCGTGACTTACTTTGCTTGACTCTGACTTGTTTGATATTATTCAATACCTTGTGAACCTTGCAGGTTTATTCCGACTGAAGGACACTGTATCGATGGTCACGAAATAAATCCCAAATGACGATAACCTATCTCGTGAAGACAAGTGAAGGCTGAGATTGGGCTGAGGCAGAATCAGTCCGTAAAACCATGGTCGTATGGTCGTAGACGTATCGTAGACCATGCGTAAAATAATGCTAAGTTCACAGGCTAAGGTCGAAAAAACAAAAGGATATCGAAAATAAAATCTCAGTACAAACGCAAGGATCGACTGTAACCCATGATACCTACTACCTAAAAGGACAGAACGCTTCAAACAGAATAAACGAGCAGAGTGAGATGTACCATCTATAGCCATTTGTCCCTTTCACACTATATGTTTTCTATATAATGACATTCATGAACACCAATATTTTTTTTTATAAAGTTTTCATGACTGTGGATTCAATGTCCTTTACTTGTAATATTAATCATGTTTACTTAGTATTAATAGCGTCAAACAAGTCACAGACAGAGTCAAGCAAAGTAAGTCACGGCCATGTCAAACTCATGCCCCTGTAAAGTGGTGGGACAACGATTAAAAACGATCGGTATTTTTTTTCGCTTGCTGCGGATCACGCTAAAATTATTATGGGCATACTGCCTCGTCTTCCGTATTTTATTGATGAGTTGTAAAATCGACGAGAAAAAAATACGTTTTATGAAACGAAAATATAAAGCAAATACTGCGTTCAGAACATCAGTGTTTATAATGTTTACATGTCAATAGAAATGATTGTGTGAATAAAAAGAATATCTTATTTTCTGGCTTTCTCTTGAAATATCGTTTAGATCTAATTAGTGAAAAGAAACAAATTTTCTCGTATATATCTCATTTATATACAAACTCGTAATTTTAAAGGTATGTACGTTTTGGCGATCAAGCCATCATCCTTTCTACAAAGGAGTTTGAATTTTTTTGTATATGTATATGACATATGGAGGCTGGCCCCTATACGCATTTTTTTTTAATATCGCATAATGCAGTGAAACTTGTATGAATTGTGAATATAATGACGCACAATAAATGTCAGCAAGCATAATGCTGTAAAGTGTCACGTTATGGAGAAAATTTAACATAAAGATTGCAACGAAATTAGTATTCTAAAATATTTTTTGTTCGAATAGCTCAACGAAGCTTTTTATTAGGGCCCATCCTCATGCATGGTGGATTAGGGCACATCCTCTTTCGCTCTCTTTTTCTGAAAGAAGGCCTGTATTCCAGCAGTGGGAACATGATAGACTGATTATGATAATAGATTAGTACTATTAGAATTGTTTAAAAAGTTTGGTAAATTTCATCGATTTGTTTCCTACAATTTAATTTAATAACTAAGTATAAATATAATTTCAATAAACCCAATAATAATAACCATGCAACCTGGATACGGCGCGCATTGTCCGGGAGTTCTTCTCTCTGCAGCCCAGACCACCGGTTGCATGGGCCCTGCCCCGCTCCCGGCTGTACCCTGGTTATTAAGTTTTTTAAAAATGAAATAAATAAATAAAAAATATTGTTATTTTTGTATTAGCTCTAACGTAAAAACGGTAATACGTACAAACGGCAAACTTGGCATGATTATAGTACACACTGTACTTTATCAAAATAATAAATAGTGGGTAAATAATAAACAATCAAGTGCGAGTCGGTGACAAGTTTCTGTTCATTACAACTCGTAATTTCGTTATTGAATTTTGTGCTGGTACGGAACCCTCAGTGCTTGGATTAGAAAATGTTGAAGCGTATTGGTTGGAGTAAATAATATTGTGTGGTAGTGTAGGTACCTATTGTTGTAAAATAACTTAAATTGTCTATGGTTTAGTTTAGGTTATCTCTGGTCTGGTTTGCCATTTTAAAAGATGTCTGAATGTCTGCTATTGTAACTTTGTAAAAGAACTGATTTATCAAATTAATGTGTTTTAAGTCTAAAACATGGCGCAGTCGTCATAAAAATACAAAAGAAAGTGTTTAAAGCTTGTGCATAAGTCTATATGCCAGCTACTATGGAGACATTCATCAAGCAGCCGCCGAATTTCGATCTAAGATCGCCGAATGCAGCCACGGAATGGCGGTATTGGCTGTGTGCTTTCGAAGATTTCCTGGTAGGCACGGGCCAGGAAGAAGCTTCTGACAAAATGAAGCTCTCATTATTAAGGAACATGATGGGCGATGAGTCGGCCAGAGTAACACACACTGCCATTAACGAAAGTCGACGCGAAAATTTATAAGAAAGTCATCGAAAGTTACGTTTCACCACGAGTAAATGAGGTGTTCGAAAGATACAAATTTAATGAAAGAAAACAAAAACCTGGCGAATCATTTGAAAATTTCTTTACAGACTGCAGACAGTTGATAATGACATGCAACTATAGAATCGTACAGGGCGAGTCATTCGAAGACTGTGTTATGAGACAAAATTGTTCAAGGCGTATCGGATAAGACATTGCAAGAACATCTTTTGCGAATAGATGGATTAACTTTAGAAAAGGCAGCAAACTATTGCAGAACCAGTGAGATGAGTAAATTGCAGGTAAAAGACCCCACATTAGAAGTTGATGCGGCAAAATTTAAGAAAAGGGAGAATAATTCAAACGAAAAGTTTTAATGTAGAAGATGTCAGCGTACTCATGGACCACGACAATGTCCTGCATATGGGAAAACTTGCAGTAAGTGTGGAAAAGAAAACCACTTTGCAGTAAGTTGTACCGTCAAGAAGATACAAAGAGTAGAAAAAGAAAAAGAGGCAGATTCATCCAGCGATTCTTCTCTGTTTTGTTTTAAAGTGGGTGCCAATGGAGCAGAGTGGAATGAAAGTATAAAAATTCATAACAAAAATGTTAGATGCAGATTAGACACAGGGGCAGACGTGAGTATAATGCCTCTGAAAATATTTAAGAGACTGAACTTTAATTTGGAACTCAAACCCTGCAAACAAAATTAGAAGCCTTCCAAGGGTCCACGATTAAACCTATAGGAGTAGCAAATCTCCATTGCCAGTATAAAAACAACCAATGCTATGAAGACTTTATGGTTGTAGATTGTAAAACCACATTATTGGGATTGCCAGGCTGTGTCTCCTTGGAGTTAGTGCGACGCGTCCAAGAGGTGCGGTTGAAGACGGATAAGGACAAAGCTCATTTTGTGGCTAACAATGCTGATGTTTTCAAAGGATATGGTGAGTTCCCTAAACCTTGCGGTATACCTACTGTACACCATCAACAAATATGTCACCCATCACAGAGAATTCCACATAAATTGTATGATCCACTGAGAAATGAACTGGATAGGTTAGTTAGTCCGAGTGCTATTGCTAAAGTTGATGAAATTGAGTCTAATGCTTGTATTAACCGACTAGTTTTCGTTGAAAAGCCCAATTGTAAGATAAGATTGTGTTTAGAACCCACGGAGTTAAATAAGTACATTGTACGGAAACCTCAAGTTTTATTAACCGTAGATGAGATTGCAACAAAGCTGAAAGGGAAGCCACAAGCCTGCCAAGCGTGGGGATTATGGCAACACCCCTCTTTAAGAGGGAGGCCTTGTTCAGCAGTGGACATTTAATGGCTGATGATGTGATGTGTGAAAGGGAAGAAATCTTTTCAGTGTTTGATTTAGCTGAAGGGTTTCATCATGTGCCTCTAACTGTAGAGTCATCGTGGAAATGTTGCTTCTCAACCCCATTTGGAGTTTATAGGTACTTGGTGTTGCCATATGGCTTGTCTAATTCTCCCGATGTGTTTCAGGACAACATTCAAAATTACTTTGGAGATATTCCAAATGTAATAACATGGTTTGATGATCTCCTTGCCATGGGAACTACAGAGCAAGAACACGATACCACAGTTTTTGCCATAATCCAACGAGCCAGAGAAATAAAGCTAAGTTTAATAAAGACAAATTGCAGTACAAGCAAACTGAAGTCAAATAAACAAACTTAAACAAACTTTAAAAAAACTAAAAAAAATAAGAAACTAAACTTAGAAATACAGTAGAATCTGGATATAACGACCTTCAAGGGACCGGCGATGGCCGAAGGGCTATGTCGTACTAACCGGATGACGCACAAAACGGCAGGATTATTTCTTGAGTACATTTATTATGACCTAATTTGAGTAAACAATATCGTCGCTAAAATAGGTTAGTCGTTATAAGCGAAGTCGTTATATATGAATTCTACTGTACTTACTTATAAATAAACTTTTTCTTTCTTTCTAAATATGTTGGTCAAATTTTTAATGAACAGGGTATGCATGTGGATAAAGCAAGGGTAGAGTCTTTATTAAAATTAAATGTTCCTGGCAACAAAGAACAATTACAGCAAATAATTGGTTCCTTCAACTATGTGAGGCGGTATGTTCCTGAAATGGCTGAAATTATGGCCCCATTGTGTAAGCTGCTCCGTAAAGATGTTGAGTTTCAGTGGTTGCCATTACATGATAACACCTTAGAAAATCACCTACCGATACTAAGTATTACAAGAGAGATAACTTAATGTTACCTCTTGATGAACCTATGTGTCCTAGTAATGTAAGTTTGAATACTAGTAATGTAAGTCCTACAGTAGTACCTATGTGTCCAACCAGTCATGATAGTGTCGGGACTGTCCGTACTCGTGGCCGGTTAGTTATAAAACCTACTAGATATTTCGCACTCTTAATAAAACAATCTGGTTCGCCAAAGAACCAGAGTCACCGACATAGCTGTTAAAATTTGCAAGTTGAAGTGGCAATGGGCAGGCCACATCGCTCGAAGAACCGATAACCGATGGGGAAGAAAGGTTCTGGAGTGGAGACCACGAACCGGAAGACGCAGCGTAGGGAGGCCTCCCACTAGATGGACCGACGACATTGTGAGAGTCACGGGCATCCAGTGGATGCAAAAGGCAGGCTGTCGTTCAGTGTGGAGGTTAAAGGGGGAGGCCTATGTTCAGCAGTGGACGTCTTCTGGCTGATGATGATGATGATGATGAATAAAACAATGACCGAACTCGAAATTTTGGCGAATTGAGTTTTAGTAAAATATCGACCTAAAAAAGCATCTACAATCTAGGCGAATATAAACACCTGTTTTCTATATGCAATAAGGTTTATAACTACTTGAGTTTTTATCCGTCCCTCACCTTGCGCGCTGTTACTCAGTTAAAAATTGTTTTTTGTCGATTCCCAAAAAGTTGCGATTTTGGATTCGGTCACTGTTTTATTAAGAGTGCTATTTGTCAATTTGTTAATTAGAAACTCATTGTACAATTTATGTCACAATATTAGTTTAACCTTTAGTAGTAAGTGTAGTTGGGTAAGAGTCTGAAAAGGGAGGTGTTGTAAAATAACGTAAATTGTGTATGGTTTAGTTTAGGTTATCTCTGGTTTTCCATTACAAAAGATGTCTGCTATTGTAAGTTTAATAAAGAACTGATTTATCAAATTAATGTGTTTTAAGTTTAGAGTCGCTGGCATCCAGTGGATGCAAAAGGCAGGCTGTCGTTCAGTGTGGAGGTTAAAGGGGGAGGCCTATGTTCAGCAGTGGACGTCTTCTGGCTGATGATGAAGTCTAAAACACCTATAAGTTTGTATGCCAGTATTTTTTTTTGTTCTATAGCTGATTTGATTGCGGGTGTTGCAAGCTATTTTTTATTATAATACATATGTTATCTCCACTGGTTTAAAAGTTATGAAATTTTTACCAATTTCATCATGTTTTTTTTTTTATTTGAATGTATTTATATTCTTATTTATATGTCTCGTTTCCTGATTACTCACCTGCCAAGTAACAATACGTGTACCAGAAAGCATTTATGGTACACATTATACGATAATATATGTTTTGTAAATTTTTTTTACTGGGCAAGCGCCTTTATTAACTAAACAAAATACAAACTAAAACTACAAATACAGTTAGACTGCCCATAGACCGTTGAAGGTCTAAAGACAATCCAAATGCTCAAGCCCACTACCAGTTGGCAGCGTACCCAGCATGCTGGCGGCATTACCACGTTGAATGGCAATGCTTATGCGTTGAGCCAGAAACACGCCATTTTGGTCACGCGTCGCATTAACCAGGCGCTCTGAAAGATTTTTGTAAATGTTGGTCAGTAGTATGTATGTAAATTTGTATTAAAGACATAAAAATAAACATTTTCATTATTATTAGTGGTTTGATTTAAGTTTCCTCTTTGGGTTTATTTTTACTTAACATCTATTTATTACCCATTCATAAGCAAGTAGGTATATTTATATTTCAGTTTTACTAATGGATGGGTACCTAAATCGGTTTAGGCAATTTTTTTTTTAAAGTAACCCTAATAAACGAATCCGCTTTTCTAAATAATCTAACGAGCATAATAAGTGGCAGAGTGATTTTCAAAAAGTCACAGCAAAACAAGCGCTTGCGCGTAGATAGAAACACGGTAGATAAAAGCCAGCGCATTTCGAGCGCCTGTAGGTATTTTTAAGTCTAATGTATAAACAATACCACCTACTGCGCCGCCATAACTAAAATGAACACAGGTACTTATACCTACTTTACTATAAGTAGCTTTCAAGTCACTTTAAATCTTTTAACTGACGAAATGTTAAGTAACTATTAGTAGGTTTTACCTACATTCATCATCATCATCATCATTTCAGCCATAGGACGTCCACTGCTGGACATAGGCCTCCCCCATCGATCTCCAAAAGGGCCGGTTGGAAGCGGCCAGCATCCAGCGTTTCCCTGCGGCCTCTTTTAGGTCGTCTGTCCATCTTGTGGGTGGACGTTACGCTGCGCTTACCAGTCCGTGGTAAGCGCAGCCTACATTAGCAAGTTTTTTTTAAAATCTTTACTAATCTTATATGGTGATGACGTCATATGATCAAGATACTGCAGGAGCGTTCGTTTCCTCATCTACAGTCACCTGGAATTGTTTTTACCTCAGTTTTTTAAAAGCAATTTTTTTTACAACCTTAATTATGTTCATAGAATAATAAAACATTTATTTTATTGTAGGTTACTCGGCGGTGATTCGCTACGACCAGCCTACTGATACGGTATACATATTAGAAGACATGAATGATTCGAGAGTTCACCAGTTTCAAGACACTTAATTTATTGCCTCTATTTTTTTTTTACTTCAAAGCGTGATTAGATAATAATGTCTCGTATACCTACATCATCGCAAAAAACCACACAATATGAGTGGTCATACGTAATGCAAGCATCATTGATAAAGAACCAAATGTTTCTAAGGTCTAATGAATTCTTAATGTTGTATAAAGGCCCTCTTTTCCGACTTTTAGAAATTTTGGTCATGCTAGTTTAAGTGTGACTCCTTCCACGGTTACCTTAAAATTATAAAAAGGTGTCACATGAAAATTTAATATTTCATCTAGGAAACCTCAAAGACCAAAACATGATTAAGGAAATTTCGCTCGATTGGAAAAAGTAGCACTAGATGCGCTTTTCTCATATTTTTTTTTGGATTCATTCTTATACATATTTAAATGTAACGTAGGTGTTCGTATGTCACGTATTTAATTACATGATGTTTACGATAATTATCTTTATATAAAGATTTCATTATTTTGGAGGAAACCGCAAAGTTACATTTTACATAACAACTTATATATTTTTACTTTTCGAAAAATATGAGAAAAACCTCCAAAATAGAAGTAGCGAAACACAGTAAACGCACGACTGTATCTAAGCGACATGGTTTTGCTCCACTAAATGCAACTTTAATACAATACCTTAAGCCTTATGTTCATCTATACCTAGTAATAAGCATCGCTTAAAGATGAAATACTTTTCTGATTTAGTTCTGGATATGATAAGATCTGTTAATACTCTTGGATATTATTTTTTTACTTTGGTAGTATTTGCGAATCTTTTATTTCGATTAAGAGTAGGTAAACACATTGATTGCTTGACTCTCTCCTATAAAGCCAACTTTTGGTGTAATAGTACTACCTACTGTATTTGTATATATTTAATGTAGAAATATCATCTCATTATGTTTAGTTTATGTTTGCTGCACTCGTATTATGTAAGAAAAAAGTGCTTACTTACACCGCATTTTTTTTGCAATGCTATCAATTTATTATTATCAATTGAGAAAATGATCCCTCCCGTAATGTAACATGAAGCCTGGATAATATAAATAGGTAAATTATATGTATACGTATAATCGATAACTAAAGTTTTGTAATATGTGTAATATAATAATATGGTGTTCTTATATTATACATAAAATATTCGTAATTATTATTGTCGTTGCGAATCAGGCCTTAGGTGATATTATTAATAGTCAATCATGTTAATTAACATTCCAGTGATCAGTATTATAAATTATAAGAAACTTTTTAGAAAATGTTTCAGGATCTGATATTGGAACTGTGACTTTGGTAGATTATAAATTATGTACAGGCTGTTCGGTTAGATGACTTGCTGCAGACATAGAGGTAGTCAATACACAAAACAACATTTATTAAAAAAATTGCGTAAATATATATGACCTTAATATTTTGACCGAGGATATCCACTGACCGATTTGCCAACCCAATCAGCTGACAGAAGTGATCAGTGACCTAACTCGCCCTGATGGGTACAAGTTGCTATATGCTATATGCTCAGTGCTCACGCGAGTAGCTCTGTTTTATTACGTCACGCATAGAAATATCATGGCTATGTTTCTTTTTTCTTTGTAATAAATATATTTTTTCGTATTACTTAAACCCTGAATTATCTTATATTCAAATATGTCTATTGTCAAACCGAACACCCAGTATAACTGTAAATATGCACTTTTAATAATACATAGGTATTAATAAAAGTGCGTATTATTATGCCTATATTTATATGCATATTATGCCTAAATGTGTTGAAAACTTACTGATCTTACAAATAACTTCTGCTTTTAGGTCATATTGACAGCGAGTAGTTTTTTATGAATGTTTAACAATATGTAGGTATATCAGTGGTTGTGAATTTTAGATCTTATTTATAATTATAAAAATGTCCCTATATAAAACTGTTTTAAACTATCACGGTTGTTCACTAAAGTTATATGATTATTTACGGGATATTTACCGTGGTAAGGTTGTGGAATGAGCTCCCGATATTTCGGCGCAGTTACATGCACCATGTTCACGGGAAGACTCAATCCACAACCTTACCACGGTAAATATCCCATAAATAATCATATAACTTTAGTCCCTATATAATATTATAATGCCTGTAAAGTAAAAGTATAGATCTTATCTTACATTTTTAACATAAAAAAACATATTGTGCCAATTTATACCTACATTGAAGATAATAATCTTCCGTAGATAGTAATTAGTAGGACATAATTAGGTGAAATTCTCTTAATATCATAATCTTATGAAAGAAAAACTCAAACATTTTGGAATTTAAAAAAAACTGAGTGGACTATAAAACTAGGAATAAGTAAAAATACCCAAAATTAAAATAAACTTTACTGTATAAACAAATAAAAAGAAAAAAAATGGCACTAATAACTAAAATAAACTTATATAATATAGTATAAAAATATGTCCTTGCCATTAAATGTCAGAGTACGCTTTAATTTATGTTGATTTCGGGATTCCCAGTAAATAAACAAATATACGTATTTACTTAGATAGTCTTAATTTTCGATATAATGCTCTTGGAGCTTAGAATTTGAGCCAGTTCTTTCAGGGTAAGTACCTAAGTCTTTAATTTATGTAGTCAATTATTACAAACTATCAATAGCGATATTAACGTCAATCGCGTTAAATCATTTTCAAATATTGTGAAAATATATAATTTTCATGATATTGGAATAAAATGTATAATCCGATTTTTCAATTATATTAAAGAATGATTGTAAATCAACTCCAAACAAGGAGAGTCGTATTATGATATAGTTGTGATGAATTAAAGCTTTAGGGGGTATTTGGTACGGTGCTTAAAAAAATCTTTGGTACATTTAGGTACGTCTTATTGGACTAAGCTTTAAGTAATAAGATTCAACAAGATTCAAAATTCAAACCCATTTGTATAGGTTTGCACATAATAATTATAGGCATGTAAAGCTTCGACGAACTTTTTATAATCATAATAATTATATACAAATCTATATTTTAGTCCTACTTAAATCAGTGTTTTTTTTTAAAATATAATACTGTTTGAAACTTCCACAGTTGTTGATTACATTTAAGGAATAAAAATCATAGTAATCAAGTTGTCTAGCAGTGGGATAATACAGATCAAATTTTAAGAAAAGACATGTGACTATATAATTTATAAATCAAAATTTGTAAGTATAATGGACAGTAAAAATGTCATCGATTATCAAGATTCAAACAAGCACTGACTCAAAGTATAACTAATACCTGCGACTTCATAGGTCTAAGGAATCTGTTGTCATTAAATCATGGATATTCGAAATTTTGTTAATAAAGTAACCAACGCATTGACGATATTATATTTACATATTATTATTCCAGACAATAATTGAATTAGCCGTTAAAAAACAAAAGCTCTATATAATTATTACTTATTTTATCTATGTCGGCTTTCATCGTTTTTAATGCTCACTATCCCACTGCTGGCATATCTACTATCTCTGATGTCTAATAAACTAGTAGGTATATTAGACGTCAGTGCATACTTAACCGAAAGGGCTAACCTAAGCCATACTTGGTTTTGGCTATCTAGGCTTTGGCCTCCTTTTGATTCTTGTGTTCTTACTAGCCGCGCGTTTTCTGGGCCCTATCAACTTATCAAGGACGTTAAGTATAAAACCTTGGCCTTTATTCACATATTTCGTAATTACAGTTTTTGAACGTTTTACCATTGTAAAAAATTTCTCGGATTCGATAAGTTTGTTTCCATGGTTTGATAATGGTCAGACAGTACCTTTATCTGAAAATAAATTAACTCGAATAATACATGTGACAACACACAAATATCTCAAATACTCTCATGTTTCTGGTTTTGTTAGGTACTTTGTATTATTTAGCATTTCTCGTGTTCCTATTTTTTCGTCTTTAATCGTATGTATGTTATAATTGTTTTAAGGGTTGTATAATTTTCCAAGTTCCTATTTAGTAATTGACGTCTTATTATAATTAAAATACCGTACGTATAAATGACACTTGTGCAAGTTTATAACACGGATGGATACCTACAGACAGGTGGGTGGACGTAGTAGGCGCATGCGTGCCGCTGTGCCGCTGCTTGTCAGCGCAGCAGCATACGCTTGTTTGCTATCGCTGTTGTCCTCAGATTATTTTATATCCGATCACCCTCTAGCTCATAGCAAAGCGGTTCGCAACGTAGTGTTCCGTGCTCGCAACGTAACACTCCGCGAGTACCTACTTACTGGTGCAGGCGAGTGAATCTTCTGCACATCTTCACATAAACACTGATTGATACGTCCGCCAACCATTTGCTCCTATTCTGTTGTATTCATTGGTGAAAAGATCATTTCGATTGAATAAATGCAATTACAGTGGACCCCCGGTAATCCGGCAAACATTATGCAGGGCAGTGTCGGACTATCGAATTTGTCGGATTATAGAGCACTGCCTAATAAATAGTAAACAATGAACGCACGCTAGGCCGTACCGCTATCACTAGTAGTCAAATTCAAACTAAGTAAAACAATGCATACGCGTCGAGCACAATAGCGGTGGCGTGTACGAGTTGTGACCTGTTCAAACCTGCGTGATCTATATGTATTAGCAAAGATTGTCAAACATACATGTAATTCTAAGTCATGTCGGATTACAGGGGGCGGATTATCGGGGGTCCACTGTATTAGATAATATTTATAAATATTTGTGTAAGTATTCTATGTTTGTTTTGTGATATTTTAATTGAATTGCTTTACAGAAAATAAATGTGATTAACAAAATAAACGATTGAGTTTTATTATCATATAATTATATAATATAAGAGTCAACAAGAAGAAACAAGAATTAACGAGAACAAAAATGATATAAAATTATTTCTGTCATCCTCTGTACTTTGATCTTGCCCTTTCCGCTATAGTCCCGCATCCATCCTCTCTACTCAACTTCTATATGTACTTGTAATTTACTCTACTCCCATCCCGTCCTTTCCTTCTCGGTTCTGCATCCATCCTGTAATTCCCTCCTCATCTCTCGTCCTGCCTTTTCCGCTCCAGTTCGAAGTTCGTCCAGTAATCAGCTTTACTCCGTTCCATTCTTTCCATTTTCTTCCATTACTTTTCTGTAAAGGTTTCTATGTACATACCTAAAGATCCTAACTATAAATGTTGTAAGAAGAGAGGTGAAGATAAACAATTATGTACCTTAGTTAGTGTAACCCTGTTCACCAAGGAATAAACTACTCTTAAGTACTCTTTACAGAGAGCTGTCCACTGTCCACTCACAGGATAACCTGTGTGGTGCGGCCACAATTTATATTTATATCGCCGCTATTGGCGTGATTCGGAACCCGTTAATTGATTATTGAGAGTTGTTGCGGATTTTTGGTACCAAAAGGAAAAATCAAAACATTAGCTCATAAAAAAATGTCAGCTCACGGCAGTTTGTATTATTACCTTTTGGTTTTTTAATTTTTTTTATGTCATGTGCCTTTGTTAACTAAACAAAACACAAGCTAAAACTAACACTACAAATACAGTTAGACTGCCCATAGACCGTTGAAGGTCTAAAGACAATCCAAATGCTCAAGCCCACTACCAGTTGGCAGCATACCCAGCATGCTGGCGGCATTACTACGTTGAATGGCAATGCTTATACGTTGAGCCAGAAACACGCCAGCATTTTGGTCACGCGTCGCATTAACCAGGCACTCTGACAGATTTTTGAAAATGAGGTGAGTTCCCGGAGCCCTAGAGCCCAATGTCTCGACCCCAAACGCCTCAAATATGTAACCACTGCCGAGGTTAGCATATTTGCGTCGCTTGTGCTGCTCTACCGAATTGGCAGCCGCACAAGCCCTACCTTGTGTCTAAGGAAGATGTGACCAAAATATCGACACAAGTTGCGTCCCATACAAGGAGCCTCTTTCCATCGTCACGCGCAAGACCACTCGGTTCGAGCACAGCTGCGACATTGGCGGTGGAAAGTGTCCTGCGCATGATGTCGTTCAGGCTATCGTGTCGGCCAATACGACCAGCGCTTCTCGAGCAAGAGAGTCCATGGTGACCGAGTCAACAGCAGTACCACACTGACAGCGATGGGCCTCACAGCACCTTGCACTCAAGCGTAAGCTGACAGCTAGACGAAATGCGGTTGGATTTAAAAGGCTACCTGTGTTAAAAGAGGGCATGGCTTGCAACCAAAGTCCCGATTCCCAAACAGAGACAGCAAGAATACGAATTATTTTTCTAAACTTGTATATTTTCGAGTGTTAATATGTATTAATGGTGGATTATTATTTTATTAAGTGCTCATGAAGGTGCTCGAGTGTGGACAAGTGATATAACGAGGTGAAACATTGTCTTTTCGTGTTGTTTTCAAAACTCCGTCTAAGCCTCTTATAAAGCGTCCACCACTTTACTTTTCACTTAACCGTGACTTACTTTGCTTTACTCTGACTGTGTCTATGACTTGTTTGACGCTGCCTAATACCATGAAGACTTGTTTAATATTACGACTGAAGGACTTTGGATACACGGTAATGAAATGAATTACCAAAAAAAAAAACTTTCTGCACTCTGCAGGCGGTATGGCCTTGCCATAAAGGCTTTAGCCAGTCAGATGGATAAATAAAAAAAATAAAAACTGCACTATGCTCTACTGCCCTGCTGTGCTGCAGAACAAATTACAAGTTAGAATTACCAAATAGTTGGTCAGTTTTATTTTGTTGCAATTTCACCTCGAGTTGTATTTATTTGGAAATCATGTTAAAAACAATGGAAATCCGTGCAGTTTGCATTACGTAGTCTTCTATGGCTTGTGATGTTCATATAACAGGCTTTATTCTTGCAAGTTACCATCAGCGGAAGAATGAATAAGATGTAATTTTAAAATAAAAGAGTCCACGTCGCGACATGGGTTCCAGAATAAGGTAATGTTCAAACATTGAAGAATGGTGATTTCAATGTCGTATTTGTTTACTAATTTTCTATTCGAGTTTTGCTAATTCATACACATAACCTTATCGAGTCACTGCCCACTATCAAAGTAAAAGTGTCTGTAAACACTCCATTTTGTTTCTGTTTTGTTTTATTTACCTTTCGATTCGTTTAGCGAATAAAAGGGATCTACTGATAACAGTTTGCTTTACTGTCGGTCTGTTTGGTATCATATCCTGATGTTTCATATTTGTGTTCAGTAGTAATAATAAAAATATGGTATATTATTATTTGTTGTTCAATCAATTTATGAGGGAGTTTGATTCAATGCATAAACTTGTTCATTGTAAAATTTCCCATGAATAAGTAAATTTAACTGAGCGGAGAGGTCTCTGAAATAAAAATTATAATGGAGTAACCTTGTGTTGTATTTTCCTTTATATTTGGTTCATCAGTCGTAATAATAGTACCTACGTAAGATCATACTGGTCTAGTAGCTAACCCTAATGTCAGACACATGACAGCAAGTTATTCTTAAGGTAAACATTATGCTAGACCACAACAGGCCAGGTCGCATTGCAAAAAATCCCGGTTTTGCAAAGCGACCCGCCCCGTCATAATGTGCGATACTTCATATAAAATTTATGAAAACAACCTTAAAAGAACAATCCCGGAACCTTCAAACTACGTGTGACCCAATCCACAGTAGCAGGACATCCATCTCAAGACTGAAAATGTATCTTGTTCATGTCATCGGATTGGAATTCACTCCTAATTGTGACTATCTTTTGGACAATAACAATATCAAGTCACGGACTAAACTACTCAGTCTTTGTGATATGTAACTAATTGACAGTTTTCCTCCTTAAACAGCTTTGAGCTCTTCTTAAACAGCTTATATTTAGCTGCTATCTTATGAGTACCATTCAATTTTCCTGAATAAAACGTAGCTTGTACCAATTAAACTAGGGTACTCAAAATATTGCAGCGCAGCGTAGATAGGCCTCCCTCTGGATGGACCGACGACATTGTGATAGTTGCTGGCATGCAGTGAATGCAAAAGGCAGCAGGCTGTCGTTCAGATGATGGTGACTCACAACATAAAATCTGTTCAGGCATTGCAGAGATTGGTAGGGTCATGACTAGGGTTGTAACAAAACCCCGCCTCCGCAAGTGCAGAACTTCCGCATGAAATCATACTTTTTGCCTCCGTATCTGCTTCTGCAATAACTAAATAAATTATTAACTGCTGAACTCACGGAACAAAGATACAAGCCCAGGATTTTTAGCCTGCGTTTGGCTTTTTAGAAAGCACATTATCTCCAGAGATTGACCCCATCTGGTCATCAAAATAATAAAATAATAATAAAAGGAGATGTCCTCACTGGAGGGCACAGTTTACATAACATATTGCTCTCAAGACATCTGCTTATAGTACATATAACTGACTAGCGGTCCGCCCCTGTTTCGCACGGGTATAGATTATAGCCTATGTCACCCGGGGATAGAGTAGGTTCCCAACAGTGAAAGATTTTTTTAAATCGGTTCAGTAGTTACGGAGCCTATTCAATGCAAACAAACAAACAATCAAATCTTTCCTTTTTATAATATTAGTATAGATTGCAGATAAAATCAGAACACAGTAAAAAAAATAATAACAGATTTAGGAGCTTTGTTTACGCGTTGTCAATGTGTGAGGCGCTGCACGAGTCGCGCAACACTGACTTTTTAGGACCGAGTCGCCCTCGTCCCTTTGGTCGTGCATGGAGTACTGCTCTCACTACTGGCTCTACTCAGCTAAGTACCAGCTTGGGGCATTGAAGTCAATTGAGAAACGTGCTAAGAGGCTTCATCATCAGCCAGAAGACGTCCACTGCTGAACATAGGCCTCCCCCTTCAACCTCCACACTGAACGACAGCCTGCCTTTTGCATCCACTGAATGCCAGCGACTCACTAAGAGGCTTATCAACAATGAATCCCTAGTTCAGACTAAGCTTCTTAGTCTTGAGCATTGGTGCAAAGCTACAAGTCTTCTCGGTTTTATATCAGATACATTTCGGAGAGTGCATCGGATCTACATGGTCTAATTCACTCCTGCCCATTTTTCTATCGGACTGCCAGAGCAGGCACAAAAAATAGACGCTGTTTTAGGTTCAATATTCCAATAACCCATATAAAGCGCTTTCATTCCACATTTATTGTGCGAACTGCTAGTCTGTGGAATGCGCTGTCTGATTGGGTGTTCCCTGATAGTTACAATCTGTATATCTTCAAGTCAGGAGTAAATTGTTGCGTGCTCCACCGTAAACTGCATTATCGATTAAAATCATTAAGTAGGCAGTAAAAACAAATGGCTATTACTAAATAAAAAAATAAAATATTGCCCCTTGATTTTTACTACCAATAAATTATTTTCGTTTTTTTTGTCCGCTTCCGTTTACTTCCGCCTCCTCAGAGGCCAATCTCATCACCTCCGCATCTGCCTCTGAGCTATTAAAATCGCCTCCTTTCCAACCCTAGTCATGATGAATACACCGCTGGCTTTGAACATGTAGGGTATACTCTCTGCTTACCTGTGTGGCTACTCTGTAACACTATTTTTAAACTTAGATTATTATTAACAAACTGTTTATTTTCAATTAACAGAGAGACCGTACGCTACCTATTTGAGTTGTACTGTGAAGTTTCACCAGGAGATGAATCACAAGAACCTCATATAATAAAAAAATACCCAGACTCGTACAAAAATGAAGAAGAGTTGAAGAACATACCTAAATTCACATTCCCATGTCAGTTAGAACAGTAAGTACAATCTTCTTATATATATATAACGAAAATATGGGACATTTTTGGACACACGGTCATCTGACCCCAAACTAGCTACAAAGTTTGTGTAATAAGGCTGCCAGAGACTACAGCGTGGAATGAGCTACCGTCCGCGGTGTTTCTGAGAAGCTACAACATGGGGTTCTTCAAAAGGCGAGTTAATAGAGTCCTTAAGGGTCGGCAACGTATTTGTGATGCCACTGGTGTTACAAGTATCCATAGGCGACGGGGACTGCTTACCATCACGCGGCCCGTCTGCTTGTCTGCCACCTATGGCATTAAAAATAAATATACATACATATATTTTTTTAAATACATACCTAAATATATTTTAACACCCAGATATAGAACAATTACAAATGTTCATCATAGGTGGGAATCAAACCCACGCCCCCAAGTGCAGAAGGCAGGTTCACTACCAACTAGACTAACTATAAAATGCGACGTGTGTTTCACTGGGTTGAGGAATAAAATTTGTTCCAGAGTGTATGCTAAGTGCGATATACCTTGTTCATTAATACCAAACTACAATTTATGCTCTTCGCATTTTTCATTTGATAGATCCTTTGCTACTATGGCTGTGCAACATTAGTTTTAAGTAGAAATTCTCCTGTGACATAAGATTTACATTACAATGCTTAAATCATTGTTTTTTTTTTCAGTTCATTTGCTCAAAATTATTCGTTCGTATTGACGTCAGTGGACTCAAAATATACATTTTGTTTTTGTCGCTACGATCCAAAAACAAATACGTCGCTTGTGCTGTTGTCACATCTACCATGGCACGATATATTCTATAAGTAAGTAATATACACCATGCAGCTTTTTCTGTTGTAACATTCCCTAAACTACATTTAGTAGCGCTAAAACAAAAGTGTTGTTTTCCCCTTTGACCAGAAGATTTAAGAACTTCCCCGACCTTGGTAATTACATACAAACACGCTTATTTAGATAATAACATATAAAAAAATAGACTATCGCCATTCCATGAAATTTGTCAGCAAGACCATCTGAGTGTTGCTGTTGATATAATTAAAACATAATCAAATGGTATATGTTATGAGAAAATAATCATTCTTATCATTCTTTATCCAACAAAGTGTCAATATTTATAAATATCAATTACCAATGTGAAAAAATCGCTAAGAACCTAGCTCAGCGTTACGATCTGCAATGAATATGTATCTTCATCATTTCAGCCTGTCATGTGCCCAATGCTGGGACTCAGGCCTCTCAGAGAAAACGTCTAGCAACTTTATAAGTTTTTAGACTTACCAGTTTCCTCACGATGTTGTCATTCACCGTTTTTAAGCGATAGCTTCGAAACTGAACATGGTTCGTTCCAATGGCCCCAATGACTTATTTAGTACTTAAGGTGCAACGTTTCACAAATAGCGGGAAATTCAAATTTCAAACAGTTTTCTTGTCCTTGTAGCTAGGCCCGGGTAATTATTGTAAACGATCATGATGTTTGCGACAATTGATTATTATTCTTTACAAAATCATGTAAATTTATTTATCTCTAATGCACATTATTACTTACATTTGTCAATAAACTAATTTTTGCTTTTTCAAACGCCTTATTGACAAATGTAAGTAATATGGTGCGTTACGAATAAATAACTGTACATGATAATGTAAAAAACACCCAACTATTGTCGCAAACGCTGTGTTATTTCAAAATAATTAGCCGGCCTAGCTACAAGGACAAAAAAAGCCGTTTGAAATTTGATTTTCCCGCCATAGATATGACGTTCCACCTTAAATAAGTTTATTTAGTACTTAAATAAGTCATTCCAAGTTGGAGGAAGCCTATGCCAAACGGCACACAGAACTAAGAGACATTTAATAAAATTGTAGAAAGAATTTATAATCATAATTTATGTTAAAATCTTATTCGGAATAAATGGCTATTGTATAGTATATTGTATAAATAAGTTGTTCGATCATCGGCCCCGCACCAAGAACTATTATTATTTAAATATAAAGTCATCATCATCATCAACCCTGAGTGAACCACTGCTGGGTATAGGCCTCCCTTTGTTATATGTTATACCACTCTCCCCAGTCTCGATAGTCGCATCCACTCGTTCCCGACAGTACGACGGTTTACCGATGAAAGCAAAAATGTAAAGTAAATAATTAAATTTTATTGTGCATTTAAGTAGTGCGTAATAGTTCAAGTCTAACAGACCTTTATAAATGAAGGTTTATAAGTAAAGCAGGGCGCAGCAACAATAGGGACTGGGAGTTGCTGAGCGTTATGCAGGCCGACGCGACATGCATCAACTGCTTTGTTATGTAACCTTGGTCACCGTTAAGGTGGTATGCCTGACCGGTGACCAAGGTTACATAACAAAGCTAAAATCGTCGTTAAGTTTTGTGATTTTTTTTTATTTTCTGGGCAATTTTCATAATTTTTCTTTCCGTAAGAACCTACAGTGGATTATAAAACAAAAAAAAAGTTGAATGAAATCGGTAGTCGTTCTCAAGTTATGGCGTGACCGAGGTAAATAGGGATTAATTTTTATACATATATAGATATAGATAGATAGATTTCGAATGTTTCAAAAGAAAGAGAAATTGTACTAAGGTATATCATCATCATCAGCCAGAAGACGTCCACTGCTGGACATAGGCCTCCTTCTTTAACCTCCGCACTGAACAACAGCCTGCCATCAGCATTCACGGGATGCTTGCGAATCTCACTATGTCGCATATCTCCCTTGTTTATTTATTCAGAGGAATATAGGGTTTTAAGTTGTTGATAATTATAGTTGCTTCAATTGACAATTTCCATTCCAGGTTATTAATTAGCATAGCGAATCTTATAAATAGTCCAGAGAAAGGGGAGCTCTCTTCGTTCCTAGAAGCATGTCGGATCAGGCCGCCTATGGCAGGCCACACGCTCAAAGTGACGTACAACGCCGGCCACAGTGTCTTCACGTGCCAGTGTCCTGACGCTAAACTACCTAGTATCCCGGATAATGTGAGTACATATTAAATAAATAAATAATATTCAGCACAATTTTTGCACACACGGTCATCTGACCTCAAACTAAGCAAAGCTTGTGATATGGCTGCCAGAGATTGATACACATACATGTATAGTTTTAAATACATACTTAAATAAATATTAACAGCCACATAATATAGACCAAACGCAAACGATATTTGACGATTTTTGGGATTACTATTGTGATAAGTAGGTTATATCGAATAACCGACACCGCTTTATGGTTGATATTCCCGTATAAAGCTCTTTGATTCCATTTTTATTGTGCGAACTGCTAGTCTGGAATGCGCTGCCTGAATGGGTGTTCCCCGATAGTTACAAACTGGGTGTCTTCTAATCTCGAGTGAATCGGTTTCTTCTAGGCAAGCGTGCTCAATCATCGCTTAACATCAGGCGAGTTGGCTGTCAAACGCAAGCCTATTTGAAAGGATTACTTTCACATTGCTCCCATACAATTTCATTAAAATCAATTCAGTAGTATGGCTTTTAAATCTAAATAACCGAAGTTGCGTATTTTCACAAATTTTGAAGTTGGGTGTTTTAAAATTTATTATAATAATTTTTCCCGCACTCTCTAATTTGGGAACTTTTCCTATCCAGTGACTAGCTATATGTGCAGTCAGATTATGCTGACTGTCAATTCAAATCGCGCCTCGATTGCGAGCGGGATGGCACAACACCAACAGCCCCATCTCATCGTAGCTAACATTATAAGATTGCTATTAAAAGAAACAATAACCATAGAATGTATTAGATCATCATCATCAGCCAGAAGACGTCCACTGCTGAACATAGGCCTCCCCCTTTAACCTCCACACTGAACGACAGCCTGCCTTTTGCATCCACTGGGTGCCCGCGACTCTCACAATGTCGTCGGTCCATCTAGTGGGAGGCCTCCCTACGCTGCGTCTTCCGGTTCGTGGTCTCCACTCCAGAACCTTTCTTCCCCATCGGTTATCGGTTCTTCGAGCGATGTGGCCTGCCCATTGCCACTTCAACTTGCAAATTTTAACAGCTATGTCGGTGACTCTGGTTCTTTGGCGAATATCCACGTTTCGGATTTTACCGCTCAAAGAAACTCCGAGCATAGCTCTCTCCATTGCCCGCTGTGTGACTCTGAGTTTTTCCAAAAGGCCAACAGTTAAGGACCACGTCTCAGTACGTCATCACTGGCAACACACACTGGTCAAAGACCTTCGTCTTGAGGCACTGGGGTAGAATGTATTAGATCAGTTGAAAGTAATTGTTAATCTAAGACTGAACCATTGCTGCTTTTAATGATCCAAGTGGGTCATCAAACTGCATGTATCATATATCAATTTATCTTAAACTAGCATTGAGGGGGACCTCACAGTTCCAACTGTTGATTGAATGATTGTGCGATGTGACCGGATTTTGTCTCTATCTCTCTCTAAGAGGCTATTATTTAGCATTGTTCAGTACATGGGCTCGAAAACTATACTCTATGTCTATGAGTATAGTTTTCGACCAGGCAATAATTGTGCTTAAAAGTTCAGTGTTCTGAAACATTGTAATTAATGTACTCCAAATTTGATGAACCCTCTTCTACGAAAATTGGACTAAGGCCTGATGGAGGCCTTTATTTTAATGTAATAGGGTATTTGACTATTAAATATAGTTCATAGTAGTGTTATAATAGTTATAAAAAAGTCACTAAACCTACAAAGTAATGTCCTGATAAAAAAAATACCATTTTTATTTATTTATTATAAATAATAGGCTTGCGTTTGACCACCATCACGCCTGATGTTAAGCGATGATGCGGTCTACATTGGAGCACGCTTACCTAGAAGAAACCGATTCACTCGAGATTTGCAGACACCCAGATTGTAACCATCGGGGAACACCCATTCAGGCAGCGCATTCCACAGACTAGCAGCTCGCATAATAAAAGTGGAATCAAAAGTGCAATATTGTTAGAAACTGAATCTAAGAATATCCACACATGGAGATGATAATGTTTGTATATGACAATAAACAGGTCAAGTGCGAGTCGGGCTCGCGCACTGAGGGTTCCGTATCACCACAAAATTCAATAACGAAATTACCAGTTATAACTTGGTAATGAACAGAAACTTGTCACCAACTCGCACCTAGGCATTTTTTTATTATTTGTTGTTATACTTCAGAGTGTGTACTATAATCATGTTAAGTTTGACGCTTGCAAGTATTACCGTTTTTACAATAGAGCTAATACAAAAATATGTTAAAAAAATACGTTTGTTGTATGGGGACCGTTTCGTTTTTACGTTTTTTTATTATTATTATTTGTTAGTCAATCCACTGTAACATTACATATTCTGTGAAAAATGTCACTGGCTAACTATTACGGTTCGAAAGATGCAGCCGTTAATAGGTAGGACAGACAGACGCTTACGTTACAGACGTTTTACCCATTGGGTACGGAACCCTAAAAACTAACTAAGAATTTGTTATTTTCCAGTATAATTTAACGGAATACTTCAGCGGAATGGACAGCAACTGCATGGCTGGGCTGTGGGCGGCGCTCCTTCACGAGCGCAGGGTTGCCATAGTAGCGTCAAAGTTGTCGCGACTGTCAGCTTGCGTACAGGCCGCGAACGCAACTCTCTTCCCGATGTCCTGGCAACACATATTCATACCAATATTGCCAAAACATCTGGTTGATTACCTGTTGGCGCCGATGCCGTTTCTCATTGGTGTACCTAGAAGTGTTATGGAGGTAAGGATTCATCATACACAACCTTTATCCCACTGCTGGGTTCTTTTTTGCCATTCCATCTGCCTGTGTATTTACATAAGTAAATACATAAACGATGCTCATAAACGTCTATTTTCCCCAATTACGAGGAATCTTGATTAATTCTAGTGTGTAGGGATGCGACTTTATCGATAAATATTGTAATCGATAATTTATGTAAGAATCGCGTTAGTAGAAAATTGATAGCAGTAAACAAATTTGTAATTTAACTAGCTTTTTCCCGCAGTATTGCCTGAGAAGTGAGTTAGTTACTAAATAATATTTATCTTTAGAGCTGCGCTCATCGCCGAGAGCTGTCTCTTGCAATGATCGGCTATTAGGAGAGTTAATTTTTAAAGATTCATCTGAAAATGAACTGTAGAGATTTCCACCTTTTCTCAGAAATATTTTCATCCCGGAAAATGTGAAGAAACTGATAAATTCCAATCATGCCTCGCGGAGCTATACTTATTACAGTATTTACTTACTTACTTACTTACTATTACCAAGGAAGATAGACTAAGAGGAAAGACAATAGCGGAACATTAGAGCGTAGCTTTGAAATTTGCCTAAAAACGGTATAAACTTGGATGGCGCCGTAATTTGAGCGTGCTATAGGTTATCTCGAACTTCCGTAAGCGCTGCAGTCAGATAGCGTACGAAAGAGTTCTACAAATTACCGTAGCGCTAGTATAGCAGTCAAGTTCCGCAACATTTCAAGAGAAGCGCAACCCATACCAGTAGATGACGCTTTTCTTTATTCCCTTGAAATGTTGCGAAACTTGACTGCTATACTAGCGCTATGGTAATTTGTAGAACCCTTTCGTACGCTATCTGATTGCAGCGCTTACGGAAGTTCGACACAACCTATAGCACGCTCAAATTACGGCGCCATCTAAGTTTATACCGTTTTTAGGCAAATTTCCGAGCTACGCTCTAATGTTCCGCTGTTGTCTTTCCTCTTAGTCTATCTTCCTTGCTGTTACTTAGCTTCAAATTGATGAAGTCATAAAAATGTGTTATCTTTGTTGCAGACTGTTAGATTGTCGGAAATAGGCGACGTGGTAATTTTAGATGTAGATGAAAATGACCTTCGGTCACCCTTCCGTGATTTGGATAGTCTTCCGCCTGATTTGGTAAGAAGTTTGACAATTTAACCCATAGGTAGACTTTCATCATCATTGTCATCATTTTATCTTCCCCCTGCTGGGACCAGGCCTTCTCTCTGAGAGAGAGAGGATTGGCCCTAATCCACCATGCTGGTTCATGTTGGTGAAAGTCATATTTGTTTAAACTTTTTGAGGTTCATATCTGTTTCCTCAGCTTGAGCGATAGTGACCGAGCGTCAATATGTGCGATTTACAATCTGGCAGCACCCGGTTCGATCCTCGGTCTTGCAGCATTTCACATTTTGCACCTTTTTATGGTCGGTATTCCGAAAACTGGAACTAAGCGCTTTGATTCCACTTTTATTATGCGAACTGCTAGTCTGTGGAATGCGCTGCCTGAATGGATGTTCCCCGATAGTTACAATTTAGGTTCATTCAAATCACGAGTGAATCGGTTTCTTCTAGGCAAGCGTGCTCCACCGTAGACCGCATCATCGCTGAACGTCAGGCGAGTTGGCGGTCAAACGCAAGTTTTTTTTTTAAAGTGTGGTCATTTTAATATGACTATTAATATTATGAATTAGATTGTTTGTAAAAATTGTTATTATGGAAACTGACGTGGTCATTACACAGTTTATATTGTACGGTAATTACGTAATATAAGCTGTTAATCCGACTATAGTTTCAACGCATTCGGCGGTCTTTTTTAAAGGGAGTGCGCGCGCACGACTCCTTCTTTTTTATTGGAATAACCGGCTTCAATCTTAATTCATTTATTTAATACCCGAATCCAGTTATTTAAAATTTACAATCAATAGAATATCTACTATATAATAATTTACTAGCAGCAAAAATAGTTGTGCCAATGGGCCCCAAACTAGGCAAAGCCTGTATCTTGGGCGCCCTATAGCCAGTTAACAGCTTCTGTTCTTATGTGATGTGGTAAATTTTTTTTTATAAGTATTGAGACACAGAAACTTTTATCTATGCGGCTCATAATCATGCAGTGCCACGCGCGCGAACAAATCTTCTGCAGGAGGCACCTTTTACACGAGCACTTCGCACTCTCAACGTCATTGCCGTTGAAATAGACCTATTTAGTTGTGCTCTGAGTGAATTTACAAAGATAGCTTTAAAGGTTTTATGTTATTAAATAATTTAGTGTTATTGTCACAATGATGTTGATAAAATGTAAATTTGCTACTCTATCGCATTAGGTTATAACCTGTAATGATAGTTCTAAGTTGGAAATAAAAAATAAATAAATAAATAAATTTTTCAGGTAGCAAGTTTGAAGAAAGCTCTAAGTGATAAAAATGCATTGGGTGACGCAGTCTCTAGGGCGTTTTTGCGTGCTCTAGTTTGTTTAATAGGTGGATATCGCGATGCAATCAAGTAAGTTTATTGTTCTTATCTCCTACTTTTGTTCATTCCACCGTCTCTTATCGCGACCGGTAGCAGCGGTTTGAACCCTCCCAGGGTTCAAACCCGGACCGGAGACTTCTTCCATGAGACGCCGAAAATTTCAAAGTTTTTTGTCCTCATCACGAAGGACTTGAATGTGTTTGTCCACGTCATATGTAGTTTCCAAGGCAGAATAACAGTCTCCAGCTTACTGGAACGCTTCGTATCCTGTTACGGTTCGGATTAAGTTCGGTCGAAGTTTGACATCATCAAATAGACTCGACCAAGCTTGATGTCGATATTCAGAGAGCCCAGTCTGTCACTTCCTCCTTTGAACATAGTGAGCACGGAGAAATCTCGGAATATATGCTTTTTGTTGGTAATGATGAGATCTATCTTTTTCGTTGTCCGTCACGACAAAATTTGGCCGCGGGTATAAACAGGGATAGCAAGGCGGCCAGGAGCTAGGGCCTGTGTATTTATTAGACTTATCTAAGTAAACCCTATAGTGGTCATACTGAGCATGCGGGTTGGCAACTGCAAGGTAGTTTCTCGTACTGGTGACATGCTACACGTCAACATTCTGAAGTTTAGCTACACTTTTAATCGTGTTGGCCATACCTCTATCAAGAGGTATGGCCAACACGATTTTATGGTTACTTCTCTTTTAGTAGGTTCTTACTATAGATAGATCGATAGAAACTCTTTATTGCGTACACCAGAAATAAAAATTACAAACAGATAGAAAACACTTACGAGCTAGTGCCACAGGTGGCGGCCTTATCGCAAAAGCGATCTCTTCCAGGCAACCATTGGAAGAAATAAGAAAGGAATAAGAATTTTTCTAACCAGCAAAACGAACGTATGAAAATAATAGAAAAGCAGCTACTTGAGGTTAAAGGTCATACATAAGCCATTGGCGACAAGGAAAAATCACTCGGTCACATGTCGGGCCAGCTAACAGATATGCAAAACAAAATAGACACTGGAAGGAGACAAAAAAGAAATAAACCAAATATCGGAACTAGAAGACAGAATAGACGGCATTGATAGATTAACACGCAAAACTTGCATTCTTCTTCTTTCGAGTCGATGTTCCGCAAAATACAATTCTATTTTCAAATCAATTTGAAAAATCGATTTGAAAACTTGCATTGAAATAAGAGGTGCGCCCAGGAAGCAAGGTGAAAGAAAAGAAGACTTATTCTCCATGATCGAAAACCTACTAACTATACTTACGAGTACGGTTGAATACTCACCATCAGACTTGCGAGACGTATACCGTATACCAAATAAAAATAACACCAGCATCTCAACACTAATCACTGAGTTTTCCACCGCGCTATTAAAAGGAGCAGTGCTCAACAGCGCTAAAACGTATAATCTAAACAAAGACTCATCCAAACTGAGCTCAGGACACCTGGGTCTAGACGAACCTTCTTCCCCTTTGTTCATGTCGGAACATCTAACACCAAAATCCAGACATGTCCATTACCTGGCAAGAGAAATAGCCAAGACTCAAGACTATTCCTACTGCTGGACGTCGAATGGAATTATATTTTTGAGGAAACGCAAAGGCATGCCACTTGTCCTGGTCAAAAACGAAGCTCAACTAGAAGACTTGAAAAAATCTGCGTGACTGTCTCGTTGTAACCTAGCTATAAATTACTACCTATTAATGTGTTACTGTGTAATAGCTAGTTATCTTTATCTTAATAACTTTCTCATATCAACCTCAGAGCATTTAAATCTAAATAAAATTAGCTCACCTAGTTTTCCATACCATGCAAAACTCTGTAAACCTAGTAACCTAATATACACTATTTACACTGTACTAGTTTCAAATCATTTCATTACGTACCTAAACTTTTTAATTTTGTAACGGTTGTGGTATTTTGCTACCATAACATACCGACTGTTTTTATTATTTTCTGTATAATGTATCACTTAAAAGCGCACACAAAGAATGTACCTACGATTGAATGCAAATGCAATTAATTTGAGCTAGAAAAACCTCTAATTATGCTGCTAGTCTTCCTCACAACGTATATATGCTATGGGGTAACCAGAGAATGTACATACCTGATCATAGCTATCCTGGTAATTTCCGCATTAACTGAAAACTTATCACATATTCACCGAAATACCAAACTCCCAGCAATTACACAATCAAACTTTCTTGTTGCACTCGCAAAATACACCTGCCACAAGTATCCAAACATACTGCGCCCTGATTCAGTCCAAGACATAGTAAAAACCTACTTCTATGTTTCTACAATTTGTTACATTAACTACACAAATAGACCTCAAATTTCACATAAAATAGCACAAATCAGCAATTATCGCTGCGCGTTTCCCTGCACGTCTGAGCCATATCAGGTTTCCCGTGAACTAGCCATAAAGAACCTTTGTCGTCCGATGCGCCCACTAATTATTACTTCACACATAAAAGATAAGACGATAACAATGTGCACGCAAATAACACCATCTATCGAATTTAATATGAATAGTGAAAGTACTTTTTTTTTTTACTAACCTATACTGTCCCACTCCTGGGCAAAGGTCTCCCCCATTTCTTTATTATGGGGGGTTTAGACCATTACCCTCCGCGCTGGTCCAGTGCGTGTTGGCGGGTCGCCAGAGCCTCGTTTGTTAGTTAGCAGGGTGCACCACGGGCAGGTGAGGTAGGCTTGGGTCTTGGAAGATGTTGGTTAGGACCCCTTGCACATCTACCATTATTACCTGTAATTTTCTGCCTATGTGCAAAATTTTTTTTACTTATAATTGGTACTAACTGGTACTAACTCAATCTGTCACTATGTCGTCCAACAAACAAAATCTACTCCTGGTGGAGATAACATATCTAATCGTCTACTTAAATCCGCCAAACACATCCTAGCAGCTCCAATTGCGTTTCTCTGTAACCTAAGTCTTGAGTCTGGTATTTTTCCAGACTCATTCAAAGAGGCTAACGTCTGTCCTATTCACAAAACGGGTGAAACAGACGAACCGTCAAACTACCGCCCAATATCTCTTCTGACATCCATTTCAAAAATTCTGGAGAGAGTAGCAAACAAAACCTTAGTAAGCTTCCTCGAAAAAGAAAGCATCCTCTCACCAAACCAGTTCGGTTTTCGTTCAGGCAGGTCAACAGAGGACGCTGTTACATCTCTAGTGGACTTTGTTGCTACGGAACTTGACAGAGGGCAGAGATGCATCGGCGTCTTCCTTGACCTTGCCAAGGCCTTTGATACTGTGTCTCGATCAATACTACTAAACAAGCTTGAATGCTATGGAGTGCGCGGCATTGCTGTAGAGTGGTTCCGCTCCTATTTATCGAATCGCAAGCAACGTTTTAAAAGTCAATGACTATCACAGTGACTTTGAAGAGGTGTGTTTTGGAGTCCCCCAAGGCAGTGTGCTTGGCCCAACCCTATTTTTAGCGTATATAAATGACTTCTGCCAAGTCGAAGGTGCAAACGCTAAGCTGTTTGCCTTTGCAGACGACACAGCCATTATATTTAACGAGCGGAACTGGGACGCGGTAGTGACAGCGACTAATGACGGACTACGCGATATCGTCAACTGGCTCCAACGAACACTTTAACACTAAATGCCACAAAAACAAAAATATTGGCCTTTCGTGTATCGAACCGATCAGCTTCCAAACTTCCTCTTTGCGTTAAACTACACACATGCGCCCCTAACACCCACCATCAAACTACGTGCGAATGCCCAACGATAGGACATACCAATGATATTAAATACTTGGGCATACATATCGATGAATTACTTTCATGGAACTAACAAATTGAAACTATCAGAGGTAGACTTAGAAAACTATTAAGTACACATATTTAAAAAACTTAGAAAGGTGGCATGGCTTTGCCAGCGTTCTTAACAAAACCTAGCCTATGTTAGTCAGTGATATCGCTGTCTATTAATAAAAGATTGTTGAACAAAGTTGTATTTTGTGGTAATATTTACCTTGTTTTATTTTTTTCAGAATAGAAAATGGGCAGCTTATAACGTTCAATCCTGAAGCCTTTGTAAGAACAAGAAAAAATATGCAACCATTCTTAAAGAAAATATTGCAATCGCAGATATTTCAGCAGGTGAGTCCATTTATAAAACCTTTCTTTAACGCAGATCCAATGCTATGATCCTGACTGTGCAATACGAAATCCTCAAGCAACTTGCAAAACTACAAAGTATTCAAAACTTCTCAGTTCATTATTGAAATTACTCGCGAATATCATAAGATGATTCACGACACTAAGGAGCAAACAGATTTACAATTTGATCTTGTTAGGATAAATATAACGGAACTCTTGAAATGACTCTATTGTTATCTATTTAAAACGGCAACTGTAGGCAACATGCGCTGCGACAGACGCACAATGTTATAGTACAAATTTTCAATACGACTTTAAAACTTGCTCAAATGTGCATGTAAAGACGCATTTTCAATTGTAGATGTTTTCAAAAGTGAAGCTTTGATTAATAAAGGCCGCAACACAATAACGACGAGCCCAAAACGACGTCGCGACCGTAAAATGGATTAATAACAAGCTGAACACTGCTCAATCCACAAAGACACGCTGCGTGCTCAATCCTAATCGGTTAAATGGGTAATATTTTGCTTGTCGCGACGCGGTGTAAGCGCGACGTTGTGTCGTGCTGTGTGTTTTGGCCCTACGTTCGGTAGACTAGTGAGCCATTCTCGTATATCTTCAGTATAAATATTCCTCTCGTCGGAACCGTAGTGATTGGGTAATCACCATACTTTTCGTCAATTGAAGACGCTTTAAAATCCGACTAATAAATTGTTATAATTATTGTATCGGTGTAATATAAAACGGAACTTTTAAAGCGAGTTATAAAAAAACCGCGGTCGACGTCTTCTGGCATCAGTGCCCGAAGCACGATTATTACGTTTTGAATTTTACACAAATTTTAAAGAATGACATCGCATGTCTCTTTCTTGATACCCTGACGTTCGAGTAATAGGCGTTTTGTTCGACAGCAGCATAGCTCTATTCTAAAGTGACCAAAGAACTGATATGACCGTGGCTTTTGTGTTTTGATTGACACTTTTCTTTGAGATGTTGTGTTGTTATTTTTTGCTTTTATACAGTTCATACATTTGCAGTTTTGAATATATCCCTCATATAACGTCTACACCGAATTAGCTTGTTTAGTTTCGCATTCAATAATTCGGATTCATCTCTACTCTTCGACGTAACAGCGCAAAGTTCAGCGCTAACCATAACATGGTATAAATCCTAACAATATTACATATTGGTTTAAACAATTACTTTACTAATATAATATACATTTCAATTACAGTTCATCGATGAAAGATTAGACCTCCTCAATTCTGGAAGAGGTTTCAACGACGAGTTTGAGATGGAATGCAACAACTACGCCGATAAAATGAACACTGGCAGCGGTCAGAAGTTAAAACAGCAGTACAGAGACTGGGCGAAAACAGTGAAAAAAGAAGGCGGCGCCTTCTTTAAAAATGTTAAAGACAAGGTACCTTTTATTTAACTGGCTGGTGTGTTTAACTGGTTTAAATGGTTTCGGTGCTGTGGTTGTGTTTTTTTAACTAAATAATGCCCATGAAAAAAGGTTTTGCATTTGTGATTTATGTAATAATTCCACATTATTTCTTTATTATACTTAGAATTGGGTCTCAGTTAGACTGTATGGATGCTATCCGACATCTCAGTCAATATAGGACAAATTTTCATTAAAAAAATTGTAGGGTTCCGTAGCAAACTAAGGAACCCTCATGGGGGAGGCGCTATGTATTTGTCTATCTTATCAAGGTCATTTTATTTAGATATTATCAATACTAATTATTAATACCAAAGATACTAAAGCACTGAAATTTATTACAAATTCCTCATACCTCATGGTAGAGACTAAAAATATTAAAATGTCATTGATTTGAGGTAAAGTGAAAGTGAATTGAAAAAGTGTATACCTACTCCTGTAAAGTATCGTGGAAAAATTATTTAAATGATCGCGAGGTTTTTACAGCCGTTTTTGTTGAATTGCTTTCCATTTTTTTTGCGTTTCTAAGTGGCAACATTCTATTGAATATAGTTTGTGTCAGACAAAATTCCAACTGGAAAGCATTTTATTGATTCTTGAAAGCTAGCACAGACCATAATTACATAATACAAGTCTTTCAATTCGAACTGTAGGTACTTCTAAATCTAAAATAACCTTCAGTTCTAACTGTGTTACGGTAGTAGTATTCATTAAAACCTAACGTTAACGTTAACGTTAACGTTTAACCTTTCCTAACGTTAAATTTTCCGTTTTTTATCGCACTTCTTAGCCATATTAAACGTACAAAATGCCAATATCTACTGTATTTATCAACGACCTATACTCACACTGGGTGTTGATATGCATTTGTGCAATATTTACCGAACACCTTGTTATGGGACTAAGTAATGCCTTATATAGTTTTACAAACCTACGCTTAGTTCTGGACCCATTTTTCTGAAATTAAATTCTAGATTATCCCGGAGTAGGACACCAAATTTCCAAATTAATCTCTATCATCAAATTATAAGGCCGTAAGTGCAGCCATTTGATAGATTTCCGCCATTTTTTTACCGACTTCAAAAAGGAGGATGTATTCGATTCCACTGTTTTTTTAAATGATTTTTACGCGTTTACTCCACCAATTAGAATTGTTTTTGATGATTCTTTTTATGTAAATATATCTACATATGAAGCCGTCCGACTCCGGTTGCACTGACCGGCGGATATAAATGTTTATTTTTTTTACAAATATGGGTTCAAAGATAAAATTATCAGCCTCAGCGTAAACCTACTTAAATATTGAACGTTTGCAAATCAGCACCTTGTATAATTGCTAAGATATTGTGATAATTAATTTTCTAACCTTATGTAAGTATGCTTTTACTAACACTAAACACCGCTACTGTTCGGTGTATGTGTACTGTGATATTACCTTGAAGATTCAGTACCTGGAATATACAAAACCTACCTATAGGTATTTAAATGTCTAAAAGACACCTATACTCCCGTAAATCATGACATTTTAACCAAAACAGAGGGTTGCAATTCAGAGGTTATTAAATTTATAAAATACTAGCTGCGCCCTGCGGTTTCACCCGTGTTTATTTCTTCTTATATCATCAGCTATCTGCCAGTGAAAATCCCGTTAAAATCGATCCAGTCGTTTTGAAGTCCATAGGAAACATCCATAGGATATCGCTTTTGATATATAAAAAGAAGAAGAAAGATAAACTCGATGAGTAACATAAGCCCAGCACCAGGAGAATGCAGGTGAATTAGGAAGATAAAACGCCGTTCCGTACCACCACGAAATACCATAATAATCAATTTAAAAAACTGACTTCATTCTAGTAAAATATGGCATTACGAGTCGGTGAAAGAAAATGAGGTCATCCAAATAACCCAATTACCAGTTGTAACTTAGTAATGAACAGAAATTTGTCACCGGCTCGCACTTGGCCATTATTTATTATTTATCGTTAGAGTGCGTACTATAATCATGCCACGCTTGACCCTCATAGGTATTACCGTTTTTACATTATAGCTAATTTAAAAATACTAAAACTGGCTATCTATTCGGTTGAAAAGATACAGTCGTTTAAAGGTAGGACGGACAGGCAGACAGACGAACAGCAAACAGACAATGTAGGCTTAGTAATAGGGTCCCGTTTTTACCCTTTGGGTACGGAATCCTAAAAAGAATATAGGCAGTATGCCAATTTTGAATTGGTATGAATACCGTAAAAGATGATGATAAAAATAATTTTAAAGCGTTAAAGTTGAGTTCATGAGAATACATTTTGGCAAATTTATATATTTGAAGCACTCAACTGTGGTTATAGGTAAAGCGAAATGATTGCGGTAAACATGACTGAATTGCAGCCCTAAAACGCTTGCATGCTGTAAATACTTGAGTTTTTCCTTTTTGCTTTAAAATATGAATATTTACAGGCGAACCCAGCAGTACAATCGGCCGTGAAATCGGTGAGTTTTCGCGCTATGCGGACATTTCTGTTGTTCAAATCTTGGTGGAGCTTATTTCTAGATACGTATTCGTCTATATAGCAGTCTTTCTCGGTCTTCTTTGTACATTTTCCTCTTGCCTTGACTAGGTTTGCTGGTTAATCGTCTATTTCCTCTTTTGTTTATGTTAGATGCTAATAAGAATTTGTGTCACTACATAGTACAAAATGAAAGTCGCTTTCCGCGTCTGTCTGTCTGTGTATCTGCTAACTCTTAAACCAGGCAATGGAAGACAACGAATTTTGATGCGGTTTTCACCATCAGTTAATTTTACATGAAAAGGTTTATATATTTATACATGTATAATGCGAAGCCAAAGCGGGTAGCTAGTGTAATATAAAATCTGAAACTACAAGTTCACTAAATACTGCTACGGCGTCTGTAAAGCACAAAAACATCTATTGCTAAGTATAAAATATATTTCTTGCTCTATACAATCTTTCATCACTTGCAAAATAAGTTAGCTAAGGTAAGGAAATACTTGATTGCACACCAAAAACTGACAACAAATTATGCATCCATTTCTTTCCCATTTAAACTGCAGGGCAGGCTGGCATACTTCTATCGATTAGATTTTTTTAAACTAGTGTTTTTCTGTCACATACACTTCTAAAACACTGTTTTAAACTATCACGATTGTTCACTAAAGTTATATGATTATTTACGGGATATTTACCGTGGTAAGGTTAGTGTCATTTCACAACCTCCCCACGGTAAATATCCCGTTAATAAATCATGTAACTTTTACATACACTTTGTGTATATATTGACGCGCAGTAACAAATTTTTAAATTAACATTTAGCTTGAAAACTGAGTTTCATTAAAATTAATAACCTCCATTAGATAATGTAAATATACTCCACGAAGTTTTGAATTTCAGTTGCAACGATCAAAATTGTTGATTGCAGTGGGCCTTAGACAAGTTGTTTCATATTTTATGCCGTGTTTATTGCATGCAATCGTATAAAAATTGTTACATCATAGGGGTGTATGATAAATTTAATTGATTTACTATTCTTTACAATAATGGATTATATTAAACGTGTTTTCATTTACATGCAAATTAGCATATAAATTGCCCCCAAACGAGCTCAGTGGCGTACGTTGATAAGGCCTATGTACAGCGGTGGACAATAAAAAGCTATAACATAACATAAGTCAGCCTTTTAACAGTCCACTGCTGGACTTTTAGCCTACCCCCGAAAGGGTGATTGGGCCTTATCCAACACGCTGGCCTAGTGCGGGTTGGTCAATAAAAAGCTATGATGACGTGAAACAAAATTGCCTGTTTCTCTGTCTTTATAAGAACTCAGTCATCATTATCAGGCTATCGTGTTCCCACTGCTGGGACTGAAAAGAAATGTCTTTATTCCGTCGGCTAAGTCTATTTGTGGTATTCTGGCAACTCAATATTGCACAATTACCCATTTTCGTTTCAAACTGACACGCGTTGTCGCTGCACCGATTGAGTAGACTGATTTTTACAATTACGATTATTTGTCATAATTGCATTGTAAATATGACATGCAAGGTGGTCGACTTGTGGCGTCAACTTAGATATAGGTCTGTGGTCAAGTGAATGAAAACTGTCAAAAGAGTATTAAAAATATATATTCGGGAATTTTTTTCACACACGGTCACCTGACCCCAAACTTAGCAAAGCTTGTAATATGGCTGCCGGAGACTGATATACATGCGTATATAGGTTTAAATACGTACTTAAATAGATATTAACAACCAGATATAGAACAAACACAAATGTTAATTAATGTTAAAGAGAAGGTCATGCGATTATGATAATGATTATGGATGATATAAATGTATGAATATTACAAGATTACCATTTCGCTGAAAAGATTATGTTAGATGTGTTTCTTATTGCGGTACTGTTGTTCGTATATTGCTATCTTTCTAAATATAATTTTTCCTTTTCATAGGTCCGCCAAGGAAGTAAAAATATGAAGTCTGCCGTCAAGGGCCTGAAGAACAGAATACCAAGGCCTGGCTCGCGGCCATCTTCTATAAATACGACAGATGATAGCAGGTAAAATAGCAAGCTATATATTGACATGTGGTTTTGTGTCATGCTATATAATAAGACGTTTTATTTTTTTAAGTTAAATTTACAACATAGTCATTGGCTAGAAAAAACCGCTACACTCGTGATTTGAAGAAACCCAGATTGTAACCATTGGGGAACTCCCAAGAAGCCTCTTAAGAGCCTTCTCGCATGTTTGACGAAAAAAAGCAGAGAAAACTGGAATTTTAGAGTTCTGATTCTATCTAATAAATAGATCTATAGAAAATATAATATCTCTAATAAATAAATCTGCATTTTTTTATATTTGGATTTAATGTAAATTTTGGAAAAAACAACATATCCTCTTATTAACTACCTCCAACTTACAAGAGTAGTTTTTCAAAAAACTGTCGGAAGGAAAGTTTGGGAGTGGATTTCGTTATAGTACTGATATAAAGTAACATAATTTTGATGTTATGGTTTACTTTTTTATATTCGTCTTGACAATTACGTTTTTTCGTTTTATGACCGAAAATCCAGATACCCATTTCAACTAGTGAGACTAAAAAGTCTCAGTAGTTCAGTCAATTGACCTGTTGAATGAACTATTTAGAATAGACGTAAAATTTTACGATGTATTTTGTAATAAGGCACTTATTATCATTTTCAATAATATTACAAATGTGAAAAGTTTGTTGGTTTGTTTGTTCCTCTCTCACGCAGCAACAGAGCAACGGATTGACCTGATTGCATGGGTATAGTTCAAGGGCTGGAGAGTGACATAGGCGAATTTTTATCATCATCATCATCTTCACCATTTTTCATCACTATGCGGGTGAAACCGCGGGGCGCAGCTAGTGTTTAATAAAAAAATCCTGTTGTAAAATTCTATGTTCGTCACAGATTGGTTATTGGATTCCATTCAATCTCTGGTTTCTTTCAAGGTATTCCTGCGGGTCTGCGACGCCAGTCTCCTCTGATTCGTCGGACTCGCCGGCGCACGAAGCCCCTGCCCCGCGTGACCCACCCCCCGCTCTCCCCCTCGACCTCCTTACAGAAATGGAGTTCCTTTTCGCGAACAAACACGGATCACGTCGAGATAGCTTACCGGAAAGCCCTTTCAACTCAGAAATAAGTCTAGCGAACAAAGCAGTAAGTCATTCTCAATCAAGTATTTACACATGTTACTGACAAATTAAATTCAGAGCATCCTATTAGTCGCTTGTGTCTTTTTGTTTTCCATGTAGCAAGTTTCAGTCAAGGAAGATAGACTAAGAGAAAAGACAATAGCGGAACATTAGAGCGTAGCTCGCAAGTTTGCCTAAAAAACGATATAAACTTGGATGTCACCGTAATTTGAGCGTGCTATAGGTTGTCTCGAACTTCCGTAAGCGCTGCAGTCAGATAGCATACGAAAGGGTTCTACAAATTACCGTAGCGCTAGTATAGCAGTCAAGTTTCGCAACATTTCAAGATTATCTCAACCCATGCCAGTAGATGGCACTTTTCTTTATTCTCTTGAAATGTTGCAAAACTAGACTGTGATACTAGCGCTACGGTAATTTGTAGAACCCTTTCGTACGCTATCTGACTGCAGCGCTTACGGAAGTTCGAGACAACCTATAGCACGCTCAAATTACGGTGACATCCAAGTTTATACCGTTTTTAGGCAAAGTTCCGAGCTACGCTCTAATATTCCGCTATTGTCTTTCCTAGTCTATCTTGCTTGGTTTCAGTGGAATCTTTACGTTAGTTGTTTCATATATACACGATCATAGCACTGTTATTTGACATATACATTACAGCATGAATTTCGTTAGACAGCGTCTGTATCGATATTGACTACAAAGTCAACTCTGCTTTACACATCGATTCAAACAATGTCGAGATTTAGTACTGCGACATCTTTGTACTGTAGCATATTTGTCATTTTATCCGTTTGCCGCCTGAAATCACGATTTTCGATATGTTTTGCATAATATTAATTTCGAATACCGTAGCAGCGCGGATTTGCATTTTGATGTAATTACATTTGTGAGTTGCCTTAATCAGCCGCGTGCGTAAAATTCCGCTAAGGCTTCGTCCTCACTGACGGGCCGTTTGTCTCGATTAGACGGATTCGTCGGACGAAATGAACGCCCCTTCATAGTGGGACCGCCGCCTTTATAAGATCTTGGCTGTGTTGAATAGATATAATTACTATACCTTGGGAAAAATTACGTGATTGTATAACATTCGAAACGTCTCGAAAGTTGTAATTTTTGAAGTCGAATTGGTTGGACGAAGTGATCTGACATTACGAGTGTTGCCACTTTTTAAAATTTTGTTCACAAGCAAAATCATGTGTGTTCTAAAGTCTTACTAAAGGTCGTAATTCCTGTCTAAATAGTTATTCACTACCGAGTAAGCGGTCTATATACTGTTGCAATGTGCTGAATTAAAAATTGTGAGTTTTTCAAAATAATAATTAACAAAACAAAATAAACATTTCTATGTTTGTAATGTTACGATAGCAACCAAGACATGATTTTGTTACTTATTGGAAATTCACACTCATTGATTTTATATCTTCAATAATGTGAAAATTTGTGAGCGAGAGAGCTGCAGAGGGTATACAGGCCCCTTAAGTGTATATATTTCAGGTCATTAATTTTATTCAAAGTTTAGTTCTTTTGTGATGATGTATCTTTTGTACGATGTTTACTACGATTTGAAACTTGGCATCATTATTTTGACAAGTGACATTTCGATCTGTCAATTTACTCCGTTTAATTAGCAATCCGACTTTAATTAAAATTGAATTTAACCGCTGTCATAACATATAGCATTGTGGATGTCGCATAAAAATGTAAAATTGTGTACAGTACACTACGCTTATTTTCGAGTAACACACCTGCCTAGTAGGTACAATGTACATTCGAGTATTGTCATGTGTATGTGTGTGTGTGTAGGTATGTATGTGCGGAAGCGAGCATGGTCGTAGCGGCACCGTGGCACATTATTCAATTTTGTTTTGCAGAAGACAATGTCACCATGCCCTCCGCCGCGGTTAGCGGATCGTCCCCAACTCCCAAATCGTTACCCCATAGTGTCCACGAAGAAACTAATAGATCTGTCGGAGGCGCCGACTCCGCCGCCGCGCGCCGTCCCAGCGCATAATAACAATCACTTCGTCACCAACATCACTAAAAACGATGTCAAGGCGCCGCACTTCCACACTAGCACGATAAGCTTCGCAGAAGGAAACGATAAGCCTAAACTAAAACTGACGATGTCGTCGAACCAGAGGAAAGCGCAGGCGTTAGCTCTGGCGAATCCACCGCTCAGTAACGGGGCGCCTAGCGCGGCACCGCGGCCCGTGCGGCCCGACCGGCCCGAACGGCCCGAACGACCCCGACCCGTGCTCTCTATACCGCCCGCCAGAGGGAAAGTACACGAGGTAATTGTGATATGCACCTGTATTCTCATATCGGTATTTTACTTACTTATAAAAGAGAAATGGTTGTCGGTTGATTCTTGAAACTTCAACAGTGAAAATGTTTGCACTAACATAACACACGGAGCTATGTATTCATTCCTAATAATTATGGATTAATATTTTGTTAATGAATATGAACACAATTATATTTTTCTAACATTTTGCAAGATTGTCCCTTTATTCTCTACGTGGCGCCCTACACCCTTCTTTTGGTAGTGAGCACGACGCTGTTCTAAGGCGATAGTGGTACTGGGCCCGTACCGTGAACTTCTATTGCGATTCAAAATACGCTCTATACTGTATCGTTTGTCAAAATCGTACCATGAGGTCGATTGAGCGATTCGGCTTAGATTGCCTCCTTTTCACGGTGACAAAAAATTTAAATAAAAAAAGCATTGTTAAGTGAATTTTCGATTTTCAATTCTCACCTTTAGTTTACCCAGCCGACAAAGAAGAAAAAAAAAATCCTTATTTCATTTAAGTCATTTTAGGTTGGCGCGTTCGAAAACTAGGAAATCAAATTATTTCTAAAATTATGTCTGTTAGCGATATAGAAGTATTCATTTCAGTAACTTAAATAACATTTATCTTCTTAATATAAAAAAAATTGTACAAATTAATACCTAACTACTAAATTGATCCATTAAACCGCTACCAGTGGGAATTATTCCCAAAATGCTGGCCCCATTACCACGTTGTATGGCGATGCTCACCCTTTGAGCAAAGTAGAGGCCGGCATTTTGTTCACGAGTTCATATCTTTAAAAAAAATGGCTTCCCATCCCCACGGCCCCATGGTTTCGACCACAAAAGGCTCAAATATGTGCACAATGTCCAGGGTACTATTACCAGGGTTAGCAATTATATTTTAATGCACCTTAGTGTTCAATAAGATTTCGCCAAAAAACTAGTTATTTTAAAATATCACGAAAACGGCTACTTTTCGTCGAGGATAATACACTCAATTAAATTAGTAAAAATTCAGAATTTTTGTATAAGATCTAAATATACTTTCGTATAGCATTATCTTTTTAAATTTTAGCGTGAGAGTTGTATCGTTCATTCTTTCGAGAGCTAGCGATTCAAATGCTATCCTGTTTTGATGAGCTCACGGTACGATAATAAGACTCTGTGTTAGTGCCTTAACTGAATTGCATCGCAATTTAAAAGTTCACAGTACGGGCCGTAGACAGGATTACTCTGCTATTCCAAGATTATATTCTATTATTATATTTCTATTCCTTGTCGAGTGTCATTAGTATAATTACTGTGAACAAATGCATCAATAACTTGAACTTTTTATAGACAGATATTTAAATTCTGCAAATACCAGGCAAGTCTTGTACACAAAGGTAAATTTATATAAATTTGGATAGTGATTTGTGCAAGTCTTAAACATTGAACATTTTAACAGTGAGTCTTTGTGCTAAATAACAGCCATCATTAACGTTCTTGAAGACTGGAAGATCAGGATTTTGTTGACGCTTGCTTGGATCTGGCTATTTTGGTTTGACTGTAGTCACTGATTTTTATACATGTTCATTTCTGTGCATACGACTACATAATAAAGTTAAAAGTGGCGGCAACTTGTGATGTGTTAAAGGGAAATTAATCCAACGCTCAGAAATCGTACAGAATTCTTAAATTTAAAACACATTCTGAACACAATATCTTTGCATGATATTGTAAATTATCAGTGAATCGAAGGAATATCTTATATAATTATAGTAAGTACCATTCCTTCGAGTCAAATATTTTAGTTTTAGTGACCAACTAAACGGGATACCTTGTTCTTCCTTCGTATCTATGCATGCACCTGCACGTTGTGTCATCTAGGCATGGTAGTGTTTAAGCATTTTATACATTTAGTTGTGCTTTACATTTACACCCTTGCTTCAGACATTAAACGAGAAGAACGCAAACCGCTTAAACTGAGTATAGATGGACTTTATTTCTCTTATGTAGACTTCGACCAAAATAAAATGAATGGACGGGCCATAACCACTGAATTTGCTGTTTTTTGTTGTGTTTTTACTCTTCGGGAAAGCACACGCAGGCATAATTTTGTCGGATGTTTCGTTATCATATATTATAACAATAGTCTTGTGTCGCACTTCCTACGGCTAGAGACTGACTGAAACAACGGCGCTCATTTTGCAATCTTCAAAATGCGCTCCTTCTGGGCTGTCCATTAATTTTATTTTGGTCCAAGTTTGTAGACATAAGAGTATAGACTTACCATATCACATAAGATGGCTTTATTCAAAGTGCCACTGTTATTTAAATGGACTGTTTCGACGATTTTTTTCGCTACGACTTCTCGATTGAGTCTGGACTCAATCGCTTTCGTACTATCATAAACATTAAAGCACGCATGTAGTCAATTATAATACGGCGATCCATTACCGTCCATTAATACTGGATTCTAAACATTACCAATATAATTTAGTTTGCAGGTTTATTATTAGCCCATCCAATGCAAATGCAATGGAATGTTATGTCGTTCCACCCATAACATACCGGGATTAATTAATGGTATTGGATGGCCCGTATTGTACAAATCACTGCAGGTAATGTCATTACTTACTACATACTCTCTCTCTCTGCTTACTTTCATCTTAACTGAACAATAGTAATGAAATTAATATAATGAAGTCCACAACACTAATCTTATTGTCTACTAGCGGTCCGCCCCAGCTTCGCACGGGTATAGATTATAGCTTATGTCACCCGGGGATAGTGTAGCTTCCCGTCAGTGAAAGAATTTTTTAAATCGGTTCAGTAGTTTCGGAGCCTATTCAATGCAAACAAACAAACCAACAAACAATCAAATCTTTCCTCTTTATAATATTAGTATAGATAAAATTTACAATATGCGCAAATATATGAGTTATGATGGTTTCCTTTCGAGCATTTTTTATTTTTCTTTATATGTGTTTCCTGCCAAGCGTGGGGATTATGGCAACACCCCTCTGTAGGAGGGAGGCCTTTGTCCAGCAGTGGACGCTTGAAGAATCCTCTTCTACGAATACTGGACTTTAAGGCCTCGGCCTTAAAGTAGTTGATATTTTTTTTTGTCTCCTCTAATAGTACATTAATATAGCGGCAGGCAACAGACGCTTTTATGGACGAACGTGAAATTGTAGGCGGAGGCGTAGCGGAGGCCAGCATGACTGAGCACATAAATTCTCGGTTACCGTCAAGGCTTGTATAGTGCTTTTCTGAAATATTACGTTGATGTTCACGTTAATGCATATATGCATAAGATTTTAAAATAATAACATTTCATTAAAAAGTTGCCTAGAAACTAAACCTGGAAAAAAATATCCATGTAACTATTCCATCCTAATATACAATCATTTATACGAGAATATCAACGCAATGTTTTAGAAAAGTTCTATTCAAGCCTTGGTGCCAACTGAGCATTTATGAATGTATGAGCATTTGTGTATGCTGGCCACGGCTACGCCTCGGCCCACTCATTTTCAAATTCGTGTATAAATGCTTCTGATGCTCACTTGCACTATATAATTTTCTCACCCAAAAAGCCGGTTCTAAACATAGAAATAAACAAATAGTTGTACACTCCCGTATATTTTGTAAACCATCGCTTTGCTTTTTATTACTTGAGTCCCTAAGACCTGATTTTATGTTATCGAACAGGCCCTTTAACGATTTCATGATTGAGTTTGTAAAGTAAAAAAAAAAACTTTATTGATTCATCTATATAGTGAAGTTTGTATCTAATACGTATTATTAGTGTATTGAAATATTTGTCGTGTAACAAGTAAGGGGAATAGACGCTCTTGCGTGCAATGGCAATGTGTTTAATTCACGTGTTTCTTTTCAGTCGTGTGGCTCTGATTCTGATCTCATAAAGTTGGACGACTCGCCGACTGGATTGGAAGACTTCGACCCCCTGAAGATGCGCGGCAAAGCACAGAAAAAAGGCGATCAAATCAAAACGTCTACCGACAGTGCACTTTTGCACGAGTACGGGTTAGATTTCAGCCAGTTTGGCTTGCTTGGCGTTGCGCCAGGGTCCAGTACACAACCAGAACCTAACCCAGGAGTTCCAAAAGGCTGGACCACATTCAATTAGTCACGGACTAATAAACCCTGGGACATAAACCCCTTCTAAGTCTTAGTGAAATCAGTTAAAACATAAGTACGACAGTGATTTAGCCAAGTCGAACTTTAACGGGGCCTAAGCACCAAGTCACGTCTCAGACAGTGCCACTCAGTCTACACAAGCAAGTTAGTAAGTAATAAATGAAAATCTTGCTTGTTTGACTTTTCCAGGCTGCGGTAAGTAGATCTACTATTTCAATTGTGCTTAAGGTTTTAACACACCGGTTGAAGCCTTGTCTCACTGAGTTCTCAGTATGCAAGACAAGTGTGGGCAAAAACTATTGTGTAACGTCCCAAAGATTTATTTGTCCGATTAAATTTTAAGACAATGTTCCTTTTTCCCCTCTCTATGTAAAAATAAACTATTATACACCTAACCTAATGTTTATACAAAATTAATTTATTTGTAATTGTAGAATAATTCTGTTGTATAAAATATAGGACTGTACAGTGTACATAATGTTACATATCAACTTGTATATTACGTTTAAAATATGTGACGTGTATGTACATTTGACTTAGTTAATTGTGATGTGTATTAATTGTAGACATAGATTAGTTATTAATATAATTTTAAATATAAATTCGATAATTATTTGTGTATATGAAGTTATTTCAGATTTTATTTACCTTAGTTGTTGTCTATTTTCGTTAATAAAGTTGACATTTTTCTCAAATACCGTGCCTGCTGTTATTGTGTCTTTAGTTTATTTTGTTTTTAACATTATAAATGTGATCTTGATTTAATTGTGATAACTTTACATAGAAAGTTAAATTCTTGAAATGCACTTCTTCGAATATACTTGCAATTGTTAATTTTCTGTATATTTTAAACATTTGTTTTGTTATAATTTTTTTTTTAAATCAAAGTGCCAATCTAAAGTGTTACATATAGGTTTCTATAGTATTTGAGGAAACAGGTTTTATGAGTACTTCACTAATATGAACTTTTTTGTAATTAAATAGTACAATTAGCAATTTTTAAACAATCAATTGTTTAGGCTCTTTACATAATTTATATTTTAGTCTAGAAATGCATACAACTATGTAAGGTGCTGTGTTTGATATCGCTTATAATGTAAAGACAATGAAAATTATTGTGATACTTGTAACCTAATTTATAGTCTGACCACTAAAGTTAGCATTTAGAGCGCAACTGACGCTCAACTCCGAATTCTACTTACGAATCCCTTCAGAGAGACAATATGCTTGTCTGTCTCTCTCCCTGTAAACTCTTTTTTTTTTACTTTCGAGGCTTATTGGTGGAACCGCTTGATGAAATAAACTGTACGGAAAATGCATGCATTAAACCGGAAGACGCATTTTTTCACACTTTCGAGGCTAAATGGCGAAAGCGTTCTAGACGAAATAAACTGCACATCCCGGAAAATGCACACATTTAACCGGAAGACGCATTTTTCACACTTTCGAGGCTAAATGGCGGAACCGTTCTTGATGAAATAAACTACACATTCCGGAAAACGCACACATTTAACCAGAGGACGCATCTGGTATGCAATGTTACCTTTCGCCTCCATTTTGGTGATACCATAATTTACTCGATACGTTCGAATTACAGTCAGAACTGAGAATTTAATATTTAGATATGTATAGAGTTGACCGTCTGTCGCGCACTAAATGCACTTGGATCATGCACATAATGAATGAAATGTAAGCACACAAAATGCAACAAACTTTACGAGGCTGTGCAGCTATTTTAAAAGACACTTAATTGTATTGTCGATTAAAACATGGATTATTAATTAAGTAATTGTAGCCGTTTCGTGAAACTGCTCAAATGAAAATTATTCAATTTGGCCTTTAAAAGTTCATGTAGTATCACACCTGCCATGGATATATTCTGTGGAACTTAGCTGTGGAATGGGTATACAATTTCTGTCACATCGCCTCTCATTGAGTTGTTCCATTGGGATGGAATCCCAATGGATGCCCAGTACGTCAGAATAGCTGTCCCTGAAAGCAAAATCTCAGTAGCCAATGAATAACGTTAAATACATAACTACATTATAATATATAAAGATATGAATAAACAAGTGAAAATTTACTGGCGAGTTGTGATTAATCCCGCTAATTAAGCCGACCTACTGTTTTGTTTGAACAGTAAATGGACTCGCGTCACGTACCGCACCAGGCGAAAGATAAACCGTGACCAGTAATCGCCAGATAAGCACGCACTGTTTAATGCTAAATAGGCACTGAAACATAGAAATTATAGTTATATGATTATTTACGGGATATATGTGGAATGACTGTTTTAAACTATCACGATTGTTCACTAAAGTTATATGATTATTTACACGGGATACCGTGGTAAGGTTGTGGAATGAGCTCCCGATATTTCGGCGCAGTTACATGCACCATGTTCACGGGAAGACTGAAGAATGCGGGTCGAGGTGATGGTTTTCAACTCGCGTGGAGTCCAATATTACGGTTTTATTTTAAACAAAAGTCCGCTCTCAAAATGTGTTCAAAATACTATACGCAGTGATACAGTGAGTGTGTTTTGTCGGGACTTAGGTTCGAGTTCGAGTTCCAGTCATAACCGTAGCAAAAGAGGATAGATCGGTATGTCTGCACCTAACTCTTGTAACTGTTCGACCAACCGCCCGCATTCTTCAACCACCCGCATTCTTTTTCAGTATTCCTGTAAACATGGTGCATGTAATTGCGTCGAAATATCGGGAGCTCATTCCACAACCTTACCACGGTAAATATGCCGTAAATAATCATATAACTTAATGTGGAATGAGCTCCCATGAAAACCCACGGTAAATATAGGCATTAATTTTGACCTGTGTTACCAATGCATAGGATTCCGAAACAGAAGATTGGCTGAACAGTCATAGTGCGGAGGCAAAAGAAAAAGAGTGAAAAAAAAGAAAAACAACCAAGCTAAATGTCAACGTCAAACGTCAATTTCCGACTTCCGAGGCGAAATCACAAATTAAAATGCGGATCTGGACCATATATTTTTTTCCTGTCCTTTGCATGACCATGCTTCCTTTTATGATAACTTGATATCCCTCCGTGTTCCATTGCCTACTAATATACAATCTCTTCTCAGTAGCAATTCCTTTTCTATCTATCATTCTCTATCTGATTTTATCATCTTATATGACATTATACTATAAATTTTATTTATCTATATCTTTTACACTCCTCTGATCCGTCCATCCTAATCCTTACTATATCCTAATTTTCGCGTATCTTTCCCTACCTTTAAATTCTAAAACTGAACTCTTACGACTTGTATATGGCAACTGCGTCAATCATGCGGAGCCAAAAGCCCCAAAACGGGGAAGAAGAAGGAGTTTTGGCGCCAACGTGGAAAAGAACATGTCGGCTCGTTGGATTATTTTCTTAAACTAGTGTATTTTCGAATGTTAATGTGTTCTAGGTGGTGAATTATTATTCATTAAGTGCTCGTAAATGTGCTCAAGTGTGGGCAAGTGATATAACGAGGTGAAACGTGTCTTTTCGTGTTGTTTCCAAAACTCCATAGGAGCCTCTTGTAAAGTTCCCACCACTTTACAGAGGCATGAGTTTGACTTGACCGTGACTTACTTATCTTGACTCTGACTGTGACTATGACTTGTTTGTCGTTAATAAGACTATATAAAACAGAAGAATAGGCGGTATGGCCTTAAAAGCTTTAGCCTGCCCGATGGGCGAATTATAATATAAAAAAAGGGGAAGAAGAAAAAAAAAAACAGCACTAATTTAGGGGTGTCTATAATGTACAACATGATATTTGCCGACACGATATTGTACGGCATGATAATGTACAGCATGATAATTGGTGTACATGTACATCGAATATTATGTACAATCCATGTCGTACAATACTGGCCGTCAATTATCGGCCCGTGTCTATAAAGTACGGCAAGGATTGCACAGCCAATAATCCATGTACGAGAAAAAAGTCCGTTTTATCGGGCTGTGCATTATTATGCCGTACATTATCATGTCGTGCAATACAGGCCGTGTTTTGTCGAAACGGGCCGAAAATGTACGACCGATAATGTACAACATGATAAAAGGTGGCATCTCCCTATTGGCTAATTTTGCTGAAATGTCTCTGCTCTTATTGGCTGTTGAGTCTATGACGTCTGTCGATTCCATGCTTCGTTTGAACAAGATAGTCACAGATTAAAAATATGAGAACCATCAAAACTTTTTGGTGGTGAGGCGGAGAGAAGAGTAAAACTGTGTTTGATCTGTCACTCATTTCGAACCTAACCAACGCAAGTCTGACTCCAGGTGGGCTCCCGCCAGAAGCTCTTGCGGTCGCCCCTGAGTGTCGCTTCGCCACACTCGACCTTCACTCAGCTCGGTCTCGTATGGCTCGCTCTCACTCAGGACCTCCCTTGAGCTTCTGGCTCCCGCGCTTTTTATATACACTCTAGGGGTAGGGACCACAAGACTAGGTGGAGTTGGGTGCTCTGTGTCGGTTCTGTGACCCATTTCGAACCTAACCTACTCAAGTCCGGATGCTCTGTGTCGGATCTGTCACTCATTTCATTTGTACCTAATACACTCGACGTGGAATGTCCACGTCTAAACGAAGCATCAGTTTTGAATTTTTATGGTCACCAATTATCATGCTGTACAAAATCGGGGTGTACATTATTAAACAGAGTCAATAATGCACGGCATGATATTGTACGACACAATAATGCACAGCATGATAATTGGTGTACATGTACATGGAATATCATGCTGTACATTATCGCTTGTGCATTATTGGACCGATCTGATAATGTACGGCATGATATTGCACGGCACGATATTGTACAACATGATATTCCATGTACATGTACACCAATTATCATGCTGTGCATTATTATGCCGTACAATATCATGCCGTACATTATCTGTGTCGTACATTATTGCCTCCCTAATTTAGCAAAAGATTTACGTTTAACCAATTCGTTGCGTTTAACCCACATCTGAATTTAAAGCTAGTAATTAGAATTACTTCCAATCTACTAGTAGTGTACTACTAGTGATTTTGGATACAAGACACATCAAGAACATCAACAACATGAAAAACAATTTTACAACAAGGAACTACACTCATCTACTTATCTACTATTAAATTTGGGCTTCTGCACTCGTCGCGGCCTGCTGCTAACTACAGGCGGCTTGGCTACAGGCGCCTTGGCTACAGCTGCATTGTCGGCACTAGCTGGCGCTACTCCCGGCGGTACCCCAACTTTGTCTAGCTCAGCCATGCAGTAGACACGATGCCGAGTACCATCTGAACCCAGCACAAATACTAAGCCATCGCGAGTCCAGCATTTCGACACGCCGAACCGCTCCCGCGCCGCCATGAGCGTATCGTGCCGCACCTTTGTTAAGAATTCAGACAAAGTTATGCCGGAGCCCTTGAAGTTAGTTATAGCTGTCCATATTTCGGCACGTAGAGATACATCTCTCACCTTGACCAGGATGGGCCTGGGACGATCCGGGGATGAAGGCTTACCCATCCTGTGGCAACGTCTCACATCTTCGGCTTGGAATCCACTTAACTTGAGAGTTTGAGCTACCAACTTGGTAATGAGGGTCACGGTATCCTCCTCCTTGTCCTCCGGAACACCATGGAGCAGAAGTATTTTTCGCCTGTTGTGCATTTCCATGTTATCATTCTGCTGAGCCAATAGCTCAACCTGTGATTGAAGTGTTCGCAGCAAGTTCAATGTAAAGTCTTTAAAGATGGTAAATTCTGCTGCAAGGCTACCATCACTTGGAGATTGTGGGGCTGTTAGCTTCTGCTGTCTGCTGGGTCTTCTACACCCGTTTTTACAAAATATTTGGTAGTCGTTTTTTCTCGTGCTCTCTACATTTGCAGTACGTCTCAATTGTGTCGGTATTCAGCTATATACTGGTTTTTCTGTTCAGCACAAACCATATTTGAAAAAGAGGAAAATGTTTCTAATCATTCTTCTTTGCTAAATTTGACAGTAATTTTTTTCTTCTAGTCATTCCCATACATTCACGTTCCACCAATGTTTTTCTTGGTCTTAGGATGCCCTTGCCCTTGGTGGCTTGGTAAGGTTTACCTTTTTGTCTTTTGATTATCCTCATATTCTTCTTCCATTTACTTGTTATTGGCCTCTGCGTTGGTGTTTACGGTTTTGATGCCCAGTAATAACAATAACAGATTCAACTCACCATGCGTTTCAACTTTTAGGTGCAGTTTGAACGTAAGTTCTATAAAATCTCAGTGAGGTTTTCAAATCACTACAAAGGTCGTAACAGCCACAGTAGTCAGTAACATATGCAATATTACTTCGTTTTGGTCTTACAATACCTACTCTAAAATATGAAATTTAAGTGCCAAAAAACATACGTTAATATGACGTTAACATCCAATATAAGCTAGAATAACATATGAGGCTTATACGTTGCGACAGCTCGCAAATTGTCAACTAAGCAATAGTATGATCCAAATGATGACTCTTGCTTATGGGTCGTTCCCGTTCCTTTTGTCCTACCTATTATTATCAACTTATTTAAAACTTTGTACCCGTAATCCTGTTACGTGCTTCTAGTTCAATAAAAATATTTTTTAATAGGTATTACGTTATTATTGAATTAGTGGAATATTGACCATACAGTTACGTTCTTTTGGCACATTGTGCAGGACCTCATTAAATACCTATTTATGAAAAAGAAAAACAATTTTCGAGTTTTTGGTTGTTACGTTCAGCTGGTTCTTACACCGCTAAATACATTACTTTGGGTACGGAACCCTAAAAATTTAAAATTGTGTGTCTTTTTCTTTCATTTACTGTCTCAATCCTGAAGTGGCATAGAGGTAACAAAACAGCTTAATCTATTGTTTTACGCTCATCAATGGTTATAAGAACCCACAAAGTTTCTCTTTTGAATATTTTATTTTGATGGATTTTTTTTCGTAGCCTTTTTCATGTTTCCTCTACAATGTCTATACTACGGGCTAATATTAAATCCCCAGTGCTCTGACTGAATAAACCAGTGGAGCAGAAAGATCTACGAAATACGTGCATAACTACAATATCGCACAAAAAATGGTGATTATCGGCTATTGCTAGGGCTACCTGATCAAAAGTATCGATATCGAGATATGACCTGAATAACATTTTATTTATTGTTAATTAGCCGCCCGTCCCGCGGTTTCACCCAAGTTATTTACCTCCTTTGACTCATAACTTTTTTTCAGTGATGTAATGTGATATATACAATGTATAATAAATAAATATTCAGGACATTTTGGCACACACGGTCATCTGACCCCAAACTAAGCAAAGCTTGTGATATGGCTGCCAGAGACTGATATACATACATATATAGTTTTAAATACATACTTAAATAGATAGTAACACCCAGATATAGAACAAACACAAATGTTCATCACATAAATGTTTGTCCTAGGTGGGAATCGAACCCACGCCCTCAGGCTCAGAAGTTAGGTTCACTACCAACTGGACCAACGGGCTATCTAAACTTCAATTCTAGTTATTGTTTTTAATAGGAAAAAAAATTAAATATAAAAAAAACAACTGTTGATCCGATAGCTACCTAACTTCACAGGATTCCTTTCTGGGCTAATCTGAAGGTACCCTGAAAGTTTAGTTGAAATCGATATGGCCATTTCGGAGTCCATGGGGAACGTAGCGGGCATTTTCCGCAACTAGACCATTTACTGGTCCATTTTGCGTCACCCGGCCGCAGCTAATTCAGCCACCCGGTCTCCTCCAGGAAAGCCAGCAGCTCGCTTATGCCTGCGCAGGCCTCCCAGAGTGTCCTCGGTGATCCGAGGATAGTGTTTCGTTGTTCTGCCACGCTGCTGCATTCCAGCAGCATATGTGCGGCCGTTTCATCAGTCTCCAGACACCCTCTACATAGGGGACTGTCTGTAAAAAGTTTAAAAAGGTGTTTGTTTAAGAGGCAGTGACCTGTGACAACCCCAACGATTTGTCGAAGTTTGTCACGTTTGAGATTCAACAATCTACGAGAATATCTCGGATTGATTTCCGGGAAGGCTTCCCTTGATTGTCTACAGTTTTTGGTACTTGCCCAGTATTCTTTGTGAAGTCTAGTAGTACGTTGTCGAATCCAGGACCTGATTTGGCTGAAAGGTAGGGGGATTATCGGCTCGGGCCCTACAGGTTGTATGCTCGAGCCTCTCCGCGCCAGTTCGTCAGCCGCATCATTTCCCCTAGACCCACTGTGCCCCTTGATCCATTGGAGAGTAACATGATTGTGTTTACCCACAGTCTCCAGCAGGTCATGGCATTGTATAGTTAGTCCTGAGGTATGCTCGTATCGCTGTAATGCTTTCAACACTGCAGCGCTATCCGAGAGAACTCTAATATATTGGTCAGTTACCTGTCTTTGTAGTACCGCTGTTGCCGCCTGGATGATACCTACACATTCTGCTTGGAAAATGGAGTTATATTCACCCAAGGTAGTTGTTATATGTATATTGAGGTCTTCTGAGAACGTACCAGACCCAGTGCCTCTATCTGTCTTAGACCCATCTGTATAAATCCTCACTTCCTTTATCCCAGAGCTGTCGCTGTGTTCTTCATACAATTGGATATTGTAAGTTCTTGTGAAGATGTATCTCTTTGGTACCCTATCATATAGTGAGACCATTGTTGGGTTGCAATCTGCGTAGGCAGCCAGTATGGTAGTATGTTTGGCTAGATCATCCTGTACCCAGAGGCCTAAAGCTCTGAGCCTGTAGGCGGATGCTGCTGCTTCCTGCTGTATGTAAAACTGCAGCGGTGTCAGCCCCAGTAGGGCTTCCAGCGCCACCGTGGGTGCGGAGCTCATGCAACCTGTTGCCGCTACACATGCTAATCTTTGTATCATGGCTAGTTTTTCAGTTGTTGTACTTAGTTTGGTTCTGGGCCACCATTGAAGCATCTACCACTATTAACTACAATAGGGCCAGCAAAATCAATGTCTAACCGATGCCAAGGTTCCAGTGGTACTGGGGAGTAAACAAACTGATAAAAAAAAAAAACACCCTTATCCCTATACAGTTACACACATTTAGTGTTTTTCCGAGACTTTAGAGGCTCGACAGTGGTTACAACTACAGACCTTTGATAAATTAATAATGTCTTTGTCTATGCTAAGCCAATAAACACGGATTCTTGAAAAAGAATTGCATAGCATTGATACCATTGTGACCATCGTGCAGCATTATTTCAAGGATGTCGTCCTTCGTCGTTAGGAATACAGTATAGTCTTCCATTCCATTCCATAGAACAATTCCATCTTCAAACCACATTTCTTCGCGGTTTTCATAGAATGTATGAAGCTCATTTGGCAGTTCTTTTTTCTCTGGCCAGTGACTGATAAATGTTAAACTTTTTTAAGAAAGCTATCTTTTGAAGTTTGGTATTTGCTATTTTTACGTTTGAATTGTAATGTGCAAGAGTTTCTGTTGAGGTAAATATGTTCTTCAAATCGTCTACAATGCTAGCTAGTATCTTCTTCAGTCCAGTTCCATCGTGTACCTTTTTTCAATAGTCTGTAAATCGACGTACATCGAACATGTAACTTTTAAATTGACCGACCGTAGTAAGTTTTAGAATCCAGGAAGAATCTCAATTCAAATAAGTTTTTAGGCAGTGGCATGTTTTGATAGCATTAATTTTCTCATGTGTTGAATGTACACCTTCTTTGTCTGTTTTATGTCCCAAAAAAGTCACACTTTCTTGCAACCTTGCACAGTTAAATTCTTGGCTCTTGACGCCTGCCGTCATAAGCCGTTCCAGTACTGCTTTTAGGCGTCTTAAATACTCTGAAATATAATCTGAGCAATGTCATCTAAGAAACACGCTGTGCCATTTAAGTAGCTTAATATTTGATGCATTATTCGTTGAAACAGATGGCGCAAATGAAACTCCAAATGGTTGGTGTTTATATTAGAAATATCCTTTGTGTGTGGAGTGTTAGATATTTTCTGGAGTCAGGATTTACTGGTAATTTTATTGTAGATATGCGTCTTTTAAGTAGATTTTTGTAAATAGTTATCCACCAGCTAAAGGTAAATTTAGGGGCGACTTCTTCAAATCTTGGAAGTGGATAATTATCTGTTTCACGTATCGATTTATAGTTACCTACCTTATAAATCTGCACAAGTTCTATCGTTTCCGTTTCATTTTATTGCGAAGACTATAGGTGAGGCCCATTTGATCAGTGTTGCCGTTATATCAATTGGTTTAACAATTCCTTCTCTGACGAGTCTTTCTAGCTCTTTCGTTACTTGATCTCGAAGGGCCAGTGGATGGGCCAGTGGATCGGGGTCGAAAAGTTTTCGGTTTAATATCTTTTGGGATATTTATTATTGCACAATGTCCATTAATTGTTCTCAGTTTTTCATCAAATAACGTCTTGAAATCCTAAAGCCGTTTTTGTTCAAGTTACTTTTTTATAGTATCGTATATATAAGTTAAAAAAATAGGTTAGTTTGGTACATACATAATATATAGGTATTTCATATAGTTATTATTGTGCAATCATCATGATAGGAATATCACATTACCTTGAAAGTACGAGGTCATAAATACTTACTAAAATTATCAGAAAATATATCTTTATAAATTAATATTTTCCTCAGGTACCGTTCACCACCTCGCACATCTGGTAGAAACGCACCCTTTATTTTGCATAGTTACATTTCAATTTTATGAGATACTAGCGACCCGCCCGCCCTGCTTCGCACGGGTGTAATTTGGGTGCGAAGCCGGGGCGGGTCGCTAGTTATATTATATATATATATATAAAACTTCCGTGAAAAAGTATCTAACTGATGGTGAAAAGCGCATCAAAATCCGTTGCGTGGTTTAGGAGTTAGCGGCCATACAAACATACAGACAGACAGATGCGGAAAGCGACTTTAATTTATACTTTGTAGAAAAGAGATATATGATGGGTTTAACTTACTTTGCACTAGCCTTTCCAATCATTGTATGCACCGTGAGCATTCAAAGCTGTTGCCATTTCCTTCCACCTATTCCGGGTGTGCTCAGGCTTTAACTCCACACACAGTTTTTTTTTTGTGTAGATATCTAAATAGCAAAAAGAAAACCCGAACTGATTTTGTCAGTCACTCCCCTCATAAACGACTGGTATATCAGAGCTTGTCCACCTTGGTTGGTTTTTGCGCTCACTGTGATTCGCCCAGCGCCCACACTGTTTCAGCGGTAGCCGTTACTCTAATACATTCTTAAAGTGTTCCAACTCATCATCCAGATACTGCGGGTCACATAGGCTCAGAGCGCGGTGTATTAGAGATCTCGGCACAGCTGTCAACTGCGAAGGATGATGATCCGAATCTGCTCTCAGATAACGATCCATGTGCGTTGGTTTCCGGTACACGGAACGAGACTCCCGGCAAACCCGCATCTAAGAACGGTAAAATTCCATCTTGTCCCTCCTCCACAGTAAATTGTATCTTATGGTGTACCTGATTTAATAAGCAGTGAATTACATCAGCACTACTTTGGCATAAATGGCACAGACATCGTCCACATATCGCCACCAGAAGCGCGGTTTCACCGTCGTATCACGTAGAGCTATGTGAGAGAACCATTCTATGAAAATTTTAGCTATCACTGGTGCCACTGGCGAACCCATGGCCACGCCATCTTTCGGCAAGTAATGTTCACCCTGCCACATGTAATAGCCGCTCTTCAGATAACATTCCGTCCATTCGATGTATTCTACGGGTAAATCCATTTACAAACGATTATATCTCGTTCGAAAACTTCGATTTAATCTCGTTTTTCACTTTCGATCGTGCCCGCGAGTTGGGCGTCACTATAAGTGGGGGGTGTCACAGGTTCATGAAGGTGGTCAAATAAGTACGAAACATGATTCGAAAGAGGTATAGCACTATATTATCAGAATTACCTGATTTATCAGATTATCAGATCTGATTTTATCAGAATTACAGACGGGGAACGTCAAACAGTCTTTTAACTAAATATATTGAATATTTTCGCGAGCGCCTTGCGACCGGCGGTACGGCGGTTCTCCTACTTACTCAAGCGCCGGCGTGTCTTTGGCGGGGCGCCTGTGGGTTGCTAGACAACGTTCAAACTTCGCATTAGGACGCGTTTGAGCACCGGTTAAGTCTGCGTTACAAATATCTATTATCTCCAACGTGTAAGAACAAGGTAGTTAGGTTCCCTACGCGACCCTTTCTAAAGAAATTTGAAGAATTCCAAAACTCTGTCTGCGTGGTCGATTTTTTGTTTAATTCCAGGGGAGACATCTAAAAACATAACCTTCTTATATGTGTTGCCATCATTGACCAATTGTTCTAATTTACACTCATATTATTTGGTATACACGATGACGCAATAGTTATGCTGGCTTTTATCACTTTATCTATCATTTTCCAAACCGCTGAACAGCATTTAACAACATTTAAAAATATTAAGGACATGAGATAATTAAATAAAAATTTACTAAAAGTATTAACTTTAGGGAATTCGCGTCACAAAAAGTAGTAAAAACTATTTTCTTTAAAAACCAGCCTCAGTCAAAATTTTAAATTTGGAACATACTTTAACCACGGCACTTTTTTAAACTGCCAATAAAATGTTCAAATGTTTAAAACCTTTTTCGTATTGATTTTTTTTCAGGCAGGAAAAAAATCAAAACCGCCAGTTTTTTTTGTAAATGAGTTTATCTACTTTTAAACTTCGCAAAATGATTTGCACATTTTTCAAAATAGAAAGTTATTTTATACAAAAAAAAGTGCGAGTCAGATAGTGGTGCGCCATATTCTATGACAAGTACCTAACCTCAGGAAATAGTCGGAAGATCGCTGTAGCTATAGCTGTCTTCTCTGCACTAGTGGATAGGCACACTATCAAGACAAGTAATTTAAACGTAACTACGTGATCAAAAGACTGTATAGGTGGCACACAAACAGGCTCGCTCGATATTGACATCTTCCTGAAAGAAATAAGTCCCCGGAGACTCGCTCGCAGGAGCCATGGGAAATTACATCACAGTAAATGTACCTACCTATGAACATTGTATTATGAGGCATGTACCTAACTCCTAAAGCTTGTCTTGAAAACATCTTTTAGCAAGCTCTTATAAACTTGCAATGTTTGCCAGTTTGTTTGGGTCAAATCTTGCAAGCTGAATTATAACCATTTCCTCCTAACACCTAACGGATTTTGCTGAAAATTTGCACGTACATTGTACACCTTTAGTTCAGGTAGTCATAGTAATTATAAAAAAAGCTGCACTTTGTGATGGAAGCTAGCCGCTTTACTACAGCGTAGCTTTCACCCCTAAGAAACAAAGATGATGCCACTTCTACAAAAAATTCCTCAAGCCTAACGGGTACACTGATTTAAATGATAAGTGTGTAAATCGAAAATTTATTAGTTAACTAGCGACCCGCCCGCCCGGCTTCGCACGGGTGTAATTTACGTGCGAAGCCGGGGCGGGTCGCTAGTTATATAATTATTTAAACTATCCTATATCTCAAGTTGGATCGAACTGCACATGGTGTGCGAATTTTATTATAATCGGTTAAGTGGTTTAGGAGTCCATTGAGGACAAACATTGTGACACGAGATTTATATATATTAAGATTTATCATAAAAAATTATACTTTACAAAATAAATTATCGTGGCTACTAAAATCGGACAATTAAATATTTTTCAGTTTTTACTTAATCCCCTCTTGGAGCATGCATCTCGCCTATTCTGGTCTGGTGTACCTATAATGCCATCCCTTTTAAGGTAATCAGCAAACTTACTACCACAGTACTCCCCTCCATTATCGGAACGTAATATTAAAATGGAAGTGCCCAATTGTTTTTCTACCAATGTTTTGAAGTTAATAAAAGTTGACATTACCTCACTCTTCTCTCGAAGCAGGTATCCAAATGTCTTCCTAGTATAGTCGTCAGTGTAGGTCACCAGATATCTAGCGCCACCCCAGCTTACTATAGGGAACACAGCGACATCTGAGTGAATGACCTCAAGTGGCTTGCTCGCTCGGCTGGTAGGAAATGGCTTGGCTTCCATCTTTCCCTCCAAACAAGGTATACATTAAAAAAAAAAAAACATCCAAATTATTAGTTTCTAACACCACATCACCAAAACCAAAACATTCTATTGATTCATTATTAGCAATTTTAATACCAGTTTTTCGTCTGTAAAATTGACCATCCAATTCTTGTTATTAGACGTGTGGTTGCAACAACCCGAATCGATGACCCATTCTTTTTCTTTTGTTTCGTGAAGAACGCTGATGCAAAAAAAGATTTTTCAACGTTGGAATTCTCGTCTCTGTTATTATCTCGCTTCAGTTTAAAACACTTGTTCCTAAGGTGACCGACTCGATTACAGTATGAACAATTCTTATTCTGATTCTGTTTTGTTACAAAGGCTGTCGATGCAGTTGTGGTAGAATTTTTCTTATTGCGATAGTCTTTTTGTAAAAGCCTTGAACGGCCTAACTCAGTAGATAATGCCCCTGTTATGCAGATATTTTCCAAACTTGTTACTATTGTGTTATACTCACTGGGCAGGCCGCTGAGTAACAGCTCGTCCACTTCTCCGTCTTCATATATGATCGGCTAACTGTTGCATAATGTTCATCACAGCTTCTATTACAGCGTTCGCCCTTTGTCAGTTTGGCTCACGGGTTTGGGTCGATCTAGTAGTCACGTGTGACAATCCAGCGTTCGCTCTTAGTGCGTTTGGCTCACTGGTTTGGATCGACCTAGTAGTCACGTGTGACGATTCAGCGTTTGCGCTTAGTGCGTTTGGCTCACTGGTTTGGATAGACCTAGTAGTCACGTGTGACGTTTCAGCGTTTGCGCTTAGTGTGTTTGGCTCACGGGTTTGGGTCGATCTAGTAGTCACGTATGACGATCCAGCGTTCGCGCTTAGTGCGTTTGGCTCACTTGTTTGGATCGACCTAGTAGTCACGTGTGACGATTCAGCGTTTGCGCTTAGTGCGTTTGGCTCACTGGTTTGGATCGATCTAGTAGTCATGTGTGACGATCCAGCGTTCGCGCTTTGTCAGTTTGGCTCAAAGGTTTGGGTCGATCTAGTAGTCACGTGTGACGATCCAGCGTTCGCACTTTGTAAGTTTGGCTCACGGGTTTGGGTCGATCTAGTAGTCACGTGTGACAATCCAGCGTTCGCTCTTAGTGCGTTTGGCTCACTGGTTTGGATCGACCTAGTAGTCACGTGTGACGATTCAGCGTTCGCGCTTAGTGCGTTTGGCTCACTGGTTTGGATCATCCTAGTAGTCACGTGTGACGATTCAGCGTTCGCGCTTAGTGTGTTTGGCTCATGGGTTTGGTTCGATCTAGTAGTCACGTGTGACGATCCAGCGTTCGCACTTTGTCAGTTTGGCTCACGGATTTGGTTCGATTTAATAGTCAGGTGTGACGATCCAGCGTTCGCGCATAGTGCGTTTGGCTCACTGGTTTGGATCGACGTAGTAGTCACGTGTGACGATTCAGCGTTTGCGCTTAGTGCGTTTGGCTCACTGGTTTGGATCGACGTAGTAGTCACGTGTGACGATTCAGCGTTCGCGCTTAGTGCGTTTGGCTCACTGGTTTGGATCATCCTAGTAGTCACGTGTGACGATTCAGCGTTCGCGCTTAGTGTGTTTGGCTCATGGGTTTGGTTCGATCTAGTAGTCACGTGTGACGATCCAGCATTCGCGCTTTGTAAGTTTGGCTCACGGGTTTGGGTCGATCTAGTAGTCAGGTGTGATGATCCACCGTCGATAGAGTATCAGATGGAATTATTTCTAAACGAGAATTCATTTTTTATGCTGACTTCCCACCGAAAGATAGTTTTTATATGAATATTGTAAGGTGGTAAAAAAGAATTTCTACAAACCCAAGAAAATTTGCAAATATAAGAAAGATTATACTGTTTAGTGTTTTTATGTCTCGACATTATAATATGTACAATGTTGTTTTTATAACTGTAACCAATGCAAAAAAAAACGGCAATAATCACTATACAACGCCATGGAGGATCCATGATCCATTAATTTTGTGAGGTATTTTATGGAGTGGAGCTCTCATTTCTTCTACTGCGAGAGCTATTTGGTTCATTTCTGAAACTAAATTAAGAATATGTATCGAGTTAATTACTTTTAGTTTATATAATTCGGCAATTATGTTATTAGTCGTTTATTACCAACTACCCCAATTGAAAATGTTACCTACAGCTAAAATATGACATTGGCTTAATTCAATTTAATTATATTATAATATATTGGTCTTAATTTAATCAGTAAATTATTAATGCTTTTTACAAGTTTCGCGGTGTCTGTACATTACACATTATCCGACTAGAAATTGGCTTAGCGGTTATATAAAAGAGCTATTAAGTAGATTAAAGAAACTTTGACAATGCGGAATTGTAAAACTTGGTCAAAATTAAAAACTGAAATCTATTTATTTGTAATTAGCAAAGTATGGATATGTTACTTTATTCGCGATTTGCCATGTAGTTTCCCATATTTGGAACCCAAGCAATTTCATTAATTCGTCTAATTTCATCGAAATATTAGAAGTCAGTTTACGCACTTATACTATGATCAATGGAAATAGAATTTCCTGTGGAATGTGATGGCTTATTATATTTTAAGAATATCTTGCAATAGCGCGTAGGTCGTGGGTTTTAGTCGTAGGACCTAATATAATCTCAAAAAGTACATGCGATGTTTTATTTAAAATGGTATTCAATGATGCTCCACATCAGTGGTACGTTCACAGAACTACACACTATTATAACTATAGATTAACTAAATATCAACTATAGATTTAAACTAAGTATAGATATAACAAACAATCAATCAATCAATCTGTTAACTATAGATTCTAAGTAGATGCACCAAAGCGCTATTGACAAAATGCAATGCATAGATCTGCTTAGGTATATAGGTACCTACATAATATAGACGGGAAGTACGCCATTGCTCATAGTGGCGCATTATTAGAATTAAAAAAAAACAAGCTTTTGCAGCCATGTCATGGTGACACTGAATGGATTATCATAATTGTTATTATTCCCTAGTCAAGACCCAACCCTGAGTGCAGCAACCATATCATGATAAAACTTAAAACCGGCTATCATAATAAATACGTGGGTAGGTACACAAAATTTCATGTCCTGTTGACCGTAGAAAAGTTCCTTTATCTAGAGCTCACCTTATGGATGTCAATTCAGATCATGCTTATCGTAAAAATGCATTGTCATTGGAACTGAACCAACATGCAAAAATTGAACTCCGTAGGATAAGAGAAGTGGTTCTAATTCAGATTGCAAGATTTGACTTAAAAAAACAAACTAGCATACAAATAAAAGCTTCTAATGAGTCGTAATAGTGTAAATCATTGGTTTTTGTGAATAGTCGTTTATATTACAAAATTGGTTTATAATTGCGGTACTTTCCATAATTTTGTACCTTCGGCTTTATTGGTAAGTCATCATCATCATTTCAGCCATAGGACGTCTTCTGCTGGACATAGGCCTTCCTCATCGATCTCCAAAAGGGCCGGTTGGAAGCGGCTTGCATCCAGCGTTTCCCTGTGGTCTCTTTTAGGTCGTCTGTCCATCTTGTAGGTGGACATCGTACATTGCGCTTTCCGGTCCGTGGTCTCCATTCGAGATCCTTTCGGCCCCATTGGCCATCTGTTCTGCCACTTCAACTTGCTAATCCGGTGGGCTAAGTCGGTAACTTACGTTCGTCTACGGATCTCCTCATTTCTGACTCGATCTCGTAGATAAACCCCGAGCATAGCCCTCTCCATAGCTCATATTGGCAATGAATACGATGTAATCTTTTGGTTTTAAATAACTATGGTTGTGGTGAGCAACATTATTCGTCCCTACTTTATATGTATGGATGTTACGGAAATATTCTAGAAATACCATAATCATAATGTTGTAATGTGATTACCTAGGTTCGTAAATGTAGATATTATTATGCTGTGTAACATCTAGAAGGACATACATAATGATTTTATGTGCTTGTTCTGTTTCAAAACCCTAAAAAAGAAAACAATATTAGAATTAAATAGATTTTACTTTATTATTGTAAAATTTTTTTAGGTACTTAGGTTAAGTCTTACTATTAACAGTTCTTTCGATTCACTAAAGTTACATAATCTGTATGTTTTAAAAAGCTGGGTATCTCCGATTGTAGGCCGCGAAAGAGTTTTCGTTGTGGTGGTTTTTATTTTTATCTTCAGCCTGATATTTTGCCAGTAGCATAGGCCAGCCTTTCTCGCTGTCTTGATTGTTGGGGTTTGCTTCTATTCGCTGACGAATTTTGGCTGCTTTGGCGACCACGTCAGCATTCAGCATATTTTCTAAGTATCTTAGGTTGTGGGGCAAAATTATTTTGCATGTCTGAAATGATGAAACAATGTTTTAATTAATTCAAAACTTATGTTTTTGATAGTTGATTTTTTTGCACACGAATTGTTAGATAACAGATTGGAGACTCGTAGAGTGCCTGACAAAGAATACTTTTCCCGAATAAATTAACTACACACTACTTTTACTGTATTTTACGCGCGTGCGCAATGAACAGGAATAAAATACCTGATTGGTTGAAAGAAATTTTGATACCTAAGTAACTACTTACTAAATAGAAAATACTTATGGATCCACTAGTGGATTCAAGTGGAGAAAAAAATTGGCGGTGGATCCAAGTGGCCAGAGGGCATCTAAATTAATGATATAGCAGTGTCTATATATTTAAGTCTTTAGATCCTACCGACCCCGATAACTTATACTATTAATTGTTATTTAATTTTTATATTTTTAACAATAATAACTAATGAAATAATGTATAATAAAGTATTAACTTACAATAAAGGCAGCCAAATAAAATAAGAAACAAATGAACAACGTTCTTGGTATTGCCATGGTGCAGAATGGAATGACTGAAAGTTTCAGGGTAAATAGGTGCGTTAAACATCCGCTATCGCATAGCGGACCAACGCAAATGTTTACAAAACTACAATAGTGTTATGTTTATTGAGTAACTTAGCTTTGGTGCGTAGGTAGTAATATTTGGTATACTTTTCACTTTATGTCGTTTTGTAGCTATTACGAGTTTGTGAACGAAGTTAGGGCAAGCTTTGTTTTCTCATTGTATTCTTTCTTTACTCAGATTTCCTTTACCTCTATTTGGCCAATATAATGTTTCTCGCATGCCTCAACGTTGGAATCTACGATGTTTGCTAAGGCGCACAGATATTTTTTGTGAATGCAACAGCGAGTTAATATTTATTTTGAAACTTTGCCAGGTATTTTTACTAGCTTTTTATTTAACGTGCCTTGTTAGTATGAGTCAAATCTTGCAACTGAATTTTAAAACTGTTATCTCCAACCGATTGAGTCAGCCGGCAAGCGCAAGTCTATTTATAATTTAAAAATAAATTGTTGAAATTGTGCGTTCACGTTTAGTTTAGATGACAATGCATGGTTAGTTAAATTACGTCATTCTAAATAAATCCAATATGGCGGACTCCCAAAGATCGCAGACCAGTTATTTTTATGCTGCCCCATGATATGGGTATCTAATGAAAACGTCTTTTTTTTTTGTTGTTCCGTCTATACTTCCTCCGACACATGCCGGAGACATTGTTAGACCAAACATTGCTTAGCAGTTTACTATATTTTCTAGATTCTTGGCGATAGTCACCTTTCATATTATAATTTGATAAACACATATATATTATACAAGTACACACGATTAATATTATAATATTGCATTTTTTTTTCTTTTTTTTCTCTAATTTTTTTTTATTTTTTTTATTTTTATCGTAGACTTATCTTAATATCTATATATTAACTAGTATTTACTACAAAACAAAAGCTCTGAGTGTCATGTATCACCATGAATGTAGCCTCCATGTGTACAATTATCATGTTTTAATGAAAGCTTCCTTTTCTAAAGTTATATATTAATTATTAAGTGATCGTTTTTATTTACAAGTAAAAAAGCTACTGGTATCACTACTCATACTAACTCTTATGGACTTTTACAGCAGTCGTACATTGCTTGTGTGGCTGTGTTAGTAAAAAGCAAAACTGTTACATTGCGTACGTACCTACTTGTGATGTTTCTTTTCAGCAATAAAGCTATTCTATATTTTTAAATATTCATCTTTAACCTTTATGCCCAAAGAATGAAAGTATAAATTGAGTTTATTTAATAAGTTAGCACTGTGAAGTGTACCCTTTATCAATTCCGGATCATTGGCCGATTCGAGAGACGCTTTTAACCCCGGAGAGAGGGTGGCTATTTCTTCGTGACCTTTAAATACTTTGTTTAAATAAATTTGTCATTTTTTACATATCTTTGTCAAAATGTGACGTGCGACTCAATATCTTTTTATTTCATTACACTGTGTCTGTGTGTTTCAGTAAATTTTGTTTGTTTCTGTTTATGTAATTTTTTTTTAATATTGTCTTGTAAATTAGATCTGAGTCAAACTTATTTATTCTAGTACCCATATTTACAAAACCCCAAAGAAAAGTACTTATTTTTAGGGTTCCGTACCTCAAAAGGAAAAAACGGAATCCTTATAGGATCACCTTGTAGTCCGTCTGTCCGTCTGTCAAGCCTCTTTTTCTCTAGAACGCGTAAAGATATCAAGTTAAAATTTATATCAAAAACTAAAATCTACGGTTTCTTTCAGCTGTTAAAAAATCAAACTTGTAAGTTTACGCGATCAAAAGATATGACCGTTTATGTCGCATATTTTAGGATTTCACAAGAATATCAAAACCTATAGGGTAATTCCTGTTGACTTAGAATCATGAAATTTGGCAAGAGGCAAGGTCTTACAGCACATATAAAAGAATAAATCCGAAAGTCATAAATTTAAATTTATATCATAAAAAAAAAAGTTTTGCTATTACAAACTTACATTTTGTAGATGGAATGTATGGAAGAACCTTATTGTCCACTACAAAGTTAAGTTTGTCTTTACATATTTCAACTTTTTTGTTGTTTTTTTTTGTTTGGACTCGCTCTCTGAGGGTTCCATCTAACGGAACCCTCAGAGCGCGAGTCCTACTCGTATTTGTCCGGTTTGTTTTTCAAAATCTTGCAATTTCTTTATTTGTGTGTAGGTATATAATAATATCATACCAGTTGCTTTTCACAAAAAAAAATTGCTAACTAAAATCAAGCATTGCTTTTGCATAGCACTATTCGAATAGCCTGGAGTGGCAAGCAGTTTTTGTTTCGCTGTGTCCTGAGATTGAATCAAGTCCTCTCTGCATATCTAGACTCCAAAAGTTGTCCTAAATAGTACCTGTTGCATCTGCACCATTGATGGTGCAAGTTAATGGTGCATACGGTACGAGGTGAAAACGATAGTTGCATCTGCACCATTGATAGTGCAAGTCAATGGTGCATACGATACCAGGTGAAAACGTAAGTTGTGTTTGCACCATTAATGGTTCAGGGCCGAAGATCAAACCGAGTGCCGTAAGATTGTAAAGCGCACATGCTACGGCTCGGTCACCACCGCGCCAAACAGCCTACCTACCTGCTACGAGTATTAGGTACATGTATTATAGATACCTACACCAAATTATTAACAAGTTCTGTTAATAAGTTTCAACACTGATGAGTTTCTGTTTCAGAAAAGGGCATCCGAGTTCACGCGACGAAAGCTCGTTTTTTAAACTTATTCCATTTTGAGAGACAATAACTGCGACTCGCAAACAACTGACTCTCATGTGTACTTAGATTGTAGTAAGTACGAGAGTAGGTGATATCAAAAAGTGTATTTTAATTCGTATTCTGTGTAGTCCTCAGTCTGTCTTTGATACGTAATGTTTTTGAGTTTTTCGTCGCTAGCAACTACTTACTTCGTACTTTTTTTTTATTATAGTATATTTACATCTTAATATCTAACTATCCTTTTCATGTTAAGATTTACAATTTATTCTATGTCTAAATATATCGTAGGTCCTTTGTTCGTAGTCACCGTGTTACCAACTGAGTCGTAGGGCCATAAACGTCATACCATAAGACCTGTAAGTGCGAGCGAGATAGACAGAATATGACATGTGGGTGTGAGCGAGATAGACAAACAATGATTTATGACCTGACGACGCAGATGGTAATGCATTTACTATAGTAGTCTTCCCCACTATAACTGAGTATAGATGTATAGGTATACAGTAAATAAAAAATATTAAAGCCTTCAAATCTCTCTGAAGCGTCTACTCCTCGTCGCTGCCCCGAAATGAACGCGCGCAAGCTACCCGTCGGTGGCTGCTGGTCGAAGTGACATCGAGACAGCATGTGACCAACGTACTACCCCAACCTATTATGATAGTAATCCCCCGGTCTGCCAGTCTTTCGCCTGGTAGTTTTTTTCTGTCTAACAGATAAATTTGTCGGGGATATATTGATGATGTATCGATACGATTGTTTTATCGGATATGTACTAATCCGCGTCTATACTCAGCAGTTAAATCAACAGTTCAATTGATTGAACTACTGTGATTTTTTAGTAGTTAGGCTAAAATGATGAAATTGTTGTATTATAATTATTATCTATGGTTCACTTGGCAACACTGGTAAGATGGCTCTCTTCCGGTGTAACTAAAAGCGACAATAAGGACTCGCAGTTTTAAAATAAAAGAATTAGTATAGAAGGCTATTTTATTGAAATAATCATTAATACATTTATCATAGAAATAGCCTATGTTAAATATAGGATACTTTGCGAATGATGATGATCGGTGAGCTAGGGTCCATCCGCACTCTGAGAGATGTCCTGTGTCCCAGCAGTGATGATGAACAGAACATGATAGGCTGAAATGATAATGAATATGAAATTAGTAATTCGAACCATTTTTCATTTATATTCATGGGTGATTAAAAGATATGGTAATAATTATTTTACTCGAGTCGCCTATAGTCACCTAGGTGATTGTATTCCCAAATGATCAAAGTGGAATAGATCCGCTATTTTTTTCAAAAATATACCTTTACATATTTCGCCACGAATTCGTTGCAATTGCTGGATTTCTATGTCGATATTTCGACGTTATGGCAGTAACTTTTCGCCAAACATTGATTTCGCCAACAAAACCTGATCACACCGCAAATCGAAATTCACAGCATCATTTGATAATTCATGCAAAATTTCAAGCATAGTCGGATATTTGCGGAGTAACTTATCTAAATTACATTCTACAACATTTGTAGTACGGTAGTGATTTCCGAACGAGCACCATATTTTAATAAAATATTCGGTCATCCAATATTTTGAAAAATATTTTTTTAATTTTATCATCGCCGCATCATGGAAATTCAGTTTGGATATATATGCCAACCACAATTTATTTAATGATCAGGCAACAAAGGTAAAATGCAACACAATCTTCAATCTTCTATGAGTTCTGTGGGCTTACTCTTGACACTCGATTTACAGTTACAGTTACAGAAAAGTTTATTTTGCGATAATGTAATTTAAAGCTAAACAAAATATTTCAAATATAAGTAGGTACATTATCACAAAAACCGGCCCCAACTCAGCATGTTGCTGGTTGTACACAACCAGCGCTGGTATTCTGTTGGACCCGGCAAGTGACGCCACGCCCAATACCCGTGCGTGCGCGCGCGTACAAATACATAATATATATATATATATATGTATACAAATCGAATAAAACAACTAGAACAACAATTTTATACAGAACAACGATTACATATAGAACCACAATTGCATACAGAACAACAAGTACATACAGAACAACAATTACGTATAAAACCACTATTACATACAGAACCACAATCAAAGACAGACAAATATAAGTACATTGCATAAACAGAAATTACGGGAAGATTTTATCATAAACGTGTGATAAACGTAATGGTACTGGTACCTAATATTAAATTGCACTGGTGTCGTTTCTTTGACTTTCCTCGCCTTTTTGGTGCATAAAAATAAAAATCTTAAGTTTATTTCTGAAGCCATAAATACTTTGCAGGTTCCTTATAGAAGGTGGAATATTATTCCAACACTTTGTCGCAGCGTATCGGAAACTGCCTCTGAAGGCAGCTGAGCTATGTCGCTTTGTCCTGAGCTGCGACAACTTGGAGCAAGCGCGGGCCAAGTGAGAGTTATTACTTGACTTCCAAGATAACTTATCGTACAGATACTTCGGAGTTTTGTAGTTGACGACACCAAACAGAACGCTTACGCGCTAACGATTACGCTTGGAGCTTACGGCGATACATCATCTTCAAGAGGAAATACTTGTTTAAATATGGGGTCACATGTGATCTGAACGGTACCAAAATGGCATGTTTTCGATCCCAATCCCAAATTCGATTGAAATCGAGTGTCAAGTGTAAGCCCACTGGACTTATCTATCATATTTTTTTTACGCCTTATGCCACAAAGCATTACGAAACTGAAAATAGCCCTCCAATTTGTATATTCATTTCCAATAATGCTTTAATTGTTGTATTTTCATAGTATATCCTGATTTCCTGTGGTTGCCATTCGGGAATTTGTGATTTAATTAATTTGAAAAGTATAGAATATGATCTTTCAGTTTATGAAAGACCTTGTATTGGAGGTAGGGCCTGCACTATGCGAAATTCTTCTGCCAACTTCGGGCGGAAGCGTACGCTTTTACCTAGCAGAAAGGGGGAAGGGGGACGGGCGAAGGACCATGTCTTGGAGTATTGTTGCGGTTGCCGTTGGGAGTGGCGAGCGCTGTGTTGTTCTAGGTGACGTCCTGGGGGGCGGTGATAAGGCCAAGGCTACTGCATAATTAGTTGCTGCTACTAGTGGTGGTGTACATAAATACCTTTAACATATAATTTTTTTCATTAGCTTGTGAAATTTTCACTCTCAGTTTTTTAATTTTATACCTAATTCCTTTCTTGTCGGCCGTAGTATTTAAATCGTTCATGCCTATTTGAATTTTTGTTAATTATTATTATATTATAAAATTTGTAAGAGGTTATTTTTAAAATTTAGTAATTTTCCGAATGTGGCGATGGTAGCGTCCAGTATGCTTCGTGCTGCGCTTGTGTTCTTCCGCGTCAGCGGCGATCAAGGCCAGCCAGATGAGATCATCGGAACAACCATTGAAGGCCCAGCTAACCCGATCAGCGACTGAGGTCACGAACGAGCTACCTTTAACTTATTTACATCATTGCCTTTTAGCATATATTTTTTTCATTTACTTGTAAATTTTCATTCTCAGATTTTTATTTCATATTTCATTCTTTTCCTGTCGGCCATATTATTTAAATTGTTCATTATTGTGTTAATTTTGCCACGTAACTCGAAAAATTATGTGTAGTGTGATAGACAATGCCACAAATTAAATGGTTTGGGCGCTGGGTAAGTGTCCCAATCTTGTCCTCAATATGCCAATGTAGTGGGACCAGTCCGGTATGACATCCGCCACAAGGGGGGGGGGGGGGTGGCGTATAAGCATTTCTTGGAGTGACGTCCTGGGGGCGGTGGTAAGGCCAAGGCTGCTACATAATTAGTTGCTGCTGGTGGTGGTGGTGTACATAAATACCTTTGTTGAGGAATAAATAAAATTCTGGGTTTTCGTGGCACAGAAGAAGAGGAGCGGCGCGACTTCCATCAGGATAATGCCCAAATATATTAATTTCACAGCTTTGTTCTTAGAGATATTGCTACGTGAGTTGACACGGCTTCGTAATCCAAAAGACTACTTATTTTGACAGAAAATGTTAGGCACACCCTCCAATTCTTAAATTTATTCATTTAAATGGGTACCCACATAATTTGGTACAAAAGTATTAAAACAGATGGCGCTACACGTATCAAAATAACATTACATTATGCGTGCGTCGCAGATTTTTTTCATTTGATTGTGCAATTTTCAGTCAGATTTTTAATTTCATACTAATATCTAATTCCTTTCTTGTCGGCTGTATTATTTAAATTCTTTACGTCCATTTTAGTTTTTGTTAATTATTGTGTTAATTATGCAAGATAACTCGAAACATTACGTCTACTGTGATAAATATAGACAAAGCTATGAATTAAATCGTTTGGGCGCTGGATAAATGTCCCAATCTTGTCCGTAATATACCAATGTGGTGATTTTTTTATATAATATATTTTTTTGACTGGGTAAATGCCTTTATTAACTAAACAAAATAAGATAAACAGATGTAGAGACTTTCCCTAGCTCTACAAACAGTACCATGTAAGAATCCAGAAATAATCAAGCGACTGTTAGGCAGAAAAAGCTTCCACAGTCGCTAAA